>CM067768.1:21742154-23010488 GCA_034642375.1 Vigna nakashimae
ATTTCTGCATGGCAAGAAATTAAAAATGATTAAAACAATAACAGTTTAGCCCTCTGAACTGACGGATAGTTCAGCATTAAAAATTGGGAAGTCAAGAACATTAATCTTAAAATCAAGTGCATTTTAGAATCACAATATATATGGTTAATGGAATTTTTTTCTCCTGATAAATTGCCAGGTGTTGGTTTTCGCCTCACTTTTAAATCCCCTTTACTTTTGTCATTGCATTTTCTAAAAATCTAAACTTTCATTCCATAGATCTGTTAAGTTACTGTGCAAGTTACTTGGTAATCTTTGTAACCAACATCCAAGTAACGAAACAGAAATTTCACCTTGTTGCACAGATCATTATGTTGTGTGTAGAAAATCCAAGAAAAAAATGTGGGGGGTTTAAATTGAGCAAAAATGAAAAAAATTGGCAATTTTCCAAAGATGAAAAACACCAGCAAAATACATTATATAGCTAGTATTTTATCGCAAGCTTCCGAGAGATTAAAATTTAAACAAAACATATGTTCATGTCTAATGGACTGAAAAATATAAGCAAATTCTAACTAAGTTAACTCTATTTAATGCCATTATTAAACATTACACTTTTCAAAACTGTAATTCCTTTCTAAATGTAATTCCTTTCTAAATGAAACTAGGTTTTTCACTAGTATGAGTTAGAAGGTAGTTTTAGTTATTGAATTCCAATTGAAGCCTATTACTCAATATGCTGTCCTCCAAAATGCATTTCACACATTAGCAAGTTATAAATTTGAACACAAATGGGTAATATACCTACAACATAAATGATATACTAACCTTGATAATATCCTCCCAGGGAGTTTCCGCAGAGACACCAAGAATCTGTCGAGCCTCTTGCTCTGTCATTGCCTTGCTAGCTCTGCGAATGGTATTTTGTATTGTCTCCTGTGCAACACCAGTTTTTGCGGCATCTGGAATTACATAACATAATGTTAAGAAAAATAAGATCCAGAGCTGCTGTGTTACCACATCTGTGTGTTTAGTGTGAGATAGACTAGGCCAAGACATTACGAAAAGAAGAATAAAGACACTAAAATGTGTATCAGAGTCAAAACAAAAGGTATTTGACAAAGACCACAGAATTACCGATAGAATGGAGGAACTACTTTGTTACAATTTTCCATTAAGTATCAGAGTTATATCATCAAAAACTTCATCGAGAGGAAATAGCCTAGCTTGTTATCCTCATTAATTTAAAGAACAAAATAATGCTTGGTGAATGAAGGAAGTTCCAGCTCTTAATGGATGAGAGAAATGCCAAAACTTTTGCAAACTGAAAAAGGAACCTATGTTGCACCACGAAACTACAGAAGTGATAGATTAGCTGCTAAAAGGAAACAACTAGCGTACCAAAACTCAGTTTGAATACTATTAAGAAGTGGACTTCAACCCCACAAAACCAGCTTGTAAGATAAAATTTGCATCCACTTATATATTATAAATTGACCTTATCTTTGATCAAAGTGGGACTTTCAATACACCTCCTCACGTCGAGGTATATACATCTCGAGCGTGAGATTGAATATTAATAGTGGTCCAATAACGGCCTAATAGAAGGTGAAACAACATGCCCAACAAACAACAAATATATCGCTAGGATAAGCTCTAATCAAACTCTGATACTATGTTAAGAAATTGAGAGAAACTAAAAAGTCTTCTTTTTCACTTAGTAAATCTGATACAAATTACTACTGCATTTATAGGAGAAGTAGTTCTGAAAAGTAAAAGGGCGGGACGCCCCTAACATAAATATTAATAATAATAAAGACATTATATTTCAACCCTCTCCTTCAAGCTAGAGCATATAGATCATATGTACCAAGCTTGGAACATATAAATTGAATTCTAGGCCCCCTTAGAGATTTGGTCGGAATGTCTGTGAGTTGTTCATTAGAGTTGACAAACTCAGTAACAAGATCCTTTGCCAACAACTTCTCTCTAATAAAATGACAATCAATCTCTATGTGTTTTGTTCTTTCATGAAACATTGGATTAGAGACAATACGAAGGACAGCTTGATTGTCACAGTACAACTTCATCTGCTCATTGTCAAAAAATTTCAACTCTTGAAGGAGTTGTCTAATCCACACAAGCTCACATGTAGTTAGAGCCATAGATCAATACTCAGCTTCAACACTAGATTGAGCAACAACACTTTGTTTCTTACTTTTCGTAGATACAAGGTTTCCTCCAAGTAAAACACAATATCCTGTGGTAGATCTTCTGTCAATTGGACAGCCAGCCCAATCTGCAACACAATATCCTTCAACTCGAGTGCATCACAATATCCTTCAACTCGAGTGCATCACAATATCCTCCAATTGAAGGGGAGTGTAGATACCAACTTGAAGAGTTAGAGAAACTAAAAGGTCTTCTTTTTCACTTAGGAAATCTGATACAACTTACTTCTGCATTTATAGGAGACAGTAGTTCTGAAATGTAAAAGGGTGTGAAGCCTCTGACAAAACCCTAACATAAATACTCATAATAATAAAGACATTATATTTCAACCGCTACGATAGACTCTAACCAGGCTCTGATACCATGTTAAAAAGTAGACTTTAAGCCTAATTCAACCCCACAAAACCGGCTTGTAAGGTGAAGTTTGCATCCACTTATATATTATAAATTGGTCTTATCTCTAGTCGATGTGAGACTTCTAACAGATACTAGATGATTCACTACTAAGCTATCCATTAACCTAGAATGCTATAAAGTATACCATGGTAGAAAGTCATATCATACAAAATCTATACATTTTAAGAAAGCCTATAATGAAGTCTAACATATTGTATCCACTGCAAAATTTTGAAACATGAGTGTAGCACCTATTCAAATGAACAAGGTATATTTAAGTTAATGGAAACCCGATGGAGATGTGGAGGTCTAACAAAGAAGTTTCCTGGATGAATAGGTTTGAGGCAACCAAAGAAATTCTTTAGAGACAAAAGGGAGTCCAGTAGTCCAGTTCAGAGGAAAAAGGTCAATTACGAGGTCACATATTGTACTGAAATGCAAGTAGAATGAGAAGCCTGAAATATATTGTAACTGTAGAGTGTCAAAGAAAAAGAAATTGAACAGATTGATCTACTAAACTCTGATAACACCTGCATTGTTGTATGGAGAATGATGGGCGGTTAATGCAAAATTGTGCAAAAGTTTACAGTCACAGAAATGACGCATGAATGGGCAGCAAGGATAAGACGGGTGGAGATCACAAGACAGAAAGTTATGAATATTTATGACGGTTCACTAACATAAAAAGCAATGCACACAGGTGCACACGTGACATGAGATTATAAACTACCCGTGTCAAGTTCAAGCTTGACAGATAGGTGGAGACCGTGGCAATTACCGTTGATACAAAATGAATCTTGTGCAATAAAAATCACTGTAACACTAGTTTTTGCTCCCATATTGCTTTTGATATTGTTTGAGTCACAATTCTCCTTTGAATCGTGACCTAAAACGTGTATGAAATTGTGTTTGGCTAGCACTCCAAAATTGTTTTTTCTATAAATCCCCTGCCAGCCTTGGGCAAATGCTAAAGACAACAAAAGCATAGCACCTACATATCTTCAGAAAACAAACTTAGCTGCTAAATTCTTAAGATGCATAGAAGTATAATATCCACTAAGTGATAAATCATTTCGGGGTTGGAAACTAACTTAACATCTGCACAAATATATATACAAAATAAAAATAGATGAAGCCTAATAAATAAACCAAACACCTAGAAACCAGAGAATTGCATAGTAAATTAGTATGCAATTACACTCATCCCACGGTTCGCAAATCAATAGACAAATTTGAAAGGCTTACTAGTGAGTGCTTGACGATATGCCTGAACAACTGCTCTTGCCAAGATTCCTCCACCCATTACAAGCAAGTTCGCAAGAATCTTAGCAGCCTGCACAAACAGAGCAGTACTGAAAATTATCATCCAAAGATAACAGATTATTTCTCTCTTTCACTTTTTTTCCCCCTTTTGATGATACATAGATAAAAAGCGTGGGTTAGCCCTAATCTAGGTCTTGAAACTACGACACCCCAAAACAAACTAAACTACACCAACACAGAAATCACAACCCAGTTACATGCATAACAATCAATGAAAACAAAATAACCAAGGTTGGCTACAAAAACAAAAAATTTATAACACCCTTTGATCAAACGGCCATACCTGCAAATAAAACCCATCTAAAATCTAAATCTCATGAGACAACGAGAAAAAAAGAAAATCAAAGAGGAATCTATAGAAGAAACAATAAACCCCTTCTGATACACAAGCTTGGATTCTCGATTCCCTGATGCACAGAAGCTAAACAGCATATAACAGAGTTGATAGAAAAAACAATAGAAAAAGAAGAACATACCATAGCTAGAGAATCAGCAATACGAAACCCTTGCGATAAACAAGCTGGGGGTTTTTCTTCTTCTCTGTAGATGAGAAAATATAAGCTTGCGGACCAAAAATTGAGTTAATTTTTTGGTTTAAACACGAAACAAGGATTATCTTCTTCTACAAGAAAGTATGCGTGCGGAAGAGGAGGAAAAGAATACGCCGGTGGTGGAGGAGGCTAGGGTTCCAATTTGAGAATTGTAAAGCTATTCTGTGACAATACATGTTTAGAAAATTCTGGAACCTCTGCAATGACTAAACTAGACACCATTGTATTAATCACGTTATAATAAAATAAAATTAATAATACCATTTAGTTATTATATGTTCCCAAAGATACATATATGTTTAATTTATTTATTTAACTTATTAAATAATAATAAATAATAATAATTTTAACTTGTTTTTCTATACTTCTATAGTGGATTATTTTATATATATATATATATATATATATATATATATTTAATTTTATGTAATTTTTATTTTAAATTAAAATAGTTACATTTTTATTTTTATCTTTTAAATGACTGTTATCAAAATTTAATCATTACATAAATTAAAATAATTACTTTATCATTTTATCTTTTTTAATAACTACTCTTTTAATTCAAATAATTATTAATAATAAAAATCTACTTAGTTAAAAAGTAAAAATTATTTATTTTATAATTATTTTTAATAAAAAAATATTCTATAATTTAATAAATTTATGCTAAAAGAATAAATATATAAGTAAATTGATATCATTTTAAGATTATCTGAATCACAAGTTTAAAGTAAATTAATATAATAAAATAAATTAGTAATAATAATAATATTGAAAAGCAGTTAGAGACATATAAGAGAGACATCCCAAAATATACGGCATGCATATATAATAAAGACGTCATCAAGTTATAATATTGGAAAACAGTTAGAAACATATAATAGAATATTAGGATTATAGTCATCCTTAAAATGTTAAGAAGTTAAAGCTTGAAGTGCTAAAGTCTTCCAACATACCAAGGGTTTTACATATTAAAGTTTTTCAAAATACATAAGTTAAAATAAAGAAGTCCTAATGAAACTAGGATTCAACGTTATCTCCCTCCAATGTCTGCTCTAGAGGCACCTCCTCGACATTTGCTCCCATCCAAGTGAATGATCATCACAAGAGGAAACACACGCAAACAAGCAAGGGTGAGCCAATTATATATAAAAGAACATACAATTAACAATATATAACATATTAGGGTAAACTTCAATCAAAGCAGTTTAAAATATACATTCTAACATGTTGAATACTAGACTTGACTCGTCCAGACTTTAGAATGACAGTCGAGCTATGGCGGGTCTTGCACTCGTGGTGGCTTATGAAACTTGGGTTCCCCACCCTACCACACTCACGAGGTTAGCCTATTCCGGGCCTTGAGGCATACTGGAAGCCCCCAAGACTAAGACATCTCGCTACTCCTCACATGGTGTAATCCTCTCTACGTGAGAAGAAAAACCATTAGAGTTTCAGGATGACCCCCAAGACTGAGCTCCTACTCTCATTTTAAACTCTAAGAATCTCACCAAGAGATTCTACACAGATGGAACTTGGTTTACAACTTGAATCATATTTCTACCACTTTATAATTATACACTTTTTGCTACAATCCACATACTTGTTTGAATATCACAATACAATACTATAGATGCTAAAGAATGCTTCACAAACAAAGCAAGAGCACACTAATCAAATGCAGCACAAGAGAAAATTTAGAGAGCTAGGTCCAACACTCGTCACACAATGCACCACCCTCGCATGGTGAGACTGATGCTTTTCGCATAACGCACCCACCCAGCTCGCCTTGCGAATTAAGTCTGAATAAGTATCAAACTTTAGGTCTCTCGCATAGCGCACCCAGGTCGAATAGCGAAAAACGAAACAGAGGTCAATCCCCTTAAAACTCTAGCTATGCGCCCCACTCGCCTTTCGAATTAAATGGGCAGTGGTTCCAAACCACCACCAGTCGCATAGCGACAAAATTTGCCAGGCGAATCCACAAACAGAGAGCAACACCCTCTGGTCATTCGCATAGCGCACCAACTCGCACAACGAATGACTCAAACAGTGAGCACTCTCTACAAGGTCTCGCTATGCGAAACAACTCGCATAACGAGTCTGCATAACCAGTAGAATGCTAAATTCTGCAGATTATGCCCACTTGCACCCTCTAGACCAATTCTAGTCCTCTTTCCCATTTTCTAAGATCTCTAGATCGTGATTATGTCCCAGTTAAGCCTGTTTATGTGATTTCTAACATTCCTCTAATGATTTCCAAGTGATCAAAACTCACTTCACTCTCTAAAACATCTAAATCAACAACCCAATGACCTAAGATCAATTCTACTGTTTTTAACATGTTTTAGACCTTCCTTATGTGCTTAACAAGTTACATTTAACCCATCTAAGTTGTCCAAATTGTCCTATTGTGGTCTAGACCCCAAATGCCCAAATTCAATACCTCACTTCCCTTGAACTAACCTAAAACTTTTGCCTAACTGTTGAACCTGTTTACCAAATTGACACTAAACAGAAATCTCACCCCATCCTATTCCTACATGTTCAATTTACATCCCTTTCGTTCATCCAAAACGATTCCCAAACAAACCACTATAGTCTCATCAACCACACATCTCAGTTCATAACATCCAACATGCTTAAAATATAAAATAAAATCCAACAACACATTAATTCGGTAGTCAACATGTATACCCATTTATAAAACAGATTCAAACAAAATAAATTTAAAAATTATAACTAGCTCCCCTTACCTTGTAACAACAGTAAACTCAATTCACAACAAGACCTTAACAATGCCTTACACAGCCAGCACACAGCAAGACCCTACAACCCACTAAAGTGGAGACAGAGACAACTCTTAGAGCTAGAATAGGCAGAGAATCTAAAGGTGAAAACTACTGGCTACATGCAACTAGCAAAGTTGCATGCCCTAGGTTCAAGATAAATGGAGAAACAGAAAAGAATGACTTACCCACCCACGACAAAAATTAATCGGATGGATGGGAAGCTCTCGACTCTGGAAACGCAGGAACACCACCTATTTGAAAATGCAACGGTTGAAATTTGTGAAAGGATAAAGAGAAGGCAGAGCAAAAAGAATAAGAACAGAGTTTAGAGAGAGGTTGAGGTTTAAGCCAATGAACCAGACATCTTAAAAATTCTATTTTTAATGGTCAATGCACTTTAATATGAAGGGTCTGGTCTCATTAGCTTAAAGCACTACTGAGCCCTTCCCTTATTTTTTCAGGACATTACATATGTAATAAAATAAATTTATTTGTATATAATTAAAATAATTTTTATAATAATTTAGTAAAAGTATAATGTTTTTGAAAATATAAATTAAATTTAAATTTTCTTTAAGCTAAAGTAAAAAATTATGTTTCAAACTAAAAGTACAATATAATAAATAATCAAAATTTAAATTAATTGATTTTATTATATTTATTGTTTTAATTATTTTTTATAATATAAATTATATATCAAGAAAATGTTTATTTAATTTTATTAATTAGTTTAATATTTTAACTTTAAATACTCATTTTATTATAATATAATATAATATATTAAATAATTTACTAGTATTTATGTTTACATTTAAGGATGGATTATATGTAATGTATAATCAATTATTATTTACTTTCTTCTAAATCTCTTTACGAGTGAGAGCAAAGAAAATGTAATGAAATATTTAATCTCGGGTATCATGTTTGACCGTTTTTAATAGATTAAAGATCCAAATTTCTCTTATAGTTAATTCCTGAATCAAATTGTAATATAACAACCTTAATCATATTAATAAATTATTTAATTTCTTGGATGACAGCCGTTTAGTTAATTCTAGTCATAATTATCTTTTTAATGTTTCTTAAGATCTCTATTTTAGGTCAGAATTTTAAATAGGTCTATTTTTTTTCGGTATCTTGGGTTTTTATTTTTGTAAAATTGAATCAAATAAAGACTTTTCGTCAAATTGATGGAACGACGTTAAGGAGGGTGTGCCGTGGCATGCTGATAGTATAATTTTTTATTACGTAGCATTAAAAACGTAATTGAATTGTATTTTTTTTTATTTTTCAATTAAAAAATGCAAAGTACATAACACGTTTTTAACTAAGGCAAAGTTGGAAATGAAATAAAATAAAGTGGTGAAAGCCCCATTGTCCTCTACAGTTGCGAAATGGAATTGAAATTGGGGGAAGTTGAGGTTTAGGGTTCGTGGTGGAAAAGAAAATCGTTGTTCATCTTCTTCGATTGGAAGCGCGATGGATAATGAAATGCATAATTCACATTCTTGTTCTTCTTCGACATGCAATGGTTGACGGAATGGAAACCCTAATGTCGTTTTCCGTGGTGTATCACCCCTTTGCCTGTGTGGAGAGAAAACAGTCGTTAGAATAGCTCGAGCTGCTAAGAACAGAGGGAAACAATTTTTGGGGTGCCCTAAGTACAAGGTCAAAGAACGTGGATGAGTAATTGTTTGTGTTACTAGAAAGTCGTTGTAATTGGGTTTTGTTTTTTTACAGAACGAACATGAAAACGATGGTTGCAATTTCTTCAAATGGTGTTGTGATGATGGTATTCAAAATCTTCCTATTAAAATAAAGCAGTCAACCGAACGACTCGTGTTCAAATCTTCCTATTGAAATAAAGCACTGACCCGAACGACTCCTGTTGAAATCTTCCTATTAAAATAAAGCAGTCAACCGAACGGATCGTGTTCAAATCTTTCTATTTGAATAGTGCACTCAACCGAACGACTCCTGTTGAAATCTTCCTATTAAAATAAAGCACTCATCTGAATGGGTCGTGTTTAAATCTTCCTATTAAAATAAAGCACTCAACTGAACGGGTCATGTTGAAATCCTCCTATTAAAATAAAGCATTCGAACGAACGACTCGTGTTCAAATCTTCCTATTAAAATACTTCAACATTTAAATACTTCAATACAAATCAATATTTTGTCAAAAAGACAATGTAGTCTTCAGTGTCAAATACAAATATAAAGTGTTATATATGTCTTAAAGTGCAATATTACATATAAATATCGTTAAAGTTCTATGGTTGAGTTTGACGGTCATGACAAACTTCAGATAATTATGATGATGGCATGAGTGGTTGTGTTGATGGGATGAATGGTTCTGATGAAGGAGTAGGTTGTTGGGTATCTTCATGGGTAGGTTGTTCGGTTTCTTTGGGGCAACGACTCCTGTTGTGCCCAAACTCCCTACATAGTCCGCTTCTCTTGCGCAAAGTAGTCTTGGTCAATCGAGAATCATCCTTTCTGATCTCTCACTCTTCCAATCTTCTTTTCCTTTTAGGTCTTCCAGGCATAACTTTTTTGGTATGAGGCATGACATCCAAATATGGTGTTAGGTCCCACATGTTGTTGCTGTTGATGGGTATATGATTGATGCATATGTTTCTTCATAGGTGGACTTCATAAAGCAAGGTGGAATGAACTGTTGTCCATCACTGTTGAGAAATTTCATTGCGGCTAGCGAGTGACAACAGGGAATTCCTGTGAGGCTCCATCTCCTGTAGAAGCATGACAAGTCCTCTATGTTTACAACAAATTTGTCTCCACTGTGGGAGACGTGTTTCACTTAAAACAATTTATTTGCTGACAAATAACAATTGAAAAACTATTACTTTTATACTTAATTTTGACCTTAAAGACAACCTTTATGACTTAGAAATTAGCTTGACATCATATTTTTACTTAAGTTTTGGAAATAAGAGAGTTGGATAAGTTTTATGCTTGGTTTTCCTTGTTTTGGCAGGATTTAAGATGAATTGAATGAAAGAAATGAAGTAGCCAGGAGTTGGACTCAGAAAAGGAAGGAAAAGTGCACAAAAGAAGAGTCGTAGTTACCGCTCAGGGCCACTTTTACCGCTGAGCGGTACTTTGAAGTCTCGCAGTCACAACTGAGGGGCAAAACTTCAACTGAGCGTCAAAATAGAAGAATCGCACTTACCATTGAGCGCTAATTACCGCTGAGCGCCATTTAGTTTGGGCTTGGGCCTATTTTCTGTAATTTTTAGGAATCTATATAAGGTTTTAGCCGAATTAGGGTTAATATCTTTGGATAGAAAGAGGCGAAATCACACTTTCTTCACCCCTTGGAGGAGGATTTTGGATGCTCAAGCTCTATTCTTCAACTTCTAGGGTTCTATCTTTCATTCTTTCATTGTTTTTCATCTAGTTTCACCATGTCTATGGTGAACTAAACCTTCATTATTGTTGGGGAACCGATGTGATCCTTTGAAACTCTCATGTATTGAATTGGTTCTTTAATCTATATGCTTTCTTTCATTAATTGTTAGGGTTTTTCTTCTATACTCTATGCATGCTTTGTTTAACTCATTCAATTGCATGATCATTGATGTTATTTGTATGGATACATATAAGTAAATCTAGAACTGAAGAAATTCTCCCAAGAGCTATATTGCCTGGACATAGGGATAGAAGGATTGATTGCCTTTAAGCTTTTATGCGAATATAATGCATGAATAATTGCTAGGGAGACAAGACATTGTCAACTAGTGATTAAGAGTAGGCTTTCTTCACCGATACATCAAGTTTAAGGTAAATTATAAAGTGACATTAACATTAATGAAGAAATATGAATTCTTGAATACATGAGAGTGGATAGGATGAATCAAAAATCCGAACAACATAATCATTCATATTATACATAAACCATTTTTGCATCTTTCAAGTCCATTTATCAAAACTTTTCATTCATGCTTATTTTTAATAGTTCAACAACAATATTTTCGGTTACAAGTCTAAGATAATCAACAAATCATATAACTGTTTAGGCTGTGAGTTCTTTGGGAAACGATACTTGGTCTTACCATTATATTATTACTTGATACGATTCGGTACACTTGTCGAGGGTTAACATTGACCAGCTGTGAACAAAAATGAAGAAAGTTTATAATAATGAATAAGGAAAGTACAATACAATTCAAAAGTGGAGAAGAAAGTTTACGTAGGAATCCAGTTCTTGGTTGATTGAGATTTCTTTGTAAATATAGTCTGGATCTTTGGACAAATTGATCCTGTAAAAGATTGTATCTTAGACCTATTTTTTGCCCATCTTTTCATGATGTACACCCTGATTTCTTCTAGCATTGTTATGATTGGTTTAGTCCTGGTATGAAGGAGGACATTATTGAAAGCCTCACTCATATTGTTGACCAATATGTCACATTTTGGTGTTGGACTGAATCTGGACCTTGACCAGTATCTATAATAACAATGAAAATGAAAATGAAGCACTAAAATAAAGCACTCAACCGAACGATGCCTACTGCCTATAGCTGTTCGGCTCCTTTCCCATCCCCCCAACAAGATATGAACAATATTCAAACATTTGTAGAAACATACTTAATACAATAAGTGCTATAAATTAGAAAGTACAAAAGATAAACCTTGGAGGGATGACTATCAAATGCTTGAATGTGTCGTCATTGACATCTTTAATATTTCTCATTTCCCTCTCCCAATTTTGTGGATAAGTAGCAGTAGTTGCCCTCCACATCAGCCGTTTCAGATTTTTACCAGGAAATTTCTTCCTAAAGTTAGAATATAAGTGTCTCACACAAAACCTCTGGTCAACACCAAGGAGTAGTTGTTGTATGGCTAGTAGTAGACCCTGTGGTTTTAAAATTATAAAGAACACTTACAACCATATGTAACTAAGGAATTAATGTAGGAAAGAACCAAATTAAATATGACTATTACTTTTTGTTGGTCTAACATAAAAGTGATTGATGAACATAGTTCTTGACCACCAAGATCATCTCAATCACAAGATTCAAAAACCACGACCATGAATCTTTGTTTTCCACTTCTACCACCGCATATGCAATGGGCAACATTTGATCATTTCCATCTCTCCCAACAGTTGTTAACAGCTCACCACCATACTTCCCTTTCAAAAAGGCTCCATCTAATCTAATTATTGGCCTACAATAGACAAAACTGTCTTTGCATGCCTTCAAACAACAATAAAATCTCTTAAAAATTACCTCACCCTCATTATCCTCAACATGCACCTTAACTGTAGATCCTGGATTTCTTCCTAACAACTCATGTGCATAATCATATATCCTCTTATATTGATCCTTAAAGGACCCATCAAAGTGCTCAGAAGCAATAGCTTTGACTCTATAAGCCATACACCTAGATATACCTATGTTCCACTTCCTTTGAACTTTTTCAAGAATATCTATACTCTTCATTTTAGGATTTTCCCTTACTATTTTCTCCAACTTTGAGCTCAACCACTTGGCGTAAGTAACTTGAGGGTGAACTCGCTGCTACATGTATGAATCTCTTTTTTAGTTCTCAACTGTCATGATTTCACAACCTCCATATAAGCACAATATATGGTCCATGGGCATTCTCCTTTTGCACCAAAGCACTTCATTCTCAACCTTTTTTTGTCATTTTTTACAAACTTTATATTCCTCCCATTTTCCTTGGCATACCCTTTTACAACATCTAAAATATCTTGCTTATCTGCAAAAAAAAAAGTCCATACTTCCCATGTAAAGTCTACCATATTTTTTGGCATACAAAAAGTACTAAACCTCCCATAACCTTCATTGTCATTAACCTCTTCATCACTATCTGTTGCACTTATTAATTCCTCATATTTCCACTCCTCATCTAACAAACCTCTATCATCATGATCATCACATTCAAAACTCATATCATCATTGTTAGAAAGACTTTCTACTTCTACTTCTACTTCCACATTACCATCTATATCACATTCAACAGTCACATCTACTAGTCCCTTTAAGCACTCATTATTTCCATGTACATTACCTTCATCAGTAGATGTACTCCAATTACAAAGATCAACTTCATCATCCACAACCCCTTCACACATATTCAACTATTGCTCTTCGTCACCATCACCATGACCTTCAACTTCAACTTCAACTTCAACACCATGAACATCTTCTTCAACCTGATGCAACTCTTGTACGTCACCTTGACCTTCAAGCTGTACTTGAACACCATCACCATGTTCTTCACCCACATGCACCTCTTGTAAGTCACAATCACCTTCACCATCTACTTCAACACCATCACCATCTTCTTCACCCTCATGCACCTCTTCTAAGTCACCATCAACTTCACCATCACCATCTTCTTCACCCTCTTCTTGTACTTCACCATGACCTTTAACTTCTCCTTCATCATTATTAACATATTCAAGCATATGTATCCCTTCAGCCTCAGAAACAACATGTTCAACATATAAATGAACTGCACCATTAAGCCTAGCTAAGTTAGCCATATGCATGGCCCCAGTGTCATCAATCAATTATTCCAACCTATTTTCCAACATTAAACCCCCTCCTACATAGTACCATAAATGTTTAAAATTCTCATATCCAAAACTTTTCACTACACTAACAACCAAAAAATAACTCCACATACCAGGGTCAAAGGACAAAGTTGTTGTCTCCCCTTCATACTTCAAGCTACCATCATTAATGAACTTCCCTCCATGGTGGAAATAATAGTCAATAGCGTCATCCATTACGCACAACACAATATAAATATATCTACACACACCTATTATGCAAACATATGACGACAAAAAAATATATTAAAACAATAACAAAAAGCACTCACGCAAACTTAAATAACTTTAAACATACATGGGGGACCACCAAAACGCAGACTAATACGGTTGCTCCAGATAAGCTATGAACCAGAGGCAGCGGAAGAAGATGCATGGGGTTTAGGTAGCAGCGTACGGAGGTGGATTGTGGTGATGTCCGTGATGGATTGAAGATCTTGATGGTGAGTGAGGAGCTAGCTCAGGCGGCCTTCAACTGGAAGGAAGCTAGATGGAGAAGAAAAGATCATTTGAAGTGACTTTTGGGCAGATTTTCGGGTGCTGAAAATGCATCAGCAAAGTAAAACTCATATATCAACAAAAATGACGTACATGAATAAAGAGAAGGGAATTTATAGAGTGTTTTCCCTTGCCTATACTACTCTTACCGGTGATGGATGAGGCCAAGGAATGTTGATCCCAATCCACATGGATTCACCCATGCTGAATTCTATTATTCTATATGTGCACAAAATACACGTGCAGAAATAAAGGCTATGCTAAGCTATGGTGCACTCCATCCTTTAGGCAGAGTTGGCGGACCTTTATTCTTCTTTCTTTGACTTTCTATCCTTCTCCTTGTTTTGGCCATTTTGGATTATCTGATTGTTCTCCAGGTTTCCATTCAAAGATGGCAAAAAACACTTGACCTTCTAAAGGAAAATTATTAACATCTTGTTGAAGCTTTTTGACCATACCTCGTGTGATGGGACCTTGATGTATCATTGTGCTTGACTCCCGCGTATCACAGACCAAACCATATATCAATGGGGGACCACCAAAACGCACTCAACCGAACATAGACCAAACCATATATCAATGGGGGACCACCATCGAATATTGTACTTTCCCAACTATAAAAAGCAAGACGACAAAGCACAAACACTGACCTTCGTTCAGATTAACCTTCACTCACCACGTGCTTTTGTCTCGTGCTTCCAACGACATAAGGTCACCTCGTGCTTCAACCTTTTCTAGTCGCACATGCAACGTTATTTCATGCCGATGTTCTTCACTGACCAACACTCGCGCTTCCAATCGAAGAAGATGAACAACGATTTTTTTTCTCCCACGAACCCTAAACCTCAACTTCCCCAATTTCAATTCGATTTCGCAATTGTAGAGGACAATGGGGCTTTCAACACTTTATTTCATTTCATTTCCAACTTTGCCCTTAGTTAAAAACGTGTTTCCACTATGTACATTACATTTTTTAATTGAAAAATAAAAAAAAATACAATTCAATCACGTTTTTAATGCCATCTAATAAAAAATTACACTGTCAGCATGTCACGGCACACCCTCCTTAACGCTGTTTCATCAATTTGACGAAAAACCTTTATTTGATTCAATTTTACAAAAATAAGGACTCAATTGAGACGCCGAAAAAGAAAGGGACCTATATGAGATTCTGACCGAAAATAGGGACCTAAAGAGACATTAAACCTATATTTATAAAGCGAAACTCTATATATAAGGTCGACTACACCTCGGTCATATGGGTTGAGATGTATTCGACCTACATGTAAACAAATTTTGACAGCATATCGAGAAGGATAATATTTAAATGACCAGGTCATTGGTAATGGTCAATTGTAATTAATTAAAGTACATATTTAAAACATCATTAAGAGTCTATTAAGAGTTAATCAAGATAATTAATTATACTAAGGTCATCAAAATAAGAATTCATAATTATAATACAAAAAACACAATACTTGAGGTACATCAATTATGTTCATTACTATAACATTTATTTTTATTTACACACTTAGCTAACTTAAGCGTTTCTACAAACACAATCCTATGTTAAGGCTTTGAGAGGATGATATCAAAAAGTTATATCAGTTTGTGAGTTAAAAGATTAGAGTATGAGAAAATAACAACTTTTGGAGATATTTGCAAAGTATAATTGATTCTACATACGAAAACATATATGTTTAATTTTTTTACCAAGAAAAAAAGAATGTAATGAAGACTATTGTGATATAAAAACTAAAACAAATCTAAAGTTTTAGAGTAGGGTTTAACACTATATTTTCTATTAATTTATTATCTAATTACTTTTTGGATTGTATTTGAAGATGAATAAATCAATTTATGTTACCTCTTGATACATAATATATTTAGTTAGTTTGATCTCTATTTTATTATATGTGTTCAATTAAACTCATTAAACCATTTATTAATTAATTGTTTTTTACTTGCTGAGGACCTCTTAACAAAATCATCCATATAAAGTGTATTGTGAGATTTAAGGACAAAAGAAGAATAAATTATAAATATTTATTAAGAAAGTGACAAGAACAATAATAAAGATACTACAAAAGAAAATAGGAAAGCATAAAATAGAAAACATATTCTGTGGAAGTGAACTTCTTGTTTCAAAAATATTTTGAAATTATAATCACTAACATAAAAATTGTCTTTTATGTCACCTTATTTATGTCTGAAATAAAAATGATAGACGTAAAAAATGTGTGATAACATTTTATAAATAAGTAGAACAACTTTACATTAGATCACCTATAAACTGATGTAAGTGAGATAAATTATTCACTAGTGCAAAAATAACGTATAACGTCACGCGTTCAACGTCCAACCACTGAACAACCAACATTAAAAATGACCGGTGACATTTTTGTAAATAAATGCAATTGTAGAACGTCAAAGCCCCATTCAATTCGACGTTTTATGAAGGTAATTATTTAAACCAACGCGTCATTCTCTTTCTTCTTTCTTTTAAATCACCAATAGTACGTCGAATCTTGTAGGGGTTCAACGTAATATTTGTCAATCAGAAGCCAAAGAGTCATCCTTTTTAATTCTTTTTTCTTTTTTCTTTTAAACAACAAATAATACGTCGAATTCTGTAAGGGCTTCGATGTATTATTTGTCAGCCATAAGCCAAAAAGTAACCCCTTTTCAATTTTTTTTCCTTTTTCTTTTAAACCACATATAATAAGTCAAATTTTGTAGGAGTTTCGACGTATTATTTGTCAGCCAAAAGTTTCCTCTTTTTAATTTGAGCGAGAGATTGAAAATTCATTCACTTTATCTTAGTGCGCGAGACCCTCTTCTCTTTTCAAACTTTTCTCGAACGAAGTTTGACGACCATCACATGTAATATTTCTTTCATTTGATACAAATGCATGTTAATTAACTACTTTATGTATAACTTTCGTTTGTTTTGACCGATTATTTTCGTGTTCTTGTCCTTCATAGGCGCATTCTGCTTTCTCTCTCACTGGTGGAAACATTTTATTCCGATGAACCCACCTTTTGAAGTTTATTTTCGTTTTCGTTTTCTCTTTGAAGAACTTATTTGTTGAACTTGTTTGTTGTTGTTTTTTGTAGAACTTGTTTGTTGTTGTTATTTGGTTGAACTTGTTTATTGTTGTTGTGTTGTTGTTTGATTGAACTTGTTTGTTGTTTGTTATTGTTTTTTGTTGTTGATACTATATTACACGTTCATAGTTCATGCTTTATAAAATACCAAAAACTGAAATTTGTTATTTTTTTGCTTTTCAGGTCTCGTAGAGTTGTAAAAAAGGATTACAATTAATTAAAAAAAATAAAAAAATTTCTTAATGTCGAATATTAACAAAATTCGATGTCAATTTGATTAACGTCGAATTTAAAATTTCTTATTATATTACTAGGTTTGTGTTGATGGTGGTGACGACGGCATGGTGGCCAGAGAGTTTGGTGGTGGCGTGTTTCGTTTTACGACAACGACAACGACTAGGGTTTCACAATGGTGGCACAAGGGTTTCTGGCCACGTCAATTGAGTCACAATTGTCGCGTCATAAAAAATTGGACATGTCACAATTGCCACATCATTGCACCGTTATGTTTTTAACACAGTAAGCCAAAATGACCAACTTGAACCGTTTTTAACGAAATATGGGACAATAGTGAACTTTTTTAAAAAATAGGACGACTTTGAACACAACGCCTCAAACTAGGGACCAAATGATGTATTAAACATTTTTTTTTAATTTATCAAAATAAAAATTTTAAAATGAATTATGGATATAAAAGTTGTATCACCTTAACATTACTTCATTAAGAAGAAGTCATGTTAGGATCACACAACTTTAATTAGTAGAAAGCATTTTTAAGTTAAAGTTGTGTTAAGATGACACAATTTTAATTCAGTACATTTTAAATTAAAATCATGTCAAGATGACACAACTTCAATTTATTTTGGTAGAAATTGTGTCAAGATAACACAACTTTAACTTAAAATGTTCTAAACTAAAGTTGTGTTACTTTAACATAACTTTAACTTTAAAGATGCTCTAAATTAAAATTATATTTCCTTAATACAACTTAAAATTATATTTCTTTGACATAACTTAAAGTTATATTTTTTTGTATGACTTATGATAATTGTTTAAAACTTACTCATTTTGATTTATTTTAAAAAAATTACATTACTTTGTTAGGAAAAGTCATAGCTCCCTTATAGGACCAATGATTAGGTTCACTTTTCAAGTTTTGTATGTGTTCCGGGCATAGGGTTGAAGTCCCGTACTCAAAGCACTCCAGATTGTCTCGAAGGCCGGACGAGCTACCTAGTGGTCCTTCAGTTGGCACGTAAGGCGAACGGGCTCCCGGGTGGTCCTCCTTCCTCTGAGTTATACGTTGTTTGTTCTCCCTCCTCCTTGGCCAAGCCATGTAGGCGGACATCTGTCAAAGGAATTTCAACGCTCAAGTTAGTAATGTAACCCAACGGTTGGCAAAAGCAAGTAATGCATGTATATTGTGCATCATGATCCCAAAGTCATACCTGAGACCTTTATTTATACTAGTCGTGATGAGTCTTTACCTTTTGTTGGCCTAATGACAACCCAATCACACCTTAACATGCTCTAGGGGCTTAATGAGTTATTATCGTTTATAATCAAACCATGTGGTCAACCTGGGTGGTCGGCCTAAGTGGTCGACCTAAGTGGTCAGCCTAAGTGGTCGGTCGGCCTGGTGGGTGGTCAGCCACTTCTAGTGGTCGACCTGGATGGTCGGCCTGAATGATCGACCGGGTGGTTGGCCTAGGTGGTCGGTCTGGTGGTTGACCGGACGGTCGACATGGGTCATCGGCCTAGTGGTCGACCTGGTTGTTGGCCCTAAGTGGTTGGCCTAGGTGGTGCCCATGAGTCCGTACGATACACATTCCGGTTGTCGACCTAGTCTGGTGGTGCCAAGTGACCGTACGATACAATATGTATATTAATTTGTGGAGCCAAATTAGTTTTCATGAAAAGAGTAAATTAGTTGATGGTACCTTGCTATAAAAATAACCATTTGAGTAGTTTGACTCTCACAAAAATAAAGAAAAAGGTTAAGGAGTAAACCATAATTAAGACTTCATATCACCCTATCCTCATTTATCAGTGTGTTCACAATTCGGATTGATGGGGCAGGAACAAATGAAAATATTGCGTTATGAAGTTTTCCATTTAGAGTTTATTATAAAAAAAATATGAATTCTACAATATTAGTTATTTTTTACATATCAATAATTTAGAGAAACTAATAGTTTTAATGTCAATACAAAGTTTTTAGAATTCATTTTTCATCCATCGTAAGAAGGTTAACAAGCTTCTCTTCCCCCTACCATCATCAACTTGCATCGTAAGAGTTGTAATGTCAATAAGAAGTTGTCTCAATTTTATCTTTTTTTTTCTTCTCTCTTATATCTTTTTCTAATTACATCACGTTAATTAAATTTTCTTATTTAAATTAAAACTTTAAAGAGTTTTGAATCATTCTATCCAAATTATCTTTATTCAAGCACAATTTAAAGAAATTAATTTCTCTAAAAAAGAACGTGTTAAGTGAGAAACAATATTAAATGTATCTAGATTTTGTTTTCTTTTATTTTCCTTCTAGAAAAATTAACACAAATATAATTTAGTCAATATACTTTTGCACATGTATGAAAAAAAACCCTTATATTAATAGAATAGTTATACAAAAGACAACTGAATTTGACCCTCAAAGATGGAAAACATCATTTTCATCAATCAAAGTTATCCCACTACCATAGACTTTTAATGATAACAACCATAGGTACTTGTAATGACATTTTTTTTTAAAATTAACAATTTACCACCAAAAGAACTACATTAACAATTAAAAAAGTAAAATACTTAATATAATGATATTTCATTGTTGTAGTGAAGATATAATAGAGAAATGCATGGTTTGATTGATTTGCATCCTTCCACACGAGACACTAACAATGGAAACCTAAACATTTGACAACACCCTTCTCCTCTAGAGATGATATAATGAATCACATTATATATACTCTTAATTAAGAGGGTAGTTTCTCAATGGATTTAAATGCAATTGCACTGAGCAATAAGATGTCTTTGTCATGAGCTGCAATAGAAGGATTTGTCTTTGCTGCATTCAATGCCCTTTCACAAGTTGAAGGTCCATCACTGGCAACTCCAGCATCATAACTTGCTGTCATATCATCCTCACCCAATTCACCCAAAGCACTTTTGAATGATCCAATGACTCCATCATAGAGGGTAGTTGCACATTGTTTAAGGTCTGGTGAAGGGTCTGTTTTCATCATATCTTTTAGGAAATTTTGGGTTTCTGTGCCCTTTTTTAGGGCTAGCTTAAGGATGAGTTTTGTAAGCTCAGTGATGTCTTTAGCAGCAGCGATTTTAGGATCTTCTTTGAGAAGTGCAAGGCACCTTGCCTCGTTCTCTTTGGTTTCCTTGCATATAGTTTCATGCAAGGTTAGTCCTGATGTTGGCAAAGGAGCATGAGAAACTATGATCAAGGAAAGAGAGAACAATAAGATGGAAAAGGTTGAAAAATTCATTGTATGATTTCTTTTTTTTTTTTTATGGAGAAGAAAGTGAACTAATAAGGTCCCTGTGATCTTTTGTGGAAAGAATGATTTCTTTTAATTGCTACGTGACTTTTTTATAATCAATGTAGTTTTGCATCATGAGACTAAGTTTAGTAATGTATATATAATGATTGGTGTAAATCTTTTTGCTATTTTTTGTTTGTTAATATATGCTAGCTTTTCTTGATGTTTAACTATTTTTTTAGTGTTGTATCCCTAAAAAGGCACTAGCCTTTCTATTAAGGTGTGATATATTATTAGTTACCATTTATTAATAGTAATATTGAAGATGAATGCTCCAAACTTTATTTAGCAAAAACTTACAATTGAAATATTAATTAATTAAAGTAATGTGTGTTGTCTTTGATGTATTTAGGAATGACAAATAAATCTGTATTCCTGAGTGTTGTTTAAACTTGTTCCTATTTTGACACATTGATTAGGTATGGGTATGAATGAGTTATATCTATTTTTTTTTAATTGGGTGTGGAGATTGAATGAATGTTTATATATCTGTCTCGTCCTCGTTTACATATCATCTTTGTTCTCATTTAAATTATTAAAATATTCATAATTTATTAGGTAATATATATATATATATATATATATATATATATATATATATATATATATAATATAAGTCTTTACTTTTATAATCTTTTTTAGTTACACATTTTGTTTCTCTTTTCTAATTATTTGGATTATCATAAAATTAATTCACATTTTCATGATACTTTCTCTCTTATACAGGGATGAATCTGGATAAATAATTTTGGAGGAGTCAAAATAATACACTCAAAATTTATATGTATAATTATTGTCACTAATACAACAAAAACATTATATATGAAACTTCTCATGTGTGATTCTTTATATCTTAAGAAACAAGTCTCCTAATTGAACAATTGGATATTAGTATCATGCTTTAAAATATGTGAAGAAATTGAATATGTGTTGCTTTCTTTTTCAGGAGTAACTTCTCTTTTATCACTTTTAAAAAATAATATACTTTTTTAGTCTTCATCAATATACCTTTTTTAAAATAAAATAAAAAAACAAAGTTTAAGAATAAAAAATAATTTATCAAAATCTAATAAAAAATCGATAAATGTAATTACTAAAAAAAATATATGATAATTAAGCCACAAATAAAAATCAATTATGAAAAAATACATAGGGTAACTTTTCCTTCTATGTTCATAAAAAATAACTATAGAGGTAAAAAAATATTATAAAATTAATATTTCACCAGGTGAGACAAGAGAAAGTTACTTTTTTTTTTAATAATGGAACATACTATATGAGAAATGAGAACACAAATTATGAGTTTGTGTTTAACTTCCCTTTTTATAGAAAAAAAAAACATGAGACTGCGGGATGAGTAACTCAAAGATAATGAGAGAAAATAAATAAAAAAATATTAAGGGACCGTCAAACCCCGAAAGAATTTGTTACTATATGTGCAGTTATGTTCAAATCAGATATATAAATTAAATTTTATGTCTTGAATATTTTTATTCCATTTTAATATTTTTATTCATTAAGTATTTTTTTTTCATATGAGAATGTTTAACTGTTAATTTAAATAAGGTTAAATATGTTTTTCGTCCCTTAAGTATCACACAATTTTGGGTTTAGTTCTTATGCAAAATTTGTGTTCCTTTTAGTCTTTTAGTTTTGAAATTATTACAATTAGTCCTTAAAATTGAACGGCATTAACTTTTGTTTGATGTGACAAACGGCGAGTCCACGTGAAATGTCATCTTTCTCGTTACTGTGTCACGTTGTTTTTTCTTTTTC
This sequence comes from Vigna nakashimae, assembly GCA_034642375.1. Lineage (NCBI taxonomy): Eukaryota > Viridiplantae > Streptophyta > Magnoliopsida > Fabales > Fabaceae > Vigna > Vigna nakashimae. The sequence continues at coordinate 21,764,971 of CM067768.1, forward strand.
TGATAAGTTTCAGACCACACGTTGTTTTTCATCATGTTCACGAGCCTCTTTTGTTGCTTTATATTTTTTCTCATACTCCTCCACCTGATAGTTTCCTTCAGTTGCTTTTACTTGTTTACGCTTTTCTTGCACATTAGATGTCACTCTTTCCTTTTGACCATGTTTTTGAGCTCCAGTACCTTGCACCAAATTCTTCCATCCCCCTAGTTCAAAAAAATCAGATTCATCTTTCCATGTTCCAACTTTTGTGCTTCCATCGGATTCTATAGATGATCGAGATTCCATCTTGTTCTTTTCCTCAAACATGCTTACTACGCTTTTCCCTTCTAAATTTTCCATAGTTTTTGGGGATGTTTACCAATACTTCACTGGGTGTGTTGCTTCCCACTAATAGAAATAGTTATTTATTAATTTATCTATTTCCATCAACATCAATTTTCTCTATGTTTCTTCTCTCTAAGCACTTCAAATTATTCTTTCCCAACTAATTGAATTGGTATCCAACTAAAACAAGTCTGCTTCTACAACATAAATTCAATTCAAGCTCAAAAAATAGCACATAAAAATTAAATTAAAAAAATAAATAAAGCAAGAAATATAACCTTGTAAACGGTACTGTTACCAACGTGATCCGACGCAGCAGCCTCAAACATAGTGACCAAATCCGTAACTCGGTTGAAGTAAATCCCTTCACAGATCTTTTGCAAATTCTCTAACACGGGCTCAAACACCAAAACCTAAAACCCCATGGCAGAGGCAGTGAAGGTGGCCATACCCACGTTGGCACCATCGTCGACAACCAACTCATCCTTGCCCTTGCTCTTGGCCTTACGATGTTCTTGTGAGGCTTGTCGGGGAGGGTTCCGAAATCGGAGAGGGAGAAGAGGAAGGGGTAGCGCAAGCCCTCGACTGTGTTGGCGAAGACGAGATGAGCCTAAGGAGAGGTGAAGCAGTCGAAGGGGGAGACTGCTTTCAAGGAGAGGAACCAGAATCAGGCTTGGCCTTCATGGGTTTTTCTGGGCTTGCGATTTTGGGTCTTGCTTTGGATATGTCGATGAATCCACCGGCTCCGGTGAAATCATGAATCAGAATAGAAGAACCCTAATATGATTTAGAGAAGAAAAGATATGTGGCAGACATCTAACATAGAAGCTGACATTGTTGACCTCACACGTGGACTTGTTGTTTGTCACATCAAACAAAAGTTAACAATATTCAATTTTAAGGACTAATTGTAATAGTTTCAAAACTAAGAGGACTAAAAGGAACAAAAGTTTCGAATAAGGACTAAACCCAAAATCGTGTGATACTTAAGAGACGAAAAACATATTTAACCCTTTAAATAATTGATAGCATAAATTCTTTATTTATTTATTAGGTAATATAGAAATTATATCTTCTTTATTTATTTATTTTTCATTTAAAGATTTTTTTGTCTTTTTGCTACAATAATTTTCATTATTTCTTAAGAATTCAACTAGTTTTGATATATCAAAAGGCGTTTTTCATCTTATCATATCCTTAATTATATATATATTTTTTGTGGGATTTCTTTTAGTGGTATATCAAATTGTTTCTACGACATATATTTGATTATTTTTTAATTATTTATAATATTTTTATTTGTCGCTCATTTTTATAATATAAAATATTTTTTTATTATTGTTATTTTTTAAGTCATTATGTAATTCTATCACTATATTTTTATAAAAAAAAAATCATTTACTATAAAATAATTATTATTTATGTCATTGTCACAAATCTTGTTTAATAACATTCAACATAAATTAAAGTTCAATTTATGCTAAATTTTAATTATTATTAATTTAATCTTTGATTTGATTTAAGTTGTGTATCATAACTTTTATTGAAAGAAGAGATTTCATTAAAATTTAGATAACGAGAATAAAAGCATTTAAAATATTTTTAGATTTGAATATTTATTTTATCTTTAAAACTTTTTAAAAATATTTTTAAATTTTATCAATTTTGTTCTATTAAAGTTTTCAAATTTAATAAATATTTTGATTTTTTATAAAATTTTATTTGATACTCTAATTTAAAATGTATATAATTATAATTTTTTCCTTGAAGAAATGAGAATATGTCCCATTAAATGAGAATAACATTGTTTTGTTTACTAAAATTTGTTTTACTTTATAAAAATTAATTAATTGATATTAAAATAATAAAAAAGCAAGTATAAGTACGGACATGAGTATGAATACGAATGCATATGGGTTACCCATTACAAATGGATACGAGTGCATAAGAATAAGAATGAATTTTTTTTATTTAACAATGTATATTGTTAAACTCGTGTCTATCTCATCCTTGTGCTCTCATAGACAAAAGATTTTATTTTATTGCATATTGTTATTAAGATACTTTATAGTGGTATTTGTAGTATTGAATTGGATGCCAATGCAGATATATACTTTTATATAATCAATGAATCTCAATTTTTTACTTATTTTACACGTGAAATTTTAATTTAAATATAACCCTATTGTTTTATATGACCTATTACATATATTATGTTGATATAACTTCATTTGCTAATAGATGACTATATATATCTTAGAAATTTTTGTGCATGTACTGTGTATTTAGAAAAAAAAAAGTTTTATTTTATCAAATTCCTCCCACTTTACCACCGTTTAATGCAAATATAAGTATTTACTAATAGTAAATATTATGTTTTTAGTATAGAGAATTAGTTATAAATAAACATTCACTCTTTTATACTCTTTTATGTTTGAGCTTAAATTAGAAATTTATTTTCTCAAAATAATTCCTTTTTATTTATTTTGGAATTAAAAAATAAAAGTAAAAAATATACTTCCATTTCAATCCCTATTCTTTTAATAATAAATTAATTTTTATATAATTATAATATAACAAAAAAGTTTACGTATATTATGTTGAATCTGTATGTATGGTGAAATAAATTTATTAAGTAACATGAAAAAAAATGGTTACATGTGAAGAAAAAAGAGAGTTTGAATAAACCCTTTAAAAAAATTTCTGATGAGTGTCCTCTACAGATTTTGAAACATGTTTATAAATTTTTCGTAAAAGCCTTTATAGCCAATATGACCACGTGAACAATAGAAAAAAATAATGAATATTTAGCCTACAAAGATTTCATCACAACATATTACAAGTATTGTTGGCTAACACGTCTGACTCATTTAAGTATACAAAATCACCCTTGAATAGTAACTAATCCTCTCAAAATTAAGTAACTAGTACACGATGTCTCTCCAAGCTAAGTTCATAAAGCATCTTTTAGGATATACAATAGTAAAGTTGTACAAGAACAACAATATCTTGATTGAGGTATTATAAAAGAACACTTCTCATTTCTAAAGTCTTAATTTCATAGTTGTGAAAGCCTTACAAATAAAGTTTATCCTAAATGTCTAATAGATGCTACAATAAGGATAAACACTTTGGAAACTTTGAAATTTTCTTCACAAGTTTATGTAAGACATGTATATTTTCTTCACATGTAAGTTTATGTAAAACACTTATAGTTTGTATATAAGTTGTTTGTCTTGTATATTCTTTTGTGACTACAAGAGATATATTTTAAGTTTTTTTATATGTTTTTGCTTAGAGACTTTGTTTGGTAGTGATATATGTGTTTAACACTTAGCATAGTTGTCATCTAAGTTTTTCAAAAAAGCATCTTACATTGAGTTAGACTTCATCAAATTCTCACTTTAGTCTTACACAATTTTTTATACATAGCAAAACATGTTATTATTTATAATTATCAAAAGATGGATGCTTTAGACATGACATTTAGGTTACAGTCACTATTTGATAATAAATTTGAGGTGAAGGACATGGATGCAAATAAGATAATTTTGGGACGGAAATCGAGTGTGATCAAGTCTAGAAAAAAAAGATTTTTATGACAAAAGTCATACATTCAAAAGGTGTTGAGTAATTTTGAAATGGAAAGTGTTAAAGTTGTGAGCACTGTTGGAAAAATTGATATCGAGCAATGGAGTAAAAGTGTTTAATAAACAAGCGGAAAGTGTGTTACGGACAATAGCCACGATAAAATGGTTCTTTTTAAAATCTTGATTTTCTTTAAGACTTTTATCAAACAGCTTGAGTGCTAAAGAGATAGAGTTAAAGAAAATTAACACAAGGAATTTTATCCTAGTTCGAATCAGAAGATTCTACTTCCAGTCATTAATCACTTTAAAATAGTAATTAACTTTTTCACTAAAATATTTTTGTTACAATTACAATCAAATGAATAAAGATAAAGAACAGAAAACATCTTCCTTCGACAAACGAACAAAAGAACATGTTCAATCAACTTGAAAAAAACCGCTTTGACCTTAGACACACTAAGCAAGCTTCTTCTATTCACAAGACTTGATTTGAGCACCTCTAACACTTGACAACTTCCTCAAAACATATATGTATTCTCAAGTGGCTTAGATCTCTTTTCACTCTCAGAGAGCTTCCCTTAGGCACACAACTCTAATACTCTCAAAATGAAAAGATTCAACTTCTAAGATCTTTGAGAACCTCTATTTATAAGCCCAAGTTCGTGTTGGTCAAAAACTGAAAAGACATCTCCCAACTGCTAGTGATAATCGATTATCATAAGTGATAATCGATTATTTGTGTCCGTTATGTGGTTTTTCAAAAAGTGATAAGAGATAATCGATTATTTGCGCGACCTGAACAATATTAAATCAGACGGTGGTAATCGATTATCTTGTGAGATAATCGATTATTTGCGCTAGCAATCTCTTTCTACTTTGGCTCTTGATAATTGATTATTACAGTTGATAATCGATTATTTGTGCAATGACTCCCTAAAAAGGAAAACTTCTAAGTACTTTTACATCATCATAGTTATTCTTATACAATTAATTCTACAAAAATGTTTTTAATGTAAATACAACAAGAGTCTTCAATTCTTCATCTTTTAACATCATCAAAACTTCATTATCTTCAAGATACCAATGCTCCTCATTAGTAACAAGCACAACTATAACAATGTCTATACCTATTTCTGAGCTCAATTCTACTCAAACTAATATAGAGAAGGAATACATGTTTTGTGTTTATTGCGCCAATATTGTGGGGACTTTGATGTATGCGATAGTGTTTACTAGACTAAACCTTGCTCAAGTAGTCATTTTGGTGAGTAGATATGTAAGCAACCCTAAGAAGAAGAAATGTTAAGCCACGAAATAATCTTAAAATATCTCAAGGGAGTTGAGAACATTGGAATTACCTTCAAGGGTACTTTACAATGTACTTTGACAAAGTTATTGGATTTTGACTATGCTACTATGCAATCTAGTACTAGTTTCGTGTTCCCAGTTGGTAGGTCACAATTAGTTAAAAAGCTAGACTTCAACCAATAGTAGCCTTATCAACCACTGAAACAAATCATATGGTGTTGGAAGAAGTAATTAAGGAGTTATTTGGTTAAAGAGTTTGATAAACAATTCAATACTTACTTAAGAGAAGATGATCATCTTCTACGATAGTTTGAATATGATTTGTTAACCAAGGATCATGTACAACATGGTAGGATAAAACATATCGACATCAAATATTACTTCTTTCATACTAAGGAGAGGATTCAAGTGAAAAAGAATCAACACCACTAAGAATTCAACAAATATTTTCATGAAGTTAGCTTTAGGAGCAAGTTCGTAAAATACTTGGACTTGTTTAACATATATTGATATTAGTAATTATATTTGAAAGTGATTACAATTCAAAGTGAAATTTGCATATCTTATTGTACTAAAATATTTATAGAATACATTACGTAGTTGTATATATATAAAAGTAGATTATCTAATAACAATTGTAGACTATATAGTATTCATTGTACACATTTAGTTAATTAGTTGTTATCATGTATGTGAATCCTATCTTGTAATAATTTTGGATTACCTTAAAAAAAGGTAAACATTACATTTATCTTTTATAAGTCTTTCTACAATTGCTCATTCTTGTACTCTTCTAGACACATCAAGAAAATTATGGATATATCCTTTTTGTTTCTCTAGTCCTCCCCAATCTTTCTTTGAATCTTTGACCGTCTCTCTCATTATCTTTCCAAGGCTTCCTTTGTATATAGTTTTTATGTGATTTATTCCATTTGTGAAGTTAAGAACCTCCTTGTCCTTTTGTTATGTTTGAGTAACACCCTTAACTTACAATGGTCATGCAACTCCTGAAGTTAAGAAGAAAAAGTAGATTTCCTAATTCCACGAGTTGTGAAGAAATGAAAAGAGGTCGCAAGACTAAAAATGGATAGTTGAGACAATAGATCTTAAGTAATATTATTCTTTAGATGAAAACATGTGCATGTTGTATGCTACCCAAAAAGGTTGTATCCCCATAGAAAGATTATGTAAACCCAAATGAGGCAAGTGTGAAAGGAAAAGAGAAATATGAAAAACACATTCTCATCTAACGTGATAGGAAGGTAAAATTCTTCATGAGAAGGTTATGATCAAGGTTCAGGTGCTTAAATAATACTAGTGGGCTAAAGCTCAACCAGACAGGCCAACTCTGATTCCATAAAAGCATAAGATATAATGTATTGAACAATGATGATAGCATATTGGTTAATAGTTGTGAGAATGAACTAAAAAAAGTGAGTCATTTAGTTAGATAACATAAATTAACTATACAAACAATTCCCAAAAGGTTAATGAGATGTTAGACAGCAGTGGAGATTAGGAAAAGGTTCATACGGATGATGAAGGGAATGCTTAAAAGACATAGGAGACTATTTACCATATTTTTAAATTTCATGTTTTTCAAGTTAAACAATGAGTTCTGATGCCTCACAAATTGATGAAAGTTGCTAAGACACTTGAGAATAATGGAAGGTAGAATTTCCAATAAATAATGAACAATAGAAATCCGTTCTTGTATCATAGGCTCTACTTAAAACCAAAAGCCTTCTTCAAACCTTTCAAAGTCGTCAAAATCCCCACACATCATTGTATCATAGTAGTAGTAGCACAATGAAAGCATTTAGCGGAGGAATCAGTTTTACAATACCTAAATCACAGTATGAGAGTTTTAGCATCATAACTGGTATATACACAAAGAATAAAACCACATAAAGATGCAATGCACAGGTTGGAGAGTAGGATAACAATTAACAAAGAAAAGAGAAGAAAAAAAGATACTATTCCTCTGTCTCTCGAAAATTACACACATTTCTATTCTTTCCAAAAGAGCTAGGCTTACCACAAAAAAGATCAAACAAGTTTTTGTACTTAATGCCTCAATCAATTCAATTCCCATTCCTATAATCTGATCAAACACCATTTCCTTTTCCACCTTTAATATCTAAGTAACCACACATATCAGAAAGAACCACCGAGTTTTTGGCGCACCTCCTTTGATGCGACATGGCCTCTACTTTCAGTTAAATTTGAATTGGCAAGGACCTCAGAGGCAATTTCCCAGCTTTCACTTCTACCCTCACTTGAGTGCCTTGCTTCGGATCGAATTGTTGGGGCCCGGCGATCTGAACCCAAAGCTGAATCAACTTCAGATGTATTATGGAGAGGCCCATTACTCCCTCTACTCCGGATGTCCTCATCAATTTCTTCAATATTCCGGCGCTGTGATATCTTTAACAGGTCTTCACCAATATCCAGATCGTCTTCAACTTTAGAGCGAGGGTCTCCTCCCATATCCTGTTCAGATTCCCGGGAAATTATTGGAGGGGGTGGCCTTGGTACCTCCTCTTGGACAAAAGCTCGAAAATTGTTCCTTGAGGGCTTCACTTTTGTACAAAATACTTCCAAGAAATTGTTTAAACAACCACGGTTATAAACATTGAACCTGTTATCGGCTCTGTACCGAAAGTTCTCATAGGTAGTCTGCAAAACAAGTTACAATCAACCAGGTGATCAAGTTCTTGCAATACACGGGCTTTTAAGAATCAGAGATTCAGAAAATAAATTTGTATTGTTATAAGCAATGTGTACATAGAACATAATTTATCTTTCATACTACGGGAAACCACTATAGGGGATGACTCTTCGCACATCTTGGGACAAGTGAATCAAGCTCACACTATCAATGTATTTTGGAATGAGGGAAAGAACATATAGAATTACCTTCTGAGATTTAAGATTGCTACTTGTTTGGATGAAAGGAAAAGTATGAGGGACACGAGTTTAAGATTTTAAAATTATCTTCTTTAAATTTCATTCCTTCCCATTCATCATAGTGTGCACGTCCACATAACATGAAGTAATGAACTATTTCCCATAAATAAGGAGCCTGGTGGATTTAGAAGATTAAAATATTTTTTAAGAGTGTTGTTTCAATCTAGTTTAACCGAGGACATATTCTACTAATGCATTTTTATTCACTTAGTAGCCAGTTTAGTCTTTAGGACAATGAACAGTAACTTAAACAAGATATATTCAGAAATGTAAAAGATGTCAACTAACCTGATTTGTGCCAATAAGGTACAAATGAAAGCCAGTAAGTCCACCAACAAACCACAAAGAGATGAAACAGTATGCCATTAATATAACTGATGCAGGGGATTCTTTCATTGCCCCCCAAACTGTCCCGTGATCATTATTCATCAGAACCTTGATGTAAAAAGCTGAGATGGAAAACACATAGATACATAGAATAGTGGCTGAAGAAACAAACAGAAAGAAGTAACGGTAGTTCCTCTGCAATTTGGAAAAGCCATAAAAGAATTAAGAGAAACCAAACAAGCCAAGAACATCAATATGAATAAAGTAGTTATCTCATAACATCAAGAACATGGCTAATACCAACAATCATACCAGCCCAATACATTGGCCCACCCAAGGGCAATGGTGATCAAAACGTTCAACACAATTGTTGCAAATGGAGCAATGTGAACAACGAGGTGGACGATACAGCATACAAGTATCACAATATTTCACCCTCACGGGATGACCATTGACCATTACTTCTTTTGTTCGAGGGAACTGAAGGCTTGGAGTTTGGCGACCCCCAATATCAACTGAAACTGAAGAGTCATAACGGAACTCTTCCTCTGGTGGATGTAAATTCCTTGGAATAACACCCGGATCACGTGAGGAAGTAAGAAAGAGAAGAATCAACACCTATAAACAAAAATATTAAAACAAAAAAGATTATAGACAACCAATAACTAGACAAGGAATTTCCCTAAAAATGATATTTAAATGAAAGAAAATGTGATCACCAAAACAGCTTACAACCTTCGCAAATATTTGAAAATCTAAAAGAAAAGAAATGAAAAGAAAATGTATCAATATATGCATTGTACATTTTTTATGCTGGAACTATCTGGGGAAAAGATCGTGAGCATCTGAACCTCTCTATTGTTACAATTTCTTTTTTATTAAGAGAGGAACTAAGAATACCATCTAATTTATAGCAAATGCAACACATCATTGTTGTTTTAAATTTAATTTATTAAGCTTAATTTTTCATAATCAATTTGATCCCCTTTATTGGATCACATGCTTTACAAGATTACTTGGATTTGAGAACAAGTCTCTTGGATTATTATTTACCCATGATATTTTTATTCCATCCCGAAAAAATTCTTCAAAGGACTAGTATTTCACTTATAACCCTCAACAGCTGTAGTTCAGGATGATGGACCGTTCTTTATTGAATTGTATATAGAAGCAATTGGTCAATATTGGCTCAATAAAGAAATAAAGGTCGATGGGATAGATTAGGGATCTTTACATCCTTTGTGGTGCCTTATAATAGGAAAGAATTTTATACTTCAGACTCAGGTGAGAAAGAATGACAAGGGTTTCCATGGAATAATACAAGGGTTGCAAGCATGATCACTAGTGAATCTGTCAATGTGGGAATCAAGGTCTGCCTGGTTTTGGGTGAAAGACTTCCTTGGCAGGCTTTGCAATTGCTACCTAATCCTGATTTCAATATTGACCTCATTATTTTTGTTTAAATTGTTCCATCTCTTCTATCTGTATTCTTTACATATCAAACTGCCTTCTAATCACACTTTTTGTTCATCAGATATTTTTTTTCCTTCAATTTGTGAGCTACTAATTTGAAAAACCATAAGATGGCACGAAATATACAAAAAAACAATAAGAGCTGGAAAGACATAGAAAGAGAGGCTACATACTTACTGATTTATCATTGCATGATGCAGAAAATAAAAATTTATGACAGTAAAGAGTCATTTATATTTTTACCAATTAATTTAGAATTCTTAGAATATGTTCAGAAATATCCCCAACCTATATACTATATTTCAACCATATTTCTAGCTGGAGTGGGACAGATTTTTCCAAGCACACGTCCACACATCCACCAATATGGGACTTGATGCATGGATAGATAACATGGTAGGTGATAGGGATGTCAAATAAACTTTTACCCACGGGTATTTTCCAAACTCTCCTAATTTTGACAAGGAATACCTTAATTAACCAAAGATGAGTATGGGTAATATCTGACCTTTAAAATCAAATATGATGAAAATGACTACGAACATATTTGTCTCATCTCTATCACCATACTTCTCCCTGTTTTAAATTATTAAAACATCTTTAATTTACTTGGTACTCTATTTTGAAGCTTATATAATCATAATTTCTTTCACATTATTTGGCAATAAAAAGAAAGAACACGTGTGTCCATTTGACATTGAATTCGTGATAATATCATGTATAGTCAAACCTGCATGTTCTGTTGCCATCCCTAATAGATGACCTTTTCTTAATGGATCTAGAATAGGTTCTAATATAATCTTGGAATGTAGGTTAAACCTCACTCACCCTTAACTGGATTGTAAGGTGAGGTCTATCCCTCACTTGTATAGTACAATTTGACCAGATTTTTAGCTAATGTAAGACATTTTTCCCCAAAAAAGAATGATTAACAGAAAGATTAGTTTTGGGTCAATTGAAATTACTCTTTAATTGATTGGAAATCAACCAATATAGCAAAACATATTTAGCCAAAAAAATTCTCTCAATAATATTTAGAGGTACCATTATCTGTTACCAAACCCATTATACTACATAGTTCTTGGAACTCCTTTGTTTTGTGCCTTCAGTGTTACTTTCAGTTTCCAGTGACAGTAATTTTTTCGAACTACCAGTTATAAACAGTTAAAGTTCATATCTTTTTCATACCATCGTGTCTTTATTCCAGCGTCACTTTGCCCTGGATCTTTGGGCCTTTGTTCTTGTAGCTTCTCCTCTATGAGCTGAGTTGTTGACTGTGTTTTCCCATTTGCCAGTACCTCACTTGTATCTTTGGCTAAGTTTGGTTTAGTTTGCCTGTGCTTAGCAAGGTTTGTTTGTAACAAGCCAAGAGAAGTGCTTTAGGGGAAAAGCTGCTTCTTAAAGCTAAAATTGTTTGCCTCACAGTCCCTTATTTCATAGCTCATGAGTCAAACTTCTATTCTTATTGCTCACTTTCCTATATTGCATAGTAAATTGTGCCTTAGGTGATGATGAGATGATCATGTATTTAAACCGTGACTTCACTGATTAAGAAATCTTTAATTTTAGTGTTTTATTTTATTGTTTTAGTTTTGAGCATTTATTTTTGTGGAATAGATAGTTATCCTGTATACATTACTTTGGAATTGTAGCCATCTCTACCAAGCCACTTTTGGAGCAAAGTACTCCTGTTAGACAATTAAAAGTATATGTGAGGAGGAATAAAAGGGGAGAAAGTTAGAGGCAGGAAGAGGGGATAATCTGTTAGAGGAGAGAGGCTATTCTGTTATAGGAGAGAAAGGGTATAAATAAACAAACAGAATAGAGAGAAGGGGTATCAAAGATTATTTTGGGATTTAGACTGGACCTCTTGCCTAGTGGAGGAAGGGAGGCTTCCTTGGGAGAGAGATTGATACTTGTATTTTCTTTGCTACACATTACAAAGGAAATAGAAATACATATACATACATGTTTCTTTCATACTGTTGAATAAAGGAACCTAACAGATTTGGTCCGACCTGCCGGATCTGTTCGAAGGGACGAATGGTGGCTATGGAATCGACAGTGGAAGCGTTGAAGGCAGAAATGCGAGCGATGACTCTCGAGTTTCGACGAGCTTTCGAACGACGCTCTGGAAACCGAGATCGGAGCTCTGAAGGGAGTCGAAATTCTGTAAATGCCAATCGAGAACGATGATCATCGGAGAGTTCCGAGGAGGAATCGAAGGACGACCGAGGCGAAGTACAACCCAGCTGGATGAAGCGCGTTGAGCTCCCAACTTTTGAAGGTATTGAACCCACGGGGTGGATAGCAAAGGCTGAGAAGTTTTTTAACATCCAGGGAGTGACAGAGAAAGAGAAGATGAAGTTGGTTTATATACGTATGGAGGGAGGCGCTAACTACTGGTTCCGTTTCTGGTGGAAGAAAACTAGACACCCAACGTGGAAGTTGTTTACAGAGGCGCTGACGCGAAGGTTCGGAGGAGTGAACTGGGGCACTGTTTTTGAGAAGTTGGCTGCCGTGCGACAGAAAGGAGGCGTCAATGAGTATATCCAAGAGCTCGAAGTACTCGTGGCGCAAGCAACCGGAATAACTGAAGAGCAATTACTGGGGTATTTTCTCGCTGGTTTACAGGAGGGATTGCGCAACATAGTGAGACCGCACGACCCACGCGACTTGTTGACGGCAATGGAGCGAGCTCGAGACGTCGAACAAGTGGGGTTGATACCGCGGGGGAGTAGTGTTGCCGGAGGAAAAGGAGGGGCGTCGTGGGGAAGATACTCTACTAGTTTCGGGATGGTTGCGAGAACGAAAACTTTTCGAGGCCCGTCGGAAGGGTCTGTGAACGGCGGTGGAGGGCAAGGGATGAAGAAGGACGTTAGTTTGAATACCGTGAATTCGAAGGCGGGTAGTAGCGGAGGAGGAAACACAGGAAGGGGAGTAGAACTCTGTCGTACCCAGAGTATATTAAGCGAAGAGAAGAAGGACGCTGCTTCCACTGCGGTGGACCTTACAGTCCGGGCCATCGCTGTGTTGAAAGGAGCATGCGTGTCATGATATTGGCAGAGGAGGCTGGAGAAGAAGCAGAGAAGAATGTCGAGGTGGAACAAATGACGATGGAGTTGTCAGGGTTGTCCGCCGGAGGACTCACACGATCTAATACAATGAAGCTGCAAGGCTGGGTACAGGGAAAGAGAGTTCTGGTGCTCATTGACAGTAGAGCCAGTCATAGTTTTATATCCACCAGATTGGTGAAAGAATTGGGTTTGGAATGCACCGACACACGCCCTTATAAAGTGTGTTTAGGGGATCGGCAAGAGAAAGTGACTAGTGGGTATTGTACAGGAGTCCCCGTGATATTAGAAGGTTTGGAAGTCAGAGATAAATTGTATCTCTCTTTGAATTAGGCGGTGTCGATGTGATATTGGGAATTACTTGGTTAGCTTCCCTAGGAGAGATAAAAGTGGATTGGGGACAACTCATTATGAAGGTGGAGCAAGAAGGGAAAGAAGTGGAGATAAAGGGGGATCCAGCTTTGACACGTAGAGTGGTGAGTCCAGAAGCACTCATAAAGGAAAAAGGGATTGAAATTATGACTCTAGTTTGGAGCTTGAGCCAAACGAAATTGATGATAGAAGAGAATAGCTTAACTCAAGATGAGGAGGCAGAGTTGAAGCTAATTCTAAATGATTTTGAAGGGGTATTTAGAGAACCCCAAGGATTACCACCTGAGAGGAGAGTCGACCACAGAATTCCCTTGAAAGAAGGCAGTGAACTAGTAAATCTGAGGCCATATAGGTACCCCCATGGAATGAAAACTGAGATAGAGCGTCAGGTGGAAGAGACGCTGAATTTGGGCATTATTAGGCCCAGTAACAGCCCTTACTCTAGTCCAGTAATACTGGTGAAAAAGAAGGATGGAAGTTGGAGGTTTTGTGTGGATTATAAGGCATTAAATAGAGTAAATGTGGCTGACAAATACCCTATCTAAGTCATTGAAGAGCTGCGCAATGAACTCCAAGGAGCGTCCTATTTTTCAAAAGTTGATTTGAAGGCGGGGTATCATCAGGTAAGAATGAAGAGTGAAGATATTCAAAAAATTGCTTTCCGAACACATCAAGGGCATTATGAATTTCTTGTGATGCCTTTTGGGCTAACAAATGCCCCAGCCACATTTCAAGACATGATGAATTCAGTATTAAGACCTTTATTGAGGAGATTTGTGTTAGTATTTTTTGACGATATACTCGTCTATGGCAAGACATGGGAGGAGCACTCACAACACCTAATGCAAGTCTTAAACGTACTGGCTTAACATAAACTTTTTGCCAACAAAAAGAAATGCGAATTTGGAAGAAGACAAGTGAGATATTTGGGGCACAAGATATCGACAACAGGGGTGGAGATGGATAAAGAAAAGATTGCAGCTGTTTTGGAATGGCCAAAGCCCAGAAGTATCAAGGAGCTGAGAGGATTCCTCGGGCTGACTGGGTATTATAGAAGGTTTATTAGAGACTATGGGAGAATAGCTAAACCCCTCACTGATTTGTTGAAGGGGATGTTTAAATGGTCTACAGCAGGAGCAATGGCTATGCAAAAGCTTAAAGAAGCTGTGACTACAGCTCCAGTACTGGTTCTACCGGATTTTAATCAAACTTTTTGTGTAGAGTGTGATGCCTCGGGTACAGGAGTTGGGGCAGTTCTATCACAGAAAAACAAACCCATAGCCTTCTTTAGCAAGGCGTTATCTGAGTCCTCTTTGACCAAGTCCATCTATGAGAAGGAATTGTGGCGCTTGTGCTTGCTATACAACATTGGAGGCCATACTTAATGGGTCAAAAGTTTGTTGTCTTTACGGATCAAAAGAGCTTACGTTATTTACTGGAACAACGTATTACCACTCAAAGCCAGCAAAATTGGCTAGTTAAGCTCCTTAGGTATGAATTTGAAATCAAATACATGACAGGTGCATCCAATCATGTGGCTGATGGGTTATCCAGAAAAGGGGCAAAGGGGGAGGAAGCAGACAAGGTGTTACATATGATATCTAGACCATACTGGTCTGAATTTCAAGAAATCATGGAGGAGGTGGAGAAGGATGAGAGTTTAAAGAAGGTGCTGGAGGAAATAAGGGCAGATCCTAATTCTCGTCCAGCATACACGTTGGAGCATGGAAGATTGCATTACAAGGGGAGACTTGTCTTGTCGGCAAAATCTATTTGGATACCTAGATTGTTGGCTGAATTCCACAGTAGTGTCACAGGAGGACATTCAGGGGTTTATAGAACCTATAGGAGGGTGGCACAATCTCTGCATTGGATGGGAATGAAGAAGACAATTACAGATTTTGTAACGGCATGTCTAGTATGCCAACAGCACAAATACTTGGCGGCCTCTCCCCAAGGATTGTTGCAGCCTTTACCTATATCCAAAGCAATATGGGAGGAGATTAGCATGGATTTTATAGTAAGATTACCCAAATCTCATGGGTTTGACACGATACTGGTGGTGGTAGACAGACTCAGCAAACATGGGCATCTTATCCCAATTAAACACCCTTATAAAGCCAGATCAATAGCTGAAGTGTTTGTGAAGGAAGTGATTAGACTTCATGGGATACTTATGACCATTGTCATGGATCGAGATTCCACATTCTTGAGTGCGTTTTGGAAGGCGATTTTCCGCTTGCAGGGAACACAGCAAAAAATGAGCACGGCTTATCATCCAGAGACGGATGGGCAGACTGAAGTTCTGAATAGGGTGCTGGGAACTTACCTACGCTGTTTTAGTTCCGAACAGCCCAAGATTTGGAGTCTAGTGTTACTTTGGGCGGAATTTTGGTACAACACTAGTTACCAAGGAGCATCGAAATGCACACCTTTTGAAACTGTGTATGGAAGACCCCCTCCCACTCTCACACGTTTCATACCTGGAGAAACAGTGGTGGAAGCAGTTGCACAAGACTTACAAACCCGTGATGAGGCTTTGACACAACTGAGATACCATCTGGCCAGGGCTCAAGACCAGATGACACACTATGCCAACAAGAAGAGGATGGAAGCCAAGATACGGGAAGGAGATTGGGTATTCCTTAAAATCAGGCCTCATAGACAGACATCTATGCCCACAAGGTTACACCCAAAGCTTTCAGCAAGGTATTATGGACCATTCTTGGTGGAGAAACATATAGGACATGTTGCTTTTCGCTTGCAGTTACCAGAAACATCAAGAATACACCCTATATTCCATGTTTCCCAATTAAAGCTAGCTATAGGAGATCATCCGGTGGAAGGAACTCTACCAACTGAACTGCAAGATGACAGACCCATGTACACTCCTCTAAAAGTGTTACAGCGCAGGAACCAGCAACAACAAGGGGAGGAGATACCCCAAGTTTTAATACAATGGCAAGAGGGTGGTTTAGATGGTGCTACTTGGGAAGAGGAACATTACATCCGACAGCAGTTCCCTGACTTCAACCTTGAGGACAAGGTTGATCTTGGGGAGGAGGGTAATGTTAGACAATTAAAAGTAAATGTGAGGAGGAATAAAAGAGGAGAAAGTTAGAGGCGGGAAGAGGGGATAGTCTGTTAGAGGAGAGAGGCTATTCTGTTAGAGGAGAGAGTGGGTATAAATAAACAAACAGAATAGAGAGAAGGGGTATCAAAGATTATTTTGGGATTTAGACTGGACCTCTTGGCCAGTGGAGGAAGGGAGGCTTCCTTGGGAGAGAGATTGATACTTGTATTTTCTTTTCTACACATTACAAAGGAAATAGAAATACATATACATGCATGTTTCTTTTATACTGTTGAGTGTGTGTGAGCATAGAGTTGTTGTTCGGTTCCTTGAATAAAGGAACCTAACAACTCCACACCACTATCTGGTATTGACATCTATGAACCTAAGACAACAATTCTCTTAAAAAATTCTTTCAATACATGATTTCTCAAGAAATGATGGTCTACTTATGAGAAGAAGTATAATAAAGGGATATATCAATGGAAAACCAACCAAGAAAAATATTTAGACGAAACAGTAGAAAGTTCTGTATAAAGAAATAACCTATTTTAAATTTGGAACATGGGGCTTACAGAATAACAAATCTCAGTAAGCATACTGTAAAACTATAAAAGCATAAAATGACAAAGAACAGAAAAACTTACATAAATATTAAAGAGAACTGCCACCACCAAAATAGCATATCCGGCATTATATGAAGAAAATTCATGCCGAAGATGTCTTGCTACAAATACACAAAAGATGATAACTGGAACAATGATCAGCAGCAAGGTAACAAGAAGTGACCTAGCATCCGGTCCAAATATCAACCTTCCTCCAAATAGGAATTTCTGTATAAGATTAGGATAAAAGTATATAAGATTGTAATTGTAATATGTAACAGAAAATAGTTAATAAAATAATAACACTACCGAAATTAGCCAGTAGCAGAAACAAATTTACTAAAGTGTTACCTTTCAGAAGGTCAACAACATTACTAAGTTTTGGTAAAAAACCAAGGTCCAAACTTCCATTCTAAATTTATAACAAAGTTTATCTTGGATCAGTACTGGCCCACCTACCACATTATCCACAAGTATTGGGCGTGAGGGCTGTATTAATAAAGACTCAAGTCCAACATTGACTAAGATAGTACATAAATAGTATATACCCTCATTCAATGAGCTAGCTTTTAGTGCTGTCTGCTGAGTTAGGCCTAAACCACATGCTAAGACTTTGTGATAGGTACAAAGGGAAGGTTTTCAGCAGAAGAAAAACTGTGTGATTTAGTTTATTAGGAGATATAAAAGGGACAAACAGTTATAACTGTCTATGGGTAGGTTTTGTTGTCTCAAACTTTTATAAAGTCTATGTAAGCAGTTGTTTTTAGCAGTTTTTTAGGAAGTTTTGTAAAGGAAAGACTAGGAAGAGTCTGGCCCTCTCGAAAGACCAGGGCTAGTGTAACAATTTAGATTACTGTGCTTGTTTCATTGTTAATAAAGTTGTCTAGTTTTTCTGGGTGAACATCCAAGAACCTGTCTTGGAAATCTTTACAGTTTTAAATAAATTTGGGTGTCTATCATTGGTATCAGAGCCACTTTCCTGGTGTTGTGGTGGCTGTGCGGCATGGTCAATACGAGAATGGAGGCAAGATTGGATGGATTGGAGTGCATAGTGCAAGAACAGGAACATGAAAATTAGAGAAGGTTCCAAAGGTTGGAGGAAATGCTTACAAGGTTGACAGGGTTGGTGGAATGTTTCACATCCTCTAATAAACAAACAGCGGATAGTGCTTCTATTGCCAAAGAAGGCAGTGTAGGCAGTCTCAAGATTGATGGAGGGACTGAAAGTGGACGTTCAGGACTAACTGTGGAAAAATGGAGGAAGCTAGATATTCCTGTTTTTATAGGAGAAGATGCTTATGGCTGGACTAACCGGTTGGAGAGATATTTCCTGTTGAAAGAAGTTAATGAGGAGGAGAAGATGAGGGCTGTTATGGTGGCTTTGGAGGGAAAAGCCCTGAATTGGTTCCAGTGGTGAGAGACTTGCTATCTGAATCCCACATGGGGGGCTTTCAAAGAGACAGTTGTTCAACGGTTCCAACCAACAATGCTTCAAAATCCTTTTGAAGTCTTGATTGGGCTTAGACCAATTGGATAGGTGGGAGAGTATATTGAACAATTTGAGCAATATGCAGGATTCTTGAAAGGTATAAGGCAGGATTATTTGACTGGCATTTTTCTAAATGGATTGAAGGACAAAATAAGGGCAGAGGTTAAGTTGTATGAGCCCAAGAGCGTTGTTGAGTTAATGATGAAGGCTCAAATGGTGGAGGAAAAGGTTAGAGTCACCACCAAGGGGGACTCTCTCACTGTGCAACTTCAAAGTAACACCTACAGACAATTGCCACCTACTCGCAGATAGTCCAAGGAAGGGGGAAATTCGGTGAGTTTTACTAACTCCAACAGAGGAAGTGGAGAGTGCAGTGGTTGTGTGAGCACCATCAATAGTTCTCCTGCTAGGACTCAACAAGGAGGGGCACCATTTAAAAAATTGTCCCAAGAAGAATTGCAAGATAAGATAAAAAAAGGCTTATGTTTCAGGTGTGATGAAAAGTTTGGGCCTAATCATACTTGCAAAAATAAACAGCTCCATATGCTTCTTATTTCGGAAGAGGAATTTCAGGAGTTAGGGGAATCTGCTGCCTGCATTCATAAAGAAGTTCCAGACTTTCACCTTGAGGATAAGGTGCACCTTCATGGAGCGGGTGTTGATAAGTTTGATACAATTTACAAAATAAGGAAAAAAGAAGGTAGTTCGTACAGTTGAAAACACCTCTCATCCATTCAAAACAACTTGGAATCTGCAACAGCCATCAATACAGAGTTCCTTGCTTTTCACCTTGGGGACAAGGTGAAACTTCATGGAGGGGGTATTGATAGGTACAAAGGGAAGGTTTTCAGCAGAAGAAAAACTGTATGATTTAGTTTATTAGGAGATATAAAAGGGGCAAACAGTTATAATTGTCTGTGGGTAGGTTTTGTTGTCTCAGACTTTTATAAAGTGTATGTAAGCGGTTGTTTTTAGCGGTTTTTTAGGAAGTTTTGTAAAGGAAAGGCTAGGGAGAGTCTGGTCCTCTCGAAAGACCAAGGCTAGTGTAACAATTTAGATTATTGTGCTTGTTTCATTGTTAATAAAGTTGTCTAGTGTTTCTGGGTGAACATCCAAGAACCTGTCTTGGAAATCTTTCCAGTTTTAAATAAATCTGGGTGCCTATCACTTTGATACATTTTTTTGTTGAAATTTATTCAATTTAGCCAGATTAAACAAGTAAACAAAATAAATTAGAAACAATGTCTAATATATTCTACGTTTAGAAAATTGATTACTGGAAATATACTCTAAAGATATTCGATGCTTACTTTCTAGGCACACACAAATGTTAGCAACAGAACACAAATATTCAACACGCCCTTTATCTGTTTATAGAAAATCACACTCAATATTTGATGCATGCCCTTTATCTGTTTATTAACTTTCATTCAGTGATTACAAACACAATTTCATACACATTCAAATTCTGCACACTAATAATGGGACAGATTATCAAATATCACTGTGGGAGATTATCTTTGAAAAGGCATGGTAATTAACCACAGTTCTCCTGCCCCCTAAAACAATTAAAAATCTAGTTGCCAAATGCAACACCTAGAAGTTGTTGGTTCCTTAATGTTTAAAGCAGCAAGCATGCCAAAAATGTTTTAGTGAGAAGCAATATGATATCTATCTCATAAATAGAATATTGAGAAGAGTGTCTTCTTCCATAATCATAACACCTCTTAGAACAGAGTTCTGGTCTGAGTATTTGGTTGTACCATCTATATACACTCATCCCATCATTCAAGCAATTAAGACCGTCAAGTTGTTAAATGTGTTTTCATTGACTATTCTACTCCAGGCTACAAGTTCTATGATCCATCAATAGAAAACCTTTGTTGGCTTTGTCTTTGAAAACTGTACTTCAAAAAGCTCTTCTTAAGGGGGAAATTTGGGTAAAGCTACACATTTGAAATTTAAGCTATCTCTCTTAAAGAACCTATACCCAAACATTGAATCCTTCCCAAATACTCACTGTTCCAAACCCCATATCTGTCTACAGGGTTGATAGTGAAGAAATTCCAAAGACTATTCAGAAGGTCTTAGAGGTTCCTAAACACAGAGAGGCATTGGTGGAAGAAATGAGGGCTTTGACAAAACAAAAAAAGACGGAAGTTGATATAGTTACTCATAGTGAAGAGATCTATTGGCTTCAGATGGCCTTTCAATTTGAAGCATAGAGTACAAAGCCTGTCCTTTTGAAAAAAGGTATATACAAACCCACAGCACCAACTATGTAGAGAACCTACCTAGGGCAAAGCCGAATACAATTCAAGTTCTCGAATCTCTGGCAGCAAATTAGAATCTCCTACAACATAACATTTGTTGAATGGAGATATTCAAGATAATACAACACATTGCAGAGGTTTTGTGGAATTGAGTTAGGCTTAAAGTCCACTTCTAACATGGTATCAGAGTCATGATTAGAGCCTATTCCAGCGATATTTGTTATTTGCTGGATATATTGTTCCACTCGCTATCGGGCCGCTATCGGACCACCCATTAAAAATGTCTAATCCCACGCTCGAGATGTATATACCTCGGTGTGAGAGGGGTGTGTTGGAAGTCCCACATCGACTAGAGATAAGGCCAATTCATAGTTTATAAGTGGGTGCAAACCTCATCCTACAAGCCGGTTGTGGGGTTGAGTTAGGCTTAAAGTCCACTTATAACAAAGAGAAAGCTTATAATGTTCACGTAAGAAAGGATTTGGGGAAAACTTTAGGCAATGGATCTCAGAAGCCAGTTTATGACTACCTTGGTGGAGTTTACTGGTGAACTAAATTACCAAAACCCATCAATGACCTCAAATGACTCATTTCTATAATTGGAACGAAAACAATATTATCATCTCCTATTAAAGTTTTGGATTCAACAGGTGAACAAATTGATTGGTAATTCAGAATGCAGAGTAGTCCATATAACTCATTCCAATAATTGGAAAACAATATAACAATCTCCTACTAGAGGTTTGGATGACATAACTAGGATTATCTTCCCTTTTTGCATGATCTCTTTTATCATTTAGCATCTCTGTATTGCTATCTGATTACATGAACTCTAGAACTAAAATCTTTACATTGATTGGCTTAATTTCATGTTATTTTCAATAACAAGGATTTGGATTGGTATTCTGTTAAGAAGTGGACTTTAAGCCTAACTCAACTCCACAAAACTGGCTTGTAAGGTAAGGTTTGCACCTACTTATAAATTTTAAATTGGCCTTATATCTAGTCGATGTGAGACTTCCAACAGACACCCCTCCCGCTAAGGTATATACATCTCGAGTGTGAGACTAGACATTAATGGGTGGTCCGATAGCGGCCTAGTAACGGGTGAAGAAATATGTCCAACAAACAATAAATATCGCTAGAATAGGCTCTAACTTGGCCCTGATACCATGTTAAGAAGTGGACTTTAAGCCTAACTCAACTCCACAAAACCAGCATGTAAGATGAGGTCTGGCACCCAAGTATACACTCTAAATTAATCACATATATACTCTAAATTAAGTAGGCTTTAAACCTAACTCAACCCCACAAAACCGGCTTGTAAGATGAGGTTTGCACCCACTTATATATTTTAAATTGGTCTTATCTCTAGTCGATGTGAGACTTCCAATATATTCAAACTCATCCGAAGTGTTTTCCTATAAACCCTACTTTTAGTTTCTAACATTATCCTACAAGAGATTTACATCATTCCTTGGCATCCACCTAATAGCTTAAGCCTGTGGAAGAGTTGACCCCTTGTCCTTAACATGGTAAGGAAAGTCTTTGTTGAAGTGATCAACATGTCATACTTGCTGCTCACATTCTCCATAATAAAATTAGATTTCAGTATAAGGAAGAGTGGGTCAAAGCATTGTCAATGCTTCAAGCCCAAAGGGCTTATGCATTAGGGGATGCCTTACAAGGAACCATATAAAAAATGTTAGTGATCAAACTTACAACTTATATGGTTACAACTACAATTAATAATAATAAGAACATTAATTGTAAAAAGAAACAAAAGGTCTTGTAAAAGTGGACTTTTGTGGTGGAAACTATATTAGCAATTTTAACCAAAAAAAAAATAAAGAAATATGGATAATTCTTGCCAATCATAACAATTTAAGGTGTGGAGAGGCTTCTGTATGAAATGCAGCCACCAGTCTAGAGCCTATTGGTATATTCATTATAGTCACACTCCTAATCTCCATCAAAATTCCTGGTTGTGTATTTTAAGGTTTTAAAGTTGGATCACATGTGAGACTGAGCCCAAAATCCCAATATAAGTATATAACAAAAGTGAAGAGAAAAAGTATAGTATAGCATGTGGATCAATCTGTTCGAACACGAATTGATAAACTAATAAAATATGACTCTTAACACATAAATCACACAATACGGCAATACAATTGCTGTCCAAAGAAAAAGGTTTCCTAAAGAAAATTTTCTCGATCCAAAAACTGCTAATAACAACACCCTCCTCCATAGTACACCCTAAATATACAATGATACATAACTAACAACACTTATTTTCTATGAATAACTGCCATCAAGGAAGTTTCTAATTTTACTAGAGCTAACACTGAACAATTAATAAAGGAAAAGTTATTTGCTATCACATATTCTAATAATACATTACTGATCCAATTTTCTACTCAAAACTGCCAATTATTATTTACTATTACTTACACTTATATCTAGTAATACAAAACTGTGTGACAATGACAGATATTGTCAGTGCCAATCATAACCATTGTTAATTATTCTCCCACAATGCAAAAGAAACTAATGGCTAAATCACTTTTCACTCTTGGAGCTGATTCTTTGGCAAATATGTTGGTGGTTAACGTAAATGACAAGTTAAACTGGAATTTTAGAAAGCCAGTGACAGGCCTGTATGGAATTCCATTGGGAAAGTCCCAAACAATGGTTTGATCAAAAGCTTATCTTTTGTATATTTTGTCCAAACCATGGATTTGAGATTCCAAACAGGACACCTAGACACTACAAGTAAATTGAGGTTGCTTAGAGAAAGTCCCCCCAAGGATTTTGGTTCTACATGGAGCTGAGGTTGTTGGCAACTCCTGTGATACTTTATTTCCAAAAAAGGATAGTTGCTTAGCACTATCTCAAGCACAGAAACAGATAAAATATATTCATATGAATTTCATTTGACATAAAGATGATGCAATACAGTGATTGTAATTCAACCCTGGCTAAGACAAATTTTGTTGTATATGAATGAAAACTACCATCAAAAGATGAATATAGAAAATCAATCACAAACGACCTCAAGTTAATGATACTTCATATCTTCTTGAATTCCATAAAACCAAAACTGAACATGCACCACATTTAGAAGACAGCAATAAAACAAGAAAAAAACTGTAAAATAAAAACTACTTTGTCCATGAGACAAAGTATCTCAATAAGTCGAGGATAATGCTTCAAATTAACAAGAGAACTCAAAACTAATGTATAGCTTCATGCATCTTTCCCCTATTAAAAATACAAAATAAAAAACAAGCTGAGCCGTATCATTAACCTGGGAGATGGCACAAAGTTAAACAACCACATTAAATTATCCTTTCAACTATGTCCTCCAATGAACCACTATCAACACTCCATCAGTTTGCTTACAAAATCAGGCTTACTCACACAAACAAACAAGACAAGGCTTACAAATACAAAAAACAGCTCATTTAATGTTTCCACACTTCATAAAGCAAATAATCCCACTCCAGCAGCTCTACATAAACAGACACACCTGTTCCTAAATACCAAATATTACACTGCACTTCTAGACTAATTTTTTATAACTTCAATTCAACTCACTTTCAACTTTCAAGCCACAACAAGAAAAAAAAAATTTGTGACAAAACCCATCATCATGAACAATAAAAAAATATATATCTCCATATCTCATTTACCAATAATCTTCACATCTTCACGCATCTCTCCCTCACTGAAATAAACAAAAGTCTAAGCAGAAAACCAGTTGCAGCCAGCCAAGACCAGTTTTAATCGCATTGAATTCTTGTTTCAACTGACTCTTCCAAGGAACCACCATCAATGCCCTATCAGTTTGCACTCACAAAATCAAGCTTTCTCACACCTTACAAAGACAAACCAAAGGATACAGCCCATTCGATTTTAAAATAATCTCAACATAAAATCTCGCTCCACACACACCCACCTCATAAATTCTGATACCACACTCCCAAGTTATTTTATTTTCTCTATACTCATTCACAATTTCAACCTTCAACCAACAGCAGGAGCAGAAATTCAAAGTTCAAACCCACTTACCTCATTAAATATCAAAAATAATAAATGTCAGAAAACAACACTTTCCAACTCACAAAAACAAATCCACCACATACCCATTTAAAACATCAAACACAACAAGCTATATTCACAAAGAATTAAAAAACAGAGAAAGAATATTACATTACTTCCTTTCCATGCTTCATAAACGCGCTTTCCCGCCATTATAAAGAAGAAGAAGAAGTTATGCTGCAACAACTCCTTCTTATAATAACTCTTTGCAAACCCAAAACATACAAGTTCTTCTCATCTCACCAACGCGTTCAATTACCCCAAAACGACCCCACCGCTGAAAGGTAGTTCGATTCAGCGATTGAAGGGTCAAAATCCAATACTTCCACGATTTGGGTGTAGCCCGTTAAGAACCCTCCTCTGGAAATAAGAAGGGTGATTCAAAGAAGGAGGATTTCAGGTTCGGAAATTGCAGGTTTGGTTTTTCGGGTAAATAAAACAAGTTAATAATAAAATATAATAGAGAGAGAAAGATGGAAAGAGAAAAAAACAACACAACAGAACAGTGTTGAAGAA
Organism: Vigna nakashimae; assembly: GCA_034642375.1. NCBI lineage: Eukaryota > Viridiplantae > Streptophyta > Magnoliopsida > Fabales > Fabaceae > Vigna > Vigna nakashimae. The sequence continues at coordinate 21,790,466 of CM067768.1, forward strand.
AGAAGAAAGAGACACGGGTTTGCAATGTTGGTGTTGTGCGACCAGAAACCCTTCTTCGGCCAGTGAATGTGAAATCTCTGAAATTCACCACCTCCATGAGGGAGGCGTTACCCATTTTTCTCACTTTTAATAATTTTCACCATTATTTTTTGTTGCTGTTTCATCATTTATTATTATTAATTGACTTTCACTTCATTGGAGGTGTAAATATTAAAAAAAACTGCTGTTATATTATACAAGAATGTATCATTTTTTCAAATGATATTTATAAAAAATGTTTTCTTATGTATGAATAAAATAGCAAAATAATGATAAGGAAAATTAGTTTGTGATCAATTATGTTCACAAATTTGGAAAGAAATTAATAGATTTTTTTTATTATGATTTAAACAATAATCAGTTTGGTAGTAGTTAACTAAAAAAACTAATTTTTTGTAAAAATACTTTGGATTCTCAACTAAAAAGATGAAGAATTTATATTGGGACAGTTACGTCCATTAATGAAGTCGTTATGAAAGTTATAAAATAAATTGATATTGATGTGATTTTGGGATAATTAGTTTTTGAGAAGGATAAAACATATTACATACAGTGATTTATAATTGAATGATACATTTACTGAATAAATTATTTACTTATTGTTTATTATTTAAATTTAATGCCAAAACTTATAAAAAATTAAAAGAAAAATAGTTGAGAAGAAGTTTGTCTAGGATATTGGTAGCTTCAATAAATTTTTAATTTATACATTTCAACTGATAACTTAATTTATTAAATTATTATATTAAAAATGTTTTATAAATGGGTTAATAAATGTAAAATAGTATAATATATAGTTTCATAAATTTTATTATATGAATTAAATTTTGATTTCTAAATAAAAAAAATATTATTATTTGTTATACTTTATAATTTTTAAAATAATTAAATTTGTATTCAAGTTTTTAAACAATTTATTTATTTTTTTAAAGTTGCATATGTTATTTTGGTGACAAGAAGTTTTATGTAAATGAGTTGATATAATGAATATTGATTAAATTTTAAAAAAATAGTTTAAATTATTATTACAGTGAAATTCTTTTACGTTACTTTTATTGTGTATTATTTTTACTCAGAAATATATAATGAAATTTTATTAATTTTTTAATTTAATCTGCATATAAATTAAAAAAACAATCTAACAAATACTAAAAGTAGTACATAAATTAAAAAGAAATCTAACAAGTACTAAAAATATAACAACTAAGTAATACTATGTAAAAAATTAAAACATAAAGAATAGTAACTGAAGAAAATGATAGAAATTATCAACAAAATACTAAAATAACTTATACCTTGAAGCTAATAGGTTGTAAAATATTATTACACTGATTAAACTAGCTTGTAACTACTCAGATAAGATACTGATTAATTTATTGATCTTATTACCAAGCATATTTTAACTATGAAATATCTTATATTTATATTTTCTATTATGTATTATATTATTATTGTTGTTATTAATTGTAATGTATGAAATTTTCCATTTATTTAACATTAATATATTTATTTTAATTTATTTTTTATTAATTTTATTGCACCATATGATTCTTAAAAGATGTTGTAATACAAACATTTTATAAGACTCTTTCTTATACTATATCATATACACAACAACCATGTTGAAAAAACATTTTGGAGAAAATGGGACCCACCTTGAGAAATTACATGAAGACAAGGTTTTGATAGAGATAGTCAATTTATTTCTCTCTTTATCATTGAAAAATATAAGACAGAGACAGAGAGAGAAAATCGAAAAAGGTAAAAAAAAAAATAATAATAGTGAAGTGAAGGTGAGGAACACAAATGGAAGTGCCAAGCTGTGCATCACTGCTTTACCTTTCACTTACATTTTCTTTTCACTTACATTTCTTCTCCGTGATCTTCTTAAATGATCAACAATAAATGAACGAGAGAAGATACAAATTCAAAAATATAAAATATTGAAGAATTTTCTTTGGCTAAAAAAATTTATAAATAATGCTATAAAGGTAGTCATATTTATAAATATATATATATATATATATATATATATATATAATATTTCACATACAGGAAAAATATTATAAATATTTTTTTCAAGAAATAACATCAAAAAATAATATATTTAAATTATGCTTTAAATATATTTTTGTATATAATTTTAGTTAGATTTAGATTACATTTTTAAATAATTATCATTTATATAAATTAAATATATGTTTAATTAAGTTTTAATTTTAATACGTTAAGATTAATATCTTTTGAGGTTTCTATTTATAATAGAAGAAATATGGACTAAACTCAAAATACAAATAAAAAATAATAACAAACTAATTAAAGATAAAAGATAAATATAAAATAAAGATAATATATCTAACACTCCCCTCAAGCTACTACATCCATATATACCAAGCTTGTTACTAATATAATTCATTAAGTCTTAGCGAAAATATCTACTTTTGCACTCGAGTGACAGCAAATTGCTAATGATTTGTAAGACAAAATACCAACCAAAAAGACTCTCCCTAAGCAACAAATCTGAGAAGTTGCTTCATGTAAATCTCTTTTTGTAAATCGTCGTTGAGAAATGTATTGTTGACATCTAGTGGATAAAGAGGTCATTGTTGGAGAGTCACCATGACTATAAAGAAACTAACAAAAATCATCTTTTCCATGGGAGAAAAAACATATATGAACGGATCAAACGCAATAGTGACAAAAGGGAGGTCAAAACGACGGTGGAAGAAGTCATGGATGAACAAGAGAGGAATTATAAAAATCCAAGATTCTCTAATCAAGACACCTGAAAAGGCGTTGAGAGCGCGTAGGAGCTATAATGAAGGCGTCGTTAATGGCATGGAGGTCGCTTGGCCGAGATAATCAAAATCATGTGATCGTTGGTCGAAACTAAAACTCCGGTAGTGACAACGGTAGACGATGACATTGCCGTCAGCAACAACAAATGTGGTGGTAAAGACAACAATAATTTTTTTCTCAAAAGAATCTTGGCTCTAGATACCATGTTAAAAAATGGACTTTAAGTCACAAAACTAGCTTGTAAAGTGAGGTTTGCACCAACTTATATATTATAAGTTGACCTTATCTATAGTCGATGTGGAATTTCCAACACAATATAAATTTATATATTTTTAATTGAGTTTGAAAAACAGGAAAAACTCTACAAGGGAGTTGAATAGAGTTTTCAAAAACTTTTCGTAAATATGTATTAAACACTAATCTTGTTTAAGAAAACGTATATAAAGAAAAGCAAGAAAGACAAACTTGTTTTCATACTAGTTCACTAAAGCTGAGTTACGTTCCACTCATTGTTTAGCTTAACTGAACTAAACAAACAAGTGTTTTTATTCTTTTCACAATTTACAAGTGTTTTTATTCTTTTCACAATTTACAAACACAATAAAATTGTTTTGGAAAAATAAGTACAAATCAAAGCTCTCAATGAAAGTATGTTTCAATACTATGAAATCTGAAGATTTGTAAAATCTTTTTTTAAACAAAGAAAGCATTAGATGACGAAGGTTCAAAAAGAAAATAATTCTAAGTCAATGATAATTTCTTTCATTCTTCTCTTCATCTAGTCATCTTTATATAGCTTTCTTCGATAAATATTTCTTACTTAGAGATAGTTGAACATGTATCCTTCAGGTACAAAGTCAAGTGTTAGGTAGCGTCGGAACAACAATGCTTTTTACAGAGGTGGTGTGTTTGACTTCCTCAGAGAAAAAAACATTAAAGAAACATTCTAAGAATGTTTTTTTATCTCTTACCGTCTTTCATATTTGTACAAACTTTTGAATAAAGCTTGGTGTTATAACAATCTACACAGATAAAGAGAAACAAAACACCACAAACAAATGAATACAAACTATACATGCAATTAATGTTATAAATGTTGTGGAGTGTTTAGGCATGTTTAATGTATTAAGCTTTAAGCGTATATATGTTTTTTTGAGTAATATATTGTTTACAAAGTGCATGGTTTAATGAAAGCTTTGTTTTAAGCATGTTAAAATATTAAATTTATTTTCGTTAGATACTCTTTGTAAGTTGTATGAAATATTATTCATGCTCAACATAGACATTTTGCTCACGTGTTCAACGTTGTTTTTATCATACATATTCTTCAGACTATTTAGACTATAAACATTGTTTCAATTGTTCGTTTGTAAAATTTCAAAATAAAATTTGTTAGATGATCTTGTATTTCTAAATGATCTTTATCTATCAAATTCATTTTGTACAAAAAAAATTAAATTTTTATATTAAATATTAGTTATCTAATTTTTCATTAATTTGTGACATGATGTTGTATTATTTACATTATCTTACTTATTCGTTTTCATGTGTTAGATAAAAGTTTTGTAATTAGATATAAAATATTATAATAAATGTAAAACAATATGTGATTTGTATTGCTTGAATATATATTAATTATCATCTAATGACTTCCACAGTTATCAAGAATTGTTATCACCACCATTAATGTAAGTGAGGATAACAGTTACTTATTATTCAAAATATTTTATATCAAAGTAATAAAATTTTTACTTATTATAAAAAATCATTTATATTTTACATTAATCATAATATTAAAATCTCATGTTTCTCAATACAAAAATTAAGTAAACAAAATTATGAAAATATGATAAGAGTGATACATTATCCAAAATTGTAATAAAACTTTTATCATAAATGACTTTTATTGTAAAAAATCAATTATCATTTTACATTAATCATAATATTAAAATCTCATGTTTCTCAATACAAAAAACAAGTAAACAAATAATGGAGATATGATAAGAGTGATATCTTTCTCATACAAAATTAAACCACAGAACTCACTTAAAATTATAAATTCAATAATAATAAAAAATTAATAAAAACTTAATTGAACTTTTTCAAAGTATTTGAAACTTGATTTAGCTTTAAATATACAAAGAAAATTCTGAATAGCAATTATTCTTTTATTAAAAGTTTAATTGAATAATTAATCTTTTTACTTGTTATACATAGTGAAAAGGTAAATATTTAATATATGTGATAATGATTTTAAATTAACACTAATTTAAATTAAACTTTATGCATAAAACATTACACTAATTATCAATAAAAAGTGATACAATAGTAGTTTTTCTCTATTCTTATATTCACATCTTTCATTTCTTTTCATCTAAGCACTCAAACTTCTTCAAATACTAAAACAATTGTCGGCTGGCTAACTTTTATTTAGGAAAATAAGTCAATATTATTTAATGATTTTTAAGAGAATATTGTTATGATAAAATTTATTATCTTAGCTCTTCACCGGATCATTTAAAAACGTTAACGTCGTTTTTTTTAACAGAGTAATAGACAAACTAGGGAAAACAAATCCAACAAAGCATCATTAATCTAATTTTGTGAATATTTAATCTAATTTTGTGAATATTTAGTCTAATTTTGTGAATTTTAGTCTTTGTAATCTAACTTTTGTACATTTTTTTTTTCAAAAATCAATGAAGTGAAAGTTTAATTTTGTTTGTTGATGACACGTGGAAGTGGTAATAAAGTAGAAAATTTTGAAATTAGAGAAGTTAGAGAAAAATTATTTATCATATTTACATTTAGTTATTATATACAAATAGTCTCGTGATTCCAACACATATTTATATAATAAGATTATAATGTTAAACTTATATAGTTTATATATTTTTTGTGATAATAAATAATATGTTTTAATAGTGTATTTAATAATTAACTTAAATAGGAAAAGAAATATTATATATAGTTTAAATTAATATAAGAAGTTCAATAATGAAGTTTAAATGAAGGTCTTAAAATATAAACAAAAGTATTATAAAGTTATTAAAATAATATAATGTTTTTTAAAAAAAATTACTACACAAAATTATGACCTAATAATTAAGTTTAAGATTTAATTTGTTAAAGAATACTTTTTTATATAAAAAAGCTTTTAAGGCACAAGATGAAAATGATAACAATATGCTATCAATATAAAATTTCAAGTAAACATATATAATGCATACATCATATATTACTAAGTATCTATCCTAAAAATATTTAAGAAATTGGTTTTTTTATCAAAAACTTCTCTTCTCAATCAGAATTCCATTTTTTTTTTAAATACACGAGATAAAATCTCTAAATATGTAAAGAAAAGATTTCGTGACTATCTTATGAAAATTATAATAATCAAACTTTAGAAAGCGATATAATGGAGAAAAGCAACAATGTGATAAGTTTGATCAAGAGGTTTCACATATGTGATGGCAACAAATCAAATAAGGTAAGGACATTGTAATATTTCAATTTTTAAGATGTGACGTGTTATTAAAAATTGATAAAATTCAAAATTTATCATAACGTGAAAATATAACGAAGGAAATATTTTAATTATATTGTATTAACTTGTAAAACAAAATAACTTTAAATGAATTTCAAGATTTTTTCTCTTCTTCTCTTGAGTCATTCACGCCTCTAGAACATCTGTCACATTATCTGCTCATATATAACACATTATACAATAATCGCCAATAATTTATTTCATAAACACACAAACATATGGGGTAAGCTACCGATAAAACAATCATAACATCAAGATACATGCATAGTGATTATATCAACCATAATCAAATTCACAACAAGATATGTATCTTGTGATTATACCAACCATAATCAAATATGCAACAGGATACATACCTTCTGATTATATCAACCATAATCAAACACTCATACATAGTAGTAATAACAATAGGATTCCTAATCCTCTAACATAAACAATTCAATCATACTGAATTACTCGATCCTCGACCCTGATCCTTGAACTTCGATCATTGATCTTTGATCTCTAACCCTTGATGTCATCACTAACATCTCACACATAGACCCTTGGTCTATCCACTCATCAACGCTCACGCTAACTACTTACTATAACCATTATAGTAAAGTCACTATCAACATAACATAACCTGGAGCATCTCAAGTACTATGATCCACTACAAGAATTTGGATTATTACCGAAGGCCAAGGGACCGTCGGTAAATAAATTTTTTCGACGGTCAAAATCGGCATTACCGAGAGGCATGGTGAAGTGTAATTACCGAAGGTCAAAAGAGCATTACCGAGGGGTTGTGGCCTTCGGTAAGATGCTCGACACCTTAAATTAAGTAATTGGGGGTATTGTAATACCTCGGCCCTAATTTCGTAAGAGAAGACCCTATTCCCTCTCTGTTGTCGTCCCCAATTTCGTGAAAGGTGGACTTTGGTTGTGCTCCCCCATTCCCCCCTGTTCGTTCTCGTCCCCAATTTGTGCTTCCCATTCTCTCCCTCTGGCTTTTGCTTGAGTTTTTTCTTCCTCTCGCTATCCCTTTCTCGTCTGTCTGGTGGCATTGTGCGGGTAGGGTTCGGTGGTGTTCGAGCAGTGCGTTGGCATTGCCGTGAGGAGGGTGGTCCATTAACGTTAGGGTGTGTGCCAAGGCGCAGAGAGGAGGTTGCTCCCGTGACGTGAGGGCGACTGTCGTTGTCAAGGGAGGCTATCGGGCTTCGACATTGAGGTATGTTCTGTACTGGCTTTTGGATTAATAAACTGGGACAAGTTTTCGTTAATATTATTGGAAAGTGGAAATAAAATGAAAAGCAAGTTATATTGAATTGGTTTAGTGAAATGGGAATAGGAATAACAAGAAAGAAAGATGCAGATTAGTTGGTAGAAGAGTGATTCATGTTGGTTTCAGGAAGGAACAGATGCAGTATAGTTACCAATTGTAGCATGTTTAGATGGCTGAGTTAACATAGTATAGATGAGAATTTACCAGCAACACGACAATTAAACTCCCAAGTCAGTCAATCACATGTTATAACAACTTTTGTTCCAATAAATTCTATCCAATCCGTGTCTGGTACTGGTCAAGCTGTGTTGCCTTCAACTACGGCCACTGTTATTGGCACTAGTTCATTATCGTCTGACACTTCTATCTTCAGTGACCTGCCTGCTGATTCTAAACGTGATCCTCGGCGGGTAAATCTTGCATATGATGGTACTTTATAAGTAATGAATGATATTATATTAGTGTAATGATTTATGTGTAAGAAATCACTGTGTTGCTTGTAAATTTCCACTACATATGTGAAGTAGGTTATCTTGTCAACTTTGGTTTTTGTGAATCTAGACATTTGTAAGATACATCATAGATTGTAAACAGGAGTGGCACAGTGCACAAGGCTCCCACCTAGTGGGGTTTAGGAAGAGTGTATGTTTGCATTAACCCTGTGAGTGGAGAGACTGTTTATTTGAATGGCTAGCCTTGAATCAAGAAACAATTAACCATTCAATTCCTTGAAGGCTCAACCTCATACCATAGATTAACCATGGAATAACTGTCAGTGCTTGTGCCACTCAAGGTTTGTACTACCAAGCAAAATCATATATAGTATTGTATTTGAAGCTCATGAATAGGATTTTACTTGGTGTAAAATGTGCTGTAAAGTATGTTTGGGAACATGATAAATAGATATAGTCTATTCTTCAAATCTGCATACTGTAGGGTGGTGTGAATCTTGCTATTGTTCCAATGTATAAAGAATTTATAAAGGGAGACTAGTTGGTAAAGTAGAGTTTTGTTTTATCACCTGGAATGTTTTTATAAGCATTGTACCGTAAATACCAATTCCAACTGTAATTGATTTGATTGGCATGGTTATAGATAGATGTACATGATTCATAGGTCAAAATTAACCTGTGAAATACTAAATGAGTTGTTTTATATAAATGGTTTTTTCCTTTATATTAACTTGTCAAAATTAACGTTTCAAGTTGGCTTTATATTCCTTTATTGCTATTTTTTCCAATAAATCTCTTAATTATTTGATTGATTAAAATATTAGTGAATATAATATTTAAGTTAATTAGATTTTTCCAGTAAGATCGAGTTTGATTATTGCACAGATAAAGAGATGAGATATGAGTGTATAAATCAAATTTTGTATTTGATTTTATCAAATATAGATAGCGTTTTGTGAATTTCGATAGGAGTATAAATTAATATTTAAATTTTGATTTTATTTATAATTGAACCAAGTGCTCAGAATTATTACGTGCACGTCTGAAATTGTAGCAAGTATAAGTAGCACGTCTGAAATTGTTACGTGTCTCGTGCTCATCAAATGTTGATCCTTACACTTATATATGTCCTTCTGCATATGATACGTGTCTCTGCAAATTGTTACGTGTCTCTGCATATGATACTACATATGTAAGAGGTGCTATATTAATTACTTTATTGTCAGTTTAAGAAGGTTTTAAACCCCTCTCTTGCATATCTTACCCATCATATTTGCTAATTATGTGGGCATAAAGCTATTCGTGTCTTGTTTATTTTTCAATACTAAAGTCTTGCATCATAAATTTCAATTATATTCTCTACCAATCTTTTATGATTCTGCATCTTAACTGATTTTTCTGATCATACTTTCTTGTCAACCATCATAATTGAGTGTTTGGTTATGGGTAATTGATCTGAAAATTGCATCTTCTCATCTTCCAGAAGTAACCATTTTACTTATGTTCAGAACAGAACAAGATTTGTGTCTTTGGGTGCTGTGAGCAATGATTTAGTTGAAGAGAGTGTGGAAGGTGATGACCTAAGGAGCAGAATCTTGAGGCTAAGGCTCCCCAAGCGAAGCGCCACAAACATTCTTCAGAAATGGGTCCTTCAAGGGAATCCTGTTACGCTCTCTCAGCTTCGAGATATTTCCAAAGAGCTTCGAAGATCACAAGGGAAAGTAGTGCAATTGCTGTTTGTTTTGTCATATCATGCAATATGTATTAGATTCGTTTGGTTAATTGTAGGTGTAGTGCATTAGGAATTCAATTTTGCACGTTGCAATTATTCGTTTGGATAAGTGCAGATTTTTCAGAGAAATAAATGAGCTGTTATAGTGAATTTGAATTTGCCTTGTGATAAATGAGCTGTTATAGAGAAATAAAGAGAAATAAATGAGATGTTATGTGTTTTTTTTTAATTGGATAAGTGCAGATTTTTCAGAGAAATAAATGAGCTGCTGTTATAGAGAAATAAAGAGAAATAAATGAACTGTTATGTGATACTGTCTTTCGGTAATTACCGAAGGCTTTTGGCCCTTGGTAATTACCGAAGGCTTTTGGCCCTTGGTAATTACCGAAGGCTTTTGGCCCTCGGTAATTACTGAGGGCCAAAAGCCCTCGGTAATTGTTAGCGACAAGGGATTTACCGAGGGCTTGATGGCCGTCGATAAGCCGTTTGTAAATGCCCATTTCCGACGGCTTCTGGCATTTTCCGAGGGCTTTTGGCCTTCGGTAATGCCTTTCTTTTTTGTAGTGATCATCATCATAGATACACCATCATCATCCTAGTCATGAACAACACCATGAGCATCACCATATCATAATACCGTAGTGGAAGGAGGCCATCTCACTTCTATACCCTACCTCACCAATTGTACAACCCACCTATAGCCTCCCTTATAGATCATCTCCTTCCAATGCACATAAGGCAAAAGTAAGCACACATCCGAAGATAGACCTAGGATTTACGAGGTACAACAAGTATACTTATTCTCCACTCTCATGCTTATGAATCACATTCTCAGGTACATCCCAATACTCACTCATGTCCCACTCTCAACCACAAGTAAAATTAACCTTAAACATAACCACTAACCTCAATCTTTGATTATCATCATGTTACATAAATCCTTAAGCTTGGGTCCATTCTTCATCAAATTCGCCATTTTTCACTAAAATGCATTGTGATAATCGATTATCACTTAAGATAATCAATTATCTCAGTGAAATTTACCTAGAAACATCATGTAGGAAGGGATAATCGATTATCATCCTAGATAATCGATTATTCCCGAAACCACACTCAAAACCAACGCCCAAATAATCGATTATAATTAATGATAATCAATTATTGCCTAATCAAAACACATCCTAGACATTATTCAAGCATTCAAGCATACATACCTCAATCCTAGATCACGTGGAAACATAGTTAACATATCATACATGCATTCAAGCATCACATACCCATGTAAACATACTCAAACACATATAATACATCACTTGAATCATCTAGATCCAATCATTGACATGTTATACCCCTAATAATAGGGTGTAAAAGAGTCTCCAATAAAAACACCTAATAGGGTTTTCAATCAAGCAAACTAACTAAGCATAATGCTTACAAATGAGAACCAAGAAAATGAAAATTCTCCAAAATAGAGTTGCTGATGCGAGGTTGTTTTCTCCCAAACTATATCTCTGATTGAAGATCTGAATGGTCAGAATGAAGAACCATTCATCAGGAACCCACTGTCCAGAAATCAGTTTGATCTAATGGTGAACAACTTCACAATGAAAATACCAGTGTAGATTTTATGAAATTCTCCAAAATAGAGCTGCTGATGCGAGGTTGTTTTCTTCCATATAATGGTCCACATTTTTTGGCCTATTATCCACATAGGAAGGGAGCCCAATAACCTAACACTTACAACATATATTTGCATGGACACCCCCAAGCATAATAACTTCGTTGTCCCTTAGCATCAAAAAACCCTTTGTTGGGATAATCCAACAAAACATACATAATATATTCATAAGGAAAACTCATCCCAAATATTACATAAACCCGATGCTTATTTATACACAAACTCTTACTGAACAATAATCAAGTATAATCATAATCACATACACATGTATCAAAACAAGGATTACCAATCAAGATAATCAAGAAAACATATAACATACGACCATAAAAAAACAAAGGTAAGCTTCCTCATACGTTTCCTTAAGTAAGAGTGGCTAGCACATTAAATGCAAAAGATTATGAAAAGACAAGTGACGTTTCTAACAATAAATGTAAAAGCATGTAAAGTAAGGAATGTGAAAATTCTTGAAGTTGAAGAGTTCAATCAAGAATCAAGAGAATACTTATTCATGAAAGACATGAAACATTATTCTTTTCGGGGCATCAAGAAACAATTCAAGACAAAGAAACAAAATAAGCATATTAGTATACTAGGGTAAAATGAAATGCAGTGAGACAAGGCAGATCAAAGACAAAGATCTGAAAGATATATTATTAGGATATCGAGAAAACCTAATTGAGACAAATAGGTTTAGAGAAATAATTGATTGAATATTTGATAAATTCCTAAATTAAGTGAAAATTAAGATGATTTTTGACCTTTATCTAACTTTGATTGTTGATAGTTTTGTTAATTCACCCAATCTAGTTTAGTTTTGCATAATAGAGCACCAAAAGAGAAAATTATAGGAAAACCATGAGATTTTACTATAATTACTGCAAAACTAGGCTGAATTAAGTTGACGCAGTTGATCGGTAAAAATGATACTAAGCCATAGAGAGCAAACCCTCGTAAAGAGGAAACTTCAAGCACTAGACCTGTGGTTGAGCTATGAAGACTCATTTCCAAAGAAGTTAACTTAGGAGTTGAGACGAGAGCATAAGGTTAAGATGCATAGCAAACCCACATGAAAGGGAAACCTTTACTGCTGAGCAATAAGTGTGTAGTTGAGCACCACCCTGGGCTGTTTATAAAAACATAGTTGCACCTCTATTTTAAGAGAGCTTTTTGGCAGAACTTCTTAAAGAAACTCTTAGAAAGGGAATTTAAGGCTAGTCCAAGAGCTTTGTATAACTCATTCTCAGTACTTATTGTATAACTTTAGAGAGTATAAGAGAGTTGTGGTTACTCCAATTCATGTATTGTTTGCAACCACCATGAGGAGCTAAACTCTTTTGTGTTGAGGTTTGATGTAACCCTTTGAAATCTTTTGTATTGATATTGTTTTATTTATCTAAGTATGTTTTTATATACATGTTTGTGAATTAGTTTATCTAAGTATGTTTGTGAATTAATTTATGTTTGAGATCATCCTCTTGCTTTTAAATGCTAGGAACAAATCTAAGGTTCTAACTGGTTATAGAGTCATGAACTTAAAGTAAGTTATTCTTTCAAACAGTCATTGAGGAATCGTTGAACTTTGATAATTTTAGGCTTTAGATGTTAAGAATGAATTTAAAATCACATTTAATAGTACTCTCTACCTATGAATAATTGCATCTAGATGAATTAAAATTGGATTAGTATAAGAGACGAATAAATGGTGAAATATAATCTTAACACGTTTTTATCAAATTGAAATCAACTCTTTTATTTGAAGTTGTTTACACAACTTTAGCACTATTTTATTCAAATCAAACATGTTGTAACCATTGTGTATTGTTCCAAATCCTTATGGATACAACACTCATTATACTATAACTATTCAACATACTTGTTGAAAAATTGATTGCGTTGAAACATCAACAATATCAAAAGGAAATCTTAATCAAGACAAAGGTTGGAAGTAAATCAATAAGAGTAGTTATACACAATATCGGTTACAGAATGTGAAATCAAATGAAAGCATCTATTATTGATAGTTTAGGATAATTACTTCAATTTATGTATTTATTTATTTATTTTAGTTATCAAATAATTACCAGAAAAAAAAAGAAAAAATATAAACAAGTAGTTCAAATATAAATCAAAGGTGGTTTAGAAAATCATTTTAACTATAAATTTTAATTTGTAATGTTATTTATTAAGAAACATTTTGAGAAGTTGAAAACTCATTTCAAAATTTTAAGGTTTAACATGGAATATTAGTGAATGAAACTCTTGTAAAATAATTATCTTTTTGTGTAGTATTATAAAAAAGATATAATATAAGTGACATTTTATTTTAAAAAATACAAACATCGCTATATTAAAAAAAGCTAATTTATAAAACTGAAGAAATATTAAAAAAATAAAATTTTAAGATAAAACATATAATTTATTTGAAAAACAGCTTGTTAGTTTTTTTTTTTAAATCCTTATTCAGTAGAGAAATTGTTGATATTTTTTTTTTCATTTTAAACTAGAAGACTTAAAATTATTCTCAAAATAATAACTCATGGTATAAGGGAGAGATTATATCGGAATGAATTCTCCATTAAAAATATGTAAACACGTAACACCCCAAAAAAAAAAATTTTTTTTTTAAACATCTCACATACAAATTATTTCATTAAAAATAAAAACCTCGTACAATATTACAATCATCCAATTAGGAGTAGTATAGTTCGTACTAGAAATACATTATTTTTTTTTAAATCAACACAACACTCCTAAATTTATTTATTTATTTCTTTAAACTACTCTTCATTTTTCTACTGCTTCCTCCTTCACTTGAATTGGTTCGGACGTCATTCCGGCATCTGCTCCTGTATAACATAAACGTTATACGATCATCGCAAAAAATAAGATTTTCCGGCACAAACAAACAAGTAAGGGTGAGCTACCATGCAACATTCAAAGAAAAGCATTACACTATTATTATACGTAATACATTCACCATAAATTCATGCAAGATGCAATTATCATTCTAGACTCTATTATCCGGATATAATGTTGATGGAAGTCTCGGGTGGTCATGCACTTGTGGTAACATCTACAACACAGTTATGGCCAAAAATAATATATCGCATCACCCACAAGGTTAGTCCATTAACGTCTATGAACATAGACTAGGACCTCCTACTATTCTCACCAAATAACACATCCTTCTCTAATTGAGACTGGACAATTATTAGAGTTTTAGGATAACCACCAACAACAGGACCCTCAACATCAAGATATACACTAATACCATACCAATATAAAATCTCTCCATGAGACTCATATCATGCTCATTTTCCTCAACTCATGTCATACTATTACAAAATCTCCTCATAAAACTCATATCATGTTCAGATTCATAATTTCATATCAACATCATAAAATACATTCAACACACAAATCATACAAGATAAATATATTACAAACAAATTAACAATAATAAAATGTTACTATAAATGGTCTCCGGAGAAGAGTCAAATGTTTGACAATCATTAAAATAATCTTAATAAAATTTCTTGGGGAAACAAGAAGTTGAATCTGGCAGAGCCGGTTAGACAACTTCTCATCCTTCCAGGAATACAATGTAATTAAATAATAAGAATAATAACAGGTTTGGGGAAATAAGAAGTTGAATCTGGCAAAGCCGGTTAGACAACTTCTAATCCTTCCAAACATAAAAACAAATAAGGAAAACAATATAAAGTATGGGGAAACAAGAAGTTGAATCTGGCAGAGCCGGTTAGACAACTTCTAATCCATCCAAAAATAAAAACGAATAAGGAAAATAATATAAAGTATGGGGAAACAAGAAGTTGAATCTGGCAGAGCCGGTTAGACAACTTCTAATCCATCCAAAAATAAAAACGAATAAGGAAAATAATATAAAGTATGGGGAAACAAGAAGTTGAATCTGGCAGAGCCGGTTAGACAACTTCTAATCCATCCAAAAATACAAAAATAAACAATTAGTAGCATACATATGACATAACATAATCAACATCACATTTTACAATTATCACACTTGGATCTAAACACCGAAGCATGTTCTCATCCAAAATTCAAAATCATACAGAAACAAAATACTTCACATTCAAGATTTAAGATCAACCAAAAGCAACATATACAAGACCCAAAATAATACCAAACAAAATGTAACTCCCCTTACCTCTATTCCAGACTTAATTTCCTCCTCTGAAACAATCTCCGAAAACTTGCAGAATTTCCCCTCTACAACTAGAATATCCTCCAACTCTCTTCTCTCACAAATTTTTCTAGAATTTTGGTGTAAGTTTTGGCCTTCCCTCCCTTTCTATTTATAGCCAAAAAAAATTTTACTATTCATTTTTTTACTATTTATTTTTACTATTCATTATTTTATTAAAAATATTATTTTAATCTTAAACATATCTGATCTTACTCTACACCAACGTGGATGCCTTCTCCTTTTGTTACTATTCACTTTTACTATTTACTTTTTACTATTTACTATTCACTTTTTAATATTCACTATTCACTTTTCTTAAAAAAAATTCTAAATAAGTTATCAAAAATTTGAAGCTCTCCCTCTAGAATTACTATAATTTTATATCCAAATTATCCATTAAAACTTTTACTACAAAAAAAATAATTGATTACAATAGATAACATTTTTATTATTATTATTATTATTATTTTTGGTTTCTTTACACATTATACCTACTCTTACTTCAATCTATTTGTAGTTATGACTTTTTCTCTTTAAGATAATGAAACATTATTTATCTTGAAATAACATTGTTTTCTTCAATGCAAGCACTCGAAAGTACTTGAGTTCGTCGAAAATCAAAAGATTAATTAGGACGCAAAAGCTAATTAACCAATATCATAACTAGTATTACTTTACTTTTTCTGCAAACTATTCTTAATGATTTAAAAAAAAGAATAAATTAAAATTATTATATATTTTAATCTCTTAAAAGTTTCAAAAGTATTCAGTAACTTTTTATCTAGTAAGTAGGAGGACAAGTAAAAAAAATTTGTCTTAGAAATATTGATTTTTTTAAAAGAAATGTTCATAAAACACTTTTATCTGTGTTTTTTTCCTTTAACATATTTTATATAAAAAAGACATTAAAATTAAGGATATTGCTTCCTCCACCACCACAACCTTCTTCTTGTACCTCTTCAATTTATTTATTTTCCACAAATGTCCTTAAATTAAATTTTTTTTACTTTTACCTTTAACTTTTTATATTTTTAATTAAAAACCCTATTTCTTTATTCTCATTTTCTAGCGCACAGCACACCCCCTCCATCTCTTCTCCTTCTCTTTCCTCAATTCTGTCACCCACCACCCCCTAACCCCCTCCCCTCTTCTCCTTCTCTTTCTCATTCCCATCACCCACCCTCACACCCATTCTTCCCCCTCTTCTCCTTCTCTTTCAGCAAAAAAATATTAAAAAGGGAAAATAATGTGAAATTTGAAACAAAAAAAAGATAGAGATACAACATGATTTTGTTCCTTAACGAAATTCTTAAACCAGCATTTCACATTACCATTTTGATCCAACGATCATTACTGAAGAAAGACATGAGAAAAATAATGAACTTGGGAAGTAATAGACTGAAACTATTGGAAAACAAACATTAAAATCTACCTTAGCAAGTTGCAACCTTTGGGCTGCCCATCCACTTTGTGTAATACAAATCACGTATTCCATTATCTGAACATTGAAAACCTTCATCCAGAAAGCTTGTAATCTTTTGAACGATACAAAGGGTAGTTCTCATCCCAAACCCATTCTCCATCAAACAAATCACACCCTCCACCCTCACCTCCAAGAAACTCAACTCTGCGTTCCCAATTTTTATCCACAATCAATAAAAACTGTGATTGTTCCAAAACGGATGTAGAAATCTTTAAAGCCAAAATGGATGTGAAAGAAATGTGTGTGCTGTGAAAGAAATGAAATAAAGAACCCTTAAGACCAAAACGGACGTGGAAATCCGTTCGACTTTCAACAAATATCCGTTGATGGATTTCATTTATTTTTTTTAACGTTTTAATATTTTTACTCAAGGACAATTGTGGAATGAGGTGGTATATTTTTACTCAACGCTCAAAATGTAATTGCCCCCCAAAGCAGATACAATTGAAAGTGAGCCAACCCAAAAGTCCATGATTTTGGATAGTTTCTTCTTACACCTCCGTAACTATTATCCCATTTTGTTCTTTTCAAATTGCATAATATAGAAGTTAAAAATGACTTTTAAATTTTGAAATCTATTGTTTTTAAATAACTTTTCGTATAACACAATTCCAAAGTCAATTTTGGTTTACTAATGATGTAATTTGAATGTTTTTTTAAGAAATAAAATCTTTTACATTATCTAATTGAAAAGTCATTTTAATTTTCAGATTTTATAATCTAAAACAAACAAAAAATAATATACGAGTGCCAGATGAAAATTATGAAGGTGCAAGAAAAAACTGTCATTTTTTTTATGGAATTAGGCTGCCAACAAGGAAATGCAAGGTTCGTATCCAGAGAGTTGCTCCCTCCACCACCACGTACTCTTCCTGCACCTTCTCAAAATTTTTTTATTTTCAAAACTATCCTTAGGTTAAAGATTAAAACTTTTTTATTTTTATCAGGAATTTTTAATTTATTTCCCAAATCCTAATTTTACTCATTCATATTAATTGACTCAGCACAACTACATCCCCATCCCCACATCTCATATAAGAGATTCTCTCTTCTTTCCTATTTTCGTTTGGGTTCCTTTCTCCTTCCTTCCATTTATTTCTTTTTCGTTGATTCTTCTCTTCTCCACCTTCTGCGTTTCATTGCTATTGTTGATTCGTGGTGTGGAGTAGCATGGAGGAGAGTATATATTGGCTTCGTTGCAACTTGTTTTCGTCTCCATCCATCCAAGTTGGTTTTCTTTTCTAGCTTTCTTTTCTGTGTTGTGTTCTTGCTGCTCATGCTCTATATATTGTGTTGTCTGTATTGTTTGTCGCCTGAACAGAGTCCGCGAAGGCCAAAATGAATGTGGGATATTCGTTTGACCTTCAATGAATATCCGACATTCGTCAATGTGGTTGACAGGATTGGTTTTAAAATGGATATCCGACACATAATACACCCTTTAATGGATATTCGACATCCATTTTATGTTTTAAAACGGATTCTGAGAGCTACATTTTCAGCGTATAAATAAAAGGTTCTTGGAAAAACTAGAAAAGCATGGTTGCTATGTCTTTCTAGTTAGTTATGTCACATTATAACCTCCAAAAGATTATGACCATGCTTAGTTTCCTTTTCATTCTCGTGCTTTTACCCTCCTTTGAGGCTCTCTCATATGAAGGCATTCCCTCATAAATCCAAACCCAAGACATGCAAGCATTGATTGCACAAGCATGCATGGACATTGAAAACCAAAACTCTTGCCTCACAAACATCCATAACGAGCTCACCAAAATAGGCCCTCCAAGCCCCACTTCGGTGATGAGTGCAGCACTGAAGGCCACACTCAACGAAGCAATAGTGGCCATTGACAACATGACAAAGATCGCCACATTCTCCGTCAGCTACCGCGAGCAACAAGCCATAGAAGACTACAAGGAGCTCTTAGATTTTTTAATTTCTGAGCTCACATGGTCCTTGGGAGAGATGAGGAGGATTCGTTTAGGAGATTCCAACACGCAATCCAAGGAAAACCTTGAAGCATGGCTTAGTGTTGCACTGAGCAACCAAGACATGTGCCTTGAAGGCTTGAAGGCACAAACAGACGCCTCGAGAGCTACATCAGTGGAAGCTTGACACAAGTCACATAACTCATCAATAATGTTTTGTCCTTGTACACTCAGTTGCATACCTTACCATTTAAGCCTCCAAGAAACACTACTACTGAAGAATCTGATGGAAGCTCAGAGTTTCCTAAATAGATAAGTGAGGGTGATCAAGAGCTGTACATGGTGTTCGTGCGGATGCAGTTGTTGCTTTGGATGGGAGTGGTCATTATCGCTCCATTGTCGAAGCTGTTAATGCAGCTCCTAGTCACAGTGAAAGAAGGTATATTATTTACGTGAAAAGGGTACTTTACAAGGAGAATATTGACATGAAGAAGAAGATGACCAACATGATGCTCGTCGGACATGGTATAGGCCAAACCATTATCACCAGCAACTGGAATTTCATGCAGGGATGTACCACTTTTCGAACGGTCACGCTTGGTAAGTAATTAACTAACAAACGAACACATAATCCTGTCGAACATCCGTCATAATCCTGTTCAACACATAATTCGTTTTAGAATTGGCCTAATGAATCTTTTATTTAAACGGATATCAATATCTATTATACCTTTAAAAATTAAATTTTATTGAAGGACAAAACAGAAACGAGGAGATGTAGAAAATAGTCCGTGGTGGTGCAGGGAGAAACGCTGTCCATAATGCAAATGTGCTATTTCTATTTAAACTCTTCCTTTTTGCTATTACATTCACTTATATCTCCTTTTCTAACTTAATTTACTTAAATAACCTTTTAGTTTCCTTTCTAAAAAACTTCGGAATATTCACCACCTCCAATATCTTTTATTAACATGGTATTTCATGTTCCAACAAAATGGTTAAATAACTAGTCTATGTCACTTTTACTTATAGGTGTAAAAAGTTATATAATAACGTTTTACTGTTAAGTTATTTTAGCTATTTTTCCATTAAAATATATTTTTATGGATCAATTTAACAATAAATCAAATTCTATTTTTTTATTAAAAAATATAATTAATATTAAAGAGCAATATAATTGTTTTACGTATTTAAAAATCAAATTTTATTTTTGGATATTTTAACAATTGAATTAACAAACTATAAAATACAAAAAAGTTATGAAGTATATAATGTTTGGGGTTTAAATTTTTTGAATAAAAATATATATTTGCTAATAAAAAATAAAGGGTAAGAAAGTGTAAATTTTGCTGTCTTTTTCATATTTCTAAAATATACCTCTATCACTCATGTTTTCACCTTTTTATTTTTTTTTGTCTATAACAACTTATGAACTGCAAGATCTATTTCTGTCCCAATAGATCTAACTCCACTTTAAAGAAGAAAAAACATGTTTTGTATGTGAAAAATCAGGTCTTCATGCACTTTAGTGTAAATATAGAGGTCCTCATGCACCTTAGTGCAGAGATAGAGTAAGGAACGATGATTATCTTACCGCAAATATAGCTAAACGGAAAGATACCATTGTTGCGGTCATTTCACAAAAAAAAATCTTGTGATCAATGTGAGCAAAATGAGTGGTAAACTCTGATGCTATTAGACACATATGTTCAAACAAAAGTATTTTTACCTCCTACATTATTGTGGGAGATCGAGAAGAACATGTGTATCTCGATTATTCTAAGACAACTCTTGTCTTTGGAAAATGAAAAGTTATTCTAAATCTCCCATGAGAAGACTATGAACTTGAGTGATTACTTGTGCCATTAATCGGAGTTAATCTAATTGTTGTAGTACTATTGGGAAAAGTTGGGGTTAAAGTGTCAATTGAATCTGGCAAAATTGTTTTGACAAAGAATAACGTGTTTTTGGGGAATGGATATTGTGATGAAGGTGTATATGTACTCAACATTTATGAAATTGTTAACGAATATTGTTCTTCTACTTATATTGTTTACTCATATAATGTGTCACATGCTAAATTAAGACATGTAAATTTCTCATATGTTATGAAATTGCAACGACTAGGATTAATTAGTTTGCATGATAAACAAAGTAGTAAATGTGATATATGTGTGGAATCTAAAATAATAAAGAAAATTTGTCATTTTGTAAAACGTGAAACTGAACTTCTAGGACTAATTCATATTGTATTGATCTAGCTGGTTTAAAACAAATCATATCTAGAGGTGGTAGAAATTATGAT
Organism: Vigna nakashimae; assembly: GCA_034642375.1. Classification (NCBI taxonomy): domain Eukaryota; kingdom Viridiplantae; phylum Streptophyta; class Magnoliopsida; order Fabales; family Fabaceae; genus Vigna; species Vigna nakashimae. The sequence continues at coordinate 21,811,918 of CM067768.1, forward strand.
GGAAACCTTATTCATGCAAGTTAAAGGAGACTCCATGGATATGATATACTAGATGCAAAAGCATATAAAGATGAAGGAAATGGAGTTTGATGAGTAGTTTGAAGGTGCATCTTGGAGGAGCTTGGGCCAACCATAAAAAAAAGGTTAGGAGAGTCAAGAAGAAAACTATCCTAATGAACATCGAAAGGGAAAGCTACAATATTGAAAAAAATTCTCTATATAATTTTCAAGTTGAATTTACAAAGCTTGGGTACTCCTATTTATAAAATGCAGGAGTTAACCCAAGTAAAGAAATGTTCTAGGGGTTAGTTAAGGCCCAAGCAAGATCAAGAACACCTTAGTTTGCATAGTCATTTAAGAATCAAGTTAAAAAAGTCAAAACTGTAGATTATGCAGAAAGCTATCTATTTTACTCGATTATGTAAATCACATAATTGAGTAAATCATAAAATTATTCTTTTTTTAGGATGTTGTCTGTTGTAGTCACACTAGTGGAAAATATACTTTTTATAGCTATTTTTTATACCTGTTAAAATTTATCAGCTATAAAAAGTAGTGTGGTGGCAGTTTTGTAAATATAAGAAACTTTTTTACACCGATTATAATAAAAATAGGTATAAAAGTATTACAGTAAAAAAAATACAAATATTTTATACCGATTATGATTCAAATAGGTATAATTTTTTTTTATTTTTATCCCTGTTAACCTAATAGCCGGTGTAGATTATTGTTTTACACCGGTTAATATTATAACTGGTATGAATGTTTTTTTATCAATATTTTCTCTTTTTTATTATGCAATTTCTTTCTCCTTCTCATTCGTAGTCCTTCGTTCTCCTCTCTTATCCTTCATTTCAATATCCATTGTAGCCACCTCGCTTCGATCCGCAACATCTCCCGCGTCCACGACGGTGACCTCAACCCTAGCCTCGCTCCTCTCTTACCTCAGCCAACTAACGGTGGCGGCGAATTCGAAAACGAAGAAGAAAGAACTCTTGTCTCGGTGTGCAGCGCCGAATCCATGGCAAGGCTGACGGAGATGGCGACGTTCTGAGTCTCGTTCTTTACCGCAACCTTACGCGGATTTGTGAAGTTCCACAACCTCGCTAAGATTTCGCGGCCAAACAAGAATAAGAAGAGGAAGGAGGGAATGGAAGTGGAAGACGGTAGGCCGTGGGGCATAACGATTTCCGTGGTTGAGGTACAAAGACCAGTGGAACAAAGACGAACAACTAACAACCACGACAACAGATGTTCTCTCTTGCGGTACAAAAAATGTTCCTATTTTGCTCTTAGACTCTAATTTGGACTGCAATTGTGTTAGTTATATGGGTAAGTTGTCTTTGTTTGTGTGCTAAACCAAGAAGCTGAACATAGAAATGAAAATTCTCGTGGAGAATTGAAAGAGATAAAGTCACGAAAATTTTGAGTCTATTACAGGTGTTTGAGATGACAAAGGATTATTTTAGGGTTTTATATGTTGGATTTTGAGTCTATTACAGGTGTTTAACTTTTCATGTGCTATATTATTTTTAATGATTTTGTTGACTCCAGTCTTTGAGGTTGATTTTAAGCCACTAAAAGTTTTTTTGTTGAGAAAGAAAACATGTATTTTACATCAATATTTCCAATATGGTAAATGTTTTCTTTCCAATCATGAAATTCACACTGCTTGTTAGAATTATAGTCGACAATGTACATATACATGTACCAAAGAATCATGGAGTGTTTGTGGTCTGATGATATGGGGATTCTTTTTTCTTACATGTATTGGGTTAGGGATCACTTATAACACAAATCTGCATCAATTTTAAAGTACCAAAGCTTATCAATTTTAAGCTGACTATTGACTTTTCTTCTAGGATATTACTTCTAGCTCTTTTGATTGCAGAATTGGCTTTCTTATGGAGATCTCATCTATCAGAGAATTAGCTGATATGGTAAGAATTATGAATATCTCTTGTAAATAATGATATTTGAATCTAAGGTAACTTTTTGAGTATGAGAAACAGAGCTAAGTATATATAACACACGTCCAATACTTATTTTTGCTTCTGATTGATCTATATTGGATAGTTTATAATACTATGGCTTAATCTTCAGACATGATGCCCTTGCAGATGAATTAGCCATGCTGAAGCAAGTAAATGAATTATCTGCAAAGGGTCTCAGTCCTCCAAGAAAGAATGGATTTGCCAGGTACTATTTATTTTGAAAACAAGTTAATTTAATTTGTCAAGTCTTCCTCTTAAGTTCTCAAAAATATTTGATCTTGGAGGTACTGATGCATAGAAGATATGATGGATAATATATGTTTTCCTGGCTGCTTTTAAAATTGTATTTCCCAGGGCATCCTCCATGTCACCAAATGTAAGAATGACCAGAATAGCTTCACTTGAGAACATGCTGAGTATATAATCTAATTCACTTGTTGCAATACCTTCTAAACTTTCTGAGGCAGAAGAACGAGAAAGAGCCATCTCTAATCGTAGATGCTGGAATCAATTGCGTTCATTGCGAGAAGCGAAGAATTTGCTTCAATATATGTTTAATTCTGCTGCACATGCTAGGTCCTTTGACCTATACCTTTTCTCTCTATAATTAATTATATTTTTTCTTCAATTCTCTATAAATAAGATAACTAAACAATTTTCTAATTGAACAAAGAACAATTGTGATATTGTATACTGTTATGAATTTGTGTGTTGACAATAGGTGCCAACTTTGGGAGAAGGACATGGAGATAAGGGAAATGAAAGATCAAATAAAAGAACTTGTTGGTCTCTTACGCCAAAGTGAGATGAAGAGAAAAGAAGTTGAGAAGGAACTAAAAGTGAGAGACCAAGCTAATGGAAGCACACTGGCTACACCACCTTTCGTAAGAATATTGTTACTGAGTTATCTGCTAATTACATTTACTAAAAACTTTAATTAATAAGATTGGAATTCAACTTACTTCCTCATAAGGTAATTTCTTCTTTTTGATGGACGTATTCAGCGCGTCAATTTTGTTATATTTGGTATATCTAGTTATAGATTCCAAGTACCATAGTTAAAGATTCCAAAGTAAAAAGTTTGTCCTAATTATTTAGTTAAAAGTTTTGAAATTTTGACAGGAAATTTTATTTGATCCAGAGGGATATTGAAAAAGGAAAATTAATTACTGCATTAAACTTTTGCAAGCCAATCAAAATTTATATATTTTTTATCAAACACCAGACATGCCATCAATCTAATTTATATAATAAAAAATTGATATCCCTTGTAATTCAAAATAGTAAAACCATGAATTTTATTCTTTAATTTATGTTAAATGTAAGAATCTGCCTCATATTTAAATTTTCATCCGTTATATTATGATTTAACCAATTACATACTTGTTGAGTTGTCTGCTACACTGGCTACACCTTCGGTAAAAGTATATATAACCACTGTCAAACGTGTGGTCTCAAAAAATTGTATAGTCCAATATTCTTTAAACGAATACATAACTGACCTTTCAACTTTTCATTTTTGCTATATTTTGTGCTAATTATTAGTTATTTATAATTCGAACATTATTATCCAAAAAAGTTTAGTATGGTATTGATCTGACATCCATCGTTTCTTTCAACAGAGTAATATAATTGGTTGTTGAAGTAATGTATATGTCTGCCAGTCTTCAATAATGTTGTCCAAATCTTGGAAATTTTGCCATAATTTTTCACATGTGGATGATCTTAGAGGTATGTTGCAATGTAATGTTTGGACAAAGGTACCCAAATAATGAAAAACGAAGATGTCGCTTGCTTGAAGACAATCGTAGATTCTGGACAGACAAACTATCTTGGAAAATAGTCTGTTCATACTAACAGTACAAGTACAAGACACAAAAGAAAGAATTTTTTTGTCAAGTCTTGGGAAGCTTATTGTGTATGTTATTCTTTATTGCAAGCTCTTACAGTCCTATGGTGTTTAAGAAAATTGATTTTTGTATATAGGTTCTATGTTGTAGCATTTTTCACATAACAGGAGGAAATTCCTGTGTAGTTTTTTAGTTCTCTACTACTAGACGTGTGTTATTTTATTATTTAGTAGTTTATGATATGTTTTCCTAGTTATTTAATTGATTATGGTCACTGTTACCTTATAATTTTATATTATTTTGATAATATTTGTAGAAAACGTATATTATTTGTCTTGGAAATACATAGTATCAATCTTATTTAATGGTTCTTTACAAGTTTCAATGGACAAGTAACTTTATAGGATGTTCACGAGGAGTAGGCGATATTTCTTTTAACATTTTGTAGATAGTTAGATGTATTTAATATTACATTTTGAGTTTAGGAATTATTTTTTTGTGTAACTATGTTAGGTAAAAATATTTCGGAACTTTGTTAGGTAAATATAACATTGAGTTTAGGAACTATTTTGATGTGTTAATAATAGAAATTATATTGATTATATTTTGAGTTTAGGAACTATTTAATATTACATTTTGAGTTTAGGAAGTATTTTTTGTGCAACTATGTTAGGTAAAATTATTTAGGAACTTTGTTAGGTAAATATAACATTGAGTTTAGAAACAATTTTGATGTGTTAATAATAGAAAATATATTGATTATTTTGCTCGTTATAGATTATTTAGACTATATTTTGAGATTGATATGGATAGTAGCACATGCAAATTTACATTTTACAAAAACTCACTTTTTACACCGGTAAAAACATGAACAGTAATAAAAAATCGCACTATTACACCGGTTATGACTTATTAAAAAAGTCTCATTTTTTATACCTATTTTAATTTTGACAGGTATAAAAGTAAGTCTTTTTATGTGCGATTTTCCATACCTATTCTATGAACATTAGGTGTAAAAATCATTATTTTATACCTACTCTCATACTGGTATAGAAAACAAAAATACTTCTATACCCCCCACTTCTATACCCACTCAAAAATAGGTATAAAAAGTCATTTTTAACAGGTATAAAAAGCTTCTTTTGGCATAGTGTCAATTATAGGATTTACATAATCGATTAAATCAGAGACTGATCAACAAAATGGCTAAAATAAAAGCCCAAATGAAATGTAAGTTTGGCCTAAATACAAGACCTAAAGAAAATACTTATTTACACATTTACAAAGCTTAAGAAAAGGGAAGAAAAACTAATACACTATCTTCCACAAAAGAAGAGTTATTTGAACTTCTTCTTTCTCTTCCATTCTCCTAGCCCTAGCTCATGTTGTGGCTCTTTGGATGAGATTCCAACAAATTATTTTCTGGTGTTTATGGATGATTATTCTAGATACACCAAACTGTACTTAATTGAACACAAGGATAAAACCTTTTATGTGTTTTTAACTTACAAAGTGGAAGTAGAAAATCAACTAAATTCAGATAAAGGTGATGAATATGTATTATTCAATGACTATTGCATTAAAGAATGCATTATATGATGTAACATCACCATATTCACACAAGTATAATGGAGTAGCTGAAGGAGAAAACATAACACTTAAAAAAATGATGAATGCAATGCTTATTAATTTTAATGCACCTGAATATTTGTTGATAAGCCTTCTTACTACAAGTTTTTTGTAGAATAGGATAACTCATAAGAAAACTTGTAAAACTCCCTATGAGTTTTGGAAATATTATCAACCTAATCTTAAATATCTAAGAGTGTGGAAATGTCTAATTAAGGAAATTTTACCCAATCCTAAGAAAAGGAAAATAGGTTCTAAAACTTCATATTCTATGTTCTTAGGAAATGCATAACATAGTGTTTCCTATAGGTTTATTATTCTTAAAAGTGGTGTAATTGAGCATAATGGAGACAAAAAATTTTGAGTTCTTAGGACATATGTTTCCTTTAAAGGTTAGTAAGACACTTGAACAACTTGTAAATATTAATAGTGATCCTATGTGTAAAAGTTTGAGAAGAAGTAAAAGAGAGAAGAAGAAAACTTCCTTGGGAGATGATTTTTATACTTATCTAGTTTAAAATGATCCAACAAGTTTTTAAGAAGCAACCAATGCTTTTGATGCAACACGTTAAGATAAGATCATTAGGACTAAAATTGATCAATTAAGAAAAATAATACTTAGACCTTAGTAGATTTGCCTATAAAGGATCAAAATTCATTGGTTTCAAGTGGATCTTTAAGAAAATCTTGATGGTTCAATAGAGAAATATAAGGTAAGATTAGTAGCAAAGGGCTTTACTAAAAAACTTAACAGATTATTTTATTACTTTTGTCCTTGTGACTAGGATTTCCTTTATTTGAGTATTGTTGGCTTTAGTAGCTATCCATAAGTTAGTGATATACCAAATGAATGATAAAACCACTTTTTTAAATGGTGAATTATAGGAGAAAAAAATTATATGACTCAACTTCAAGGATGTGTTGTACTAAGTCAAGAGAATAAGGTCTACAAACTTTTAAAATCTTTGTATTGGTTGAAATAAACACTAAAATAATGACATGAAAAATTTATTATGTGTTAATTTGTGATGGTTTTTCACCTAATGATGTTGATAAATGTGTGTAATCTAAGTCTGAAAATGGTAAATGTGTCGTTTTCTGTTTCTATGTGGATGACATGTTAATCTTTGGTACATGCATTGATATAATCTCTAGAATTAAATTGTTTCTAGGGTCTGAATTTGAAATGAAAGACAAGGGTGAAACCAATGTGATTTTAAGAGTTAGAATCAGAAGGAAGGGAGATGGTATATTACTATTCGAAGTACACTATATTGAGAAAATTCTCAAGAAGTTTAGATATTATGACTTCAAACTAGTAAGTAGCCCTCATGATTCTAATTCTAAATTAAAGAAAATATAGGATAATTTATTTCTCAACCTCAATATGCCAGATAATTGATAACTTACTATATTTAATTAGTTTTTCTAAACCTGATATTGCTTGTGCAGTAGGTAGAATGAGTATATACACTTAATGATTTATGAGATTCTTAAGAGGTTCATTAGACTATGTCATCGAATATAGTGGATTTCTCATTGTATTAGAAGGATACAATGATGCTAACAGGATCTTAGATGAAACAAAATCAACTAGTGGTTGTGTATTCACACTTAGGGGTGGTGTGATTACATGGATATCAATTAGACAAACAATTATTGCAAGATCGACAGTGTAATCTAAGTTTGTTGCTCTCGAAATGGTTGGTAGTGAAGATGAGCGATTGAAAACCTCCTTAGCAAACATTCCAATAGAAATTAAACCAACCACATATGTGTCAATATACTGTGATTTCCAAATGAAAATAATTATATCTAAAAATAAGAACTACAATGGCAAGAAGAACAAACATATTCAATTGAGACAGACAATTTTACCATAACGCCACTTCCTATATTGGTTTTGGATCCAACTAGTATAGAAAAGCTTCTCATAATTATAAAATTGTCATCGCGTCACTTTCTATACTTGGTAAATTATAATTGGTATAAAAAAGATTTTCTACACTAGTTGCAAAACTCTCTTCCTTACATGTGTGGTTTGTTCCTTCATTATCGGTGAAGATATTTGCAAGCAAAGCTTCTTTATCGAGCAATTTCCATTGGTAATGATTATCTTCTCCAAACTATGCAAATTTGTTGCACACGTCTCGGAGGCTTTAGTTGCAAGATTCAATTTTAGTTTTTCACAAATGATGGGTTGTTGCAAATGTATTAAGGGAAATGTTGTAACCCTCTAGCTTGTGACCATGCAAAACAAGTTTTACCTTCTCTATAAATTGATCTTTTTTTTTCTCTTTCAGAAAAACAACTTTGCACTTTCAATCTCTCTCTCACGTTTTCTCTTAATCTCTTTTTTCTTTTCTTTCTTTCTTTATTATCTTGGGTTTATTTATTTACTCTTTTATGAGTTCCTTGATAATTTTTTAGCTCCTAAAAAAATTGGAAAATTCTTGTTATATAATGGGAGCCTTGAGTACAACATCTAGATAAGCCCTTAAGGGCAATGAGTAAACCTGTCTCGCGAAACCCTTTTATTCTTGATTTCGTCAACTATAATAATATGTAATATAGTAAGGTAAGGAATGAAAGAAATTAATCAAAATATTTTTATACTACTTCATCTCATGTAACATACTACATCTATTAACTTATTGAGTTTTACTTTACAGATTACCACCGTAAGATACAAAAGAGTATTATTTTGCTCATAGCTCCTCACTCACTAGTGCAGAAATAACGTTTAACGTCATGCGTTTAACGTCTAGCAAAAGAAAATCCAACTTAAAAAATGACCGATAACAATTTTGTAAATAAAACGACATTATAAAAGTTTGTTAGAGAGGTCTCTGACGTCAAATAAGGTATAGACATCGGCTCCCCCAGGGTCAGACGTCAAATGGTCTGCATACAGAACTGAAATACCTTCACAAGTGGGCTTCCCCTCCACGGACATAAAAAAGGTTCAAGAATACCTCATTTTAAGCGCCAATATTAATTGTTTTTACGACATAGACGTAGTCCCCAGATCAAATGTCAAATCCTTTGTTAGAAGCTGCAAAATCATAATTGAAAGGTCATTTTTCAGACATTAAACGTTGGACACATAGGGGACCGACGTCTAATACACATTAAATGTCGAATCCCCTTCCTCGGACGTTAAGAAGCTACGAAAAGACCCCAAAAGTGGCGTCAAAATGGACGTTTTTAGCAATTAGACGATGATGGTAAAGGGGAACTGACGTCAAATGCCCTATTAAACCCCCAAAACTTAGACGAAAACCACACTTTCTTTCACGTTTTCATTTCGTTCGCATTGGCCATTGTTGCTACAAGGTATGTTTGATTGATTTCTTCTAAATAATTTATTTTGCATCGATTAACTTTAGTTTGCATCAATTAAATTTCATTTGCACAAATTTAATTTCATTTATGCCGATTAAATTTCATTTGCCTTGATTAATTTTGGCTTATGATGCAATTTTGTGCACGAATTGACGGATCTCAGCGGCGACATTTAGTTCCCAATCCCCATTGCTTGAAACTCATAGTATATACAATTTTATGGTGTGCTAGAATCATTTTCTGTATTTCAGGTGTGGTAATATTATAAAAACAAATTAATTTTTTTAAAAATGGACGTCGGTTTAGAGAGGTCTAACGTCAAAATTGACGTCCGGGAAAGGGGATCTAACGTCAAAATTGACGGCTCCCAGTAAGATGTTGGATCTGAATTAAACGTTGAATGTAAAAAATAACATACGTTAAAAGCATTTTTTTTACAGTAGTGACTAACCCATACAAGTATTTTTTTTGTAAAATATCCACTCTTGGCGATCCCAACAAATATTATTTAATAAGTATTCACTTTTGGTTAAAAATCGAGTATTATTTACCAATAAATCACTCCTAGCTAAAACAAAAATTGTTTGAGTTGTTATAAATAAACTAAGATAGGATGACAATTGAATGAAATAAGATTTTGACTTTTTTAGACCCATCCTTGATGTCAAAATTCACCCTCATCCTAAATGGAACAAATATGAAATTTTTGTCTCATATGTACTTGTTCTTGTACCTATCCATTAACGTTCCAAATATTTCTTAAATGTTTTTTTCTTATAAAAAATAAATAACTCAAAAAAGGTACATGATATTATCAAGTATTAAATGTTAAAATGATACATATTTTCTTTTCTTCAATGTCAACCTATCAAGAAAAATTATAATTGTGTAAAGATAAAATAAGAGTATCAAATAACAATTGGATAATTATAAAATAATTATATAAAAGAGTCAAAATTATCAAATGTGTATCTTATAAATAAGTTATGAAACTAAGAACCAAAGAAAATTTGATATAAATATTCTAGTTTTCTTAATAAATTAAAGGTATTTAAATAATTTAAAACATGGACAAGTATGAGAAAGAGGATCAGTATTAGAATGCAAGTTTTAATAATTCTTTGCCATCTCCTCTTTCTCCTTCTCCGCATTCTTCTGTTTTTTTATTATTTTCTTCTTCTTCTTTTCTTTTACTTATTTCCCAAAACATTTTGGCACATTTTATTGACAAATTTATCGAAGTACCAATGAATTTTAAAATATACAATATCATCATATTTAGCAACAGATTTTAGAAAAGTCAATTACAAACAGATTTTTAAAAAGTTTATCAACAAACTTACCAATGAGTTTTAAAAAAATCCATTAGTAACAAATTTATTGATAAATTTTACCACAATATGATGAAGCCTAAAGCGAGAACTTTGACGCTAATTTTTTAAATTACTGAGAGATTTTACCAATGGTTCCATTAACAATAGATATTTTTATTGGTAATTAAAATTCTAAAATTTGATAGTAAAATTTTCAATAAATTTTGTTTTACTAACAAATATTTTAGTTAATAAAATTTATCGGTAGATGTTCTACTAACAATTGTTTTTTTGTTAGTAAAATTTCATCGATAGTATGATTTTTTTATAGTGTTTGTTCTAGTAATATTGTGTCACTTAAGCAATATTATGTCTCTATCAAGTGACTTTTACATGAAATTGATACGATCTTTTTAGTGTATATATGTTGTAGTGTATATATGTTGTGTATATGTGTAAATAATATATTATTAAATAAGGATGATTGACCTGTATATGGATTTGAAGGATAAATTTGATTGGATTAACAATGTTGAATTATAATTGATTAAGTCACTTTTTCTTGTTTTGCATTGATAACTATAAAGTAAATGAACAAATATGTCTTCCTTCAACAATAATTTAAGTCAATTAGAATAATATATTAAGTGATGCAAGAAAAATTTCTAACCATGAACCTAGTCGGTCTACAAATATGACTGGTGTATTTATAGAGTTGAATGTACCCTGAAAGACTCTTCTACTCCACAAGCGTATATACCTGATATTTGTCCTCTAAACCTTCTTTGTCTTCTCAAAACTCGTCTTCTGAAGGATGTGCGGGCGGAGTGCCTGCAGAATATTCTCTGACACTCAAGTCAGTACTCTAGTATGAGATTCTTCTAGTCAAAAGTATGAATAATAAGAAAAGTGAACTCAAAGCTTGAATAAAAAAATATTTACAAGAATACTTTACCAATCATGGGCCCTATCTTGGTGGGCCTCAATCTTACTTGCAACCATTTTTGGCAAAGTTATGCGATTTGCTAACATCTTCAACAGGCAGGGATAAGTACCGGTAATTGGCACTTGGCTCTAGCAAAGAGCGTGTTTAGACTTTGATTGAGGAAACACGTTATTCGGTATTCGACCATCAACGTCTGTTATATGACATTGAACTTACTCCTTTGGGATGCAAGCCTTAGTATTTAATAAACAACTTAACTTTTACAAAATATTTGGTATTAGATATGTGAACTCCACTAACTACAAAGTACCTAGTACTCAATACTCGATATAAAAGATCTTATTTATGTCTAGTTAATCAATTATATTAAGATAGTAATTGATAAGGTTTAAGGGTTTTTTAGTCAAGTACAAATGACATTCAACTCATCGTAATCCTTAATTCTAAAAATTTGATGATGATGATGATCCAAATCTTAGATTGAATTATTTTAGTGCTAATATTTGATAGATCATAATTAATATAATTCCATTAGAAAATATTTGTTTATTATTGTTTATTCATTGTGTAATTGTACTTAGATTCATTATAAATTTGTTGTACTTGAAATTTAATTATTATGTTTGATATGATATTCTATTGGACTAAACCATAATAAATATAATTATTATAAAATTGTAAATTTATCTAATTCTAATTAATTTACTTTTTTATGATTGTTTTAGTTGTTTATTATTATTATTATTATTATTTTGATATACATAGTGTGAGGACCGTGCATTTTAAAAATGAAAGTGGTGGGGGAGGAGCTCACTTACTGCTGCTAGTGGAGGGTGTGAGGACCGCACGTCCTCTTTCTTTTGGTTGTGGTGGGGGCTTCCTGTTCAGCAATGGTGCAGCTACGGTGGAGGGTGAGTCACTCCACTTTGAAGTGTCCAACCACCAAGAAACACCATCATCACTTACCTCCATTAGTGGATTGGGCACTGAGGAAGGAGAGTGGGACGACTGGGGTTTGATAGGCAGTGGAGTGCCCATTCCTTTCTTTCTTAAAGGGAGAACCGTGAGTTTTGAAGAGGGTTGGATTCGGCACTTGGAGATTCTGCAGAGGGAGAGAGCTTGCTGCACGTACGGGAGAAGAAGAAGAAGAAGCTTGCTGCATCCAGTGGTGAGGCAGAGAACGTTTGGAATTTCTGCGTTCAAGATTTGCAAGGAGGTCTTCAAGAGGTAAGGGGAGTTGGATTTTTCTGGATGTTGATAGTAGTTGCATGAGTAGGATGCTGGAAAATTGTGGTTGTATGTATGGTTGGACTGAAATTGATGTGTTGATTCATGTATGTAATCTTGTATGTTTTGGAATTGAAGGAAATTGGAATTTCATAGCTTTTTAGTCATTTGGAGAGGAAGTGAGGTAGTGATTTTGAGCATTTGGGGTCTAGAGTGTTATTGAGCCTTTGGAACAGTTTTACCCACTGTATTATGACTTGTTTGAACCATCAAATTGATCAAAATAGGTGTAAAGTGGTAGAATTGGATTTTGAGTATCTAAGTTGTGAAAATTGATGTTTTATGGTTGAATTTGAGTATGAATCCCTTAAGAATTGAATAAGGAACGGTTATAATCAATTAGGTAAGTCCAATCTAGTATAACACATGAAATTAGGGTGTTAGAAGTTAATAAAAATGGTTAGAATTGGAAAAACGAGATTCTGGACTCAATTATGCAGAATTCTGCATTCTGCAGAATTCGCGCCCGGCGCCTCTGTTGTGCCAGGCGCCAGGCGCGAGTGGCGCTGGAAATGCCGCGCCCAGCATCTCGCGCCCGAGCGTGAGATGCAGCGGAGTGCGTTCGTCCAAATGGCTGGACAAAGCGTTCGGCCTTAAATTCTAAAGTTGAGCGTTCGTCCTTTTGGTTAAGTTGAGCGTTCGGTCGTTTGTTTAAGTTGAGCGTTCGGCCTTTGTTCTAAGTCGAGCGTTCGGTATTTTCTTCAAGTGAGCGTTCGTCCAAGACTTCAACTCTTTGAGCGTTCGTCCGCGTTTGTGCAGGGTGAGCTTTCGTCCGCGTTCGTCCAGTTTGAGCGTTCGTCCGCTTTCGTCCAGAGTGAGCGTTCGTCCGCGTTCGTCCAGTTTGAGCGTTCGTCCGTGTTCGTCCAGTTTGAGCGTTCGTCCGCGTTCGTCCAGTTTGAGCGTTCGTCCGTGTTCGTCCAGTGAGCGTCCGTCCGCGTTCGTCCAGTTTGAGCGTTCGTCCGTGTTCGTCCAGTTTGAGCGTTCGTCCGTGTTCGTCCAGTGAGCGTTCGTTCGTGTGCTTCCAGTGAACGTTCGTTCACTGTTCCCAGTGAACAGTGCTCGTCCGTTTTGGTGTTTTGAAAATGTTGAGTTTTAAATTGTTTTTTTCTCATGAATTGGATTACATGCAATATTTGGAAATTATATATATATATGATGAAATGAATTATGTGAATTTATGAGGTATGTTGGATTTACTGTAATATATGGGGATATCTGGTAATTGTCGGTAACAGTATAATTCACAGACGTAATTCCATGGTCCTCAAGAAGGGGATACATGGTGGTGGACGTAATTCCATGGTCCTCAAGGAGGGGATACATGGTGGTGGACGTAATTCCATGATCCTCAGGAAAAGGAGACATGGTGGTGATTTGAGGTGTACAGAATGATTTCATGGTAGCTCAGTCTTGGGGGTTTTCCTGACGCTCCAATGGTCTTTCATTCTCAAGTAGAGAGGATCGATCCATGTGGTGAGGAGTAGCAGGAGGTCCTAGTCTCGGAGGCTTCCAGTATGCTCCAAGGCGCGGAACGGACTAACCTCGTGAGTGTGGTAGGGTGGAACCCATTGGCAATGGCTTTGCAAAGCAGTAGAGGCCACCACGAGTGCATAACCCGCCATAGCTCGGGAATCATTCTGGTCCGGACGAGTCGGGTTATAAAGTAACAAGTCGGGGTTTTATGTAATAAGTCTTGTGATATTAATTTACCATGTATGATTGACTTCTGTATATCACGTTGATTTGTATAACATGCTTTTTATATCTAGCTCACCCTTGCATTGTTTGTGTTGTGTGTTGTTTGGGTATGATTCTGTGGCGATGATCATCCACTTGGATGGGAGCAGATGGCGAGGAGGATACTTTGGAAGCAGCTCTTGATGGGGACAACAGTGCTGCAGCTTAGTTTAGCTAGTTTCTCTTCGTGGTTCCTAATGTTTGGAATAAACTCGTGTGTATTCTAAGTTTAAATTCTCTCTGTTTTTCATGGAGAAATTCTATTTACCCTTGTTGTAATTTCCGCACTATTCTGAGGATGGCTGTAATCCTTAAAATTACTCTTGACTGCTTTCCCATATTATGTATGATGACGTCTTTATTATATATGCATGATGTATATTTTTGGGACGTTACATTAGTGGTATCAGAGCAGTTTCTTCCTTAGAAACCTGTAGGTTATGAGTGTGCTTCGTTTGTGATTGCGTACTCTAGTCTCGTATAGGAAGTTGTGTTAGCTTGAATCAATCTAATGGTTTTTCTCTCTGTGTGGGCAGAAGATGGCACCCACGTCTCCTCATCGTTCTCCTCCGCGAGTCGATCAACTTGACTCTAATCAGATGCTGAATGCGGTGCTTCAGACGTTGCAACAGCAGAATACCTTTGCTTTGTAAAATCTTGAAGCCGCAAGGGTATCGGCAGAGAATGCAAGGGTGTCTTCCGAGAACACTCAGAGGGAGTTCATGGAATTTATGACTAATGCTAGGACTCCTCCGAGTGTTTCTTCAGTTGTGATTCCTGCACAAGAGTGGAGCTTAGAGAGCTTTCTGCAACATCGCCCAGCAAGATTCACTGGTAAGTGTAGCCCTGATGAAGCCGATCACTGGTTTGGGGACATGGAGAGGATATTCGAAGCCAAGGGATGTCCTGATGAAAAGAAGCTGGCCTACACCCAATACTTGCTGACAGGTGAAGAGGGACATTGGTGGAATAGTGTGAAGACGATCTTGGAGAGTAACGGGACTGCTATCACTTGGGAGATGTTCAGGACTAAATTCTACACTGAATACTTCCCAGACAGTGTCAGGTTTGCTAAGGAGATAGAGTTTCTTGAGTTGACTCAGGGCAGCAGATCAGTATTAGAGTATGCAAACAGTTTTAAGCACCTGCTTCGCTTCTACACCATGAAGATTAATGAGGAATGGCAGTGTCGCAAGTTTGAGAATGGCTTGAGGAAAGATATAAAGCTTCTGGTGAAGGGATTGCGCATTAGAGAATTCTCTGCTTTGGTAGAGATGGCCCGTGATATGGAAAAGACTAAGGGAGAACCAGAGGGGCCTCAGAAACAACAGAGCCAACCCCTTAGGGTTGGTGGACCTGTGATGTCCCGGGGAGGATACATTTCCAGAAGGACTCCTTTTTCTAGACCTTCTTCATCCGGATTCAGGGGTTCCTCCTCTCAGTCATCGGGACGATCCAGTTTTGCCAGTTCCGTTAGATGCTTCAAGTGTGGTGGACCGCACTTCCAGAATTCCTGCCCTCAGTTAGAAGGGTATAGGAGGTGTAATATCTGCTGGCAAGAGGGACATTATGCCAGAGACTGTCCTACTACTAGGAGGGTAGAACCACAGCCAGGCCAGGCTGGCAGATCTATTCAGAGGGGTGGGCACAGACCTCAGGCAGCAGGGAGAGTATATGCATTATCCGGGACTGAGGCAGCCAGTGCAGGTAATTTAATTGTCAGCAGTTGTTTGTTATTTGGAGCATCGTGTGTGACTTTGTTTGATTCGGGGGCGACACATTCTTTTGTGTCTAAGGCTTGTGTGGAGAGGCTTGGTTTAGTTGTCAGAGAGCTTCCGTGTGATCTGGTGGTGTCTACACCAGCAGCTAGGTTAGTCAGGACATCTAATGTGTGCTCCAGGTGTCCTATTGAGGTAGAGGGCCGCAGGTTCAGAGTGAACCTTATTTGCTTACCTCTGCAGGAGCTAGAGGTAATTTTGGGAATGGATTGGTTGGCAGCCAACCGTATTCTTTTAGATTGTGGCGGCAAGAAGCTAATATTTCCCGAAGAAGATGAAGACATGTCATTGTCACTCGGTGTTTTGAGACAAGACATCTTCGAGGGAGCCAGTTGTTTCCTAATCATGTTCCATGAAGACGGGACTTCTAGTTTGAATTCTTCAGCGCTTGTGAACCAGAGTGTAGACCTTCTGGTTGTGAATGACTTCATGGATGTTTTCCCTGAAGAAGTTCCTGGTTTACCTCATCCGCGAGAAGTTGAGTTCTCTATTGATCTAGTCTCAGGAGCAGAACCAGTATCCATAGCCCCTTATCGGATGGCTCCAGCTGAACTGGCTGAGTTGAAGAAGCAGATTGAAGAGTTGTTAGAGAAACAGTTTATCCGGCCAAGTGCTTCGCCATGGGGTGCGCCAGTGTTGCTAGTAAAGAAGAAGGATGGTAGTTCGAGGTTGTGTGTTGACTATCGACAGCTGAATAAGTTGACGATCAAGAACAAGTATCCGTTGCCAAGGATTGATGATCTAATGGATCAACTACACGGAGCCACGGTATTCTCTAAGATTGATCTGAGGTCGGGTTATCATCAGATTTTGGTGAAAGAGGATGATGTGCAGAAGACGGCGTTCAGGTCTAGATATGGTCACTATGAGTATGTGGTTATGCCTTTTGGTGTGACTAATGCTCCAGCCATATTCATGGACTATATGAATCGAATTTTCAGACCCTTCTTAGATAAGTTCGTGGTGGTGTTTATTGATGACATACTTGTCTATTCTAAAACTCGGGAAGAACATGAAGATCACCTTAGGGCAGTACTTGAAGTGTTGAGAGAAAGAAGATTGTATGCCAAGCTGTCCAAGTGTGAGTTTTGGATGGAAGAAATTCCTTTTCTTGGGCATGTGATTTCAGTTGGAGGAATTGCTGTTGATCCCGCTAAGGTGCAAGCAGTACTTCAGTGGGAGAGACCTAAGACTGTTACAGAAATCAGGAGCTTTGTGGGTCTAGCGGGCTACTATCATCGTTTTATTGAGAGCTTTTCCCGGATTGTGGCACCGTTAACAAAACTGACTAGGAAGGATCAACCTTTTGTTTGGACCGACCGTTGTGAGACTAGCTTCCAAGAGCTAAAGAGCAGATTGACCAGTGCACCAGTTTTGGTTATCCCTGACACAGGTAAACCTTTTGAGGTTTTTTGTGATGCCTCTCATCAGGGATTAGGGTGTGTACTGATGCAGGAGAAGAAGGTAGTGGCATATGCATCAAGGCAACTCAAGGTTCATGAGAAGAATTACCCCACTCATGACTTGGAGTTGGCAGCTGTGGTCTTTGCTTTGAAGATTTGGAGACACTATCTGTATGGCGCGCAATTTTAGGTGTTCAGTGATCATAAGAGCTTGAAATACCTCTTTGATCAGAAGGAGCTTAATATGAGGCAAAGGAGATGGATGGAGTTTCTTAAAGATTTTGATTTCGATCTCCTTTATCACCCTGGGAAGGCTAATGTGGTGGCAGATGCATTGAGCAGGAAGTCA
Organism: Vigna nakashimae; assembly: GCA_034642375.1. NCBI lineage: Eukaryota > Viridiplantae > Streptophyta > Magnoliopsida > Fabales > Fabaceae > Vigna > Vigna nakashimae. The sequence goes on from CM067768.1 coordinate 21,829,549, forward strand.
GTGCATATTTCAGCCTTAATGGTCAGAGAGTTAGAGTTGGTGGAAAGCTTCAGAAATTTGAGGTTGCAGGTAGAATTTGGAGCTGACAGCATCAGATGCAGTAATTTGGTGGTGTCCAATGACTTGTTGAAGCGTGTTAAAGAAGAGCAGTCGAAGGATGTTGAGCTCCAAACGTCATCCAGTTTGATTGGGACTGAGCAAGGAAAAGATTTTGCTTTGGGGGCTGATGGTATCTTAAGATTCAAAGGCAGAGTCTGTATCCCTAGCAATTCAGAAATGAAGAGGTTAATCCTTGAGGAAGGTCATAAAAGTCGTTTTAGCATGCATCCTGGCATGACTAAAATGTATCAGGACCTCAAGGAGTCTTTTTGGTGGTCCGGTATGAAGAGAGATGTAGCTCAGTTCGTCGCTTCTTGTTTGACTTGTCAGAAAGCGAAGGTAGAACATCAGAGACCGGGGGGTTTATTGCAGCCATTACAAATTCCAGAGTGGAAATGGGATAGCATCGCTATGGACTTTGTTACCCATTTGCCACGCACTATCCGAAGGCATGATGCAATATGGGTAATAGTGGACCGATTGACCAAGAGTGCTCACTTCTTGGCGATCGATTTGAGAATGTCGATGGCGAAGTTGGCGCAGTTGTATGTTAAGGAGATAGTAAGGTTGCATGGAGTGCCTTCGAGTATTGTATCGGATAGAGACCCGAGGTTCACGTCCAGATTTTGGCAAACTCTTCAGAGTGAGATGGGAAGCAGACTTCAGATGAGCTCGGCGTATCATCCCCAAACAGATGGACAGTTTGAGCGGACGATCCAATCGCTTGAAGATTTGTTGAGGACTTGCATTTTGGATCACTTAGGGGTGTGGGATGAGATATTGCCACTGGTTGAGTTCACTTACAACAACAACTATCAGGCTAGTATCGGCATGGCACCGTTTGAAGCGTTGTATGGGAGGCGCTGTAGAACACCTCTTTGTTGGTTTCAGGATGGAGAAGCAGTTTTGACGGGACCAGAGATAGTTCAGCAGACTACAGAGAAGGTGAAGCTGATACAAGAGAGGATGAGAGCATCTTAGAATCGGCAGAAGTCCTATGCTGATCGGAGACGCAAACCGTTAGAATTTGCAGTTGGGGATCATGTGTTCCTCCGAGTAACTCCTACTACAGGTGTAGGAAGAGCCATTCGTGCTAGGAAACTTTCTCCTAGATATCTTGGTCCTTACCAGATTCTTCGACGAGTAGGACCCGTAGCTTATGAGATAGCCTTGCCACCTCGGTTAGCTAACTTGCATCCAGTGTTCCATGTATCTCAATTGAGAAAATACATGTCTGATCCTTCTCATGTGCTTGAAGTTGACGATGTGCAAGTCAGAGAAGATTTGTCAATTGAAGTGCAACCAATAAGGATTGAGGAGAGTCAAAACAAGCAACTTAGAGGAAGAACTGTCCAACTTGTCAAAGTGATCTGGAACAGTGGAACAGGCGACTCTACCTGGGAGTTAGAGGACGAGATGAGAAAAGCTTACCCCCATTTGTTTGAACCATCAAATTGATCAAAAGTCATTCTCGTAACTTAAAGAAAAAGTAAAATCTTTTACATAGAATTACAATGTATTTACAAGTTAAAAACACTTAAATTTATAATAAATTAATAGTTAATTATATTTTTTATTTAAAAATAAATATCTTTTTTTTAAAATGCTTATAGATGCCCAGCCCAACACTTAAATTCTCCGTTTTTCACGCTGCCTTCACCAGATACTCAGCCCTTCACCCTCGTCGTCGTCACCGCTGGAGGTCACTCGCACAACTTCCCTTTGCGCCGTGAATCAGGAAGACCAACATCCTCGCACAGTCACCGCGACCTCGCCGCACCATCGTTGCGCCTCCACGAGCCACCACGAGCACCGTTGCAGGCCACCACGAGCACCGTTGCGAGCCACCACAAACGTTGCATGTCGCACCTTCTCTCACTGTGCGGCGAAGCAGCAACGGAAAAGAGAAGGGAAGCCTCCCCTTTGCGTCACGAATCAGGACGACCAATGTCCTCGCACAGTCACTGCAACCTCGCCGCACCAGATCGTCGCGCCTCCACGAGCCACCACGAGCGCCGCTGCGAGCCACCATGAACGCCTTCTGTCGCCTTCTCTCACTGTGCGGCGAAGCAGAGGAAAGGAGAAATGGCCCTTTGCGGTGAAGAGAGATGGAAAAGAGAAATAGGGCAGAAGCTTTTTGAACTATATGCCTCAGGTGCCCATTTAACCGAGGTCATATTGTGTACATGCCTCGAGTCCCACACTGAACCGAGGCAGTATATCAGGGTTCAGAAAGTTGTCAGGCTCAAAAGTTAAATCTGCAGAAATTTTCAGAGTATTAAGCACCGGTTATTACTTTAACCGAAGTCATATGGTGTATATGTCTCAGTTCCCATATAACCGAGGCATAAAAGTTCGATTAATCTACGAAAATGTCACCGCGTTCTGATAGGCTTCGGTTGCTCCTAAACCGAAACCTATTGTGCGAGTTTAAATCCTCTTTTTTTACTGGTGGATGAAGATGGTAACAAGTTTTGGTGATAATTCTATACAGATTTAGGATTTATTTTGTTAAATTTTTTAGATATTTATTTTAATTAAATATAATTATATTTTGGATAAAATATATTTTATAAACTCTTCGTTGAGTAAATTCTTCTTTTATACAAACTTATATACTATCGTATTTATTTTAGTCAGTGTAGTTTATATAGGATTTTATATCTATTTTGTCTTATATTTTTATCATAATAACGTTGTTTAATATTATCAGTCACTATTCAACAAATTTGAACGTAAAAGTTTGTTTCACATTAGATTGATTGAGTCTAACGTTTAAAAAGAATGACTTTAAAGTCAACTTCATCTCTTTAAAGTTTAAACAGAGACATTCAAACATGCTATTACACATTCTAGAAGAGACGGAAGGTATCAAATAACATATGCTGTTAAACGTGGTGCAAATTGCTTTCTGAATGTTAAAAAAATGTTAGAAAATATGAGGAGAAGTAATGTATTTATAGAAAAACTGTTTTATTTTAGCAGAATTGAAAAAAATATTATTTATTTTTAATATGCGTACAATAATCTTAACCTGTCACCATTATGGAGTGGAAAAATAATTTTTCAACATGTATAGAAATTAAAAGTATAGTTAACTTTTCTGTAGGTTATAACAACATTTTTATAAGCACTAACATAGCACAAAACTAAATGGTAGATTTCTGCGCACATGCTACATTGATGAGCAAGATCTTCTTTTCTTTTCAAACCTTTGCCAACCAAATAATAGACCTAACTTTTCTTTAATTATGTACACTTCAGCTTTGTATTATCTTGCATATATTTATGTTGTGTTTTTTTTTTCTTTTACTTTTACTTTAGTGATGATATTGAATCAAAGAAGATAATATGTGTTTCGGATGCGTAGGGCTGTGTCGTTCAATATCTCTACGTCCTCTTCTCGTACTTCGTATATTCGGTTCTCCGTACTTCGTTCCTCAGTTTCCTCTTTAATACTGGGATGGAAGACCTGCAAAAGATTCTCTGATGCCAAAGTCAGTTGAGAGCAATGACTTTTTTCTATCGAACAGTAATAAATGTGCAATGAATGCAACTTATCTACTACTTACCCTGGACCTGTATTTATAGTTTCCGCTATGGGCTTGGGATTAGTGAAAAGTTAATCACGGCCCATACAGCCCAATAGCTTTTAATCCCCACTTACCTTAAACCGGATTAATTAGCAGTATGATCGGCCGGTCCCTTGAATCCGACTCTTGGGTTGGTCGCCCGGCCATTGTATATTTGGTCGGTGAGGTAAGAGTCACGGCCGGTCCATATGATCGTTATGCAACGGTATGTCCGGCCGACCTGTAGGTTGGACGGTTGGGTAACATCGCCTGTAGAACGTCCAGTTGTTGGGCCGACAACTCGATTACTTACCTGAATGGCTCGCTTGGTTTAACGTGGTTGTCCAGCCTATCTACCGTCCGACATTTCTGATACACAAGCTCCCAAGCCCTGGTATATACAAAATACGTAGGACTTAGAGTTTGATGTAGATGTCCAGTCTATATACCGTCCGGTCCCTACTGGTACAATATGAATTTGAGTGTGTCGCATTTTAGTTTGTATATTAATACCTGAAATGTGAAAATCATAATTAACTTGAATTATTGGATTAAAATTTTTTATTTTAAATAATAGAAGACTAAATTACATGAAAAAAGTGAAATATAAAGTTGTATTGTATTCTGTTCCTTTTATCTGTTAAAAGAGTATAACTAATATCTTATCTTAGTTACTGACACACACAGAGTATCTCACTAACACCTTATGCAAATAATCGCAAATATCAGTGATATGTATTTCCCAAATGCCCTCTCATATTATTTTTATGAATAAATCTGATAGAAAGTTCAGCAATGTCCAAGAAGAGAACAACCACACATGACTTCATCATCAAATATTATATATATTATTAAAATATGATTGTTAAACTTTTTAAAAAGACTTTCAGGTCACCCTCTTAATTATTTTTATATTAGTGATACTCAAAATTGATGACTATAACATAGTCAGACTTTGAATAAAACCGAATGAAGTAGGTATTTTTTACAACATTTTTTTTAATCTACATTTTTGTTTGTGTAGTTAAGAATAAATATAAAAGAAAAATGATTGAAAAAAAAAAGTAAATCTTTAAAGCAATACGTTGATTTGAAAATTATGCATTATTAATTGATTTAGTATTTGGGATTTTAACCGATATGAGTACAAATAAAAAGATAAAACAATTTTTTAAAATGATTTATTGTTATTAATATTATAATAATAATAATTATTATTACATGTGTTCGTGATTTATCTTAAATCTCGCTGAATTAGTTAATAAGACAATCGATGCATGTTAACGACACAGTCATGTAAAAAAGCCATATCAATTAAGCATTTTCTAAATAGTTTTGGTAGACATATATATTAGAATTCAAAATCATTGATTAAACAACTTTTTTTATATATTAATTGATTTACGTGCTTGATTTTTTTTAATAAATATAAAAGAAACATTTTTAAACGTAATTGATGTATAATCATTAACATCTAAAAGGAAGAAGTTGTTACTTTAAGTATTTCATATTAGTCAATAACTATTCTTCATCGTTGTATCACATGGCTAAAGATATTGTTACTTAAGTATTTCATATTAGATCAGATCAAGGAAACCAACCATGGCTTAAAATATTAATTTTTATGGACTAATTAATTATAAGCCGAAATCTTTGTAAATGAAGATGATCCGTACCCTATTAAATAACAAGTAGCGTTTTAATGTACGTAAATACAAAATCATATATTCAAAGGGAATTCAGAACTACATTTTTTATTATAAGAAATAAAAAAAATATAAATTAGTTTCTGGTCATCATATAACAACTTAAAATAATTATGTATATCTATCTTTTAAAAGGAATTATTATTATTATTATTATATATATATATATATAATATAATTAAAGTTTTTTATATATATTTCATTTCTCATCACAACCTACATAAGTTTTAATTTGACATACATAAATAAAATTATCGATTATTATCGTAAGAAGCAATAATTATAATAATCTACTTGGTGTATGATATATGTAAATTTCTCTTTGATTTTAGGGTTTAAGTGTATTTCAAAGAGAGTTTTATTAAGTTATATAAATAAGTATTTAACATATGCTTTTTGAAAAATTAGAGCTTGCATTTTTTTTTAAAGTTCAATAACAAGAACTTTATTACCAGAATTATTACAAAAAAAATTTCCTGAAGTGTAAGGACATGACAACTATAATTAGGCATGACTAAAACTGTGTCTTCATAAATGTGTGTAACTTTCCGTGCGCCTTCTGTTTGGTTTCTCATAATTTTTTTTAGTTTTTCCTTCCACGTGCAATGTACTTATGAAACGAGTTTTTATTTTTATTTTTATGTTTAATTGTTATTCTCACCGCTGTCTTCTTTTGAAAAGTTACCCAAATTTCAACACTAAAAAAAAAAAACACGTTTTAAATATTACGTAAACTACTAGTGGGTGGGAAACATGTCTAAGTAAGCATATACTTGATCAGTCTATAAATAACTTGAACTTCTGCTTATCTGAACTCAACTCACTCATAGTTATAAAAAAATCAAAGAAAAAACATGGCTAGGGTTTGTTCTTTGTTTCAGTCATTGGTGTTTGTTTGTTTCCTTTTATTTGCTTCTGAAACCCTTGTCTTCTCTAGGACATTGGAAAAAAGACCCCCCCTTGTCCCAGGACTATCGTGGAATTACTATTTTCCTTTAGCATGTCCGACTCTTGAATGGATTGTAAGTAACAATTTGGAGAAAGCATTCAAGAAGGACAGTGGATTAGCTCCTGGCATACTTCGACTCTTCTTCCATGACTGCTTTGCCAATGTAAGACTTTAGATTTTTATAAAGTTTCATCAAATATTTGATAAAGAAACTATTCAATTGATGCTTGAATTTGGACTGAACCAGGGTTGTGACGCGTCCATATTGTTGAATGCACCTGATGGAAACGATGAAAAGAGTCACCCTGCTAACATTGGTATAAGGCAAGAGGCTCTTCTCGCCATTGAAGAGCTTCGACGTGTCATTTACAAGCAGTGTCTGCCAGTTGTTTCTTGTTCAGACATCCTTGTCGTTGCAGCACGTGAAGCTGTTCGCCAAGTAATTTTCATTCACTGTTTCTTAAACTTTTTTTCATTTAGTTTTATTTATTCAATTTCTTTCGATATTAATGTCTGTATTCAAGTAGTTTTGCACCATGTTTTCTTTCTTTTTCTGTTTTGTACCTCTTTCGCAATGAACAAGTCCTTCTGTTTGGTTCATTTTGGTTGCTTTCGATTTGATACAGATGGGAGGCCCAGATTTTGATGTGCCTCTGGGAAGGAAAGACAGCCTCACGTTCGACCTAGACGGACCCAACAACCTCCCGCCGCCATTCTTCCGAACCGAACAGCTGCTGGGAGTCTTCGGCCAGCGAAACTTCGACGCCACCGACGTTGTTGCCCTCTCTGGAGCCCACACGTACGGCAGGGCTCACTGCTCCTCTCTGGTCAACAGAACCATCGAATCTGACCCACCCATCGACCCGGACTTCAAGAACAAGTTGGTGGCAACGTGTCCCACTTCCCAGTCCTCGAACATTGTGAACCTGGACGCGCGCACCCCGGCCAAGTTCGACAACATGTACTTCATCAACCTGCTGAACCGGCAGGGCGTGTTCACCTCGGACCAGGACCTCGCGAGCCACCCCCAGACGAAGGAGATCGTGAACCTGTTCGCCTCCAACCAGAAGGAGTTCTTCGATAGTTTCGCGGACGCGTTTGTGAAGGTGAGCCAGATCGACGTCATCACCAGCCGTCAAGGGAATGGAGAGATTCGCAACAGGTGCTTCGTCGCCAATAAGAAGGTTTCGCTGGAGGCTGTGGCGGAGGAAATGGTGGAGCTGGTGGAGGCCATCTGAGAGAACTTGTTCTTGTCGTGTTGAGTTTTCCAAGGTTACGTTGGATTGTGTAATAAAATGTTGATCATGCTTTTATTTTTTTTCTATCTTCTTCTTTCCTTTGCTGTTTCAATGCAAATTTGTCACATAACATTGTGTGTGCACAAGTAGAAGAATAAGAAAAAGAAAAATGTTACACTGGTACGCATTCTTTATCACTGTAACATGTAACAATATTTTATAATAATTTGATCCCTTTGAAATATAAGAACTAATAAAACAGGGGACAACATAATTATAAAAAAGTATTAAAAAAAGTTGTTAAAAATATCTAGATTATAATTTTTTGATAACAAGATCCATGTAACTATTTTATTGACCTATTTGAATTTGAAAAATTATTTTTAACAATGTTTTTATAATAGTGGTAGCTTGTGATTAGTCCGTTTTAAATATACTGACCAATAGAAATGTGACACATAAAAGTTGTCGAAAAAGATTGTTAACATATCAGGGTCCTCTGAATTTATTTTTAGAAACAAACCAATCAAGAATCACTATATGGACGTTGTAAAAAAGTTATAAAAAAATTGTTAAAAAACATTTTTCTTTCGATAATGCTAGATGTTAATATATGATTGGGACATTTATAATAATTTTTTAAAAAGTAAGATTTGATTTGGTTCGAAAAGGAAAAATTGTTTCGCAATTTTTCAAAAGACATTTCAAAAAAGCAGGTCTTCTTCTTCTTCTCGTGATTTAAAAGCTCTCTCTTTCTTGCTCTTCTCTCTCAGTCGTTTCTCTCTCTTGTTTGCCTCTATCTCGCTCTTTTATCTTTCTTTCTTACATGCCACTGTCACGTCCACTCTTGCTTCTCCATCATCACTGCATTTCGTCATGCGTTGAAGGTTGTCGTCTACTCGTCTCTCTCTCTCTCTCTCTCTCGTCATTTCCCCCCTTTCTTCCTCTTGCAATTTCCTATTGGTTTCTCAGCATCATCTGCCTTGTCGCATTTTGCTTCTCTCGTGTTCTCGACCAATGATGTTTTTGGGTGAAAAAAAAGGGTCTTCTATAGTGTTGAGGTGATGGGTTATGTTTTCTGTTAGATGAATGGTTTTCTAAGAACTTATTAGATGATTTTGTGCATGTTGTTTTACTCTATTTTATGGTGGTTTGTAAAGGTTGTTGGTGATGAATTTTTTGTATATATTATTGTAGGAGATTTTGTTGGCATTGGTGAAAGTTGTGATTTTGTTCTTTACTCGAGTGTTGTTATTGTCAATATAAATAAATGGAGCCATTTGATAACAATGTAAGTGCAAATAGAGTAATTTTAGTTTTGTGTATTATTGACAATATCAATGTTCAAGTAGGACACTAGAGGAACAAATTAAAGCTTGAGTAAGAGACCTAGAGGAACAAATGGATTATATACATAGTCGCTTCGACCAACAAGGATCGTCTTAGATTTGATAGTATATATTGTCTTTCTTATTTTGTAATGTTTTTTTATTAATGAATGAAGTACTTTTTTATTATTGTAATGATTTTTTAATATTGTAATGTTTTTTTACTAATGAATGAATTATGTTTTTTGATTTGTTATCCATTATGTTAAATTCTTCGACTAGGAATGAATGGTTTATAACATAATATTGAGCTAATTGAACTAAACCACCTTTTGGACTTTGGCCTCTACAATTGAATGAAAAAAGGTGTCTTTTAATGCACTAAACACCACTAATGATGAGGCAACTCACTCATCCAAGGAAAAAATTCAAAAAAATCACTTAAAAACAAAGTCTAGGCAACCTTATGGAGCCCAATTGTCTGACTAAGGAGTCATGTTCAACTTTTTATACAACTCCCTAAAATGTCTCTGGTAATCAATTACTAAGACCCTGTAATTGATTACTTGAGACATTTTGGAGAGTTATACAGAAAGTTGAACATGGCTCCCCAGCCAATATTCTAGGCTCCCTAGGATTGCTTGGACTTTGTTTTTTAGTGATTTTTCAAATTTTTTCACATTACACATTAACTTTTTACTCAATAACATGTTGATTAGAAATATATGGATTTGTATTAACAGTGTCAATAATTATTGCAATCAATTTTCATTGAGTTAACTTTACAATGATCTTCATTTAGTATTGTCAACCTCATTTAAAAAAAACATTTAATACACACTAGTACAAAAACAGTGTATAACGTCACGCGTTCAACATTCGACCACTGAATAACCAACGTTAAAAATGAGCGATGACATTTTTGTAAATAAATGCAATTATTAAACGTTGTTTAGAATTGTAATTTGACGTAAAAAGATATAAAACGTCGAATGACTTTTAAATTCGACGTCAAAAGGTTAGTGAATTCAATAAAAATTTGAGCGGGAGATTGAAAGTTCATTCACTTTATCTTAGCGCGCGATACCCTCTTCTCTTCTCAAACTTTTGTCGAACAAAATTTGACGAGCATCACATGTAATCTTTCTTTCATTTGATACAAATGCATGTTAATTAATTACTTTATGTATGATTTTTATTTGTTTTAACTGATTATTTTCGTGCTCTTGTCCTTCATAGGTGCATTTTACTTTCTCTCTCTGTGACGAAACTTTATTCCGACAAACCCACCTTTTGAAGGTTAGTTTTTCTTAATCACAATTAGTTTTTTGGTTTAGTTTTGCCTCACCGCTATTACACGGAAGCTTCTAGTGCTTCTCTGATATTTTACTTTTCTCTCTCTTATTCTATTGTATAAATACACACGTTGCTCATTCAATAAAACACAGTACAGTGCAGTGCGTTGCATGCCTGCAATACGTGTCATTCTGTTATGCTTTTTTCTGATATTTGTCATGGTATCCAGAGCCTAACGGTCTTCTTCTTCTCCATCACCATTCTTTGCTTCTGCTGTCATGGGTGATACTACTGATCCCTCTTTTAACGTTCACCATTTTTTATATCTTCATCCCAATGAAAATCCTGCCATGCCCTTAGTCTCTTCTTTACTTGATTCAACCAATTACCATTCTTGGAGCAGATCTATGCTCACCGCTCTTAGTGCCAAGAATAAAGTGGAGCTCATTGATGGAAGCACTCCACAGCCATTAGTTTCTGACCGTCTTTCTGGAGCTTGGAAGCGTTGCAATAACATGGTGGTCTCCTAGCTTGTCCATTCTGTTTCTTCATCTATCAGGCAAAGCATCCTTTGGATGGACTGTGCAGAGGAAATTTGGCGCGATCTCAAATCTCGGTACTCACAGGGTGATCTTCTTCGCATTTCAGCTCTACAGCTTGAAGCCTCTTCTCTAAAACAAGGTGATCTAAGTGTCACTGATTATTTTACTCAGCTTAGGGTTATTTGGGATGAACTGGAAAATTTTCGGCCAGATCCGGTCTGCATTTGTGGTGCACAATGTACTTGTAAATTGTCTTCAACCCTTGCTCAACGAAAATTAGAAGATCAAGCTATGCAATTTCTTCGTGGTCTAAATGATCAATATGCTAATGTTCGTTCTCATGTTTTGTTGATGGATCCTCTACCTCCAATCAACAAAATCTTCTCGTATGTAGCCCAGCAAGAAAGACAATATTCTATTCCTGACATTTTTCATACAGAGACAAAACAAAATTCAATAAATGTTGTTAATGCTCCTACCACCACCGCTTCTGCTTGTGCCTTTTGTGGACGTTCTGGTCACACTGAAAGTACCTGTTACCGCAAACACGGCTTCCCAAATCATTCTGCTTGTAAAAGTGCCCCCACTCGTGGAAAAATTTGCTCATATTGTGGAAAACCCGGTCACACCATTGAAGTTTGCTATAAGAAGCATGGATATCCTCCTGGTCACCGCTTCTTCAATGCCAAACTCTCTTCTGCTAACAGTGTTTCACTTACTGAAGCACCAGTTGCTGAAAAGGAACAACATACTGCTTCAGAGAATTCAGAAATTCGGTTTACTCCTCAACAATATCAAGCTTTATTGGCCTTGATTCAGCAACCATCTCACATTGCTTCAGCATCCAGTTCTGCGCATGTTAATCACATTGGTTCAATTTCTTCTTCTACACACACATAACATCCTTCAGGTAGTATCTCATCCATAATTTGCACAACACACACACCCCACACAGCTCCCTGGATCCTTGATTCAGGAGCCACAGACCATGTTTCTAATTCCTTACAATTTTTCACTTCATATCATGCCATTGCTCCTATTACTATTAACCTTCCTAATAGTCATCGTGTTATAGCAACTCATGCTGGCACCGTTCACCTCACTTCCACTTTTGCTCTTGTTGATGTTTTATATGTTCCTTCATTCACATTCAATTTGATTTCTCTGTCAAAATTGGTCTTGAATACATCTTATCAGATTCTTTTCACAGCTAACTCTTGTCTCATACAGGATACAAAACCCAAGATGAAGATTGGTTCAGTTGATGTGAAGAATGGTCTATACCAGCTTCTTCCGCAGACTTTTAATTTTCGCCAAATCCATTCTACTGTAGTACATCCTGATTGTAATGTTTTGCCTATTGATCTTTGGCATTTTCGCCTTGGGCATTTATCCAACACTCGTTTACATACTATGCAGAAGATATATCCTTGTTTGACCATAAATGAAAATTTCATTTGCAATTCTTGTCATTATGCAAAACAACGCAAACTTCCATTTCCAACAAGTCATTCGCATGCTCAAAAACCTTTTTCTCTTTTGCATATGGACATATGGGGCCCTTACTCTACCCCTTCCATGCATGGTCACAAATTTTTTCTCACAATCGTGGATGATCATACACGTTTCACGTGGATTTTTCTCATGACCAATAAAGCACAGACTCGCCAACTGCTTGTTAATTTCATTACTTTTGCTGAAAACCAATTTAACTCTCATGTTCAAATCATTCGCACAGATAATGGTGTTGAGTTCTCTATGCATGACTTTTTCAAATCTAAAGGTATCATACATCAAACATCATGTGTAGAAACTCCTCAACAAAATGGAATTGTCGAGCGCAAACATCAACATTTACTTAATGTTACTCGGTCTCTTCTTTTTCACTCAAATTTACCTGCATGTTTTTGGAATTATGCACTCTTGCATGCCACTTATTTGATAAATCTTATCCCAACACCGTTTCTCAATAATAACACTCCTTTTCAAAAACTTTATGGTCATACATGTGATATTTCTAACCTGAGAGTGTTTGGATGTTTGTGTTACATTTCTACATCTACTGCCCATCGTAAGAAATTAGACCCACGAGCTCATCCTTGTATTTTCCTTGGCATCCCACACACTACAAAAGGATACCTTGCCTATAATCTTCATAATCGTAGCATTGTCATCTCACGCAATGTATACTTTTATGAAGATCACTTCCCATTCCTTCAACCTCCATCTCCTGATTCTAATATTCCTACTGTCTCACCAACTCCATTTCATAATACTTCTCTCTCTCCTGACTTTATCCCTTATCCATCTACTACATCTAATCCAGCTCCTTCCCCTCTTTTTGATGAGACAACTTCCCCAACACACCCACTAAGGCGATCCAGTCGTGCTCATCATCCTCCCTCTTATCTTCAAGATTACCATCATTCATTTACATCAACTACTACCAATCTTCATCCAGGTATACGTTATCCCATTCAAGATCATCTTTCTTATTCTCACCTTTCTAACAATTTTCAATCATTTATTTCTTCCATTTCCACAATCACCGAACCACGTTCCTATGCTGAAGCTGTTAAATATGATTGCTGGAAAAAGGCCATGCAAGCTGAATTGGAGGCTTTAACCTTGAATAATACTTGGATTGTCACGTCTCTGCCCCCCCATAAACATGTTATTGGTTGCCGATGGATTTATAAAATCAAGTACCATGCAGATGGCAGTATTGAACGTTACAAAGCTCGTCTTGTTGCTAAGGGATACACTCAAATGGAAGGCTTGGATTATATTGCCACTTTCTCCCCTGTGGCAAAACTTACTACAGTCCGACTACTTTTGGCTTTGTTGGAATGTTCGGCAAGTGTACCGAATCGTTCAAGTAATAAACCGGTAAGACCGGGTATCGTTTTCCCAAGAGACTCGTAATACTAGAGAATTGTGCGATTAACAACTCATATAGACTCAACAACATAACATCAATTTACAGAACAAGTGCAGAAAGATAAATTGATACATAATTACAAGGTTGGACTTTGGTATTGAAGGTACTTGGAAATGGAAAAGACTAGAAATGGTATGAAATGACATTGCTAAGGTTAGTTTTCACCAATGCACGCTTGTGTATAACCAATTTTATCTCCTCTCTATCAATTTACTAAAGTCAATCCACTAAAACACTCTAGCCCCAATCCCTTAGGTGAAAGAGCCTAGGTTTTTCCTATTAAACTCCAATTCCTTGGACAATCTAACAAGCAAACCCGCATTAAAGAGCTAGGATCTTAAGACAACATGTGAATCATCTTCCATCCCTAGAATCAATGACCACAAGGACTCTTGTTTCAGTTCTAGGTTCCATCTTACGTCCCCATAATCCATGAAACCCCAAATTCAAGTCATGAACATTCCTATTACATGCAAGCTTTAAGATTGGAAACAAGAATACTAGCAATTGATAGAAAAGGCATATATATAATCAAATCAATCATCCATTACACAAGAATCCATAGGCTACAACAATCCCTAACAAAACGAATCTGGTTCTCCACTTCCATGGAGAACCCTAAAGCTTACAAACATGGAAGATGGAAGAAGAAGGAGACCCAACGGAAGAGGAGGAGATGTTCCCACAAGCTCCTCACGCCCTCCATTAGCTCCAGCCGTGAAATCGCACCTCCAAAGAACCAAAGACCAGAAGCCCTTCGCGTTCCAGGGTTAAATAAAGCGTTTCTGCCACATCAGCAAAAAGTCGCGCCCGGCGGCCCGACATACCGGCGCCCGGCGCGCCATGGGTCAGCTACCTCACGCCCGGCGCCGCCCAGGTCAGTAGGCGCCCGGCGTGAGTCTCTGCAGCAGCATTGTGTTTTCTTCTATTTTGTGCAGATCTGCTTGCTTCTGTGGTTAGTTCAGCTTTATACTTTTCGTGGAGATTCTTCCAATCATTGTATTACTACAAAATAAAGGGATTATAGATGAAATCTCATCAATGTAGCCTAAAACACATTTATTCATGAAACTAAGATAAAAGAGAGGATTTAGCAAGTTACAAGCTAGAAAGGAGTTGATTTTGCTCTTAAATTCATGCTTAGATAATGGTGAGAATTAGCATTATCAGGCTTTAGCTGCAATTCTAAATTGGCACTTAAAACAGCTGGATGTTAATAACGCTTTTCTTCATGGTGAATTAGATGAAGAAGTCTACATGACTCTACCTCCGGGAATCAATCCTTCTCTCCCAAATCAAGTATGTAAAGTTCAACGATCAATTTATGGATTGAAGCAAGCCAGCCGCCAGTGGTTTGCGAAACTTTCTTCTTTTCTTCTTCAGCATGGATACAAACAATCAGCTTCGGATCATTCTCTATTTTTGAAGATTTCTAAATCTTCCACTACAGCTATTCTGGTGTATGTTGATGATATCGTCCTTGCCGGCAACAATATTGCAGAGATTGAATCTGTTACAACCCTGCTTGATCATGCTTTTAAAATCAAAAACCTTGGCAATCTTCGTTACTTTTTGGGTCTAGAAGTTGCCCGCAACAACACTGGAATTCATCTCTCTCAACGAAAGTACACTCTTGACATTTTGACAGACTGTGGTATGTTGGCTTCTCGTCCTGTTGCCACGCCAATGGATTACACTGCTAAACTTTCCACCTCATCTGGCACACCGCTTCCTGATTCTTCATCCTATCGTCGTCTTCTTGGGAGATTAATTTATTTAACTACCACTCGCCCTGACATCTCCTATGTTGTCCATCATCTCAGCCAATTCATGTCAGCTCCTACATCCGCACATTCTCAAGCAGCTTTTCGTATTTTACGATATCTAAAGCAAGCCCTTGGTTTCGGTCTGTTTTTTGCAACTAAGAGTTCTCTCCAATTGAAGGCGTTTAGTGACTCTGACTGGGCAGGTTGTCTCGACACTCGCCGTTCTGTCACAGGTTTTTCTGTGTATCTTGGAGATTCACTTGTTTCATGGCGTTCTAAAAAGCAACCTACAGTTTCTCGCAGCTCCTCAGAGGCTGAATATCGTGCTCTTGCTGCCACCACATGCGAAATTCAATGGTTAACTTATCTGCTCACAGATCTAAACATTTCTTTCAAGCAACCTGCTCTTCTCTACTGTGATAATCAGTCTGCCCTCCAAATTGCAGCCAATCAAGTGTTCCATGAGCGCACCAAACACATAGACATTGACTGCCACTTAGTCCGTGAAAAAGTTCAATCTGGATTGGTGAAACTACTACCTGTGTCTTCTTCTCAGCAGCTTGCAGATATCTTCACCAAGTCTCTGTCTCCTTCTCTGTTCTCCACTCTTCGTACCAAGCTGGGAATGTTCAATCTTTATTCCCAGCTTGAGGGGGGGTCTTGATCACAATTAGTTTTTTGGTTTAGTTTTGCCTTACCGCTATTACACGGAAGCTTCTAGTGCTTCTCTGATATTTTACTTTTCTCTCTCTTATTCTATTGTATAAATACACACGTTGCTCATTCAATAAAACACAGTACAGTGCAGTGCGTTGCATGCCTGCAATACGTGTCATTCTGTTATGCTTTTTTCTGATATTTATCAATTTTCGTTTTCATTTTTGTTTTGAAGAATTTATTTGTTGAACTTGTTTGTTGTGTTTTTTTGTTGAACTTGTTTGTTGTTGTTGTTGTTGTTGTTTAGTTGAACTTGTTTGTTGTTGTTGTTGTTTAGTTGAACTTGTTTGTTGTTGTTGTTTGATTGAACTTGTTTGTTGTTGGTTATTATTGTTTGTTGTTGATACTAGTTCAACTATATATTCATAGTTCATACTTTATAAAATACCAAAAAATGTTCATAGTTCATGCTTTATAAAATATCAAAAACTTAAATTTGTTGTTTTTCTACTTTTCAGGTCTCGTAGAGTTGTAAAAAAGGATCACAATTAATTAAAAAAAATTATTTTTTTTATTAATGTCGAATATTGACAAAATTCAACGTTAATGTCGTATATTAACAAAATTCGACGTTAATTTAACATCGATTTTTTTAAATTCGAAGTTAATTTAACGTCGAATAAAAATTTGACATAAATTTAATGTCTCCTGGTATGACGTCGTTCACAAATTCACCATTAAAAACCCAAAATATTCGACGTTGTATGCAATTTTTGTACTAGTGACACATATATCACTGTTGTTTGGGACCATATCTAACATAGAAAGTTTTTAGTACACGACTCTTGTAACGTACATGTCGTCCTTCTTTCATGCACTTGTACATCCATTTAAATTCTATAATTTTCTCTCCCAAATAAAACTCACCCCTCGAGTTAACCTATTATCTAACACATAACTCATTCAAGAGACTCCTATCAATCTTAACATTACCATGCAACTCTAAAATTCAACCAAATGGTGTCTTTTGAATAAAGCTCCTTTGCTCCGGAATCAATACTCAATTCAAAGTACTAACTACCTTTGCTTTGAAACAATATCACATATACAAATTACATAAAAAAATAAATTGATCACGTCATAACAATTCAAAAATGAAATGATAAAAGAGGAAACACGAGGGAAAAAGAAAAACGAGAAAGGGAAAAAAGAAGAGGAAAAGGGATAGCAGAAATACCTTGCTTCCATCACTATAGTCACAAAAGTTTCCATTTCACAACCCATAACCTAAGTAAGTGAAAAAGGGAGAGGTGTTTCAGCTGTGAATGTTGAATAAAAAAACAAATCGTCCCAGCGAAGAAGGACAAGGTCTTAATGTTAATGATGGTAGAAGAAATGGGAAATGGGTAACCAGATAAGATAATGGTCTGAGAAAAAAACGAGAGAAAAGAAAAAAAAGAAAAGAAGAAAAACGAAAATTAAAACCTGAAATCTTATATGCCTTTTCACCATAAGAAATCAAACAAATTAATAGATTTTTGACACATGACCATTATAAAAAAATTGTTAACAAAAAGTTATTAACATATCATTTTGTAAATAAAATATACTAGGAGTGAGAAATCGTGATTACGTGATTGAAAAAAATTGGAAAGGAAGAGAAAGCTGGAGACGAAAGAGAATCCACTTTTCAAATATAAAGAAAATTGGATGGATGTATTTAAATACAGGGGAGAGTTTTTAAGGAATGAAAATATTAAAGTGAAAATATTTCAAAATAAAGTTTATGTTATTAATGATGGTATAGAAATGAGGAATAAAAAGGTATTTTAATAAAATTATTAAATTCAGTTTTATTCTTATAATTAAAAATAATATAAAATATAATATAATTATTATTAGTATTAATATTATTATTATTAGTTTTAGTATTATTATTATCATTATTATTAATATAATAATAATAATAATAAAATATTGCTGGTGTTAATTATAGAATTAAATCTATTAAAATAATAATAATAATAATAATAATAATTATTATTATTATTACTATTATTATGTTTTTAATAGTGTTAATTCAGTAATAACTTTTTATTTATTATTATTATTATTATTATTTACATCAAATGAAAATAGAAGGGTTAAGAGTGTGGTTGACCAAAAACACTTATTTAAATTTTTTCAATTTATGTATTCAATAAAATATAAAATTTTAGTTTAAGTTCGTATTTATTTATATTCTATCTTTATTACTATATTACTTTGTTAATTGATGTTTGGAATATTACCCTTTTTTATTAATTTCTCACCTTGGTTTTTTATCATAATAATTAATATAGCTTTTATTATTAGAAAAAGAAAATAAATAAATATTACTCTTAATTTACATTGTATAACTGGCGCTTGAATTTAATAAAACAATAAATATTTTATTATATGTCAATAGAGAAAAAAGAAAGATATATTTAGCTTTTCAATGATTTAGACTGTGTAACAGGTATTTTAATTTATTAAAAAAAATACGTGAATAGTAAAACTGAAGAAGACAACATCACATAATTAAATTAATTTTTTATTTAAGAAAATACTTTTGTTAAAAATATAAAGAAAAAAACAGTTTGCAGTAAAAAATGTAAAAGTTCAAGTGACATGTTTTTCCTTCCTAATATCTTTAAAATGAAGGAATGGGAATAATGAAGCCTTTCTCAAATTCATCTTTCGAGATAATTTCAAATCTCTTAAAGCAAACATTAAATAGGCCATCTTAGAACTGTTTATTGGCTTTTCACTAATTAGATTGTTTCAAATATTTTGTCTAAATATTATTATTACTAAGATACTACTTTTATACAATCTACAAAATCAAAATTGAAATTTATATAATCATATTATGAATGTATATAAGTCTGAGATTTAAGACCAAGGGCTCTCATGTGTCATGAGTACAAGTTTGAAATCAAGAATGATTGTGGAGTATATATAAAATAACAACAATATCTCATCGTTTTAGAAAAATTCTTGAAAATAACAGTATAATATCAAGCAATTTGGAAGTAATTAAAATTCATATGATTGAAAAAATATATAATACCTTCAAGGTTGAAAAAAGAGATCCCAATTTTCAAATAAACAATCTTGGTTTAATGTCTCAATAGGTCCTTATTTTTATCCAGAATTTCAAATAGGTCTCTTTCTTTTTCGGCATCTCAATTGAGTCTTATTTTTGTAAAATTGAATCAAATAGGCTCTTTTTGTCAAATTGAAATGACGCTCTTAAGACATTTCACTGCAGTGGAGGTTCAACAGCGTCATTTTAATTTGACGGAAATGTCCTATTTAATTCAATTTTACAAAAATAAGGATTCAATTGAGATGCCGAAAAAGAAAGGAACCTATTTAAAATTCAGGATGAAAATAGAGACCTAATGAGACATTAAACCAACAATCTTCCACTATTTGTTCTAAGTCGTTTGATCACACAAAAGTCAACAAACTCAATTTTTTGAGCATTTTCTTACTTCTACAATCCAATAACAAAACCTACAATAGCTAATTAACTATGCAACAAACTCCAAAATTAAATCTAGATATAAAAGCAACCGAACCTAAATGCTAAATGTCTATAATATAGAAATGAGCCAAAGAATCCTAATTCTATGTATGATTTGAAAATTACAATGTCAATGCAATGAATATTACGTAACAAAACCAAAAAAAACAAAGAAATGGTAAATCGCAATTTGAACTAAACTATCATAGAATCAAATCTAATGAAATGCTAAAAACGAAAGAAACAAACTAAGGATATTAGACAAAAGTGCAATTTCAGAACGCTGTCTAACCAAGTGGTTCATACCAGGTTCGTTTCTTATCTCTGCAGTCTAGGTTTAGTTTTTGATATGTTATTTTGTCTTTTGGTGTTTATTTCGATATCTGATTTCATTGATTTCATGGATCTAGGGTTTCATTTTGTTTCATGGCCAAGTATTTTATTTTGATAAGACTTTGTTATTGAATATGTAATTATGGTTGATGATAGTTGAACTTCTTATTTTTCTTGATTTCTTAACTTAATATCGGTTTCTAAAAGAATACATTTTTTGTTTTATTCAAACTAAACCATCTATAATGTATTTTATATTTGTTCTAATCGAAAAATAATTGTGATAACTCCCAAACTTTGCTTCTTTTTTGTGATAAAACTCTATTCTTAAGTTATTTTAGTTTTTAATGTTTTAGAAATAGGATAGATTATTGTAAAAAGGTGGAAATAGATTTTTAATAAAATTAGGGTTAATTTCTTCTTTTTAGCTAAATAAATTTGGTTTTTAAAGAATTATTTTTTTACCTTTAAAAAAATTAAAAAAATAAAAATAAAAATTTCATTTCACTTATATAGGTTTTATTTTCGAATATGATATGTTAACAATTTTTTTTAATATTTTTTTACAATAGATTATTTATCATTATTTTATTAGTTGATATATTTAACGTAAAAAAGTTGTCGTTGAGGAAATTTTTTAAAAAAAACATCTAAATTTTATTTTCATCTTTTTGTTATTTACTCCTTTTTCATTTTCTTCTTTTTGCAGTAATGTTCTTGGTCAAAGGAGTAGCTGGTCAACCATTGAGAAGCAGCATGAAACACTGTCGCTTGGGCTTTGAGATTTATCGGGACACTGTCGTTTTGGCTAGTCTGATTCCTTTGGGGGTAATGCTCAAGTGTTCATTTGCAAATTCGAAAACCCATGTGCTAGGGTTTCACGAGAACGAAAGAGGTAGAGAAAGTTCCATGGCTCGTGCGATTCTGGACCCAGAAGCTTAAAGACGAACAAGAGGCACGTGTAGGGTGATGAATCGGCAAAAAGAAAGAAGATGATTGGAGGGCTAATAGGCGTGGTTCGCAAACGGGAGAGAAAAAGCGTTGAATCGTGAAGAGCAAAAGCGTCGAAGGTTTTCCATTCCTTTTACCCCTTTCCTTTTTTCTTTGGTTCTGACCCTATAAAAGGGCTTTTAATAATTTTCTGAACGGTGGAATGGAATGTAGAGAGAGATGTACAGAGTTCGGTATTGTTGGGAGTAGAGTTAGTTTCAGTTTCTGACTTTTAGAGTTAGCATAGCTAGGGTTCGTCCGATTCAATTTCCTTTCGATTCGTCTTTCTCAGTTCGTAGTAGTTGTTTTAGCTTTTGGTAGTGTAGAAACATTATTCTCTGTTGTTGGATATCGCTGAGGTGCTCGCAGGGTGACAGATCGTGAGATTTCTTAGTGTTTCCGGTATTGTGTACTTTTGCTATCACATTTTAATGAATTCTGAGTTTCCTTTTAGTGTTATTGTCCAATTTTACAATTCTGTTATTCGAATTCTTGCATGAGTTTATTTTTCTAGCACTTATATTCTTTGATTCTGGAATTTATTGTTAAAATTTGATGATTACTTTTGTTTCTTGTATCTTTAGTTTGGGTTTCTTACGTTGATTTTATCCATTTCAGTTTCTTTTATGATTTTTGTCTGTGATGAATTAGGTTTTAGGATTGATTCATGGTTTCTGTCTTGTTGGTTTGAATTATACAGGATAATAATGATGTTTGTAGAATAGGAAATTACTTTTACTTGTACTCATAATAGATATTAGTATTTGATGCTGGTTAAAAGCATTTGATGCTGGTTAAAAGCATAAATTTGAGTTGTATTTGCCTTGGTTTGTTGAATTAAGTGAGGATTACTAACTTTAAGTTCTGAAAATGAACTAAAAGACCCCAAAGTGGGCTTAATTCCACATAATGTCCTTCTGAATAGTAATTAAGACTCTTTGCACCAATCCTTTGTGAATCTGATTCAGATTTTTGTTTTTATCCTATAATTCTTTGTTTGTTCATTCATTTTAGGTGTTTTTGCTGAATTGATCTTAATTTTAGATTGTGATTCTTATATTTTCAACTTTTAGGTCCTGTTACTAGCTTATGCCCTAGTTGATGGTTACTAAGGTTCTTCCCACTGCAACAGTCCACAACGAAAGGGAGTATATGGGTCCAGCTATGTATCTGGGTTTAGAAATATCAGTTCTTTCGCCTCTAACTTACCAATTTATATTGTGACTTAATTTTTACATTTTTTGTATTTGAAGTTATGCAGCGGGGTATATAATAAAGGGAAGCTTCAAGACATAGTCAAACATAGATTAGGATAAAAGCAAAGCACCAATAATTGAATGAAATTTTTTCCTTTTGTCTGTTGGAAGAATTTGATCCATGTATGAGCTATAATATATGCTTTTAATAAGTTCTGCTACTAGCTACCATTAATGTCTCTAAGTGTTTTTGTTCTCCGACACATGATGAATAAAAACTTTGTTCGGTGTGCATGGCTATCATCCATCATGATAGCATATATTGGAAGAGAGAGAGGGCTGAATAGAAAATGGAAAAGTAATGAAAAAAATTGTAGTGTGTGATTGTAAATAGAAAATACAGTTTGTACACTAAAAGGATTATGTGTTGCCTTTATGAATGTTACAGATTCTAGATTGCATAACCTGTCGAGGACATATTATACTCATAGATTATATTGTCTGTAGTTGAAGCAAAGATGAGGATTATGATAAAGGGCGGTGTTTGGAAAAACACCGAAGATGAAATCCTGAAAGCGGCTGTTATGAAATATGGTAAGAATCAGTGGGCTCGAATCTCTTCGCTCCTTGTTCGCAAATCTGCCAAGCAATGCAAAGCTCGCTGGTACGAGTGGCTTGATCCCTCCATAAAGAAGGTACCTCTCATCTCAATTTCCTACTTCTTTTTGTATATTATATCCAAAGTTTAGGAGAAGTTTAATTCAAGTTTATCCTTTTTTGTTACTCTGTAAAAAATGGGTAGTGGTTGTAATATTTTGCTCAGTGGTATTACTCTTACACTTTTAAGCTTTCTTATATGATGTGAAACCTACATCCTACTAATTTTCCATTATGTTAGTTACAAGCTATTTTTAATTGATTTTTTCCATCTACAGCTTTTGTCTTCCACATTTTAGATTTTACTATCTGGCTTTTCGCTAATAAGGAGTGATTTTTTCAATTTGATGCTTTGTGTGTAGACTGAGTGGACTAGAGAAGAGGATGAGAAGTTACTTCATCTTGCTAAGCTCATGCCCACTCAGTGGAGAACAATTGCTCCAATTGTAGGTCGTACACCTTCTCAGTGTCTTGAGCGGTATGAGAAGCTTCTTGATGCAGCCTGTGTAAAAGATGAGAACTATGAGCCTGGTGATGATCCTCGAAAATTGCGTCCTGGGGAGATTGATCCAAACCCTGAGTCAAAACCTGCACGGCCTGATCCTGTTGATATGGATGAGGATGAAAAGGAGATGCTTTCTGAAGCACGAGCCCGATTAGCCAACACAAAGGGAAAGAAAGCAAAAAGGAAAGCTAGGGAGAAACAGCTTGAGGAAGCAAGGAGGCTTGCTTCCCTACAAAAGAAGAGGGAATTGAAGGCGGCTGGAATTGATATCAGGCAGCGAAAGAGAAAAAGGAAAGGAATAGACTACAATGCAGAAATTCCATTTGAGAAAAGGCCTCCTCCAGGATTTTTCGATGTTGCAGATGAAGATAGACCAGTGGAACAGCCCAAGTTCCCTACTACGATTGAAGAACTTGAGGGGAAAAGGAGGGTTGATATTGAGGCACAATTAAGAAAGCAGGACGTTGCAAAAAATAAAATTGCACAAAGGCAAGATGCCCCATCTGCCATATTGCATGCCAACAAATTGAATGATCCAGAGACAGTAAGAAAGAGGATAAAATTGATGCTTCCACCACCCCAGATATCTGATCAAGAATTGGATGAAATTGCTAAGTTGGGTTATGCTAGTGACCTTGCAGGGAGTCAGGAACTTACTGAAGGTAGTGGTGCTACACGTGCTCTTCTGGCTAATTATGCACAGACACCCGGTCAAGGAGTGACTCCTTTGCGAACCCCTCAGAGAACACCATCTGGTAAAGGAGATGCTATTATGATGGAAGCTGAAAATCTTGCCAGGTTGAGGGAGTCTCAAACACCATTGTTGGGAGGAGAGAATCCGGAGTTGCATCCTTCAGATTTTTCTGGTGTAACTCCTAAGAAAAAAGACATTCAGACTCCAAATCCAATGCTGACCCCATCTGCAACTCCTGGAGGTGCAGGTCTCACTCCAAGAATTGGTATGACACCAACAAGAGATGGTTTTTCTTTTAGCATGACACCAAAGGGGACTCCTTTGAGGGATGAACTACGTATTAATGAGGACATGAATATGCATGAAAGCACTAAACGTGAGCTGCAGAGACAGGCTGATATGAGAAGAAGTCTGCGTTCTGGTTTAGGAAGCCTTCCTCAGCCCAAGAATGAGTACCAAATAGTGATGGAACCAGTCACAGAAGATGCCGAAGAGCCTGAGGAGAAGATTGAAGAGGATATGTCTGACAGGATAGCTAGACAAAAAGCAGAAGAAGAGGCAAGACAGCAGGCATTACTTAGAAAACGATCAAAGGTCCTTCAACGGGAACTTCCTAGGCCCCCTGCTGCTTCATTGGAGCTTATAAGAAATTCCTTAATTAGATCTGATGGGGACAAGAGTTCCTTTGTTCCACCAACCTCTATTGAGCAGGCTGATGAGATGATTAGAAAGGAGCTTCTAACTTTACTGGAGCATGACAATGCTAAGTATCCGCTTGAGGATAAAGTGAATAAGGAGAAAAAGAAAGGAGTCAAGCGATCTGCAGATTTGTCTGCGGTCCCTGTGATAGAAGATTTTGAGGAAGATGAAATGAAAGATGTATGTACTGACTTGTTTCTTTTTCCTTTCCTTTTTGATGACATCTCATTTTCTTCTGTTGATGGGAAGTAACTTGCTCAACTTACACTCTTTATTACGCACAAGATTTGACTTCTGTGTTGAAAATTACCTCCTTTTTTATTAAGATTCAGTGACTATAATTACTTTATATTTTTATTACTCAATTTTTTAATTATGTTTCCCCTTCCATCATAAACCTCCCAAAATATTCCACTGACTAATGAAATAGAAATAATTTAGATCTGTCAATGTTCCATCACTTTTTTAATTTTCCATTTTGATCAATTCATATGTCTTAATTCTTCTTATTGTGATAGTTACCACTGAGTTGATAATTATTTAGAGGAAGGTATAGTAATTGAAAACATAATACTATGAAACCCCAGTGAATATTTTGAAACAAACAATTCCACACGATTGTTGTAATGTATTCTTTTTTTATTCTGTAATGTCATTGTATAAGAAAAGAGCTTGTGAATTGGATCTTAAATGTTCAGATTTTTGTTACAATCCTTCCTTTACTTAAGTTGGATTTAGTGCATTTTTATCTGAATTTTTGTTCATGTTTTCAGATATTGTCAGATCAGATTCATTGAGTCATATGTAATTGTCCAAGTTCTGCCCTTGCATTTTACCACAATTGGCACTGCAATTAATTTATCATGTAATGCATATTCTGTTTTATTTTGATAAAGCATTGGCTATGTCTAATGAGCTGTGAATTTTCCTGCTCCTATATAATTATGATTATGATATCATTAGAAAAAGTATTTATTTGTCTTTCTGTTTATTTATGGTAGGCTGATAAGTTGATAAAGGAAGAAGTCCAATATCTTTGTGCCGCAATGGGACATGAAAATGAGCCCCTTGAAGAATTTATTGAAGCGCATCGAACCTGCCTCAATGATCTTATGTACTTTCCTACCCGTAATGCATATGGTCTCTCCAGTGTTGCTGGGAACATGGAAAAACTAGCTGCTTTGCAAAATGAATTTGAGAATGTTAGAAAGAAATTGGATGATGATAAGGAGAAGATGGTACGGCTTGAGAAGAAGGTGACTGTTATCACACAAGGCTACGAGGTATGTGATGCTACATTTCTGTTTCTTGCTGAGCTGCTACATTAAACATGAAGTCTCGTGTTTTGCTTTCAAAGCTTGTATTAATTGTATCACTAATTTTTTAGAATCTTATTGGTTTTATTACCTCTGGAAAGTTAGTTTTTAAATTTCTCATTTGTGTTTTGGCCATAAATAAGCCAAATTGATAAGTGTTTCATAACGATAGTGGGAAATCAACTCGTTAGTGGAATACTCCTACGTTTCACAATGGTGGGAATTGAGAGAGAACACGAAGAAAGCAGAATTCTGTGCTTTGGTTTTTGCTATTGGACAAAATAAATGTTTTTTTTATATGTAATTCTAGATACACGTTACCTGAGTGTTTGCACATTCAATCTTGTATATATTTTAATTTGGCTATTGCATTTTCAGATGAGAGCAAAGAAAAGTATCTGGCCGCAAATTGAGGCCACTTTCAAGCATATGGATATAGCTGCAACCGAGTTAGAATGCTTTAAAGCTTTGCAAAATCAGGAGCAGTTAGCAGCATCCCACAGGATAAACAATTTGTGGAGTGAAGTACAGAAGCAAAAGGAACTTGAAAAAACTTTGCAAAACAGGTACGGGAGTCTAATTGAAGAGCTGGAGAAGATGCAAAATATCATAAACCAATGCAGATTAAAGGCAGAGCAGCAAAAAGAAATTGAAGCAAACAATGCTCATGCTGAGACCAATGAGACCAAAGTCAATGAAACTGATGTGCAGGATACAGGGAGTATTGTACCTCGCTCAGCAGAGGATGGAAATGCTCAAGCAATAACAGTCGAGTCATCACATGATGGAACTTCTGACCAGCAAGTTGGGATTATGCAAGACCAGTCGACTTCTAGCCCCAGCCATGACATGAATGTGGATTCTGATAACATGCATACAATACATGACAGTGATGCTAAATTAGCAAATGCTTCACCAGCTGCTGAGAATGTTGTTGAAAAAGTGGAAGGTAGTAGCCCTACTGATGGTTATACTGAGAATGGGGAGAACGTGCCAGAAATGGGTGCTTCAATGGAAATAAATAGCCCCAATCAAGATGTAGTTGCGAATGCTGTAACCACAGGTGAGAGCAGCATGGAAGAAACCAATGCTGTCACGGAGGAGGCAAATTAGGCTGGACACTTTGTAGCTGTTCTGAAAGTTAAGAGGGAGAGACATTAGGATGGGTAGTTTTTGGGTTCAGATTTCAGTGGATGTTTAACTGAATAGATTGCATGGAGAGTGAGTCTTGCTACTTTTTTTGAAGGCATATGAAGATATCCATTCCTAGTTGAAGTTTGGAACATGTTATGATTCTGACATAAAGCTATGAGCATTGAGATATTTGCTCTCCCTTTTTTTTGTTCTTTCAATAGTTGTCCCCTTTTTAGTGGATGTCGGCACTTTTATAAGAATGTTAAAGGATTTTATATCAATTAATTAGACCTTAGAGCTAGTTCCTATTGGAACCTGTGTACTGTTAAATTATTCATGGGTATCTGTAGGCAAAAATAATCATATTTAATGTTTAAAATATGAATTGAAATGTTTATGGTATAAGCACTAAAATGATATTAGGAACCTATAGATCCTACATACTCTTTTCCTTTCTGCCTATCAAAGGTAAATTTATCAGTTCCACTAGCCCTTTCCTTTCCCTGTATTTCCTCCCCTTTTTACTAACAACATTGATATCCTTTACCAACACCATTTTCCATTGATACAACCTCTTCTTGATAGTACAATTCCTCCCAGATTGTTTTTTCTTTGAATATAACATGAGTAGTATAGATTTACAATTACCATAGTGTTTGCAACCTTTCCATGTAGCCACTATTTCTACAATGATGTGCAACCAAACACCATTTTCTTCCAAGCATGTAACATATTCCTTTCCACAACTTCTAATCTAGTTTCTTATATGCAAAAAATCAATATTCTCACCTCCCTCCTCTTGGTTCTCCTTTCTAACCCTCTAATATTATAGTCTAGAGGTTAAAAGTAGTAATTTTTCAAATTTAAAAGATTAAAAAATTACAAACTAAAATAAAGCTAATTTATTTTATATATGATTCTGAAGATGATTATCACATTAAACTATGGACTTAGGCTTACATAATAATATAGTCCGTGTATTTGTTGTTTTTATTTAGTTTGTTTGTTTGCTTTAATTAAGTTCTATTTTATGTTAAATTGATTTAATTTGATCATTTGCATGCTATTTATATAAAAGACGTTAACAAAATCATTGTAGTGTTTTTTTAACTTTTTTGTACTTTTTTTAACAATAAGATTTTTTCTTCATTCTTGAATTCTATTAGAGATGATTCTTTCATAGATATTTTGCTAATCCGTCTCTATATAAGGAATTTCTATGGAAGGTATGACAGAATAATTAATAACTAATTAACATTCTTGCAGTGACATGTAAAGAACTTTAATTTATAAATTTAACTAAATTATATTTAATTTTGTAATTATAATAATATATCTGTATGAAATTTTAGATATTATTTATAGTTAACTACACAAAATATTTAGCAATACATGTTAAACAATATTTTATTATATTGTATAATAAAAGTTTAATATACACACAAAATATAACATAATAATATCTATAATAACTATATAACTAATATTAAAATGACATAATGGATAAAAATATTATGTAGTCAGAAGTTGAATTACGATATTTTGTTTGTCACGTTACTCGGATTATTTTTATATATACCCACAGACTACTTGGATTATTTTTATATATACCCACAGACTAACTTATTTTAAGAATATATTTTATCTCTGAGAGTGATTTCTTTCTACACGTGTAAAATTATTCTCAATTTATACGATAAAAGAAATGAATTTTCTCTATGTTAGTTCATTAATGAAATTGTTTTTTTTATAAAAAGAAAACTAAAAAGACTTCGAATTTCCTTTTCATTATTTCTTTTGCTCTTAAGTAAAGAATAATTTTATTTTCTTCCCAATACTTCCAATTTGCGTACAAGAAAATTTGGCCATTTGTGTTATGCAGACTCACTTTGGCTTCCCGTGATCTTTAGGAACCCTATTGAAGACTTTTTTTTTTCCTTCAAGAAAAGGGAATGATAGGCATTGCAATCACTGTCAAAACCACTTCCAATAAAAAAATAATATAGAAGCGTATCAATATCAATATTCGAATAAACTGTCTGATATAAAAAACTAAAACAGATTTTAAAGATACATTATTCTTAATAATCATTAAAAAACAATAGGATATCCATAATTATTTTTTCATGAGAAATTAAACATTCAATTAGATGAATGACCACAAAAATTTTATTTTATTCTAACAGATTCATCAAATAAATAACCATTATTAATATAAAATTTATTATTATAATAAATTTATCAAATAATAATTATTATCAAAATATTTTTCTTATCAACTTAACTATTTCCTTTGTAAATGTACTTACTACAATTAGATAGTACTGTTGAAAAAGATATTTTGATATTATAATTAAAGAATACAATTCCATTATATTTCCTCAAATTATCTGATGGGATGATTATTATGAGTTGAAATATTCCAAAGGTCTATATATATGTATATTTAATCGATATAAAAGCTTGATTATTGTTTTATTATGATTTTATTTATTGGTGTTTTTATAATTATTAAGTGATGTTGTTCCTACTTCTATAAATAATTCAGATGATTTAATCTCTAAAGGAAAAGAAAGAATATAATGGCTAAGTCCAGTTGTTGCAGTTGTTTAAATTCCATGTTCTTGATTTCTTCCATTCTATTTAGTTCTTACTTGATTTGGTGTGAGGCAGAAGGCAATCCGGCAGTAGTGAATGGATTATCATATTCCTTCTATTCCGAAAGCTGTCCCAAGCTTGAAAGCATTGTCATAAAGCATCTCAGAAGTGTGTTCAAGCAAGCTCATTGGCAAGCTCCAGCCTTACTCGTCATTTTCTTCCATGATTGTTTTGTTCAGGTGACTTCTAGGGTTTAGGCTTCTTACCCTTTTATCATCCTTAACCTTCTAAAACACATCATTTCATTATATATATATATATATATGGAGTTTACTAACGTGCATACGCCTGTTTTTAGTTGATACATTTTAGCAATGTGTACCGGATTTTAGTAGACAAAAATACCCTTATTTATTATGGATTCTAAATTTTAAGGTTAAAGGTATTTTAATAATTTACATTCTCAAAACTAACAAAAAGAAACCCCCAAACCCTTTCTCGCCTCCCTCATTCCTCTCAATCCTCTTTCTTTAAAATGTACTAACTGAAAAACAGACGTACCCACGTTAGCAAACCCATATATATATATATATATATATATATAATATTAGAGTTAGAGTTTATTGTAGCTATATTTGTTATTTGTTGGATCTTTTTGTTTTACCTGTTATCAAATCATCTATTAATATATACTTTACATTGAGTATATTTAAAATTAATTTAGTAATTTTAGTTTAAAAAGTTAATTTTGTGAGATTAAATTAGGATTAATATTTATTTAAACTAAATCAATTTTTTTTTCAAACATTTTTTATATTCCAAGAGTGATTAAAATTTGTTGATATTTGAAGGGATGTGATGGATCTTTGCTACTGGATGGTAATCCAGGTGAAAGGGATCATCCACTGAATAGAGGCATAAGCTCTAAGGCTGTGCAGACCATTGATGAACTAAGAGAAGTTGTTCACAACCAGTGTGGAAGGATAGTTTCATGTGCAGATATCACTGTCTTGGCAGCTCGTGATGCTGTTTTTCTTGTAATCTCATCATCTCTATTAATTAGTTACTTTTTTTATACCCTTTTTCTTTTCCATGATAAAAAAATATGCTACCTTATGATATATTTAGAATTACCCTAAATTTTAATTGCCTCAAACAATATAAGTTCTAGATTGCTTTCAATTTATATTCTTATATTCTTAATAATTTTCAATTGGTCTCTAATGACCCTATGGACTTTTACTATTTCTTTCTTTATTTTTTTCTCTTTCTATATAATATTGAAATGGACTTTTTTTACATGACTTCCTATCAATATGAACACTTTTGCCATTCTACTTTTAGTATCTTTAGAAGAGTTTTCTAATAATAAATTTTTAAAAGCAAAGTAAGAAAAAACTTAAAATTAACTTTCTTTATAAATTACAACTATTTTAAAAATATACAATATAAATATTTACATCACTTATAATTGTCAATACAAAATAATACGATTCCACTTCAACTTAAAATAATTTTCTTATGATTATTTACCTTTATCATTTTTACTTTTAAGGAAAAACTTTCAAACTCTTATATTTAAGTTTTTAAAAACTCATATTTAAATTTTTAATATAAACTATTATTAAAAAATAAATTTTAAGTATAATTTAGTCAGTAATTTGTAAGATACTTTTTGTATCTTTATACATTATATATTATTTTATATATAGTTGATACGATACTTTCAATAATTATTTTATTATTTATTTATAAAAGAATATATATATTCTTTTTTATTTTTTATATTTAGTAGTCTTACAGAAGAATTCATCTAATCATGTTCGAATTTTTTTACAGTCTGGAGGTCCCTATTTCAATGTGCCACTTGGAAGACAAGACAGTCTAAACTTCAGCATTGAAGAAACAAACAATCTTCCATTACCCTACAACATCACCGATGTCACACTCAAAACATTTGAATCCAAAAACTTGGATGTTACAGATGTGCACACACCATTGGTCGTGCCCACTGTCATACATTCTACAACAGGGTTTCTCCTCAAGATCCCACCATGGACAAAACCTTGGCTAAACTCCTTAATTCTACTTGCCCTACAACATACTCACGTAACACTTTTCGTTTGGACTTCAGAACCCCCAAAACCTTCGATAACAAATACTACATTAACTTGATGAATCACCAAGGTTTGTTCACTTCCGACCAAGACTTGTTCAAAGACAAGAGGACAAGAGGGTTGGTAGAGGCCTTTGCACTTAATCAAACCTTCTTCTTCCACAAATTCATTCATGCTTTTGTAAAGATGAGCCAATTGGATGTGTTGACTCGAAATCAAGGTGAAATTCGTGCAAAATGTAATCTGATAAATGATGGGAGATCTATGGTGAAGTCTATGTGGATGAGATTGTACAATTACCCAATTGATTTTATGTTTGTTCCATAGTTTGTTATATATTAGTGTTGTTGTTTGCTTATTGTGTCGGTTATAGGGCTGAGTCACTAAGTACCTTCACAATTTGTCCTTTTTCGCCGTCTGGTCTTGCTCTTTGGGTCTCTTGTCACCTAGTTCGGTCGGGGTGTACCTGTTAAAGATACTCCGATGCCAAAGTCAGTAATTGAACCGTTCGGTTATCTAATACGACAATAACAATAATAAATGCACATTAATTGCCTCTACCTACCTTTTACCTTTGACTTATATTTATAGTTTTTGGGCATGGAGTTAGGATTAGCGATATTTTAATCTAGGCCCAATCCCAGTCCAATACCCTTAAACGTAATTTACCTTAATCTCGTTAACATTATATCCATAATGCATCTTGCAATAAGTATTTTTGGACTAAATCTCTAATTTAACTAACGAAAGATTACACTGAGAAAAAATTAGGAAAATAGAAGTAGTAATTATAAATATAAGTTAAAAAAGTAAGATAAATTTACTGTTTTTAAGGAAGATAGATTTCATTTACTAAATTAATTACTATTTTAATCTTGTCGATTTACGTAGTTTAGTCTCATTAAACAGGAAAATGAGAATAAAAAGAAGAAAAAGTATTATATTCACAAAATACATTAAAGTTATCATGATTTAACAAGAAAAAGGGGCCATCTTCCACCAACCATGAGAAGAGCTTTTGGCAAAAAGCTATGAAGCTATCTATTATGAGAACAACTGGACCACTTCATTAATACAACTATTATACATAAAGTTTTTTTATTTTAATCTTACATGGCTATCAATTCAAGAATTTCAAATTTAAAATACTAATTATGACTAGTAAATTTATGTACCTCTTTCTTATAAAAAACCAAATTAGTAAATTACTCTAGACTAATGTTATATTTTATAGGACTTCACAAATTCATTGTGTTTACAAATTTTTATAAGAGAAATTCAATAAAATATTCAAAGAATAACACTGATTCTTACATTTATTATCTCTTATTATAGTAGTTTTAGTAAGTATTATGATGTTTTTGAGGGTACATTATATGTTCTTATTCAAATAAAATAGAATTTTTTCCTAAAATTTTTCTACCTCCATGACCGCCCTCATTCTATAAATGAGTCACTGGTTAGAACTCTCAAATCACACTAACAGAGATGACTAGGTCTTGTTCTTATCTTCTGTACCTTTTGCTCTTTGTTTTTTTCATTTTGCTCACTGTACAGATAGAAGCCTCCCAAACAGAAGCCAAATCGCCACTAGTAAACTGATGAACATGACAAAATGCAAATTGTTGTTGATTTTTATGAATAATGTTAGTGATTTCTTTTGGATATTGGTGGCTTGCTTGTTGCATGTACTGTGCTTTTAAGCCTCATTCAACAAACCATCTTTGTGTCCTCTCAAATGTTGTTTTGATCAGAGCACAAATTGGTAATGAACGTGCTCCCTTAGAATGAAGTTCATGTGTAAGACCCTTGAAAATAGTTGTAATTAAGATACTAGATTTCTTTTGAAATAAAAAATAATTTTATGTATAAAAGCTACAATAAAATGCTATAGTAAAATACGTATAGTGTTACAATGAAATATGTATAGTGTTATCACTAGTACAAGCAGGAGAAAAGACAACGGTTGTTTTTCATTATAGGCACCGGTTCCCGAACAGAGGCATATGCAGGCGAGGCAAAAAGTGTACCACTTTTGGCCTCGATCTGAACCGAGGCATAAAGGGAGACGATTTGGCATCGGTTCAACTACAACCGAGGCCGTATGTTCCACCTACTGCTTCGGTTGTAATCTGAACCGAGGCCGTAGAGGTTTTTTTTTTATTGCACCCTACTGCCTCGGTTGTAATCTGAACCGAGGCAGTAGAGGTCTTTTTCTTTTTACGCAGTACTTTCGGCCTCTGTTGTGGTCATAACCGAGATCATTCCACTCTACTGCCTCGGTTGTACTCTGAACCGAGGCAGTAGAGTTCTTTTTTTTTTTTTACGCAGTACTTTCGGCCTCGGTTGAGGTTATAACCGAGGCATATATCGCTTTTCTACCTCGGTTGTGACGCTAACCGAGGCATATATCTCTGTTTTTTTTTAAAATGAGGTCTGTTTCTGCGACATTCCCAACAACAGAAACAGACCTGCATATAGATTTACAGCCAGAACAGTCGAGAATAATCCAGAAACGTATATTTTGAATGAAAATTATAATAAAACATAAATACATTCAATTGAATCATAAATCAACTTCTTATAAGCATAAATCAATCAAATTATAATCCTAAATCAAGTTTGAAGCATAAATAAAACTGAATGTACAATGTTAAACTAATAATAATGTAGAAAAACATCAAACAACTTAGAAACATAAACTTAGAACTTAGTATATCTTAATATCTAGTATATACTATTATATAAATGAATTACATATTTAGCCAGTGCTTTCCTCACAAGTTGAAGTGACTTCTCCGGAATTGGAGCAGTCCTATTGAATTTCTGCATAAAATACAATGATTTAACTTAGTGTATTTGAAATCTAAACTATAGGGAAAATAAAATTGAAACCTAAATAATACCGTTTCCCATCCACTGGTGTAATGTGCACGAATAATGGTCATCATCCAAAACATGACGTAGTAACCACATTCATATGACCCCGTTTGTATATTACACTACAATATATCATCATAATTATAAAATGTTAAGTAACATCAATTGAATGGAACCAAATGTAAATGAGTATGGACTAAAATACCAAACCTTAAGGGCAACCCATGCAAGCTTTTTAGCTGTAGCAGTAGATCTCCCAGATAACATCATATGTGTTGCAAGGGAACTATTAAAAGAAATTCCTTTAGCATACATTTATATATAAAAAAAGTAGAAACATTGAGATTCTTACCAATCTACTACATGTCTAAGAGAGCTGGGAGGAGACTTCTGCAATGAACAAAACCAGACAGCAGTGTTCTCCGGTATGGAGATCACAAGTAGCTGCCAATGACACCTGAAATTGGTAATAACTTATGAATCATATACCAAAATTAATAAATGAATGTGTTGAAGTTAACAAACTTCACTTACCCATGTATATAAGGGAGAAAATATATCTCCTTCCCCATTCCAAAACAGGTGCTGATGTATGTCTGGATATCATCAAATTTATTTCTTTCATGAGTCATAGAGGGGTCAATGAACCCATATACATCGTTGAACCCCTTCTTGTTACTAACATCAGACATATACCTAAAATGAAGAAATAATATGATATAAGTAAGTTGACAAAATAGAATTGTATAAAAAAGTTTTCATAAACTTACATCATCCACAGCTGAATGAGTGTAATATTAATTTCTTCTCTACCCGACGCAAGCTCCCTAACATCTTGATGATGCAAGTACAATGGGATCTGAGTTTCTCTTCCAAATGTAGTAGAATCCCAGTGTACATTCATCGGCATATTTGAAATGATTTTAGCGAGCTCGTCTAACGCACCAAGAGGGTCATCCTCAGATAAATGAGTCTTCTTCGGTGGAGGACTTCCCTCTTTACCTATCTGCTGTTAAATGCAAAAATGGTTATGTTATAACGTCAATTAGAAGTAAATATTAAAATTGAGAAGTATATAGTACAAGTGTTTACCGGGGGATTAGATACATCACCAACTAAATGTCTAGGCCAGGCGACAAAGGACTTAAATGCTTCTTCAACAGTGAAGAACTCATCTGTAGGCACAGGAAGAACGACATCCGCTATGACAACTTCATCCACCGTGACCTTGACCTCATCTTCTGAAAGTTGTACACCATGCACTAAAGTGGCTGTCTCATAAACTGTACCACGAGCCACTAGCACGGTCCCAGTATCAGAAAGAATATATAACTGACATGGACGAGTTTCATCCATGTCGTCCCTTGGGGCACCGGAAGCTGAACAACTTCCTTTACCGCTTCTACCTATCAAATTAAATGTTAGGTTATGCAAAAAGTAAATTAGTTACCAAAAATAAATAAGTTTACCTGTAGGGGGCACAACATGTTCCGCTACAGGAGATGGCGGAGGACGATTGCCATAATCCTCATAATGCTGCTGGAACTGGCGCGCAACCATTTCAGCAACTTCATCATACAACTCTGCTCGAACCTTCTTTGTGATCTCCTGCGTCATCTCTTTTCTTATTTCCTCCTTCATCTTTTCGTATGAATATGGACGCGAGGAAGACCCAAAAAACTATCGTATGCCTATTCCAGTCCCAGCACCACGCACTCGTCCTGGGTGCTCAGGTCGTCTAATAGCTGTGGCAAGAATATCTTGACGACCTTCTTGTGTGAATTGACCTTGGGAGCTCTGCTCAACCAAGGAGTCCTGTCACATAACAAAAGTTCAAAATCATTAGAAAAATCTATGTAATATATATAACAAAATTAATGTAAAAATATAAGGAATGACATCTTACAATTCTTTCAGATATTTCTCTGGCAGACTCGGAAGTGTAGGAGCCCGATGGTCTTATACGGGCTAACTTCCACTTCTCGTGCCGAGATGGTGGTGAAGGAGGAGGAGGAGGGTCACAACCCTCAGAAAGTGGAAGTCTGCTATCTGACTTCTGCTTCATTATTTTTTCTTCAAGCTTCCTATATCCACCACGAGACAGTATGTGTGGATTTTTATTCTGAGCGCTTATTCCCTGTGCTTTTGACCTTTTTTCCTGTGACAATATGAAACAATTGTCATAATATAGAACTATGAATGATGAATTGAATGATTTTACTGTACTTACCTGCCACGCCTCGGATGAACGAAGCTCTACAAACTGACGCCATGTTGCTTCGTCAATTGCTGAATATTTGGAACATGGATTTTCATTACTTTTTGGTCCAAATATATATCTAGACGTCAATTTTGTCTTAAACCCTCGAAATCTTTCTGCAATTGCAGATAAACACTTATTCCTTAAGCTCTCGATGTTTGGCATATCAAATGTTATCTGCAACAAAGAAAGTAATAACCTTATATCAATACAGATTTATCAATATAATGAATATAGAAGATGGAGCAATATTGCTTAACTTACCAATAGATCTTGCCAGATGAGATTCCGATCAGCCTCAGAAACATGGTCAAAGGATGGAGTAAGTATAGAGATACGATCACGTGACAATACTCCAAGGTAAGACCTAAATACATCTGCATTTGGGCCAGATGCAACTCCAGTGACCACGTCAATAATGATAGGTGTCCTCTCACCTGCATTTGTTCTAAGTATAAGCTGTCGTAACCTCGTTGCTCCTCTCGTCCGTCTAGAAGTGGTGGGGACTTCATCGCCTGACGAATGAGGTGACTCAGCCATATATCTGTCACAATAAATAAGATGATATATAAATAAAGCACTTATAAAATAACATATTATTTAACAATTGCCATAAATATTTACACAAACATGAAATTCATACATAATCATATGGATTGGTCATATATATATTCCCTCATTGTGATCTTCTCGTATTGCTTGTATGTCATCAATTAGAGGGTCGTCATCCAAATTTATTGTCGTTTTAAATGGATGGCTGTCAGCGATATGAAGATTACTTATATTCTCTTCTTTATCTTCAATTTGCCTTTTTCCTTGGAGAGCAACATACCAATGGTCAGACGCAGGATCTTTGACATAAAAAACCTGACTTGCTTGATATGCCATGATGAACGGTTCGTCTCTATAACCAACCTTTCGAAAATCAACAAGTGTCATACCAGATTCATCTATTTTGACACCACTCTTATTGTCTACCCACTTACATTTGAAGAGTGCAACGGAAAACTTAGTGTAATCAACTTCAAATATCTCTTCAATTCTACCATAGTATCTCATGGATCCAACTATAGGATTTTGATCTTTGGATGTTGAAAACTGTAGTGACTCAGCTTCTAGACTGACGCCACTATTTTGTACTGTGCTTTTATCATCCAAAGTCTTTGTATAGAATGTGCAATTATTAATTTCGTAGCCTGTACAACATACAACATCAAACTTCAAGCCATTTGCTAACCACAACAAAGTCTCAGAGGACCGTGATTCTTTCGAAACTTCAGATTTGAACCAGGACAAGAATGTTCTGTTATGCTCCATCAACTGCCATTTCTCTGATTGTCGTGGATAGTTGTCCCTTACAACGGCTTTGTGTGCTTCCAAAAATGGGATCACTTCATCTGTGTTGTTTAATATGTACAAATGTGCTTGCATCAATTCTTCACGACTTTTCGTCACCACATTCACACCTCGGATGCTTTTACTTGTAGAATATCTACTCAACCATGATGTCCGAGGGACTCCTATCGGATTTGCTTTAGTCATATACTCAGAGCAAAACTCAATACTTTCTTCAGCAATATATCTTTCAATCATCGAACCTTCTGGACGATATTGATTTTTGACGTACCCTTTCAAAATCTTCATATAACGCTCAATAGGATACATCCATCTTAAGTATACTGGTCCACACAAATTTATTTCTCTGACCAAATGAACAAGTAAATGCACCATGATGTCAAAAAAGGATGGAGGGAAAAACATTTCTAGTTGACACAAGATGATGATAATTTCGCTTTGAAGTTCATCTAACTTTGTAGGATCGATGACTTTACTACAAATTGACGAGAAAAATGAGCACAATCGAGTTATGGTCAGCCTAACTTTTTTGGGCAAAATTCCACGAATTGCCACTGGTAACAACTGTTGCATTAAGACGTGGCAATCGTGAGACTTCAGTCCAACAAGCTTTAAGTCCTGCATTGACACTAAGCTCTTGAAATTTGAAGAGTATCCTTGTGGTACCTTGATACTCTTTAAACAAAGACAAAAACTTATCTTCTCTTGTTTGGACATTGTGTAACATGCAGGGGGCAAATAAGTACGTTTACCAATATCTCTTGGTGCCAACTCTTCTCGGATCTTCATGTCAACCAAATCCAAACGCGCATTCACTCCATCTTTTGTTTTTCCCTGGATGTTTAGTAGTGTACCAATCAAGCTATCACAGACATTTTTCTCAACATGCATGACATCTATGCAATGTCTAACATCTAACTTTGACCAATATGGAAGATCAAAGAATATTGATTTCTTCTTCCAAGGGGTCGTTACAGAAGACTTCTTCGACGTTTTCCCAAATATATGATGTACTTTATTAACTTTCTCAGCAACTTCAAGTCCAGTAAGTGGAATGGGTGCATTGTCTTTCTCTTGTTCTCCATTGAATGCTTTCTTTAACCTTCGATATGGATGATTAGATTGTAAAAATCGCCGATGACGCATATACACTGTCTTCCTTCCGTGTTTTAATTGTTGAGCTGCAGCGTTTTCTTCACATATAGGACATGCTTTATGACCCTTCACACTGTACCCCGACAAATTACCGTAAGCTGGGAAGTCATTAATGGTGCAAAATAACATGGCATGCATCATGAAAGTTTCTGAAGCAAAGGCATCAAATATTTCAACCCCATCAACCCACAACAACTTCAAGTCTTCAACTAGTGGCCTTAGATAAACATCGATGTCATTTCCACGCTGCTTTGGACCAGATATCAACATTGACAACATCATGTACTTTCTTTTCATGCACAATCCAGGAGATAAGTTGTAAATTATCAGTATAACGGGCCAACAACTGTGATTTGTACTTAAATTACCAAATGGATTCATTCCATCAGTAGCTAAGCCAAACCTAAGATTTCTACATTCTTCACCAAATTGGGGGAATTCTTGATCAATAATTTTCCATTGCTTTGAATCAGCTGGATGACGAAGCAGCCCATCAGTTGTTCTCTCATCTGCATGCCATCTTAGGTTTTTAGCGTCTTTGGGATTCGCGAACAAACGTTTAAGTCTGGCAACTAGTGGAAGGTACCAAACTACTTTCAAAGCAGAACCATTCTTTTCTGTGTGACCACCATCTTCACCGTTGTTTTTTGACTTGTATCGTGATAACCCACACTTTGGACACTTTATCAAAACTTCATTCTCATTCCTATATAATATGCAATCATTCGGACATGCATGTATCCGTTTATATTCCATACCCATCGGACAAAGAATTTTTTTTGCATCATAATTACGATTGGGTAACGTATTTCCATCTGGCAGCATTTCATTCAACAACGATAACAATTCTGTAAAACTCTTATCACTCCATCCATTGCTCGCCTTTAAATTCATGAGCCTTAACACCGCTGACAACCGTGTGAACTTAGTTGAACCCGCATACAAAGGAGTCTCCGCATCAGTGGACATCGTTTCATACACATGTGCTTGGGCAAAAGCTTCTGCACCAACATCGCGGATCATGTCCTCTAAGTTGTCTTCTTCTGCTTGATCTTCCATATCCATTGTGGAATCATAAACATTTTCAGTTTGAGAGACAGTTGGAAAGTCTGTTAATTCGCCATGCCATATCCATGTTGTATAACTTCGTATGAAACCATCACATATAAGATGTTCCCTAATATCACTTGCGTTCAACTTCCTCCCATTCAAACAGTTCACACATGGACATCTGAACTTCACTTCATTATCACCACTTGTACTCGCATTACGTTGCGCAAACTCTATAAATTCTTCTACCCCTCTCTCGTACTCAGTGCTGATGCGTGGTAAATTAATCCACCCTCTATCCGTATGCATCTTTACTGAAATTGTTTACACAATTTCAATAATCTTCAATGATCACTTTGATCGTGTTTGTATTCAAGGTGTGACCCTATCCCATTCAAGAAGATTCACTTTTTTTAGTTTATTAAACATATCAATTTTAAACAACATATCTTATATTTCACAAAATTTTGCCAGCATTTCGTATTGGTCTTCAGGTTACACGAAATGAAAGTGATTATAAATCACAATCAAATATGCACCCGAAGATCAATACAAAACACACCGACAAATTTTTGTGAAATTTAAGAAATGTATATTAAAATTGATATGTTATAATAAACTATGAAAAAGTTATTACTCTTCTTAAACTGTCCAACCGGACAATTCAAGATTCAATACTGTAAATTATTATTACCATCTCCTCTATTTTCATTTGTAAAAAGTATGTTTGTTCAAAAAATCTGGAGATAGTAAATAATTTTTGTATTGAATCTCAAACGGGAAACTAAGGCTAATTCACAACAACAATATATATTCAAGCAAACAAATAATTACATACGCAACATGTAATATATTCAACCAAACAATATATTCAACCAAGAATAAATAATATCATTTCAATTAACTTTAGGGTTTAGATACTATGATATTGATTAATGGAAAAGTCACAAATATTTATAGTAGTGTGGTGGGTGTGGAAAATGAGAAAACTCGAAAACTGAAAAAAGTGTCGTGGATTTAATCTCATAACTTATGCATCATTCCTTTCAAATAATTCATCAACTTAATAATTATTACTGTGTAAAGTTCACTGTTGGCAAACTTTTTTTATTCAAATAGTTGTTGCTAAAATTGGAATTAAACCTAATATGAGCATATAATAAAGATATTGAATATTTGAATAGTTATTTAGCATCTTTAAAAATGGTTTTAACTTTTTATTTAACAGTCACTAATATATCTTTCGGTAGTTTTACTAATTTTATTTATTTAAGGGTCGTGGTAAAAAATAATTAAAATATATATTTTTTTAAGTGTTGATATTATTTTAAAAATAAAATTGTAATGAAATTATAATATTTAGAGTGGGTAATTTTTTAAATACAATTATACCTTAAATTCAACTCTAAAATTATCATAATAACTTAACATTAGAAGAATTTGAGTCAGAATAATCAACTTAATATTATTACAAAATAAATTTTAAAGAAAAAAATGCAACAATTACAGAACACGTCTAACCTAGCTTTTATTTTATTACCCATCTTGCATTGGCCATAATTTATTGTTCATAATTAAAATAATTAGTAAAATCACATGTGTAGAATGAAAGTTACATTTATTTAAAAGTAAGTTTTTTAGAAAAAATATTATTCAAAATGAACACGACCCATAATTAAAGCTTGCAATCCAATTTAAGAAATTAAATAGTCAAATATAAAAATTAAATTCTAAAGTTAGTAACGGTTCTCGCATTCGGAACGGTATTTCCGGTATTTAACGCACTGCAGTCCTCAATTCTCTCTGCAATACTTTTTTTATTCTTAAAGAACTCAAATTTTCCATCTGCATCAATTTCATCCTAATCATATAAATGAAAGAATTCTAAAATAAGAAAATTTATAGGAATTATTTATAATGTCGTTTCCAATTTAATTCTTATCAGCTTATATATAATATCTTAAAATCTTTATGAGCCAAATTACTTAACAATTTGATAATACATATACAACCAACAAAATTAAAAAAATCAATACAATTTGATAATACATACAATTTGATTCTCCTCCATAAACAACAATTATTATCAAGAAACAACAATTATTATTAACAAAACCACGATGAACTAACCTCAATGCAGACCGGAATAATGAAACAACGTTGGAGGCAGTACCGTTGGAGACAGTACCGGCGGAGGCAGTAGTAGCGGAGGAAGCACCGGCAGGCGAGACCACTGGCAGCAGCACTGGCGGAGACCGGCGACGCACCAATGACAGCAGCAGTGGCGGAGACGGACGAGGCAGCAATGACAGCAGTAGTGGCGAAGACCGGCAAGGCACCGACGGCAGCAGCAGTGGCGGAAACCGGCGAGGCACCAATGGCGAGACGGCGAAGGCAGGACGCAGGCGAGAGGAAGCGGTGGCACGGCGACAGAAAATCACAAATGAATACGAGGAAGAAGAAGCTGTCTGTTTTGGTTTATGAATTAGAGCTACTACCTCGGTTACTTAAACAAACGAGGTAATAAGCAAATACCACATCGGTTAACAGCACAAACAGTGTAGAACGTGTCCCTAATATACCTCGGTTCAGAAGCAAACCGATGCCATAGGTCTGGCGTGGCAATCAAGGAGCAGGCGTAGGGGCAGTTGGAGCAGGTGTAGCACTGGTTTCGGCCTCGGTTCCCCTGAAGCCCGATGCAATAGGTGCTGGTTTATGCACCGGTTGCCTACAAAACCGAGGCAGTAGGTAGGTGTTCTGACTTTTCAGTTACCAGCACAGGGGTTTAGGCTTCGGGTGCCGATGCCGTAGCTGTGCCCAACGACCTCAGTCCCCTATGAACCGAAGCAATAGAGCCTGACAGAAATGTTAGGGCGCCGAGGGCGCCGTGCAGCAGGTGCAAAGAGCAGAGTTTTAGGCTTCGGTTGCGTGGCAGAACCGAGGCAATAGAGGCTTCTCAAAAGTCAAATGTCTTATCGGACAGAAATGTCAGGGCTGTGCAGAGGTATATGCTTCGGCTGTTGTTTTAACCGAAGCAGTATGTGGTTTCCGCTGCGGTCTTTTATGCAACCGAGGTATACACGATTATATGCTTCGGTTTTGTCATAACCGAAGCATATATGGCGCGTTTAAATCGGAAATTTTTACTAGTGTATAGTAAAAATATCTCGTGAATCATGTGTTGCTACAATACTGCTACAGGAAAAATGTAATACAAGCTACAGTGAATTGTAGTACAACTATAGTACTGCCACAGTAAAATGTAGTACAACTACAATAACCCTGACTTCAACTTTAAATAAGGGTGATAAATGAAGTTTTGGGGGAAGAAGAGTGAAATTGAGCAAGACTTTCGTAGAAAATAAGGAGATATTAGGACTAGAATTTGAGTTGTAGAGAAGGTAGTAAAAGCTTCTAAAGAGGTGCTCTTCATCCAGGAAGGAGCGAGAATCAGGTAAGAGAAGTTAACCTTGAGTCTTTTGTTTTTGTATGATCTGAAATCTTGAATATGTTTAGAATTTTGATTCTCTGTATGGATTTAGAATGATATTTTGCTTCTGTTGCATTTTTCTGGAAGGATAAGAAGTTGTCTAACCCGCTATGCTAGATTCAACTTCTTATTTCCCTAGGACTTTTATTGTGTTTCTTTTTCTCTTGCATTTTTCTGGAAGGATAAGAAGTTGTCTAACCAACTATGCCAGATTCAACTTCTTATTTCCCCAAGACTTTTATTGTGTTTCTTTTTCTCTTGCATTTTTCTGGAAGGATAAGAAGTTGTCTAACCAACTATGCCAGATTCAACTTCTTATTTCCCCAAGACTTTTATTGTGTTTCTTTTTCTCTTGCA
Source organism: Vigna nakashimae (assembly GCA_034642375.1). Taxonomy (NCBI): domain Eukaryota; kingdom Viridiplantae; phylum Streptophyta; class Magnoliopsida; order Fabales; family Fabaceae; genus Vigna; species Vigna nakashimae. The sequence goes on from CM067768.1 coordinate 21,873,983, forward strand.
TTTTTCTGGAAGGATAAGAAGTTGTCTAACTGGTTATGGTAGATTGAACTTCTTGTTTCCCCAAGACTTTTATTGTGTTTCGTTTTCTCTTGCATTTTTATGGAAGAATAGGAAGTTGTCTAATCAGCTATGCCAGATTCAACTTCTTATTTCCCCAGGACTTTTATTGTGTTTCTTTTTCTCTTGCATTTTTTTTGGAAGGATAACAAGTTCTCTAACCGGCTATGCCAGATTCAACTTCTTAGTTCCCCAGAACGTTTATATTAAGGTTATTTTTTTATGGTAGGATAAAGGAATCTTAAACACTAGCGTTTAAGTTGAGTTTGATTTGTCAAACATTTAATTCTTCCCCGATGACCCATTATAGTGATATTTTATTATTGTTAATTTATTTATGATATATTCATTTCGTAAGAAATCTGTGATGAACACATTTTATTATGTCAAATAAGTAAACTATAAAAATGTTGGAGTAAATACTCAATCAAATTATGAAATTTAAAATTTTGACAACGTTTTCCATTTTTTGAAGGTACCTTAGTAAAACTCTAACTGCTACTTAGTCTATGGATAGATCAATCTGGAAAATTTAATATATAGTTTATAAGACATAGAAATTAACTTTGACCATTAGGATCTTTAATTTGAGAATTGTACTTAGAGGAAATAATCTTATAATTTTGGGAGAATGACCATCACTTTATTTCTATCTCTAACTTATCTCGGAAAAATCTAAATTCCCCATTCTTTTGCCGATATATTAAGTTGGAAATTTTGATAAACGATTCAAGAAATATATTACTATATTTTGATCACTCAGATTTGTAACTGGATGCCTGTACTTAGAGGAATTAATTCCACATTTTTGATAGAGTTGAAAACCCAAATTGGATAATGTTTTAAAGTTGTATAAATCTCATTCTCAACCTAGTTACTCGTTAGATTAACCTAAAATTTAGATATGTAGTTCCTAAGACATGTTGGTGTATCTTGACTGTTCAATTTTTTTAAACTAAGTGGCGTTTATTAAGAATCTCAAATTTATGTTCCTCAATTACGGATGCAAAATTTCAAATGTCCACTTTATTAATGGTTAAATTGAATTGAAATTTTTACCTAAGATTCTAGGTAAATTATGATTCAATTTACCAATTTGGATCTTGAATGTGGAACTTGTACTAAGAACAAATTTTTATGTAACGTCATAAAAGAATTGTTGATTTATAAGCTTTGATTGGTGAAATTGTGTTGAGTTTTACTCGTTTTGGGAAAGATAAGACTATAAGAAGAGTATGATATCTGACAATAGGTTTATTTTATTTTGGATATTGACACGAAAATGGGGTATTATCAATTTATGATTAGAGAACAAACATGATTGACTTAGGTGAATGAGATGATATGATTTGTTGATTTTAGGAAATGTTGGGGTGAATATAAGCAATCATTAATTATGAAATGATGTTTACTACTGGGAGTAGTATATTTGGTTTATACCATGAGATCTTGATATGAGCAGAGTAACACATGAGGTTTATGAAAGCAGACAGAGATTGGTCTGACCATAAGGCTTTGACATAAACATATTACTCATAAGTCTGTAGAAGCAGGTAGAGAACGGTCTGACCATAAGGCTTCGGAAAGTAAAATATAGTATACGGGTAAGGCTTCATGCGTAAACATAATATACTTGTAAGGTTTATGAAAATGAGAAGAATGATTTTAAAAAGAAGTTAAGGAAAAATGAATTAATTACATCGAGATAATTGTGTTTATAAATTGTAATAATAGAATTATATATTATAAATAAGTTTAATGATTGTATGTTATGGTTAGCTTACTCTTATTTGTTTGTTCTATGATAGTATAATTCATGTTATACGTGAGCAAATAATGTTGCAGATATGGTTGAAAAAGCATAGAGATGATGAAAGACATGCTGGGAAATTTTTTTAGGGATTTTTGTAAAAAGAATAAATTTGTATTAAAAAAATGTTGTGTAAGAGTTGTAAGTTTAATTCAAACTTATGTTAAGTGGTGAAGACTTTATTGTTTAAAGTTTATAAGTTTGGAACCATACTTTGGTTGGATTGAAATTAAGTTTGGTTTTTTATATCAGATATCAAATTAATTTGGTTTTTACTACTAGTAATACCCTTAAATTATTTGGGTGTTACATTGTGGTTTCATAACAATGATTTTCGAAAATCTTTTAGGGTTGTGGGGAGTGAACTTGTTATTCGTAGTAAAAGTCTTTATTATTTATGGTGAGAATGACTATTTAAAGAAGTTCATATCATATGTTAAATTGTATTATTTTTTCTTTGAAAGAAATCACCTAAATCTTGATAAAGATGCAACAACAACAAATTGATCGAGTACCTCAAAATCATTCTAGCTTGAATGGCTTCTTAAGGAATGATCCTACCAAGTTTAATGAGAGGTTACTCCTGATGAGGACGACTCATGGCTAAGGTAGAATGAGAAGATTTTTCGAGTAATAACTTGCTTAGAAGAACAAAAATTAACTTATGCATCATTTCTTTTGGTGGGCGAGGTTGAATATTGGTGGGAAAGTATGAAAAAATTGATGACGGTAAGTGGTGAGGCTGTGAATTGGGTTATTATCAATTTGTGAGTAGAGAACGAACATGATTGAGTCAGGTGAATGAGATTATATGATTTATTGATTTTAGGAAATGTTGGGGTGAATATAAGCAATCATTAATTTTGAAATGATGTTTACTACCGGGAGTAGTATATGTGGTTTATACCATGACACCTTTATATGAGTAGAGTAATCCATGAGGTTTATGAAAGTAGGCAGAGAATGGTTTAACCATAAGACTTTCACCTAAACATATTTCTCATAAGTCTTATAGAAGCAGGTAGAGAGCGGTCTGACCATAAGGCTTCATGAGTAAGCATAGTATACTTGTAAGGTTTATGAAAATGAGAAGGATGATTATAAAAAGAAGTTAAGGAAAAATAAATTAATAACATCAGGATAATTGTGTTTATAAATTGTAATAATACATGATTGAATTATATATTATAAATAAGTCAGATGATTGTATGTTATGGTTAGCTTACTCTTATTTGTTTGTGCTATGATCGTATAATTCATGTTATACGTGAGCAGATAATGTTGCAGATACAGTTGAAAAGACTTAGAGATGATAAGAGACCTGCTCGGAAAAAACTTTCAGGGATTTTTGTAAAAATAATAAATTTGTATTAAAAAAATGTTGTGTAAGAGTTGTAAGTTTAATTTGAACTTATGTTAAGTGGTGAAGGCTTTATTGTTTAAAGTTTGTAAGTTTGGAACCATACTTTGGTTGAATTAAAATAAAGTTTGGTTGTTTATATCTGCTATCGAATTAATTTAGTTTTTACTACTAGTAATACCCTTAAAGTATTTGGGTGTTACATTGTAGTACCAGAGAAATGATTTTCAAAAATATTTTGGGGCTGTGGGGACTGAACTTGTTATTCTTAGTAAAACTCTTTATTGCTTATGGTGAGAATGACTATTTGAAGAAATTCATATCATATGCTAAATTGTATTAATTTTTTTTTGGAAGAACTCAGTTAAATCTTGACAAGGATGCAACAACAACAAGTTGATCAAGTACCTCAAAATCATTCTAGCTTGAATGACTTCTTAAGGCATGATCCTACTAAGTTTAAGGGGGAGGTTACTCCTGATGAGGCCGACTAATGGATAAGGTAAAATGAGAAGATTTTTCGAGTAATAACTTTCTTAGAAGAACAAAAATTAACTTATGCATAATTTCTTTTGGTGGGTGAGGTTGAATATTGATGGGAAAGTATGCAACAATTGATGACGGTTCGTGGTGAGGCTGTGAATTGGGAGAACTTTAAGATAAGGTTATTGGAAAAATATTTTCCAAACAATGCAAAATTCGTAAGGGAGATAGGGTTTTTGACCTTATAACAAAGAAGACTATCAGTACATGGTAAAATTTAACTATCTCTCGAGATTTTATACCTAGAATATTACAGAAGAATTCGAGGGAGGACTAAGGCATGAGCGGAAGAAGGTACTTATGCCATTAGAAATACAAGAGTTTCTAGCATTGGTAGAGAAAGCTAGAATGATAGAATTGTTGGAGGTTGATCCAAATAGAGTTTCTAGACCTTCAAAGGGAGAATCTTCAATGAAATTCAACAAAAAGCCTTATGAAAAACAATAACTATCCTCTCGAGGAATAGTGAAGTGTTTTGAGTGTGGAAGAGAACATTTCAAACGTGACTGCCCTAAACTTATTGGAGAAAAGGTTGAACGGAAGAGATGTTTCATCTTCAATGATCTAGGACACTTTGCTAATGTTTGTCTGAAGAAAAAGAAAATGGGTGAACCACAACAACAAGATTTTGCTAAAATAAAACCCTAAGTAACAAGAAGAGTATTCACAATGTCTGCGAAAAAGGCTATTAAGCCAGGTAAATTAATCTTACACACCTGTATGTTGTAAGGAGAATGTGTATATGTTTTGTTTGATTCTGGAGCCAGACACTCCTTTATATCCCTAGCATGTTTGAAAAGACTCGGATTACCAATGCGTGATCCTGGGTGTGAATCAGTAGTTTCTACACTAGTATCGGGACCAGTTACGACCAGTTTAGTCTGTGTCGGATGCCCGATCCAAATTACAGCTTGCAAGTTCAAAGTGAACTTGATCTGCTTAACCCTTCAAAATCTAGACATTATTTTAGGAATGGATTGGTTGACTACCAATCACATTCTTATTGACTATGGGAAACAAAAAAATAGAGTTTCTAAATTTGAATGATTTAGAACTAAGCTCAACTTGGGTTATTTCGAAGGATATCAAAGATGGAGCTACCTGTTATGTAGTGTTAGCTCAGGAGAAAAAAGAGAATATTAAAGAACAAATCATTGGGATACCAGTAGTAGAAGAATATGTTGATGTTTTTCTAGAAGAAGCACTACAAGAAATAATGAAATTACATACGGAAAATTATATACAGATTTACATCCGTATATAAATGAGGCATTATGTACGGAATTTATATACGGATACCAGAAAAAGCTTTATATACGGATATTATATACGGATATTTATATACGGAAGATTCCGTATATAAATTCCGTATATAAAGTTTGCGCGTGGTGGCGGGAAAATTATGGAAGGAAATATCCGTATATAACCCGTAGTATCCGTATGCAGTTAAAACGAAGTTGTTAACTGCGGATATTATATACGGATATGGGAAATTATTTTGTTTAAAATTATATTTTTCTGATTAATTGGATGCTGGCTGAAGAAGCGTTTTTCCCTTTCTCGAACCCTAACTCTGTTCTCTCTCTCTCTCGAACTCTAGAACTTTGTTCTCTCTCGAACTCTCTTACTCTCTAACCCTCTTCTCTGTGGAGTCATCTTCATCAATCCTTCATCAACCATTGATTCAGCTCTCCTGTCCAACCTTCAATCAGCTCTCGTGTCGAAGCTTCGTCTCAAACCTTCAGTCACCTCCCCTCTGGATCGTCTGGAGCCCTCCTCTCAGCAGCTGTAAATCATTCTTCTCTGGAGCCCTAAATCTGGTAAGTGATTCTTGTTTTCGTTCATGTTTATGGTAATCTGTAATGGGTAGAAATCTTTAAAATTGAAACCTAATGTGTGTTGTTTTTATTTTCATTGCCCCATTTTTGGTTCGTCTGGAAGACGTAGTTGGATTTTGACCAGGCATCGATTGAGGCTGCTGTGTTGCGGTTTAAGCTGAGACATTGAACTTAGTGCTGCGAAGGCCGAAGGAACCACAAAAAGGTGTTTTTCATTTCCTCTCTTGCTCGGTTTTGTATGCAATGTAGTTGGGTTTTTAATTTCCCTCCATGAATGAGTTTTCTTCAAAGTAATTCCAGCATGGTAATGGGCGACCAATTGCTGCTGAACAGTAATATGTGGATGTAAGATTTATAATTGAGGGGAAAAGAATAATTGTATTGACAATAAAAAAAGAACTAAAGGACATATCATAAGCATAAGGTAACAGAGTACAATGGGGCAATTCGGCTTGCTTCATAATTCATTTTTTCCTTCATATCATAAGCTTTGTTTCATATGAATGATACTATAAAGGATTCTTTCTTGTAAATTCCTATGATGGGGTTTGATAAATGATGATCTTTCCAAGGAGGGGTTGTCCTTTTTTCTTTGGGGTGCATATGATCTCCAACATCAGACTACCTAATGGAGTTTCAACCAGTGAAAGCGCATGGAAATATCCCACAACACTTTTTCACTTTAGATCATTGAAAAGGTGCAACATTGCCATCAAAGGCAAGACAAAAGTTTAGGACACTAAGAAAAGGGGAAGTTAAATAAAACATTTACTTATTGACGTTCAAGTTCAGGTTAGGTGGTTGACTTTAGATAACACCAACCAAATAAAATAAAATAATATAATAGGTTATGATCAGTGAGTTGGTTCCACCCCTAAGATCCTCCTTTTGCTGGGAAAAATAAAACCAAAAACTAAGTACCTTGTGTTCACCAGGAGGGACATAGATGTTTTAGGCCAGGGGTTTGCTCTCCTTGTTCTTGTAATGGAAATTAGCTTTTATAAATGTGATTCTAGTTTAGGTATGACATGAAAATTTGTTAGTATCATAATAGTATTGGAGTGTTGGCTTTGATGTTTTATAAGAAAATCTAATACTGAAACATTTTGGCTGTGGCATTTCTGTTTTGCATGATAGGTTTGTGATGTCTAAGTTTGTTTGTAGTATACTGTCAGAAACTACTCTGGTGCTATTTATGGACAGTGAAATGTTTTTAACAGTATTGGTTCTTCTTTGTGGAATGTGCATGGCCTTGGTAATAGTATAGCATTCTGATTTCATTTTGGGGTTTGTCTTGTCACCAAGGTAGCTGATCCTTTCAGCAGTGAAGAAGATGCCTTTAGCATCCATCATTTTCTTATGTTTCTTATTACTTATGGGTGTCCAGTACACACATTCACTGTCCCTCATTTCTGAATCAATAATAGGGAGATATATGATTCCATCATATCTTGTGTTTCCTATCACTTCCTTTGCCACTACCATTTCCACCCTTTTTTTTACTATTCACTTCAAATTTTATCGCTATGAAGAAGTGCACTTACAGGAGTCCTGGAAACTGTGTCAGTGCCATTCTTGGCAAGATGCAAGGCCTGAATGACACTTAGCAAAGCTGAACGAATATCTCCTTCTGGATGTACACTGGTCAGGAAATTGTGCATCTCCACAACGAACTTCAAGGTTATTAGAAAACTAGATTGGTAAGAAAATGCTCCAAGATCTTAAATTGCATCAAAGATATAGTTTCTACAGTGAGCATAATGTCAATGCCATGGCCAAAACAAAATTGCAATTAGGCATACCTGCTTTTTGTTTGAATTTGAGATTTCCTTCATGACATCTCTAAACCAGTCAAAAGAATTTGGCTCTCTAGTGACCCAATAAAGATATGCTTTTAATGGACCCTTCGTTAAGCTGCAATTTCTGAGACCACTCTATTTCAAATGCCCAAGTGTGCATTTGTTCAAAGAAACAGAAGCAGAGCAATTGAATTTTGGTGAAGAGATTATCATCACAGTAAGAAAATGCTTACATTAATAAACACAGATAAAAAAACTTACATGATCAATTTCTGTTGTCTGGACACCTTTAACTACATCTTTCAGGATTCTAATGAAAGGTGTGGCTCCTATTCCAAGACCAATTAGTACCAGAATGTCATACTTTACATGGTCTTGAGCAGCACAACCATAAGGGCCATCTATGTACAGTTTTGGACATCCCTGTGATCGTGATAACACTGCCTGCAGATTAAGTAGCAATTTTGAGTCCAAAGAATATAAGAAGCATACAATTTAAAACTTTTTATCTTCACCTCTTGGAATAGGTCATATATTTGGTGACTCCAGTCTCCGAGTGTTCTAATGTGCACACTGAGGTAATCATCTTGTGGCCCTGAAGTCAAGGAAAATGGATGCCTGAAAATTTAGACAAAAGAAACTCAAATAGAACATCAATATTCAGCTTCCACTATCCCTCCTTTATTTATTTATCCTAGTATAGACTTCTCCAGTGAACCTATCATATATCTAGAAACAATTGCTGCATACTAGAAAGACCACTCAATTGCTATGAAGGGTAGTGATTTGATATGGTCCGAAGATCCTGCCAAAAGGGTTTGGACATGATCCTTAGCCTTTTCTCCCCTGAAGTCCTTTCTTCTAATCTCCTAAAAATAGGGCATCCTCTTCCCTCTTTTCTTGTTGTGCTAATGTTACTGGACGACCCTTGGAAAAAAACAATTGACGTGGGAAGTACGTCATTTGGAATAGTTAGATTTACTAATTCCTTCAGGCCTGCCTTCCTTATATCCTCTTTTACCTCAGCAAATACACAATGAAGAGATTGAGAAGAAACTTGTTGGTATGAAATATTTTATTCTAGCCTCTTTTGGTTAATTTGTATTAGTGTCTTCTGAATGTGTGGATTCTGTTTCTTGTTTTTCTTTTCTAGCTGTCAAGTATTTTAAAGATGTTTATAGAAATGGTGCTTGCATTTTACATTGTAGGTGTCGTGAAAAGATCATATCCAATACTGCCGTCTGGAAGTTAGGGTGCAATTAAGGGCTTGCGGTACTTTCTATCTCTCTCTCATATTTTTATTCCATTTTGTATCCTCTGCATCTGTTATAAATGCTTTCTATCAGCATTTTTCATATATACATTTAAAACTTTATTGTATGTTTTTGTCTTTATCCTCCATGGAATGCACATAAGGTTGTACTGGTGCAGAGAGGCACTTTTCTTTAACTATGTTTGGTTGTACATCGATCTATGTAAGATATTAATCACTTGCACTTAAAGTTATAAATCTCTAAGGTATAGGGGTATAAGGGATTATAGAAGGGTTGAACAGGGAATGGGTATACACATTCATTACATTACATTGTACTAACTAACCCTAAACATATATATAACTAAGCTTAATTAGTTGTATAACCAGTGACGAGAGGGTCGCACTGTGTTTGGAAATTGGAAAACCGAAAACTTGGTACTGGAAAAGGAAGAGAAAGAGGCCAGAGCCTCCTCCCAGGACCGTCTACCCTCTGGAACTCTATTGAAACTCTCCTCCTCTAAGACTCCTTTCTAGTTGGAACTCTGGAAAAACTCTCTGTCACTTCTCCTGGAAGAGAGACTCCTCTCCCAGGCCCGTCTCCTCTCTATACTACTGCCACTCTCTTATAGCCAAAAATCCGACCAGCCATTATGTCCTTCCCTCTTTCCAGCGTAAGTTTTTTTTTGTCTCTAACTAGTAGAGAAAATTTCTTCCACCAAATTTGACGTCAGAAAAGAAAGGTAAGGGTCCCTCCATTTTGCCAACTACTTTTGTCATCTTCTACACCTTGTAGACATGCACACCAAATGAAAGAACTCCACCATTGATTGTGCTTTTTGTGACCCACAAGCTCCTTTCTCCTTCCAGAAAAGGCCCTCAACTAAGATTCCGTCCTTGGTGAACCTGAAATCCAAACAAAAAATAGACTAATGCAATTTGAACTCCAAAAAACAGCACAAGAGATGAAATGACCATTGTCATTGTGTGAGCATACCCAAGTTAAGGGATGAACAGAGGGAGAGAGAGACACATACCACTCAGTAACACTTTTGGTAAATTGTACTGTTTCATTTGCAGAAATTGATTTTGGATCTGCGCTTGCTATAGTAAGTGTGTACATCTCAGAAAATCTAGGTAATTTGGAGGAAACCACCAAACCGGTACTGGTAAAGGATCCCTGCAGTAGAAAAGAGTGGAATCTCAGTTGGAATGTGATTATAAAAATTATAATATTTTTGGACTTCTGCTGAAAGGCTAACATAAAATTGCATTATTTGTTTTGATGACAGAGTTGAATGACAAGCCAAAGTTTATTAGATGAATGACACATAACATATTCCATTAGTAAAGAAAATATCAGCTTCCTTAGTTCATGAAAAAAGCTATAAAATTCACCAAGCAACCAACAAGAACGATATCACGACTTAACACGTTTAAAAAATTTGTTAGATAAGTTATAGGTCAATTCAAATTCTAGAAGACATGTATCATAGTTAACAATAACAAAGATACAGGTTCTATCTGGATTAAACTTCCAGCACAAATAAATGTGTCATGTTTTATGCAATAATTTAGTCTTGTTAACCAAATGGGTGTGAAAATGATCCTGTTGCAACTTTCAAGCAAGCTAAATTGAAATTCAATAACTGAAGGTTAAGGAGTATAACAAAACCAGAACAAGTTAAAAGTTCATTCACTGCAACCATTACATAACACTACTATATCCGATAAATACTAATTGCTAACCAAACTGATGTTAATTTCATCAATCGATCAACTCAATGTATTAGTCTATCAGTCTTGGATGGTCGCATATAGCAGTCAACCCCCAAAATGCTATAGCTATACAGCACATAGTGGGATGACCAGTTTTTATATACTAATTAAATAAGTTATACTACATATATATATATATATATATATATATATATATATATATATATATAAGGATGTGAGTTGGACGTGCTCCTTCCTTCACTGCTGGACCGAGAAGTGTTTCTTCCAAAACGTCCAGCCCCAATAAACTGTACCTCTTCTTCAAATTGAATGAGTGCTGGTGTCTCATCATTTTGAGAATGTCCGTGTGCTTTGTGTGGAGTGGAAGAAAATTCTGCAGATTCTTTTCAAATGGCCGTGGCACCACCTTGATAATACTAGTTTAATCAAATTCAGCACTTTCATTTCTTTGAACTCTGACCGTGATATTCTCCCAAGCATGAACTAAATGCCAAAATAAAGCCTTGAATGGAATAAAAACCGTGAGTGGTGGCCCCCTTTTAATTGAACTTTGCCAAAATAGATTTTCCATGGCCGTTAAGTGTTGGAACGTGGTCCCCTCCATTTCATTTCAATTGATTTACTTCAAATTGATGATGTGCTTCACGACTTTACTTCATTCTCCGAGGCCAAAGAAAAATTCTTCAATCCTAGGTGGCGGCTCCCACTTTTGTTCCATGTAGATCCTTGCCAAAATAATTTTCCAATGGCCCTAGGCCGTGTGCAGCTTCTGGTTCCAAATAGAAACCGTGACACTAGTGCAAGCCTCCTTTTAGGTTCCAAACACTCAATCTCTCATTAACTTTCGTATGGAGCTGGGTCTCTCAAAATTTGGCTATAGGAGTTGCCAATTTTCACTCAAATTCTCACTGTGAAAAGTGTTTTATGCTGCTGAAAAAAAAAATACAATTAATGTTTGCTGGACAGCACACTTGAATTCACAAATTCAGGTTCCTCTCCACTTCCTAAGATGCTACCTTGGTAGGGAAAGGGTTCTGCAACTTGAATGCTCCAATTGGACTTCACAACACCATTGCAATCATCCAAAACACTGACCAAACAGATTAAAAATCTGCACCAGTTTCAACACCAAAATTTGACTTGAACTTGACAATTTAAGAGGCCAAAAGCTCAAAAGATATAAAAATAGGTTTACAACAGAAGTAGGCACTCAAATGGATCCTAAGAAAGGTGCTAGAACAGATTGCTGCAAGCCAAATTGGATTTCAAAGTACATTCATCAAAACAGATTCAGCTTTCAACACTGCACCAGAAAATTGGCTTGGTTTTGGTGGTTTGAAACTCAAATTTGCACAGAAGTGGCTTAAACTCGAAATGAATCACTTCAGCAACTTTAATTAGTGATTTGAAACGTGTTAAAACTTTGAAATGAGTTAAAAACAGATTGCTACTCAAATTGACCTTGCCACTTCCTAATATAACTCAAAATATGATGGTTTAAGACACAAGTCTGCACTTAGGCCAAGATATTACTAATTGAAATCTGCTAGCAACTTTTAAACACCATTTTAAACTTGTTCAAGCTATCAAATAGCTCAGAATTAGCCCAAATCAAAATCAGACTTTGTTATGGCCAATTTGTGCAGAAAAATACCCCAACAATCCCCCAAAAACACTAGTTTTGACAACTTTGCTCTCAAATTTGGTATCACCACTGATTTAACATTTCTCTTATTCCATTACTATTTTGTGCATTTTATTATCTTTCTTTAATGATGTCTGAACCCCGAATTACCCCATTCCATGCATTTTACATGTTTTGACTCATTAAGCACATTTGAGCCTACCTAGACTTAAGAATTTTTTAGGTTATTGTTTAGGAAGCCATTTGATAGGGCACGTGTCCTACTATGGAGACGTGTATTAACCATTGGCTAATTGTTTTGTAATCGATTTATGTACAGAACATGGATGATGCTCAACCAAATCGTTCATGGATGTACGATAGGTGTCATAGAGGAAGAGGTGCTTTGAAAGAGTCTTTTGTATTGGGTGTTGAAGAGTTTATAAGTAAAGCTTGTGAACAAGAACGTTATCGTAGAGACGGGGGTCTTCGATCTCCATGTTTAAAGTGCGATTGTACAAAAATTCTGCACGAAAGAGTTGTAAAGGTTCACCTTTACAAGAACGGTTTCAAGCCTAATTATTTCATTTGGGAGGATCATGGGGAAAGATTTCCAGAAGATCATGTATAGAATCATGAAAGTTCGATGGCTGTAGAGACGGAAGGTGGTCAAATTAACCAATTTCAAACAATGGAAGACATGGTGCATGATGCTCTTAGGCAAAATGAGTCGTGGCAAGCATCTACTTCTAATAACATTGAAGAGGCTCCAAATGAAGAAACACAAAGGTTTTTTAATTTTTTGTTGGATGCAAACCAGCCGTTGTATGAAGGGGCATCAGACTCGAAATTATCGATGTGTGTCAGACTTTTAGCTTGCAAGTCAAATTGGAATATTCCTAACCAATGCATAGATTTTATTGCAAAAATGGTTATGGATGCAAAACCCATCAAATCAGGTTTGCCTAAAACATACTACGATGCAAAAAAGTGTGTATCAAAGTTGGGATTACAATCGCAGAGGATTGATTGTTGCGTGGATGGTTGCATGCTCTTCTATGATAATGAATATGGTAAGAATGATGGCGCCTTGCTTGAATGCAAATTTTGTGGAAAGCCAAGATATCAACCACGTAACACGGGAGCAACTACTAGCAAACAAGTTCCTATGAAATCAATGTTCTATTTGCCATTAATTCCCAGACTACAAAGAATGTATGCCTCAACACAAACTGCAGGACAAATGACATGGCACTATCAGAACATGTCGACGAATGGTGTTTTGCGGCATCCATGCAATGGAGAGGCTTGGAAGCACTTTGATAGAGTATATCCTGACTTTGGTATCGAGCCACGCAATGTTCGACTCGGTTTATGCTCTAACGGTTTTAACCCATATGTACAGGCATCAAATATACCATATTCATGTTGGCCAGTTATTGTCACTCCTTATAATCTTCCTCCAGAAATGTGCATGTCTAAACCTTACATGTTCTTAACATGTCTCATTCCCGGGCCATTCAATCCAAAGGTTGGCATAGATGTGTACTTAGAGCCCTTGATAGACGAATTGAAGAAGCTGTGGACGGGTGTGGTAACATATGATATTTCAAGGAAACAAAACTTTATTTTGAGGGCCATGCTAATGTGGACAATTAATGATTTTCCTGCTTATGGTATGTTGTCCGGCTGGAGCACTCATGGTAAACTGACATGCCCACATTGCATGGAGCATACAAAGGCTTTTAGATTATATCATGGGGCAAAAAATTCATGGTTTGACTCTCATCGGAGGTTTTTACCGAAAGACCATGCTTTTAGGAGGAATAGGAATGCTTTCAAGAAGGGGGAAGTGGAGATCGATGACGCACCACCATATCTTACAGGACCAGAAGTTTGGAATAGAATCAATGGTTATCCTAAAATAACTGAAAATGGTGCACCAAGAATTGATGGATACGGTGAGTGGCATAATTGGACGAAAAAAAGCATCTTTTGGGATCTACCCTATTGGAAGGATAACTTGTTAAGGCATAATCTTGACTTCATGCACATTGAAAAAAATTTCTTTGACAACATCTTTAATACTGTGATGAATGTTGCGGGGAAGACAAAAGACAATGACAAGGCCCGAATGGATATAGGTTTGTACTGTAGACGAAAAGATTTGGAGCTAAAAAGTCATAGCAATGGAAACATGTATAAGCCAAAAGCAAATTATACACTATCAACAGACCAAATAAAACAAGTCTGTCATTGGGTAAAAGGTCTTAGGATGCCTGATGGATATTCTTCTAACTTGTCAAGGTGTGTTGATGTGAATAGGGGAAAGCTCATTGGGATGAAAAGTCATGATTGCCATGTGTTTATGGAATGCTTACTTCCTATAGCGTTTAGTTCTTTACCGGCTCATGTTCTGAATCCCATTACAGAGATAAGTCATTTCTTTAGAGATTTGTGTTCTACAACATTGAACAAGGATGACCTGGCGAAGATGGAAGAAAACATTCCCATCATTCTGTGCAAGATGGAGAGAATATTTCCTCCCTCATTCTTTGATTCTATGGAACATCTCCCTATCCATCTTCCATATGAGGCACGACTTGGTGGACCAGTCCACTATAGGTGGATGTACCCATTTGAAAGGTACCCATATGACATGTTATTGTTCAATTTACCAGGCATAATTCAAAAACCCTAACACATCAATTTCAAATTTGTAGGTTCATGGGATATGCTAAACGTTCAGTAAAGAATAAGGCTAGGGTTGAAGGATCTATTTGCGCATCATACTTACACAGAGAAACAACTCATTTTTGTTCCCACTATTTCAAAAACTTCATGTTAACACCACAAAGCAATAGAAATGAAGTAGACATTGAAATAGAAAGCTTTACGACAACATTATCAGTGTTTAACCAACCTGGCCGTCATTCTGGAAGGGAATCAACACATTGGTTAAGTGATGAAGAATTGAGATCAGCTCATGTTCATGTCTTGATCAATTGCAATGAAGTTGAACCTTACCTTCAGTAAGCCTCCAAAATAAATTATATTTCCCAATTCTTTCATTTGATATAATTAATTTTCTTTGACCTAATCTGGACGTACATGTCGACAGCTCATTCTTACATGTCTATCAACTATCTGAGTCAAACAGTTCGACGTACGTCCATGCTAATTTCCCATTGTGGTTCAGGCAAAAAGTACGACTTCCTATCAATCTTACACATTCATTTCTTTCTTAATTTTTTAAGATTACATTGTTGAATAGTTTCATATCATGAATGGTTGTAGGTTCATAACGATCCTTTAAGTGTGAGAAACCAACATCTTAGAGATTTATCACTTGGTCCTTTAAGGTGTGTAAAGGAATGGCACACCTTCTTTGCTAATGGATACAAATTTCATACCCATGCATGGAGTCAGGGCAAGAGGACAATAAATAGTGGGGTTCATGTTAAAGGGCTAACAGAAGGAGGTCAAGATGATTTTTATGGTGTCATTAAACACATCTATGAGTTGGAATACAATTCAACAACCACTGAAAAGAAAATTGTATTATTTTATTGTGATTGGTTTGATCCATTGAGAGTAGGTACAAGGGTGGATTCAAAGTATGGCATTGTGGATATTCGAATGGATAAAAGATATGTGTTGTTTGATCCTTTTATCATTGCACATAATGTACAACAAGTGTATTATGTACCATATCCTACATCACGCACGGACAAACGAGGTTGGTGTGTTGCGATAAAAACAAAGCCTAGAGGTCGCATTGATTCTAATGATGTAGAAGCCGATGTGCCATACCAAGTGGAGGAAATGTCACATGTTAATGACATCATTGAAGTTGAAGAAGTAGTCCGATTACAAGATGTAGAAGCTGGTCTTGAAGAAGTTGACCCTAACAATATTTCATCATTTCAAGGACAAATAGATGAAGATACAACGGAATCAGAAGAATACAATGCAGAAGGACAGGGTGAAGATGACAATGAAGATGAATTTCATAGTTCTAGCACTGAATAGAGTTAGGGTGTATTGCTCCTTATTTTTGTCGCTTTATTGTAATGCTGTCCACAATCTTAAGAGTTAGGGTGTATTGCTCATTATTTATTGTACTTTATTAATTTAGAAAGTGTTTGATAGAAACAGTAAAATAGTAAAAACCAAAAAAAAATTCAAATTACAGCAGTAAATAATAACAGTACAAACAGTAAGTACAAAATTTTCAAAATCAGTAAAACAGTAACAACGAAATACAGAAAACGAAATGATCAACATGCAAGAAAAGGTCCCTCATGGACTAAATGCTGATGGACTAAATTACTTCTTCATCTTCCTTCATTTATATAGATTAGAAAAGTCCATTACCCTTGAATTTATCACTGCCACTAAACGTTCAAATTCATCTCTACATGAGGAGATTAAAGATTGTTAGGCATGGTACATCCATATGAAAGAATTGAATGTAATGCGAAAGAGAATAGAACCTAGAAATACCTAAACATCATTACCTAAACTATATACAATAAACAAAGCTATGACAAAATCCTAATGCAACCAGAAAGAATCTCAACTAAAGCTCTACAAAGTAAAAACAGCAAAAGAGACATCTAAAACAGAATGATATTAAGCTAACAAATCCTAATTACAAGTCTGGAAAGAAAACATCAAAAGAAGAAAGAAAGAACTCTAAACATAACCTAAACCAACTCCCACTAAAACGCTTCTAAAAGAAAGACAGTGAAAGGAATAAGCAAAGAGTTAACAGTAGCAGAAAGAAAATAGTTCTACAAAGGATGAAACTTGAAACAAAGCATGAAACTAATCAAGAGCTTAAAACAGAACAAGTAACTACAAAGGAATAGAAAATAATAGAAATAGGCAAAGAAAAGGGACCAAAAAGTTCTAAAACAGATTAAAAAAAACAGTAAAAGAACCTAAGCTAAAAAAACAACATAAACCAGAAAATGAAAGAACTGTAAAAACCTAAAGAACTATTAACAACAAAGCTAAAAACTAAACTAAAACAGATCAGTAGCAAAAATATGTATTTATAGACTAAAACAAGAATGGGAAACTACTCTAGGTATTTAAAACTAAACTGCTTTTCATCTCTACTTTTTCATGTTGTCCGGAAACAGCCAAATCTAAACTGCTTTTGGTTTTTTATTTATTTCTCTCTACCATTCAGGACGTGGTGTATGTCTTCTAGGAAGGCTTGACTTTTGTAGCTTATATGGTCGTTCCATCCTATGTTCTGTTCTACACACGTTACTATATACATATGCATTTTGTGTTTGGAGATGCCATCCATTGTTTTTTTGATACAAGTTGCGTGGTAGGGTTTGGTTTATTTCCTTGTTCTGTTTTAAATCAAGGATACAACTTGTGACCACGATTCGTTTAATGGATATTCCATTTGTATCAGGACTGTCTTTCTGTGAGAATTTGTTTGGTTTTTATGGTTAAACTGTTAAAGTCGAAAAATGGTAAAAGAGAAGTTGTAAGTCTAGCATTATAAAGGACTAACATTCTAACAAATATTACAGCATTTCCCACAAGAAAGCAATTCTATTTGAGCTGCTTGAATGTTCTGTGGGGACTGGAGTGATGCTTAATAAACCTTGTCCTACTTTTCTCCTGTTTAATAAAAAGCAAGATTTTTGGTGGCTTAACGAGAGTTTTGGGGCCTTGGGTGGTCCCACCATAGTGGAGAAGCCTAGGAGATATTCCACTAGGATGCGAAAGGTGATGGGTAAAAGGAACTGGCGCATAGGATTGAACCTCTTACAGTGAGCATGTTTGGTACACCATATGTGGCTAAGCCTGATAGGTCACCCAGTAGCTAAATAATGATCCAAGACAGGTTCTTGAATGATTTTATTATGAACACAGTTGTTCTGCCAATGTGGCAGGAATACAACACAATATATCTCAGCAAACAGGTCTCCCAAGAGGACCTTAACTCTCCCAAACCTTTTTCCTCCTAAACTTTAAAAAACTAAAAACAACAGCCTAAAACAGACTATATATCATATCATAGTCTGATTTAGGCTATAGGAGGTTATAACTGCCTCCTTTATTTATTTCTCCTATCAAAGTCAAAGGCTTTGGGAAGTAAAGTCAATATTTTATTTATCCGTTTTCTGTTGTCCAGTTTCTAATTGTTTATGGTCAAAGCTGACACATTTTTTCCATCCTTTTACTGGCTTTTAGTATCACTGTTTCCAAGAAATGGCAATAATCTGGTTTTAAGTTTGGCAGGGAATGAAGTATAAAGTATGGCATTGGTTAGATTTTAAGTCTGCCTAAACTGCTGTGTCGGGGTTACTTAATTACAGTTAGTCTTTTAAGTCATTTATGTTAACCTTGTAGTGCTCATTAACAAAGTATATAGTTTTGGTTGGTAAATTTTTGTGGCTGAACTTCATAAAAATTTCTAGACAGACTAGCTAAATCTTACATGTGGATTACGTATGTAGAATATGGCATCAGGTGGTTCTGGCCCTCCTAATCCACCTTCAGGAAATCCCGATAAGGGGAGGGGGAAGAAGAAATCTTATGTAGTGAAGTTGATGACACGTTTCAATAATGAAATTGGTTCAACCAGTCAGCCAACTACACCTACCTCTACCTCCACTGCTAGATCTGTTCCACCTCCATTAGTTGTTCCTGCCTTCACTCCCACTCCACATCAAGTTCCTACATCTACACCCACTCCATACCAACTGCCTCCTCATGGAATGGCTTCACTCTCTCCCAATATTGGTTCTAACCCATCAACTCCCACAAATATTGCACCATCACCTGGTACAGACGATGGAAATCCACATTCCAGTTCAGCCGCCAATTATGTCGAAGAATGTTCCAATAGTCGTCCAATGATTACACCTGTTGGAGGAGGGTAAGAAAAAAATTAACTCAATTAATATATAGACAAATCATTGTTGTATTACTCTAATGTTTGAGTTCAAATTTGGTTTAGGTTTTATCCTACAAAAACTGCATCGAAGGCAATCATAGCCACCATCAAGCAACAGTTTGATGAGCCATGGCTAACATGGGGCTCAATCCCTAAGTCAACTAGAGATGTCTTCTTCGAACGTTTTAAGGTACATAAAATATTCTCTGTATGTGTACATAAAATATTCTCTGTATGTGTACATAAAATATTCCTTGAATGATATAGGCATCAGTTTTCTATAGAAATTTTCAGGCAGAATTAATCCGAGTTTGGATCCCCTTTTTTGAAGTTATACCACTAAAGTAACCCCAAAATAAACTACTATTTCATGCATCCATCATTAAAAGTGCTAACTCCTGAAAATGAAAAAGGAAGACTTAGGAAAGAACCAATGTGACTGCTTTGGCCAATATACATTTCATTCTGCAAAAATTATAATGTCTAAGTCCCAATGAGTAAACATTAAAATATTAAACAATTAATCAAAAGAGAATCCATAAGCCCTTAGCGACATATAAGGAAGTCTTTCCCGGAACAAATTCATGGCTATAGAACTGTTTCTGAGGCAAATCCCTGATTCTACAAGCACCTGCAACAAAAGTTTCGACATGTTCTGTTTTTGCAAAAGCACATGATTCCCCACACTACCCTTTAGACTCCTTTTACCTCTTATTCCCCCATATCATGATAAAGAGGTGAAGGGTTAAAAACTCACTGATTATGGTTGAGTATTGTCCATGCTAGCTACAATCTTTCTTTCATAGTTAGCTACCATTTCATAACCTCATCAATCTAAAACTAAACAAAACACAGAAACACAAATTATAAGATAGAAAAAATTGTTTCAAAGATAAATTACAAACAATAAAATAAGCCATCACAAAGAAGGATAGTTGATATATTTACGCAAAAATTGGTGAAGAGATACTAAACACAAATTGCTAATCATTCTTTGTCTATTTGTGTTACAGAATCTCTCATTGATTAACAATAACTTAGTTTTTAGGATTTCATTGAGCACACAACCCTATCCATCCCTTACTTGATTTATAATATTTTGCTAATTGATAAATATATCTACTTTATCTTCATAAATCAGAGAAAGGTTTCATGGAAGCCTGAAGATGAGGAAAAGGTAAAAAAGAATTATCACACCAAGGCATCTCATAGACTCTCAGAGATGTATAAAAAAGCTAGAACTATTGGAAAAAAACCTAATTGGCTGGGAGACGATACTTGGAATGCTCTTTTGGAAAAGTGGAACATGCCACTTTATAGACAAAAGTGTGAAACAGCAAAGAAGAATCGGACATCTGAAAAGGGTGGTTGTTTGCACACTGGAGGGTCTATAAGCGTGCATGAGCATGCTATTCGTTTGGTATGTAACTTGTACATTTTTTTTCTTATGTTTGTAATCATAAACTTTAAAAATATTTATTAACAACTCATTTTGTTTGCAGTCACAGGAGCTTGGTCGGTCTGTGCATGTTGATGAAATATTTCAGCAAACACATTCGTCGATCAACAGGGGAATTTGTCGACGAAAGGTCTAGGCGGACCCATGTAAGTTTGTACTAACTGTATCCCATTATAAATGTTCGGTTTTTAAACCTCATGCTTAATATTAATATTTATTCATTTAACAGGAACAATTTGTTGCAAAATTTGATCAAATAAGATCTGAGACTGCATCTGTTGGTGTCTCAGCATCTTCTCCTCTAGACCCTGCGGAGGAGGAAAGATTGAGAAACCGATGTTGGTTAGAGGCTGCTGGTGGAAGATACAAGGGACGCGTATATGGCATTGGAAATGTCAGTTCCCAAGATGACTGTGTCGATAGTTACATCCAACAGACACAGGCATCTTCTTCTGGTCAACAACAAAATTTAGAAGAAATTGTTAATCTCAAATCGCAGTTACAACAATATGGTCAGCAGCTTCAAAAGTTTGAAGGCTTTATTGGCGTCCTCCTGCCATTCCTTCCGCCTTCAGCAGCCGCAGCTGCACAAGACTTTTTAAACCTTCAAAATCCTCAACCTCAAAATGAAGTACCCAATGATGTCCAACCAGAACAGCAACCTCCAGAACAGCAACCACCACACCAGCAACCAACAGAAGAACAAGCAGAAGATGGAAATGATTATATGCATTATTAGGCATTTTATAGAACTTATTTCCATTATTGTTGAACTTAACAATCACAATCCGTTTATGAACTTATATGTTGTTTATTCTTGCACTTATATTGATGTCAACATTATTTATGTATTCATATACAATGTTTCCTTTATGGATTAAGTGTATCTGAAAAGCTTTATGGATTTATATGTGAATGTGCAATGTATAATGTCCAGGATTGCTTATATCAATTGTGAATGTTCACTATAATGTCCAGGTCTGTTTGTATATTGTGTATGGGAAACTGCCATATACAGAATATGTATTCAGCTCTGCTTAAAGCATTATATACGGATATATCCGTATATACTGTCCTTATAGTTATATACGGAAATTATATACGGAAATTATATACGGAAGTTATATACGAATATTATATACAGAAATTATATACGGATATTATATACGGAAATTATATACGGATGTTATATACGGAAATTATATACGGATAAATCCGTACATAAGTTATATACGGAAAAATCCGTATGTAATTTCCGTATATAATATCCGTATGTAATTTCCGTATATAATATCCGTATATAATTTCCGTATATAACTTATATACGGATTTATCCGTATATAAACCTAGCTACGACGATATTATATACGGATTTTTGCCCGTATGTAATCCGTATATAACCAACTTTTATATACGGATTTTAGGTGTTATATACGGATTTTGGCCGTATGTAATTCACTTTTTTCTTGTAGTGAAGTACGAGGTTTACCACTGATGGACAAATTTATGATCACCAAAATATGATGTCACAAACTTGTTTCACAATCGGCAAGTATGACCGAATCGTTCAAGTAATAAACTTGGTAAGACCAAGTATCGTTCTCCCAAAGGACTCTCGGCCTAGTTTAGTTATGTGATTTGTTGATTAGCTAAGACTTAAGAACGAAATATTTAGAGTTTAATATGCAAGACAGAAAATAAACATGTATGCATGAGTTTTGATCAATGGCAAAAGCAAAAGATAAACACTTTCAATGAAATATATGAATGAATATGTTGTTGGGGGTCAATTTCATCTCATCCACTCTCATATATTTTAGGAATCCAACATTCAAATCATCATTGTTAATGCCACTCTCTAAAGTACCATTCTAGATGGCTTCTCCCTAATCACGAGTTCATACAATTCCTAGCATTCCTAATGATTAGTTCATAAGTGCAGGAGCTTAACGACAACCAATATAATATTGGGAGAAATTCCCCGGATCTAGACTTCCCCGTACGTGCCCGTATCGACAAAACCAATAATCATGCATCGAATGAGTTAAACCATGCAAGCATTAAGCAAAGAGGAAAAACCCTAACTAATGATGAAAGAAAGCATAAATCTTAATTAAAAGATGCAAGCATAAATTCCATATATGAGAGCTTCAAGAGATTACAATGATTCCCCAACAAACATACAAGGTTTAGTTCACCATATTCATGGTGAACCTAGATGAATAATAATGAAAGAATGAAAGAATAAACCCTAAAAAGGTGAAGAGGTAGCCTGAGCATCCAAAATCCTCCTTCAAAGGGGTGGAAGAGAGAGTGTTTGCCTCGTTTCTGCCAAAGATACTAACTCTAGGACGTGCAAGTCCTTATATACTATTCTAGAATTACAAAAGATCTAAGCCCAAGCCCATAAAAGTGCTAGAAAACAAGTCCAAGCCCATTAAGAATGGCGCTCAGCGGTAAATACCGCTCAGCGGTAACTACGCGTCTTGTTTCTTCCCCTTAGCGGCCAGTTTGCCCCTCAGCGGACCTCCCGTGACCTTCTGAGTGCCGCTCAGCGGTAAAATGCCGCTGAGCGGTGCTTTCGGCTTCTCCTTTTGCACTCTTTGCTTCCTTTTCTGATTCCATCTCTCTCCTTCTTCACTTCTTTCACTAAATTCACCTTAAAACCTGCACAAAAACACTTAAATCAAGCATAAACCTGTCCAGCTCTCTTATTTCTGAAAATATAGACAAAAGCATGATTTCAAGCTAGTTTTTAAGTCTAAAGGTTGCTTTTAACATCAATTTTAAGCATGAAAATAACAGTTTTTCAACTGTTATCAACCACCTAGTTGGGAAATCAATTTCACAATAAACCTAGTGCCAGGAGCTGGTCCGATGTCTATGGCTCCAAATAGAATGACTCCTGCCGAACTAGCGGAGTTGAAAAAACAAATCGAAGATCTCTTGGAGAAGAAGTTTATCCATCCAAGTGTGTCTCCATGGAGAGCTCTTGTCTTGCTGGTAAAGAAGAAGGATGGAAGATCAAGGTTGTGCGTGGACTATTGATAACAGTTGAAAAACTGTTATTTTCATGCTTAATATTGATACTAAAAGCAACCTTTAGACTTAAAAACTAGCTTGAAATCATGCTTTTATTTATATTTTCATAAATAAGAGAGCTGGACAGGTTTATGCTTGATTTAAGTGTTTTTGTGCAGATTTTAAGGTGAATTTAGTGAAAAGAGTGAAGAAGGAGAGAAGTGACATTAGAAAAGACAAGAAAGAGTGCAAAAAGAGAAGACAACGGCACCGCTCAGCGGCATTTTACCGCTGAGCGACACTCAGGAGTTTGCGGGAGTCACGCTGAGGGGCAAAATGGCCGCTGAGGGGAAGAAAGTGACGCGCAGTCACCGCTGAGCGGCACTTTTTGGGCTTGGGCTTTTGTAATCTTTTGTAACTCTAGAATATTATATAAGGACTTGCACGTCCTAGAATTAGGGATCTTTGGCAGAAACGAGGCAAACACTCTCTCTTCCACCCCTTTGAAGGAGGATCTTGGATGCTCAGGCTACCTCTTCACCTTTATTGGGTTTATTCTTTCAATCTTTCATTGTTATTCATCTAGGTTCACCATGAATATGGTGAACTAAACCTTGTATGTTTGTTGGGGAATCAATGTAATCTCTTGAAGCTCTCATATATGGAATCTGTTGATTACATCTTTTAAGTAAGACATATGCTTTCTTTCATCATTAGTTAGGGTTTTTCCTCTTTGCTCAATGCTTGCATAGTTTAACTCATTCCATGCATGATTATTGATTTTGTCGATACGGACACGTACGGGGAAGTCTAGATCCGGGGAATTTCTCCCAATATTATACTGACAATATTATATTGGTTGCCTTTAAGCTCCTGCACTCATGAACTAATCATTAGGAATGCTAGGAATTGTATGAACTCGTGATTAGGGAGAAGCCATCTAGAATGGTACATTAGAGAGTGGCATTAACAATGATGATTTGAATGTTGAATTCCTAAAATATATGAGAGTGGATGAGATGAAATTGACCCCCAACAACATATTCATTCATATAATTCAATGAAAGTGTTTATCTTTTGTCTTTGCCATTGATCAAACTTCATGCATACATGTTTATTTTCTGTCTTGCATATTAAACTTTGAATATTTCGTTTGTAAGTCCTAGCTAATCAACAAATCATATAACTAAACTAGGCCGTGAGTCCTTTGGGAAGAACGATACTTGGTCTTACCAAGTTTATTACTTGAACGATTCGGTCATACTTGCCGATTGTGAAACAAGTTTGTGACATCATAATTTGGTGCTTACAAATTTGTCCATCAAGTTTTTGGCGCCGTTGCCGGGGACTCGTGGTTTAACTGGTTAATTTGTGTGATTATTGATTATCTTTGACTTATTTTTTTTATTTTTAATTTAAATTTCGAATTTTTTTTTATTTTTTTATTTTTTTTTTCTGTTTATATTTTACAGTTTGTATTTTATTTGATTTTATTTTATTTTTCTGTTTTCTGTTTTTATTTTTTCTGTTTTTATTTTATCTTTTTATCTTTTTAGATTAGGTTAGATTTTATTTTATCTTTTTAGGTTAGATTAGATTTTATTTTATCTTTTTAGATTAGATTAGATTTGATTTTATTTTATTTTTAGATTAGATTTTATTTTTATCTTTTAGATTAGATTTTATTTTATTTTATCTTTTTATCTTTTGAATCTTTTATCTTTCTATCTTCTTATCTTCTGAATATATATCTTCTCCTATATCTTTTTGTGCTAACAAATATTTTCTAGAGTTTTGTGCCTAATGTTTGCAGGATGCAATTCGGTCAAGAATTTAACTATATGGGCACTCAATTCTTCCAAGATCAACAAAGGAAAGCAAGAGATCTCATCTTTCAGGCAAGGCATGGAGGAATCACTAGGTCATGCATGGGACAGATATAAAAGCCTATTAAGAAAGATTCCCACGCATGGATTTGACAAAGTGGAAGTAGTCCTAATCTTCCTTGAAGGTCTTGGTTCACAAACCAAGATGATGCTTGACGCCTCAGCAGGAGGAAATATCAAATGGAAAACTTCAGAGGAAGCCGCAGAAATAATTGAAAACATGGCTACTAATGATAATGAGCTACACAGTGAGAGAGGAGCTCCTATGCAACAAAAAGGAGTTCTGCAGATGCAATCCAATGATGCCTTGCTAGCTCAGAACAATATACTAACTCAACAATTGGAGAATCTCACAAAGATACTTGCACAACTACCCAAAGAGTTGAAGACTGCTGCACAGGTACAAACCCAGTTGTGCGAATTATGTGGTGGTGATCACATCAATGGCCAATGTGCTTTTCCTGTGGAAGCCGTGGAGGATGTTAACTTCATGGCTAATCAAGTTCCATACCGTCAAGGGAACTACAATCAAGGGTGGAAACGACACCCAAGCATTGGTCAAGGGTAAAATGGGCAAGCTGGTCAATTTAATAAGCAGCAGCAGCAACCCACCTTATGGCAACAGTTTTCTATGCTTAATGAAAGGTCCATGAGGCTGGAGGAAATTCTCAACAATTTCATACAGAAAACGGAGTCTTCCCAAAAGAGCACTGAAGCTGCTATCAAAAATTTGGAGATTCAGATGGGGCAGATCTTCAAACAGATGGAAGAAAGGCCAAGTAGAAATTGTGGGGCTAATACTAAGATTAACCCTAGGGGAGAGTGTCAAGAGCTAGTGAGTGTAAATGTTGAAAAAGTTGAGTTGGAAAAAGAAGAGAGAAAAGAGAGAGAAGAGAAAGAAGAAGAGAAAATTTGTGTGAAGATTGAGAAGGTGAGTAGAAAAAGAAAAGAAAAAAAGAAAGTGAGAGAAAAGAGAAAGAGGACGAGAGAAAAAAATAAAGAATCATATGAAAAATCTCGTCCCCATCCAAAGAAGTATCATAGGAAGAAGGAATTTGAGTGCTTTATGGAAATCTTCAAGAAATTGGAGATTAAAGTTCCTATGATTGAGACACTGCAACAAGTTCCTGGTTTGATCAAATTTCTGAAGAAGTTCAGTAGAAAGAAGAAAAAGACGAAGGAACTGGGGCTTTACTGGGTCAAGCTAGTGACGTTAAAGGAGCGCTTGCTGGGAGGCAACCCAGTAGATTTACAAACTTTTGATTTGTTTTGGTTTTGTAACTTTTAATCTGTGAACATTATTCTGGACATTATTTTGTTGGATCTAGCATCTACTGAAGGATGCTAGGTGGTTAAGTATCTACTGAAGGATACTAAGTTTGTAACACCTACTGATGGGTGTTGGTGAGAAGATTTTGCACCTACTGATGGGTGCTGGTAAGTTTGAAACACCTACTGATGGGTGTTGGTGGATTTTGGGTCAGGCTCGTGACGTTAAACAAGCGCTACCTGGGAGGCAACCCAGTTGATTGATTGTTTTTTGTTTGTTTATTTTAGTTAGGGTTTGCATAAGCATTTTTAACATTGAATTGCAGGGAACCAGTGAGGGGTATGTCTAGGAGGCACGTAGGTCAAGAAAAGAAGAAGAAGGGCACATCACGAAAGTGCCGCTGAGCGGCAATTACCGCTGAGCGGTACTATCGCAGATGGGCTTAAGTTCCCCTTAGCGGAACCCGAGCCCATTAGGGTATTTTTAAACCCTAAGCTGCGAAATTTCTCAGTCTTTCAAGCTCTTCTCTGCACAAGCACTCCCACATACCTTCTCCTAGGTTTTCCACATCTTTTTACTCTTCCCTCTTAAGAAAATTTCTCTTCCACTCACTTTTTCACTAGTGTGCCATCAAAGTTTGGGGTTGGGAGAGAGCATCATTGAAGGGGATGATTTCTTCAGTGTGGTTTACTAATGTTTAACAATGTATCTTTTGGTTTTGTGAATTATGTTTGATGCAGGGATGGCCTCCTCATCGGGCAAAAGGAATCAAGACTATAAGATCCAAGAAGAGGAGGATACAGATGATAGCTCAGATTGAGGAGGAGCTGAGATAGCATTTACTGATGAATGCTATCATATGCTTATGCTTTTTGTTGGTTTAAGTTTTCTAATCTTATGTGTTTTTTTTTTTTGTTTTTAGATTAGGGTATGATGTACTCTATTGAACACCTGGTTTATTATGATGGTTTGCTATTAACTGTGATTGTGTGATAAGTAATGCTTGAATGATGCTTATGATTAATTGATGTTGAGATGATGTGCACATTAAAATGCTTATACAGGTGATTCACAAGCTTTGTGAACAAATGCATGATATCATGATTGTGATTGTGAAATTAAGCAGGATGTGTATGTCAAATGTGAATGAGCTTATATGTGAGGTTTTGAGCTCCAGAGTTGTTATTGTTGAATGCTATTACTTTGAATGCATGAATGATTTTGCCCAGGTTTTCTATGATTGAATCAATTGCTTGTTTGCATCATATGATCAAGGCCGTTTGTTGGAACCCTTTTTATTGGCCAAATTCATAAAGTTAGCCCACTTAAAGAGAACACTTTGTGTTCCATCCTTTGAACCCTTAGCCTTGAACATACACTGAAAACCCTTGATTGAAAATCTTTACCTTGAGTTAAGTAGAAGATCTTGTATGGTATTGTTAAATGTTCAAGTTTGGGGTTGTTGGGGAAACATGAAAAAGGAAGAGCATTGAGCTAAGAGCTAAAAAGTAAGAATATGCAAAGAAAAAGAAAAGAAAAGAAAAAGAAGTAAAGCTCAATGCAAATGCAAAGGCAAAAGAAAGTTGGGAATGAATAAGAATAATTGTGTTGTTATGACTCTCTTAACTCAAGGATTTTGTGATCCAGAAAAACCAATTTTCTTGTTAGCCCAGCCACATTATAAGCCATTGAAAAGTCCTTGTGATGATGCATGCTTGTGATTGTTTTTGATTGTGGTAAAATGAAAGGCAAAGTTGATTCATGTGACATTGTGATAGTGGAGTGAATGAGTGAAACACTTTACCTCTTATACACTTGTGTGTTGAGTGAAACACTTTACCTAGTGAGGAAATATTCCATAGGCACATGAACATTCATGCTTAATTGATTGATCATTCATGAAAAATAGCATTTGTTGGAACTTAAATGACTTTGTGAACACTAAAGCATGTGCACATCTTGAATGAACTCTTGGTCATAAGTTTGAGTGAAGTTATTACTTATCTTGAAAAAGAGGATTTTTGAATGAGTGAACCATCATATGAATAGGTTGGAGATTGAGTTACATTTTGTTTGCTTGAGGACAAGCAAAGTTCTAAGTTTGGGGTTGTGATAACAGTTGAAAAACTATTATTTTCATGATTAATATTGATACTAAAAGCAACCTTTAGACTTAAAGACTAGCTTGAAATCATGCTTTTATTTATATTTTCATAAATAAGAGAGCTGGACAGGTTTATGCTTGATTTAAGTGTTTTTGTGCAGTTTTTAAGGTGAATTTAGTGAAAAGAGTGAAGAAGGAGAGAAGTGACATTAGAAAAGACAAGAAAGAGTGCAAAAAGAGAAGACAAAGGCACCGCTCAGCGGCATTTTACCGCTGAGCGGCACTCAGGAGTTTGCGGGAGTCACGCTGAGGGGAAAAATGGCCGCTGAGGGGAAGAAAGTGACGCGCAGTCACCGCTGAGCGGTATTTACCGCTGAGCGGCACTTTTTGGGCTTGGGCTTTTGTAATCTTTTGTAACTCTAGAATATTATATAAGGACTTGCACGTCCTAGAATTAGGGATCTTTGGCAGAAACGAGGCAAACACTCTCTCTTCCACCCCTTTGAAGGAGGATCTTGGATGCTCAGGCTACCTCTTCACCTTTATTGGGTTTATTCTTTCATTCTTTCATTGTTATTCATCTAGGTTCACCATGAATATGGTGAACTAAACCTTGTATGTTTGTTGGGGAATCAATGTAATCTCTTGAAGCTCTCATATATGGAATCTGTTGATTACATCTTTTAAGTAAGACATATGCTTTCTTTCATCATTAGTTAGGGTTTTTCCTCTTTGCTCAATGCTTGCATAGTTTAACTCATTCCATGCATGATTATTGATTTTGTCGATACGGACACGTACGTGGAAGTCTAGATCCGGGGAATTTCTCCCAATATTATACTGACAATATTATATTGGTTGCCTTTAAGCTCCTGCACTCATGAACTAATCATTAGGAATGCTAGGAATTGTATGAACTCGTGATTAGGGAGAAGCCATCTAGAATGGTACATTAGAGAGTGGCATTAACAATGATGATTTGAATGTTGAATTCCTAAAATATATGAGAGTGGATGAGATGAAATTGACCCCCAACAACATATTCATTCATATAATTCATTGAAAGTGTTTATCTTTTGTCTTTGCCATTGATCAAACTTCATGCATACATGTTTATTTTCTGTCTTGCATATTAAACTTTGAATATTTCGTTTGTAAGTCCTAGCTAATCAACAAATCATATAACTAAACTAGGCCGTGAGTCCTTTGGGAAGAACGATACTTGGTCTTACCAAGTTTATTACTTGAACGATTCGGTCATACTTGCCGATTGTGAAACAAGTTTGTGACATCATAATTTGGTGCTTACAAATTTGTCCATCAACTATCAACAGTTGAACAAGGTTACAATTAAGAACAAGTATCCTTTGCCAAGAATCGATGATCTATTAGATCATTTGAGAGGAGCAGGGGTGTTTTTAAAAATTGATCTCAGATCTGGTTACCACCAGATTCTTGTAAAGACAAAAGATGTGCAAAAGACGACTTTCAAATCTCGCTACGGACACTTTGAGTACGTAGTAAGGTGTTTTGGTGTGACGAATGCTCCAACAATTTTTATGGACTACATGAACATAATATTTTGTTCATGTTTAGATAATTTCGTGTTAGTATTTATAGACGATATTCTTATCTATTCTAAGAATAAGGAAGAACATGCAGAACACTTGAGGGTGGTGTTGGAAATTTTGAGAAAACATCAACTATATGGGAAATTTTCAAAGTGTGCGTTCTGGTTGGAGAAAGTACAATTTTTGGGTCCTGTGAATTTTGCTCAAGGAAACTCAGTGGATCCAGTAAAAGTGGAAGCTGTGCTAAAGTGGGGGCAACCGAAAATTGTAACTAAAGTACAAAGCTTTGTAGGATTAACTTTGTGGGTCCTCTAACTCAGTTAACTCGCAAAGATGAACCGTTTGTGTGGACTGACAAGCGTGACGCCAGTTTCGAAGAGATGAAGCAACGACTAACGTCAACACCAATATTAATCATTCCAGACTCTAGCAAATCTTTTGAGGTGTACTGTGATGCGTCATATGAAGGATTCAAGTGCGTTCTGATGTAAAGAAGAAGACCAGTGGCTTGTGCATCTAGGAAACTGAAGGTGCATGAGAAGAACTACCCAACGCATGACACATAACTTGCAGCAATAGTATTTGCATTAAAGAAATGGAGATACTACCTATATAGGGCAAGTTTCCACATTTTTAGTGACCATAACAGCCTAAAGTACTTGTTTGAACAAAAGGAGTTAGTTGAACATGTGACAAAGAAGATGGATGAAATATATGAAAGACTATGACTTCAAGCTTTTATATCACCCAGGAAAAGCCAATGTGGTAGCAGATGCATTGAGTAGGAGATAGACTCAGATAACAACACTGATGGTGAAGGAATTAGAACTGATAGAAAAGTTGCGTGATATGAACTTGGGGTTGCAGTTGACCCTAGATCATATATGGTTTGGTCATTTGGCAATCACTAGTGACTTCTTAGAACAAAAGTGTAGGTTGAGGTCTCAATGGATCAAGAGTTGCAGTAAAAGTACAACATATATGTTAGGCTTCGACTTAACAAAGTTGAATTATATCCGTTGTTGATGTGATATTGTTAGATTGCAGAAATTATCTCGTCCTTGGATTAGAATTGCATACTCTCTTGTAGCTCTGCAATGGCATGTTGAGATGATTGTGTGATGTGTTGGTCATCATTCTGTTCATCGCGAAGTAAGTTATCCAACTCATCGTCTAAGCTAAATTCATCAACATTATCTAATATTAAAGGTTCCTCGTTGCTGATTTGCGATGATGATGATGCTACGAAGTTCCAAGATGCCATTAGGAATAAGTGTTTGAGAGAGGAAGTTGACGAGAATTTATGGAAGATCATTACGATTGAAAAGAGAAGTTGTAAAGAAGTATGAAATTTTTGGTGTTGCAATTTGAAGACAACGCAAAGACTTCCTATATATATGTGTGTGTGTGTGTGTCATTTTGGTTAGGATTCTATTTGTGCACATGTCATTCTTGATTGTATACGCTGCCAAAACATATAGCCTGGAAAAAGTTTTAGCAATGAAAAGACCATGTAGAGACCTTTACAGTAAGTGTAATAACTATTATTTAAAATTCTGTTGTTTTCAAATTAAATTTAATATACGAAATGAAATAAAAAATTTAGAGTTAAACAAAATAAGTCATTATTATTAGTTATATATATTTTAGATTAATTAAAATATACTTAAAACATAATTAATTAATTAAATGGGTTGATCATGGGTATAAGGGTTGATCAAGACAATATCGGAAGGTGTATGATATTGTTATAGTGTTTGGCATGAGAACGAATTATATGTATTTCTCCATAAATACATGAAGTCACTGATGAGGATATTGCTGTGGGTGCTGTTTTCCCCATAGCGAAAAGATGGTGTTGAACCACATAGTCAATATTCCACGACATCACCACTGTTCAACAATTCCGTCAAAAATTTGACAACTGTCAATCGAGAGATGTAATAAAAATTATGTTTTTAATAGTGTCTTTACATGTCATTCAACCAAATAAAATTACAACTATTCTAACCAATAATATTATTATTTCAGTTCATCTGGACTCCTTATAGATGTGATGACATTTGTCAGATGATTCAAGTCAATTGCTCCCTACTTGTTGGGAAGTAGTTCCTCTCAAATTCTTTTCTATAATAGAATATCTACAATCAGAACATGTGATGTGTCAATTGGGTTTTCGACATACTATCTTGTCTCCCCAATTAATCTAAATGACGTTCATCAAGAGGATATGAGAGGATGAACGGATTGGAATTGGCAACAACACAATTAGCAATGGATTACATTATGAAATGATCAACACAACCATATATTTAACGAGGTTCCATTCAAAAGAAATTGATGGAAGCAACTCCACACTTCATGTTAGAGCACTCCACGATTCAGAATGGACACAACGGATTGGTTGGAGGAATATAATGCAGGTGACACTAGGTGTTTGTGAAATGATTCAGTGAGTGTTTGGTGTATGTTGAAGCCTCTCAAGTTCAAAAGGCCTTCCAAGAGGGAAGGAAGTTGGAGGAGAAAGGTGCTGAACAAGCATAAGAAGGTGAACTTGAAGTATAGAGGTCTGAAGCAATCTCAACAACACTTCATTATATCTTTCAAGTTGATTTTTACATGGAGATCACTAAATGAGAGTGTCATTAATATCCACATGATTTTAAGATTTTCTCCCCTTAAATAGAAACATGTGAGATTAATCAATAAAAGGCAATGCTCCCCTTGTCATTATGCATGTATAAATCTCAAATCACATATGCACAATGCAGTTCAATCATAGTATATATCAGAGCTTGTAATAGCATATTCCAGCATTGTATCAAAGTTCATGTATAGCAGTATAAACATAGCATAGTTGATACAATTTCAATCACCAAACACAATTTAATTTCTTATCATCTCAGACCATAGATACAATGGATAAGCATAGAGATATAAGCAGAATAAACATTCAATCAGAATATAAAACAAGGTTTAAAGACAACATATATTCCAAGTTTGGAAACTTCAAACCAATGTCGAAATTCAATCGATTTGATCACAATCATAATCGATTTCTTATTGTAACACTTTGTTGATTTCTCATATGCACACAGTTAGCAAGCAATGTTCCTGCAAAACCTTTCATGGTCTTTCCAGATCAAGCATTTTAGAATCAGTGTATTACAGGAATTATCAAATGTAATGTATGCATATGCAAAGATATGAATGTAACAGTAAAATGTAACACATTGCATACACTCATAGTTTAATCGATTTCATCACTTATTTTATACTACTACCAGTTACACTTAATCACATGTATAAACATCCATTCACAAATTGAATTAACATAAAATCTAATTTCATTGATTATCAATCCATAAAGTACAATCAGATGGTAATAACAGCAAAGTGGCATATAATGCCAACAACTCTTACAAAACTATCAACAAACAACCAAAATAGAACTACAACCTATTATACTTAAAACATATACTCTTGTAACCCTATGTTGATTCAGATGAGTCCATAGAGTCTTCATCAGAGGACTTTGCATCAGATGAGTTGTTTTCCCTTCGTTGATGATTAATGTCAATTTTTGCTTCAAGTTGTGTAACTCTTTCATTCAGATGCCTAAACTAATCAACAACAAACCTTTCAAAGTTTGTCTCAGGAAAGAAATTTGTGCACTCCTCATTCACCACAGGTGTGCTTCCTAAACTATGAACCAAATCTTCTTCTCCTTTGAAGCACCATCCTTTCATTGTATTTACTAGTCCTAGAGAAGCTAGAATGTTTCTATTAATCACATTTGTGCAGTTCCAAGAACATCTCTATTCTCCATCAATATTTACACCCTGAAGAACTAAGATTCTGCTTATCAGTACTGCATAAGGCAGATAATGTGCTTGATTGAGTCCTGCTGTAGTCATATGATCTTTCAATACTTTCACCCAGTTGGTGGGAACATCATTCTTGATAGCATATAACAAATAAACATCCTCAATAGGCATTCTATCTTACAACAGCCTTCCTTGTAGGCGTTAACCCTCGACAAGATATATATAAAAAATAAAAGATAAAAGATAAAAGATAAACAAAAAGATAAAAATCAAGTCAAAGTTAATCAATAATCACACAAATAGAATAGTTAAACCACAAGTCCCCGACAACGACGCCAAAAAACTTGTTAACCCTCGGCAAGTGTAACCGAATTGTAGCAAGTGATAATAAAATGGTAAGACCAAATATCGTTTCCCAAAGGACTCACGGCCTGAACAATTATGTGATTATTCAACTAATTAAGACTCTAAAGAACAAATTTTGGGGGTTTTTAAATGCAAATGCAATAAAATAAACATGAATGCAATTTGATCAATTGAGGCTCAACACAAGAATAAATGGATGAAGTTGATAAAATTGTTGTTGGGTTTAGATTTCACCTAATTTACTCTCATGAATATATGAATTTATCTTCTTCATCAATGTTAATGTCACTTTCTAATTTACCTTAAACCCGATTTCTCGATGAAGAAAGCCTACTCTTAATTACTAGTTCATAATGTCTTGTCTCCCTAGCAATTAATCATGCATTACATTTGCACAGAAGCTTAAACGAAACCGATCCTCCTATTCCTATGTCTAGGTAATATGTCTAGATTTCCCCGTATGTGTCCATATCGACAAAATCAATGATCATGCAATTGAATGAGTTAAACAAACCATGCAAAGAGAAAAGAGGAAAAACCCTACATGAAATAAAGCATATATAATCAAGAATCAATTCAATACACGAGAGTTTAAAAGGTTACATCTTTCCCAACAACAAATAAGGTTTAGCTCTCCATTATCATGGAAAAATACATGAAATAAAGCATATATAATCAAGAATCAATTCAATACACGAGAGTTTAAAAGGTTACATCTTTCCCAACAACAAATAAGGTTTAGCTCTCCATTATCATGGAAAAACTAGATGAACAATGGAATGAAAGAATGGAAGAGATAGAAAAACCCAAAAAAGAGAAGAGGAGAGTCATCACCATGTCCAAATCTTACCCCAAGGGGTGAAAAGTGTGTTTGTGTACTCAAGCCATCAAAAGATACAATCTCTAGGACGTGCAAGTCCTTAAATAGAACATAAAAATAACAAAAAACAGGTCCAAGCCCACGTTGTCGGTGCTTTGCGCCAAAATGATGCTTAGCGGTAGCTGCGGCACTAGCGCTCAACGCAACTTTTTCTGCACTCTGGTTGACTTTTCTGCATTATGATTGACTTTTCTGCATTCTGGTTGACGTTTCTACACTCTGGTTGACTTTTCTGTATTCCAACCATTCGGTACTTTAACTCTTCTTTCAAATCATTCCAATAGCCTACAAAATCAAGGGAATCTAGAACAAAACCATTAAATTCTCCTTCAACTCTCTTATTCACAAAACTAAAGCAAAAACATGAGTTAAAGCAAGTTTCTAAGTCAGAAAGGGTGTTTTTAATATCAAAATTAAGTATAAAAATAACGATTTTTCAATCGTTATCACTATACTTTTTTATTTTGTAAGTCGTTGTCTTTATCATGGAAGACTAAGCCTTTTTCGATTGATTCTCTCGTGATTTCATTTTCTTTCGGTTGAAAGAGGCCGAGGGTCGGTCGTCCTTTCCTGCTCTACTCTATGCTTCGATCGTCCAATCCTCTTTAACAACACAATCCACTCTGATCGGTTGTTGACCTATAGAAGACACACTGACGCTCAAGTCAGATATGTTTTTGAAGGAGGTCACAATTGTACTAGAATAGAGAAAAGGCGTCTTTACCTTGACATTAACTGTGTCTTTATAAAGCTTATGACAATCAAACTCATTAATTAACCATTAATATCGTATATTTATATTTCATATAGCCATCAAACCTATTAATTAACCATTAATACATGCTAATATACCTGCTAACTGCCCATAAATAATCGTTGCACTATTAATTACTCTTTAATTACCTGAAACAACAATCTCGACCGATCGATTGCCTCAACCGATCGACCATATCGATAAGTTAATTCTCATTGTGACATCGACCGACATATTTCATAAAGCACACATTTAATTCCAAGGTTTTGTGCAATTTAGGTATTTTTTATTTTATTTTATAAGTCTATGTCTTTGTTATGAAAGGCTAAGCCTTTTTCGATTGATTCTCTCACGATTCATTTAATTCCAAGGTTTTGTTTAATTTAGTTATTATTCTTCATAAAAGAGTATAATATTTTAGTCCTTTTTAATTGTGATTTATGCTCTTAGGACACCAATGCAGTCAGGAAAAACGACAACAGTTATTTTCGCCCATAGGCAGCGGTTCTTGAACCGAGGCATATACAGGCGAGGCAAAAAGTCCACAACTTTATGCTTCGGTTGTGAATCGAGACAAAAAGGTGGAAGATTTCGCCTCAGTTCAAAGGAAACCGATGCAATATATTTTTCATTCTTTTTATTTTTTTTTCGCTGCTGGATTTTATGCCTCGGTTCCTTCTGAACTGAGGCAGTATGTCTCTTTTTTAGTTTTATTGAGGCAGGATTTAAGGATTATTAGAATCAATCTCCAAAGTTGAAAAATCAATACTTGAGTTGGTGGCATCACATCATTCAAACATACTGCCTCTCTAATTTCATTAACTGATGCGCTCAATGCTTTAGGTGACATGACGACTAACTAGAAGTATATTACAATAATAGAATTTAGGACAACCACTTTTTATGATTCAAAGAAATGCAAATAAGAAGCATGGAAAACAGAAGTTTTAAACCAACCACTTTAAGAATGCGTTTCACTTCAGTACTTGGCTCATCAAAATTCAGCGTAGATTTAGGAGAAAATTCTTTAAGCTTATTGCAGTTTTTGATCAAGGGTGAAGCTAAAATCTCCAAACTGTTTACATTGACCCACAATGCTTCACTTGCTTTCTCTGAACCTTGGGCTTGCTTCTGTACGGCATTGTCAGGACCAGAGTTTGAAAATATGTAAAAAACATTTGCTAGTAAGCATAGATAACATGGAAAATATAGCATAAACATGTACAACTCTAGCTGATTTAAAAAACTAAATTGATAGATGTACCTTTCATGATAGACACTTGATCTAGATGCTGTGGGGAATTGTTATATTGTTAGATTTCAACACATCTCTATGGATCACCACTTGCTCCCATTCTTCATGCAGATACAACAAGCCAACAACTACACCTTTGAGAATTGTGAATCTCTGATCCCAATCCAAAATGAAGCTTTTGCTGAATAGGAGAGAGTCAAGGCTCTTATTTGGAATGTAATCATAAACCAAAAGGAGATCATTATTGTGCTTTCACCGCCCTCCAAGGTTCACCAAATTCTTGTGCCTCAATCTTCCTAAGCTTTCAATCTCAGCTACAAATTCCCTCATTCCTTTGGCTGGAGTTCCCAGGATCCTTTTAACAATAACCTCAGTTCCTGTTCTGGGTAACAACCCCTTGTAAACAGAACCAAAGCCTCTAACTCTAATTAGTTGGCTCTCTATGAACCCCTTTGTTGCTAAGTGAAGATCTTTGTATGTGAACCTGTGAGGACAATCCATTTTCAGTCCTCAAGATTTTCAAATACCATGTATCTCTTATAGAGTGTCACATAAAGAAAAAGGCACAAAAAGGTAAATGTCAAAGCAGACAACATGCCAATTATAACCTTGATCCAAGGAAAAGACTGTGACTGTTTCTCCTTTGGTGGTGGCTTTGGAAGTAGTGCATAATCTCTACGAGGGGCAACCTCATTCAATGCAAAACTCCACCCCAGAATATAATGAGCACTTGCTTTCCTCTTACCTGTTGATGCAGATAAACAAAAAACATGCCTTTAGAAATTATTACATAATATTTTACTCTTGCTGCAAAACCTGGTATTGATTCGAAGTAGCGATTCGAGACCGAGCGCATGTCTGGTTCCTTGTGGAATCATGGGGATGTCGCTCGGCCCCACGGTGGGCGCCAAAATGTTTCGGTTGAATTGGTCCGAGGGTCGGTCGTTCTTCCTTGCTCTGCTCTCTTTTGATCTTCAATCCTCTCTGAGAATGCAATCCACTTTAATGAGTTGTTGACATGCATAAGACACTCCGCCGCTCAAGTCAGATATGTTTCATAAAGAAATTTATATTTTATTAGGATAGAAAAGAATCCCTTTATCTGGCCATTAACCCTATATTTATAGAGCTTATGGCAATCAAGCTCATTAATTCATATTGGATATGGAAATAATGTCGTATATTCATATTTGATACGACAATCAAACCATTAATATTTAATAATATACCTGCTAACTGCCCATAAATACTGTATATTTCCCACTGATATGGTCAACAAATGTATTAATTGGTCATTAACGACATTCATCTTACCTGGCTCATAATCATTGAATTACCGATCAGTGTAAATGGTCATCTCCTAGAACAATCGGCTATCCATGTATAGTACAATAACATTAATCAATGTTAAAGATTTGATTTCGTTAATTTGATCATAGGTAATGGTTACAACCAATGTTGAAGATTTATACTTTTAACTATGACTTATCTAATATTGATTCAAAAATGGATATTGAAAAACTCATAATCGATATTAACATTTTTGTATAGAAATAGCACCATATCACTTGAAATTTTTGAGGGAAGTTAACACTAGTAGAATATTTGCCTTTAAACTCGCACATTATACCTCATTTTGTACCAAACTGTTGCCTATCAAAATGCGGTTACAGATTTGAAATTAAGATCAACTTATAGGCCTCGGTTGCAAGGCAAACCGAAGTATAATGGAGTAACCACCTCGCTGCTTTCAAAACCGGTGCCTAAAATCACATACCAAAGATGCTACTACTTCGGTTTCTTCGGAAACTGAGGCATAAAGCCTCTGCACCTCTGAACACACTGAATACGCCAACTGAGAACTTTATGAAAAGGCTATACTGCTTTGGTTTCTCTCAGAACTTAGGCATAAAGCCTTTGCCACCTTTGCACCGTACCACTTTTTGAAGCACTTTTTGAAGTTTCAATTCGTTTTGTCCTAGAGTTACAACCTCGGTTGCCTTAGAACTGATGTCATTGGCTTTTTCGGCTTCGGGTGCTCTTCTGACCGAGGCATATAGTCCTTTACTGCTTCGATTGTTTTTGAAAACCGAGGTAGTATGGTTTATTAAGTTCGAAAGTTTCAGCTCTCGTTTCATTTTTCTTGCGCTGCATGTTCGTTCTTCTTCTTCTTTCTCTACACATGAAATAAGCTTTGTTGGTTCTACTTCTTCAGTACTTCCTCGTGCCGTTGGTTTGTCTGTGCCGCCACCACTGTTGCTTTGTCGCCGCCACGAGTGGTTGTTGCTTTGCTGCCTTCATTTTCGGTGCTGCCTTAGTCGTTGTCGTCGTAGTCGTTGCTGCCCGCACCCTAACTGTGCATCATGGTAAATTTTTGAAATGTCTTTAATATTAATTTGGGTTGGTCTGTTGATTGAAACTATTTCAGTCCCTGCTCTCTGCGTTTTGCTTTATAATTTGTTATAAAAACATTTACTTATTTAAAGGAATAAACTTGGTATCAAAACTTTAGGTTTAGATAAGCCTCACTATCGATTTGGAGTTGGCACAATGAGCTTCAATACACTTTCAGAACCCACCAAAAACAACACGGATACAATGTGGTTATTACTTTAATACTATTAATAATAAATAAACAAATAAATAAATAATGGGTAATTAAAGCTTTGATTATAAATTAATGGCCAATTAAAAGGAAAAGCTAGTCTTATATCAAATAGAACGAACAAATTTATTTCATTATACTTAATTAATACAAATTAATAATATTTAAGAGTAAAATATAAAAGTGATATGATACTTTCAAAACTAGCATAACCTATTTAATTGATATATAAATTTAATTCCTTTTTTTTTATCTAAACCATTTTATTATATTACCGATTTGATATTGTCATTTTCATATAAAAATGAATATATACTGAATTTCTGTAATAATAATAATTTATGAAATTATAATTGTCTTCTAGAACTAAGTATGAGTGGAATTATGTGCTACAATTTGAAAGGTAGTGGAAGGTCAGGGTTCTGAATAGTTTGATTATTCTCAAGTGAAATCCTGAAAATATTATTAGTTTGTGGCATAAGATATAAGGTCGGCCATGCCATAGAGATATAATATACATTCGATATATAAAGTACAATTTTTATGTGACTAAGGTGATATATATACACAACAACTTTAATACTTTTCTTCTCAATATATATACACAACAACTTTAAATATATTGTTTGGTAGAATATATTACATGTTGCATCTGTAATTATTAATTTGGTTGAATATATTGTTGTTGTTGACAATTAGCCTTAGTTTCCCGTTTGAGATTCAATACAAAACTTATTTACTATCTCCATATATTTTGAACAAAAGTACTTTTTACAAATGAATCGAGGAGATGGTAATAATAATTTACAAGTATTGAATCTTGAATTCTCCAGTTGAACAGTTTAAGAAGAGTAATAATTTTTTCATAGTTTAATATAATATATCAATTTTAATATCCATGTCTTAAATTTCATGAAAATTTGTCTTGTGTTTTGTATTGATCTTCGGGTGCATATTTGATTGTGATTTATAATCACTTTCGTTTCGTGTAATCTGAAGACCAATGCGAAATGCTGACAAAATTTCGTGAAATTTAAGATATGTTGTTTAAAATTGATATGTTTAATAAACTAAAAAAAGTGAATCTTCTTGAATGGGATAGGGTCACACACCTTGAATACAAACTCGATCAAAGTGATCATTCAAGATTATTGAAATTGTGTAAACAATTTCATTAAACATGCGTACGGATCGAGGGTGGATTAATTTACCACGCATGAGCACTAAGTACGAGAGAGGGGTAGAAGAATTTATAGAGTTTGCGCAACGTAATGCGAGAACAAGTGGTGATGATGAAGTCAAGTTCAGATGTCCCTGTGTGAACTGTTTGAATAGGAGGAAGTTGAATGCAACTGATATTAGGGAACATCTTATCTGTGATGGTTTCATACGAAGTTATACAACATGGATATGGCATGACAAATTAACAGACTTTCCAACTGTCTCTCCAACTGAAAATATATATGATTCCACAATGGATATGGAAGATGGAGCAGAAGAAGACAACTTAGAGGACATGATTCGCGATGTTGGTGCAGAAGCTTTTTCCCAATCGCATGTGTATGAAACGATGTCCACTGATGTAGAGACTCCTTTGTATGTCGGTTCAACTAAGTTCACACGATTATCAACTGTGTTAAGGCTCATGAATTTAAAGGCGACCAATGGATGTACTGGTAAGAGTTTTACAGAATTGTTGTCGTTATTGAATGAAATGCTGCCAGATGGAAATAGGTTACCCACTCGTAATTATGATGCAAAAAAACTTCTTTGTCCGATGGGTATGGAGTATAAACGGATACATGCATGTCCGAATGATTACATATTATATAGGAATGAGAATGAAGTTTTGATAATGTGTCCAAAATGTGGGTTATCACGATACAAGTCAAAAAACAACGGTGAAGATAATGGTCACATAGAAAAGAATGGTTCTACTTTGAAAGTAGTTTGATACCTTCCACTTGTGGCCAGACTTAAGCGTTTGTTCGCGAATCCCAAAGACGCTAAAAACCTAAGATGAAATGTAGATGAGAGAACAACTGATGGGCTGCTTCGTCATCCAGCTGATTTAAAACAATGGAAAAATATTGATCAAGAATTCCCCCAATTTGGTGAAGAATGTAGAAATCTTAGGTTTGGCTTAGCTACTGATGGAATGAACCCATTTGGTAATTTAAGTACCAATCATAGTTGTTGGCCCATTATAGTGATAATTTACAACTTACCTCCTGGATTGTGCATGAAAAGAAAGTACATGATGTTGTCAATGTTTATATATGGTCCAAAGCAGCCTGGAAATGACATTGATGTTTATCTCAAGCCACTAGTAGAAGACTTGAAGTTGCTGTAGGTTGATGGTGTTGAAATATTTAATGCCTTTGCTTAAGAAACTTTCATGATGCATGCCATGTTATTTTGCACCATTAATGACTTCCCAGCTTACGGTAATTTGTTGGGATACAGTGTGAAGGGTCATAAAGCATGTCCTATATGTGAAGAAAACACTACAACTCACCAATTAAAACATGGAAGGAAGACAATGTATATGCGTCATCGGCGATTTTTATAATCTAATCATCCATATCGAAGGTTAAAGAAAGCATTCAATGGAGAACAAGAGAAAGACAATGCACCTTTTCCACTCACTGGACTTGAAGTTCTTGAAAAAGCTAATAGAGTACAACATGTATTTGGGAAAACGTCGAAGAAGTCTTCTGTAAAGACCCCTTGGAAGAAGAAATCAATATTCACTAGTGCAGAAAGGACTTTAGACGTCTGTTATTTTGGCCTTTTGACGTCCGACCTGCACCCAACGTCTTTGTGGGTGATGTTGACCATACGTCTGTTGTGCCAGGTCGGACGTCTATATAGACGTCTGTTCTGACACAAACGGACGTCTATATAGACGTCTGTTCTGGCACAAACAGACGTCTATATAGACGTTCGTTCCGACACAAACAGACGTCTATAAAGACGTATGGTTAGAAAGTATAGGAATAAAAAAAAAAGACATATGGAAGACAAAATGAACTATCTTACATGCACCACAGTTGAATGATGGAAATATTCAACATCCTGTCTCCCCTAATCACCTCCAATATATCAGGCAATGTGATATATACTGGCACATGGGGGGCAGACCAAATACTCTCAAATCCCAGTATAGTTGTAATGGTGCTCTCTTCAACCTAGGTAATCTTGTCATTAGCTTTGATAGAGGATCATCCTCTGCTTCAGCCATGTCCTCATCTTCATGTATGACTTTTTCATGAATTGGCTGCTTCTGAGGACGTGTGAACTGAAGATAACAATTTCATCAAAGAGTTATTGGTAAATATTTTTAAACTTAACATAGAAATACTAATAACAAAGACATTATACCTGTGGAGTAACGATGTGTGACACGATCATTGCTCGAGGCCAGGCTATAAATGAGCCAATGGCCTCCCCTACAAAATTAA
This sequence comes from Vigna nakashimae, assembly GCA_034642375.1. Lineage (NCBI taxonomy): Eukaryota > Viridiplantae > Streptophyta > Magnoliopsida > Fabales > Fabaceae > Vigna > Vigna nakashimae. The sequence continues at coordinate 21,917,399 of CM067768.1, forward strand.
TTTCAAGAGTGGGTATAGGCACCTGAGCCTGGGGATCCCGAATCTCGTCAATCGTCACACGAACGTAGTGGGGTAATATGGGAACACCATGAATAATGACCCCTCCCTCAAGCACTCGTCCGATAGCCACAATGCGTGGGGGATCCCCATCAACCAACAACTCATATTGACCGTTGTACTGAGATGGTTCAACAACAGAGCATGATCCTCTAGTGCGGACACGAGGTGGCGTGGGAGTTTCATCGGGCCCCGTGTTCCCCTCTGTCATGGAATGCAGCTTGTGTTCAAGCACTCTTTGTATTTCTTTTTGTTCTTGTAGTTGCTCCATGAATCGTTGCTCCATTGATCTCATGCTTTGGTTGAGTCTTTCCTCACACTGAAGATCCATCTGCCTCAATGCCTCCTGACTCATTGATTGAGTGGTTTTTTGTGTGGGGCCAAAGTAGTCACGAAGACCAATCGCCCCAGGAACTCCACGTACACGTCCTGGGTGCTCGGGCTTTCCAATGGCCGTTGTTAGAATGTCATCCCTACCTTGGCCAACAAATGTTCCCTGAGTCTACTGCTCAACCAACTCATCCTACACATAAAAACGAAGACACTTAGAAGACATGCTGTGATAGATACACAATCAAACGATGTTTAGAATTTAAACTTACAATTCTTTGTGAGATCAAGGCTGCTGAGGAAGATGTCATGTTCCCATCATATTTAGTCCAAGCAGCCTTCCATAGCTCGTACCTAGCAGGTGCAGGTGCTAGGTCCGACGACTCAAGTACCAAGGCATCCACTATAGACTTTTTAAGTTTTCTTTCCAGTTTTGCATAACCACCTCGTGATAACAAGTGTGGTGCATCGTTTAGCCGTTCTCTTTCTTGGGCGGCTAACCTTTTACCCTGTGAAACCATGTACATAAATAAGTGTAAAATCATATGAACTCAATGAAAGGTTTTTAAGTTGTTAAGAAACAGACCTTCCATTCCTCAGTCTCTCTAGATGCGCGAAACTATATCCAGTCCTCCTTTTTGAAGGTATACTGCTGACATGGATTTTGATATTGTCTCTCTCCAAAGACATATAATCGTGTCAGCCTTGTCTTGAAATCCCTCAATCTTATCACGATATGCGATAACACTTTCTTTCTAATTTGTATCGTGTTCGGAATATCATAATGTTGCTGTTTAAAACAAAACACATGTTTTTGATTTTAAAAGATGAAAGAAAATAAGTATATCAACAGTGTTGTAAGTAAACATACCTGAATATCTTGCCATAAGAGGTTCTTCTCAACCTTTGGGACGTCATCCCAAGTTGCATGAAGGATAGATACATGGCTTTTTGCTAACTTACCCATATAACTCCTAAACCTATCAATCTCAACATGTCTCCTCTGCCCATCAACGCGTCCGGCTGTCACATCTACCAATCGTGTGACGCCTCGACCACGTCTGGTCTGTCCCGATCCTGAGTCTGAGGCCGACATACCTGAAAAATTATACAAGGTTAGTAATAATTCAATTTTGATGAACATAAATATAAAGTGAATAATTAACTATCACAACCTATTATGATATTGTTTTCTCCCAAATCCCTTCATTGTGATCACTACCAATTGCCTGTATGACATTGCAATGTCATCAACTAGGTCTTCAATGGGTCTAGATGCAACAGATGTTGTCTCAAGTATATCAAGAGAATCGTCATCATCATGTCTATGCATGTTTTTTCCTTCTAAAACCACTGACCATTTTTTATTCGTTGGATCATTTACGTAAAATATTTGTTTTGCTTGACTAGCCATGATAAATGGTTCATCAGTGTAATTCATCTTGTTCAAGTGTACCAATGTGAAACCAAAGTCACCTGTCATGACACCAGAATTTATATCAACCCATTTACACTTGAAAATCGGGACTCTAAAAGTGACATAATCAACTTCCCATATTTCTTGTATTATTCCAAAATAACTCATGGATGTTGTGATTGGATTTTTGTCTTTAGAGCTAGCAAAGTGGACAGCCTCAGCTTGTAGTGTGACGCCACTATTTTGAACTCTACTTTTGTCATCTTCTACCTTTGTATGAAAAGAAATATTGTTTATATAGTACCCACCATATATAATGATATCTGTGTTCGGTCCACGAGATAACCTCAATCAACTTTCAGAAACATTTGGAGTCGCATAAATCTTTTTCTTAAACCATTGCAAGAAAGTTTTGACATGTTCACTAAGATGCCATTTTTCACTCATTCTTGGGTTTGCTGCCTTTATTTCATTAACGTGGTCAGAAATGTAAGGAATCACATCAATAGTGTTGTTTAAGATGTACAAATGAGCTTGGTCAACTTCTTTTCTGCTAACACTTTGAATTCTCACACCTCGAACACCCTTACCTTCACATTTTTCTTCATGTCTGCTCTTGGGAAGACCCACTGGTTCAATAGATGGCATATAACTTGAACAAAATTCAATGGCTTCCTCTGCAACGTATCACTATATGATTGAAGCTTCTGGTCTATATTGATTCTTGACATATCCCTTTAAGATCTTCATGTATCTCTCAACTGGGTACATCCACCTTAAGAAGAACGACCCACATATTCGAATTTCTTTGACTAGATGAACAATCAAATGTACCATGATATCAAAAAAAGAAGGCGGAAAATACATCTCCAATTGACACAGTAGTCTTATTCCTTCATTTTCCAATTCATCTAAACCTTGAGGGTCAACAACTTTCTTGCAAATGGCATTAAAGAAAGAACTCAGGCGTGTCAGAATACCCCTAATAGAATGGGGTAATTTGCCTCAAATAACAACAGGTAACAATTGTTGCATCAATACATGACAATCATGGGACTTTAAACCAACTAACTTTAACTCTTGCATCGAAACAAGGTTACTAATATTTGAGGAATAACCTTATGGAACCTTGATACTTCTTAAACAGTTACAAAAACTTTATTTTTCTTTTCTAGAAAGTGTGTGACAGGCTAGGGGCAGATAGGTGCGTCTTCCTATTATCTGTGGATGTAACTCGGATCGAATTCCCATGTCAGCCAAATATTGTCGTGCTTTTATTCTGTCTTTGCTCTTCCCTTTGAAGTTTAATAAAGTTCCGATGACACTGTCACAAACATTTTTTTCAAAGTGCATCACATCAATACAATGTCTAACATCAAGGTCACACCAATATGGAAGCGTAAAAAATATTGATCGTTTCTTCCAAATATTTTTTGCAGGGGTACTTTTATGATGTTTTCCAAATACAATGTCAATGTTTTTCACTTTGTTGTACACCTCTTCACCATTCCGGGGTCTGCACACAACCTCATCCTTAACACTTCCGTTAAATGCTTTTTTCAATCTACGATAAGGGTGATTACGAGGAAGGAATTTCGATGTCTTGTATATACTGTCTTTTGTCCATGCTTTAATTGAAGGTAACTAGTGTTTTCTTCACATATGGGACATGCAAAATGACTTTTAACACTATAACTGCTCAAGTTTCCATACGCTGGGAAATCATTTATAGTGCAAAACAACATTGCACGCAAACAGAACTGTTCCTGAACATGTGAATCAAACACGTCCACCCCTTCTTCCCACAACAATTTCAAATCATCAATTAAAAGTTTTAAGTAAACATCAATGTAATTTCCAGGTTGTCTAGGACTCGATATCATCATGGACAACATCACATATTTTCTCTTCATGCACAACATAGGAGAAAGATTGTAAATCATCAACATAATTGGCCATGAACTATGTTGGCTATTTAATTTTCCATATGGATTCATACCATTAGTTGCAAGTGCAAGTCTTAAGTTTCTTGCATCTGCTCCAAGCTCCGGAAATTTTTCATCAATCTTTTTCCATTGGGGTGAATCAGCAGGGTGTCGAAGAAGATTATCACACTTTCTTTCGTCAAAGTGCCATTTAAGGTTCTTTGCATCTTCTTTAACAGAGAACATACGTTTGAACCTAGGTATTATAGGCAAATACCACATCAGCTTAGCAGGTGCACCATCATTACCTTCATCGACAATGTTTCTGTCATATTTCTTTTTAAAACGGGATAAACCACATGTTGGACAATACTTTAGTGAAGCAAACTCCTTTGTGTACAAAACACAATCATTAGGACAAGCATGTATCTTTTGATATTCAAGACCCATTGGACATAATTTTTTTTTGCCTCGTAATTACGAATAGGCAGAGTATTATTTTCTGGAAGCATCTCCTTCAACAACTCCAACAACTCGGTGAAACTTTTATTGGTCCATCCATTCCTTGCTTTTAAACTAAACAACTTTAGTGTTGCAGACAGACCTGTAAAGTTCGAGCATCCGGGGAACAACATTTGCTCTGAATCATTTTTTAGAGAATCATACAAATTAGCTCTTCCAAGATTATCTTCACCGACATCACGTATCATGTCCTCTAAATGATCACTCATCCATTCTTTCACATAATCCGTTCCTCGTGACGTGGTACGCTGGTCCAATACTTCTCCATGCCAAGTCCAAAGGGTATAAGTCCTCATGATGCCGAACATGAATAGATGGTCACGCACATTGCCTAAGTTTTGCAGTATTTGATTAAGACAACGCACACAAGGACAAAAATATGTCCAGTTCACAGACTTTGCATTTTGTTCAACGTATTGCAAGAACTTCGAAAGACCCTTATCATATTTTTTACTGATGCGACGTTCACTCATCCAGCTTTGATCCATTCTATGTTCGTGAAATCATCCGTTTAAGTTTTTAACTCTCACAAGGTTAGGCCTTACCCATTAAAAAAAATTAATTTTCATAATTTGCTAAGACACGTGCATTGAAGTCTACATGATAAATTTGATAAAATTTCGGCAACATTTCGCATTGGTCTCCGAAATACACGAAATGAGAGTAGTAAACGATGACCACAATCAAATATGCATCCGGAGAACAACACAAATACTGAACCGAAAGTTTATCAATCTTATCCATAGACTCCAACTCACATGTTATTGCAAATTATGAAAATTAATTTTCTCAAACCTTCCAATCAGACAATTCAAAAGTTAACACAAACGATTAAAAGATTAATTGTTTTTGTTAAATTTGAAATGGGAACTAAGGGTTACTCAATGATTTGATACTTATAATCTAACATGAAAATTATAATAACACAACTAATACATGCATATTCAAAAGCCAATAACATATGCAGACTTTAAAGTCAAAAACATGCATACACAAAACCCTTGATGCGGGCTGTCGCGACCCATCAAATTTGGTGTGCATTAATAATGCAGTATAGTGCTAGGAAGTGACTCCTAGGTCGTCTCTCAAGGACCAATTTTGCGGTTCGAAAATCGAGTCTAACACAAAAAAAAGGGGGGGGTTTGAAAAGGTTTTGCAAAAATTAAAGAACTTAATAAAGACACAGATGCAAACAAACTAATTTAAGCTAGCATGGTTATTAAACTAGCACTATTAAAAGCCTTAGACAACATTCAAACATCAAACATTGTTACAAACTGATTAACAAACACAGTTAAAAATAATTAAATGCAACACTAACTCAAACACATAAACTCAACCTATTAATTAAATTAATTAAAAACCAAAGAAACCAACAAGCCTAATTTAATCCTAGCAAATTACTTGTCATAATGGCAATTAACAAATGAATTTAAAAGTCCAATTGGCCAAAGAAAGAACACATGGCCGTGAGTCACGATGCACCCAAGTCAAACTTCAATTTCACCTTAAATAAGCCACAAAATGTGTTGAATTCTTCTCCCATGTGCACCATTTTTCAAGAAATTAATGATGGAGACCAATTCCCAGCTGGAAACGTGTAGGAAGAGGTTCCAGACCAGAGAAAACCAGTAATGAAAATTGGTGCAGCGGATGGATGAATTGATGCAGTGTTTGATGTGTTTTAATGGAGGAAAGGTGTATGGGTGAAGCCTCACAGCTCAGAGGGCCTTCATACAGAGGAAGGAAGCTTGAGGAAAGGAGGAGAAGTAGTAATTCAAAGGTGACTTAAGAGCACAAAAGCTGGAAAACAATTTCTGCAGCATATCATTAAGCTCAAAAGTGAATCAATACAAGGAAAAGGCCCTCTTATTTATAGGTGAAGAGGAGCCTAATTTCTAATTCTAATTCCCTCCTAAATTCAAATGGTTCAGATTTATTTTGATCAAGCAAGGTCCATGCCTCTTTCCAGCTCATCAAGCAAGGTGTGTGCTTCCTTCCACATCAGCCCATTTCACGTGGAAAATGTTGGTGCATGCCGTAAGCACCTCTTTTTGGCTCTTTTGCTTGATCTATTGATTTATCTTCTTGGATGGCTTAATCATAGTCTCCAAGATTTATTAATTCCTACAAAACAAAGTATAAATGCTTTAGTTAAGAGAAGAAGGATTTTTATAAGTAACCTTCCATAGAAGCAAAATAGTATGTGGTCCTTCTTCCTCTTGAATCCTCTTTGCCATGGCTCTAGTAAGAGGTCCAATGTGCATCTTAGATGGTCTTCCATCAGACCCTCCCTCTTGAAAAAGATCTATCCTCAGATCTGCTTCATCCTGTTGATCATCTCCTGTGAAAGGAATTAAATCGCAGATGTTAAAAGTAGGACTGACACCATAACTTTCAGGAAGGTCTAATATGTATGCATTATCATTTATCCTTTTGACCACCTTGAATGGACCATCTCCTCTTGGACTAAGTTTGGATTTCCTTTGAGAGGGAAATCTTTCCTTTCTCAAATGAAGCCAAACTAGGTCTCCTTTTTCAAAAACTATTTTCTTTCTCCCTTTGTTGTTGTGTTCTGCATATTTTTGAGTTTGTTTTTCAATTTGGATTTTAACTTTCTCATGTAACTTCTTGATAAACTCCGCTTTAGAAGCACCTTCTTTATGAAGAAAAGAAGATGATTCTGGAAGAGGTAGTAAATCAAGAGGTGTGATAGGCTTAAAACCATAAACAACCTCAAAAGGAGAAAGATTAGTAGTCTTGTGGACTACTCTATTATAAGCAAATTCAATATGAGGTAGATGTTCATCCCAAGATTTGTTATTTCCTCTTAATATTACCCTTAATAATGTAGATAAAGATCTATTTACTACTTCAGTTTGCCCATCAGTTTGTGGGTGACATGTAGTAAAAAATAGAAGTTTAGTTCCAAGCTTTTCCCATAAAGTTTTCCAAAAATGGCTTAGAAACTTCACATCTCTATCAGACACTATAGTTTTGGGTAAGCCATGCAATCTCACTATCTCTTTAAAGAAGAGTCTAGAGATATAGCTAGCATCATCTACTTTGTGGCAGGGTATAAAATGAGCCATTTTACTAAAACGATCTACTACCACAAATATAGAATCATACCCCCTTTGAGTTCTTGGCAATCCTAAGACAAAGTCCATGCTTATGTCCTCCCAAGGGGTATTAGCTATAGGAAGAGGTGTATAGAGTCCATGAGGCATAATTTTGGACTTAGCTTGTAAACAAGCTATACATTTAGAACAATGCCTTTGAACATCTATTCTCATGTGTGGCCAATAAAATTTACTTTTCAAAATGTTTAGAGTTTTATCAACTCCATGATGGCCCATGAGTCCTCCTCCATGACTCTCTTTGATAAGAAGTTTTCTAATGGATCCTTGGGGTATACAAAGTTTTCCTTTATTAAAAAGATACCCCTCAGAAAGATAGAATCCATCAAAAGGCTTCTTAAGACATGATGAATAAGTGGATGCAAATGTTTCATCATTTTCATATAACTCTTTTATGTCATCAAATCCTAATATTTGGGATCCTAGGGTTACTAATAATGTATGTCTTCTAGATAAAGCATCCGCAACAACATTAGTACTCCCCTTTTTGTGTTTGATGACATAGGGAAATTGCTCAAGATATTCCACCCACTTTGCATGTCTTTTGTTTAGCTTTGCTTGCCCTTTAATGTACTTGAGAGATTCATGGTCAGTGTGTATGATGAATTCTCTAGTTACCAAGTAATGCTCCCAAGTTTTTAAAGCTCTAATGAGGGCATACAACTCTTTGTCATAGGTAGGATAATTTAAGGTAGGCCCCCTAAGTTTTTCACTAAAGTAAGCTACGGGATGTCCTCCTTGTATTAAAACAGCTCCTATTCCTACCCCAGATGCATCACATTCTAGTTCAAAGGCTTTGGAAAAATCAAGCAAAACTAGAATAGGTGCATGTGTTAACTTGTGTTTCAAAGTCTCAAAAGACAACTCCTGCTTATCACCCCAAATAAAAGGCATATCTTTCTTGACTAGCTCATTTAAAGGAGCAGCTATGGTGGAGAAATCTTTCACAAATCTCCTATAAAAACTTGCTAGCCCATGAAAACTTCTCACCTCTCCTACATTTTTAGGGGTTGGTCATTCTTGTATAGCCTTGATCTTCTCTGGATCAACATGTACACCTTCTTTTCCCACTTTGAATCCAAGGAAAATCACACTTTCTTGACAAAAAGTACATTTGTCAAAGTTGGCAAAGAGATGATGTTCTCTAAGAAGAAGCAAAACTTTTCTGACATGGTTAAGGTGTTCTTGAAGGCCTTGACTATAGATTAAGATATCATCAAAGTAGACCACTACAAATCTGCCTATGCATTCCCTAAGCACATGATTCATTAATCTCATGAATGTACTTGGAGCATTGGTCAAGCCAAAGGGCATGACTAACCATTCATACAAACCAAACTTGGTCTTAAAAGCAGTTTTCCATTCATCTCCTTCATGAATTCTTATTTGATGGTATCCACTTTTAAGATCAATTTTGGTGAAGAGATTTGCTTCATGTAATTCATCTAACATGTCATCTAGCCTAGGAATGGGATGCCTATACTTGATAGTTATGTTGTTGATGGCCCTACAATCTGTACACATTCTCCAAGACCCATCCTTTTTAGGGACCAACAACACAGGTACAGCACAGGGACTTAAACTCTTTTGGATCCACCCTTTGTTCAACAATTCATTAACTTGTTTCTCTATTTCTTTTGTTTCCATAGGGTTGGTTCTATAGGCTGGCCTATTGGGTAGGCTTGCCCCAGGCACCAAATCTATTTGATGTTCTATTCCCCTCAAAGGTGGTAATCCACTTGGTACCTCTTTGGGAAATATATCATCAAATTCCTTTAAAAGTTTTTGCAACCCTTTTGGTAGAGAACCAAGTTCATGAGTGATTGAAACAAATGCCTCTTTGCAATAAAGAAGTAAATGAGGTTGTCCAAGAAAAAGATTTTTGGAAATATTCAAGGTTTGAGGTTGGACAACTTCATGGGTTGAGGCATGGGTTACCAAATTCTTTCTTTCTTTCTTAGTTTCTTTTTTCTTTTCTCCATCCAACTTCTTCTTAAGAATTATTTGGTCCTCTCTTACTTGTGAAGGTGTAAGAGGACACAAAATAATTTTCTTTCCTTTGTGTTGAATGGTGATTTTGTTGGTGACTCCATCATGTAAAGCTTGTTTATCATATTGCCAAGGTCTTCCAAGTAATATGTGCCCAGCTTCCATTGGTACTATATCACAAACAATTTGATCTTCATATTTGCCAATGGAAATAGGTACACTTACTTGTTCTTTAACTACTATTCCATCATCCTCTTTGATCCATTGAAGTTTGTAAGGTTTAGGATGAGGAGTAGTGGTTAAGCCAAGCTTTTCTACCATTCTAGAACTACAACAGTTGCAACAAGATCCACTATCCACTATCATTGAACATGTCTTTTCTAAAACTTTGCATCTTGTGTGGAATAGGTTCTCTCTTTGTGACTGATCTAATTCTACATGTTTACTTTCCAGGAGTCTCCTTACCATAAGTAAGTCACCATCACAAGGTAAAGCTTCTTCTTCTTCAGAAATGGATGTTTCAGACTCACTATAGGAAGAACCCTCACTTTCACTCTCATGCTCAAGGATGTAAGTTGACTTTCTATTGCGGCACTCAGACGCATAGTGCCCTTTTTCTCCACATCTAAAGCACTTAGTCTCCTTACTCTTATGATCTCTTGAAGGTTCTTTGACTTTTTCTTTTCCTCTCTCTCTCTCTCTTTCTTCATATCTTGGCTTGGTTTGACCACCCTCCCTCTTATACTCTTTCTTATGGTGAAAACTATGAGGGTAATCTTTCTTAGTGGAGCTTTTCCTCTTTATTTGTTGCTCTACCCTCACACAAAGTTGGACTAACTCATTGATATCATTGTAGGGTATAAGTTCAACCCTATCTCTTATGTCATAGTTGAGTCCACTTTGAAATCTAGCAATTGTTATCCTAGGTTCTTCTCTTATACCAGCCCTCAACATGAGTAATTCCATTTTTTGTCTATATTCCTCAACACTCATGTTCATTTGTTGGAGTTTATGGAGTTTATCCATTATCTCCCTATCATAGTAGGCTGGTACATGCCTCCTCCTCAAGGCAGTTCTTAACTCATTCCAATATCTAATGGGAGGTAAGTGTCTTAGCCTATAATCTTTGACCAAGGCTGTCCACCAAATTAAGGCATAGCCTTGAAAGCTTAGAGAAGCCATGGTGACTCTCTTTTCATCATCTATTTGGTGGCATTCAAACAATTGCTCAACTTTCATTTCCCACTCTAGATATTCTTCCACATCATCCTTTCCATGAAAAGAAGGTAGATCAATTTTGGGCTCTCTTGGATGGTGTTCTCTCACTCTATGATGTCTTCTAGGAGACATTTGGTAGTGGTCATCATTGTGATGACTACTATATTGCTCAAGCTCACTAGAAGATGATGATTCTTCTTTTCTCCTATGGGAAGATCTCTCTTTTCTTTTGTCTTGATTATTCAAAAGTTGACTAATCATGTCTTTGAGCTCACTAATCTCTCTATCCCTTTGTTCAAATTTTTGTTGAAATTCTTCCCTTAAAGAACTCTCACTATTGGGTTTGATGCTACCTTGCACACTTGATTGACTCATTCTTGTCAAATGGAAAAGGTTTTCACAAAGTTTCAAAATATTTGGCAAGTAATGAGTGAAAAGATTTTCACAAGCTTTCTTTGTTTTTGGTGAAAAATTTCTAAAGAGATTCTAGAGGCAAAAGATGTTTCTAAGTAGCTCCCAGGAAGAAGAGGTGAGTCACAAATGGACAAGCTTAGAAACCAAGTTCTTCCTTAGCCAGAGTTTCCTTAAAGTTATCTTTTACCTTAGTTTCTAAGTAGAAATTCTTCAAATCTTTTCAAATGTTATGAAATGAACCTAAAACCAAAGAAAGGTTGACTAAATGCTATGCAATCCTATATACCACGGAGACTTAAAAACAAACAAAAAAAATTAAGCAAGAAATTAAAGAAAGCAATAAAGATGCAAGAATGTAAATGCTAGACGGCCCTAAGTGAAAGTGCAAGTGACACTTGGAGCCCCTTGACACACTTCCACACTAAGAAAACGAAATTGGACTATTACAATGTTCAATTGTGAACTTGGAATTGCTTCAAGAGCATTTTCCCAAGTCACTTAGCCAAGAAATGAAAATCAACTTTAAACAACAAAGGTTCCGCAATATGTGGTGTAAACAAACTTAAAAGAAGGCTTAAAACTAATGTAAGCTTCACTCTCTTGCTTCTGCAGATTGCTACTCCAAAATAGATTGCACTTCAAACTTTTCTGGTGTATTTTTAGCTGCTGGAACAGCAGAGTTGCAGCTGCTCAAAAGCTCCCTTTTTGTTCCCACTTCAGCCCCCTTTTCACTTCCTAATATGGTGCCTCAGTAGGGAAAGGTTTCTGCTTCTGGATGCCTCACAATAGTTACCACAGCACCTCAAGATTCCAGTCAAACACACCAAACAGAATTAGCAAACTGCACCAGAATTTCAAACCAGATTTTGTTTTGAATGTTTGACAATTTGGAAGCCAAGAATGGGAAATCAAATGGAAACAGGGATGGAATAACAGAAAGCACTCAAAAGGAACCTAATAGTGGTACTAAAACAGATTAAGAAAGCAACAAAAACAGAAATAGCAGATCACAAACTCATCCAGACCAAACTGTTTGATATTTTACCAAAGTGTTTGTTAAAATGCCCCAATGAAAACCAGATTTGGTGTTTTGGGGTTTTTAACTGACAAAAACTGGATTGCACGATTCAACAGGCCTTTTAACACTTGCTCTGACTTATTTTGATCATTTATTTTCAATTTAAAGTAATGAACCAGCTCTTACTACAATCCAGAAATGAATTTGAACAAGAATGACCAAAACAGTTGCTGGAAAACTGATTTCTGCACCAGAAAAAGTGGCTTAAAATGGTGGTTTTAAACCCAAAATTGATTGGAAGTGATTCAGCAGTTCAATTGATGCATCAAACAACTTTGTATCATCATTTTAAAGATGTTTAAACATTGAAACAGCTAGAAAACAGATTACAATGTGAATTCACTGGTGCACTTCCATTTTAAAGGCAATTTTAAGGTTTAAAAAGGCAAATCTGCATATAGGCTAAAAAATGACCAAATGAACAGTGCAAACAACTTTGGAATGACAATTTAAACTTGCTCAAATGTTGTAAATGCACAGAAATAGCAAGACTCAACAATTCACCCTTGCTATAGCCTATTTATGCAGCAAATTGTACCTTCCACACTCTCCAAGACCGTCCCCTCTCTCCTTCCATGCAGCAAAGAAATGATTTTATACACCAAAGCACACAATTTACATGAACCACCAAGTGGAAATGCCAAAGAAGGCTTCAAAGACCAATGTGCAAATGGAAGATACCATGGGTGCTCCTACCAATGTGCCAAGTAAGCTAAATCAAATGAAAACAAACTCTAAAAACCTCCATTTCTCATTGAAATTCACGGCTGGAACAAGCAAAGGCCAAATCTCAAAGTGGAAACATTCCTTGGGTCAAAACAAGCATCTTTTGTGTTGGTCCAAAAGTGGTAAAAATTAAATGAAGCAATTTCCTCTCTCCTACAAACTCCAAACGATTTTTCTTCAAGAATTATGCATCCAAAAGCTTTCTTCCACTCTTCACTACAGAGAACAACTTCAAGAAACCAAAGTTAAAGTTGCAAATGAACACAAGAACAATAAACCCAAACTTCTACTCATCAACCCGTCTTTAACACTACCATTTCTTCAAGTCTCTTTGCAAAAACGAAAATAATACTTAGACCATTAATTCCAGTTCTGTCCAGCCTCCATAACATCACCAATATCTGATCCCAACCTTGTCTCAAGCATCAAAACCGAAAAATGCAAGAAAAGAGTTAAACCCACAACACCCACACATCATCTTAAGCTCTCTTCAACCTAAAACTACATAGAACTTCATTTTTATCATCCAACCATATAGAATGAGATAAAAACCGAGAGGAACAGCAGCAAAGGGAGAGGAAAGCGAAATATAAAGTTACTCAAACCCAACATCCACCATGGAAATGCAAAGACAAGCTCCAAAACTCAAACTCCAAGCATCAAGAACAAGCAAATGGAAGTGGAAATGAATAGTTTTTCACCACCAATAAGCTAAGACAACCAAGAGTAAATTAAGAGAAGAAGAAAATCTGCATCTTGCTCATTGAAATGGCCAAAAACGAGACACCCAAGTCAAGCTCTCCATAAGAGTGTTCATACAAGAAACCCTAAGAGAGAAAAGCTCGAAAACGTGAAAAAAATGAAGTGTGTAAGAGTCTTTTTGTGTGGTTGGCTAAGGCTCTCTAAAATGCCGAGAGTTTTCTTCTAAATGGAGTCCACAATCAATTAAAAACCCTAATAAAAAAGGCACATGTCCTACAAATGGGTCTTTTTACAAAATTGCCCCTAAAAGGGTCCAAAACACCAAATTCTAATTAAGGGCTTCTAGAAAACGAAATTACAATTTTAATTAGAATCTAAATGACTAAATGTTGAGCCTTTAAGTGTGTCATGCCATATCCCAATGATCCAGATGATGTTTCCACAACTTTCCTGTAACCAGAAATGCACTTAATCAGCTCAGAAAACCCAAATTAGCACAATTACGAATTTCCGACCAAATTAAGCAGAATTCGGAAAACGGGGAAATAATAGACAATTAAACACAATTACCTGGTTTATTTAAGTGCAATAAACTAAATATAATTCAAGAAATAACAACTCATCAACCCTATCAAAAAATTATTAACGAAGAAACTAACTTGAAGAGCAGATTTGAAATGAAAATGAAGGGAAATGGAGGAGTGCACGACCTATAACGTAGGCCAAAAAACGCCGCCGAAGAACATGCAACAAACTGCACCAAAACGCACAGAAAATGATTTTTAATCGATCCAAATGAAAGATATTTCATCACTGAACAATTTAATCAGAATCAAAGTAAGATTAAATGGTCCAAAACAGATAAAAACCAACCTTGAAATGCAAGGCGCAGAGGGAAAACATGAGGAAGATGATGAATAGTGAGCATAACTCCTCGTGGGTTCGCGTTTTGGTATATATATCCTTAGACGTCTGGTGTTGGGAGGCCCCGACGTCTATACTACTATAGATGTTAGGGCAGTCATTAATATGACGTCTTCTGGTTATAAATATTGAAATTCACGGGGGATTTTAAACGTATGTTAGAGGGGGCCGGACGTCTATAATATTATAGACGTCCGACCCCCTCCAGAACGGACGTCTAAGAGGCTAACAGGGTAGTTGAAGAGTTAATTGCGTTTAGCCTTTTAAACGTCCGTTCTGGAGGGGGCCGGACGTCTATAATGTTATAGACATCCGGCCCCCTCTAACAGACGTTTAAAAGGTTGAAGCAAATAAACTCTTCAACTCCCCCGTCAGCCTTTTAAACGTCCGTTAGAGGGGACGGGGCGTCTATAATATTATAGACGTCTGACCCCCTCCAGAACGGACGTCTAGGGAAAAATATTTATAGAGAGAAATGTAGAGAAAAATGTTTGTAGAGAAAAATGTAGGGATCATGCATGTAGAGAAAAATGTTTGTGATAGCTTGATTGGTACACTACTAAACATCTAGGGAAAAACAAAAGATGGAGTGAATGCGCGTTTGGATTTGGTTGACATGAAGATCCGAGAAGAGTTGGCACCAAGAGAGATTGGTAAACGTACTTATTTGCCCCCTGCATGTTACACAATGTCCAGACAAGAGAAAATAAGTTTTTGTCTTTGTTTAAAGAGTATCAAGGTACCACAAGGATACTCTTCAAATATCAAGAGCTTAGTGTCAATGCAGGACTTAAAACTTGTTTGTCTGAAGTCTCACAATTGCCACATCTTAATGCAACAATTGTTACCGGTGGCAATTCGTGGAATTTTGCCCAAAAAAGTTAGGCAGACCATAACTCGATTGTGCTCATTTTTCTCGTCAATTTGTAGTAAAGTCGTCGATCCTACAAAGTTAGATGAACTTCAAAGTGAAATTATGATCATCTTGTGTCAGCTAGAAATGTTTTTCCCTCCATCCTTTTTTGACATCATGGTGAATTTACTTGTTCATTTGGTCAGAGAAATAAAGTTGTGTTGACCAATATACTTAAGATGGATGTACCCCTATTGAGCGTTATATGAAGATTTTGAAAGGGTACGTCAAAAATCAATATCGTCCAGAAGGTTCAATGATTGAAAGATATATTCCTAAAGAAAGTATTGAGTTTTGCTCTGATTATATGACTAAAGCAAATCCGATAGGACTCCCTCGGACATCATGGTTAAATAGATATTCTACAAGTAAAAGCATCCAAGGTGTGAATGTGGTGACGAAAAGTCGTAAAGAATTGATGTAAGCAAATTTTTACATATTAAACAACACAGATGAAGTGATCCCATTTTTGGAAGCACACAAAGTCGTTGTAAAGGACAAGTATCCATGACAATCAGAGAAATGGCAGTTGATGGAGCATAACAGAACATTCTTGTCCTGGTTCAAATCTGAAGTTTTGAAAGAATCACGGTCCTCTAAGACTTTGTTGTGGATAGCAAATGGTTTGAAGTTTGATGTTCTATGTTGTACAGACTACGAAATTAATAATTGCACATTCTATACAAAGACTTTGGATGATAAAAGCAGAGTACAAAATAGTGGCGTCAGTCTAGAAGCTGAGTCGCTACAATTTTCCACGTCCAAAGATCAAAATCCTGTAATTGGATCCATGAGATATTATGGTAGAATTGAAGAGATATGGGAGGTTGATTACACTAAGTTTTCCGTTGCACTCTTCAAATGTAAGTGGGTCGACAATAAGAGTGGTATCAAAATAGATGAATCTGGTATGACACTTGTTGATTTCCGAAAGGTTGGTTATGGAGACGAACCATTCATCATGGCATATCAAGCAAGTCAGGTTTTTTATGTCAAAGATCTTACGTCTGGCCATTGGTATGTTGCTCTCCAAGGAAAAAGACAAATTGAAGATAAAGATGAGAATCTAAGTAATCTTCATATTGCTGACAATCATCCATTTAAAACGACAATAAATTTGGATGACGACCCTCTAATTGATGATATACAAGCAATACGGGAAGATCACAATGAGGGAATATATATATGATTATGTATGAATTTCATGTTTGTGTAAATATTTATGGCTTTTGTTAAATAATATATGTTATTTTATAAGTGTTTTATTAATCTTTCATCTTATTTATTGTGATAGATATATGGCTGAGTCACCTCATTCGTCAGGGGATGAAGTCCCCACCACTTCTAGACGTACGAGAGGAGTGACGAGATTATGACAGCTTATACTTAGAAGAAATGCAGGTGAGAGGACACCTGCCATTATTCACGTGGTCACTAGAGTTGAATCTGGCCGAAATGCAGATGTATTTAGGTCTTACCTTGGACTACTAGCATGTGATCGTATCTCTATACTTACTACATCCTTTGACCATGTATCTGAGCACGATCGAAAGCTCATTTGGCAAGCTCTATTGGTAAGTTAAATAATATTGCTCAAATTTCTAGATTCATTATATTGATAATTTTGTATTGATATAAGGTTATTACTTTGTTTGTTGTAGATGACATTTGATATGCCAAATGTAGAGAGCTTAAGGTCAAAAGCAAAGGGAATAAGTGCTTAGAATAAAAATCCACACCTACTGTCTCGTGGTGGATATAGGAAGCTCGAGGAAAAAATAATGAAGCAGAAGTCAGATAGTATACTTCCACTTTCTGAGGGTGGTGACCCTTCTGCTCCTCCTTCACCACCATCTCGACACGATGATGGAAAAACGGCTCTGAGAAGTGACCAAAGGCACGACGCGGACTCCTCGAAGCTTCCTCTAGAGATGAACGGCGAAAAATGACACAAACTCGAAGAAGAACAAGAAACACAGGGTTAAACTCGATAGAAAACCTAGAAACAGAGGGTTAAACTCAACAAACATGAAATCAACACAAGACATTCAATGAAGATAATGAACAATGCGAAGAATTGAAGAACAAACTCAGAATCAAGACATAACTAGAAACAAAGACAAAGACGCGAATCAAACTGAAACAAGAATTGAAACATAGATACTTACCTTTGACGCATGAACGAAACCAAAGCTCTGATACCAACTGATGGAAAAACGGTTCCGAGAAGTGACCAAAGGCGCGACGCGGACTCCTCGAAGCTTCCTCCAAAGATGAACGCAGCGGAAAAGGTTTGGAACAGATCAAGAGTGATTTTAGTCAGCTAAAATAAGAGAAAATGATGAAAGAAACCCTAGGTTTTGATGTGGTCAGGAGATGCGGGAAGAGAAAATGCAAATCTAAGAAGAGAGTGTGAGTGATGAAATGATTATGTGAGTGAAAGAGGCCTACCGTGATGAAAGAGGCTTACCGTGATGAAAGCAGAAGGCTCGCGAGGATGAGCTCTCGAGAGAGAAATGGAAGCGAGACGTGGTTCTGCGAGAGAGAAGCGGTGAGAAATGAAATGTTCCTCGTGGCAGTGAAATGAATAAGTGGTGATGTTGTACACGAGACAAAGGAGGACGCGTGGCAAAGCGGTGTTGACGCCACTATGCTGAAGCGCATTGAAGTAACGGTGATGATGTGTGATGAGAGAGAAGCAAGGTGGAATTTGGAAAATGAAAGTGAGAGAGGTGCTTGGAAGGTGGCTAGAGGGAGTCTTTGGACTCTTTAGCCTATGACTTTCAAGAGAGAATAGTTTCTGATTCAGAAAACTCAATTCTCATTAATCTCAAAAGTCCTAATACAAGAAAGGAGTTGGGTATTTATAGTAACTCATGCTCCTTAAGAGCTAAGTTATGAAAGATAAAAATACAAAAGGAGGACTATGTCAAGCAAGATTCCATCATTCCCTCCCTCTTAAAGAAAACGATTTGTCCTCAAATCTGGCAATCGCCTTATGAAGAAGCTCCACACAATCTTTGGGAGCATGGCCATCTTGGATTGGTCTTTGATGAATCAATATTTTATTGATTTCACTTAGTTTATTGTACCAGATTTAATCAAGGAATTGTGCTTGAATGTACAATATTATCCTATTTTTCCTAATTGTGCTAAATTTGATCAGAAATTCTTATTTTAACTAATTTGAATGAACTGAGCTAATTATTTTACAAGGAAAATTTGGAGATACAATTGGGGACATTTGAAGGTTAAATGAGAAATGGAAATTGAGCCCAATGCATCTCAGTCATTTCAATTTTCGCACAGTGCTGCGTGAATGTTGTGTCAACTTGTGTGTCCTCGTTTGAGTTCAATTCTTATCCGTTTTCCATGAAATTTTTTTTCATAGTTTCGTCTAGATGTCTATTTTCACGTATAGTTTTTACTTTGTTCAAATTAGTTCTGTACTGTTCCCAGTAAGTTTTTTACTCCCCTATGTCAGTCCAATGATTACTGTTTGAGTGTTCTAATATGTTTGCATTGTTTGCTTGCTGTTTAATACTTGTGGTGGCTGGAATTTATCATTGGACAATGCATCTCATGGCCACAAAAAGAAATTAAATGTGGTTCTAGACTCTTAATTGGTTGCAAGGAGGTCCAAATTGTTTTGAGTTGAACAAAACTGCACATCCAGAAGATTGAAGAAATGAAGTGCAGCTGCCAAATATTTCAAATGTCACGGCAAGCACACCAAACCAGCTAAGGAATATTCTTTCTTGCTTTTTAAATGGCTTAACATTTGGCATAAAAGAGGAGGGGACCACTTTGCAAGTGTTCACGGTTTTGGAAGATAGCATTACACACGACATTCATTTTGTGAAGCAGCAGGGATGAGAAGCTTCTCTTCCTTTCTTCCAATAAAGAAGCGGTGATTATGTTGAGTGAAGGAACACGCGGACAACATCAACACGAACTTGGTCCAACATCAAGGCACCAGGCGTCCAGCAATGTAGGGGGTGCACTGTCCAGTGAGGCCCACCACGACCCAAGGCAGGAGAAGACCTTCAAGCTTGGAGGGGTGCATACGTAAAGCAGCAGCAACACACGACCCTTGTGGCTGACGTGTTCAGCAGCGGGGATGAGGGTTTAAAAAAAAGTGGGATATTTGTTTATTGTAGAGTTTGGTTTAATATTTTCTTTTACTTTAATGTTATCTATTTTGTTCAGTTGTGATATTTTAATTGTAATGTTAGCTTAAGTAAGTTATGTTGGTCATTAGAGATATTACATTGCTTTCTTGAGATTTCCGGACTGTTCTCTTGTTTATTCTGCTTTGCTTATTGGTGTTTTAATTTAGTTTATTTTGAATCACAAAAACACTTTCAAAATCCCCCACTACGTGTTTGACCTAAGACTCGAACCACATTTGGTCCTTGAGAGACGACCTAGGAGTCACTTCCTAGCTTATACTGCATTAATTTTGCAATCAACTTTTGTGTGAGGTGCGACCCTCTCAACAGCCTTATTCTTTTATATCCACCTTTTATTCCTCCTGGATCAGACACAAATATGCAATAAACATCAAATATATTTTCAATTAATATCAATCCAAGAAAGAATTTTTTTATAAAATCAAGGATACAAGGACTTCTAATATTTTGTTTTATCACATTCGAAAATTCTAGAAGTCCAAATTCAGTTTTGTCTTGAGTTATTTCTTTCCTAAAAGATAAGAATAATTCAAGAGTTGAATTGTCATATTTTGAAAAGGTTTGCATAGAATATGAGATGACAATTGGTTTGAAAGAGAAGTTAAAAATTGAAAAATAATTAATTATTGGAAAAGAAGTAAAGATTTGGAAACCTTCCCTTTTAGGTTCCATGGTTTTTGAAAGAATAGGATTTGTCATGAGTAACAATTTCTCCTTTTCGTTCTTCTCTCTTTCTTGCCTTTCTCTTTTTTCTTCTTCTTTTCTTTTTTTTTCTTTTCTCTCTTCTTCTTTTCTTTTATCTTCTTCTCTTTCTTCCTTTTCTTCTTCTCTTCTTCTTCTCTCTTCTTCTCTTCTTCATTCCTCTCTTCTTCTCTCTTCTCTTTTCTCGTTTTCTTCTCTTTCTCTCTTCTCTTCTTCTTTCCTTTCTTCCTCTTCTTTTCTCTCAATCTCTCTTTCTCTTTTCTTATACTTGATCTCTTTAAGTCTTGCCCCAATTTCTAATTCTCTACGAAGAAACCCATGATCATTTAAACTTTCAAGAAATAATTTTTCATCATCAATGCAATCCCTAATTAGTTCCAGGTTTCTTTTAATACCTGAAGGAACAAACTTTCTTTTCATGCAAGCTTTTAAATCATGCCAATCACGTATGGAGGACTTTCTACCTTTCCTAACATGATATTGCCTTTCATTCCACCATTCACTTGCATGCTCTTCTAACTTAGAGAGATATATGCTAAGGACATAATATTCACTCTCTCCATAAAACCAAGGATTTATTTTATCAATTTCTTTTTCCCAAGCTAGGTATGTTAATGCACCTATGTCTTTACCAAAGGATGGAAGATTCCTAGCTTGTTTAAACATTTCATTAGCTTTATCTAACCTAGAAGACCTATATGAACTATAACAAGACATCTTTGTTTTTAATAGTTTTCTTTGTGTGAAAGGTATACAAGATTCACACTTAGACAAGTCCCAGGTAAGAGAGGTGAGTCACAAAGACTGCTTAAGTACCAAGTCTTACCTTGCCAGAAATGACTTAGGTTACTACTAGTTACCCTTTAAACAAAAATCACCTTTAAAATCAAAGAACACAACTCACAAACAATTAAGCACAATTAAAAGACTAGACTCTTGGACTCTAATGTGATAAGGCTTTTGTTCATTCAATAATAAGAAGCAAGAAACAAAGCTTTTGATCAAAGTGAGCACTAAAATTGAACCTAATAATAACTCTAGAAAAGATTTTAAAAGAAATAAAAACCAAACAAGAAGCTGCTAAAATGTTTAAGAGAAATCCAGTTTCTAACAACAATTTCTGATTTTGGTATTTCAAAAAATTACACACACTAGACTGCACTGACCTAATTGGTTTTTAAAACTGTTCAATGACTATTTTTATTGATTGTTCACAAATTTTTTTTATTGTCAAACCTGTTGCTACAGTCCAGATACAAGATTCCAAAAATCAGAGTTTAGCACACAAAAATTATGCAGCAACTTGTGAAGGAAAATGGTCAAAACTTGGTGGTCTCAAGAGTGTAAATATGTATGGCAGCTAGAACTCATAATACTTTTGCATCAACAAGTTTAGAGCATGAATTAAAACTAGTTTAAACAATTTAAAGATGCAGAAACAAAGTCTTTCAAAAATTGCAATTGTTCAGCTACCAACTCACTCAAAATAAGCAACTCAACCAACCAAAATTTGACTCAAATGTTGAAACAACATGTGAACAAGTCAGAGGACTCAAAAACAACAAACAAAAGTTGAAAAAAATTACTATGAAATGGATGGAAGATGTTCAGCCATGATCTAAATGCCAAACAGATTTAAAAACATAAAAAAGGACTCAAGCAAAGAATGTGCAGATCGGCCAATTGCTGCAACAATGTTAAGTTGTGTTCACAACGTGCTACTGATCTAGGCTATGCCTTTCATTGATCTTTGCAGTATGCACTTGCTTTTTAACAGAAGCTCAAAATCCAGAAATGAATGTAGCAAAAGAATATGGACTAAAACAATTTTAACTTTAAAGAATAATTGGACTGGCCAATGGATATCTATCAACTAGCTCATTCGTTTGAATGTGTCATTGCTTGTGTGGTTTGATAGAGTTTATACCAAGGCTCAAACACAATTTGACGATCAAATGTACAAATGAAATCAGTTTTAGGACAGATAAAAAACTGCACCAGTTTCAACCAATGCACATGACTATAGACAAGATAGAATATGATGCTCGAATAAAATGGCTCAAACAAAAATTTGGACTGATGAAAATGATGAACAATACTCAAAGTAAAGAAAACACACATACACAAAATTATAGAATCCTAAACACGAAACTCATAACAGTGAACATATCAACTTGAAAACCTAAACCCAGAAATTGAGATCCAAGAACGAACAAACATATTTGAATCTCATACAGAGAAAATAAACTCAACAAACGCGAAATCAACACAAGACATTCAATGAAGATAATGAACAATGCGAAAAATTGAAGAACAAACTCAGAATCAAGACATAACTAGAAACAAAGACAAAGACGCTGTCAACACCCAATTTCGTCCGGATTGATCAATAGATTTATTGTATTTTATTTTCGTCTAAAAAAAAAAAAAAAAAGAAAAAAAAAAGAAATAAAAAAAATAAAAATAAAATAAATAAATAAATAAATAAATAAAAAATAAATAAATAAATAAATAAATAAATAAATGAATAAAAAAAAATAAACAAGAAAGGACGTTCGTCCTCTACACTGCAGACGTTCGTCCTCTTCTGTGCACTGCAGACGTTCGTCCTCTTCTGTGCGCTGCTGACGTTCGGTTTCTTCCAAATGCAAGCAACAGTTCGGTCTTTATTGAACGATGCCATAGATTTTTGAACGTTCGGCTTTTGTACGTTCGTCCTCGGTTTCCAACCGCCCGTTCTTTGCTTTGTTAGACCATTCGGTCATTCGGCTCTTTAGGACGTTCGGTCATGTTGATTCTTAGTGAACGTTCGGTCTCATTTGTTTACTGGACGTTCGGTTTCGTAATTGAACGTTCGGTCTCAACGTGTTCAGCAGTTGGAGTATTGTGACGCTCGTCCAAATAGTAACTTGAGCGTTCGGTCATTTGTCTTAACGAGCGTTCGGCATTGGTGACGTTACACTATGCTACCACTCGTTCTCTTCGTTCTGAGCGTTCGATATCGGTGGTCGAGCTTATAGCACTCGTGAAAGTGTCGTTCGGTCGTATTTTGGTTTGAGTCTTAGGGGGTTCGGTCTGTGTGTTTCGTTGGTTAGAGCGTTCGTTCATATAATTTCAGCGGTCAGTCGTTTTCTGTTTTGACCGAGCGTCCATAAGTAGGTTTTAGTCTTTCTCATAAAGCAATTTAGAGCGTTCGGTCTTTTTGGATTTGTGATTGTGGGCGTTCGTCTTTAAATTTGGTTTTGAATTAACGAATTGTGAGCGCTCGGTTTTCTTAGGTTTAACTTGTGAGCGTTTGGTATCCTCAGTCTTTCCTTGTGGACGTTCGGTCTTATATTTGGGATTGAGTTTTGGGCGTTCGGTTTTGAACGTTCGGTTTTTGAGTGTTGAACGTTCGGTTCCGGCGTTTTGTATGACAGTTGAGCGTTCGACCTAGATCAGAAGTTGAACGTTCGGTCAGAGCGTTCGGTCATTTTCGTGAGTTGTCGTTTCGTTTATCCTTCAAGAGCGTTCGTCTGGAGGCGCTCGTTAGCAGATCACATTTTGACGAGCGTCCAAAAGCAGTGCTGACGAGCGTCCGAAAGCAGAGCTGACGAGCGTCCAAAAGAAGAGTTGACGAGCGTCCAAAAGCAGTGCTGACGAGCGTCCAAAAAGTGGCGGCTTACAGTATGGGTTTCTCTGACACATTCACTTTTTGGTTTGTCTACCACGGGGTGTACATCTCAAGCCACGGCTGTCAAGTCGTCTTTTACGCCATTCAAGAGAGGGAACATTCTTGGGAACACATTCAAGAGAAGGAACATTCTTGGGAACATAGGGAAACCCTCCCATTATCTTGGGCCTTTCCTCATTGGGAGGATAACCTGGGACCACTCTCACGGATAACCCTTTTTGAGCTCAAACAGATTATCTAAGGGGAGGGGAGTTCACAAGAGAGGGGAAAAAGGAGGACTTAGCCAAAGAAAAGAGGGGGAGACGTTAGGAAAAAGGGAGTCAGTCACAAGAACCTCATTCATCAGTCGGCCACAGGGAACATCGCTCAAACAGTACAAGGAACAAGAGGCATCATTCACTGCAAGGGGAAGGAGAACCAGAGAGTCCATCTTGAAGCTGCGGAGGTAAGTTTCGTATACCCAAAACTCTTTGGTCATGCCCATGCTCATCTATTTGATTTCCTTATGCTTGCCGAGATGAATGAAGTATGTGTTCGATCAATGTATGGTTATATTCACTTTCCTCATTTAATTAAGTATAACCCCAGTATAAAAACTCCATCTCAGTTTGGCCATGTTTCCAACCCGTCTTCCCTGTGAGCGTTCGTCTCCAAGACTGAACCTCTATCCAGGTTTCCTCACGAGCGTTCGTCCTCCTCACGAGTGTTCGTCCCCCTCACGAGCGTTCGTTCCCATCAATTAACAGTCAGCACCTAACGTCTCCATCTTCTTCGATCATCTCCAACACCCAAAAAAACTCTTTTCCACTGTAATCACCTCAACCCAACGCCTTCATCGTCTATCATGCAGAAACTCATAACCCCAGCCCACCGTTTTCATTCTTACCATTCGGCCAACATCATCACTCATACACAGCCAGTATACCCCAACCTTTTGACCCCTCTCTCCGGTAACCGCCTCATCTTCATCCATTTCCAATAACCAACACACTCGACCAATACTAATCCAGCACCTATCACCCTCATTATCCGTATTCACCCACTGCCACAGCCACTCTCGAGCACCTCGTAACCACAGCCCATCATCTTTATCCATTTTCTCCTCATATCCACCTCCAACACTTGACACTACTACCTAACTCCCCTCACCCATCATTATCCAACACTCACTCCCAACAGAAAACAACAGAAAGCTCCATCACCATTCCATTATCACCATCATCATATTCTCCAAAGTTTGTCATCCCCACACAAAAACTGAAAATAGATAAAAGAGAAATAGAAGAGCCCATTGCAGTGGCCCCGGTGGCGGCAGTTTATGCCTTTTTGGTGGCGGCGTCCATGGTAAAAGGGAAGGATAGGAGAAGCTTGACGCGACAATCAGTGGTGTCCGTGGGAGCGGTTGGCGCGACGGTGGTACCTTGGTTTGCGGCTGGCGGCGGCCAGTCTGGAAACGCGACGCAGAGGCAGATCGACGGTGGCCGGGTTGCGGTGGCTGGTGTAGCGGCACGATGGCTCGACGGCGACGCGCAGTGGCGCGGGTGAACTGGCCGCGGACTGACGGTGGCGACCAGTGGGGTCCGTGACGGCGAGCAGCGCACGGGTGGCACCCTGGTTTGCGGCTGGCGGCGGCCGGTTTGGCGGAGGTCGTCGGCGCTGCAGGTAGGAGAGGGACCTTGGACCTTTAGAACTGAGTAGGGGGATTGGGAACGAAAGGGGGAAATACTGAACCCCTAATGGGATTAGGGTTTCTGAATAGAGACCTTGGGCCTGGCGCGGTTTGCTTCTCATTTCTTCCTGCCACACGCGCACTCCATCCACACCCCCCCTCTGTTTGGGTCGAAGCCCATTCCGTTTCTACAAACCAAAGGAGCCCCAATTTTTGTTCTGCAACCCCTTTTCTCATTTAGGCACCCCCACTATTTGTTTTGTTTTTATCACTTATTTATTTTTATTTTTTATTTCGTTCCCTTATTTATCTTATTATATTTGTTTCTTTATTTTATTATTTTTTTTGTTGTTGTCGTTGTTACCGTTATTGTTTACTCTTATTTATTTTAAATATCTATTTATTTTAAAACGCCTATTTAATAAATAAAATATTTATATATATACAAAATTTACAAAAATACGTTTTAAAGGTTAAGCACACGTGTGATCGTTCGCATCGTCCTTGTGCTAAAAACCTTTTCTCTTTCTTAAATAAAAATTACAAAAAATACGTTTTAAAGGTTAAGCACACGTGTGATCGTTCGCATCATCCTTGTGCTAAAACCTTTACTCTTTCATAAATAAAAATTGCAAAAATATTTTGAAAAGGTTTAAGCACACGTGCGACCGCTCGCGTAGGCCTTGTGCTGAAAATCTTTTCCTTTCCTTTCACAAAAATAAAAGCACAAAAAAATATGTTTTAAAAAAAAAGGGTTAAGCACACGTGTGATCGTTCGCATCGTCCTTGTGCTAAAAACCTTCTCTTTCATAAATAAAAATTACAAAAATATGTTTTAAAGGTTAAGCACACGTGTGATCGCTCGCATCGTCCTTGTGCTAAAAACCTTTCCTCTTTCTTAAACAAAAATTACAAAAAATATGTTTTAAAGGTTAAGCACACGTGTGATCGCTCGCATCGTCCTTGTGCTAAGAACCTTTTATCCTTCTTAAATAAAAATACCAAAAAACATATAAAATCTTCAAAAACCAAAAACATCAACAATTTCAATCAACAAACAATATTGCCTGCCAGAACTACGTGATCCTTGATTCTCCATCAAAAGTGGAGATACGTAGGAGCAAGGCCAGTCCTTGTCAGGTTCATTTCCCAAAAATCCAAATTATCCATAACAAGTTTCCAAGCAATTTCCAAACAATTTCTTCAAACAGTTTTCAAAAAGAACTACGTAACCCTGATTTCTCATTTTTGAATGAGAATACGTAGGACCAAGGTCAATCCTTGTCGGGCCCAAAAAACTAAAAAAAATATATTTTGTTTATTTAGAAATTTATTTTAGGGGATAGTTAAACATTTTGAAACCACATCACATTCGCGCATTTAGTTAAAGGTACTGCCTTCGGGCAGGCGCCGTAGGGTGCTAATACCTTCCCTACGCGTAACCGACTCCCGAACCCAGAATCTGGTTTTCATGGACCGTGTCTTATTAATTTATGGTTTTTCCGTAGTTTCCCAGAATAAACTATGGTGGCGACTCCAAATCTCTTTTCTCAAAAACTTTTATCTATTTTCCATGGATCGTCGTCCCGTCGCGATTCCGGTTGCGACAGACGCGAATCAAACTGAAACAAGAATCGAAACAGAGATACTTACCTTTGACGCGTGAAAGAAACCAAAGCTCTGATACCAACTGATGGAAAAACGGTTCCGAGAAGTGACCAAAGGCGCGACGCGAACTCCTCGAAGCTTCCTCCAAAGATGAACGTAGCGGAAAATGACACAAACTCGAAGAAGAACAAGAAATAAAGGGTTAAACTTGATAGAAAACCTAAAAATGGAAGGAAACCCAATATGAACCGATTAATTGCTTCAAAATGAAGATTGAACAGTGCAAAAGGTTTGGAATGGATCAAGAGTGATTTTAGTCAGCTAAAATAAGAGAAAATGATGAAAGAAACCCTAGGTTTTGATGTGGTCAGGAGATGCGGGAAGAGAAAATGCAAATCTGAGAAGAGAATGTGAGTGACGAAATGATTATGTGAGTGAAAGAGGCTTACCGTGATGAAAGCAGAAGGCTCGCGAGGATGAGCTCTCTCGAGAGAAAAGCGAGACGTGGTTCTGCGAGGGAGAAGCGGTGAGAAATGAAATGTTCCTCGTGGCAGTGAAATGAATAAGTGGTGATGTTGTACATGAGACAAAGGAGGACGCGTAGCCAAGAGGTGTTGACGCCACTGTGCTGAAGCAGATTGAAGTAACGGTGATGATGTGTGATGAGAGAGAAGCACAGTGGAATTTGGAAAATGAAAGTGAGAGAGGTACTTGGAAGGTGGCTAGAGGGAGTCTTTGGACTCTTTAGCCTATGACTTTCAAGAGAGAATAGTTTCTGATTCAGAAAACTCAATTCTCATTAATCTCAAAAGTCCTAATACAAGAAAGGAGTTGGGTATTTATAGTAACCCATGCTCCTTAAGAGCTAAGCTATGAAAGATAAAAATACAAAAGGAGGACTACGTTAAGTAGGATTCCATCACACGAGAAGTGGAAGTTAGTCCGTATAAGACCATCGGGCTCCTACACTTCTGACTCTGCCAGAGAGATAGCTGAAAGAATTGTAAGATGTCATTTCTCATATTTTTACAACATTTTTGTTATATATATTACATAGATCTTTCAAATGATTTTGAAGTTTTGTTATGTGACAAGACTCCTTGGTTGAGCAGAGCTCCCAAGGTCAATTCACACAAGAAGGTCGTCAGGATATATTTGCCACAACTATTGGACGACCTGAGCACCCAGGACGGGTGCGTGGTGTTGGGACTGGCATAGGCATACAATAGTTCTTTGGGTCTTCCTCGCGTCCATATTCATACGAAAAGATGAAGGAAGACATAAGAAAAGAGATGACACAGGAGATCACAAAGAAGGTTCAGATAGATTTGTATGATGAAGTTGTTGAAATGGTTGTGCGCCAGTTCTAGCAGCATTATGATGATGTAAGTTTATGAGAATTTTTTTATATAATTCTATTTTATCAAGTTACTTATATCAAATTATTTCTTCATTTTAGGTATATGTTTGATGTTATTAACAAGAAGGGGTTCAACGATGTATATGGGTTCATTGACCCCTCTATGACTCATGAAAGAAATAAATTTGATGATATCCAAACATACATCACACCTACTTTGGAATGGGGAAGGAAATATATTTTCTCCCTTATATACATGGTTAAGTGAAGTTTGTTAACTTTAAAGTTTCACTTATTAATTTTGGTATCTGACAATGAAGTTATTACCAATTTCAGGTGTCATTGGCAGCTACTTGTGATCTCCATACTGGAGAAAACTGCTGTCTGGTTTTGTTCATTGCACAAGTCTCCTCCCAACCCTCTTTGACATGTAGTAGATCGGTAAGAACCATGTTTTAACTTTTTTGTTATATAAATGTATGCTAAAGCAATTTTTTTTAATAGTTCCCTTGCAACACATATGATGTTATCTGGGAGATCTACCGCTACAGCTAAAAAGCTTGCATGGGTTGCCCTTAAGGTTTGGTATTTTAGTCCATACTTTGTTACATTTGGTTCCATTCGAATGATGTTACTTAATATTTTATAATTATGATGATATATTGTAGTGTAATAGACAAACGGGGTCATATGAATGTGGTTATTACGTCATGTTTTGGATGATGACCATTATTCGTGCACATTACACCAGTGGATGGGAAACGGTAATATTTAGGTTTGAATTTTATTTTCTCTATAGTTTAGATTTCATATACACTAATTGAAATCATTGTGTTTTATGCAGAGATTCAATAGGACTGCTCCAATTCCAGAGAAGTCACTTCAATTTGTGAGGAAAGCATTAGCTAAATATGTAATTCATTTATATAATAGTATGTAGTAGATATTAGGATATAGTAAATTATAAGTTTATGTTTCTAAGTTGTTTTATGTTTTTCTACACTATTATTTGTTTAACTTTGTATATTACATTGATTTATGATTCAAACTTGACTTATGATTACATTGGATTGATTTATGCTTCTAAGAAGTTGATTTATGATTCAATTGAATGTATTTATGTTTTATTATAATTTTCATTCAACCGAGGCAGTATGTCCTATGAAAAAAAATTAAAATAAAATCAAAACATGTACTGCTTCGGTTAGTGAAGAATCGAGGCAGTATCTCACCCTTTTATGCTTCGGTTCACACCCGAGGTAAAAAGTAGTAGACTTTATTGTCTCGCCTAGATATGTCTCGGTTTGGAAACCGCTGTAGTTTTTGTTACCAATAAAGAGCATTGGTAAATTTGAAGATAAATAGTTTTGATGATGCTGAAAGATGTACATTGTTATAGTTGTTTTAAAAGCAATTTGTAGATAATAAATGTATTAGGAAAAGCCTTAAACATGTAATACTTAGAAAAATTCGTATTTCTAGAACTGCTACACATTTAATCGATTATTAGAAGCAATAATCGATTATCCTGAGCCATTCTGAAAAACCTCGTTGCACTGGAATAATCGATTATCACAGTTCTGATGAGAACTGCCAAAATCACTGAAATAATCGATTATTCCTCAGGATAATCGATTATCACTTTTTGAAAACTCTGTAACGAACTCGAATAATCGATTAGCACTAACAATAATCGATTATCTGCGGCAGTTATAATTCATCTTTGCGAAATTAGACCAGTGGGCTATATAGGTGAGTTCCAAAACTCCTAGAAACACTACTGAGCTTGTGAGAATACAGTGTGATCTGAGGAAGTTCCATAAGCTAGTTCATTGCACTGTCAAGTCTCGTGAAAAGGAGAAGCTCTCGCTTTGTGGGTCAAAGGTCGGAGCTATTCTCTTCGAGTTGGCAACGGTACTGTTCTTCCGGTTCGTTGGTCGAAGGAAGAACTGTTCTGCACTGTTCCGGAGTAGAAGGAAAGTGTAGATTGCTTGCTTCCATTTCGTTGGTCGAAGGAAGGTTTTATATTTCTGCCTTTTATTCACTCTTAATTGTATTTTGTTGAAACTGATTTTAGTGAAATCGTTAATCACTTTTTATAGTGATTAACAACTGGACGTAGATTCTTTTGAATCGAACCAGGATAAAAATCCAGTGTATCAATTTTTCTATTCCTTACACTCATTACTGTTTTACGCACATCAAGTGTTTGTTAAATTTTCTCTAAGAAAATTGATTTTCTAAAACGGACCATCATAACTTGATTTGTGACCGTAACACGCTTTCCGAATATTTTATTCTGTTGTGCGACTCTATAACGGTACCGATTGTTCCGACAGTTTTTCCTTACTGTAACTTGGAGTCCTTCTAATCCATTATATTAATTTGACAATCATATCACTTAATTTAATGGATATTCTTTTTGTTTATTACTTAAATCTTTCCATTTGTTTATTAATTAAATTAGTTTGAAATTATTTGTATCACATAAATGTTTGATACATTAATAAGAGAAACCATGTATAAACACCTTAGTTTAATTTCTTCTTCAATTACATCATCATATATCTTATAAACTTTTACTTTTATGTTTTTTTTCTTTCCGGGTCGTTGATAATTAATAGGGTAGCTGAGATATTGATTAAAATTTCGGATGTACATTTAATAAGCCTTAGAAATTGTCTCACTGTCATACAAAATTCTTCGACAATGCAGTTTTTTTTTATTCAAAAAGCGAAATCTATTGTGTATGACAAGAAAAAGTCATCATTAATTTGTTCCCTGGACGAAGTCAATGGGAATAATCGCAAGTTTTGGGGCAGGGGCTAACCCGACCCTACTTCACTCACAGCTAATCTGGATGGGGTTGGGGGCCAGGGGCTTTGGAAAAGCTGGGCCAACAAAAATGGGGCTAAATATAAAAGGGTCAGGGTCGGCCTTGGGGCTTAAAAAAAAACTGACAGCTCTATGTGTAGGTATCCATTCACGAGTTTATACATGAATTTTCTGTAATATAGACCAACCAGATCTTTAGGTTATAAATATAATACAACTACTTGCTAATTGCTCCTCACTCATCACAACCTTGTTTCTCATCCTTCATAGCATTTTTTAAGTACTTAAATCATGGCACGGAGAATCTCATTATCCTTGTCTTCCTCTCATCATACATGGATTGATGATGTTTTTCTAAGTTTTAGAGGTGAAGACACTCGTTTTCACTTCACTGATAATCTCTACCATTCCTTGTGCCAAAAGGGGATTCATACTTTCATCGACCAGGAAGGTCTTAGAAAAGGGGAAGAAATTACTCCTGCTCTTTTTCACGCAATTCAAAATTCAAGGATTTCCATCGTTGTCTTCTCCAAAAACTATGCATCTTCAACCTTTTGCTTGAATGAACTTGTAAAGATCCTTGAATGCGCCAAGGAAGAAGGTCGATCGATTTATCCTATATTTTATGGAGTGGATCCATCGGAAATTCGATATCAGACTGGAACTTATGCAGAGGCATTGTCAAAACACGAAGCTAAGTTCCACAATGACGCTGACAATGAGAAGGCACAAAAATGGAGGAAGGCCTTACAGGAAGCAGCTAATCTATCAGGCTGGCATTTCCAACATGGGTATTTCATACTATCCTTTTATCAACTCTCCGTTTAGGTTTAGGATATATATATTATAAACTCACTTTGCTGATAATTTTCGTATTAATACTAATAAGGAAGGAAAGTGAAATAAATCGTATGGATCTTGATTTATAAAATTTGAGAAATGGATAGAAATTTTTATATGATTAATTGTGATTGAAATGAATGAACTAATCACAAATATTACTAGTATTTTGATACTATGAAAGAAAAGTTGATAGGATAAATGAAAATACAAGAACATGGAAATAGAAAGTAGTTGAAAGTAATATATTTTGTAATAATGTGTTGTGTTAGTTGTTTTCTTACATCAATAAAGTAGACAGATATTTATATATCGGTAAACTATTTTATAAAATACTAACTATAATTCATGTGGAATGTTTTAAATTTTTATTTATGTATAATATTCTTTATTTTTAATATTTTAAAATTTGTATTACATTTAGTACTTTTATTTTACGATTTTTTTTTTTAAGATTTGCATTATACTTTAATAAATAAATTTGATGCTTTAGTTTTAGCATGTTTTCTTATAATGGATAGGTCTGGATCAGAATATAAGTTTATCGAGAAGATTGTTGTAGAGATCTTTAAAAAGATAAATTACATCCCGTTATATGTTTCCGATTATGGAATTGGGCTGAAGAATGCATTGCAAGGAGTGAAATCTCTCTTTGGAGATGGGTCTGCTGTCAACATGATAGGAATTTATGGTATCGGGGGTATAGGTAAAACCACGATTGCTCGTGCTCTCTATAACACTATTTTTTGGGATTATGAAGGTTCTTGTTTTCTACCTGACATTAGAGAAAATGCGATTAATAAGTATGGGATTGTCCAGCTCCAAGAAATACTACTTTCTGAAATATTGAAGGAAGAAGATATTAAAGTGAGAGATATCAATAGAGGAATACCGTTAATTAAAAGGAGACTTGAACGGAAGAAGGTCCTTCTAGTTCTTGATGATGTTGACAAAATAGAGCAGTTAAAGGTACTTGCAGGGGAATGTGATTGGTTTGGCTCTGGAAGTATAATCATCATCACCACGAGAGACAAGCACTTGCTAGAGGCTCATGGAGTGGTAAACTTATATGAGGTTAAACCATTACATGTTGAAAAAGCTTTGGAATTGTTTAACCGGCATGCCTTCAAAAATGGTAAAGTTGATCCAGCTCGTATGAATATTTCCAAACGTGCAGTTTCTTATGCGTGTGGCCTTCCGTTGGCTCTGGAAGTTATAGGATCCCACTTATTTGGAAAAAGTTTAGATGAGTGCCGTTCCGCATTAGATAAATATGAAAGTATTCCTCATGAGAAGATTCATGAAATACTTAAAATAAGCTATGATGGTTTGGAAGAAAATGAAAAGGGAATTTTCTTAGACATAGCTTGTTTCTTCAATACCTGTGAACTGGGTAATGTCACTCCTTTGCTAAAAGCTCATGGTTTTCATGTAGAAGATGGTTTGAGAGTGTTGGTTGACAGATCTCTCATAAAGATTGATTCTTCTGATTTTTTGAGAATGCATGACTTAATTCGAGACACAGGCAGAGAAATTGTAAGGAAGGAATCAACAATTGAGCCAGGCAGACGTAGTAGATTATGGTTTAACGAGGACATTGTTCATGTTCTGGAGGAAAATACGGTAGGTTGATATCATAAACATCTCTGCAATTTTTTCTCTTATCATCCTTTTATTATGTTACCGCTTTGTTGAATACATGCTAGATTTAATATTTATATATTTATCCATGGATAGCATAGCTGATTAAAGTGCATGTTTTTGTGGATAAACTATTGTTTGGCGTGGAAGGGATCTGATAAAATAGAATTCATAAAGCTTGAAGGATACAACAACGTACAAGTGCAATGGAATGGAAAAGCCTTCAAAGAAATGAAGAACTTGAAAATTTTGATAATTGAAGATGCAACCTTTTCTACAGGCCCCGAGCATCTACCAAATAGCTTGAGAGTGCTAGACTGGAGTTGCTATCCTTCGCCATCTTTACCTTCTGATTTCAATCCCAAACGTTTTGAGATAATCCTCATGCCTGAAAGTTGCCTTCTGATGTTCAAGCCACAAAAGGCATGTTTATCTACCAAAGCTTTTGTTCTCAACATGAATTTATACCTTAAGAGATAATAATTTGACCCATTCGCTTTTTATGTTGCAGATTTTGGAATCACTGTCTGTAATAAACCTTGAAGATTGCAAGTACTTAACTGATCTCCCGAGCCTACGAGAGGCATCACTGTTAACAACTCTGCGTCTCGATAGATGCTCTAATTTAGTTAACATTGATGAATCAATTGGGTTTCTTGATAAGCTAAGCTTCTTGAGTGCTAAAAAATGCATTAAGCTGAAAACTCTTGCACCCTGCATCATGTTGACATCTCTTGAAACTTTGGATCTTCGGGAATGCAGAAGTCTTGAAAGTTTCCCAGAAGTATTGGGAAAGATGGAGAAAATAAGGATAATATATTTAGACAACACAGCCATAGACAAATTGCCATTTTCAATTGGAAATTTTGTTTGGCTTGAGCTACTATCCTTGAAGGGATGCGAAAGCCTTGATCAGCTACCAGGTAGTATATGCATGATGCCGAACGTTAAAGTGATAATTGGTTATGGGCATAAAGCATATAATTTTTTTGAAAAAGAGTTGAGCTCAGAGGTTTCTCCAATGACCATGAGAATTGATGATTCTAACCAACATCTTGATGTGTATTATCCATACATGAGTCCCAATAATGCCATCCAAGTATGCAGTCCGGATCCTCTTATCATTTCTGATTTCAATTTGTTATTCCAAAAGCTTAGAAGGGAAGAGGACTGGTATGGCAGATGCAGGGTATCAAAAATGCGTTTCTCGTTTCGAAACAAATTTCCTAAGATAGTGGTATGTTGTAGTTTAGATTTTCCCGCAACGAAAAGCGTCATGATAATGACTTTGAACTTCAGGGTATTCATTAATGATACTTTGCAATTCAATGGTATGTGCAATTCCCTGTTTAGTGGGTGGGGACGAATACTTTGGTGTGATCTAGAAGGCAAAGTGGAGGGGGTATTTTCAGAGCAAGAGTAGAATAGAGCCGAGATTGAGTTTGAGTTGGACTTCCCTGAGCGAAAAAACAGTAGAAATGAGAACACAACAAGGAGCTTTGGTAGAGGAAGTCTTAGCTGGAGCCTAATCGGTGTGTATGAGGAAGGAAATAATAAGGAGGATATACAATTTGAAGATCCCATGTCAATTTTTCCATTAAGTAACACACAACCTCCTTCTTCGTTACCTACTTCTTTGTACTATACCGTTAGTAGAGGAATTCCTGAAGCATGAACGGATATGAATTAAAAAGGTTTTTCTGTCAATACTAGCTGCATAAATGTAAAAATCTTTTCAGTTATTATTTAGATTTATATATTATAAATATTCACTGATACAAAAACAACCTAGACGCATTTAATGTCCAACAATTTAATAGTCAATATCAAAAATGACCATTTAATGTCTAATGACCATTTAGTTCTGTTCACTTGAACAGATTGTAGTGTGCATGTGGATTGAGAAGGATGAAATTAAGAGTGATTTCATGTTCACTTAAACTGATTTACAATGAAAAGCACAGACTGATTTGTGGGATTGTCATCCACTTTCATCTCTGCATATTAGCAAAGATTTGGAGGGATTTAAACCCTTTTACTATATTACCATGTACCTTTTAAATAATTTACTGGTAATAATAATAATAACAAATAATAATAATAATAAATCATGATAATAATAATAAAAATGATAAAAAACAATAATAATAATAATAATAATATAATATTTTA
This sequence comes from Vigna nakashimae, assembly GCA_034642375.1. Lineage (NCBI taxonomy): Eukaryota > Viridiplantae > Streptophyta > Magnoliopsida > Fabales > Fabaceae > Vigna > Vigna nakashimae. The sequence continues at coordinate 21,953,447 of CM067768.1, forward strand.
TTAAATATAATTTAATATTTTATTCTTTATAAAAAAAATTTGTTTAATTGCTAGAAATTAAAGATTACCAAAATATTCTTAGTTATTAATGTAATATAAAATGATAATTGTTAATATTATATTTAATTGTAGAAAATCCTACTCAAACAAACAACAATTAATTCACCCTCAAATCTTCTCAAATTCATCCACTCACTCTCCCCCAATTCCTCTCCCGCAAGTGAACACACCCTTCATGTCTAACAACTTAATAATCAATGATGGGTGATATTTTTTAAATAAATATAATTACTATTACAAAAAAAAAATACATAAATAGTATTTTTTTTATCGCAGATAACGCTTACAAAATACTATATCTATATGACCGTTATCTATTAATAGATAGCATTTCTGAAAACATTATTTAAAAAAACGATATCTATTGTCAGACATAATAACACTTATTTTAGAAAATGATATCTATTGTCATATACAATAGATAGCGCTTATTTAAAAAATGGTATTTATTGGTCTAAATAAAAAAAAAATTTAATAAAATATTTCAAAAAACGTAATATATTTTTTCAAAAAAAAATATAAAATATTAGTTTTGTTGTGTACAAACCTACACTATCCATTGGTTTTATTATATTAAAAAATTATAAAATATTAAACAAAATATATGACAAAGACAAAGGTAAAAAATGTTCATTACTTTAGTGTATAAATAAAAAACATTGATAAAATAATATTTCAAAATATAATTGGAGAGTTGTCCTGTATATATCATAACATGACAATGATTTATAACCCTAACATATATATCATATTTGTACTTATAACTATGTATGTACATCACTATAATATAACATATAAATATGTATTAATTACATATAAATATCGATCTTCTTTAATTTTAATGATTTGATTGTCACGTGTTGACATATATAATTAAAAAAATACTGTAAAAAAAATATAAAAAATTAGTTAATTAAACTTTTATTACAAATTAATATAAAAAAAAATAATGTACACGTGAATCCACGTTGATATGCCTAAAGCTCTTGCGTAGCCATTCACCATTTTCGAAAATCCCTGGAAATGAGGGTGGTTTTAGCGAAACCTTGACTATTTTCGGTTGTTTTTGAGACTTTAAAATACTAAATAATGATGATTATTTTAATATTTTCTTCATTCTTATTTATAAAAGTAATACGATATTTCGTGCTTCTTTATACTATAAGATTTTATATCCATAATGCATCTTTTATTAAGTATTTTTGGACTAAATCTCTAATTTAACTAACGAACGATTAAACTGAAAAAAAATTAGGAAAAGAAAAGTAGCAATTATAAAAGTTAAAAAAGTAAGATAAATTTAATGTTTTTAAGGAAGATAGATTTCATTTACTAAATTAATTACTATTTTAATGTTGTCGATTTACGTAGTTTAATCTCATTAAACAGGAAAATGAGAATAGAAAGAAAAAAGTATTATATTCACAAAATACATGAAAGTTATCATGATTTAACAAGAAAAGGAGACATCTTCCACCAACCATGAGAAGAGCTTTTGGCAAAAAGCTATGAAGCTATCTATTATGAGAACAGCTGGACCACTTCATTAATACAACTATTACACATAATGTTTTTTTTTTTTTTAATCTTATGGCTATCAATTCAAGAATTCAAATTTAAAATACTAATTATGACCAGTAAATTTATGTCCCTCTTTCTTATAAAAAAAACAAATTAGTAAATTACTCTAGACTAATGTTATATTTTATAAGACTTCACAAATTCATTGTTTTTACAAATTTTTATAAAAGAAATTCAATAAAATATGCAAAGAATAGCAGTGATTCTTACATTTATTATATCTTATTATAGTAATTTTAGTAAGTATTATGATCTTTTGAGGGTACATTATACGTTCTTATTCAAATTAAATAGAATTTTTTCCTAAAATTTTTCTACCTCCATGGCCGCCGTCCTTCTATAAATGAGTCACTGGTTGGAACTCTGAAATCACACTAACAGAGATGACTAGGTCTTGTGCTTATCTTCTGCACTGTTTGCTCTTCGTTTCTTTCATTTTGCTCACTGCACAGATACATGCCTCCCAAACAGAAGCCAAATCGCCACTAGTAAAGGGACTCTCATATTCTTTCTATTCCAAAACCTGTCCTAAGCTTGAAACCATTGTCAGAAACCATCTCAAGAAGGTCTTCAAGAACGACAATGGCCAAGCTCCTGCCTTACTCCGCATTTTCTTCCATGATTGCTTTGTTCAGGTAATTAGCTGCAATATATACAATTCCATACCAATATGAAGCATTTTTCGACTAAAAACAACTTTTCTTTTATAGGAACAAAGAATTTGAAATAGTTGGTACATATATAAAAGTAACAAATGTCAGCAGCCGTATTGAAGAAAACAACCAGAAATATAAAGAGTTTGGTTTCAATAGGCACTTAATTTTATAAAAACGACATACACATTAATAGATGGTATAATAATTGGTCCGATAATGATAATATGTATTTAGTTCACGTTTGATTTCTAACAAATATAATTAGATTAATTTTGATAATTAAGAACAAATTATATTGTAAGAACATGAGTTCATGTTTATAAAAGTATTATGTGCCCGTGTTGGTATTAACTCTAGTTATCTTTGTGTGTATAAAATGATATTTTAACACAATTCTTTTATATTTATTTCACATTATTCTTTCATACTTTTTATTCTATTTTTTTTTAAATATAAAATTTTATTTTTTTATAACCATTTTACTTTTGTGTGTCAAATAAATATAAATATGTATTACTTTACCATTATTACTGTGAGTATTTGTAAGACATGCTTTGATGCATGTGAACAGTCAGAACTCAACTCTATTTTTATGAAAAAGGGTTCAATAACAATTGAAAAATGATCATTTTAACCATTATTTGACAATATTTTATTCCTTTTTATCCTCATCTTTCTTGAAAAAAATGTAAAAAAGTTACTTTTTTTTATGATCATTTTATTATTATACTATGTGTAAAATGAATGTGCTATTACTCTTTCATGAACCAAGACCATCCAAGTTGGTTTAATAAAACAAAAGTTTGCCACATGCATATTATAAATATTTGCAATGGATTTTGCAAGTGTAGGGATGTGATGGGTCAGTGCTGCTAGATGGGAGTCCAGGTGAAAGAGACCAACCAGCAAACGGGGGAATAAGAAGTGAGGCTTTGGAAACCATTGATGACCTCAGAGCTCTTGTTCATAAGGACTGTGGAAGAATCGTTTCTTGCGCAGATATCACTGTCTTGGCTGCACGTGATGCTGTTTCTCTTGTAATCTCTACAACCCTCTCACTTCCATTCAATTATTTTCTCTCTCACTCTCTCTTTATATTTTATCATTGTTTTAAAGCATACATAAACTAAATCATGTAAAACTTAGACTCCAATTCTATTGTTAAAGAAACATAGTCATGAAGAAACTTTACTGTAAATGTGATTAGTAAGAAAGATTCCTCTAAATAAATATTATTTTCCCTCTCCATCTTTATCAATAAAGCAATATTATTTTTATATATTTTCCTCCTTTCATCATTTCCCTCTTTTCCATTATCATCTTCCCTACTTCCACTTATCCATACTTGGTGTAAAGAAATTTTCTCCCTCCAGCTTTAACAATAAAGCAATATTATTTTACCTAAAAGTGAAAGTGGGATTAGTTCCTTAATTCAATTTGTACTTTTATTTAGAAGTAATTATGTCCAACAATCCAACACAGCTTTAAGAAATTAAGATAATGATGAGGATGTTATCATTGCCTCTCAAGATGGTATAGGGCTAATCTATCAGTATGTAAACCAGAACACACACATCTATATCATAGGATATAAATTTCCTTTTTGAATTGTTGACTTAGGTTAATTTTGTTTTGAATTTGAACAGACAGGAGGCCCTGATTATGCAGTGCCACTGGGAAGACGAGACGGTGTAAGCTTCAGTACAACAGGAACACGTGACCTTCCCAAACCCTTCAACACCACCGGCGCCACCCTCGACGCTTTCGCCGCCAAAAGCTTCGATGCCACAGACGTGGTGGCGTTATCAGGCGCACACACCTATGGCCGTGCACACTGCAGCACCTTCTTCAACAGGCTTTCCCCGCTGGACCCCATCATGGACAAAACCCTAGCCAAGCAGCTCCAATCCACGTGCCCAAATGCAGACTCCGGCAACACAGCGAACTTGGACATCAGAACGCCCACAATGTTTGATAACAAATACTACCTTGATTTGATGAACCGTCAGGGAGTGTTCACCTCTGACCAGGACCTGTTCAGTGATAAGAGGACAAAAGGGTTGGTGAATGTTTTCGCTGTTAACCAAACCCTGTTCTTTGAGAAGTTTGTCGATGCTGTTGTGAGGCTGAGTCAGTTGGATGTGTTGACCGGAAACCAGGGTGAGATTCGTGCCAAATGCAACGTGGTGAATAGCAAGAAATCTGTGTTGCAAGAGGTGGTGCAATTTGTTTATCAGTTTTGAGTGGATCTGTAGTTTGTTACCTGTGCATGTAGTTCTTCTTTTGTGACGTTGTTTTTCTTAACTTTTTCAGTGGTGTTTAATGAATGTCCTGTTTTGGGGATTGTTGTTTTTGTGTTTAATGTATGACTGGTGTAATGAGAATAAAGAGCTCGATCAGTACTTGAGTTTGCAAAAGAAGAACAACATTTATTTTCCTGGTTCCAAAATAACACTCTTTTAAGATTTCCAAGCACTGATTAAAAGTGAGATATCACTAACATGATACCTACTATAGTATTCTTATAAGTAGTCAATCTCCTTTATAAGATCCTCCTTCATCTTTTTATTGATCGAAATAGATAAAACATAGTATTGAATGCATTCATCATGTACTAGTAGAAAAAATAGGTTTTTATAACGGGTGACCACCAATTATAATAGATTGACTGGACAGCAAAAATAGTAGTATTTTCATAATAAAAAAAGACATATTGTGACAAAGTTACGGACACCGATCATAAGAGGAAAATGTAGTGATAAATTGGTAAATAACTTCAAAATATATTATGACAAGTTTGTGAAAATTTGTCATAATTAAGAATGAAAAAAATACGTTGATGGAAGACCATCTAAGATGCACATTGGACCTCTTACTAGAGCCATGGCAAAGAGGATTCAAGAGGAAGAAGGACCACATACTATTTTGCTTCTATGAAAGGTTACTTATAAAAATCCTTCTTCTCTTAACTAAAGCATTTATACTTTGTTTTGTAGGAATTAATAAATCTTGGAGACTATGATTGAGCCATCCAAGAAGATAAATCAATAGATCAAGCAAAAGAGCCAAAAAGAGGTGCTTACGGCATGCACCAACATTTTCCACGTGAAATGGGCTGATGTGGAAGGAAGCACACACCTTGCTTGATGAGCTGGAAAGAGGCATGGACCTTGCTTGATCAAAATAAATCTGAACCATTTGAATTTAGGAGGGAATTATAATTAGAAATTAGGCTCCTCTTCACCTATAAATAAGAGGGCCTTTTCCTTGTATTGATTCACTTTTGAGCTTAATGATATGCTGCAGAAATTGTTTTCCAGCTTTTGTGCTCTTAAGTCACCTTTGAATTACTACTTCTCCTCCTTTCCTCAAGCTTCCTTCCTCTGTATGAAGGCCCTCTGAGCTGTGAGGCTTCACCCATACACCTTTCCTCCATTAGAACACATCAAACACTGCATCATTTCATCTATCCGCTGCACCAATTTTCATTACTGGTTTTCTCTGGTCTGGAACCTCTTCCTACACGTTTCCAGCTGGGAATTGGTCTCCATCATACGTGCTCGCGAGTATCTTAGGAAAAAAATCTACGATAAATAATTGGTACTCGTGGATATTTACTACTCATGGGTTGTGGATAGCGGGTATTTTAATACCTGAGTTATAAATGGATCGGGTGTGGGTATTATACTATCCGTATCCACAGATATTCGTTACCCGCAAAAAATAAAAAACACAATTTAATTTATATTTTATTAGGTTAAATTTAGGTTTAATCATTTTGGATGTCCTTATTTATGTAGACTTGTGTCAATTAGGTCCTCGTATTTTCAAAAAGCTCGTTTAGGTCCCTTTTTATGTAAAATTGAAGTAATAATGTCCTTGTCGTTAATTGTTGTAGACGACGTTAAATTTTTTGCCTTGTGGCATGGTTAGCTGGCATTTAATAACATGTGGCACAATAAATCTCAATTGCGTGGAAACCTTCTCCCCTTCCTCTTCCTCACCAACTCCAACCTCATCTTCCTCACCGTCGCAGAACCATTCCAAGAGTAGATCCTCCTTCTTTGCTAATAACTTGACCTCCTGAACGACATGAATCCCCCAACCATTCTTCAGATCTGGAGAGTAGATGTGTCGAATCGCGTCATCGATCGTCTCTCTTTCCAAAAAACGCACATATAGAAGATCCTCCGAGAACCAAGTCATCGTCCGCCGCCACAACTCGCGCGCGTCCATCTCCTCGAGTCTCATTGCCTTCCAAGACGCCATGAGCAAACAATTCCTCGCCGCCGTGTGAGAGTCGGGAAGCGACAGATCTAAGATGCGAGGACGACGGTAGAGAAGATGACGAGTCCTCTACCTCATGTGGCGGCTTCTAGAGCACGCCTTTGACATGGAGGTTCTAGAGGTGGCACCACTGCTGCTCTTCTAGGCCGACGAAGGTCGCACCACTAGCCGGAACGACGAGACCTACGACAGTAATAAACTCCGATTTGGGATCCCGCCATGTGTAAGACCCATGAAAAATATTTACCTTAATAGTAACAATTTTATTACTAGTAATAATAAATTCTTTGTGAATGGAAAACATAATAAGTTTATAAAATGTGTAAAGTTAAATAAGAAATTTTGGTAACTTAATTGGTAGAAAATTTTGGTCATGGGTTCAAACTCTTTTCTACCTCTTTTGTTAAAAAAAAAAGTAAAATAAAATTTAATGGAGAAAACATTCATATTTGAAGTCATTATTAAGGAATCCATTATGTAAGTGGTGAATCCATTATGTTAGTGGTGAATCCATTATGTAAGTGGTAAATCCATTATGTAAGTGGTGAAATTAAAATAATAAATAATATTAAAAAAACTGATGAATAGTAAAATTTTTTGACTATAAATAGCAAGCATGGGGAAGGCTGAAACAATTTCTAAGCATGAGATTAAGTCTGGAATAGAGGTAGGTAAGCTAATCCATTTTATATATGATTTTTATACATGTTATATGATCATGAATATGAGTTATGAATATGTTAAAGTTTTGGTAATGGTAGTTATCTATTCATTTGTATAAATTTAGTTTTCATGATTATAATTTTCTTATTTTTGCATTACTGTGGTAAAACCTTCCTTTTAATTGTTTTTACCATTGGATTTAGTTAAAAATTTAATATATTAATCCTAAGACCTATTTCTTCACTTTGACCGTTTAGATTTTTAATTAGAAGTCTGTACTTAGAGAAATAAATCCTGCATGTTTGAGTAAATTAATGGTTTAATCCTTTCGAACGTCCCTATTTGTGCAGAATCGTCTCAACTGGGTCCTCATATTCTTTTTTATCTCACTTAGGTCCCTATTTATGTAAAATTGAATCAATTGGAACCTTGCCGTTAATTTTAATGAACGACGTTAAAATTGTAGTGAAATATGAAGCTGACTTTGCATGTGTGAGACAGGTGGCAGAGTTACATGGAATTTAATTATTTAAAATTTTTAAAATCTATCATCTTCCTCTTATGAATGACTGAAACTTTTAAAAACCAAAAAAAACTAAATTAATTTCTGTAAGTACACACGCATCTCCATTCAGTATAAGCGGAATCCAATAACTAAAAATGCTGCATAATGAATGCCATGTTCTGGATGGCAGCAAAAACCAAATTAATTTCTATTCCTAATTAATTTCTTCATCAGATTAAAATTGGATTTCTGATTCTAATTTTCCAAAGACAAATAAGGGTTCAGACTTTGTATTTTTAGAATCTGGAAAACCCAACCTTGGCTAGCTTTAGAAACCTGTTTTTTTTTTCAGTTCGTCCTCTTTTTCTTTTATGTGAGCCACTAGAAGCTTCAACCTTCTTCTTCTCTCTAATCTCGCGGACCACCCAACCTTGGGAAAAACCATCCTTGGCTCGTGCTTAGGGGATGATCTCGTGAAGACGCGGCGGAGGAGCGACGGAGGCGCGACGGAAAGGCGTCGAAGGCACGTTGGCAGTTGTTATTCTTCTTCCCTCCGTTCTGATTCGCGGTAAGGAGGAAGCTTCCTTCTCCTCCTCTTCTTCTGTTTTTGATTGGGTTCCGTAGAGGTTTCTATGACGATATCTAATTTTTGCGAACTGAGATTAGGGTTTTCACTTCAAATCGATTTGGGAAATCTTAGGTTCCCTCTGTATTTGAAATTTGGTTGGGATTCTTCTTTCTTGTAGATCGGTGGTGAAGGCTTCTGCGTTTTGCAGCGAGGCGGTTGGAGACTTTGAGGGTTTTGATTATTGCGGTTTTGGATGTTATTAAGATTTGGTTGTTCCATTGCAGGTTGATGATTGCAGTTTGATATTTGCCTCTGGAACTGAGGGTTTCTGCTATCTGATTCTTGGTTCTTCTCATAAGAGGAAGATGATAGTTTTTTAAAATTTTAAATAATTAAATTCCACGTAACTATGCCACCTGTCTCACACATGCAAAGTCATCTTCTTCTTTCACTAAAATTTTAACGTCGTTCATTAAAATTAACAGCAAGGTTCCAATTGATTCAATTTTACATAAATAGGGACCTAAGTGAGATAAAAAAGAATACGAGGACCTAGTTGAGACAATTCTACATAAATAGGGACGTTGAAAAGGATTAAACCTAAATTAATTACCCCTGTAGTGCTGTTACTGAGTTCTCTCGGTAAAATATAGATTATGACCTATTTGACTGTTAGATCAACCTGTAAATTTGATATATGATTTCTACGATATATTAATACACTTTGACCGTTCGGATTTGTAATTTGGAGTCTGTACTTGGATAAATAAATCCTGCATGTTTGAGTAAATTAATTACCCCTGAAGTGTTTTTACTGAGTCCTCTCGGTAAAATATAGATTTTGACCTATTTGACTATTAGATCAACCTAAAAATTTGATATATGATTCTTAAGATATATTACTACACTTTGACCGATCGGATTTGTAATTGGAAGTCTATGTTTTGAGAAAAAAATTTTGAAATTTTGAAAAATCTAATGAACACTATATTTCTATTCTTAAGTTATCATGGTAAAATCTTCAGATATATTTCATTTACCGTTAGATTGAGCCCAAACTTTAGTATGTAGTTCATAAAACATATTAAGTCATCTTGACCGTTCAGATTTGTAATTAGATGTCTGTGCTTAGAGGAATTGGTTCCGCATTTTGAGTATAACCGAAAACCACTTAAAATTATGTCCCCGAGTTACCTCGGTAAAACCTCAATATCTATCTAGTTAACCATTAGATCAACCTGAAATTTTAATATGTAGTTTCTAACACATAGTGAATTACATTGACCGTTAGATTTTAAATTGGAGTTATAGATTTAGAGATATTAATTTCGTATCTTCTCAAGGATCTCAATATTGCTTAATTTCTGTCTTTGAACCATTTATACGAAAATTTTGAGTTCTGCATTATTAACCCTTGGATTGGATTGGAAATTTTACCACATGATCTAAACATGTTGTTAATGAGTTTGATGGGTTCAGATATTTAATTAATGATATGAGTGAAGAGAAATTTTCTTACGAAATAGTAAATTTATTTGAATTGAGTAAAATCTTGAATAATTATATTCTTAAATTTTATGTGTAGTTGTATTTTGAAGATTGGAAGATGAGTAATACAATATGATATATATATATATATATATATATATATATATATATATATATATATATATATATATATATATATATATATTATAGAAAATTAAATTATATTGAATTTTGGTGTTAATATTATATGTTGTTGTTTTAAATCTGTAAATAAGAAATTTGTTAAAAGCTAGTTGAGGAACACTTTGGCTAAGGAAAGACTTGGTACTTAAGTTGTCCATGGTGACGCACCTCTCTTTCCTGGAAGTCTACTCGACAGGTTTTTAACTTAAATCTTGTTGTACAGATTTTGTACTATTAAATTATCGTGTAATATATCTTGTTGGAATATATTCAGTTTGTATGATTTCTAAAATGATTGGATTTTTATTGGATTTGAATTTATGCATATGAACATGTATGAATATTACGGGGAGATTTCGTAAGGGTATGATATGAGTCGAGGAAAGTGAGCATGGTATGAGTCTCGCAGAGAGATTCTGTAATGTCATGGTATGTGTATGAGAATTATGAGGAGATTTTGTGATGGTATAGTACGAGTTGAGGAATGTGAGCATGGTATGAGTTTCGTGGAGAGATTCGGTAATGACATGGTATTTGCGTATATGTTGATGTTGAGGGTCATGAAGTTGGAGGTACTCTAATAATCATTCAGTCTCAAGTAGAGAATGATGAATTATGTGGTGAGAGGGGCAGGAGGTCCTAGTCTATGTGCCGATTTTGGACATAGTGAGGGGACTAACCTTGTGAGGGAAGGATGTCCTAGTCTATGTGCCGATTTAGGACATAGTGAGGGGACTAAGAATGACATCACAAGTGCGGAACCTCTCGCTGATCGCTCATCAACATATCGTTGGGATAAGTGCCTATTGAGTATTGTGAAAGGAGTTACAATTGGGTATTGTAGAAGGAGTGTCTGTCATGTGTATCAAAGTAATGGATGAGTATCTAGGATGCGATTGTTATATGAGGGTATGAGTGTGTCCGACATAATTATTATATGAGGTGTGTTGAGTGCATTAAAGTAAATATGCATGTTTCATAAATGATTGGTTTCATGTTAGCTTACCCCACTTGTTTGTGTTTGTGTTTGGGTATGTGCGATGATCGTAGTTATACGGGAGCAAATGAAGGAATGTCGTCTGACTCGATGCCCAGAATGGGAGAGATAGAAGAACTCAAGTTATGATTAAGCATTTTCAACTATGAGCGTAAAATATGTAAAATTCATATATCAATTATGAATTTTTAAGTGTGAAATTACGGAATGTTACCATAATTGTAATGTTACAATATATAAAATATGAAATTTCAAGTATGAGATTTTGGGGACGTTACACCATGGAAGCACTGCTGGCGGGGAACCTTGGAATGGTTCTGCGATGGTGGTTGAATCACTCAAAAGCTTCCCCATTGTGATAAATGAATGTTTGTGCATACAGATTTCGTCTCTTTCACTTCACCTCTGATTCCTTTTCTTCTCTCATATTGTTTGTAAATCCAAATTATGACACAAGGGAAAACTTTAAAACTGCAGACGTGGTTGAATAAAAGAAAGAGAAAGGAAAATAATTTGTGAGTATTCTGAATCTATTATTTGGATATTGAAACTGTTTCAGTTTTTGGCATTAAAATAAATATCTAGTTGCTCCAATCACACATAAATATTGAAACTTTTTAGTTTGAGTCAAATGTGTTTTTGCCTCTGATCATTCATCAATTTTAGGTAAATTGGATTTTGAAAATAATAATTATACTTTGTCGAGTGCTGCAGCCCTGGGAGAGAAGGGCGAAGTAAAGGTTGGGGGTTGTGGAAGAGTGTTGGGAGAGAAGGGCGAAGTAGAGGTTGGGGGTTGTGGAGGAATGTGACAACGATGTGAGACGGCGAATGACGACAGTTGGATTGGGGGATGAATTAGATGTAGATGTTAAAGAGGTGGGTATGGGAGGTTGAGAAGAAGGTTTCTCCAGATAGGGGAGAAGATGAGGTTAGAGTTGGTGAGGAAGAGGAAGGGGAAAAGGTTTCACGCAACTAAGATTTATTGTGCCACGTGTTAATAAATGCTAGCTCATCATGCCACAAGGCAAAAAATTTAACGTTGTGTACAACAATTAACAGCAAAGACGTTATTACTTCAATTTTACATAAAAAGGGACCTAAACGAGCCTTTTCAAAATACGAGGACCTAATTGACACAAGTCTGCATAAATAAGGACATCTGAAATGATTAAACCTTAAATTTAATTAAAATTAAAATTAAATTTTAATTTATATTATATTTTATATTTTTTTTTTGTAATTTTATTTTAATAATTAATAAAAATATATTTTTTCAAATATTTGCGAGTATCTGTGGGTATCCATGGGTATCTGCGGGTTTTAAAATATCCACGAATATTTTTTAAGCAGATATCCGTGCGGATAACGGGTCGGGTAGTGAGTGAATTTGTTTTTTTCGGGTCCAGTTGCGGGTAGGCACTATCCGTACCTGACCCGACTTGTACACTTTTTATGTTTGTTAGCTGAACACTTGTCATAATACATGAGATTGGGTGACAAATTTTGATAATGTATTATGATTGGCTTTTGAAAACCTCTCATAATATCTCTCTAAATCTAATTTTTCCATTTCCTTATGCAATTTAAGTTGCGATATCTCTTACTTGAGAGCTTTATTTCACGTCACCCTTGCAATCCCTTATTTCTCTTCCATTTTGTACCCTTTATTCTTCATTCTCGTTCGCCACTGTGTTCATTACTTTCATTCATCACTATGTTTATCATTCTCGCGTTCATCCCTAATTCCTAAATCCTCTCTCCTCAATGGGCAAAAGTTGACCATGATTACCCTAATTTTGGGAAAGAACCACGAAACCTACGTCTTGCTTTGTCTACTGATGGAGTAAATCCGCATGGTATGCAAAGCAACTCGCATAGCACGTGGCCTGTGGTTATGATTATATATAACCTACCTCCCTGGCTACGTATGAAAAGGAAGTTCATGATGTTATCCATGTTAATTCCAGGTCCAAAACAGCCAGGGAATGACATAGACATATACTTGACACCTCTTATTGAAGACTTGAAGGATATGTGGAACGAAGGTGTAGAGGTGTATGATGGGTATACAGAAGAAATTTTTCTATTAAGGGCAATGTTGTTTGGCACAATTAATGATTTTCCAATATATGGTAATCTATCTGGATATAGTATCAAAGGGAAGTGTGCATGCCCTATATGTGATGATAATACAAATTGGGTGCGATTGGAACATGGTAGGAAAAATGTATTTCTTGGGCATCGTAGATTCTTACCTTCAAAGCACCGTTATTGAGGATGGAGAAAAACATTTCATGGGAGGACAGAAGAACATAGAGCTCCAGAATTGTTGTAGGGTGATAAAGGTTTTGAAAAAGTAAAGGACATAAACAAAAAATTTGGTAAGCCTTTTGCAAGAGATGTAGGTGGAAGAAAAAGTCAATATTTTTTGATTTGCCATATTGGAAGTCCTTGTACGTTAGACATTTCCTTGATGTGATGTATATCGAAAAAATGTATTTGATAATGCATAGTTACGTTGTTGAAAGTTTATGGAAAGTCTAAGGATAACATCAATGCAAGGTTGGACTTAGTTCAAATGGGAATTCGAACAGAATTGACACCAATAAAGAAAGGTAAACGTCAATATCTACCTCATGTAGCTCATACTCTATCTAGAAAGGAAAAGAATTGTGTTTTGTAAGTTTCTACATGGAGTTAAAGTTCCAGAGGGGTATTCATCAAACATTAGGAACTTAGTATCTATGAAAGATCTAAAACTAATAGGGTTAAAGTCTCATGACTATCATGTTGTGATGGAGCATTTGTTACCGATAGACATATGTTCCATTTTGCCTAAAAAGGTAAGATGAACCATAACTAAACTATGCTATTTGTTTAGAGCCATATGTACCAAAGTGATTGACACTAGAAAATTGCAAGCACTAGAAAGAGAAATTATTGTAACTTTGTGTGAGCTTGAAATATATTTTCCACCTTCTTTCTTTGACATAATGGTTCATGTTACAATTCACTTAGTTAAGGAGACACAATATTGTGGACCGACTTATATGAGATGGATGTATCCAATGGAGCGATATATGAAGATATTAAAGGGCTATGTCAAAAATAGAAGTCGACCAGAAGTATAGTGGAACAATATATACTAGAAGAAGCTATTGAATTTTGTATGATTACCTCTCTAATGTTGAATGAATAGGACTTCCAAATTCTCGACACTTAGTGAGAACTACAGGAGAAGGGATTTCTGAAAATACCATAGTGACCATAAACAAGAAAGATTGGGAGCAAGCTCAATTGTATATCCTACACAATGACGATGAAGTTGAGCCATATGTTGAGATACACAAAGACATGATTACAAAATTAAATCCAACAAGGACTGACCATTGGATAAGTAGAGAACACAATGCAACTTTTATACAATGGCTAAAAAGTCACATTTTTACAGAGTTAAATGTGAAATCCTCTTTAATTTCTGACAGATCGAGATGGTTAGCCAATGGTCCAAATTTTCAAGTCTTCTCTTACATTGGTTATATGATTAATGGGTGCACATTTTACACTAAAGACCGAGATGATCAAAGTACTGTGCAAAATAGTGGTGTAACTTTGGTGGCTAAATCTATGCACATCTCAAGTGCTAAAGATAGAAGTATATATGCAAATATGTCTTATTTTGGGGTAATTGAACATATATGGGAGTTGGATAACACCACATTTCAGGTACCCGTATTTGGTTGTAAGTGGGTTGATAACAATAATGGAGTTCGACAAGATGAAACATGATTTATGCAAGTGAATTTTAATAAAGTGGGTTACAAAGATGAGCCATTTATTTTAGCATCACAAGCTCAACAAATTTTTTATGCCACTAATCTGGTTGATGCAATTGGTCAATTGTGTTGTTGACCAATAAAATAAACGATCCTTCCAATGATGATATAGAGGATGAATAACAAATATTGAAGATGATCCTTTGTATCAAATATCATATGATGATTATCCAATAACAGATGATATCTTGTATAGGAGAGATGATCATGACGAAGGAATTTGGATAAATCCATAATTTTGTGTCCATAAGAAACCTAAGTCTTTAAACTTCAAATCAAAGAAGAAAGGGTTGGATTTATAAAGTTTTATTCTTATATTTATCTCGTTTTACTAATGTTATCGCCTTGTTTTATCTGAATCACTTTTATTACAGGTAAATGACAACTCCTACTGAAGATGATATTCCTTCTCCCAACCAAGCTAAATGGAAGAAAGGTATAGTGATTATGAAGAAGATTGTTCAAGCTAGAATTGAGGGAAAAAAATTAGAGGTAATGGACATTATATATTTTTTGATATATTAGATATGTTACTTTCCTAATTATTGTTCAATATCTACTTATTCATAATATTAGGTTTCATGGAATGCAAAAGGTCAACCCATTGAACCCGGTGGCATAAAATTCATCAGTTATCTTGGATCCATTGTTCAAGCAAATGTGCCTATAACTTATGATGATTAGAAAGATTCAAGTTTGGATGCCTATAAAGAGATCATTTTGAATAATATATAGGTAATGTTTACTACTTATTTTAAATGTATGTGTTATGATTTCCAAACTGTTTTTTTCTAAGTATTTTTTTGGACAACTAACTTTCAACGTAGATACATGTCGCAAGACATTTGTATTAAGAAAGGAAGGGTTGTTGCTTAGGAGTTTTAGGACTTCCTGGGCCCATAAATATATAAAGGATGACAATGGATATTATTTAGAGAATCCTCCTAATCAACCTCTTGCGAAGTATGCATCCATTATTAGTGAGGACATTTGGAGACACTTTATTGCAAAACGTATGGATAAAACTTTCAAGGTAATGTATACTATCTACATATAATATATTTATCCCTTAATTCTTGAGCATATGATTTGTTTACTATCTTTCTTTTAGAAAAAAATATACAAAATAAGGAAAGAGCATCAAGCTCCAAGTATCCTTATAGGGGCTCTCGTAAAGGGTATGCCGGCATAGAACAAGATATGGTAAGTCAGTTCATCATTTCAGATTATGTGATTGAATTGTGAAAGTACTCTGTTGGCTATTATCAACAATTAGGTTAGATCAATTGCATCCCACATTGGTGGGTAATTGGCTTGCTTGTTCGAGGTGTATGGTCACATCAACATACCTTAATTTTTATTAAGGTGACATGTATGAATACTGAAATGTATATACGTTTGGTGTAAAATAAGTATGTGATTGAATCTTTCAGGTTGTTCAAATAAGTCATGTCCTGTGATTATTTTGCATCATCAAGTTTATACTACATTGTTATAATGATAGGAACCACATAACTATATGGCATTTTATAATCACTTAGTGTTTGTTGATTATATTGAGAACATAAAAGCAAGACGACCCACTAGTACAGTCAGGGAAAACGATAGCGGTTAATTTTGCCTATACGCATCAGTTCCCAAACCGAGGCATATCCAAGCGAGGCAAAAAGTCTAATACCTTTGGCCTCAGTTGATGACCGATGCATAAAATGACAGGATTTCGCCTCGGTTCAGCCTTAATCGAAGTAGTAAAGTTTTTGGTTTTTTTAATTTTCTTTTTCGTAAGACTTTATGCCTCTGTTCAGGGGAACCGAGGCAGTATGTCCCACCCTACGACCTCGGTTGTAGCTGGAATCGAGGCAATAGACCTTTTTTTTTTTATTTTTTATTTCTTATCCGCAAGGCTTTGTGCTTCAGGTGTGGTCATAACCGAGGCCATAAGGGGACTTTCTACTTCGGTTATGACCTGAACCGAGGCATATATCCTTTTTTTTTTTAAAATGAGGTCTGTTTCTGCAACATTCCCAACTATAGAAATAGACCTGCATATATTTTTATAGCCAGAACAGTCCAAAATAATCCAGAAACATATATTTTGAATGAAAATTATATTAAAACATAAGTATATTGAATGGAATCATAAATCAACTTCTTAAAAGCATAAATCAATCCAATGTAATCATAAATCAAGTTTGAAGCATAAGTCAATGCAATGTACAAAGTTAAACTTATAATAATGTAGAAAAGCATAAAACAACTTAGAAACATAAACTTAGAACTTACTATATCCTAATATCTACTACATACTATTATATAAATGAATTACATATTTAGCAAGTGTTTTCCTCACAAGTTGAATTGACTTCTCTAGAATTGGAGCAGTCCTATTAAATCTCTGCATAAAACACAATGATTTCAATTAGTGTATATGAAATCCAAACTATAGAGAAAATAAAATTCAAACCTAAATATTATCGTTTCCCATCCACTGGTGTAATATGCATGAATGATGGTCATCATCCAAAACATGACGTAGTAACCACATTCATATGACCCCATTTGTCTATTACACTACAATATATGATCATAATTATAAAATGTTAAGTAACATCATTTGAATGGAACCAATTGTAACAAAGTATGGACTAAAATACTAAACCTTAAGGGCAACCCATGCAAGCTTTTTAGCTGTAGCAGTAGATCTCCCAGATAACATCATATGTGTTGCAAGGGAACTATTAAAAAAATTTGCTTTAGCATACATTTATATAACAAAGAAAGTTGAAACATTGAGGTTCTTACCACTAGTGCAGAAAGGGCTTTCGACATCCGATATTTTGGGCTTTTGACGTTCGACGTACGCCCGACGTTTATGTGGGTGACTTCTCTTCGACGTCCGTTGTGCCAGAACGGACGTCTATGTAAACGTCCGTTGTGTTAGAACGGACGTGTACATGAACGTCCGTTTTGTCTGCACGGACGTATACATGAACGTCCGTTTTGTCAGGACGGACGTCTATGTAAACGTCCGTTGTGTCAGGACGGACGTGTACATGAACGTCCGTTTTGTCTGGACGGACGTATACATGAACGTCCGTTTCGTCTGGACGGACGTCTAGGTAAACGTCCGTTTCGTCTGGACGGACGTCTAGGTAAACGTCCGTTTCGTTAGGACGGAAGTCTACCTTGCTGAAATGTTTTAGGTAGGAGCTGGGGGGTGGACGTCCGTGTGTGCACTGACAGACGTCTATAGACGTCCGACTGTGCACTAACAGACGTCTACTGGGCGTTTTTTTTTTAAAATTTGTTTATTTTTTCAATAAAACCACACCTGAAAAGCAGAAAAATGTCCCAGAACAATTTTGCAATAATATAAAAATGCGTTTTATATATAAAGAAAGTTCTACTTAATGTGGAATTCAATCCACTACCAAACTATCAACATAAAACATAAACTAAAACTACACAATGTTCAACAAGAAATATAACTATTCCTAACTCCATCTTTGCAGAAGATAAGCGGTCCACTCCTGCCTTATCTGTATAATTGTGTCTTCTGTAATAGGCGATGTAGTCTTGAAGCGCTGCAAAATTCAACAAAGATACATTATTGTTTCATATATAGTTGAAGATGAATATGATTTGTAATGTATTTAAGGTATACATCATTACCTCATTCCAGTCATCTGTAATGACTGCTCGAATGATGGTCTTAATTCAACACATCACATACAAGACACATTCCCATGAATCTAGCTTCTGGTTACACTAAAATAACAAACTAAATAGTTAAGAATTTAGATCATTCAATAACATAAATGAATTATAAACTATAAATGACTTACAACCTTTGTAGCTTTAAGATCTTCATGTATCTTTCAACTGGGTACTGATTGAACTTTCAACTGGGTACTGATTTAAGATCTTCATGAATTAGAAACCGCTCTATGATTGAAGCTTCTGGTCTATACTGATTCTTGACATATCCCTTTAAGATCTTCATGTATCTTTCAACTGGGTACATCCACCTTAAGAAGACCGGCCCACATATTCGAATTTCTCTGACTAGATGAACAATCAAATGTACCATGATGTCAAAAAAGGAAGGTGGAAAATACATCTCCAATTGACATAGTAGTCTTATTCCCTCATTTTCCAATTCATCTAAACCTCGAGGGTCAACAACTTTCTTGCAAATGGCATTAAAGAAAAAACTCAGACGTGTCAGAATACCCCTAACAGAAGGAGGTAATATACCTCGAATAACAACTGGTAACAACTGTTGCATCAATACATGATAATTGTGGGACTTTAAACCAACTAGCTTTAAGTCTTGCATAGACACAAGGTTACTAATATTTGAAGAATAACCTTGCGGAACCTTCACACTTCTTAAACAGTTACAAAAACTTTGTTTTTCTTTTTTGGAAAGTGTGTGACAGGCTGGGGGCAGATAGGTGCGTCTTCCTATTATCTGTGGATGTAACTCATATCGGATTCCCATGTCAGCCAAATCTTGTCTTGCTTTTATTCCGTCTTTGCTCTTCCCTTTGACGTTTAATAAAGTTCCGATAACACTGTCACAAACATTTTTCTCAACGTGCATCACATCAATACAATGTCTAACATCAAGTTCACACCAATATGGAAGCTTAAAAAATATCGATCGTTTCTTCCAAATGTTCTTTGCAGAGGTACTTTTATGATGTTTTCCAAAGACAATGTCAATGTTTTTGACTTCGTTGTACACCTCTTCACCATTCCGGGGTCTGCACACAACCTCATCCTCAGCACTTCCATTAAATGCTTTTTTCAATCTACGATAAGGATGATTACGAGGAAGAAATTTTCGATGTCTTGTATATACTGTCTTCTGACCATGCTTCAACTGAAGGTAACTAGTGTTTTCTTCACATATGAGACATGCAAAATGACCTTTAACACTATAACCGCTCAAGTTTCCATATGCTGGGAAATCATTTATAGTGCAAAACAACATTGCACGCAAACGGAACTGTTCTTGAACATGTGAGTCAAACACGTCGATGCCTTCTTTCCACAACAATTTCAAATCATCAATTAAAGGTGCTAAGTAAACATCAATGTCATTTCCAGGTTGTCTAGGACCCGATATCATCATGGACAACATCACATATTTTCTCTTCATGCACAACGAAGGAGAAAGATTGTAAATCATCAACATAACTGGCCACGAACTGTGTTTGCTACTTAAGTTTCCATAAGGATTCATACCATCAGTTGCAAGTGCAAGCCTTAAGTTTCTTGGATCTGCACCAAATTCAGGGAATTTGTCATCAATCTTTTTCCATTGTGGAGAATCAGCAGGGTGTCGAAGAAGATTATCGCACTTTCTTTGGTCAGAGTGCCATTTAAGGTTCTTTGCATCTTCTTTAACAGAGAACATACGTTTGAACCTTGGTATTATAGGCAAATACCACATCACCTTAGCAGGTGCACCATCATTACCTTCATTACCAGTGACTCTATCAGATTTCTTTTTAAAACGGGATAAACCACATGTTGGACAATACTTTAACGAAGCAAACTCCTTTGTGTACAAAACACAATCATTAGGACAAGCATGTATCTTTTGATATTCAAGACCCATTGGACATAAAATTTTTTTCGCCTCGTAATTACGAATAGGTAGAGTATTATTTTCTGGAAGCATCTCCTTCAACAACTCCAACAACTCGGTGAAACTTTTATCGGTCCATCCATTCCTTGCTTTTAAACTAAACAACTTTAAAGTTGAAGACAGACGTGTAAAGTTCGAGCATCCTGGGAACAACGGTTGCTTTGAATCATTAATAAGAGAATCATACAAATTAGCCCTTCCAAAATTTTCTTCACCGACATCACGTATCATGTCCTCTAAATGGTCACTCATCCATTCTTCCACATAATCCGTTCCTCGTGACGTGGTAGGCTGCTCCAGTAGTTCTCCATGCCAAGTCCAAACGGTATAAGTCCTCATTATGCCGTACATGAATAGATGGTCACACACATTGCGTTGCCGTATTTGATTAAGACAACGCACACAAGGACAAAAATATGTCCCGTTGACAGACTTAGCATTTTGTTCAACGTATTGCAAGAACTTCGAAACACCTTTCTCATATTCTTCACTGATGCGACGTTCCTTCATCCAGCTTCGATCCATACTATGTTCGTAAAATCATCAGTTCAAGTGTTTTAACTCTCACAAGGTTAGGCCCTACCCATTCAAAAATACTAATTTTCATAATTTGCTCAGCCACGTGCATTGAAGTCTACATCATAAAATTGATAAGATTTCGGCAGCATTTCGCATTGGTCTCCGAAATACACGAAATGAGAGTAGTCAACGATGACCACAATCAAATATGCATCCGGAGAACAACACAAGTACTGAACCGAAATTTTATCAATCTTATCCTTAAACTCCAATTGACATGGTATTGCAAATTATGGAAATTAATTTTTTCAAACTGTCCAATCGGACAATTCAAAATTTAACACAAACGATTAAAAAATTAATCGTTTGTCTTAAATTTCAAACGGAAACTAAGTGTCACTCAATGATTTGATACTTATAATAACACAACTAATACAGATATATTCAAAAGCCAATTACACAGTCACATTTTTCAGTAAAAAACGTGCATTCATAAAACTCAATTACATGCATACAAAAAATTTTCTACCAACAAGCTAACCTGAAAAGTAGATTCGAAATGAAAAGGAGGAAAACGGAGGAGTGAACGGCCTAAAACGCAGTCCAAAAACAGTCAAAGAAGCTGCCCAAGAACACGCAAGAGTCTGCAAAAAAACCAAGGGAAAAAGATTTTTAATCGGTTCAAATTAAAGGTATTTCATCACAGAGCAATGTATTCGAATTGAAACTCAATTTAAACGGTCCAAATACGAGAAAATGCACCTGGAAATCAATGGCGCAGCAGCGTTTTGCGGAGGAAGACGATGAACAGTGTTTTCGCGTTTCCAAATGGTAACTGGTCACGTTCGCGGGAGCACACATTTTATAATCTTAGACGTCCGATACTCTGGGGGACGGACGTTTATAATACTATAGACGTCCGTTTCGTCACTAATATGACGTCTTTGACGATTTAAAAATCATATTCGCGGGTGGCTTTACACGTCTGATGGACAAATTTATGAGCACCAAAATATGATGTCACAAACTTGTTTCAAAATCAGCAAGTATGACCGAATCGTTCAAGTAATAAACTTGGTAAGACCAAGTATCGTTCTTCCCAAAGGACTCACGGCCTAGTTTATCTGCGTGGTTTGTTGATTAGCTAAGACTTAAGAACGAAATATTTGAAGTTTAATATGCAAAGACGAAAATAAACATGTATGCATGAGTTTTGATCAATGGCAAAAGCAAAAGATAAACACTTTCAATGAAATATATGAATGAATATGTTGTTGGGGGTCAATTTCATCTCATCCACTCTCATATATTTTAGGAATTCAACATTCAAATCATCATTGTTAATGCCACTCTCTAAAGTACCATTCTAGATGGCTTCTCCCTAATCACGAGTTCATACAATTCCTAGCATTCCTAATGATTAGTTCATAAGTGCAGGAGCTTAACGACAACCAATATAATATTGTCAGTATAATATTGGGAGAAATTCCCCGGATCTAGACTTCCCCGTACGTGCCCGTATCGACAAAACCAATAATCATGCATGGAATGAGTTAAACTATGCAAGCATTGAGCAAAGAGGAAAAACCCTAACTAATGATGAAAGAAAGCATAAGTCTTAATTAAAAGATGCAAGCAAAGATTCCATATATGAGAGCTTCAAGAGATTACATTGATTCCCCAACAAACATACAAGGTTTAGTTCACCATATTCATGGTGAACCTAGATGAACAATGAAAGAATGAAAGAATAAACCCAATAAAGGTGAAGAGGTAGCCTGAGCATCCAAGATCCTCCTTCAAAGGGGTGAGAAGAGAGAGTGTTTGCCTTGTTTCTGCCAAAGATACTAACCCCTAGGACGTGCAAGTCCTTATATACTATTCTAGAGTTACAAAAGATCTAAGCCCAAGCCCATAAAAGTGCTAGAAAACGAGTCCAAGTCCATTATTAAGACTGGCGCTCAGCGGTAAATACCGCTCAGCGGTGCCTACGCTTCCCTTTTCTTCCCCTCAGCGGCCAGTTTGCCCCTGAGCGGACCTCCCGTGACCTCCTGAGTGCCACTCAGCGGTAAAATGCCGCTGAGCGGTGCTTTCGGCTTCTTTTTTTTCACTCTTTGCTTCCTTTTCTGATTTCATCTCTCTCCTTCTTCACTTCTTTCACTAAATTCACCTTAAAACCTGCACAAAAACACTTAAATCAAGCATAAACCTGTCCAGCTCTCTTATTTCTGAAAATATAGATAAAAACATGATTTCAAGCTAGTTTCTAAGTCTAAAGGTTGCTTTTAGTATCAATTTTAAGCATGAAAATAACAGTTTTTCAACTGTTATCACAACCCCCAACTTAGAACTTTGCTTGTCCTCAAGCAAACAAAATGTAACTCAATCTCCAACCAATTTATATGATGGTTCACTCATTCAAAAATCCTTTTTTTCAAGATAAGTAACAACTTCACTCAAACTTATGACCAAGAGTTCAATCAAGATGTGCACATGCTTTAGTGTTCACAAAGTCATTTAAATTCCAACAAATGCTATTTTTCATGAATGATCAATCAATTAAGCATGGATGTTCATGTGCTTACGGAATATTTCCTCACTAGGTAAAGTGTTTCACTCAACACACAAGTGTATAAGAGGTAAAATGTTTCACTCATTCACTCCACTATCACAATGTCACATGAATCAACTTTGCCTTTCATTTTACCACAATCAAAAACATTCACAAGCATGCATCATCACAAGGACTTTTCAATGGCTTATAATGTGGCTGGGCTAACAAGAAAATTGGTTTTTCTGGATCACAAAATCCTTGAGTTAAGAGAATCATAATAACACAATCATCTTATTCATTCCCAACTTTCTTTTGCCTTTGCATTTGCATTGAGCTTTACTTCTTTTTCTTTTCTTTTCTTTTTCTTTGCATATTCTTACTTTTTTAGCTCTTAGCTCAATGCTTTTCCTTTTTCATGTTTTCCCAACAACCCCAAACTTGAACATTTAACAATACCATACAAGATCTTCTACTTAACTCAAGGTAAAGATTTTCAATCAAGGGTTTTCAGTGTATGTTCAAGGCTAAGGGTTCAAAGGATAGAACACAAAGTGTTCTCTTTTAGTAGGCTAACTTTATGAATTTGGCCAATAAAAAGGGTTCCAACAAACGGCCTTGATCACATGATGCAAAACAAGCAATTGATTCAATCATAGAAAACCTGGGCAAAATCATTCATGCTTTCAAAGTAATAGCATTCAACAATAACAACTCTGGAGCTCAAAACCTCACATATAAGCTCATTCACATTTGACATACACATTCTGCTTAATTTCACAATCACAATCATGATAATATGCATTTGTTCACAAAGCTTGTGAATCACCTGTATAAGCATTTTAATGTGCACATCATCTCAACATCAATCAATCAATAAGCATCATCAAGCATTACTTATCACACAATCACAGTTAATATCAAACCATCATAATAAACCAGGTGTTCAATAGAGTACATCAAACCCTAATCTAAAAACAAATAAGTTCAGAAAACTTAAACCACAAAAGCATAATCATATGATAGCATTCATCAGTAAATGCTATCTCAGCTCCTCATCAGTCTGAGCTGTCCTCTTTATCTTCCTCCTCCTCTTCATCATCATTATCATCAAATGCATCCTCCTCCTCAGCTTCATCTTCTTCCATATCTCTCGCTGAAGCTTCAGCTTCTCCAGCTCCTTCATGTACTGGTTCTTCTGGCCAAGCTACTACATTATGAAATTCATCCATAGTCCACCTGTGGGCTGGAGGATTATCATACATCCCCACTATCATCTCAGTAGTAGCCACCTGTCCTCTGTGAATGGACTGCAACTGAGCACCTATAAGAGACATATACATGTCCCTCATCTGGAATGGCTCTGCTTCATGTGTTTCAGCAGATGTCTGGCTCTATGCTGCTGGCCCTCTCTCTCTACGAGCCCGGTGTGGTGGAATTGGCTGAGCTGCCTCCTCACCTCCACAGTACTGTCTGTAATAGGCCTCATCTATAGCTTTTCTTGGCCTCTCAAATGGTGGAACAGAAGTGTCCACCCCAGCTAGCTTGCAAAGGTGAGTGATCAAAGAAGGATGTCCTAGTGGTGCTTTGTTGTTTGAGGTGTTAGCACACACACTAATCTCATCAGCTATCACCTGCCCAATATTAACATTCAAATTTCTGATAGCACAGTAGATGAATAGTGCCCTGCTGAGAGTGATATCTGACACATGTGAACATGGCTGAATGTTGGCATGAGAAAATGCCATCCAATACTTTGCAAGAGGAGTCAAATCTGTCCTCCTAATGTTAACCACTGAGCCAGATCTATTCCTTTGGAAATGTCCTCCAGGTATACACAGTACTCTCTAAACATCCTCAAAATCAGCACCTTCCTCCATGCTAAGAGCAAACTAACATTGCTTACCAGCCCACACAGTATCCAGGAAGTTGTTGATAGAATCAGGATCATACCTGATAGCATGGCCTCTGACATAGCCCAAATAATTCTCAGCTGGATAATCACCAATCTTCTTTGCATTGGTGTAAAATTCCTTCACCACAGCTATGTTGGCAGGTGCTGGATAAGTGGCTAGCTTTCCCCAATCATTCCCTAGCACTTGCTCTCCAAATTGAGGAGCAAAGTTAGGTATCATTCCAACCTTTCTCTCCATTAGAAGTCTCCTGTCCTGAACCACCCTAAAGTGCTTCTCATGTTTCCTAGAGAGGAACCTACTAGAGTGGGGTTGCTCTGGTTCCTTTTCCTTCCTTTTGGTTGCCATGGTTTTCAATCTCTTCCCTGAAGAGGATGCCATTCCTGCATTCAGACACAAATACAAAACCACAGAACATGATGTTAATCATTAGTATAACACAGAACACAACTCCTTTCGAAGCTAAACAACCGCTGAGGGCCAGAATTTCCCCTCAACGCCACCAGTGCCACATTCCAACACGCAAAAACCAGAAAAAACCAAGTCTGGCAGAGTGCCGCTCAGCGGTAATTTACCCCTCAGCGGTAACTCTGCAGATTTGTGAAAAACCTATTTTAAAGCTGTCCTAACTCCACCCAAATGCAATTTTCAGTTTTCCAGTTAATAATCATGCAGTTTAATCGGTTCAAACATCAAATATATCATCAAATCATGCATAGAAATCAAAACCCCTAAATATTCATGCTTTGACAATCACATTCAAATTCAAGAACCCTAAAATGAACAAAATGCATTTTACTTACTTGGGTGGAGATGCTAGATGATATGAGAATGCTTCCAAACTAGAATGCTCTCTTCCAACCCCAAACTTTGATGGCACACTAGTGAAAAAGTGAGTGAAAGAGAGATTTTCTAAAGAAGGAAGAGTGAAAAGATGTGGAAAACCTAAGAGAGGGTATGTGGGAGTCTTTGTGCAGAGAGAAGCCTAGAAATAAACCCTAAAACACAGCTTGGGGTATAAAAATACCCTAATGGGCTCGGGTCCCGCTAAGGGGAACTAAAGCCCATTCTGCGATAGTACCGCTTAGCGGTAAAATACCGCTCAGCGGCACTTTCGTGATTTGGTCTTCTCCTTCTTTCTTAACCTACGTGCCTTCCCTACATGCCCTTCATGGGTTCCCTGCAATTCAATGTTAAAAATGTTTATGCAAACCCTAACTAAAATAAAACAAACAAAAACAATCAATCAACTGGGTTGCCTCCTAGGTAGCGCTTGTTTAACGTCACGAGCTTGACCCAAAATCCACCAACACCCATCAGTAGGTGTTTCAAACTTTACCAGCACCCATCAGTAGGTGCAAAATTTTCTCACCAACACCCATCAGTAGGTGTTACAAACCTAGTATCCTTCAGTAGATACTTAACCACCTAGCATCCTTCAGTAGATGCTAGATCCAACAAAATAATGTCCAGAATAATGTTCACAGATTAAAAGTTACAAAACCAAAACAAATCAAAAGTTTGTAAATCTACTGGGTTGCCTCCCAGCAAGCGCTCCTTTAACGTCACTAGCTTGACCCTGTTAAAGCTCATGTTCCATCTTCTTTATAGTTGATGTTGTCCTTCCACCAACCTTTCAACTGCTTCCTTTGGACTGTTTTGGATTCTCTAGAATATGGAGACTCTATCTCTATCATCTCCTTCTCTTTAAAGCCTTTTATAACCCACAACTTGTTCTTGAGTCTTACAGGTGTGCCAAGTTGGAGTCTTCTTTTCTTCCAGTCTCTAGGAACTTCTTCTCCTTTTCCAATCTCTTCTACCTTGGGTACCTGAAAAAACAAACAATGGTTACCTGAAACTTCAAGATTTTCATCTTTACCTCTAGTCATGGGTGCATCTCGAAATGCAGCTTTATAACTAGACTCTTCCTCCTTTGCTTGTATCTCATCTTTGAAAACATCCACCACCACTCTCTCCTCTCTGTCCTGGAGCACCACTATACCTTCATTAACATCTATGATAGCCCTGGCCGTTTTCATAAACGGTCTTCCCAGTATGAAAGGTATTTTTTCGGTCTCCATCTTCATCACCACAAAGTCTGCCAAAAACTGAAGTTTGCCAACACAAACTACAATGTCTTCTGCAATCCCACATGGCTCCTTTGAAGATCCATCAGCCATTACTAGATTAACCTTTACAGGTTTTATTTTAACATGGCCAATTTGCTCCAATAGAGAATAAGGCATCAAGTTAACACTTGAGCCTAAATCAAGGAGAGCTTTCTTTACCTTTTTCTTCCCTATAGAACAAGGGATAGAAAAACTACCTGGATCTGCTGCTTTTGGTGGGAATGACTCTTTCTTAACAGTTATACACTTTTCTTCCTCATCATCTCTACGTCTTCTTTTTGTAGAGGTTCCTTCATCAGATTTTGTGTAAACTGTAATTTTTTGTAGAATTTGTTCCCAAGGAGCTTCATTCTCCACCATTCTGAATAAATCTGTGAAGTCCATTTGTTTCTCTTTATTTGTTGGAAAAGGAAAAGTGTCCTTTCTTTCTACTTCTCTTCTTTCTTCTGTTTCTTCTTCTTCTAACTCAACTATCTCTTCATTCACACTCTTTACCACTTTGCACTCTTCTCTGGGGTTAACCTCAGTATTAGCCCCAAAACTTCTGTTTGGCCTTTCTTCCAATTGCTTGGTAATCTGACCCATTTGAATCTCCAAATTCTTTATAGCAGCTTCAGTGCTCTTTTGAGAAGATTCAGTTTTCTGTATGAATTGCTGAAGAGTTTCTTCCAACCTTGTTGATCTTTCATTAAGCATAGATAATTGTTGCCACAAGGTTGGTTGCTGCTGCTGCTTATTATATTGATTAGCTTGCCCAGTTTGTCCTTGGCCAATGCTTGGATGTGGTTTCCAACCCTGATTATAATTCCCTTGACGGTATGGAAATTGATTAGCCATGAAATTAACATCCTCCACGGCTTCCACAGGAAAAGCACATTGGCCATTGATGTGATCACCCCCACATAATTCGCACAACTGGGTTTGTACCTGTGCAGCAGATTTTAACTCTTTGGGTAATTGAGCAAGAGTTTTGGTCAGAGTTTCCAGCTGTTGAGTTAGAATTTTATTCTGAGCTAGCAAGGCATCATGTGTTTGTAATTGAAGAACCCCTTTTTGTTGCATAGGAGCTCCTCTTTCACTGTGCAGCTCATTATCACTAGTAGCCATGTTTTCTATAATTTCAGTTGCTTCCTCTGGAGTTTTCCATTTAATATTGCCTCCTGCTGAGGCATCCAGCATCATCTTGGTTTGTGAACCAAGCCCTCCAAGGAAAGTTAAGACTACTTCTTGATCTTCAAAGCCATGCGTGGGAGTTTTACGTAACAAGCTTTTATACCTGTCCCATGCATGTCCCAGTGATTCTTCCATGCCCTGCTTGAATGAAGAAATCTCTTACTTTCCTTTAGTCACCTTAGATTGTGGGAAGTATTTGTTTAAGAATTTTGTGACCACTGCTTCCCACTCTGTGAAACTTTCTTCTGGAAAAGAGTTCAACCAAAGCTTAGCATTGCCTCCCAAGGAGAAAGGAAACAAGCTAAGTTTGATAGCTTCGTCTGGCACCCCATTAATCTTGACTGTATTGCAAATCTCATTAAAGGTAGTGAGGTGCTCATATGGGCTTTCATGAGATAACCCATTAAATTGATTACTCTTCACCAGTTGAATCAGTGCTGGTTTGACCTCCATGTTGGCTGCATTGACTCTAGGTCTAGCTATGCTGTTAAAGTGTTGAGGCCCAGCAATATTGGTGTAGTCTGCAAGAGTTCTTCTACCATTATTGTTCTCCATACTTCCTGTGCTATGAACAGAACCTTGTGGTGATGATTGTAAGAGAGTTTCTGGAGAAGAGAAAAGTTCTCTAGACGTTCTGATTCTTCTCCTCCTTCTACTCTCGTCTAGACCTTCAAGAAGAGGTTCTGTTGTTTTCTTACTCCTAGTTCGAATTGCCTCCTGCATACACAAGAAAACAAAACCCTAGAAAATATTTGTTAGCACAAAAAGATATAAGAGAAGATATATATTCAAAATATAAAAAGATAAAAGATTCAGAAGATAAGAAGATAAAGATTTAGAAGATAGAAAATAAAATAAATTGAAATCTAATCTAATCTAATAAAATAAAATAAAATCAAATCTAATCTAATCTAAAAAGATAAAATAAAATCTAATCTAACCTAAAAAGATAAGAAAAAATAAAATCTAACCTAACCTAAAAAGATAAAAAGATAAAATAAAATAAAAACAGAAAAAATAAAAAAAACAGAAATTCAAAATTAAAGTCAAAGATAATCAATAATCACATAAATTAACCAGTTAAACCACGAGTTCCCCGGCAACGGCGCCAAAAACTTGATGGACAAATTTATGAGCACCAAAATATGATGTCACAAACTTGTTTCACAATCGGCAAGTATGACCGAATCGTTCAAGTAATAAACTTGGTAAGACCAAGTATCGTTCTTCCCAAAGGACTCACGGCCTAGTTTAGCTGCGTGGTTTGTTGATTAGCTAAGACTTAAGAACGAACTATTTGAAGTTTAATATGCAAACACGAAAATAAACATGTATGCATGAGTTTTGATCAATGGCAAAAGCAAAAGATAAACACTTTCAATGAAATATATGAATGAATATGTTGTTGGGGGTCAATTTCATCTCATCCACTCTCATATATTTTAGGAATTCAACATTCAAATCATCATTGTTAATGCCACTCTCTAAAGTACCATTCTAGATGGCTTCTCCCTAATCACGAGTTCATACAATTCCTAGCATTCCTAATGATTAGTTCATAAGTGCAGGAGCTTAACGACAACCAATATAATATTGTCAGTATAATATTGGGAGAAATTCCCCGGATCTAGACTTCCCCGTACGTGCCCGTATCGACAAAACCAATAATCATGCATGGAATGAGTTAAACTATGCAAGCATTGAGCAAAGAGGAAAAACCCTAACTAATGATGAAAGAAAGCATAAGTCTTAATTAAAAGATGCAAGCAAAGATTCCATATATGAGAGCTTCAAGAGATTACATTGATTCCCCAACAAACATACAAGGTTTAGTTCACCATATTCATGGTGAACCTAGATGAACAATGAAAGAATGAAAGAATAAACCCAATAAAGGTGAAGAGGTAGCCTGAGCATCCAAGATCCTCCTTCAAAGGGGTGAGAAGAGAGAGTGTTTGCCTTGTTTCTGCCAAAGATACTAACCCCTAGGACGTGCAAGTCCTTATATACTATTCTAGAGTTACAAAAGATCTAAGCCCAAGCCCATAAAAGTGCTAGAAAACGAGTCCAAGTACATTATTAAGACTGGCGCTCAGCGGTAAATACCGCTCACCGGTGCCTACGCTTTCCTTTTCTTCCCCTCAGCGGCCAGTTTGCCCCTCAGCGGACCTCCCGTGACCTCCTGAGTGCCGCTCAGCGGTAAAATGCCGCTGAGCGGTGCTTTCGGCTTCTCCTTTTTCACTCTTTGCTTCCTTTTCTGATTTCATCTCTCTCCTTCTTCACTTCTTTCACTAAATTCACCTTAAAACCTGCACAAAAACACTTAAATCAAGCATAAACCTGTCCAGCTCTCTTATTTCTGAAAATATAGATAAAAACATGATTTCAAGCTAGTTTCTAAGTCTAAAGGTTGCTTTTAGTATCAATTTTAAGCATGAAAATAACAGTTTTTCAACTGTTATCAACGTCCATCCTGGGTTGCGGACGTCTATTGTACTCAACAACTGAACGTTTCAACTCCCCATGGCAGCCCATAAACGTCCGTCCTGGGAGGGCACGGACGTCTATAATATTATAGACGTCCGTGCCCTCCAGACTGGACGTGTAAGGACCTGAAGAGAATTAAATACCCAACCACCCTGTCAGTACATTAAACGTCCGTCCTGGTAGGGCACGGACGTCTATAATATTATAGACGTCCGTGCCCTCCAGACTGGACGTGTAAGGACCTGAAGAGAATTAAATACCCAACCACCCTGTCAGTACATTAAACGTCCGTGATGCGGGGACGGACGTCTATAATGGCTGCCATGGTACTTGAAAACGTTCAGCTTATAAACGTTCAGTTGTCAGCCTTACGAACGTCCGTCACCTAGGACGGACGTTCATAACCTTACGAACGTCCGTCACCTAGGACGGACGTTCATAACCTTACGAACGTCCGTCTCGGCCAGGAACGGACATTCCCAAATGCACATGATTTTCACTGTTGAGCCTATTAAACGTCTGTCACCTAGGACGGACGTTCATAACATTATAAACGTCCGTCTCGGCCAGGGACGGACGTTCAAAAAGCTACACATGTCTTCGTTCAGCCTATTAAACGTCCGTCACCTAGGACGGACGTTCATAACCTTACGAACGTCCGTCACCTAGGACGGACGTTCATAACCTTACGAACGTCCGTCTCGGCCAGGAACGAACGTTCCCAAATGCACATGATTTTCACTGTTGAGCCTATTAAACGTCCGTCACCTAGGACGGACGTTCATAACATTATAAACGTCCGTCTCGGCCAGGGACGGACGTTCAAAAAGCTACACATGTCTTCGTTCAGCCTATTAAACGTCCGTCACCTAGGACGGACGTTCATAACCTTACGAAAGTCCGTCACCTAGGACGGACGTTCATAACCTTACGAACGTCCGTCTCGGCCAGGAACGGACGTTCCCAAATGCACATGATTTTCACTGTTAAGCCTATTAAACGTCCGTCACCTAGGACGGACGTTCATAACATTATAAACGTCCGTTTCGGCCAGGGACGGACGTTCAAAAAGCTACATGGTTTTCACTGTTCAGCCTATTAAACGTCCGTCACCTAGGACGGACGTTCATAACATTATAAACGTCCATCACGACAACGGACGGACGTTCAAAGGGCTGACACGTGTTCACTTGTTCAGCCTATTAAACGTCCGTCAGCTAAGAGGGACGTACATTACATTATAAACGTCCGTCTCGATAAGGGACGGACGTTCATAGGCTGACAGGGGTTCACTTGTTCACCCTAGTAAACGTTCGTCTGCCAAAGCCGGACGTGTATAATATTATACACGTCCGGCTCGACCCAGGACGGACGTCTAGAGTTCCACTTATTTACTAATATGCCACCGGTCAATTATATACGTTGGGGCTTTTGTGGACGGACGTGTATTGGGAGACGTTAAAAGCCCTTTCTGCACTAGTGTACCAATCTACTATATGTCTAAGAGGGTTGGAAGGAGACTTGTGCAATGAACAACACCAGACAATAGTGTTCTCTGGTATGGAGATAACAAGTAACTGCCAATGACACCTGAAATTGGTAATAACTTAATTGTCATATACCAAAATTAATAAATGAAACTTTAAAGTTAACAAACTTCACTTACCCAAGTATATAAGGGAGAAAATATATCTCCTTTCCCATTCTAAAGCAGGTGGTGATGTATGTTTGGATATCATCAAATTTATTTCTTTCATGAGTTATAGAGGGGTTAATGAACCCATATACATCGTTGAACCCCTTCTAGTTACTAACATCAAACATATACCTAAAATGAAGAAATAATCTAATATAAGTAACTTGATAAAAAAATAATTATATAAAAAAGTTGTCATAAACTTACATCATCCACAGTTGAATGAGTGTAATATTAATTTCCTCTCTCCCCAACGCAAGCTCCCTAACATCTTGCTGATGCAAGTACAATAGGATCTGAGCTTCTCTTCCAAATGTAGTAGAATCCCAGTGTACGGTCATTGGTGCATCTGAAATGATTTTAACAAGCTCGTCTAATGCACCAAGAGGGTCGTCCTCAGATAAATGAGTCTTCTTCGGTGTAGGACTTCCCTCTTGAACTATCTGCTGTTACATGAAAACATGTTTATGTTATAACGTAAATTAGAAATAAATATTAAAATTCAGAAGTATGTAGTATGAGTGTTTACCGGGAGATCATATACATCACCAATCAAATGTCTAGGCCAAGCAACAAAGGACTTAAATGCCTCTTCCACAGTGAAGAACTCATCTGTAGGCACAGGAAGAACAACATTTGGTACGACAACTTCATCCACCGTGACCTTGACCTCATCTTCTACAAGTTGTACACCATGCACTACAGTGGCTGTCTCATAAATTGTACCACGAGTCACGAACATGGTCCCAGTATCAGAGAGAATATATAACTGACATGGACGAGTGTCATCCATGTCGTCCCCTGGGGCACCGGCATCTGAGCAACTTCCTTTACCGCTTCTACCTGTCAAATTAAATGTTAGGTTATCCAAAAAGTAAATTAATAAAAAAAAATCATTAA
The DNA here is from genome assembly GCA_034642375.1 of Vigna nakashimae. Classification (NCBI taxonomy): domain Eukaryota; kingdom Viridiplantae; phylum Streptophyta; class Magnoliopsida; order Fabales; family Fabaceae; genus Vigna; species Vigna nakashimae. Next base: position 21,987,298 of record CM067768.1, read on the forward strand.
GTTTACCTGTAGGGGGCACAACATGTTCCACTACAGGAGATGACGGAGGACGATTGCCATAATCCTCATAACGCTGCTGGAATTGGCGCTTAAATTATAACGGGCCAACAACTATGATTGGTACTTAAATTACCAAATGGGTTTATTCCATCTAGTAGCTAAGCCAAACCTAAGATTTCTACATTCTTCACCAAATTGGGGGAATTTTTTATCAATATTGATCCATTGCTTTGAATAAGCTATATGACGAAGCAACCCATCAGTTGTTCTCTCATCTGCATGCCATGTTAGGTTTTTAGCGTCTTTGAGATTAGCAAACAAACGTTTAAGTCTGGCCACGAGTGGAAGGTACCAAACTACTTTTAAAGCAGAACCATTCTTTTATGTGTGACCACTATCTTCACCGTTGTTTTTTGACTTGTATCGTGATAACCCTTATTTTCAACACTTTATCAAAACTTCATTCTCATTCCTATATAATATGCAATCATTCGAACATACATGTATCCGTTTATACTCCATACCCATCGGACAAATAATTTTTTTGCATCATAATTACGAGTGGGTAACGTATTTTCATCTGGCAGCATTTTATTTAACAACGACAACATTTCTGTAAAACTCTTATCAGTCTATCCATTGGTCGCCTTTAAATTCATAAGCCTTAACACTGCTAAAAACTGTGTGAACTTAGTTGAACTGGCATACAAAGGAGTCTCTGTATCAATACACATCATTTCATACACATGCGCTTGGGCAAAAGTTTCTGCGCCAACATCGTAGATCATGTCCTATAAGTTGTCTTCTTTTGGTCGATCTTCCATATCCATGGTGGAATCATATACAATTTCAATTGGAGAGACGGTTGGAAAGTCTGTTAATTCGTCGTGCCATATCCATGTTGTATAACTTCGTATGAAATCATCACAGATAAGATGTTCCCTAATATCGGATGCGTTCAACTTCCTCCCATTCAAACAGTTCACACAGGGACATCTGAACTTGACTTCATCATCACCACTTCTACTTGCATTACGTTGCGCAAACTCTATATTCTACCCCTCCCTCGTACTCAGTGCTGATGCGTGGTAAATTAATTTACCCTCGATCCGTACACATGTTTAATGAAATTGTTTACACAATTTCAATAATCTTGAATGACCCCTTTGATCGTGTTTGTACTCAAGGTGTGACCCTATCCCATTTAAGAGGATTCACCTTTTTTAGTTCATTAAACATATCAATTTTAAACAACATATCTTAAACTTCATGAAATTTTGCCAGCATTTTGCATTGATCTTCAGGTTACACGAAATGAAAGTGATTATAAATCACAATCAAATATGCACCCGAAGATCAATACAAAACACACAGGCAAGTTCTCATGAAATTTAAGACATGTATATTAAAATTGATATGTTATAATAAACTATGAAAAAGTTGTTACTCTTCTTAAATTGTCCAATTGGACAATTCAAGATTCAATACTTGTAAATTATTATTACCATCTCCTATATTTTCATTTGTAAAAAGTACGTTTGTTCAAAAAATCTGGAGATAGTAAATGTATTGAATCTTAAACGGGAAACTAAGGCTAATTGTCAACAACAGTATATATTCAAGCAAACAAATAATTACATATACAACATGCAATATATTCAAACAAACAATATATTCAAATGTATATTATATTATCTTGTATGGTAGAATTTCTCTGATATGATTGATGTCCTGAGCAGACAAAAATTTTAATTGCTGGGAAATTGCTTTCAAGGGCCTTGGAGGAGTTCTTTTCATATTTGGCAGTCTTTTGGAGTTCTTCTTTTATTTTATACTTGAATAGACTCTTGAACCCAAATGTTCAACTATGCTACCATCCCAACACAACTTAGTTTTCTTCATTTTTTTATCTTTGTAATAACCTATATTGTATTACTTGTGTGTGAGAATTTGATGGAGGGTTCTGTTGTCCGATTAAGTATTATTTTTTGGTTTGATCAATTAGAGAAATTGTATTGGGTAAAAATAACAGTTGAATAGTTTTAGATTTGAATTTCTGTTTGTTATAGGAACTAAGTTGTGGTGTGTATGATTAACAGTTTATTTTATGGACATGGTTTTCAATTAAATGTTGATAGCATTTCTGCAAAAGATTATAAGGATGATGGGATCCAAATGTGAGAAATGTATATTATAGTATATATTCAAGAATATTTTTTAAGTTAAGATAATTATATTTTAAGTGTATATGTTAATTAAGTAATATATTTATAACTTATTATTCACCTGAATGAAAATTTAAATTTATTAAGATGAACTGATCACTCAAACAATTAGCCTTCCACGTGGGCTCAAGACACCAATTTGCATATACAATCTTCTTATACTATGAGTAGGGCTTTTTCTATAAAAACAAAATATAATAAAATATGTTTGATTATTTTAAAATTAGTAGATATAGCATTAACATTATATGTAATATTGAAATTAATCATTTTTTTCCTTTTCTATCCTTACACAATTAAAAATTAATAAAATAATTGTCTTAAATATAATTTAAATCCCAGCAAATATTATATATTATTGACATTTCCTGATTTTTAATAAATAAATACTTTTGCTTAGAGGAGTTGTTTTTCATCGGTATAAACAACTCCATCCCTAAAAGGCAACACAAGAAGGCACCGAAAACAAAAACATAGCCAGCCAGAGAAGAAGCCTTCCACACAGTATATATACCAAATTTGTTCCTTTCAATAATTACATGTTTCCATAACAAATTATGAAGCAAAACGCACAGGACACTAGAATAGTTTCAACCAACAGACCAACTCAAATTAATATTAAAGACATTTCAAAAACTTACCGTGATGCACAGTGAGGGCGCGAGAAGCAACGACTACAACAGTAGCGGCCAAGGCAGCGAAGCGGCAATGACAGAGGTGACACAAATAAAATGACAGACTACAGCGGACGCGGCGACGAAGCAACAGTGGTGGCGACACAGAATAAGAAATGGCGCGAGGAAGCAGCAAAGAAGTAATGGCGCGAGGAAGCAGTGAAGAACATAAAGCTTATTTCATGTGCAAAGGAAGAAGAAGAAGCAGAATGAACTAGCAACGCAAGAAAACTGAAACACAAGCTGAAACTTTTGAACTTATTAAACATTACTACCTTAGTTTTCATAAACAACCGAAGCACTAGAGCAGTATATGCCTCGGTCAGACCAGAACCCGAAGCCGAAACAGGCAATAACCCCGCCTCTAAAGCAACCTAGGTTGTAACTCCTCGACAAAATGAATTGTAGCTTCAAAAGGGTCTTCAAAAAGTGGTACGGTGTGTAGTGTCTTTATGCTTCGGTTCTGTGAGAGACTGAAGCAGTATAACTATTTCATAAAGCTGTCAACTGTGTGTTCAGGCGTGCTCAGGTGTGGTCAGTAGGTGCAGAGGATTTATGCTTCGGTTTTCGGAGTAACCGAAGTAGTATAGGTGGTTTTAGGCACTGGTTTTGAAAGCAGCGAGGTGATATCTCCATTATGCTTCGGGTGATCATGCAACCGAGGCGTATAAATTGATCTTATTTTCAGTTCTGCCATCGCGTTTTAATAGGCAACGGTTTGTTATAAAATGAGGTATAATGTCCGATTTTAAAAGCAAATATTCTACTAGTTACCCCGCCATCTTGATTCTTGAAACTGACTTTCTCAGTTTATAAAGAGTGAGTAGAACTACTAAGTTCATTGTGATTATATATGTCATTTTTTTTAATTGTTAAATGTTATGTTTATAAAGAGTGAGTAGAAGCTAGTAAGTTCATTGTTTATAGTTTGATTAACTCGCCCTTGGGAATAGTGACTTGAAGAAACTAATTTAGTAGAATATATATATAAAAAGAAAAAAAAATTGAATGGTAATTGAGAGTTACACCTGTGAAAGTTGTGATTACATATTATGAGTAATGTGTCAACCTGATTGATGAGTGTTCGTGTTTGGCACGATAAATATTTTTTGCAGAATGCATAGGATATGTTCAATGTATTCCAATTTACATATATTTGGTATTAAACTATTTTTGGATTGTTCAAATTTGTTTGGAATTAGTTTTGACAATTAAATTATTGGTTGATAATACATGGGTAAAATTGAAATTGGTTAACGAGTGTAATGTTGCAACTAATGTGATTTGACATTGAAAGATAACTAATGTGTAACCTGATGGTCTTTTATGGTGTTTCAAAACTGTTGGACTCATTGTATTGGTATACTCTAGGAAGAATAAGCTAACTTTTATATGGATTCCTTAGCTGTTTTGATAAATTTTTGTCTTCTCTATTTGCTTAATGATGTTGGATTAATGAATGGTTATTATGGTATCTGATATGATATACATGCTTAGTGGTAAAATGTGTTTCCATGTTACTTGACTTGAATTCTATTTGGTGTTTTAAGTTTGTATAAACCGCTTGTAATTTGAAATTGAATTTTGTAAATTGGCTTAGCTTAGTACATGGTATAGAATTGGTTTACGTTAGTTACATTAATGATTTGTTATATAGTTTAAAATGAGGATTATCATAGAACAATTATTTATAAACAAGAAATCTTAGAAAGACAAGCAAAGCTTGATTTTGAAATAAAGTTTTATTTTGCTTGTAAAATATATGGTAGAAGATTAACGTTTTATTTTGCTTGTTTTTTCCTTTCGAAATTTACATATAAGTGATAAATAATTTACCTCAATAACAGTTGCTATCCTCCTGGTCCACCCTACAGTTACTCTAGTTTAGAAAATCACTTAAAAAAACCGAATCAATTGCAGTACCAGTAGAAATGTACCACCTGAAATTGCTTTTTTGTCCATGATATTTCCTTCCAAGTTTTAGAATAGGCTGATTTCCATTCTGTTGTAACCTGAATATTATCCACATGTTGCAAAAGCCCTAAGCTATCTGCAATGACAATTAGTTCAAAGTGAATGGTAGAATATGATAGGCCAACATTTGATTTAGATAATTATGAATATCTATTGGGAAGTCAATAGGCATTTATTTATTACCTTAATCTTCTAGTTTATGTGGTAGCTGTAGTAATACATATAACTACATAAGTTGTGTTATGAACTCGTAAAAATAAATTAAGGTGTCAGATTATTATTTTGTGTATGTTGAAGGAATATTGTGTTTGTGACCAAACATGGCCTAACTAACTTTATCTTTTTTCAGTTATTGAAATTTTCTAACTAATTTGATATGTTTTCACAATAATTAGATAAAGGAATTGGGATCAAAGGTCAATAACATTCCCCGTCAAGCATTGTGGAAGCATGGTCGTGTGAACAAAAGCGGGGCAATTGAAAACGAAGAAACTCAACAAGTTTGGGACAAATGTGTAAGTAAGATGTTTTCATATTATATTTGTGTGTGTGAAATGAGAATAAATGTGATATGTTTGGTTCTTGTTTAGGTTCAATGGTCACAAACTAATTCAGAAGAGATGAGTAATGATCACTCCGACATTCTGAGTCAAGCTTTATGTCTCTTAGAGTATCCAGGTCGTGCTAGGGGAATGAGATTTAGAGTCGGTCATAAATATTATTTCCCGTCCCAAAAGCGCCATACACACCATGAGCATGATAAATTAATTACTCAATTGAAAGACATGTCGAAAAGAATTGCACGAATGGAAAATGAGATGCTTCGAAAAAATGGCACACCAAATACTACTAAAGAATTTAATATTAATAGTGGCCAAGGAGTTGCACATTGTCATCAAATAGTTTTCCCAAGGTAAATAACTTATCTACATTACTTTCATTATTACTTTAATTTGCTTACTTTAAACTTTCATAGGAGTCACATTGAAGATTGTCTTATAATTATGTTTTATAATGTAGAGGGTCTCAAGTTGAAAATTTTTACATTATCACGATCACTTTGCTTGGTTGCCCATGGAAAATTGCATAATTTTAAAAGTGATACACTACATGGCAGACCTCTACCTATGGGACATGTCAAAGTTAGTATAAATATTGCTTTGGAGTCAAATGTATCCTTACCTATACCAATTGATGATGATGATGATGATGATGACATGATGACAATAGGACAAGCAATAGGTACATTTGTGGCATGGCCAAAGAATTTCATACAAATTAGTGATGAGGTATGTTTATACAATTGTATTCATTCATATTTATGAACATATTTCATCTATTGCCTAACTTGTTTAATTGATGATGTGTTAGGATTCTACTCAACCTAAAAAGAAAAAGATGAATAATACAAATGAATGTGTCACACCTAAAAAGAAATGTCAAGGGAAAATGACCATTCAACATACTCCTCGTAAATTTTTTCATCCCAATCTTTCTGAATGGTGCAATTGTCTCTCTTCATACATGAAACTAAAGCCATCAGAGTCACTTCCTCCAATACAAATGGACAAAGACATATTTGAACTAGATAATCATAAAGAAATAGTTAATGCAGAAATTATTGAAGAAGTTACTAACTATGCATGGCTAGGTGGAACTACAATTTCTATATATATCGGGTAAAACATATAATACAATTTATCATTAACTTCATTATTAGATTGACACCTTATCATATTGCTAATACATTCTTATATTTTTCTTTTATAAGGTTCCTATTTCAAAATTTTGTTAAGCTAAATGATAAGGCATTCTTTTTTTTTTATCACCCCAAATCACAACACACGAGCTACCAATGAAAGACAAAATGCAAAAAATAATTACTCTTTTTCTTGATAATGGGGTGATTTATAAGTTTTTTCTTGCACCTATTAATACCGGGTAATACTTTACTTTACAACTTTATCAATAATGTATTATTTTCAAAGTTAGATGTACGAATTCTAATTTTGTTGATTCATTTCAAATTGTAGCCAACATTGGGTCTTGCTGGCAATCAATCTTAAACTGGAGATAATTCATTATCTTGACCCAGTAGCAGTGGACACTAATATGAGGCAAGATTTGAAGAAATTGTTTGACATGTAAGAATACACGTGTTGTATACTTTTACTTGACATACTCGTATACTTTTAGTTGTATTGTTTTTACTTATACATGCTTTAAATTTATTTATTCACTTGGGTTATACAAACCAATCGAGCTCAAATAGGAAACATGGTTTCAAAGTCTAAGTCAAACAATATCAAGTGGACAACAATTAAGGTACATTACTCTAGTATGTTTTGTGTAGTATAATCTTGATTGTGATAATTAAATTGTTGAATGACTTTATGTGACATTTTAGTTCACATTATGGATGTTTGTACTGTACTGGTTAGGTGAATAACTTGTATTCTTGAATGGTTGAAGACTTATTTCCTTGTTGCACGGTAATGGTTATGTTAGCATAAAGCTAAAGAGCAGAAATTTTGATGATGTCTCAAAGTCAAGTCTCAAGTGCTCTTATTGCAGGAACATCTTCATGAAGACTTGTTTTTATTTTAAAGCTTTTATAATTTAGTAGATTTATGTATACGATGTGGTTTATATTTGATTCTATGTATTGTTTGTCTTAGGTTGCGTTAAAATTTATTTTAAATCAGAAAACCTCATTTTATACTCAAGATAATTGATTATCAATTTATAATAATCGATTATCAGTAATCAATTATGACTTGCCATAATTGATTATAATGAGCAATTTTGAGAATTTTTAAGCAAGTTTTTTTACCATTGTGCATTCATTAAATGCATAATTAATTACCATAATTGGATAATTGATTATAACATGTTAATTAGTTGACAACGGATTTTTGGAGGTATCCTTGAGTGAGATCTCTATAAATTAGATTGAGACTCTCATTCTAAAATACGAAATATAAAATACGAAACAAGTGTATTTTGAAAAATCTTTTCTGCAGTGTGCGGTGATAAGTGTTCTAGGGTTTTTTGAACCCTTGTGTTGTGGCTTTGAGAACTTGGTGTGTTGGCATAGAGCGAGAACTTTCACAAGGAGTGTTGTTGTTGTTGCTGAGTTAAAAGCCTATCATCCTTCGTGAAGCATTCGAAGGAGGTGTTCATCCTTTGTGGGTTATAGGGGAAGTGACTTTCATTTCTTGGGGTAACAAGAGAGGTGATTTCTAAACTTTTACAAATTGTTTCTTTATGATTGTAATTTGTAATTGTTTCTTTATGTTATAAAAGCATAACTTTTTATTAAAAGTTTAAACCTATATATGGTATATAGTTATTTGTTATTATGCACTGAACCCGTTTGGAGTATACTAGAGTTTTGGTTCTTTTTTATGTTCAAATTATAAAAATGTTTTTCAATTTTGGAATTCTAGTGCCCAAGACAACCCAACAACAATGATTGTGGGTATTACGTGTGTCAATATATGAAGGAAATTATTACATATTATGAAGGAGGAACAATTCCAACTGATGTAAGTTATCTTTTTCGCAATAATTAATTTGTAGTAACTAGTTCTATATTATTTCTATTTCTTGCAATATTTTTCTAGTTGTAAATGTCAACAATATCATGAAAGTCAAATCATTGAAGTTAGAGAAAATTGGTGTCTACATGTAATTAGTACATGCTTATATGTTATGTTAGGTGATGTACATGTTTATAAGTATTGATGGGACATATATGTTATGGTTGTATATATTATCTTATAAAGCAATGTTATGTCATGACACATACTAGAAAACTTAACAATTAAATTTTGAAATATTAATGTACCAATAATTTATATTTATATTAATGAACATTCTTTTTGAGACATTTGTCATATTTTTCTCAATATTTTATATTTTTTTGTATATAATAGAACCAATATATAGTGTGGATTTGTACATAATAGAACCAATATTTTATATTTTATTCTAAAATTAATTATTATTTTTTTTAAAATTTGAACCAATAAGTAACACTTCTTTAAAGAAGCGTTATCTATTGGTGGCTGAGAATAGATAACATTTTTTTAAACAAGCACTATCTATTGTTGCTGACAGTAGATAACGCTTTTTTAGAAGCGCTATCTATTATAGATAGTGCACGCATGGATAGCGCTTAAAAAACGCTATCTATAATAAAAAAAAAGTGCTATCTATGCAATGTTTTGTAGTAGTGAACAAACGAAGTAAATATTTAAATATTCATTAACTTGAGATTGTAACTCAACATTAGAAGGAGTAGATGAAGATGATCCAATATAAGAACGAGCATGGACTCCAAAGACTTTAGATAGGCAAGGACCCAAACCTAGACCGCCAACATGTCCATAATGCTCTTGGCTTCCTAACACATGAGCTAATGAATTTGAACTTGATATTTCTTTTGATTGAGACGATGTTGTAGATTCATATGATTGAATTTTTTTCCTACATACAACGTAATCAATGATGCCAACATTAAAAACATTGAATTTGTATAAAGAGACAAACTATCATGGTTTGAAGAAAATACAAAAAGAAAAGAAGTTTGTTATGTGCAAGAAGAAAATAAATGACAAAGAAAAGTCATTGGGGAAGGAAAAGATTGTTGGATCAACATTGGTTGTTATAACAGGTACTATCAAAGTATCCTAAGACAAAATTGACTAGGCAGTAGCAGTATGCGTTATTTAAACTTAAGATGTGTTCAAAAATAGTAGCAAGAATTGCCAACCAAGTTTGCAACTAAGCTCACGGTTAACCACCTTAATCACACATACCATGTATGAACCACTTGTATGAACTTATTCTGATTTATCATGTTAATTTAGATCAGTACTAGGTTAAGTCTTTCTTAAGTTTCAATTAAAAACTAATGTAGATTCCAATTAAACACCAAAAAATTCTGAAAGGGAAAATCTATAGTTTCTAATATGGTGACTAAAGATACACGTGACATATGGTGACTCAAAGTCCAAGAAAGAAAATAAAAAAAAAAAATTCTGCAGCTCCTGGCATGTGCACACAATATGGCTTTACCGGAAAAAGAGGTTGTCATATGTTAAGAATTATGGGTCCGACTTGGATCATGTCCTACGAAATGAATAAGATACTAACTTCACCTTATGTATACTAACTTGGTTAGGTATATAACTAAACCAATCACAGAACAAATATTGGAACTTACACCAATTTCCCTTGCCACATCACAAACAAAAGCTCTGTTGGTCTTCTTATGAGTAACTATCCAAACTTCTCCTCAGCTAACTTTGTGGCCACACTCTTTTTCCTATGAAAATTAACAAATGCTTATTAACAAATTTACTCTTTTCTCCCCGTGTAGAAGCCACATTGTATACCCTTTTGGGAAATGTTTAATAATTAAGTGCTCATATACTTCTTCACAATTTTGCCATTTCTTAAAATTGCATTTCTAACATGGACATACTATCTTTCCCCTAACACCACTATTAGTGAATGCGAAGTCCAAGATGGTATTCAATCCTCTCATATATTGACTTATATTTCGAGGCATGTCTATCCATGATTTGTCCATTATAACGACCTCTATTCATGCCAAGAGGATAGAAAGGTTAGAATAAGTGAGGATATTCAACGAAATACACTACATGAGATGAATTTACAAAACTGGTTATAAATTTGAAGACTAAAATAGTCTCACTTACTTATGAAATTGAAGAAATCAAAACTAAGTAGTTCCCCTACTTAGTTATGAAATTGTTGTCTGGAATAATTTAATATTAAGTAGTATACCTGCTTAATGTTAAAAGTAAATGACTTGCATTTTGCATAATGCAGGGGTGTATCACAGATAAACATTATCAGATATAATGTTAGGCCTTTACTTGTATATAGTAGAAGGAAAACCGGTACACATACCGGTACACAACCTAACTGCGAAGGCAGTTAGAAGGGGTAGTTAGGAGGTTGGTTTATAAGGGCTGTGAGGGTAGGCTGGGGGGTAGAGAAGAAAATACTATTGTTTGTCAGGACTTGTTATCCTGATTAAGAGAGGTTAAGCTCTCTGTTCTGTATCTTTGATTGTTTGATGAATAAAGAATCATTTTTCAGTATTCTTGGGGTCGTGTTCGAGTGAAGAGAAGTGAGTTACTTTAGGTTCTTGATTAAAGAACCTAACATTTAGGTTCAGCGATGGGAAGCAAGACAAAGGGAAGATTGGACAATTTGGAGATTTTGGTGGAGGGAATCAAGGAGGAGACAGCGGCGATCAGGCGTGATATACAACAATTGATAAAAGGGATGGGGGGAAGCAACAATAGTCAAGGGAGTGGCTCGGATGGAAGTAGTAGTTCGGTAAGTGAGAACCAAGTAAGGCACGATAACGGGGGAATTCCCCAAAACTGGCGGAAAAGGGTCGAGTTGCCATCATTTGAAGGAGTGAAACCACATAGCTAGATTAACCGGGCGGAACGATTCTTTGATATTCGAAAGGTGACAGAGGAAGATAAGGTAGAACTAGCCTACATTAGTATGGAGGGGAGCGCGAGTTACTGGTTCAAATATTGGAGAGAAAAGACCAAGAACCGTTCTTGGACTGGTCTTAAGGCTGGACTGATTAACCGTTTTGGAGGTGGCTTTAGGGGAACCGTATACGAATAATTGGCCACATTGAGGCAAGGAGGCACGGTGGAGGAATACGTTAGGAGCTTTGAGATGTTATTGGGTCAAACCCAGGGGTTATCGGAGGAGTTGATGTTGGGATTCTTCCTAGCTGGGTTACGGGAAGAGATAAAAGGGCAAGTGCGAATCCAAGATCCCCAAGGTTTCATGATCGCGGTAAGGGTTGCGAGGGACGTGGAAGACGCCATGAACTGCGCACGGGGTGTAGTCTGGCACGGAGGAAGGGCGAATCCTGTGAACGTACGAGCTTCTTCGACAATCGTGAGGGGAGACGGGGATCGTAACTCTGTAAATCGGTCCAATGGGGCAGAGGGAGGAGGAGCTACCAGACAGGCGGGGTCGTCGATGGCCAGTAACACCAACGCGAAGGGGAATACAATTATCGGGGGCGAAGGAGGAGGTAGAATGGTACGAAACTTATCGTACCCGGAGTACTTGAAAAGCAGGGCCGAAGGTAGATGTTTCCAATGCGGGGGGCCTTTCGCTCCCGGCCATCGGTGCTCAGAGAAAAGCTTGAGAGTCTTACTGTTGGCGGAGGACGAGGAAGAAGAATTAGAGGAAGACGCAGGTGAGGAGACGAAATCGATGGAGCTCTCGGCATGTTCCGCGGAGGGGCTAACGCCGCCCAAGATGATGAAGTTGACGGGACTAATCTGGGAAAAACGTGTGGTGGTCCTCATTGACAGTGGGGCCAGTCACAACTTCATTAGCCAAAAGGTCGTTGATGAGTTGGAGTTGCCGGTGATCAGTACGCCGTCGTATACGGTGAGTCTCGGTGATGGGCATAAGAAGGTAACAAGGGGGAGATGCGAGAAAGTCAGAATACGTTTGGGTGACGCTACGGTGGAGGAAGAGCTGTATGTGTTTGAATTGGGGGGTGTGGACGTCGTATTGGGAATTGCCTGGTTGGCTAAACTGGGAGAGGTTGTGATCAATTGGAGGGAGATGTCGATGAGGTTTGGAGTGGGGAACGAGAGGATAACTATCCGAGGAGACCCAGCCTTATCACGACAACTGGTAGAACCCAGAGAATTATGGAAGATAGTGAATGGTGACTCATGGGCTCTTATATGGGAATTAGGTGTAGTGGAGCAGGAAACAGGGGTTGAGGTGGCGCGTGATTTGACAGAGGCACATATAGTGGAATTGCGAGCTGTCCTGCAGACCCATGGACACGTGTTCCAGGAGAGAAAAGGGTTGCCTCCTCGTCGTAGTTTGGAACATAGAATAGTGCTGAAAGAAGGAACCAATCCTATAAATGTCCGACCATATAGATACCCATATTTAATGAAGGCGGGTATTATAAGACCCAGTCAGAGCCCATACTCTAGTCCAGTAATTTTGGTAAAGAAGAAGGACGGGAGCTGGCGGTTTTGCGTGGGTTACCGGGCTCTAAACAAAGCCACTGTTCCGGATAAATTTCCGATCCCAGTCATTGAGGAGCTGCTGGATGAACTCAAGGGGGCCAGATATTTCTCCAAACGGGATCTGAAGGCCGATTATCATCAGATAAGGATGAGGGTCGCAGATGTCTCGAAGACGGCCTTCCGAACCCACCAAGGCCACTTCGAGTTTCTGGTGATGCCATTTGGACTAACGAATGCGCCGGCTACCTTTCAAAGTGTGATGAATGATTTAATGGCAACATATTTGAGGAAGTGGGTGCTCGTCTTCTTCGACGATATTCTGGTTTACAACTCTACTTGGGAAGAACATCTGACGCATTTGAAGAGGGTGTTGCAGCTACTGGAACAACACGGATGGGTTGCAAATCCAAAGAAATGCGAGTTTGGACAGCAACGGGTCCATTATTTGGGGCATCAGACTTCGGAGCAGGGGGTGGAGATGGATCAAGATAAAATCAAAGCGATAGTGGAGTGGGGAGCACCGAAGAACTTGAAAGCTTTGCGAGGGTTCTTGGGTTTGACCGGTTACTATAGAAGATTTGTGTAGAGATATGGGGAACTGGCCAGACCATTAACTGAGTTGTTAAAAAAAGGGAAGTATGAGTTGACGAAGAAAGCCGGAGCTGCCATGGCAGCCTTGAAGGCCGCTATCACATATGCACCAGTTTTAATACTACCCGATTTTACTCAGGAGTTTCACCTCGAGTGCGATGCTTCCGGGGGAGGGGTTGGTGCGGTCTTGATGCAGAACCGGAAGCCCATTGCGTTCTTTAGCAAGGCTTTGTCAACATGATCTCTGACAAAATCCATCTATGAAAAGGATGGCTTTGGTGATGGCCATTCAACATTGGAGACCGTATCTGTTGGGGAGAAAGTTTGTAGTACATACCGATCAGCGCAGCCTTAAATATCTGTTGGAGCAGAGGATTACAACTTATAGCCAACAAAATTGGATAGCCAAACTGATGGGCTATGATTTTGACATAGTATACAAATCGGGAAGTGCAAATAAAGTCGTGGATGCCTTGTCGAGAAAGGGCGAAGGGGATGTGGAGGAATTGGAGATGCGCACTATATCCCGACCTTATTGGCATGATTTCCAAGACGTTTTGAAGGAAGTGGAGGAGGATGACACACTTAGAAGGATCATCGATGATGTAAGGAGGGATCTGAATCCACATGCGGCCTATACATTGGAAAAGGATCGCTTGCATTATAAAGGGAGATTGGTTTTGTTGGCTAAATCCAGCTGGATTCCTAGATTGTTAGCTGAATTTCACGTGGCCAGCACTGGGGGACATTCGGGAGTATTCCGAACATATAGGAGAATCGCTCAATCATTATACTGGGTGGGGATGAAAAAAACGGTGACTGAAGTTGTGGTTGCATGCGTGATCTGCCAACAACATAAGTATATGGCTGCATCACCCCAAGGTTTATTACAACCGTTGCCCATTCCGCAGGCCATTTGGGAGGAGGTGAGCCTCGATTTTATTGTTAAGCTGCCCAAGTCTCAAGGCTTTGACGCTATTTTGGTGGTGATGGATAGATTAAGTAAATATGGCCACTTTATCGCTTTGAGACATCCTTATTCAGCTCGTACAGTGGCAGAAACATTCACTCATGAGGTAGTCTGATTACATGGGATTTCTACATTAATTGTAAGTGATAGGGACCCCCTATTTCACAGTATATTTTGGAGGGAGCTCTTTAAACTACAGGGCACCCAGCTCAAAATGAGTACAGCGTACCATCCAGAAACGGATGGTCAAACAGAGGTGGTGGATAGGATTCTGGAGGGGTATTTGAGGTGTTTTTGTTCTGAGCAACCTAGAGACTGGAAGACGGTTTTACCTTGGGCAGAGTACTGGTATAATACCAGTTATCAGGCTGCAGCAAGATGTACTCCTTTTGAGATTGTATATGGACGTTCCCCACCAACATTGAGTCGATTTATTCCAGGGGAAACATCTGTGGAAACGGTGGCACAGGATTTGATTACTCGTGATGAGGCACTGCGCCAATTACAACAACATCTTAAACAAGCACAGGAGGCTATGGTCCACCAGGCAAATAAAAAGCGAAGGGACGCGAATATTAAGGTGGGAGATTGGGTTTATTTGCGGATTCGGCCCCACAGGAAGGTTTCCATGCCCACTCGTTTACATCCTAAACTGGCAGCACGATATTTTGGCCCTTTTCAGGTGATACAACAGGTGGGCAAGGTTGCTTTCAGGCTACAATTACCAGAGACCGCTAAGATTCATCCGATTTTTCATGTGTCTCAGTTAAAGAAAGCGGTGGAAGAGTTGAGAGTAGAAAAAGAATTGCCAAGGGAGCTGTAGGCCGAGGGGCCTATGTTTTGGCCGGTGCGAATTTTGGACAGGAGGCAAAGGCAGTTGGATGAAGTTGCAGTCCCACAGGTTCTGATAGAGTGGCAAGAAGGGGGCCGTGAGGGAGCAACCTGGGAAGATGTGGCTACCATTCAAGAACAATATCCTGAATTCAACCTTGGGGACAAGGTTGTTTTAGGCGAGGGGGGTATTGTTAGGCCTTTACTTGTATATAGTAGAAGGAAAACCGGTACACAACCTAACTGCGAAGGCAGTTAGAAGGGGTAGTTAGGAGGTTGGTTTATAAGGGCTGTGAGGGTAGGCTGGGGGGTAGAGAAGAAAATACTATTGTTTGTCAGGACTTGTTATCCTGATCGGTAGAGGTTAAGCTCTCTGTTCTGTATCTTTGATTGTTTGATGAATAAAAAATCATTTTTCAGTATTCTTGGGGTTGTGTTCGAGTGAAGAGAAGTGAGTTACTTTAGGTTCTTGATTAAAGAACCTAACATATAATAATTCTTTAATGAACAATCTAATCTATTTAGCCTCTAATCTAATTTAATCAATTTAATGTACAATCTAATCCTTCTATAATCTTAACTTATTAATAATTAAGCGAATGTGGTATGCACCTGGAACCTATCCAAGTTTCTTTACGAAATTGTCAACTTGGGCCTGTTCTCAGTCTAACACTATCTCTGTGCCATGAGGATCCAAGCTGCATTGAACAATAAGTTTCACGAGAATAAAATTATAATATATCATTAACCATAAAAATGAATTATAATATATCATGGACATAAAAAAAATAGAAGTTAAACCTCAACCTTCCTTGCCTCCTCTTCTTGCAGAATTAGATTAAGATGTGCCAAAGTTTCCATAATTTCTTCATGGGAAGGGTTTTAGGTGCTTTATCTTATCCCTATCACCCATTAACAAAATTCTTAGAAAATTTGTAGAGAGGAAAAAACAAACAGAGCGACGAACATAGTAATTAAATGCGGTTTACCTTGATGGTCGGTGCAAGAGTGAACACATGCCAGAGCCCCTCGATTGGAGGCACCCGGAACTCTGACGAACAATACCTTGATGGTCGACCTCGCTCAGCCTACAAATGCACCAAGTTTTTGTTCTTAAGCAATGGAAGACCAAGCCGAACCCAAACCGAAGAGTTCCACAACAATAGGAGTTAGGGCTTGTAGTGAAGGGAGGAACAACTAGGTCTGAAGAATGTGGTGTGGGGAAGGGAGAGAACAACTAGGGTTTGAAGAATGTGATGCAAGGAAGGGAGAGAACAACTAAGGCTTGCGAGAAAATCAGATGCAGAGATGATGAAGAAATAGGGAGGAAGGGAGGGAACAATTTTAAGGCTTGAGAAAATTAGAAACATCGGAAATGAAGGCACGAGGGAAGGAGCTACTTGGGGAGAATATTTATCAAAAAATTATTGTAAAAAAACTTAAATTTTAGGGGCAGTTTAATCATAACCGTCGGGAATTTGTCAGGGTTTTCCAAACCGCTGAAAAATAACCCTCCTAAAATATATTATTTTTGTAGTAAATAAAATTTCTTGAAGTTGATGTTTTGTACGTGTATTTTGGAAGTGATGAGTGTGGTTATGAACTATATTTTTTTAATGCCTGGGTTTTGTGAATACAACCCTGGCTTTAAAAGAGTTGTAAAAAGTTACATTCAATTTCTTCCTGTGTGTATGTTAGCGTAATGCAGCTGTCATTTTGTTATAGCACAAGCTTGTGCCTGTCAAGCCAGTCTTTAGATTGAAAAAATGTTGCTTATGTTTCTTGAGAAAATTAAAATCCATATTGATTTGTGAAATGTTATATGAAACATTTATTTTACATGTAACTTGATATTCCTGTGACATGATTTGGATATTTTATTTAAGTGTATTTTCGTAAACAAATATGTTATGATATTTTATTTAAGTGTTTGTTATTTATGGCAACAGTGATATAAAAATCTATGACCGACATTATGAACAAAACTATCCTTTAATTAGTATTAAGAGTGGCATGTAATTGGTCATTTGTAGAAAATACCAACTTTTGATGGGATCCCCATGTGTAATTATCATGCAGAAGAATGCATTGAAAGCTATAAATAGTTTCCCCCTTATTAAAATAAACTTTTTAGTCATATATATCTTGGTAGTTGTGCAGATCTTCTTGTTCCTTTCAATTAACATAAATGTAATTGTTAGGAACCTAGTTTTTCCCTTTCTTTTCAATTAACATAAATGTAATTGGTAGGAACCTAGTTTTTCCCTTTTTTTAAGACATATATTTTATTGATAAACCCATTATTAGTATTACTACAATAAAAACGCTTATTACCGAAGGGCATTTACTGACGATCTTTAAGCCTTTGGTAATGGGATGATTACCGAAAGATTTACCGACAGCCTACTTTACTATCTTTACAGACGGTCTTTGGCCTTCGGTAATGCCCATAGTGTATTAAATTCGACATTGGGGTATTCCTTCCCCAAACTCCCCAAAATCAATTTCAGTACTCCTTCTCCTCCCTTCCTTGTTCTCTTGATGTAAACCTTGTGTGGGCGCGAGGTTGGTTTTTCCTAGCCAGTTTGAAGAGTGTGGTGGTCTGGACGGTGGCAGCGGTTCGTTGGTGGGTGGGTGTCTTCCCTTCCCTTCAAAGATTCGTGCATATTGGCTTCAATCAGCGCGAGGTTGGTCGCTCTAAGCCGATTTCAAGAGGTTGTTGTTGGGGACGGTAACGGTGGTTCCTTGGTGGCTGGTTTACGGATTGGGTGGCTAGGATTCTTCTTCTTCGTTCTATGTGTTGCGGAAGGGGTGGTGGTTCGTGGAGCTTAGTGTTAGGAGGGCTTTGTCGTGAAGTTAGGTTGGCTGCTGCGTAGTGCTTCGTTGACACATTTTTGTAGCCAGGTTTGGTTTGGTATTTTGACACTTTTTTTTGAAGCACTGATAATAATATTCATAATTTATAAAATGTCCACGAAATGGTAGGTGTTAATGATGTTCAAATGTTAAAAATGATTTATAAAATGTATGGTGTTTGTGACAATTGTGGCATAAATAGAGATCTTAATGATGCTGAAATCATTTGAATGTTGACTCTGTTGTAATGGTGAATAATATATTATTATTTGAAGATGGTAATGTATTATTATGTTACTTTAAGTGAATGAATCAGTGTGTAAGGTATGTGTAATGTATATGGGATGATTGAAGTTATACTTTATGGTCTGTATGTGCTTATAAAGTGATTAAACCATGATGTTCACTCGACATATGAAAGAGATTGAATATAAATGTTAGAAATGTTAACTATATGAACCTAGAAAGCAAGGTCAACCTTGGTGAAAATAGGACAACCACTAAGTAATCCTAGAATCAACAATTAAAAAGTATCCTAACAAGTTTAGAATAAAACCTAGCTAATTAAGAACTCACACTACAAAAAGTACCTAAAACTCAAAATATGACAACTTAGAACCTAAAACTAGTCCCTAGAATACACTAAAAGTATTAAAAATGCAAAGTGTATTAAAGTACTAACCAAAACAGTAAACTAACTATCTAGACAAGTTTTTAAAAAAAAAGAAAAATAAAAATGAGGTGACAATTCCAAAATACTAAGAAAATTAAAAATGAGGTGACAATTCCAAAATACCAAGAAAATCAAAATTTAACCATTGAGCACCTAAAATTACACTAGAATAGGAGATAAATTTGAAATTAACCTAAATTAGCCCAAGAATGGGTAATCTTCATATCCTAACAAGTTTAAACTAGTAAAATGAAGCTAAGAAACATGTTAAATTGGATCAAGTACCTAAAACTCAAAATTGCACTACTTAAAACATAAAAAGTGTACTAAATAGGTGAGAAATTGGGAATTCACCTAAAGTAAATGAAGAATGCGTATTCTACACATCCTAACAAGTTTAAAGTTGGTAAGTGAAGGTAAGAAACATGTCAAATTAGATCAAGTAGCTAAATCTCAAAGTTTTGCTACTTGAAACCCAAAAAGGTGTACTAACACTAGTGTAGGAAGTGCAAATGACATCGGTTAATTTTGTTTACAGGCATCGGTTCTCCAACCGAAGCATATTCGGACGAGGTAAAAGAGGGTGGCTTTATGCTTCGATCCTGAACCGGGTTAAAAATAGATAGGATGATGCCTCAGTTCTTAGATAACCGAGGCAATTGCGTGTACTTTTGTTTTCATAATAGTCCACTTCTCCCTCTTCGCTGCACAGTCCAAGTAAGCAAAAGGTTATTGAATTTTCTTCCCTTTCACATAACCAAATCTCAGAAGATACAGAACCAAATATTAGAATAACACAGGAAAATCAACTACACCAACCTTAACAAAATCGCTCCCAAAATAACAGAGAAAAAAAAGTATGGGTTTTGATGCAATGAGCATTTGGGGAAGGAGAAAAGATTTGGGGAAAAGGGAGGTTGCTCGCCACCACTGCAGGACGCCTCGCCGCCACCTCTTTGTTGCTCGCCAACGCCACCGCTGCAAGACGCCTTCGCCGCGACCTTGCCATGACCTCGCCGCGACCTCACAGCAACCTCGCTGCAACCTCGCCACGACCTTGCCACGACCTCGCCACGACCTCGCCGCCACCTCGCCAAGGAACTCCGTTCAACTCTTAGATCGGTGAACCTCCCATCATCTCTAAGGCACCATCTTCTCTGCTCGCCAAACGCCTTAGATTGGTGAGCCTCCCATCATCGCCGCCGCGGTACTTGATAACAGTTGAAAAACTGTTATTTTCATGCTTAAAATTGACACAAAAAGCAACCTTTAGACTTAAAAACTAGCTTGAAATCATGCTTTTATCTATATTTTCATAAATATGAGAGCTGGACAGGTTTATGCTTGATTTAAGTGTTTTTGTGCAGGTTTTAAGGTGAATTTAGTGAAAGAAGTGAAGAAGGAGAGAGATGGAATCAGAAAAGGAATCAAAGAGTGCAAAAGGAGAAGCCGAAAGCACCGCTCAGCGGCATTTTACCGCTGAGCGGCACTCAGGAGGTCACGGGAGGTCCGCTGAGGGGCAAACTGGCCGCTGAGGGGAAGAAAAGGGAAGCGCAGTCACCGCTGAGCGCCATTCTTAATAATGGGCTTGGACTTGTTTTCTGGCACTTTTATGGGCTTGGGCTTAGATCTTTTGTAATTCTAAAATAGTATATAAGGACTTGCACGTCCTAGAATTAGTATCTTTGGCAGAAACGAGGCAAACACTCTCTCTTCCACCCCTTTGAAGGAGGATCTTGGATGCTCAGGCTACCTCTTCACCTTTTTAGGGTTTATTCTTTCATTCTTTCATTGTTATTCATCTAGGTTCACCATGAATATGGTGAACTAAACCTTGTATGTTTGTTGGGGAATCAATGTAATCTCTTGAAGCTCTCATATATGGAATTTATGCTTGCATCTTTTAATTAAGACTTATGCTTTCTTTCATCATTAGTTAGGGTTTTTCCTCTTTGCTTAATGCTTGCATTGTTTAACTCATTCGATGCATGATTATTGGTTTTGTCGATACGGGCACGTACGGGGAAGTCTAGATCCGGGGAATTTCTCCCAATATTATGTTGGTTGTCGTTAAGCTCCTGCACTTATGAACTGATCATTAGGAATGCTAGGAATTGTATGAACTCGTGATTAGGGAGAAGCCATCTAGAATGGTACTTTAGAGAGTGGCATTAACAATGATGATTTGAATGTTGAATTCCTAAAATATATGAGAGTGGATGAGATGAAATTGACCCCCAACAACATATTCATTCATATATTTCATTGAAAGCGTTTATCTTTTGCTTTTGCCATTGATCAAAAACTCATGCATACATGTTTATTTTCTGTCTTGCATATTAAACTCCAAATATTTCGTTCTTAAGTCTTAGCTAATCAACAAACCACACAACTAAACTAGGCCGTGAGTCCTTTGGGAGAACGATACTTGGTCTTACCAAGTTTATTACTTGAACGATTCGGTCATACTTGCCGATTGTGAAACAAGTTTGTGACATCATATTTTGGTGATCATAAATTTGTCCATCAAGTTTTTGGCGCCGTTGCCGGGGACTCGTGGTTTAACTTGTTAATTTGTGTGATTATTGATTATCTTTGACTTTAATTTTGAATTTCTGTTTTTATTTTCTGTTTTTATATTTTCGGTTTTTATTAGATTAGATTTTATTTGATTAGATTAGATTAGATTAGATTTTATCTTATTTTATTTTATCTTCTATCTTTTAAATCTTTTATCTTTTTATCTTTTGAATATCTTATCTTTCTATCTTTATCTTTTTATCTTTTGAATATATATCTTCTCTTATATCTTTTTGTGCTAACAAATATTTTCTAGGGTTTTGTTTTCTTGTGTATGCAGGAGGCAATTCGAACTAGGAGTAAGAAAACAACAGAACCTCTTCTTGAAGGTCTAGACGAGAGTAGACGGAGGAGAAGAATCAGAACATCTAGAGAACTTTTCCCTTCTCCACAAACTCTCTTACAATCATCACCACAAGGTTATGTTCATAGCACTTTAACATCATAGCTAGACCTAGAGTCAATGCAGCCAACATGGAGGTCAAATCAATTTCCATACCGACAAGGGAATTATAATCAGGGTTGGAAACCACATCCAAGCATTGGTCAAGGACAAACTGGGCAAGCTAATCAATATAATAAGCAACAGCAGCAACCAACCTTGTGGCAACAGTTATCTATGCTTAATGAAAGATCAACAAGGTTGGAAGAAACTCTTCAGCAATTCATTCAAAAAACTGAATCTTCTCAAAAGAGCACTGAAGCTGCTATAAAGAATTTGGAGATTCAAATGGGTCAGATTACCAAGCAATTGGAAGAAAGACCAAACAGAAACTTTGGGGCTAATACTGAGGTTAACCCCAGAGAAGAGTGCAAGGTGGTAGAGAGTGTTGATGATGAGAAAGTTGAGTTAGATACAGAAGAGAGAAGTGAAATAGAGAGCAAAAGCACGTTTCCTTTTCCAATCCATCAAGGGAAACCAATGGACTTCACAGAGTTATTCAAAATGGTGGATAATGATGCACCTTGGGAGCAAATTTTGCAACAGATTACGGTTTACACCAAATCTAATGAAGAAAGCTCTACAAAGAAGAGACGTAGAGATGATGAGGAAAAAAAGTGTATAACTGTTAAGGAAGAGTCATTCCCACCAAAAGCATCAGATCCAGGTAGTTTTTCTATCCCTTGTACTATAGGGAAGAAAAAGGTAAAGAAAGCTCTCCTTGATTTAGGTTCAAGTGTTAACTTGATACCTTATTCTTTACTGGAGCAAATTGGCAATGTTAAAATGAAACCTGTAAAGGTTAATTTAGTAATGGCCGATGGATCTTCAAAGGAGCCATGTGGGATTGCAGAAGACATTGTAGTTTGTGTTGGCAAACTTCAGTTTTTGGCAGACTTTGTGGTGATGAAGATAGAAACCGCGAAAATACCTATCATACTTGGAAGACCGTTTATGAAAACGGCCAGGGCTATTATAGATGTAAATGAAGGTATAGTGGTGCTCCAGGATAGAGAGGAGAAAGTGGTGGTGGATGTCTTCAAAGATGAGACACAAGCAAAGGAGGAAAAAGCCAGTTATAAAGCTGCATTTCGAGATGCACCCATAACTAGAGGTAAAGATGAAAATTTTGAGGTTTCTGGTAACCATTGTTTGTTGTTTCAGGTACCCAAGGAAGAAGAAATTGGAAAAGGAGAAGAAATTCCTAGAGACTGGAAGAAAAGAAGATAAGAAGATAAGAAGATAAAAGATTCAGAAGATAGAAAGATAAAAGATTTAAAAGATAAAAAAGATAAAAGATAAAATAAAATAAAATCTAATCCTAAAAAGATAAGAAAAAATAAAATCTAACCTAATCTAAAAAGATAAAAAGATAAAATAAACTAAAAACAGAAAAAATAAAAACAGAAATTCAAAATTAAAGTCAAAGATAATCAATAATCACACAAATTAACCAGTTAAACCACGAGTCCCCGGCAGCGGCGCCAAAAACTTGATGGACAAATTTATGATCACCAAAATATGATGTCATAAACTTGTTTCACAATCGGCAAGTATGACCGAATCGTTCAAGTAATAAACTTGGTAAGACCAAGTATCGTTCTTCCCAAAGGACTCACGGCCTAGTTTAGTTATGTGGTTTGTTGATTAGCTAAGACTTAAGAACGAAATATTTAAAGTTTAATATGCAAAGACGAAAATAAACATGTATGCATGAGTTTTGATCAATGGCAAAAGCAAAAGATAAACACTTTCAATGAATTATATGAATGAATATGTTGTTGGGGGTCAATTTCATCTCATCCACTCTCATATATTTTAGGAATTCAACATTCAAATCATCATTGTTAATGCCACTCTCTAATGTACCATTCTAGATGGCTTCTCCCTAATCACGAGTTCATACAATTCCTAGCATTCCTAATGATTAATTCATAAGTGCAGGAGCTTAACGACAACCAATATAATATTGTCAGTATAATATTGGGAGAAATTCCCCGGATCTAGACTTCCCCGTACGTGCCCGTATCGACAAAACCAATAATCATGCATCGAATGAGTTAAACCATGCAAGCATTAAGCAAAGAGGAAAAACCCTAACTAATGATGAAAGAAAGCATAAGTCTTAATTAAAAGATGCAAGCATAAATTCCATATATGAGAGCTTCAAGAGATTACATTGATTCCCCAACCAACATACAAGGTTTAGTTCACCATATTCATGGTGAACCTAGATGAATATCAATGAAAGAATGAAAGAATAAACCCTAAAAAGGTGAAGAGGTAGCCTGAGCATCCAAGATCCTCCTTCAAAGGGGTGAAAGAGAGAGTGTTTGCCTCGTTTCTGCCAAAGATACTAATCCCAAGGACGTGCAAGCCCTTATATACTATTCTAGAGTTACAAAAGATTACAAAAGCCCAAGCCCAAAAAGTGTCGCTCAGCGGTAAATAATTCTCAGCGGTGACTGCACGTCACTTTCTTCCCCTCAGCGGCCATTTTACCGCTGAGCGGTGCCTTCGACTTCTCTTTTTGCACTCTTTCTTGTCTTTTCTAATGTCATCTCTCTCCTTCTTCACTCTTTTCTCTAAATTCACCTTAAAACCTGCACAAAAACACTTAAATCAAGCATAAACCTGTCCAGCTCTCTTATTTCTGAAAATATAGATAAAAGCATGATTTCAAGCTAGTTTTTAAGTCTAAAGGTTGCTTTTAGTATCAATATTAAGCATGAAAATAACAGTTTTTCAACTGTTATCACAACCCCAAACTTAGAACTTTGCTTGTCCTCAAGCAAACAAAATGTAACTCAATCTCCAACCAATTCATATGATGGTTCACTCATTCAAAAATCCTCTTTTTCAAGATAAGTAACAACTTCACTCAAACTTATGACCAAGAGTTCAACCAAGATGTGCACATGATTTAGTGTTCACAAAGTCATTTAAATTCCAACAAATGCTATTTTTCATGAATGATTAATCAATTAAGCATGGATGTTCATGTGCTTATGGAATATTTCCTCACTAGGTAAAGTGTTTCACTCAACACACAAGTGTATAAGAGGTAAAGTGTTTCACTCATTCACTCCACTATCACAATGTCACATGAATCAACTTTGTCTTTCATTTTACCACAATCAAAAACATTCACAAGCATACATCATCACAAGGACTTTTCAATGGCTTATAATGTAGCTGGGCTAACAAGAAAATTGGTTTTTCTGGATTACAAAATCCTTCAGTTAAGAGAATCATAACAACACAATCATCTTATTCATTCCCAACTTTCTTTTGCCTTTGCATTTGCATTGATCTTTACTTCTTTTTCTTTTCTATTCTTTCTCTTTGCATATTCTTACTTTTTTTAGCTCTTAGCTCAATGCTTTTCCTTTTTCATGTTTTCCCAACAACCCCAAACTTGAACATTTAACAATACCACACAAGATCTTCCTACTTAACTCAAGGTAAAGATTTTCAATCAAGGATTTTCAGTGTATGTTCAAGGCTAAGGGTTCAAAGGATAGAACACAAAGTGTTCTCTTTTAGTAGGCTAACTTTATGATTTTGGCCAATAAAAAGGGTTCCAACAAACGGCCTTGATCATATGATGCAAAACAAGCAATTGATTCAATCATAGAAAACCTGGGCAAAATCATTCATGCTTTCAAAGTAATAGCATTCAACAATAACAACTCTGGAGCTCAAAACCTCACATATAAGCTCATTCACATTTGACATACACATCCTGCTTAATTTCACAATCACAATCATGATATCATGCATTTGTTCACAAAGCTTGTGAATCACCTGTATAAGCATTTTAATGTGCACATCATCTCAACATCAATCAATCAATAAGCATCATCAAGCATTACTTATCAAACAATCACAGTTACTAGCAAACCATCATAACAAACCAGGTGTTCAATAGAGTACATCAAACCCTAATCTAAAAACAAAAACAAATAAGTTCAGAAAACTTAAACCACAAAAGCATAATCATATGATAGCATTCATCAGTAAATGCTATCTCAGCTCCTCATCAGTCTGAGTTGTCCTCTGTATCTTCCTCTTCTTCTTCCTCATCATCATCATCAAATGCATCCTCCTCCTCAGCTTCATCCTCTTCCATGTCTCTAGCTGAAGCTTCAGCTGCTTCAGCTCCTCCTCCATGCAATGGTTCTTCTGGCCAAGCTACCACATTATGGAATTCATCCATAGTCCACCTGTGGGCTGGAGGTGTATCATACATCCCCGCTATCATCTCAGCCGTGGCCACCTGCCCTCTGTGAATGGACTGCAACTGAGCACCTATAAGAGACATATACATGTCCCTCATCTGGAATGGTTCTGCTTCATGTGTATCCGCAGATGTCCGGCTCTGTGCTGGCCCTCTCTCTCTACGAGCCTGGCGTGGTGGAACTGGTTGAGCTGCCTCCTCACCTCCACAGTACTGTCTGTAATAGGCCTCATCTATAGCTTTTCTTGGCCTCTCAAATGGTGGAACAAAAGTGTCCACCCCAGCTAGCTTGCAAAGGTGAGTGATCAAAGAAGGATGTCCTAGTGGTGCTTTGTTGTTTGAGGTGTTAGCACACACACTAATCTCATCAGCTATCACCTGCCCAATATTAACATTCAAGTTTCTGATAGCACAGTAGATGAATAGTGCCCTGCTGAGAGTAATATCTGACACATGTGAACATGGCTGAATGTTGGCATGAGAAAATGCCATCCAATACTTTGCAAGAGGAGTCAAATCTGTCCTCCTAATGTTAACCACTAAGCCAGATCTATTCCTTTGGAAGTGTCCTCCAGGTATACACAGTACTCTCTCAACATCCTCAAAGTCAGCACCTTCCTCCATGCTAAGAGCAAACTGACATTGCTCACCAGCCCACACAGTATCCAGGAAGTTGTTGATGGAGTCAGGATCATACCTGATAGCATGGCCTCTGACATAGCCCAAATAATTCTCAGCTGGATAATCACCAATCTTCTTTGCATTGGTGTAGAATTCCTTTACCACAGCTATGTTGGCAGGTGCTGGATAAGTGGCTAGCTTTCCCCAATCATTCCCTAACACTTGCTCTCCAAATTGAGGAGCAAAGTTAGGTATCATTCCAACCTTTCTCTCCATTAGAAGTCCCCTGTCCTGAACCACCCTAAAGTGCTTCTCATGTTTCCTAGAGAGGAACCTCCTAGAGTGGGGTTGCTCTGGTTCCTTGTCCTTCCTCTTGGTTGTCATGGTTTTCAATCTTTTCCCTGATCAAGATGCCATTCCTGCATTCAAACACAATTACAAAACTACAGAACATGATGTTAATCATTAGTAAACACAGAACACAACTCCTTTCGAAGCTAAACCACCGCTGAGGGCCAGAATTTCCCCTCAGCGCCACCAGTGCCACAATCCAACACGCAAAAACCAGAAAAAACCAAGTCTGGCAGAGTGCCGCTCAGCGGTAATTGCCGCTCAGCGGTGATCTGCAGATTTTTGCAAATCTCATTTTAAAACTTTCCTAACTCCACCCAAATGCAATTTTCAGTTTTCCATTTCATAATCAAGCAGTTTAATCGGTTCAAACATCAAATATATCATCAAATCATGCATAGAAATCAAAACCCCTAAATATTCATGCTTTGACAATCACATTCAAATTCAAGAACCCTAGAATGAACAAAATGCATTTTACTTACTTGGGTGGAGATGCTAGATGATATGAGAATGCTTCCAAAATAGAATGCTCTCTTCCCACCCCAAACTTTGATGGCACACTAGTGAAAAAGTGAGTGAAAGAGAGATTTTCTAAAGAGGGAAGAGT
Source organism: Vigna nakashimae (assembly GCA_034642375.1). Classification (NCBI taxonomy): domain Eukaryota; kingdom Viridiplantae; phylum Streptophyta; class Magnoliopsida; order Fabales; family Fabaceae; genus Vigna; species Vigna nakashimae. The sequence continues at coordinate 22,015,008 of CM067768.1, forward strand.
GAAAAGATGTGGAAAACCTAAAAGAAGAGGTGTGGAAGTGTTTGTGCAGAGAGAAGTCTGGAAATAAACCCTAAAACGCAGCTTGGGGTATAAAAATACCCTAATGGGCTCGGGTCCCGCTAAGGGGAACTAGAGCCCATTCTGCGTTAGTACCGCTCAGCGGTAAATGCCGCTCAGCGGCACTTTCGTGAAGTGCTCCTCTCCTTCTTTTCTTGACCTACGTGCCTTCCTAGCATACCCCTCATAGGTTCCCTGAAATTCAATGTTAAAAATGCTTATGCAAACCCTAATTAAAATAAAACAAACAAAAACAATCAATCAACTGGGTTGCCTCCCAGGTAGCGCTTGTTTAACGTCACGAGCCTGACCCAAAATCCACCAACACCCATCAGTAGGTGTTTCAAACTTACCAGCACCCATCAGTAGGTGCAAAATCTTCTCACCAACACCCATCAGTAGGTGTTACAAACCTAGTATCCTTCAGTAGATACTTAACCACCTAGCATCCTTCAGTAGATGCTAGATCCAACAAAATATTTACAAAATAATGTCCACAGATATAAAACCAAAATCAAAATTAAAAGTTTGTCAATCACTGGGTTGCCTCCCAGCAAGCGCTCTTTTAACGTCATTAGCTTGACCCAATAAAGCCCCAGTTCCTTCTTCTTTTTCTTCTTTCTACTAAACTTCTTCAGAAATTTGATCAAACCAGGAACTTGTTGCAGTGTCTCAATCATAGGAACTTTAATCTCCACTTTCTTGAAGATTTCCATAAAGCACTTAAATTTCTTTTCCTTCCTACGATACTTCTTTGGATGGGGACGAGATTTTTCATATGATTCTTTATTTTTTTCTCTCGTCCTCTTTCTCTTTTCTCTCACTTTATTTTTTTCTTTTCTTTTTCTACTCACCTTCTCAATCTTCACACAAATTTTCTCTTCTTCTTTCTCTTCTCTCTCTTGTCTCTCTTCTTTTTCCAACTCAACTTTTTCAACATTTACACTCACTAGCTCTTGACACTCTTCCCTGGGGTTAACCTCAGTATTAGCCCCACAATTTCTACTTGGCCTTTCTTCCATCTGTTTGATGATCTGCCCCATCTGAATCTCCAAATTTTTGATAGCAGCTTCAGTGCTCTTTTGGGAAGACTCAGTTTTCTGTATGAAATTGTTGAGAATTTCCTCCAGCCTCATGGACCTTTCATTAAGCATAGAAAACTATTGCCATAAGGTGGGTTGCTGCTGCTGCTTATTAAATTGACCAGCTTGCCCTGTTTGCCTTTGACCAATGCTTGGGTGTGGTTTCCAACCCTGATTATAATTCCCTTGTCGGTATGGAAATTGATTTGCCATGAAATTAACATCCTCCACGGCTTCCACAGGAAAAGCACATTGGCCATTGATATGATCGCCTCCACATAATTCGCACAACTGGGATCGTACCTGTGCAGCAGTCTTCAACTCTTTGGGTAGTTGTGCAAGTATCTTTGTGAGATTCTCCAATTGTTGACTTAGTATATTGTTCTGAGCTAGCAAGGCATCATTGGATTGCATCTGCAGAACTCCTTTTTGTTGCATAGGAGCTCCTCTATCACTGTGTAGCTCATTATCATTAGTAGCCATGTTTTCAATTATTTCTACGGCTTCCTCTGAAGTTTTCCATTTGATATTTCCTCCTGCTGAGGCGTCAAGCATCATCTTGGTTTGTGAACCAAGACCTTCAAGGAAGATTAGGACTACTTCCACTTCGTCAAATCCATGCGTGGGGATCTTTCTTAATAGGCTTTTATATCTGTCCCATGCATGACCTAATGATTCCTCCATGCCTTGCCTGAAAGATGAGATCTCTTGCTTTCCTTTGTTGACCTTGGAAGAATTAAGTGCCCATATAGTTAAATTCTTGACCGAATTGCATCCTGCAAACATTAGGCATAAAACTCTAGAAAATATTTGTTAGCACAAAAAGATATAGGAGAAGATATATATTCAGAAGATAAAATGATATAAGATTCAGAAGATAAGAAGATAAGAAGATAAAAGATTCAGAAGATAGAAAGATAAAAGATTTAAAAGATAAAAAAGATAAAAGATAAAATAAAATAAAATCTAATCCTAAAAAGATAAGAAAAAATAAAATCTAACCTAATCTAAAAAGATAAAAAGATAAAATAAACTAAAAACAGAAAAAATAAAAACAGAAATTCAAAATTAAAGTCAAAGATAATCAATAATCACACAAATTAACCAGTTAAACCACGAGTCCCCGGCAGCGGCGCCAAAAACTTGATGGACAAATTTATGATCACCAAAATATGATGTCATAAACTTGTTTCACAATCGGCAAGTATGACCGAATCGTTCAAGTAATAAACTTGGTAAGACCAAGTATCGTTCTTCCCAAAGGACTCACGGCCTAGTTTAGTTATGTGGTTTGTTGATTAGCTAAGACTTAAGAACGAAATATTTAAAGTTTAATATGCAAAGACGAAAATAAACATGTATGCATGAGTTTTGATCAATGGCAAAAGCAAAAGATAAACACTTTCAATGAATTATATGAATGAATATGTTGTTGGGGGTCAATTTCATCTCATCCACTCTCATATATTTTAGGAATTCAACATTCAAATCATCATTGTTAATGCCACTCTCTAATGTACCATTCTAGATGGCTTCTCCCTAATCACGAGTTCATACAATTCCTAGCATTCCTAATGATTAATTCATTAGTGCAGGAGCTTAACGACAACCAATATAATATTGTCAGTATAATATTGGGAGAAATTCCCCGGATCTAGACTTCCCCGTACGTGCCCGTATCGACAAAACCAATAATCATGCATCGAATGAGTTAAACCATGCAAGCATTAAGCAAAGAGGAAAAACCCTAACTAATGATGAAAGAAAGCATAAGTCTTAATTAAAAGATGCAAGCATAAATTCCATATATGAGAGCTTCAAGAGATTACATTGATTCCCCAACCAACATACAAGGTTTAGTTCACCATATTCATGGTGAACCTAGATGAATATCAATGAAAGAATGAAAGAATAAACCCTAAAAAGGTGAAGAGGTAGCCTGAGCATCCAAGATCCTCCTTCAAAGGGGTGAAAGAGAGAGTGTTTGCCTCGTTTCTGCCAAAGATACTAATCCCAAGGACGTGCAAGCCCTTATATATTATTCTAGAGTTACATAAGATTACAAAAGCCCAAGCCCAAAAAGTGCCGCTCAGGGGTAAATACCGCTCAGCGGTGACTGCGCGTCACTTTCTTCCCCTCAGCGGCCATTTTGCCCCTCAGCGTGACTCCCGCAACCTCCTGAGTGCCGCTCAGCGGTAAAATACCGCTGAGCGGTGCCTTCGACTTCTCTTTTTGCACTCTTTCTTGTCTTTTCTAATGTCATCTCTCTCGTTCTTCACTCTTTTCACTAAATTCACCTTAAAACCTGCACAAAAACACTTAAATCAAGCATAAACCTGTCCAGCTCTCTTATTTCTGAAAATATAGATAAAAGCATGATTTCAAGCTAGTTTTTAAGTCTAAAGGTTGCTTTTAGTATCAATATTAAGCATGAAAATAACAGTTTTTCAACTGTTATCAGGCTTTAAAGAAAAGGAGATGATAGAGATAGAGTCTCCATATTCTAGAAGAACCAAAACAGTTCAAAGGAAGCAGCTGAGAAGTTGGTGGATTGACAACATCAACTATAAAGAAGATGGAACTTGAACTTTACTGGGTCAAGCTAATGACGTTAAAAGAGCGCTTGCTGGGAGGCAACCCAGTGGATTTGCAAACTTTTGACTTTTGATTTGGTTTTGTAACTTTTTATTTGTGGACATTATTTTGTGAATATTTTGTTGGATCTAGCATCTACTGAAGGATGCTAGGTGGTTAAGTATCTACTGAAGGATACTAAGTTTGTAACACCTACTGATGGGTGTTGGTGAGAAGATTTTGCACCTACTGATGGGTGTTGGTAAGTTTGAAACACCTACTGATGGGTGTTGGTGGATTTTGGGTCAGGCTCGTGACGTTAAACAAGCGCTACCTGTGAGGCAACCCAGTTGATTGATTGTTTTCTGTTTGTTTATTTTAGTTAGGGTTTGCATAAGCATTTTTAACATTAAATTGCAGGGAACCAGTGAGGGGTATGTCTAGGAGGCACGTAGGTCAAGAAAAGAAGGAGAAGGGCACATCACGAAAGTGCCGCTGAGCGGCAATTACCGCTGAGCGGTACTCTCGCAGATGGGCTTTAGTTCCCCTTAGCGGAACCCGAGCCCATTGGGGTATTTTTAAACCCTAAGTTGCGCGATTTTTCATTCTTTCAAGCTCTTCTCTGCACAAACACTCCCACATATCTTCTCTTAGGTTTTCCACATCTTTTTACTCTTCCCTCTTAAGAAAATTTCTCTTCCACTCACTTTTTGACTAGTGTGCCATCAAAGTTTGGGGTTGGAAGAGAGTATTCTAGCTTGGAAGCATTCTCATTGCATCTAGTATCTCCACCCAAGTAAGTAAAATGCATTTTGTTCATTCTAGGGTTCTTGAATTTGAATGTGATTGTCAAAGCATGAATATTTAGGGGTTTTGATTTCTATGCATGATTTGATGATATATTTGATGTTTGAACCGATTAAACTGCTTGATTATGAACTGGAAAACTGAAAATTGCATTTGGGTGGAGTTAGGACAGTTTTAAAACAAGATTTGCAAAAATCTGCAGATCACCGCTGAGCGGCAATTACCGCTGAGCGGCACTCTACCAGATTTGATTTTTCTGGTTTGTTGCGTGTTGGAATGTGGCACTGGTGGCGCTGAGGGGAAATTTTGGCCCTCAGCGGTGGTTTAGCTTCGAAAGGAGTTGTGTTATGTGTTTACTAATGATTAACATCATGTTCTTTGGTTTTTGTCTTTGTGTTTGAATGCAGGAATGGCATCCTCTTCAGGAAAGAGATTGAAAACCATGGCAACCAAGAGAAAGGAAAAGGAACCAGAGCAACCCCCTAATAGCAGGTTCCTCTCTAGGAAACATGAGAAGCACTTTAGGGTGGTTCAGGACAGGAGACTTCTGATGGAGAGAAAGGTTGGAATGATACCTAACTTAGCTCCTCAATTTGGAGAGCAAGTGTTAGGGAATGATTGGGGAAAGCTAGCCACTTATCCTGCACCTGCCAACATAGCTGTGGTAAAGGAATTTTACACCAATGCAAAGAAGATTGGTGATTATCCAGCTGAGAATTATTTGGGCTATGTCAGAGGCCATGCTATCAGGTATGATCCTGATTCTATCAACAACTTCCTGGATACTGTGTGGGCTGGTGAGCAATGCCAGTTTGCTCTTTGCATGGAGGAAGGTGCTGATTTTGAGGATGTGGAGAGAGTGTTGTGTATACCTGGAGGACACTTCCAAAGGAATAGATCTGGCGCAGTGGTTAACATTAGGAGGACAGATTTGACTCATCTTGCAAAGTATTGGATGGCATTTTCTCATGCCAACATTCAGCCATGTTCACATGTGTCAGATATCACTCTCAGCAGGGCACTATTCATCTACTGTGCTATCAGAAATTTGAATGTTAATATTGGGCAGGTGATAGCTGATGAGATTAGTGTGTGTGCTAACACCTCTAACAACAAAGATCCACTAGGACATCCTTCTTTGATCACTCACCTTTGCAAGCTAGCTGGGGTGGACACTTCTGTTCCACCATTTGAGAGGCCAAGAAAAGCTATTGATGAGGCTTACTACAGACAGTACTGTGGAGGTGAGGATGCAGCTCAGCCAGTTCCACCACGCCATGCTCGTAGAGAGAGAGGGCCAGCACAGAGCCGGACATCTGCTGATACACATGAAGCAGAACCATTCCAGATGAGGGACATGTATATGTCTCTTATAGGTGCTCAGTTGCAGTCCATTCACAGAGGGCAGGTGGCCACTGCTGAGATGATAGTGGGGATCTATGATACACCTCCAGCCCACAGGTGGACTATGGATGAATTCCATAATGTAGTAGCTTGGCCAGAAGAACCATTGCATGGAGGAGGAGCTGAAGCAGCTGAAGCTTCAGCTAGAGACATGGAAGAAGATGAAGCTGAGGAAGAGGATGCATTTGATGATGATGATAATGAGGAGGAAGAGGAAGATACAGAGGACAGCTCAGACTGATGAGGAGCTGAGATAGCATTTACTGATGAATGCTATCATATGATTATGCTTTTGTGGTTTAAGTTTTCTGAACTTATTTGTTTTTGTTTTTAGATTAGGGTTTGATGTACTCTATTAAACACCTGGTTTATTATGATGGTTTGCTATTAACTGTGATTGTTTGATAAGTAATGCTTGATGATGCTTATTGATTGATTGATGTTGAGATAGATGTGCACATTAAAATGCTTATACAGGTGATTCACAAGCTTTGTGAACAAATGCATGATATCATGATTGTGATTGTGAAATTAAGCAGGATGTGTATGTCAAATGTGAATGAGCTTATATGTGAGGTTTTGAGCTCCAGAGTTTTTGGTATGATTGAATGCTATTACTTTGAAAGCATGAATGACTTTGCCCAGGTTTTCTATGATTGAATCAATTGCTTGTTTTGCATCATATGATCAAGGCCATTTGTTGGAACCTTTTTTATTGGCCAAATTCATAAAGTTAGCCCACTAAAAGAGAACACGTTGTGTTCTATCCTTTGAACCCTTAGCCTTGAACATACACTGAAAACCCTTGATTGAAAATCTTTACCTTGAGTTAAGTAGAAGATCTTGTGTGGTATTGTTAAATGTTCAAGTTTGGGGTTGTTGGGAAAACATGAAAAGCATTGAGCTAAGAGCTAAAAAGTAAGAATACGCAAAGAAAAAGAAAAGAAAAAGAAGCAAAGCTCAATGCAAAGGCAAAAGAAAGTTGGGAATGAATAAGAATAATTGTGTTGTTATGATTCTCTTAACTCAAGGATTTTGTGATCCAGAAAAACCAATTTTCTTGTTAGCCCAACCACGTTATAAGCCATTGAAAAGTCCTTGTGATGATGCATGCTTGTGAATGTTTTTGATTGTGGTAAAATGAAAGACAAAGTTGATTCATGTGACATTGTGATAGTGGAGTGAATGAGTGAAACACGTTACCTCTTATACACTTGTGTGTTGAGTGAAACACTTTACCTAGTGAGGAAATATTCCATAAGCACATGAACATCCATGCTTAATTGATTGATCATTCATGAAAAATAGCATTTGTTGGAACTTAAATGACTTTGTGAACACTAAAGCATGTGCACATCTTGAATGAACTCTTGGTCATAAGTTTGAGTGAAGTTGTTACTTATCTTGAAAAAGAGAATTTTTGAATGAGTGAACCATCATATAAATTGGTTGGAGATTGAGTTACATCTTGTTTGCTTGAGGACAAGCAAAGTTCTAAGTTTGGGGTTGTGATAACAGTTGAAAAGCTGTTATTTTCATGCTTAAAATTGATACTAAAAGCAACCTTTAGACTTAGAAACTAGCTTGAAATCATGCTTTTATCTATATTTTCATAAATATGAGAGCTGGACAGGTCACGGGAGGTCCGCTGAGGGGCAAACTGGCCGCTGAGGGGAAGAAAAGGGAAGCGCAGTCACCGCTGAGCGGTATTTACCGCTGAGCGCCATTCTTAATAATGGGCTTGGACTTGTTTTCTGGCACTTTTATGGGCTTGGGCTTAGATCTTTTGTAATTCTAAAATAGTATATAAGGACTTGCACGTCCTAGAATTAGTATCTTTGGCAGAAACGAGGCAAACACTCTCTCTTCCACCCCTTTGAAGGAGGATCTTGGATGCTCAGGCTACCTCTTCACCTTTTTAGGGTTTATTCTTTCATTCTTTCATTGTTATTCATCTAGGTTCACCATGAATATGGTGAACTAAACCTTGTATGTTTGTTGGGGAATCAATGTAATCTCTTGAAGCTCTCATATATGGAATTTATGCTTGCATCTTTTAATTAAGACTTATGCTTTCTTTCATCATTAGTTAGGGTTTTTCCTCTTTGCTTAATGCTTGCATTGTTTAACTCATTCGATGCATGATTATTGGTTTTGTCGATACGGGCACGTACGGGGAAGTCTAGATCCGGGGAATTTCTCCCAATATTATGTTGGTTGTCGTTAAGCTCCTGCACTTATGAACTGATCATTAGGAATGCTAGGAATTGTATGAACTCGTGATTAGGGAGAAGCCATCTAGAATGGTACTTTAGAGAGTGGCATTAACAATGATGATTTGAATGTTGAATTCCTAAAATATATGAGAGTGGATGAGATGAAATTGACCCCCAACAACATATTCATTCATATATTTCATTGAAAGTGTTTATCTTTTGCTTTTGCCATTGATCAAAAACTCATGCATACATGTTTATTTTCTGTCTTGCATATTAAACTCCAAATATTTCGTTCTTAAGTCTTAGCTAATCAACAAACAACACAACTAAACTAGGCCGTGAGTCCTTTGGGAGAACGATACTTGGTCTTACCAAGTTTATTACTTGAACGATTCGGTCATACTTGCCGATTGTGAAACAAGTTTGTGACATCATATTTTGGTGATCATAAATTTGTCCATCAGTACTCGTCTCCACCATTGCGCCTCCCCTCCGTTTTCGACATCGACCACCATTGTGTCTCATCCTCGCGCTGTGGATGTCAAGTGGGAGAAGAGAAGAGAGATCACACCCTCTTTGTTTCCTCTAGAGGAAAGTAAAATGAAAAAGGGGAGATGAGAGTGCCAGAGGAAAGAACCGCTTCGTGTAAAATAAAAAAGCGGAGATGAGAGTAGGTCAGGTGTGACTGATTTGACCAGGGTAATAGGCATCGGTTCTACCTTCAACCGAGTCAATACGCCAAAACACAACCTTGGTTCCACCTTTAACCGAGTTAATAGTCCAAAACACAGTTTATATGCTTCGGTCCTTACTAAATCGAGACATATAAATTCATCAAAACTACAAAATTGCCACCCCTCTCTCATAGACTTCGATTTTCCTTAAACTGAAGCCTATTGGACGAGTTAAAAAGCATAATTTTTAATAGTGTAAATAGGTAGGAAATTGAGAATTCACCTAAAGTAAATTAAGAATGTGTATTCCACACATTCTACCAACTTTAAAGTAGTGAAATGAAGTTAATAAACATGTCAAATTAGGTCAAGTACCTAAAACTCAAAATTGGATTACTTAAAACCTATAGAAGTGTACTAAATAGGTGAGAAATTTTGGTTGGTGAATTTGCTTCATATATTGAATTTTGGTTGGTGAATTTGCTTAAATTTTGGTGTTAAGAGCAACTCAAACAGTGAAATTCTGATTTGCAAGTATTTAGCCTCTGATGGTAGCTTACACAAGTCTTACTTAGTAAAACAAAGGTGCTCAAATCATGAAATTAAACGTCCAAACTCGTTTGAGCAAAATTGTCATTCAAACCACCAATTTTTCAACACTTTTCTTATATGAGTTGTAATTTTTTTTTAATCTATTTTGTTGTGATTATTGCACTGAATTTCATCTCAAATTGGTAGCAAAAGCTTGGTTCAATTGATTAAAAAGAAGTGAACATTTTCGTTGCAAGCTTATTAATTGCTTGATTTAATTTGTTGGAAAATCCTACACCTAAACTGTTTGATGAAAGTCCAGTGGTGCATTCTGGTTTAGCATTTTCTAGCTTCTTAATTGTTTTTTGTCCTTCGGTAATTACCAAAGACTTTTGTCCTTCAATAAGCGACAAACGATTTACCGACGACAAAATGGTCGTCGTTAATCCGTCAATAATAGGGATTATCGACGACTTTTTGGCTGTTTCCAACGAACTAGAGCCTTCGGTAATGCCCTTCTTCGGTAAAAGCTAATACCATTAATACGTAATCCTTAACTTGGGAGAATTGTTTGTTTGAGATAGTTGTGTTGGTTTTTATAAGTTGAATTGTTTGTTTGAGATAATTGTGTTGGTTTTGATAGGTTGAATTATTTCGTTTATAGAAGCAATGAAGCCACTTATTTATTCAGTGGAAATTTTCCCTATCCCTTTTGGATAATAGATACTTTATATGGGACACACATATGTAGGGTAAAGGCTCGTTTGTTTGCAGGTGGAGTAACTACAGTTACAACTCCTATAACACAACAAATTCATCATATAGGTGAAAAACAAGGTCATGTTCCCAAAGAAAAATTAAAATTTATTTTAAAGATAAGAAAAACATAAGTATCTTCCAAGGTGGAGTTTCTCCAAGAGGACTATGCAAGGGATTAAATGCACTCACAAACACTGGCCCTATGGTTTCAAAACAAATGGTTTTGTACATTATACTCTATTGAAACCAATAATTGTGTATCACTTTTATTGTGTGTCTTGTTTCCCTTTCCCATAATTATCTCTAGATGGCCAAGTGATACATTCTACTCTGATGAGAAAAACATGATTATTCCTACATCAAATAATGAATAGTAAACAAATGTACCTAAATAAAGTATGGGACATTTCCAGTGCTGGAAATGGATCCAGGGCTCATTGAGCTTTTAGAAGAAATGATACTTACAGCCTCTTTATATCTATATTTGAGTATCTCTGTCCTTATTACTTTTTATTTTGCTTCTAAAGACTCAACTTGTTGCCTCTGTATATATGTGCTAAGTAAGTCATCTATACCCTTTTACTGAACAATTATCATATATTTTATGTCTTAGGTAAAATATATAATTTGGGAAGCGCCATCCACCATAAGACTATTAAAGATGATATTTGGGAAGCGCCAAATGATGGTTGTAGATATTAAAGATTCTTCTGCTTGCGTTGTTGTGCCAAGTGAGGAGGTTCAAATAGTGGGACAAGCTCCTGGGAAATTTATCATTTGGCCAGCCAGATTGGCAAAGCCAACTTTAGCAAGTATTGTTATTCATACTTGCCTTAATTACTTATGTATTTGTTGTATTTGGATGCATATATTATTAAACTTATTTTTTGGTCAAATATAGGACGTTTCTAATAAGACAAACGTTGTTACACCTCCATAACCACAATTGTCTCCTCTCTAAGAACTTGGTTCATTAATAGTGACAATGGGGAATAAAACTATTGAGATGGATATGTCTCCTGAACTCACATGCAAGACTGCTGCCACCACTTTATTTGTATGTCATAGGGATATTTGTGAAGTTGTCATTGGTAATGATCTCCTCTCTACAACAGTTCTATAAGTTTGGAATTTGTAAGTAAACCTTCACAAACCATGAAACTATCATATTGTATTCATGTATTCATTCTAACATTATTTATTCATATTGAAGGTATTTGCATCTTCTCTGCATTGAGAGAAAGAATGCTACCATCTATGGATTTCTTGACCCTGCAATCATTCAAAATGTAGGAAATAAATCAGAATAGGTGCAAAAACACTTAACAAAGATGTTTAAAAAATCTGGTAAAGAGGCCTATTTAGCACCTTACTTGCATAAGTAAGTACACAATTTTTGACTTCTTGGTAACTAATTTAAAAGTTATTTTTAATTAATATTATTCTAACTTGTAGGGGTCATTCACAATTGCTAGTTATTGTTCTTGATTGTTTTTTAGAAAGCTAACACATTGTCCATCAAAAATATATTAGAGGCATAATCCTTTCTATTTTGTTTCCTTCCTATATGATTATTATGATGTAATGAATGTCTACCTTTTGTATGCCTTTGGAAGCTCATTCAAGGTTGCGGAATGTTCCAATTGTATCTAGGAAGAAGATGTAAGAGAAGTTTACCTTTGTTTTATGTTTTGTGATTGTTAGTTTTATGATGAATTGACTATTTTGTTGGTTTTGTGTAATTTGATTTTTTGTTGGTTTAGCAAAATTGATCAAAGCTACATGGTGCAAAGGCTAGCTAAAGTATAATCTGATCTTGTCTGTCCTTGGTTTGAATGAGTCTTGATTTTTTGTATTTAATTTACAATGTCGATGTCAATTGGCCAATTATGAGTATGGGTATTACGTAATAAAACACATGCACACCCTTATTTGTACAAACATTACTGATTCATGGAATAAGGTAATAAAAAACTAACTAAATACTTATCTAACTGTTCTTGTTTTAACAACATTATTATATTTGTAGATATTTAATTATTCATCTTTAATGAAAGCTGTAGACATTGAAGACATTAGAACCAAGTGGACTTCTTTTATTTTAAGTGTTAGTAAATTGTAGAAACTTGACTACAATTTAGTAGTGTATGTAGGTTAATGTAATGTTTGGATTTCATATATAGTTTGATGTACAAATTATGTATTAAATATTATTAAGCAATTTAATGTCTGAAATGAATTTCATTTTGTTAATTCAATTGAACTTGTTCATTTCAGGCTATATTAATTATAAATTGATTGGATGAGATGATAATACAAAAAATTGTTTGTAAATTGATTGGATATCAAATGTAATCACAATTTTTTTTAAAAAACAAGTTTTTATAATGTACATGACAATGTATGTCATAATATGTTAATTTTGAAAAACATATATTATTACAAGTGAATAATTACTTGCCATAATACATTTGAGATATTATAACAGGTAAAAAAAATCTGTCATAATAAACTACATATTATAACAGGTAAATCAAACTACATCCTAATAAATTGGCCATATTATAATCGATAAGTGAAAATTTAATAGTCTGAACATATTATGACATCTGAAAGAAAGGATGTCATAGTATGTTGAACCTATTATGATGTAATTTTCTGCTACGTCATAAAAAGTGGAGGACCTATTATGACGGTGATGAGTCAATATTTTCTTAACTTCAGTTAGCTTATTGTGCTAGATTTAATCAGAAAATTGTGCTTGAATGTCTAGTATTTTCTCATTTTTGCTAATTGTGCTTAATTTGACTAGAAATTCTTATTTTAATTAATTTAAATTATTTGAGGCTAATTATTTGCATTATTAATTACAGGGAAATTGTTGGATAATATTTTGGGACATTAAAGGGGCTGCCACATAATTTAAGACTCTCCACAAAAGAAGTGTGCACAAGGAGGACACTACGGTGATTTTACTCTTTAGACTTATGGAAAAGGGTTGCTTCAATTGGAAAGGGGAGTGATGTCCAACAACTATGCTCACACGTGATTAACTTTATCTCTCTTTCTTTGGAGAAAGTTGCACATGAGTTTTTGGCTTTTAAAAGAAACACGACCCAAAGGAAAGGATGATTGCCACGTCTTTGAAGTTGCAACACACGTCCATAAGCACAAAGAGCTCTCACGCTTGTCAAGGCCTTTTTGGAAGCACACAGCACACGGTTGCCACATCTTTGAAGCTAGAGAATAAAAAACTCAAGCCCACAAGCTTGCTATAGGAGGTGCAACTGGACTTCACAATCCCCACGGAGCAGGCTGGACTCCACGTTCCCTGTTGGACTTCAACTTTTGTGCGAGTCTTCACGCGAACGACAACTTGGAGAGGTGCAACCCATGTGCACAAGCACGTCCAGCAGAAGAAAGAGGAGCACGCTGGCAATAGGGAGCCCAGGAAAGCGGCTCATTCAACCTTCATTTAAGGAGCCAGCCGCCACACTCTTTTAGGAGCTTTCTTGAATGTTGCTTTGAGACATGGGATGAATTAGAGAGAACCACGCTGTTCTCGGCCAACATTTTTTTTGGCATTGGTTCTTTATTTCATTTTGATTCCAGCATTGGTGTGCATATGTTTTATTCAGTTGTTGTTACATTGATTTTCATTTTTTCAATTCGAGAGGATGTGCGGACTTCATTATCTTTGATGTTTCTTTTCTTTGAGAATTCTGAGACGGTGATGATTAATGTTGTTTAGGAAAGTAGTACATAGGGCCTGGGAGGCATCTTCTTTTAGGAGGGGTCATTTCATTTTTTTTTTTGCTTTTGATAGGACGATGTGTCACTGCCTAGAAGGGAGAAAGTGCTTCACGGTCAAGGTCCTTTAGAATGAAATTTCAGAAGCTTTCATTTTTCTTTAAAACCAAGGAAAAAGTTCATTTACTTAGGTGGTGTAGCATGTAGAATTTCATTTTGGCTTTGGGGGAAAACACACGCTGATTTAGTTTTCCATGATGACACAAGGTTTGCTTTAGTTTACACTTTTGCATTGAGGTGCTGATTTGCTGAAGGGTCACATCAATTCTAACTGGAAAATAGAATAGCTCACGGACTCATGAAAAAGGGGCTTCCTTACGTTGTTTTCATTTGGATTCAGCATTTTTGCATTGGAAATAGGTAGGCGTTGATTCATTAGGAGGTGCACATGCCACGACTTGTGAGAGGGAACACGTGGAGTAATTCTGGAACACTGCTAAGGGGAGATAGTGATTGATTTTATTCCAGCACATGGGTGAAATTTTTAGTCAATTGGAATTGGCATTCGGTTATGTCCAGGGAGGGAAAGAAAGTTCCGAGAGGTCTTCTCTTTATATTGTGTTGATGCTTGAACCGGTGGTGATTTTGTTTTACAATTTCCAAGCTTAATTCTAACGTGCATTTAATTTGTCAACTCAACATTGCATTTTAATAACTTCGATTGCATTTGGATATTTATGTATTGCATTGTTCAGTTTACTTTTTACATTCACTGTGTTGTCTATTATGTTCGGTTTATTGTTTTCGTTCACTATGTTGTCTATTCTGTTCTGTTTGGCTTCTATATCTTCCTGCATTTCCAATTTCCTCACTTGTTTTAGAGACCGTTCGATCTCAATGTAGAACCGTTTGGTCATCTGTAGGACCGTTCAGTCTTCATGCTTTATTCCTTTATTTTAATGTTTTCAACTATGTTCGGTTGTGTTTAATTTCCATTTTTAATTTAGTTTCATTCTCCTTGCAAAAACACTTTTAAAACCCCCACTGCGTGTTTGACCTAAGTCTCGAACCACATTTGGTCCTTGAGAGACGACCTAGGAGTCACTTCCTAGCACTATACTGCATTTTAATGCACATAAAATTTGGTGCGGGTGCGACACCCATCAGACGGTCAAAATTATGAACTAGTCCACCCGTCGTAGCATGTCATTTTTACTCATCGTAAAAAAGTTATATTTTGTTTAAATACAAATAATAATATACTATCAAGTTCCTATAATTATGGTAATACAAACATACTTCCCTAAATAGGAAATTGATGAATAATTATACTAATTATTGTCACACCATAACAAAATTAATATTGTGAATCGCTAAAATCAAGAGTCATAAAGATATTTGGCAAAGTATTTGATTTTGTCTAACTCTCCCTCTCAAACTGGTGGTGACATGGTCATGCCAAGTTTATCTCTTAGCAATTTGAATTTGGAATGCGTGAGAGGTTAGTCAAACAGTCTGCAATTTGATTAATTGTAGAAACATAGGCCACTGATAAACAATTTGGCAAGTGTACCAATTGTTATTGTAATAATAAAATATCGTCCTGTGAGATTGAAATAGTTGAGTACTAGATTATTAATTCGTATAATTTTGAGCAACCAAAAATCAAGTAAAATAATGAACATAAACAAATGACAAAAATTCAATTAAGATAAACAATGTTAGAGAATTGAATTTTTGTACGCTTTCATATAAATTCTTAACCCTTCCCAATTGATGTGCAAATTATAATTATTTACTTGAGTTTATTAAGAGCTTGTTTACCCCTAATCCCTTAGATAGGCAAACATATTCATCAAATTCTAACCCCCAATCCCTTAGGCCAGTTATAAAATTTAATGAAATTATGGAGAACAAATCTCAATTGCAAACTAATTAACTATGCCCAATTTCCAAATTGTGACAATTTCTAATATGCTCTATTTACAATCGCAAGCAATCCCCAATTTCCCAATTTTGAAACTGCTTATGGAGAAAGACATTCAAAACATAAATAGAACACTGAGATAAATTAAAATTAACGAAACATCAATTGAAAAGGTTCATAAGTTATAATCAAAGTACTACATCAATTCTCTAACAAAAGGAAATTAGTTCTGCATACTGGAATAAAATCACCAAAAACCCCAGGGAGAAGAAGAAGAAATTTGCATTCTGCTTGAACTTGGTTCAACTTCTGGTATTATTGAAGTTAGTTGTTGCGTCGAGGAAGACGATGGTTGAACAACATTACAGCGACTGGGTTAACGTCGTGTCGGAGGCGGTTGCTGGTTGGAAAGTGTGGTGCTCTGTGCAGGCTTACATGATGACTGACGACGGCTACGGTTCATTTTGTTGGTGTGCGAAATTTGTGACCTAGGGTTGCCGCTATATACTGTGGAGGAATTGGCTACCAGTGGTGAAGAACAACGCAGAACCTGAAAATGTAGAGTAATCTAGAAACTGCATCAGATTTCCCCCTCTGTTATATTTAAATTTTTTTTAAATTTTTTTTTTATAGTTTAGTTATTTTTAGGTGGTGATCTAAGTGAGACACTGATCCTATATTTTTCAATATCACCTCCTAAATACAATTTTAATCTTTGACCATTTACTCTAAAATTTCTTTCTGAATTAATGTCTGAAATTTCAATTATACCAAAGGGAAAAGCTTTTTTAATAACAAAAGGACCTGACCACCTAGATTTTAATTTCCTTGGGAAAAATTTAAGCCTAGAATTATATAATAATACATGTTGTCCTGGGGCAAACTCTCTAAGCAACAGTTTTTTATCATGTCATTTTTTTTTCTTTCTTTATAAATTCGAGCATTTTCATAAGCTTGTAATCTAAATTCCTCTAATTCATCTAATTGCAAAAGCCTTTTCTCACCTGCATTTTTAAAATTAAAATTCAGCAATTTAATAACCCAAAATGCTTTATGCTTTAATTCAACTGGTTAATGACATGATTTTCCATACCCCAATTGATATGGTGGCATTCCAATAGGAGTTTTAAAAGTTGTACGATAAGCCCAAAGTACATCATCTAATTTTCTAGACCAATCTTTTCTAGATGAGCTCACAACTTTTTCCAAAATTCTCTTCAACTCCCTATTAGAACAACAAAGTACATCTCCTAATGATACCATCACCACATCTTTTAAACAACAAAGGATCATCCCAAAAATAAGATTTAACATCATGCAGAAATTGTTTCCTTTGCTGAAAAGTAAGACCATGAGGAATTATACCACCTGCTTTAAAATTGGAAAAATCTGCAAACCATGGCAAGGAAGTAATAGCTAATAATTTCTCATCTGGAAATTCCTCTGAAATAGGCCTCATATCTTGGTTCATGTCATTAAATTTCAATCTTGACAGGTGATCTGCAACACAATTTTGCTTACCTTGCTTATCTCGGATTTCTAAGTCAAACTCTTGTAATAAGAGAATCCACCGAATTAATTGTCGCTTGGCATCATGCTTAGCAAACATATATCTCAAAGCAGCATGATCAGTGTAAACAATAACCTTAGACCCAACAAGATAGGATCTAAATTTATCGAAAGCAAACACTACTACAAACAATTCTTTTTCAGTCGTGGCATAATTCTTTTGAGCTTCATTCAAAACACGACTAGCATAATATCTAACGTGAAACTTTTTCTTTTCTTTGTCCTAATACAACACCCACAGCATAATCACTAGCATCACACATCAATTCAAATGGTAAAGACCAATTAGGGGTTGTAATTATAGGAGCATAAATAAGTTGTTTCTTTATGGTTAAGAATGCTTGCATACATGCCTCATCCAACACAAAAGGAGCTTCTTTTTCAAGAAGATTAGTCATCGGCTTTACTATCTTGGAAAAATCTTTAATAAACCGCCTATAAAAACCTGCATGACCTAAAAAACTTCTTACCCCTTTTACATTCACTAGAGGAGGTAATTGTTCAATTACTTCTACCTTTGCTCTATCTATCTCAATACCTTTAGAAGAAATGTGATGACCAAGACAAACACCTTCTCTCACCATAAAATGACATTTTTCCTAATTTAACACTAAATTAGTTTCTTGGCATCTTTGTAATACTAAGATCATATTAGATAAGCAAGAGTCAAATGAAGAGCCAAAAACAGAAAAATCATCTATGAATATCTCAATGCAATTTTCAATCAAATCAGAAAAAATGGAAAACATACACCTTTGAAAAGTTGCAGGTGCATTGCGGAGACCGAATGGCATCCTCCTATAGGCAAAGACTCCATAAGGACATGTAAATGTTGTCTTCTCTTGATCTTCAGGAGCTACTGCTATTTGATTGTAACCAGAATAACCATCTAAAAAAAATAATATGCATGTCCTGCCAATTTTTCTAGCATTTGATCTATAAAAGGAAGTGGAAAATGGTCCTCTCTTGTGGCTTGATTCAATCTTTTATAGTCAATACATACCCGCCACCCTGTGACTTTTCTTGTAGGAATGAGTTCATTATTTTCATTTTTCATTATTGTCATCCCTCCTTTCTTGGGTACAACTTGAACAGGACTCACCCACTCACTATCAGAGATTGGATACATAATGCCCGCATCCAATAGTTTAATTACCTCTTTCCTTACCACTTCCTTCATAGTAGGGTTGAATTCGTTGTGGTTGATGTACAGGTTTAAAGTTCTCTTCCAAATAAATTTTATGCATACACATAGTAGGACTAATACCTTGCAAATCTTCAATTTTCCAACTTATTGTAGATTTATGGTCTCTCAAAACCCTTAAAAGTTTATCTTCCTCAGTGGTAGTAAGTTCACTGCTCACAATTATGGGATTTAGCTTTTGCACATCCAAGAACATATATTTAAGGTGAGAGGAAAGTTGTTTCAATTCTATCTTGGATGTCTCTTCTCCTTCGCCCTCACTCTTGTGTAGATCTTTTATTCCTCTCTTGGAATTGAATATTGGCTTGCGAACTTCTAATTCATGAGCACACTTCACCACCTCTTCATCAGTCATTTTTTTATTCAACTCCTTTGCTTCCATTTCTGACAGTAGAGCTCTCTCTAATGGATTCTTCCTCACATGACAGTGTATCTCCTCCAACACAAGGGACTCAATTATTTCAACCTTGAAATAATCTGCTTTGTCTAATTTATGGTTCACTGCTTCATTTATAGAAAATGTTACTTTTTCATTTACTACTCTTAACATCAATTCACCTTGTTCTACATCTATCAGTGCTCTTCATGTGGCTAAAAATGGTCTTCCCAATATAATTGGGACTTTAGCTTCTTCCTCCATGTCAAGAACCACAAAATCAGCTGGAAAGATAAATTTATCCACCTTCACTAAGACATCTTCCACAATTCCATAAGGATTAGTCATTGAACGGTCTGCCAATTGTGGAATTATCATAGTAGGCTTCACTTCTCCAATACCTAGCCTTTTAAAAATGGATAAAGGCATCGAATTGATACTTGCTCCAAGGTCACACAATGCCTTACCCACCGTTATATTTCCAATCTCACATGGAATGACAAAGCTTCCTGAATCCTTCAACTTAGGAGGTAATGTTTGTTGAATTATTGCACTGCACTCCTCTGTGAGCATAATTGTTTCCTCTTCTTGAAGCTTTCTTTTCTTTGACAACAAGTCTTTCATGAATTTAGCATAACTTGGCATTTGCTCCAATGCTTCAGCAAATGGAATATTAATGTGGAGCTTCTTAAAGACATCAAGAAATCTTGCAAATTGCTTCACTTGTTCTTGCTTCTTCAACCTTTGAGGGAATGGAATTGTAGGGACATACTCACGTATTTTACTCCCACTCTCTTGATTTTTTTTCTCCCTCATTCGTCTCCTCACATTTTCTCTCAACTTCATGTTTTTCACTCTCTTCTACTGTTTCGTCAACTCTTTTATTTTTCTCTCTCTCCATCTCACTCCTTTTTTCATTCTCTAACACTCTTCCACTTCTCAATTGAATTGCCTTACATTGTTCCCTTGGATTTGGTATAGTGTCACTAGGAAATGTTCCAGGAAATCTCTCTAAGAGCTGTCTTGAAAGTTGACCAATTTGATTCTCCAAATTTCTGATTGAAGCCTCCTGGTTCTTGAAGTTAGTCCTTGTTTGAATCATGAAAATAAAAGTTTGCTCCACAAAGGTAGAAGTTTGCATAGTTAGCTTCTCTAATGCATTTTCCAACGTAGACATCTTGTTTCCTTGATTGCTAGGTTGTGTTTGATATTGATATGGAGGCTTTGGTTGATTAGATTGAATTGGATTGCTCCAAGGTCTATTTGGTTGGTGCCTCCAATTTGCATTAAGGTTGGTTGAAAACTGATTCTGTTGTTGTCCCACTACATTCACACGTGTCTCTTATTGAGTGGACTGACATTCACCATTATGATGCATTCCTCCACAAAAGTCACACACTGGAGATATTGTATTAACATTATTTGCTTGCATATTTCCCAACTTCTGAGTCAAATCAGTGAGCTGTTGTGTTAACAACTTGTTTTGGGATAGAATAGCATCCAAAGTATTAACCTCCAACACTCCAACTTTTCTATTTTGACAATCAAACTGCATATTCACTATGTTGTTTGCTATTAGCTCAAGAGTCTCCAAAGCTTCTTCTGGTGTTTTGAGATTGAATGATCCTTCACTTGCTGCATCCAAAATTGCTTTAAAAGAGGGTGAAAGACCATTATAAAATATATGCACCTGTAACCAAACTGGTAGAGCATGATGTGGACACTTCCTAATTAGCTCCTTATATCTTTCCCATGGCTCATATAAGGATTCAATGTCTTGCTGCATAAAAGTAGTAATCTCGTTTCTCATTTTGTAGCCATATCCTCCCATGTAAAAATACTCCCTTGACGTTGTGATTGAAGCTAGCTTTTAGCCTTATCCCGTAGTGAGAAGGGAAACAGCCTTAACGAATTGTATCATCTGAAACTCCATTAATTTTCAAGGTATCACATATTGCCAGAAAACTCTCCAAGTGAGAATTAGGATCTTTTGAAATTGCACCTCCAAATTGATTCTGTTGAATGACTTGCAACAATGCAGGCTTGATTTTGAAATTGTTGGCTTGAATAAGAGGTCTCATAATGCTCCCTTGATAACTACTAGGATTTCGCATTGAATAGTCACGAAGAGTCTTTCTAACAGGTTGTTGGTCTGCCATTGTTAATGCCTCATTTTCTTGTTCAATTAATCTTTGTTCTTGTCTTCTTTCTCTCTTTCTTCTTCTTGCACTACTTCTATTTCTTCTAGCAATGCGTTCAATTTCTGAATCGAAAAGCAATTAGTCTCGGGCAACAGTACCTCGCACAAACAACTAAAAAAACACAAAATACTGCAACAAAAATTACGTGACAATAAAATTGAAAATAAGAAAAATCAAAAATAAAAACATGAAATTTAAAACAAAAAACAAAAAAAAAAGTTCGTTTAACTCCCTAAAATCTACAACTCAAATCTTAAGCCAATTAGATCACTAATATCAACTATAATCAATCCCCGGCAGCGGCGCCAAAAACTTGATAAGCAATTTGGCAAGTGTACCAATTGTTATTGTAGTAATAAAATATTGTCCTCTAAGATTGAAATAGTTGAGTACTAGATTACTAATTCGTATAATTTTGAGCAACCAAAAATCAAGTAAAATAGTGAACAAAAACAAATGACAAAAATTCAATTAAGATAAACAATGTTAGAGAATTGAATTTTTGTACGCTTTCATATAAATTCTTAACCCTTCCTAACTGATGTGCAAATTATAATTATCTACTTGAGTTTATTAAGAGCTTGTTTACCCTTAATCCCTTAGATAGGCAAACATATTCATCAAATTCTAACCCCCAATCCCTTCGACCAGATATAAAATTTAATGAAATTATGGAAAACAAATCTCAATTGCAAACTAATTAGCTATGCCCAATTTCCCAATTGTGACAATTTCTAATCTGCTCTATTTACAATCGCAAGCAATTCCCAATTTTCCAATTGTGAAACTGCTCATAGAGAAAGACATTCAAAACATAAATAGAACACTGAGATAAATTAAAATTAACGAAACATCAATTGAAAAGGTTCAGAAGTTATAATCAAAGTACTACATCAA
The DNA here is from genome assembly GCA_034642375.1 of Vigna nakashimae. Taxonomy (NCBI): domain Eukaryota; kingdom Viridiplantae; phylum Streptophyta; class Magnoliopsida; order Fabales; family Fabaceae; genus Vigna; species Vigna nakashimae. The sequence goes on from CM067768.1 coordinate 22,037,039, forward strand.
TTCTCTAACAAAAGAAAATTAGTTCTGCATACTGGAATAAAATCACCAAAAACCCTAGGGTAAAGAAGAAGAAATTTGCGTTCTGGATCCTCCGCTTGTCCATGCGTTCCCGTCTAAAAATTAGTGGCTTTCGTTCGTGCGTTCCCTTCTCCAAATTAGTGGAATTGGTCTATTACTTCCCTCAGTAACTGTCTCTTTTTGTTTTTCTGCTTTTTTCTTTAATCTCTAATTCCACGTAATATCAGAGGTGGATTACTGCTCTGACCGTTTCCACAATTCATGGAAAAATCCACAATCTAGGTGTGAACCTCTCTAGTTTCCATTTCGCACACCTTACTTAAATCCACAGGTTGTGGAAAAAACCGCAGCTCAGTTATGGAGCTCTCTGGTTTTGAGTCTACATCTCCTGAAGCAAATCCACAGGTTGGGGAAACAACCATAGCTTAGTTGTGAAGCTCTCTGATTTCACCTCTACATCTTAAGCATTTATTCTTCCTGACTTGTGATTTTAACCCTCACAAAACACCTATTAACAAGAAAAAAACACAAAATCCAATTGTATGATTCGAAACAACTATAATGCTTAATGAAATGATTCAATTAATATAATTATGCATGTAAATGTCCTAAACTAAACTACTAATGCAACTACATTTTATTTACCTATCAGCCACAAAACATGATTTTGTAGGAATTGATCACATATAGTGTGTACATCTATCTTAATATGTTTAGATTGTGCATGCATGACTGTATTAGAAGCAATTGACTTAGCACTTAGCTTATCATATCACAAAATTGGTTTTCTGGGCATTTATAGTTTTAGGCCTGTCAGTAGAGATCCAATCTAAGCTACTTCAATAGCAAGATCAGTCAAGGCTCTGTATTTGATAACAGTTGAAAAACTATTATTTTCATGCTTAATATTGATACTAAAAGCAACCTTTAGACTTAAAAACTAGCTTGAAATCATGCTTTTATCTATATTTTCAGAAATAAGAGAGCTGGACAGGTTTATGCTTGATTTAAGTGTTTTTGTGCAGGTTTTAAGGTGAATTTGGTGAAAGAAGTGAAGAAGGAGAGAGATGACATTAGAAAAGACAAGAAAAAGTGCAAAAAGGAGAAGCCGAAGGCACCGCTCAGCGGCAATTTACCGCTGAGCGGCACTCAGGAGGTTGCGGGAGTCACGCTGAGGGGCAAAATGGCCGCTGAGGGGAAGAAACGTGACGCGCAGTCACCGCTGAGCGGTATTTTACCGCTGAGCGGCACTTTAATGGGCTTGGGCTTTTGATCTTTTGTAATTCTAGAATAGTATATAAGGACTTGCACGTCCTAGAATTAGTATCTTTGGCAGAAACGAGGCAAACACTCTCTCTCTCTCACCCCTTTGAAGGAGGATCTTGGATGCTCAGGCTACCTCTTCACCTTTTTAGGGTTTATTCTTTCATTCTTTCATTATTGTTCATCTAGGTTCACCATGAATATGGTGAACTAAACCTTGTATGTTTGTTGGGGAATCAATGTAATCTCTTGAAGCTCTCATATATGGAAATTATGCTTGGATCTTTTAATTAAGACTTATGCTTTCTTTCATCATTAGTTAGGGTTTTTCCTCTTTGCTTAATGCTTGCATGGTTTAACTCATTCGATGCATGATTATTGGTTTTGTCGATACGGGCCCGTACGGGGAAGTCTAGATCCGGGGAATTTCTCCCAATATTATGTTGGTTGTCGTTAAGCTCCTGAACTTATGAACTTATCATTAGGAATGCTAGGAATTGTATGAACTCGTGATTAGGGAGAAGCCATCTAGAATGGTACTTTAGAGAGTGGCATTAACAATGATGATTTGAATGTTGAATTCCTAAAATATATGAGAGTGGATAAGATGAAATTGACCCCCAACAACATATTCATTCATATATTTCATTGAAAGTGTTTATCTTTTGCTTTTGCCATTGATCAAAAACTCATGCATACATGTTTATTTTCTGTCTTGCATATTAAACTCCAAATACTTCGTTCTTAAGTCTTAGCTAATCAACAAACCACACAACTAAACTAGGCCGTGAGTCCTTTGGGAGAACGATACTTGGTCTTACCAAGTTTATTACTTGAACGATTCGGTCATACTTGCCGATTGTGAAACAAGTTTGTGACATCATATTTTGGTGCTCATAAATTTGTCCATCAAGTTTTTGGCGCCGTTGCCGGGGACTCTGGTTTAACTGGTTAATTTGTGTGATTATTGATTATCTTTGACTTTAATTTTGAATTTCTGTTTTTATTTTCTGTTTTTATTTTTTCGGTTTTAATTTGATTAGATTAGATTTTATTTTATTTTATTTTATTTGATTAGATTAGATTAGATTTTATTTTATCTTATTAGATTAGATTAGATTTTATTTTATTTTATTTTATCTTCTATCTTCTGAATCTTTTATCTTCTATCTTCTGAATCTTTTATATTCTATCTTCTGAATCTTTTATCTTTTTATCTTTTGAATATATATCTTCTCTTATATCTTTTTGTGCTAACAAATATTTTCTAGGGTTTTGTTTTCTTGTGTATGCAGGAGGCAATTCGAACTAGGAGTAAGAAAACAATAGAACCTCTTCTTGAAGGTCTAGACGAGAGTAGACGGAGGAGAAGAATCAGAACATCTAGAGAACTTTTCCCTTCTCCAGAAACTCTCTTAGAATCATCACCACAAGGTTCTGTTCATAGCACAGGAAGTATGGAGAACAATAATGGTAGAAGAACTCTTGCAGACTACACTAATATTGCTGGGCCTCAACACTTTAACAGCATAGCTAGACCTAGAGTCAATGCAGCCAATATGGAGGTCAAACCAGCACTGATTCAACTGGTGAAGAGTAATCAATTTAATGGGTTATCTCATGAAAGCCCATATGAGCACCTCACTACCTTTAATGAGATTTGCAACACAGTCAAGATTAATGGGGTGCCAGACGAAGCTATCAAACTTAGCTTGTTTCCTTTCTCATTGGGAGGCAATGCTAAGCTTTGGTTGAATTCTTTTCCAGAAGAAAGTTTCACAAAGTGGGAAGCAATGGTCACAAAATTTTTAAATAAGTACTTCCCACAATCTAAGGTGACTAAAGGAAAGCAAGAGATTTCTTCATTTAAGCAGGGCATGGAAGAATCACTGGGGCATGCATGGGACAGGTATAAAAGCTTGTTACGTAAAACTCCCACGCATGGTTTTGAAGATCAAGAAGTAGTCTTAACTTTCCTTGGAGGGCTTGGTTCACAAACCAAGATGATGCTGGACGCCTCAGCAGGAGGCAATATTAAATGGAAAACTCCAGAGGAAGCAACTGAAATTATAGAAAACATGGCTACTAGTGATAATGAGCTGCACAGTGAAAGAGGAGCTCATATGCAACAAAAAGGGGTTCTTCAATTACAAACACATGATGCCTTGCTAGCTCAGAATAAAATTCTAACTCAACAGCTGGAGACTCTGACTAAAACTCTTGCTCTATTACCTAAAGAGTTGAAATCTGCTGCACAGGTACAAACCCAGTTGTGCGAATTATGTGGGGGTGATCATATCAATGGCCAATGTGCTTTTCCTGTGGAAGCCGTGGAGGATGTTAATTTCATGGCTAATTAATTTCCATACCGTCAAGGGAATTATAATCAGGGGTGGAAACCACATCCAAGCATTGGTCAAGGACAAACTGGGCAAGCTAATCAATATAATAAGCAGCAGCAACAACCAACCTTTTGGCAACAGTTATCTATGCTTAATGAAAGATCAACAAGGTTGGAAGAAACTCTTCAGCAATTCATTCAAAAAACTGAATCTTCTCAAAAGAGCACTGAAGCTGCTATAAAGAATTTGGAGATTCAAATGGGTCAGATTACCAAGCAATTGGAAGAAAGGCCGAATAGAAACTTTGGGGCTAATACTGAGGTTAACCCCAGAGAAGAGTGCAAGGTGGTAGAGAGTGTTGATGATGAGAAAGTTGAGTTAGATATAGAAGAGAGAAGTGAAATAGAGAGCAAAAGCACGTTTCCTTTTCCAATCCATCAAGGGAAACCAATGGACTTCACAGAGTTATTCAAAATGGTGGATAATGATGCACCTTGGGAGCAAATTCTGCAACAGATTACGGTTTACACCAAATCTAATGAAGAAATCTCTACAAAGAAGAGACGTAGAGATGATGAGGAAAAAAAGTGTATAACTGTTAAGGAAGAGTCATTCCCACCTAAAGCATCAGATCCAGGTAGTTTTTCTATCCCTTGTACTATAGGGAAGAAAAAGGTAAAGAAAGCTCTCCTTGATTTAGGTTCAAGTGTTAACTTGATACCTTATTCTTTACTGGAGCAAATTGGCAATGTTAAAATGAAACCTGTAAAGGTTAATTTAGTAATGGCCGATGGATCTTCAAAGGAGCCATGTGGGATTACAGAAGACATTGTAGTTTGTGTTGGCAAACTTCAGTTTTTGGCAGACTTTGTGGTGATGAAGATGGAAACCGAGAAGATACCTATCATACTTGGAAGACCGTTTATGAAAACGGCCAGGGCTATCATAGATGTAAATGAAGGTATAGTGGTGCTCCAGGATAGAGAGGAGAGAGTGGTGGTGGATGTCTTCAAAGACGAGACACAAGCAAAGGAGGAAGAAGCCAGTTATAAAGCTGCATTTCGAGATGCACCCATAACTAGAGGTAAAGATGAAAATCTTGAGGTTTCAGGTAACCATTGTTTGTTGTTTCAGGTACCCAAGGAAGAAGAGATTGGAAGAGGAGAAGAAATTCCTAGAGACTGGAAGAAAAGAAGACTCCAACTTGGCACACCTGTAAGAATCAAGAACAAGTTGTGGGTTGTGAAGGGCTTTAAAGAAAAGGAGATGATAGAGATAGAGTCTCCATATTCTAGAAGAACTAAAACAGTTCAAAGGAAGCAGCTGAGAAGTTGGTGGACTGACAACATCAACTATAAAGAAGATGGAACTTGAACTTTACTGGGTCAAGCTAATGACGTTAAAAGAACGCTTGCTGGGAGGCAACCCAGTGGATTTAAAAACTTTTGAACTTGCTGAGCGGCACTTTAATGGGCTTGGGCTTTTGATCTTTTGTAATTCTAGAATAGTATATAAGGACTTGCACGTCCTAGAATTAGTATCTTTGGCAGAAACGAGGCAAACACTCTCTCTCTCACCCCTTTGAAGGAGGATCTTGGATGCTCAGGCTACCTCTTCACCTTTTTAGGGTTTATTCTTTCATTCTTTCATTATTGTTCATCTAGGTTCACCATGAATATGGTGAACTAAACCTTGTATGTTTGTTGGGGAATCAATGTAATCTCTTGAAGCTCTCATATATGGAAATTATGCTTGGATCTTTTAATTAAGACTTATGCTTTCTTTCATCATTAGTTAGGGTTTTTCCTCTTTGCTTAATGCTTGCATGGTTTAACTCATTCGATGCATGATTATTGGTTTTGTCGATACGGGCACGTACGGGGAAGTCTAGATCCGGGGAATTTCTCCCAATATTATGTTGGTTGTCGTTAAGCTCCTGAACTTATGAACTTATCATTAGGAATGCTAGGAATTGTATGAACTCGTGATTAGGGAGAAGCCATCTAGAATGGTACTTTAGAGAGTGGCATTAACAATGATGATTTGAATGTTGAATTCCTAAAATATATGACAGTGGATAAGATGAAATTGACTCCCAACAACATATTCATTCATATATTTCATTGAAAGTGTTTATCTTTTGCTTTTGCCATTGATCAAAAACTCATGCATACATGTTTATTTTCTGTCTTGCATATTAAACTCCAAATATTTCGTTCTTAAGTCTTAGCTAATCAACAAACCACACAACTAAACTAGGCCGTGAGTCCTTTGGGAGAACGATACTTGGTCTTACCAAGTTTATTACTTGAACGATTCGGTCATACTTGCCGATTGTGAAACAAGTTTGTGACATCATATTTTGGTGCTCATAAATTTGTCCATCAGTATTCTGATTATGTTCTTGATCGTGACACTACTTTTTGTTTTCTTGAAGACTAGGAAATAAGAGTTTCTTTAATAAACACACATTGTCCTGCCATGAATTTTTTATCATCAGTACTAGTTGCCCAATCTGCATCAGAATACCCTATTATGTCAAGATCATTTGAAGTTTTTATGTCCAAACATAGGTTCATATTGCCTTGAAGATATCTTAGTATTCTTTTCATTCTTTGCCAATGATCCATGGTAGGTGTGCTCATGTAATGATTGGCTTTGTTGACAGCAAAAGCAATGTTTGATCTTGTGTGGGTCAAATATTGTAATGCACATATGGCTTGTCTGTACAAAGTAGTATTGGTCATAAGTTCCCCTTCTATAGTGAATTTTCTACCAACCACCATTGGTGTTGGACAGGCAGGAACTTTCTCCATTTTGAACTTCTTCAAAATATCTTTTATTACTTAGTTTGCCATAGGTACATTCCACTATCATTCCTTTGTACTTCAATGCCAAGAAAGTAGTGTATATGTCCTAAGTCTTTCAGTGAGAAAATAACACTCAATTGATTGATGAATGTCTCTAAATACTGGTGGTTGCTTTTTATTACAATAATGCCATCAACATAAATAAGAAAACACGTGATATAACTTGTACCTCTAAGAATGAATAGAGAAAAATCACTTTTGGTGTTTTGGAAACCCCAATTCAGAAGTGTGTCTCTTAGTTGATCAAACTAAGCCCTTGGTGCCTACTCTAAACCATATATGTCCTTGAACAATCTACGTATATGATTTGGTTTGGTTTAGTCTATCTAGCCTTCAGGTTGAGGTATAATTTTTTTTCCTTTAGATTTCCATTTAGGAAGGCGTTGTTTATGTCAAGTTGCCTAACATCCCAATTGAAATATATTGCAATGATTAATATGATTATGCCTTCTGTTTGCTTAAAACCAATTGCAACAAGTTCTGCTTTCCTTATTTCGATAGAATCATCTGCTTTATACTTGGTTTTGAAGACCCATTTTGAGTCTATGATGTTTTCTTGACCCTTGAATGGTATTAATGTCCAAGTTTGATTATTACACATTAGAGCCTTGATTAGATCTTCCTTGATGTTTCTTGGTGGTTTGTCATCTTCACAAACCATCCTTTGTACGGTTTCTTAGGCTTGTAAGTTCTAGTTTTGCTTCTGGTCACCATCCAGTGAGTGTTGGTGTTAGGTTGATTCCTTTCCGTTTCAGTTTGAGTGTTGATCTCTACTGACTCTACTGATGTTGAACCTTCTTATTGACTTTCTCTTGGTGTATTAGTAAAAGATTCACCAAGATCTCTTTCATTTGTATCATTGTTTGTAGGACTATCACTTGTGATTTCTTCCTAATGACTTGTAGTATTGTTGTCTGGTTCAAGAGTATTGTTGGTAGTGGTACCTACAAGTAATATGGAAGCACAATTGACATAGGTTTAGCTAATTCTTTTAAAGAATTTCTTGTATCAATGAAACCTTCATGAAAGGGGAAGTGATTCTCATTGAAAATCACATGTCTTAAGATGGAAATTCGCCCAGTAGGGTTAATGCATTTGTATCCTTTGTATGAGTTACTGTAACCAAGAAACACACACCTAGTTGTATGAAACTGAAGTTTATTGTATGGTTTAAGACAAGGATAACAGGCACAACCAAAAGGTTTCAAGTTTCCATAGGTTCTTTCTTGTAAATCAGGGAGTATGAATTTTTGTTTGGATTTATTGATGATGGTAGTCTATTGATAAGATAAACAACAACCAGTAGTGTTTTCTCTCAGCCCTAGCATTTTATAGAGAGGTGTAGGGACAAGACATTCTAAAAACAATTTCTGATTCTGAGGGAATCGTTTAGATAGGTTTAAATTCACCACCTCCATCACATTGAATGACTTTAGTTTTTCTATTAAACTGATTTTAAGCCATAGCTTTGAAAACAGTGAAGGCAAGTATAGTTTTCAAATTTTTGCTTTAAAGGGAAAATCTATATGAATCTACTAAAATCATCAATAAAATGAACATAATATTTGAACCCAAATGAAGACAAAATTGAGATAGGACCCCAAATATTAGTATGAATTAAATGTAAAATTTCATTAGCATGTGAGGAAGAGCTTTTAAAAGGCAACATATGCAATTTTCCAAAGTGACAAGCTTCTCAAAAATGTGAACGAATCACTAGATGATGTTTTCACTATCTTTAGGGTATTATTTTATATATTTGAATTTAAGGTATTTTTTCTTTTTCTTAGTTGTAGCCACTACCATTTGCAAAAAATTCATCATAGGTATTTTTTTAAGAAATACATAAATAATTTTTTTCTATAAATTTCATTTACAAGTTTAAAATAAAGAAAAAACACATATGAACTTCTACAAATTAGTTTATATATGAACTTCTATAAATTTTATACGAATTCACGAACACTCACTAGCATTAAATGATATGATTTTAATTATATATACTATGGATTGATATAAACCTTCGACTGAGGCAGTTTAAATAGCTCACGGTATTATTAAAACAACTGTCATTAGTCACAGTAAGTAAAATTATTAAAATTGACATGTACAATCTTAAGATTTGTCCAAAATATAATTAAGGTAATATATATACAAGTTACTTGATATTACAATGGTGAACCAGTTGACAACGATAAATCAATCACGACAAAGATTATATATATATATTTTTTAAAATTGTTTTAAAACAAAAACCAATGTGCTATTAGGTTGTTTAGCCCGTAATATGGTTTCCTATTAATTAAATTAATGATACCATTACCAGATATATAATGTTTCCAATTAATTATTTTTCTTCTATAAACAAATCTATGTGAAGTTTAAACAAAAAATGAGTGAGAATCTTACAGAAGATATAGGTAGTTAATATAGTGGGCATTTTTGTTTTAAAAAAAAACATTTTGAAAGAAAATTATAATATGCAAACTATTAAAAGAATATATGCATATTATGGCACGTATATATATTGGCCAAATATAAACAACAAAAAAGTAGTCGAAAACATGTAGAAATGGTCTCCAAATATTTATTTATCTATTTATCAATGTATACAGAATAAATAGACTTATTATTATAACGTTGCTTTGACAGCAAGAGACCCATGCATGGCACTGAAGAAATCCCAATAGAAAACGAACACGCTAATTAAATTTGTGAACTTTAGTTATGAATAGGTGGGTTATGAATAGGTGGTTTATCTGTTGGTGGTGCATAATCCACTGAAACTAGATCTCTTTCATGATCTTTAAGTTTCTGTTCTTTCTCAAGATTGTCATGACCAAGATGAGTAGCATGAACTCCAAAAGGGTTTGTTCTTAGACCTTTTGCATGCACTGTATGAACATAAACAAGATTAGGTTAGAGAAGCCTTGATCATATAATAGAGAAGTAAATAAAAGAAAACAGTAAATTATACCTCCATTAGATGATGATGAAAAGTAGAATATAACCATGAATGCTATTAGAAGGAAAAGTTTTGATAAAGGTTTCATGTTTGTCTTGAAATAGCTTCTCTAACTCAAAACTTAATTATATATAGAGTATATAGATTTATGCTTTGGATAAGCTTTGGTACATCTTGCATATATGGCAGACACCAATAAATTACAAAGTTCTCAATCCAAGAAACTAATAGTGTTGTCTTTATAGGGTTGGCAACTGCCCGCTCTATTATTATGCCACCAAAAACTGTGTACGTATTACTTGCAACAATTTATAACACGTGTTATTAAATGATATCTCAGTCCCAAAAGCCAGAAATAAATTAATTTTATTAATAGAGAAAATTTTTAAAAGAATACATGATAAGTTAATGCCTTCAGAGGTATACATGACAATTAGGATATAATTTCTTTGTAAATATTTCGAATAAATTTGTATTCACACAACAAAACAAATTAGTGCATGCCTCTTTGTAAATATTTCGAATAAATTTGTATTCACACAACTAATTTGGTAACAAATTAGTGCATGCCTCTTCAGAAACCTGACAAATAAAACAGTACACCACGACCTTATATAAGGTAAGAATCTTTTGGATTGGAAAATAATAATTTACTTGTGAATAAAAAGTAAATAATAATTTATGATTGGATTTGTTGAGTTTGGGAATAAAAAGGACTTAAAAAGTGAGTTTTAGCGCATAAATTATTCTGGGATATTCTAATATTTATTTGTGCAGCTGAAATTAAAGCTTTCACTAGTACAGTCAGGAGAAACGACAGTGGTTATTTTTGTCTACAGGCAGCGGTTTTCGTACCGAGGCATATTCAGGCGAGGCAAAAAGTCTAATACTTTTGGCCTTGGTTGAGAACCGAGGCATGAAAGCAGAGGATTTTGCCTCGGTTGAGTATTACCCGAAGCAGTAACGTTTTTGGTTTTTTTAATTTTTTTTTCGTATGACTTTATGCCTCGGTTATAGCTGAAACCGAGGCAGTATGTGCCACTCTACTACCTCGGTTATGCCTGGAACCGAGGTAGTAGACTCTCTTTTTTTTTTCATCCGCAAGACTTTCTGCTTCGGGTGTGACCATAACCAAGGTCGTAAGTGGTCTTTCTACTTCGGTTGTGACCATAACTGAGGCATATATCCTTTTTTCTTTTTTTAAATGAGGTCTGTTTCTGCAACATTCCAACCACAAAAACAGACCTGCATATATTTTTATAGCAAAAAGAGTCCAGAATAATGTAGAAACGTATATTTTAAATGAAAATTATACTAAAACATAAATATATTGAATGAAATCATAAATCAACTTCAAAGAAGCATAAATCAATCCAATGTAATCATAAATCAAGTTTCAATCATAAATCAATGCAATGTACAAAGTTAAACTTACAATAATGTAGAAAAGCATAAAACAACTTAGAAACATAAACTTAGAACTTACTATATCCTAATATCTACTACATACTATTATATAAATGAATTACATATTTAGCAAGTGTTTTCCTCACAAGTTGAATTGACTTCTCTGGAATTGGAGCAGCCCTATTAAATTTCTACATAAAACACAATGATTTCAATTAGTGTATATGAAATCCAAACTATAGAAAACATAAAATTCAAACCTAAATATTATTGTTTCCCATCCACTGGTGTAATATGCACGAATGATGGTCATCATCCAAAACATAACGTAGTAACCACATTCATATGACCCCATTTGTCTATTACACTACAATATATCATCATAATTATAAAATGTTAAGTAACATCATTTGAATGGAACCAAATGTAACAAAGTATGGACTAAAATACCAAACCTTAAGGGCAACCCATGCAAGCTTTTTAGCTATAGAAGTAGATCTCCCAGATAACATCATATGTGTTGCAAGGGAACTATTAAAAAAATTCCTTTAGCATACATTTATATAACAAAAAAGTCGAAACATTGAGATTCTTACCAATCTAATACATGTCTAAGAGCAGTGTTCTCCGGTATAGAGATCACAAGTAGCTGCCAATGACACCTGAAATTGGTAATAACTTATGAATCATATACCAAAATTAATAAATGAATGTGTTGAAGTTAACAAACTTCACTTACCCATGTATATAAGGGAGAAAATATATCTCCTTCCCCATTCCAAAGTAGGTGGTGATGTATGTTTGGATATCATCAAATTTATTTCTTTCATGAGTCATAGAGGGGTCAATGAACCCATATACATCGTTGAACCCCTTCTTGTTACTAACATCAAACATATACCTAAAATGAAGAAATAATCTTATATAAGTAAGTTGATAAAATAGAATTATATAAAAAAGTTTTCATAAACTTACATCATCCACAGCTGAATGAGTGTAATATTAGTTTCTTCTCTGCCCGACTCAAGCTCCCTAACATCTTGATGATGCAAGTACAATGGGATCTGAGCTTCTCTTCCAAATGTAGTAGAATCCCAGTGTACATTCATCGGCACATCTGAAATGATCTTAGCAAGCTCGTCTAACGCACCAAGAGGGTCATCCTCAGATAAATGAGTCTTCTTCGGTGTAGGACTTCCCTCTTGACCTATCTGTTGTTAAATACAAAAATGGTTATGTTATAACGTCAATTAGAAGTAAATATTAAAATTGAGAAGTATATAGTAAGAGTGTTTACCAGGGGATTAGATACATCACCAACCAAATGTCTAGGCCAGGCGACAAAGGACTTAAATGCTTCTTCCACAGTGAAGAACTCATCTGTAGGCACAGGAAGAACGACATCCGCTATGACAACTTCATCCACCGTGACCTTGAACTCATCTTCTGAAAATTGTACACCATGCACTACAGTGGCTGTCTCATAAACTGTACCACGAGCCACTAGCATGGTCCCAGTATCAAAAAGAATATATAACTGACATGGATGAGTTTCATTCATGTCGTCCCCTGGGGCACCGGCACCTGAACAACTTCCTTTCCACTTCTACCTGTCAAATTAAATGTTAGGTTATGCAAAAAGTAAATTAGTAACCAAAAATAAATAAGTTTACCTGTAGGGGGCACAACATGTTCCGCTATAGGAGATGGCGGAGGACGATTGCCATAATCCTCATAATGCTGCTGGAACTGGCGCGCAACCATTTCAGCAACTTCATTATACAACTCTGCGCGAACCTTCTTTGTGATCTCCTGCGTCATCTCATTTATTATGTCCTCCTTCATATTTTCGTATGAATATGAACGTGAGGAAGACCCAAAAAACTGTCGTATGCCTATGCCAGTCCCAGCACCACGCACCCGTCCTGGGTGCTCAGGTCGTCCAATAGCTGTTGCAAGAATATCTTGATGACCTTCTTGTGTGAATTGACCTTGGGAGCTCTGCTCAACCAAGGAGTCCTGTCACATAACAAAAGTTCAAAATCATTAGAAAGATCTATGTAATATATATAACAAAATTAATGTAAAAATATAAGAATGACATCTTACAATTCTTTCAGATATTTCTCTGGCAGACTCGGAAGTGTAGAAGCCCGATGGTCTTATACGGGCTAACTTCCACTTCTCGTGCCTAGATGGTGGTGAAGGAGGAGGAGGAGGGTCACCACCCTCAGAAAGTGGAAGTCTGCTATCTGACTTCTGCCTCATTATTTTCTTTTCAAGCTTCATATATCCACCACGAGACAGTAAGTGTGGATTTTTATTCTGAGCGCTTATTCTCTGTGCTTTTGACCTTTTTTCCTGTGACAAAATGAAACAATTGTCATAGTAGAGAATTATGAATGATGAATTGAATGATTTTACTGCACTTACCTGCCACGCCTCGGATGAACGAAGCTCTACAATACAGATTTATCAATATAATGAATATAGAATTTGGAGCAATATTGCTTAACTTACCAATAAATCTTGCCAGATGAGGTTCCGATCTGCCTCAGAAACATGGTCAAAGGATGGAGTAAGTATAGAGATACAATCACGTTCTAGTACTCCAAGGTAATGACAAGTGTCCAGATGCAACTCCAGTGACCACGTCAATAATGACAAGTGTCCTCTCACCTGCATTTCTTCTAAGTATAAGTTGTTGTAACCTCGTTGCTCCTCTCGTCCATCTAGAAGTGGTGAGGACTTCATCACCTGACGAATGAGGTGACTCAGTCATATATATGTCACAATAAATAAGATGAAATATAAATAAAGCACCTATAAAATAACATATATTATTTAACAAAAGCCATAAATATTTACGCAAACATGAAATTCATACATAATCATATGGATTGGTCATATATATATATATTCCCTCATTGTGATCTTCTCGTATTGCTTGTATATCATCCATTAGAGGGTCGTCATCCAAATTTATTGTCGTTTCAAATGGATGGCTGTCAGCGATATGAAGATTACTTAGATTCTCTTATTTATCTTCAATTTGCCTTTTTCCTTGGAGAGCAACATACCAATGGTCAGACGCGGGATCTTTGACATAAAAAACCTTACTTGCTTGATATGCCATAATGAACGGTTCATCTCTATAACCAACCTTTCGAAAATCAACAAGCGTCATACCAAATTCATCTATTTTGACACCACTCTTATTGTCTACCCACTTACATTTGAAGAGTGCAACGGAAAACTTAGTGTAATCAACTTCAAATATCTCTTCAATTCTACCATAGTATGTCATGGATCCAACTATAGGATTTTGATCTTTGGATGTGGAAAACTGTAGCGACTCAGCTTCTAGACTGACGCCACTATTTTGTATTGTGCTTTTATCATCCAAAGTCTTTGTATAGAATGTGCAATTATTAATTTCGTAGCCTGTACAACATACAACATCAAACTTCAAGCCATTTGCTAACCACAACAAAGTCAACAAAGTCTCAGAGGACCGTGATTCTTTTGAAACTTCAGATTTGAACCAACACAAGAATGTTCTGTTATGCTCCATCAACTGCCATTTCTCTGATTGTCGTGGATAGTTGTCCCTTACAACGACTTTGTGTGCTTCCAAAAATGGGATCACTTCATCTGTGTTGTTTAATATGTACAGATGTGCTTGCATCAATTCTTCACGACTTTTCGTCAGCACATTCACACCTCGGATGCTTTTACTTATAGAATATCTACTCAACCATGATGTTTGAGGGACTCCTATCGGATTTGCTTTGGTCATATACTCAGAGCAAAACTCAATACTTTCTTCAGCAATATATCTTTCAATCATCGAACCTTCTGGACGATATTGATTTTTGACGTACCCTTTCAAAATCTTCATATAACGCTCAATAGGGTACATCCATCTTAAGTATACTGGTCCACACAACTTTATTTCTCTAACCAAATGAACAAGTAAATGCACCATGATGTCAAAAAAGGATGGAGGGAAAACATTTCTAGTTGACACAAGATGATGATAATTTCGCTTTGAAGTTCATCTAACTTTGTAGGATCGATGACTTTACTACAAATTGACGAGAAAAATCAGCATAATCGAGTTATGGTCAGCCTAACTTTTTTGGGCAAAATTCCACGAATTGCCACTGGTAACAACTGTTGCATTAAGACGTGGTAATCATGAGACTTCAGTCCAACAAGCTTTAAGTCCCGCATTGACACTAAGCTCTTGATATTTGAAGAGTATCCTTGTCGTACCTTGATACTCTTTAAACGAAGACAAAAACTTATCTTCTCTTGTTTGGACATTGTGTAACATGCAGGGGGCAAATAAGTACGTTTACCAATCTCTCTTGGTGCCAACTCTTCTCGGATCTTCATGTCAACCAAATCCAAACGCGCATTCACTCCATCTTTTGTTTTTCCCTGGATGTTTAGTAGTGTACCAATCAACTTCCTCCCATTCAAACAGTTCACACAAGGACATCTGAACTTCACTTCATTATCACCACATGTACTCGCATTACGTTGAGCAAACTCTATAAATTCTTCTACCCCTCTCTCGTACTCAGTGCTGATGCGTGGTAAATTAATCCACCCTCTATCCGTACGCATGTTTACTGAAATTGTTTCCACAATTTCAATAATCTTGAATGATCACTTTGATCGTGTTTGTATTCAAGGTGTGACTTTATCCCATTCAAGAAGATTCACTTTTTTTAGTTTATTAAACATATCAATTTCAAACAACATATCTCATATTTCACGAAATTTTGCCAGCATTTCGCATTGGTTTTCAAGTTACACGAAATGAAAGTGATTATAAATCACAATCAAATATGCACTCGAAGATCAATACAAAACACAATGACAAATTTTCGTGAAATTTAAGACATATGTATATTAAAATTGATATGTTATAATAAACTATGAAAAGGTTATTACTCTTCTTAAACTGTCCAACCGGACAACTCAAAATTCAATACTTGTAAATTATTATTACCATCTCCTCTATTTTCATTTGTAAAAAGTATCTTTGTTCAAAAAACCTGGAGATAGTAAATAATTTTTGTATTGAATCTCAAACAGGAAACTAAGGCTAATTCACAACAAAAAAATATATTTAAGCAAGAAAATAAATACATATGCAACATGTAATATATTCAACCAACAAACAGCCAATACACTACCAACAATAAACAGCCAATACACTGCCAACAACAAACAGCCAATACACCGCATACCAAAATTAAAAAAATCAAAACAACAAATTCATACAATTTGTTGCTCTTTCAGTCTCCACCAATTATTATCAGCAAAAACACAATGAACCAACCTCAATGCAGACATCAAGATTGAAACAACGTTGGAGGCAGTACCGACAAAGGCAGCAATGGCGGAGGAAGCACCGGCAGGCCAACGGTGGCGCAACAGTGAAGGGAGGAGGCGCAGCCAACAACGAGGACGAGCAGCACTGAATGTGCAAGCACTGGCAGAGGTAGCATCGGCGAGGCACCAATGGCGTGACGGCGAAGGGAGGAGGCGCGCAAAAAAACGACGACGAGTAGTGGCACTACAAGGATGGAGGCCGGCGAGAAAACTGGTAGCAAAGCGGTGGCGCAGCGAGTCAAGGAGAGGCACTGGTGGACGAAAATGAAGAAAAAAGAGTGTACGAGGAAGAAGAAGAAGTTGTCACGAAAGTAGAGGTTCTGTGCGGTTTGAAAATATGAAGTTGAGATACTACCTCGGTTACGCATACACCTGAGGTAATATCATCATTCGACATCGGTTAAAAGCATCAACGGTGTAGAACGTGTGAAGAATCGACCTCGGTTCAGTGTCTAACCGATGTCGTAGGTGTTAAAGCAGTTAGACAGGCGTAGCAGCAGTCAAGGCAGGTGGTTTAGGCCTCGGTTCGCCTGCAGACCAAGGCAATAGGCTACGCTTTAGGCACCGGTTTCCAACTAACCGAGGCAATAGGCTTTGGTTCAGACTTTTCAGGTGACCAGCAAAGGATTATAGGCTTCGATCTCGTCCTAACTGAGGCAACAGGAAGGCGTTTAGGCTTCGGTTGCTGGGCGAACCGAGGCAGTATCTTGTGGTCAGACTTCTCAGTACCTTTTCAGTCTTATCAGTCTGAGCAGCAAGGGTGTATAGGGCCTCGGTTCTGGGCGAACCGAGGCAGTAACATGTTGTCAGACATCCCAAGGCCTTTTCAGGCTTTTTCAGACTGAGCAGCAGGGTTGTATAGGCCTCAGTTTTGTCTTAACCGAGGCAATAAACCTATTCCACCACGGGTTGAATAAGGACCGAGGTATATAACGTTGTACGCTTCGGTTTTGGTATAATCGAAGCGTATATGGAGCGTCAAAATTTGCATTTTTTACGAATGTTTATTAGTTCACATCATATTTTCTTTGATAAATATTGGGCTTAATACCCTATTTTTCCCCAGTTTCGTTCGAAAATGTCAAATTAGTCCATTCTTTAAAAAATGGGTCAATTACATCCTCACTTAATAAAATTTGCATCAATGAAATCCCTTCCGTTAAATTCGTAGAAACGGCGTTAATTATTTTTCTCTCTCTTCTACTTGAATAATTAACGTCGTTTGTACGGATTTAACGGAAGGGATTTCATTGATGCAAATTTTATTAAATTAGGATGTAATTGACGCATTTTTTAAAGGATGAACTAATTTGACATTTTCGAATGAAACAGGGGACAAAATAGGGTATTAAGCCATAAATATTGTACAGATGGGTCAATAGAGACTTTACCCTTGTATCTCTTAAAATTTCTACATACACTCCTATTTCTAAAACAGGCCAACAACCAAGCCAAAACACTAAGTCTTTTCTCCTACACCCCTAAATTTTCCTACCCATACCCCTCCTACCACAATATAGTCAGACTTCACCATATCATGCCACGTTGCAATCCACCATTAACAAATTGAACCACCCAGATGATGCCACATCATTCGTCCTTGCACTAATAAGTGAGCCAATTAGGTTTTGCCACATCATCACCCATGACAAATCAGCCCTACCACGTAAGCATCTCCTTCAACCCTAATCCTCTTCCACCATCTTCTCCCTAGCCGTCGTAGATACCAATCAGGCCACCACTGTGAAGCTGCCACCACCATGAAGCCGCCACCATCGCGAGTCCTTCACGCCATCGCACCGCCAACCGCCGTGAGGTTGCCACCATGCCGCAGATCCAAACAACAAGTCTTGTCGTCGCGACCTTCATCATCTCCCATTCTCGAACCTGCAAGAAACACTTCTTAGAATCACGCCATCGCACTGCTAGTGGCCACCATCAACCACCTACTTCCACTGCCAATAACCACATGCCGCAACCATGCGCCGCAAGCAGAGCCACCATAGGCCGAAGCCTCCATGCATCAGACCATCACCGGATCTGCAACCGCGAAACGGCCGCGCTTCCCACCATCCTCCTCGCATGGCCGTCTTCTCCATTAACGACCTGTAAGGAAAGATCATCAAACCAGAATCAAAACCTAGAAAACCCAATCCGATCCGAAAAATCCTTTGAACCCTAAACGCTCAAATCGAACTCCAAGCCAGAATCCCAATTGATTTCGCCACCATCTCCTTCACGCGAGCCCTTGCCTGACCGCGACTCCCTCTTCTGCATCGCCGCCTTGAAAAGCCACCTACAATTCAAAACCAGAAAAAGGAAAAAATGAAACCCAATGTCGCGCCTCCATATTCGCAACTTCGCGGAGGAGAAAAGGAAAACTGCGAACAACACGACGCAGGAGCAAAGTGGCGGCACAGAGAAAGCTCCCTTCCCCTAATCTGCAGACCCTAATTTTGGGTGGAAAGGGAGCGGACACATGGCGAGCACTCATTGGCACGTCCTTTCTCTGGTCCAAATTGTTCAATGCTGTTTGAATCTTTTCAAGGGTGGTCAACTGAGGAGCTTTCTTGCAATTTCATAAATTAAAAAGGGGGTTAAAGTTCAGATAGAGGAAATTTCAGGATTTATGTGTAATTTTGGAAATTCAAAAAACCTAAAAGATAAAATTCAGTTGTTGAATTAATTTAATTTGGAAATATTAACAGAAAATATTTTCCAAATAATGTTATAATTATTTAAATCTTTTAGTAATTTGGAACATATAAAATGAACGATTTTGTCAACTGAATATTCATAGTCCAAGTCCAATCAAGCCCTATATAAAGAGACCTAGGGGAGGCAGAAAAGGGACTTCACTTCATTCATTCACCACTTCTCTCACTTTTCTTTCGTCTTGTATTCAACTCCATTCATGGAGAGCTAAGCATCTAGGGCTATTCTACTGTAATTCCATGATGGATTCTAAGGTTATGTTCATTTAATGCAATTACTTATTTTGATTATTGATTTAAATTGTTCTCTCTATGTATTTCATCTCTCTATCTTGTTAAAAGTAAATATTTTTGCATCATAATATGTTTGAATCTACATGCATATTGATTATATGAGTTCTAGGGTTTCTAGTTTTAATTGAGAATCTACTTTGATTTAATTTAGGAACTTTCATCTGATTAAATGGTTTTTACTATCAATTGAGAATGTACTCTGGTTAGTAGTAATAATTTCAACTATAATCAATTGAGAATTTACTTTAATTGATTAACTTTTAACTTGGTTAGGAGATTTAAGAATATACATGATTAAACACAATAGAAACTTTGGTTGAATTTATTGTGAATAATCTAGAAAGGTTTTGCATTTGGTTGAGAATTTACTTTGATTAAATGCATGATCACCCTCAAATTAATTAAGAATGTACTTTAATTAATTTGAAACTTAAACAATAATCAATTGAACAATTATCCGTGAATAACCAATGATGAATCTATCCTGGAAAAGCAGTGGAATTAGCCTATTTAATCATAATTATTTTTAAGTTTCTTATTTGTTCTTTAAATATTCTCCAAACATTACTTTTATTCTTATTGCATTGCATTCATAAGATTGAAATCTTGAAAGGCAATTTCGTATTCATTGGGAGACGACTCGGGGTTACTTTAAGCCTATCTACTTTCTTGAATACTACTTGGCAATACTGAAGTTGCCTTGAAAAGTAATATTAATTTGATAGCTTCAACGACAGCTTATCAATGGGCTAAGGCATCATTAATAGATTTTGGAATTGTCACAGAAGAAATAGAAGAAAGGCAGGTATAAAAAGGTGAAGACAATCTATGATAACTTAAAGCAAGATAATGTGGAGAGGGATTACGGGTAGAACATATACCTTTTCGAAGGGCAATTGGAAGGGCAGACTTAGTTGTCGGAGCCGGAGGAGACAAGGTAGTTGGCATTTCAATTGAGTCACTTGGTGGTTGTTGAGAAACATCTGGTGAACTAGGCACAATTGGAGGATCACAAACAATAGGAATATTGATAGTATTAGAAGGAGACATATCAGAAGAAGAATGACCATTAAAATAAAAGGAAGACTCATTGAAGGTGACATCTGCAAATATAAAATAACGATCAAGAGAAGGAGAAAAACACTTGTATCCTTTCTTTGATTTAGTAAAGCCTAAAAAAACACATTTGTGTGATCAATGGGCTAACTTATCAAGACCAGGACCAAAATTATGAACAAAACATGTAGATCCAAAAACTTTTAGAGGTAATGGGTGAAGAGGTTCTTGAGGAAATAAGATACAATGAGATATTTTATTTTCTAAAACAGAAGGGGGCATGCGATTAATGAGATAACATGAAGTAAGAACAACATCACCCCAAAAATATTGAGGAATGTTACCATAAATTAAAAGAGTATGAGTTGTTTCAATAAGATGTCTATTTTTACGCTCAGCCACCCCATTTTGTTGAGGTGTATAAGAACATGAAGTTTGGTGGAGAATACCATGAGAAACCGTAAATTGTTGAAAAGAATGGGAAAGATATTCACCACCATTATCACTACGCAAAATTTGAATAGAAACACCAAACTAAGTTTTAATTTCATTATAAAAAGTTTGAAAATGATACAATAACTCAGAACGGTTTTTCATTAAAAACAACCAAGTACATCTAGAATAATCATCAATAAAGGTAACGAAATATTGAAAACCTAAATTAGACTTAACACGACTAGGTCCCCAAATGTCAGAATGAACTAAGGCAAAAGGAGACAAAGCACATTGTGAGACACTACGAGGAAAGGAACTACGAATATGTTTTCCAAATTGACACGACTCACAGACCAAATTGGACAACTTGGATAAGCTAAGAACAAGTTGTTGTAGTTTGGCAAGACTGGGATGACTAAACTATGCATGAAGAAAGATGGAGACTCCATAACTGCTCCAATATGTGTAGTGGGGCGAAGATGATAAAGACCATGAGACTCACATCCGGTGCCAATCACATGTCTCGAACTCCGGTCTTGTAAACAAACAAAATCTTTGTCAAAAGAAATATCACAATCAAGAGAACGAGTTAGACGACTAACAGATAATAAGTTGAAAGGAGACCCAGGGACATAAAGAACATTATCAATGGATAAAAAAGGAAAAATGTTAATAGTCCCAATACCATGAGCTAAAACTCTAGATCCATCAGCCATTATAACAGAAGGTAAAGGATTCAAAGAGGACAAAAAGGAAAACAAAGTTTTGTTATCAGTAATGTGATCTGTGGCTCCCGAGTCAAGAACCCAAGAGTCAAAACAAGAAGATGGACTCAGACCAATAAAAGATGTACCTATGTGTGCTACAAATGCAGTGGAACTAGAAGGTTGTTGATCCTTATATCATTTGAGAAATTTACTAAGAATAACAGAGTCATCACTAATATCAGATGAAGGAGGATCCCTAGTAGGTGATTGTGACGAAGAAGTAGTCTGAACAATTGCAGCAGAATCAATAGTTGTCACATTCTGAGTAATATGATCAAGATACCCTTGACTCTTAAGCCAAAGTTTAATGTTTGATGCCCAAGTCGCATAATTAGTACCATCTAACTTATCAATAGATAAATGCACATTAACATAGTTAGCATATATGGACGGGTTAGAAGCCATGAACAAGAAAGAGAGTACAAAACCTAGAACTCAAAAAGAGGACCAATCAAGGTGGTCGGCGATGGAGATAACGACACTAACGTCGGCGACGACAACTCTAGCAGCGACGACAACTCTAACAGCGACGACGGTTGTAGTGGGCAGGACCAACGAACAAAAAACCTTATGCTCTAGATTCCATGTTGAATATAGTGAAAAACTATATTTGGGATTAATCTCCCTTGTGTTAAATACACACATAGGGTTCTCTATTTATAATAGAAGAAATATGAGCTAAGCCCAAAATACAAATAAGAAATAATAACAAACTAACTAAAAGATAAAAGATAAAGATAAAAGATATAATATATCTAACATAAATAAAAATAATTTTTGTATTTTGACAGTTTAGTTAACCATCAACTTAGTGACAAATAGCAAGCATGGATGATCAACTAAACGCTTTAATTATGAGTTGTTAAGCTCGAATGTACATTTAATAGACTAGATGACAACTTATCAGGAACAATTTGAGTAGCAATACAACCCAGGTGGATACCAAAAAGAAGGACATTACCGACGGTCATGATCTGTCAGAAACAACTAAAAAGATGACAGATTAGCGATGACCAGATTGACAAATTATTGACAAATTAGCGATGACCAGATTGTCGTCGATAAATCGTTTATCGCTATCCATTACCGACAACCTTTGTCCTTCGGTAATTATCGAAGGCTTTGCCATTCGATAATTACCGGAGGACGGAGTCTACTAGTCTCCTTAGGCGACCCAACAACCTGCCAAATGTACGAAGTTCAATAGCATGCCCTCAATCTAAACATTATTCTTTCACCAAATTTACCTAGGATGCAATTTTCTAGGATATAAGTACCTTACTTCTACATGTGTCACATTAAATATAAAAAAAAATCTTTATGCATTTACGAAAAAAAGAATGAGAAAAGCGTTGATGAATCAAAGGTATACATGACAATTAGGATATAATTTCTTTGTAAATATTTCTAATAAATTGTATAGGTATTCGCACAACAAATTTGGTAACAAATTAGTGCATGCCTGTTCAAAAACCAGACAAATAAAACAGTACACCACGACCTTGTATAAGGTAAGAATCTTTTAGATTGGAAAATAATGTGCAGGAACCCCACCCGCTTTAATATCTCAGTTACAGAAAATGGAGCCCCAATGACAAAATCTTAAATATTACTGGTATAAAAAAAGTCTTAACACCAACATATACTATTCACGTATCCTACCTCAGGAAATTGAAGCAAATGGAGCCCTAGTGCACGTTCATCTTCACTATCCAACACTATTTCTCTATTCTATTAAAAGTTGATAATCGTGAGAAATGTGCACAAGTCATTATTTAGCTAACGGATGACTAAAAACACATGATCACTAAGTCATCACATTTATAATAGATTAATGTTGAATTGAATCGCATCAAACCAAACCCCCGATAAACCAAGGCAGAAATTCTTGTATCTTTTAAAACTAGGCATATGATACAAAAAGTAAATAAATCAAATATTATTTCTTTAAGAATAAAAATAAAATAAACTATAGTGAGTTGTCTTCCTGGGAAGGAAAGGTAAACTTACTATTTTTACTTCTTCTATGTCTCTACGAGATAGAACATATCCTAGCATGTGCATACTGCAAATAAACAACAATATTCCCCTATTTCACAACAAGCTTACGAAAGTGAGACATAAATAACTTCAGATCAGTTAATTAAGTTGGGATTGAAGAGTTCAACAAATGGCAACATAAGTTTAGTATGCATATCTTTAGTTGTTTTGCAGCAATTGTTACTTAGAAAAAACACACATTTATAGGCTTGTAGGAGTAGTTTAAACTCAAAAAATGATCTGACTCTCAAAGTGATGGTTTCACTCCAGAGAGTCATCGATAAATGATAGGAACTAACGAGAACACTATAGGGAGTCAATTCAAACCAATGGTTTGTACCGTGTTCTTCTTCTATTTCATCAAAGTCAAGAACAATGATATTTTTCATTCATGGTTATCTACCACAGACTGCTCCAGGAAAATACCTTATACTTTAGGGATATTTGTTAAAGGGGTAAATAAAAGCAAGACAGGACCCATAGATAATGTCTATACACTCAATTTGAATACAGTTAATGACTTTATCATTAACCATCTGGTCAAGTTAAATGTGTAATATGTTAATCTGTTGATCTTCAAATCAGCATACTTGTAACCATAGACGAATATAAGAATATATAACTTATTCAGTGTCCTCAACATAGGCATAGCCACGAAAGCAAACTGAAAGTGAAAGGGATATGGAGTCAAAGAAAAACCATGTGCTAAAACTACATAAATGTTAACCTGGACTAAGAAAAATGCAATGCTTTACTTGGGATTTATTTTATTCATCTGTCATAATCAGCATGCTTAATCAGAAACCTCATAGTGAAAATGAATACACATTAACATGACTATGAGCATTTGCTTAGAGTATAAAACAAGCGGTATATAACAGATTTTAGAATTCAGTCAACAGAATTTGTAGCCAAACAACCTTTATATATTAACACAAGAATATGCTCACAAAAAACTAACTACAACTTAGCATAAATGAAGAGAATGTTGATTTTGCTTAAAAGTAAGGGGCATTATTGAGTTTAAGGAGCTTACTTAACAGCTCCATAACCAATTGCCTCATATGTTTTCTCAATCTCCTTCTCAGACCAATCTTTAGCTGTAACTATAGGAACATAGTATCTGGAAAATTAACTGTCTAGTCCCAAGAATTTCACTTAATGAAATTTAACATATGCACCAGCATTTATGGATCTTAATAAAGCATAAAATTCACTCATGGATGCTTGCATGCTGATGAATCATTATTTTTTTCACTTCACTTAGTTTATTGTGCTAAAATTAATCCGGGAATTGTGCTTAAATGTCCGGTATTTTCATGTTTTTACTAATTGTGCTTAAATTGACTAGAAATTCTTATTTTGATTAATTTGAATTATCTAAGCTAATTATTTGTATTAGTAATTGCAGGAAATTATTGAAAATGAATCTGGAATATGTGAAAGTTTAATGAAAAAAAAATTGCCAATTGGATCGAGAGGTGAAGATTTATTTTGATCTACAACACATTTTATTTTGGGAATTGATTTTCCTTTACAAAGAAATTTGGCAGCAACCCAAAATTGCACATGTGTTTGGACGTGAAAATGGTCTTGGATGTGAAAGGGGTAGTCATTCATTTTAAAGCATAATTATCAATGCAACTACAACACCACACCGCAAATTTGGTAAATTCAATTTGGCTATCAGTTTTGGACAACACAATGGGGACCACCAATGTAAAAGTTCACGTGCACAATAGAGAAAGTGTTGAACTTTATTGATTTAGTATTATTAATGGAAGGGTGTCACGGCCCATGTAGAATTTATTTTGGCAAAGAACAAAATACACTTTGGCAGAGTAGGAAGCAGCCTACGGTTTTTCATGATCTGCCACGATCTGGGTGAATCATTTTTTTTTGGCTTAAAGAATTTAAGTGGACCTGTACGGAGACAAGAACTTGGCTGGAGAAGAAGAAGATAGCCAGAATAGGTGCTGGGACAGTACCACGGTGGAGATCGTCCAGCTGATCCAGTAGCCACCAGCAAGCTTGAAGAGGAACTCACGGGTGCAGCAACCAGTCATCCACCCGACCAACACTCCTTCACCGTCTAGCTTCACCTTGAACAAAGAGAGACACATCCAAGAAGCAACGAGTGTGCACCGAGAATTGAGGCAGCAACACTTGGTCACGGTCCAGTAGCAGTTTGCATGCCTAGCAGTTTGGAGGAAGATAAACGTTCAACACAACTCAATCTAGCACGTTGGGAAGAAGGTGTCTCGATCCTCCACATCCAGCATGTCTTGCATCCAGGGGAGCCCACGGCCAAAGCAAAATTTGCATTTTAAAAGAGGGAGGTGTACTCGGTATTGAACTTAGCAGCGTCCAACAACAAAACCATGAACATTTGGAGAGGGAGAAGGCGTTGATAGCTAGAAACCAGGGGCAGCTACTCAGTATTTGATCCAACACATGAAGCAGCTTCTTCTTGCACGCCCATCACGGTATTCCAGCAGTTGTACGCTCCAACACTCTTCATCACCACCAGCAGCTACAGTTTCACGCCCAGCAGTGGAAGCAAGAACACGGACAACAGCTTGGGAGCATGGGAGGCTACGAAGAACAACGTCCAGTTTCAACCATACCAAGAAGTTGAAGAAGAAGTACAATATAGTGAAGAGGAACCGAGAATGAAGAAGGGAGTTCACGGCCAGTCTCCAAGACGGACCAACAGCCCCACACTCACGGCATCATCCAGAAGCAAATAGAGGAGAAAAGCCACACACTCAAAGGAAATTATTTGTTTATTTTGCATGGGAATGTTTTTGTCTGCACGTAGGAAATGGGTGCAACTTTCCCGTGAATTGAGAAAAGTGGAGAACCCCTAATTCATTCATTATTGGCAGTTAGAAACAAAAGGGGGTAGGGAGACCCACACACACATTCTCGGTACAGGCTGTATGGAGACACCGAGAGGAGCAATTTCAAGAATAAATAAGAGAAGGCCTGAGAGTTTAAAGGGGAAGAGAATTCATTAGATTTTAGAGTAGGAATTAGGAGTACTCACAGCCCCTGGAAGAGGCTCTCACCTCTTCATCTTCCAAAGCTCTATGTAATTTCCATTTCAAACATTGCCAAAATGTAGTTTTAATTTCTGAAGCAGTAGTATGTCACCTTTGCTTGTGTTATTTTTAGTTGTACTGTTGATTTTAATTTAAGTGTTGCAAGCTTTGATAAATTGCATTTCCAGTTAAATATTTTTATTGTCTCTTTTATTTTATCGTTTAATGTTTTTCTGCACCGTTAAATTCTTTCATTGCGTTTTGCCGTTCAGTTTATTTTCAACGTCGTTTTTACTAATCATTTTCATTGTTCCTTTGGGTAAAATTTATTTACACTGCTGTTATGTTTTCTGCATGTTTATTCTTCTAGTATTTTAATTTCAAACACTATTAAATTTTCCATTTTTCACTTTTACCGTCTTTTACCGTTCGGTTTTACCATCTTTTAAATTTATTTCAGTATTTTCAATTTTGTTGTCTTATTTAATTTCCAGTTTTAATTTTATTTTCCGTACCAAAAATCACAAAACCCCCCCCACTACGTGTTTAATCTAAGACCGAACCACACAAATTGGTCCTTGTGAGACGACCTAGGAGTCACTTCCTAGTAAATATACTGCATTATTTTCGTGCAATCAACACTTTTGTGAGCGGTGCGACCCGTTAATCAAAATGGCGCCGTTGCCGGGGACCAATAAAAAGACGGTTTGGTTTTATATTTTTGTTGTATAAAGTTTTGTTCTGTTAATATGTTTGTTTTGTGTGTTTTGTCTTGTATATTTTTGCAGGCGATAACGACACCTTCAACAAATTTTGGCGGCGTTGTCACTTCAGTTCCAGGTTTTTCGTTTTAGATTTTTGCTGTGTTTTTCGATTATGTTGTGTTAATATATGTTTTGTCTTTTATATTTTATTGTGCTGTGTTCTGTATTTAGTTGCTATATTTAAAAAAAAAAAAATATTTTACTGTTGATGTTCTGTCTTGTTTATGCCTGTAGCATGTTTAATTGTGTTGTGTTTTATCTTGTGTTGTGATGTTCTATTTATTTTGTATGTGTGTCATATGTATTTTTTCTGTTAATTAAAAAAAAAAAAAATTATGTCTTGTGTATGTATTGCATGTATAAATGTGTTGTGTTTTATCTGTTTTATAATTTTTAGTTTTTAGTTTTTTACTTTTTATTTTCCATGTCTACCTATTTTGATGTGAATAGTGCTTATTCTGCGAGTGCCTATAATCATGATTCTCCTTCTGCTTGGTACTCTGAATTTAATTCTGCTGAATTTTATGATGAGAATTATATGGATCATCCTCAAATTCCTGAGAGCTCTCTTTGGGAGCCAGTTCCACAATATGAGAGTCAGCAGTATGATTCTCCTATTCAAATAACTCCTCAGCCTTCTACTTCTGAACCTACATTAAAGGAGTTACTAGAGCAGATGACAATGCAGAACATTCAGTTTCAGAAAGGGAACATGCAGTTCAAGCAAGAGAGCATGGAGTTCCAGCAGGAAACTCAAGCTGCCATACAGAATCTGAGTGATCAGATCAGGCAGATGGCCACTCTTGCACCTGAGGAGACTGATGAAAATTTTGGGGACCCGGCAGAAGTAAGCAGTAATCCTGAACCAAGTAGACCACCTTCACCTTCCCACACTCTTGAAATCTTCAAGGAAGAGGAGGTAAGCATACCACAATTTGATTATTATGTTGATTGTGATGATGATCGGTATGCTAATGACTATATTCTTGCTGAGTCTGATTTTAATTTTTCCTCTGTGCATGATGAGAACCGCTTTTTACTATCACATTCGAATGGTTATTCTTCATGCACTGAACATGAATCTGAGTCTATGATTAATATTGCATGCAATTTAGAAATTGATTCATGTTATGAGGATTTATCTAAGGCTCAGTATGATGAATTGGGATGGGGTGTTATACCTCTGCATGAAATTTCTGCAGTGCCACATTGCACTAACCATGTTGCAGGAGGTACGTATAAATTTGATCAACATACACCCACAGTGGAAAACAAAGGTGCTGACACTGATAGTTTGAAGATCAAAAGGCACCTACTGAATCTGCTTAGTAACAATATTTGCTGCTTAGATCCGGCGGTGGAGGATATTTCCCTACTTGATCAGATTTGGAGGATGAAGCAGTTCGTCCTCAACACTTTCATGCTGGATCCTGAAGAAGGGAACATCTCCCTACAAGTCCAAAATTGGCAACTGCCACCCTGACCAGGGAAGTTTTCTTTTTCTTTCTTCCCCGTTTTCATATTTTTAGTGCACTTGTCCTTTATCTGTTTATTGTTTTAATTTATGATCTTATGCTTAGAAAACATTTAGGACATTGTAGTTTAAGTATGGTCTGGGGGAGATTCTGCATTTTGTTTTCTTTTATGTTTGTTTTTTATTTTTTTTTATTTTATTTTCTTTATTAGTTTTCGAATTATTATATTTAAAAAAAAAAAAATTCTTTTTGATAAATTATTTTATTTTAAGCGTGCAAAATCTTTCCTTTCAATTAAAATTTAATTGTTATATGATATACATATATTTATTTTTCATAAATTTAAAAAAATGTGTTCTGTGTTTTATTTGCTTCGTGATTTTTAGTGTTTGTACTAAAAAGAAAAAAAAAATAAAAATAAAAATAAAAATAAAAATAAAAATTTGTGTTGTGTTTCAAGTATGTTATTTTGTTAATGTATGTTTTGTAAATATATGTTTTGTCTGCTGTTTTTGACATTTGTGTTCTTTCTGCTTTGATATTTTGTGTTCGTTATTTGGTATTTTGTTTCGTTAATATGTGTTCTGTTTTTATTTATTTATTTAGTTTTTGTTAAAACATAAAAAATCAACAGAGAGCAAAATTGTAGTAAAAGGCAGATAGGTGTAATTTGAGCTGAAACTATATCTGAGTGCTTTTATTGAAATAACCAAGTTCACCGATAACATGCTGTCTTACTCTGTTAATTATAGATAATAATATTAAAAAAAAAAAAACAAAACATAATAAGATAGTAAGGGCAGTAGTCGATCATTAGTGATCGTTTAGGATTACAGTCCAACAATTAAAAAAAATAAAAAAATAAAAAATAAAAAAAAAAACAAACATAAGCGTAATAAAGATGTTCGGGGTTCGATCATTTGTGATCGTTAATATTACAGACCTGAATAAAAACAACAAAAACATAAAAAAAATAAATAAACAAAACATTAAAAATGAAAGAACTCTCGAGCTGGTTGTGGTGGTCTAAGGGAGAGCTCCGTTGAGGGAGCTCTGGTTCGAAAAGTCACGAGCGGAGGCTTTGGTGGAGGAATTTCTCGTTCATTTCTGTCGTCATCGATAATGATCGGAACTGGAAACAAATCCAGCAGCCTCGGTGCCCTCGTTATCACCCAGTTGTTTTCTTTCAAACAAAAAAAATAAAAAATAAAAAAATAAAAAATAAAAAACTTGTGTTAATAATAGAAGAGGAATGGAAAATTCATTGGAGGTGTGATCAGAGGTCTTACCGTACATGTATAGCGGCAGTTGTGAAAAGAGAGTGCCTGTGGGGTCTATCTCCGCTTGCCAGCGCCTGACCCGATTGCCATGGTTGTTAAACCAGCAGTGCACGTTATATTCGGTGGCATCTGCGAAGGTCCTTAGTCGAGCCGCGATCTCGACGACTTGCGCTCGGCTTGGGTGTGTGACCCCATAGTTGTAGATTTTGGTCATCATCGTGATCTGATCATCTGTAGGACGCCATCGTTGACTGGTATATCTCTCTGATTCCATATCAGTCATCCTTCCTCTACTAGTATTCTAAAACATAAAAAAAAAAAAAATAAATAAAAGAGAAGAAAAAAAATAATAATAAAAAGAACAAAAACATAAAAAAGAAAAACAAAACATAAAAAAAAAGAAGCATAAAAAAAAAAAAATTAGATTAGTTCTCTGTTTTCTTTATTTGTTCTTGTTTCCTTTTAGATTTATTTTTTCCAGTCTGTATTTGATGTTTCAGTGTCTGGTCTCAGATCTGTTTCACGGTCCTTGCAAAAGGGTCCTAAACGGATCTACGTCCAGTTGTCCGGTTGTTCTTGTCCATATTGTTCTTGTATATTATGTTTCTGTGTTTTATTTAATTTTAAGTGGGGTACGTGGCGTTGTTCTACCCGATTGTCTCTGCCATACCTTCAATCGAAGGGAGATTAACGTCTGGTTTCCAGCCGATATACCCCTTAAGATTTTAGACAGTTGTGTTTTATGTGTTTAAGTGTTTTCAGTTTCAAAAATAAAAAAAAATTTGAAAAGGAGAAGATAGATCGGGCAAAGGAAGAGGGAGAGCAGGCAAGAGATCAGAGAAGAAAAAAATGGAAAGCAGGAAAGCAGGAAGGTATAACAGCAGAATGAAAGGAAAAAGCAGAAAGAAGATGGAAAGCAGTAAAGGGAGAGCAGGGCAGAGATGAAAAATAAAGGAAATACAGAGAGAGAGAGCAGAAAAAGGGAAAGAAAGGCAGATCCAGGAGCAGAGGACTTACCTGGAGTAGTAGGCTGGCAGAGAAGCTCCTCGGGGTTCTCACACTCTTCAGATGGCACCGGGGCAAAGGCTCCGCAGAGATTCCAGACGCTCAGGTTGAGAGAGAGATGAGAGCAGAGAAGAGAGCAGAGAGAGTGAGGGATCAGAAATGGCGCTGGACGCGGAGGAGCGGCCTATTTATAGCCAGATTGCTTTCCACTGTAGCAACAGTTTCGGTCTTTGCCACCGAGACTGTTGTCACAGTACCGGTCTCCTTTTTTTTTCAGAAAAAAAAAATAAAAATAAAAAAAAAATAAAAAAATAAAAATAATAAAAAATATTAGCATCTACTGATGGGTGCTACGTGATTTAGACATCTGCTGATGGATGTCACTGATAACATCTACTGATGGATGTTACTAAAAATTTCTCCCCATTTCCTTACTTTTACTGCACTTGTCTATATTATTTGACTGCTCTGAAATTGATCATCTGATGATTGTAACACACTGAGGACATTGTGTGATTTAAGTGTGGTCTACTGGGAAGAAATTTTGATTTTTCTGTTAGATTGTATTTTGTGTGTTAAATTTTTTGTTTTTGAGTGTTAAATTTTTTCTCTTTTAAGTTATTTTTATCGAGTTTTGTGTGCAATAAATTTTACATTTTTCTCTTGATTTCTGGATGATGTCTAAAGTTGTAGATTTTTCCTTCACTTGATTAATACTTATGGTTTAAAATCCTTGCTTTTCTCTGCTTGGAAGATGATTATAATGTTTAAGAGGTTGATTTGATTGTAACAAACACCCTGAGTGAGATTTGAGCCACTTAATTTTCTTTCTTGTGTGTAATATGTATCTTGATTGCTTGCACATATGCCTTGGCTTGATTCTTTTTGATATACTTGATTGATATGCATGTTTAGAAATGATAAAGGCATTTTATTTCTTGAGCCTCTTTAGCCAAATAAGCCTACCTTGTTATTATCCTTTGATAACCCCTTTGAGCCTATACTTTCCCCATTTCTTTGTTTTAAAGCTCATACACTGACCCTAAGTGAAAAAACCATGATTATCTTAACCTTAGGAAAGTCTGGAGCTATAAAATGTTTTGTGAATAAGTGTGGTCTCCTTGGGAATTGTGATGAATTGGCTAGTTGGTTCCTCATCATGTTTAGAAAATATGATCCTGTTGTGTGATAAAGAGAGAAAGGAAAAGAGACAGGATGAAAGAAAAAAAAATAATGAAAAAATTTGATGAGAAAAAGAGAAAATTGAAAAATAATTTTGTAAACAATAGAGTCGAAAGGAGGGTTGAATTAGAGGTTTGGGTGAGATTTGACTGTATTTACATTTTTTTCCCAATGCTCCTCTATTTCTTCTGAGCTGTAACTACTTATCCATACTTATCTTTCCCTGTCCTTGGCCCCATTACAACCCAGTAAAGACCTTTTGATCTGAATATGCATATGTTTTAAGTATTGATAATTAGAAACTTGCCAAGTCTACTTGTGTTTGTTTTCTTGAGTACATTGAGTTGAAATTATTTACCCTAGACACTTGAGAGAAACACTGTGAGTGCATATGTGAGGTTTTGTTATTTTTGAATCACCTCTTAAGCTGATTGATTATTTTTCTGTGTATTGAATTGCTTGGATGATTTCTGTAAGTATCTGCTTTATTTGATTTTGTGTTGGATAATTTCTACTTCTTTTCTCTGTCTAGATTTCTTGAGAACCTTGTAAATTCTGTTTATTTTCTTTTGAGTCTTTCTTTTCTGCGTGCTGAGTTTGTGTCACCTCCCTAAAAGTCCGTTAAATCATTCCCTAGTTTATGTCTTGATTTTGCCCAGGAGTGCAAAAGACTAAGTGTGGTCTATTTTGATGAATCATTATTTTTTTCACTTCACTTAGTTTATTGTGCTAAAATTAATCCGGGAATTGTGCTTAAATGTCCGGTATTTTCATGTTTTTACTAATTGTGCTTAAATTGACTAGAAATTCTTATTTTGATTAATTTGAATTATCTAAGCTAATTATTTGTATTAGTAATTGCAGGAAATTATTGAAAATGAATCTGGAATATGTGAAAGTTTAATGAAAAAAAAATTGCCAATTGGATCGAGAGGTGAAGATTTATTTTGATCTACAACACATTTTATTTTGGGAATTGATTTTCCTTTACAAAGAAATTTGGCAGCAACCCAAAATTGCACATGTGTTTGGACGTGAAAATGGTCTTGGATGTGAAAGGGGTAGTCATTCATTTTAAAGCATAATTATCAATGCAACTACAACACCACACCGCAAATTTGGTAAATTCAATTTGGCTATCAGTTTTGGACAACACAATGGGGACCACCAATGTAAAAGTTCACGTGCACAATAGAGAAAGTGTTGAACTTTATTGATTTAGTATTATTAATGGAAGGGTGTCACGGCCCATGCAGAATTTATTTTGGCAAAGAACAAAATACACTTTGGCAGAGTAGGAAGCAGCCTACGGTTTTTCATGATCTGCCACGATCTGGGTGAATCATTTTTTTTTGGCTTAAAGAATTTAAGTGGACCTGTACGGAGACAAGAACTTGGCTGGAGAAGAAGAAGATAGCCAGAATAGGTGCTGGGACAGTACCACGGTGGAGATCGTCCAGCTGATCCAGTAGCCACCAGCAAGCTTGAAGAGGAACTCACGGGTGCAGCAACCAGTCATCCACCCGACCAACACTCCTTCACCGTCTAGCTTCACCTTGAACAAAGAGAGACACATCCAAGAAGCAACGAGTGTGCACCGAGAATTGAGGCAGCAACACTTGGTCACGGTCCAGTAGCAGTTTGCATGCCTAGCAGTTTGGAGGAAGATAAACGTTCAACACAACTCAATCTAGCACGTTGGGAAGAAGGTGTCTCGATCCTCCACATCCAGCATGTCTTGCATCCAGGGGAGCCCACGGCCAAAGCAAAATTTGCATTTTAAAAGAGGGAGGTGTACTCGGTATTGAACTTAGCAGCGTCCAACAACAAAACCATGAACATTTGGAGAGGGAGAAGGCGTTGATAGCTAGAAACCAGGGGCAGCTACTCAGTATTTGATCCAACACATGAAGCAGCTTCTTCTTGCACGCCCATCACGGTATTCCAGCAGTTGTACGCTCCAACACTCTTCATCACCACCAGCAGCTACAGTTTCACACCCAGCAGTGGAAGCAAGAACACGGACAACAGCTTGGGAGCATGGGAGGCTACGAAGAACAACGTCCAGTTTCAACCATACCAAGAAGTTGAAGAAGAAGTACAATATAGTGAAGAGGAACCGAGAATGAAGAAGGGAGTTCACGGCCAGTCTCCAAGACGGACCAACAGCCCCACACTCACGGCATCATCCAGAAGCAAATAGAGGAGAAAAGCCACACACTCAAAGGAAATTATTTGTTTATTTTGCATGGGAATGTTTTTGTCTGCACGTAGGAAATGGGTGCAACTTTCCCGTGAATTGAGAAAAGTGGAGAACCCCTAATTCATTCATTATTGGCAGTTAGAAACAAAAGGGGGTAGGGAGACCCACACACACATTCTCGGTACAGGCTGTATGGAGACACCGAGAGGAGCAATTTCAAGAATAAATAAGAGAAGGCCTGAGAGTTTAAAGGGGAAGAGAATTCATTAGATTTTAGAGTAGGAATTAGGAGTACTCACAGCCCCTGGAAGAGGCTCTCACCTCTTCATCTTCCAAAGCTCTATGTAATTTCCATTTCAAACATTGCCAAAATGTAGTTTTAATTTCTGAAGCAGTAGTATGTCACCTTTGCTTGTGTTATTTTTAGTTGTACTGTTGATTTTAATTTAAGTGTTGCAAGCTTTGATAAATTGCATTTCCAGTTAAATATTTTTATTGTCTCTTTTATTTTATCGTTTAATGTTTTTCTGCACCGTTAAATTCTTTCATTGCGTTTTGCCGTTCAGTTTATTTTCAACGTCGTTTTTACTAATCATTTTCATTGTTCCTTTGGGTAAAATTTATTTACACTGCTGTTATGTTTTCTGCATGTTTATTCTTCTAGTATTTTAATTTCAAACACTATTAAATTTTCCATTTTTCACTTTTACCGTCTTTTACCGTTCGGTTTTACCATCTTTTAAATTTATTTCAGTATTTTCAATTTTGTTGTCTTATTTAATTTCCAGTTTTAATTTTATTTTCCGTACCAAAAATCACAAAACCCCCCCACTACGTGTTTAATCTAAGACCGAACCACACAAATTGGTCCTTGTGAGACGACCTAGGAGTCACTTCCTAGTAAATATACTGCATTATTTTCGTGCAATCAACACTTTTGTGAGCGGTGCGACCCGTTAATCACATGCAGATAAGGAACAGGTAAAAATAGCTTAGGTGCTTTACCACGTTAGAGAATGGAAGTTTTACAACGTCTTTTAGCTTCATCAAGTAAATCAACCAACCAAACAACCTCACTACTGCGACTCTAAAATCGTTTCCTATCTTTTACTTGAACAAGACCAAAACCTACATGAGTACATTTTGGATACGTATTCACATCCTTTGGTAACCAACCTGCACGCTTGTAGGCCTAGAAGGAAAAGTAAAGGAGAAGTTTGACATTTTAACTCACTGGAATACTGGCAACAGTAGGTCAATAAATATATCCAAGATTTATCCTTTAAAAGTCAAAAAGATAATTATGAAATAAAAACATTCTCGACATTAATATCAGAAAACATAGAAAAGTCAACACCCAAGGTGCAAGTACAAATTGCTACTGCCATAAACAATTAGTAATCATAAGATACCATGAAAATTATCATTCGAAGTATACCTTAAATAACATATCAAAGTGTTGCTGCTACCCAATATTTGTAACATATACAATCCACTCAAGTTTTTCTTCATTTATCCTACCATTTCACTAGAAATATCCTCGAACACAAGTTGGCCTCCTTATAAAGAGCCCTCAAATCTCAACCCCGAATTTCACATAACTGGAGAGGACAGTTTCCTACCAATCTTTTTCAATCATAAATTACAATCAGTTTCAGAATCTAAAAGATAGACAATCCCCGAATTTCACATAACTGGAGAGGACAGTTTCCTACCAATCTTTTTCAATCATAAATTACAATCAGTTTGAGCTTCTAAAAGATAGACAATCCACAAACTGAGGATAGTTGGTTCATGATAAAGAATAGAGCTTAGTTGAGAAAAATGGGATGATCAAAATCAAATTTAGATATTATAAATGAACTAAAGCTACCTATGAATAATGAAAAAATCTATTATTTTTCAACATCATGATAACGGTTGATTTCACCGTTATTTGGGATTCAATTTTGATAATAAATGCACCATTTTTGACTTAGAAACTTACTAGTTCTCTTGCTTTTAGTTTATTTTTGTGAATAAGAGAGTTGAGGTTATACTTGAGGATTTTATCACTAAATTCTCTTGATTTTGTAGGAAAGTGGAATGAATTGGAAGAGGAGTTAAAATATCAAAGGAGTTGGAACCCACAAAGGACAGAAAGAGCACCAGAAGAGAAGGCTGCAAAAGGTCGTAGGACGCTTAGGCGCCCTTTATTGAGGCCGTGGGCGCTGGTTGTCTCGCACCCACGCCTCAGCGTCCTTTCAGGGACGCTGAGCGCCACTTCTCTCGCAAGCTCGCTTGGGCGCCCTAAGTAGGGGCACTGAGCATTTGGTGATGACTCTCAATTTTTGCACATTTTTCTTGGTTTAGAATTCTTTCTTAGTTCATTTTAGTTTCTTATTGTTTAGGTTGATTTCAAGTTTTTCTTTTAAATCTTTAGAATTGTAAAATTTTAGTTAAAAATAAGTTTTTATGTGTAATTTCTAGTTTTTGTTAATAATTGGAAAATCAATTTTTTAGATGATAAAAATTTCTCTCTTTTTACTTGTTACATTTCCTTTATTTTCTTTAATTCTTGGAGTGATTTTTCTTTATTGCAGAAATCTTGGGCTAATTAAATTAAACATGAGCAAATTCCTTATTAGGCCATTGTTGGGCTAAAGCCAATTAAACCAAACATTGTTGCTGCTATATGTTTGCTGGACGTGAGAAGTTGTTGCAAGGGTTGATTTCAATTGGGCCGATACTACAATTGAAAGAAGATTGGGCTATTGTAGTTGGAGGACATTGGCTTGCAGGGATTTGGGCTTAAGTTGAACGGCGTCGTTTTGGCCTGACTGTAGTGACTAGGGTTCCTTGCTAGTTGTCAACACCCAATTTTGTCCGAGTAAATTAAATTCATCACAAAAATGAATAAAAATAAAAAATAAAAAACCAAAATGAAAAAATACTATTTGTTTTAATTTTTGCATCCCCAAATTTTTCCACATTAACTTTTACTATTCACTATATTTTATTTCACCTAATTTCTCCACCAACTTTTTATATTATTTCTTTCACTTATTTTCCACATTAACTTTTACTATTCACTATATTTTATTTCACCTAATTTTTCCACCCACTTTTTCTATATTATTTTTTTCACTTATTTTCCACATTAACTTTTACTATTCATTATATTTTATTTCATCTAAAATTTCCACCAACTTATTATATTATTTTTATTCATCAACTTTCTTCATCCTTAACTCTATAAATACCTACATTCTCTTCACTTCAAACACACACAATTACATAATATTCATCTCTTCTCTCTCACACTAAACCTCTTCATTTCCATTCCAAAACTCTACTTCATTCTTCTCTTATACATCTCTTCTCCACACTCCACCAACATCCAACACTTCAACATTTATTCTCCTCCATATCAACTTCTTCATCTCCTAAAGATTCCATTTTCACTTCCATCTTGATTGGACTATCCTTGTCTTCTTTATCCAGGTTCTTATCCCTTCATCTTATCTTTTTATTTTGAATTATCTTGTTAAATTTTTGTTTTATATTTTCGTAATTGTTTGTTACTGTTTTCTCTTTATTTTATAAAAAAATACCAAAAAATGGAAAAAAAACCTTCAAAAACTAAAAAAACATCCATTTTGAACAAGCAATCTTTCGGCCAGAACTACGTGATCCTTGATTCTCCATCAAGAGTGGAGATACGTAGGAGCAAGGCTTGCCCTTGTCAGCTTCACTTTCCAAAAATCCAAAATCATTTCCAAACAAAATTCTCAAACAATTTCCTAAATGAAATTTCCAACACAGTTTCAAAAAGAACTACGTACCCCTGATTTCTCACATGAGAATACGTAGGAGCAAGGTCAATCCTTGTCGGGCTTCCCAAAAAACTAAATAATATTTTTTGTTTCTTTAGAGTTTTATTTTAGGGGATAGTTAAACATTTTGAAAACCATATCATATTCGCGTATTTAGTTAAAGGTACTGCCTTAGGGCAGGCGTTGTAGGGTGCTAATACCTTCCCTACACGTAACTGATTCCCGAACTTAGAATCTCATTTTCGTAGACCATGCCTTATCATTTTATGGTTTTTTCCGTAGTTTTCTAGAATAAACTATGGTGGCGACTCCAAATCTCTTTTTTCAAATCAGGTTTCCTTTTTTTGGATCGTCGTCCCGTCGCGATTCCGGTTGCGACACCCGTGCAACTCATTTGAGACAAACACTTTTGCTCGCACATTCATTCAGAGGAGATAAAAGCACTCCTTCGAGTGTTAGGGCTTGGTTCGCAAGCGAGAAAGAGCTGAAGAAAGAGCGTGTCTTGCCTGAATGAGAAGCACAAGTGCTCAGTGAAGATGGTGAATGATCGGAGGGCTGATGTTAAAGAAGTAGGGAGAGTCGTCCGATTCAGAGGAAGCGTCAAAGAGAAGCTTGAAATGTCGAGAAGGTTCCCTTTTCCCCTTTTCCCTCTTCCATTTTCTTCAACCCTATATAAAGGGGCTTCTGTGATGTAAATAGACACTTACAGATGCGCACTTTTATTTTTGCTATAGTTCTCCATTCTTAAGTTTAGGGTTTTATTCGCTTTTCTTAGAGTAGAGATATTGTTCTTGATTCTGGATTTCGTTGATGAGATTCATGGAACTGTGACAATCTGTAAGCTCCTCATTTGGTGATCTCTTGTATAGTGTTTGCAATTTTCCTTTTTCATATTAATAAAATTTGATTTTGTGTTTTCCTTTTATTCTTGTTTGTTGTGTTGAGATTGTTATGTGTTTTTGACGTCTGCAATGGTTTTGTTTAGAAAATGATTTGGATTCTATATCTCTGCAATTTTATGATTCCTTTTGGAATTAAATGTCTCTGTAGTGAGCATTCTTTATCAAGATGTCTTCTTGAGTCAGAGATGGGTCAAATGAATAAAAATTGATTCAAATTTGTGTTTCTTGAATTTGTTTGTGAATTTTAGATTGATGAATAGGCTAATGAACCTTGATTGGACAAATAAGTTGAAAGAGTCAATTTAAAGTTCTGAAATATGAACTTCAATACCCTAGATTGGAATTCACATTATCAGGATATCTTCCTGACAACTCTAAGCACTCTTTTATTCACATCAATGTACATTCACCTATGAAATCAATTTTGTCTTTGCTTTTGATAGTGATAGTTGAAGTTCAGTTTGAGTTTTCATGTTCTAGTTGTTTACTTTGAGTATTTTAGAATTTATGATATGCTTTACTTTTGTTTCAGCCTTTACATTCATGTTGATATGATGCTTTTCAATCTTGAGTTTTATGTTCTTTTCAGTTTGGTTTTATTTTTGATTTTGTTCCAGTTTTAGTATATAGGTTATGTTTTGGAAATAAATAGGTTTAATCTCTTCATTACTTTAGCTTAGTGATGGAATCTTGCTTGACGTAGTCCTTCTTTTGTATTTTTACCTTTCATAGCTTAACTCTTACGGAGCATGGGTTACTATAAACACCCAGCTCCTCTCTTGTATTGACACTTTTGATATGAATGAGAATTGAATTTTCTGAAATCAGAAATTATTCTCTCTTGAAAGTCAGGCTAGAGTGCAAGAGACCTCCTCTAGCCACCTTCCAAGCACACTTTCTCACTTCCATCTTTCCATTCCACGGTGCTTCTCTCTCATCCACAACGTCATCCTCCACTCTAAACCATTATTCTGCTGCCACATCTTCAGCTTCTCGTGCGCGCCTCAGCCACGTCTCCATAGCGCACGCGTCTTCTCCTTCATTCCATATCACTGGCATTTTCTCTCGCGCATCAGACACGCGCATCCACATTCTCTCTCGTTTCTCCATCTCGCAAAACCATATCTCATTCCTCATCTGCTAGAGTTTCTCCCTCTGAAACGCATCATCATCATAGTAAGCCTCTACTCCATTTCTCTCTTCACAGATTCATCTCTTCATCATCTATAAGCCTCATTCCCTTCACAGATTCCCCATCCTTTTCACCATTTCTTCATTTTCACCGTTTGATCTAGCTTTTGGATCGATTAAAAACCTCTCCTCACCTTGTTTATCATGTTCCAACGATTAAACACCTTTCTCACCGTTTAAAATCCATTTGCCACCGTTTAAACCTCGGTCTAGGATTTCGTGTTGTTCACTCTCAGTTTCCTTAGATTTCATTGGAGTCATTCTTCAATTTCGAGTTCCTCAACATTCCACTACATCCTTCTTCGTCGTAGAAGCTTCGAGGAGGCCAGGTTCGTGCTCGTGCAACTTCAATCAGCATCTCCTCAGGACTCGTCCATCAAGTGGTATCAGAGCTTTGGTCGTCCACGCGTCAAAGGTAAGTATCGTGTTTCTGTTTCCTTCGTTATTTGAGTTTTATTTTCTTGATTCGGTCTTGTCTGAGTCATGTTTAGTTCATTTGATTCTGAGTCGTGTTTATTTTTGTTCATTCTCCGTGTTGTTTTATGATTCCTTTAATGTCTTGTGTTGTTTCGCTATTATGAGTTTGTTCTTTCATTTCTGAGTATTTTGTGATGTTTCTTCTCATTTCTGAGTTGTTCATTATTTTCCATACAGTGAAATTTGTTTTCATGTGTTTAGGTTTCCAAATTCTGATAAGGTTGCTTGTTATGTGCCTTGAGTCAGTGTTTTTATGATTTTAATTCGGTGCAAATTTTTGTTTGAGTCATTTATTTGAGAAATCATAAACTGTTTTGTTAAGTCATGTTCATTTGGCTTTTTTCTGTTTAATTCTTTGTTGAATTTGCTGTTTGAATTTTTTTTATCTGAGATGCTGAATTAATTGTTCAGTTGATGCACATCATATGAGCTATGACACAATCATGGTGAACTCGGGTGCATGACAAGTGACATTAATCTCAGATCTGACTGGCTGATTGAAGTATAATCTGTTTTGAATTTAGCATTGAGATGCATCTGATTGATTGAGCCAGTACCATGTGCATACTATATAAGCAATGAATTGCTTTGGCAAAGCTTAGTTGCACTGAGAAAACTCCAATAGATTCTCATTTGCAGTTGGCCGATCTGCATTGCTTTGTTTGAGTTTAGTTTTTTTTTTCAAATCTGGTTTAGCACATAGATCATTGCTAAACATCTATCATTGTTGATTTAGTGTCTTGTTCAAGTTTGAGTTGTTGTTTCTGGTTCAATTTAAGTGTTCAAAGGTCATTTGATTCATTAAGTCAAAATTTGAGTGGAAGAGTTGCTTAATTTGAGTAATTTGGGGTTGACTAAGTCAAATTTTGAGATAGTGTGTTTCTGCATCTATTTGCTTTACAAACAAGTTTGTTTTAGTTGTTTGAAACTAATGATGCAAAGAAACCACGAGTTATAGCTACCCTAAGCATTTTCACTCTTTAAACCACCAAATTTTTGGCATTTTTCATTCACAAGTTGCTAGTTGGTTGCCTTTTCTGAAATATGTGATTGGTGCATGTGAAATTGAGTTGTCATTGCAGCAAAAGCTTGGTCGTTCTGTTTTCATATATAAAAAAAAACCAATTGACAAAAGAAACATTTACATAGTTATAAAAAGCTGAAAGACCAGTGCAATTAACTTTTCTGAAATCTGATGCACCAGAAAACTGTTGTTCTCTATTAACATTTCATCAAACAGTTTCACTCAATTGCTTTGAGCTTAAAATTTTGATGATATTGCAACTTGTTTCTGTTTCTTGTTTTATGGATTTATTCTAGATATTTTTGTAGGTTCAATTTTTGTGCCTTCTTCTTAAATAGCTTTGTTTCTTGTTTGTCACTTGTTGGTTGTCTTAGTTTTGTCTACATTACATGTAAAATCTGTTCAACTGTTCTAATTTGAGCTTTCTTTGCTTTCATAATCTGATCTTGAGTCAGTTTCTCTGTTGTGCTGTTAGTTTCATTATCTGGTGCTTACATTGTTGGTGGTTGTCTTGTAATGTCCATCACTTTGCCTTAGCCTAGCCTTTTTCTGAAATGAGAAGTTTTTACACTTTGGTTTCTGGAATTTGAAAGAAGGTTTGTGTGCTTGGTAGCATCTTAGGTGGTGGTGGTCTAAAAGACTCTCAAGCCTTGAACTGCCAAGGGAGAATCTCCCTTCCAAACCTTTTCATTTATGTGCTTTAAATTTCAAAAGAGAAGCCTAAGTGTAGTGAGTTTAGTGAGGCTAACTTGGCCTAATTCCTTGGCACTTTGAAATAGAGAATTCATTCTTAATCTAACTATTTGTGATTGTTCATTGTGCAGGGAAAAGGAGTTTGAGTGATCAAACTGGAGCAATTGTGATTGTTTTCATTTTAATTTGCTCTTGCATTCATTTTAGATTACAAACTGTTGCTGAAATCATTGAGATATTAAATGTCTGAATGTGATTATTGATTTCATGGTTTGCTTATAATTGTTGAAATTTGTTGAGTCTTGATTAGCACCATCATTATTTCTTTGTTGAGATCATTTTTCCAAATGCATATAGAAAATAGTTTCCTGGTATTAATCACATG
This sequence comes from Vigna nakashimae, assembly GCA_034642375.1. Lineage (NCBI taxonomy): Eukaryota > Viridiplantae > Streptophyta > Magnoliopsida > Fabales > Fabaceae > Vigna > Vigna nakashimae. Next base: position 22,080,059 of record CM067768.1, read on the forward strand.
TAGATTTCAATTTTGTTCAAATTGATTGATTGCATACCCTTGCATGCCACCTAGTTAGTTGTTCATGGAATGATTTATGCATGAATTGATTTGCTTAGAGTAATTAGGCTTGTGCATTAACTTGTTTTAACTGCCAAAGCATCATTCAATTTTAAGAAGTGACTAAAGCACTTAATTTCCAATTCTGACGTTGAGGTTGAATTAAGCACATCATTCTTTTCACCCATTGCATCTAGTTAATGTCCATTCCTATTTGTATTTGCTGGATTTGGGTTTGATTTTGTATGCAGAAATGAACCAATGCAGGGTGTCCAATAGAAGTTGAGATTAGTTTAGAATGAGCAGGAGTATAGCTTGAGCAACCAGTAGCAGCCATCTGAACTGAAGGGAGTTTCTTTCACCTTAAATTGCATTTGTTTTGGTTGAACTATTCTTGCTATAACTTGTTTTTGACTAGCATAATTTCAAGTGTTGAATCCGGTATGACAGTTTTTGTACACTAGGATTAGCCAATCTGAATTCTGAATTGGAATTGTTCTGCATTGCATTGGATTAATCTGATTTTGATTAGACTGGGTGGTTGTTTAATCAGTTTGGTTTCAGCTTAGAATTACATTTCTTTGAATCTGGTATAATGACCATTTGCATGTGTCTAATAGAATGTGGTTTGATTTTGGTGTGTGCAGAGCTGATATTTGAGAGTTTAGCTTGAGCAGAAACTTACTGAGAAAACAACAACCTAAGCACTTAATGTGGAAGCTTTGAACTAAAGGGAGTTATCTAGTTTAATTGCTTCTGACTGTTTAAATTGTTTTGGATTTAAATTGCTCATTGTTAAATTACATGATCTGCTGAATTGGTGTGAATTATCTGTGCACAGTTGTTTTCATTGGAATTCAAATTGTCCAGAAGTTTAATTGAGCAGCTGCAGAATCTCACTAGAAAGTTTGTGCAGCCAAGAGAAAGGGAAGTTCTTACTGCCCTATATTTTTGTGCAAACTAGTTTTACTAAGGGTGTAAGTGACAACAACCTTGATTCATTTGTGTTGCAGGATTGGACAAGTTAACTTCCTGATTAAGCTGAGAGAGGTAGTTGAAGGCCATATTTTGATCAAGTGAAGCCCTACAGCAGTGAACCGTACCCAGAACGTTCAAGAACAAGACTAATAGCATAGCTTGTTTTCTTTGTAATTGGTTTCTTCAATTTGTTTGTAATAGGCTTGTGTTAGCCTACTGTTAGCTTTAGCTTTTGTTTTGTAAAAGGGCCTTTTATAAAGTCCAAGTTCTTTGGAAGAGTCCTTGGTGCTCTTTCAAACTCTTGGCAACTTTTCTTGATTGCTTTGATTTTTTTAGCATAGCTAGACAGGTGAATGTGTCTTGTTAGCCAAAGCTACAAGCTTCACCATAGGAGTAGACTTTAATATTGACTTCATTTGTGTATCTCATAGGGGTCATTAGAGTCCGCTGGTTTCTGAAGTGTTTTGTTTGTTTGATTTTGTGTTCACGTTTAGGGGTGATTAGGCTAAAAGGGATTAAACTCTAAGCCTTTTCACATTAGAGTCCGAAGAGTCTAGTCTTTTAGTGTTTAATTGTTTTTAATTGTTTGAGTTTTGTACTTTGTTTCTAAAGGTGATTTTAGTTTAAAGGGTAATTAGTTAGTAGCCTAAGACATTTCTGGCAAGGCAAGACTTGGTACTTAAGTAGCCTTTTAGCTCACCTCTCTTACCTGGGACTTGTCTAAGTGAAAGTTTTTAACCCTTTAAATTAAGAAAACTTTTAAAAACAAAGATGTCATTTTATAGTTCATATAGGTCTTCTAGGTTAGATAAAGTTGATGAAATGTTTAAACAAGCTAGGAATCTTCCATCCTTTGGTAAAGACATAGGTGCATTAACATACCTAGCTTGGGAAAAAGAAATTGATAAACTAAATCCTTGGTTTTATGGAGAGAGTGAATGTTATGTCCTTAGCATATATCTCTCTAAGTTAGAAGAGCATGCAAGTGAGTGGTGGGATGAAAAACAATATCTTGTTAGGAAAGGTAGAAAGTCTTCCATACGTGATTGGCATGATTTAAAAGCTTGCATGAGAAGAAAGTTTGTGCCTTCAAGTATTAAAAGAAACCTATAACTAATTAGGGATTACATTGAAGATGGAAAATTATTTCTTGAGAGTTTAAATGATCATGGGTTTCTTCGTAGAGAATTAGAGATTAGGGCAAGACTTAAAGAGATCAAGGATAAGAAAAGAGAAAGAGAGATTGAGAGAAAAGAAAAGGAAGAAAGGAAAGAAGAAGAGAAGAGAAAGAGAGAAGAAATCGAGAAAAGAAAAGAGAGAAGAAGAGAGGAATTAAGAAGAGAAGAAGAAAAGGAAGAAAGAGAAGAAGATAAAAGAAAAGAAAAAGAGAGAAAAGAAGAAGAAAAGAGAGAAAGGCAAGAAAGAGAGAAGAAAGAAACGGAGAAATTGTTACTGATGACGAATCCTATTCTTTCAAAGACCATGGAACCTAATAGGGAAGGTTTCCAAACCTTTAATTCTTTTCCAATAATTGATTATTTTTCAATTTTTAACTTCTCTTTCAAACAAATTGTCATCTCATATTCCATGCAAACCTTTTCAAAATATGACAATTCATATCTTGAGTTATTCTTATATTTAAGGAAAGAAATAAACAAAAGTGGATTTGGACTTCTAAAATTTACAAAGACTACAAAACAAAATATTAGAAGTCCTTATTTCCTTGTTTTTATAGAAAAGTTCTTTCTTGGATTGATATTAATTGAAAATATATTTGATGTTTATTGCAGATTTGTGTTTGATCCAGGAGGAAGAAAAAGTGAATATAAAAAGAATAAGGCCACTCCAAGATGGCCATGCTCCCAAAGATTGTGTGGAGTTTCTTCATAAGGCGATTGCCAGATTTGAGGACAAATCTTCTTTTAAGAGGGAGGGTATGATGGAATCCTGCTTGACGTAGTCCTTCTTTTGTATTTTTACCTTTCATAGCTTAACTCTTAAGGAGCATGGGTTACTATAAATACCCAGCTCCTCTCTTGTATTGACACCTTTGATATGAATGAGAATTGAATTTTCTGAAATCAGAAATTATTCTCTCTTGAAAGTCAGGCTAGAGTCCAAGAGACCTCCTCTAGCCACCTTCCAAGCACACTTGCTCACTTCCATCTTTCCATTCCATGGTGCTTCTCTCTCATCCACAACGTCATCCTCCACTCTAAACCATTATTCTGCTGCCACATCTTCAGCTTCTCGTGCACGCCTCAGCCACGTCTCCATAGCGCACGCGTCTGCTCCTTCATTCCATATCACTGACATTTTCTCTCGCGCATCAGACACGCGCATCCACATTCTCTCTCGTTTCTCCATCTCGCAAAACCACATCTCATTCCTCATCTGCTAGGGTTTCTCCCTCTGAAACGCATCATCATCATAGTAAGCCTCTACTCCATTTCTCTCTTCACAGATTCACCTCTTCATCATCTATAAGCCTCATTCTCTTCACAGATTCCCCATCCTTTTCACCATTTCTTCATTTTCACCATTTGATCTAGCTTTTGGATCGATTAAAAACCTCTCTTCACCTTGTTTATCATGTTCCAACGATTAAACACCTTTCTCACCGTTTAAAATCCATTTGCCACCGTTTAAACCTCGGTCTAGGGTTTTGTTGTGTTCACTCTCAGTTTCCTTAGATTTCATTCGAGTCATTCTTCAATTTCGAGTTCCTCAACATTCCGCTGCATCCTTCTTCGTCGTAGAAGCTTCGAGGAGGTCCGGGTTGTGCTCGTGCAACTTCAATCGGCATCTCCTCGGGCACTCGTCCATCACTTAGGTTTTATTTCTTTATTTTCTTCCTTCCTTTCTTTTAAAACAGATTATAGTTTGGCCTTTCTTATTTTTTTAATTTAATTGTTTTCAGTTTAAATGTCCCACCTATTTAGTAGTTAGTAAGTAAATAATTAGTAAATAACTACAAGACCTTAACCATACACTTTAATCGTAATTAGTTGAGTCCTAGGATTGATATTCTGGTTGCCCTATGCTACATTACTAGGGACCAGACTTTGTTCTACCTTAGGCGACTAAAAGGCAGTTTAATAGCGACGTTGGCTCATGATCCAATTTAGTCTTATTTAAGGACTTGCACGTCTTAGAGGGGTTATCTTTTGACAGAAGGGACGCAAATTCAAACTTTTTCTGCTCTCTAGAGGCAGAATTGGATGCAGAAGCTTTCCTCTTCGATTTTTAGGGTTTATCTTTCATTCTCATTCCATTGTACATCTAGTTTCTCCATGACAATGGGAAACTAAATTCATTTGTTGTTGGGAAAGATGTAACCTCTAAACTCTCATGTATTTGAATTGATTCCGATAAATGCTTCTTTCATTAATTGTTAGGGTTATTCTCCTTTGCTCTATGCTTGTTATGTTTAACTCATTCATGGCATGATTTTTGGTTTTCTTTGTTATTAACAAATACCTAGAAACATAGAACTGAGGAATTTCTCTCAAGGGAACTATTGCCTAGACATAGGGATAGAACGCTTGGTTGTCTTAAGCTTCCGTTTGTAATGCAAAATTAATTATTAGGGATGCAAGACATTGTGGTCTAGTAATTAAGGATAGGCTTTTGCCATCGAGACATCGAGTTCTAAGTAATTTAGAAAGTGACATTAACATTTGATAAAGAAGAAGAATTCTTATATACAAGAGAGTGATTAGTGAAATCTAAACCCCAACAACATCTTCGTCACATAATACAAACATCATCATTCACTTTTGCATTTCTCTTCAATAGATCAAAATTGCATTCATATTTAATTTCTTGTTTTTACATTTAAAAATCCTAAATTGTTCTTCAAAGTCTTAATTAGTCAAGTAATTAAATGACTGTTTAATGTTGTGAGTATCTTGGGAAACGATATTTGGTCTTACCATTTATTATTACTTGATATGATTTGGTACACTTGTCGAGGTCTTAACACATCAAAACACCTCTAATTCATCTATACAGTGTGGGTAAAAAAAATTACACTCCTGAAAGGGAATTATCAGTCAATTCTTCAATTTACACAAAGCATAACCAAGATGCAGAAACGCCCAATTATGAATGCTAATATAGTTTAACTTTGCATTGCTTTCTCATGAAAGTTAGAGGATCCATCACCTAAAAGGAAAAGTAAGAAAATACATTAGTCAATCCCCTGTCACTAATTCCATGGTCTGAAATATGTGCTCTAAACGAAATTTCAAAAATTACGACACTTCATTGCAAATTCCAAAGGAAACAAATCTTGACCTTTTTTTGTGGCAATTCAGCACTACGCATCAGCGAACACCACTTCACTGCAACGCCCTCGACACGCCAACCCCCAACAACCCCCACCCTTGTTGCAACACTCACAAGGACCAAAAGACGAACCCTAGCCGCAAACCAGCCACCGACGAACCACCATCAGCGTCTGCAACAGCAACCACTTCAAACCTCCTTAGGGCGACAACCTCACGCTTCAAACCAACGAACCGCTTCGAACAGAGAGTGGAATGGAAGAGTGTCACCCAGCAACGAACCTCCATCAACGTCTACACCACCAAACTTGTGTCGTCATACCGCAGCATCAAACAGGCTGACTGCCACCAAAGTCGCGACCCTAAGTGAAGGACTGAGTTCGACGAGCCGAAGGAAGGGAGTTCTTTTAGGAAATTTGAGGAACGAATACCCAAATTTTGAACTTAAAGCATCACAGGCATTACCCAAGGACAATAGCCCTCGGTATTTAATTTCACAAAGATACATTACCGAAGGCTTGGAGGCCGTCGGTAATAAGCCTTCGTTAATACGCGTTTTTATTGTATCAAATTGTCTGAATAATATCAAAGTCAATCAACCTTAAAACCGATGAACTGAAGGTTAAAGTATAATTATTTACGTTTGGGCCGTAATTAAGATCAACATTAATCAAAAGTCCACCACAAAATTTATAAATAATGGTTTAAGGTAGGAAGGTAGGTTACACATTAATTACAACATTCGTTGTTATTTGTCTGAGTTCATCAACCTTTGAGATCAACAAGTTGAGCTTCTGCTCCAACATCCCCAACAATCTTGGTACTCAACAATACTACTTGAGCGTTCAGTTCTACGATAACATCCACAATTTCCTACTCGATGATGCCCTTCGGCGTGTCTTTCTCGACCCCTAACAAGTTGAAGGATACTTTGGCACCTAGATGAAATTTGTAATAAAGATCCTCCTGATCAAAGACCTTAAAGATCCACCCTCCTCCAGTAGCTTCTCTTGTGAGATGAGAAGGACTTCTCTTGTTGGCGATGAGATTTTCTTTTCCCCTTGTCTTTTTCTTTTCCCTCTAGATAGTTAGGAAGGAGAGTGATAATGAGGATAGGTTGAGGAACGGGCTTCTCGGTCCCCTCAACATCTATAGAAAATGGACGTTCAGGAGTTAGAGTTTTCGACGACCCTACACTAGCTACCCCGCTAAGTTATAGGCTGACCATTAAGTAGTCAGTTTTCTGAACTAGTCTATCCTATTTGGATTTTTGGAAGCCATGATTTCTGAAAAATAACCAAAAATTTAACAACTTAACACCAATTGGTTATCAAACATAAACCAAGAAGTCAAATTGCTAAAGACATTGTCACAAAGGGTCGAAGACCCATGATATTAGAAGAGTCTTCGAGGAGGAAGATGACAGGAGAGTTGATTAATGATCTCCAGTGTCGATATTTCATCAAGTGTCATTGTCGATGGGAATAAGTGGGTTATCCTCTTGAGATCTTGGGACCAATAAAGTAAAAATTTAGGTTGGTCATTAGTGTCAAAAAAGTATTGTTGACCAAGCTCGTGATCCTAACCTTGAAGTATCTAGTTTTGAAAAAATGTTTCGGTTAAATTGGTCTGAGGATCGGTCGTCCTTCCTTATTTTGCTCTCTTTTGATCTTCAATCATCTCGGAGAATGCAATCCACTTTGATGAAATATTGACCTGCAGAAGACACTCTGACAAATAAGATATGTTTCATAAAGAGAGACCATTATTTTATTATGATAGAAAAAGATCATTGTACCTGAACATCAATTGTATATTTATAAGACTTGTGATAGGTAAGTCCATTGATTAACCATTAGTGCAATATATTTTTAGGCAATCAAACCCAATAATATTGTATATTTGTAAAGCGTAAGGTAATATGACTTATTAATGCCTGTTAATTGTCCATAAATGACAATTAATTCTTATCGGTATACTTCATGTAGTACACAACCACTTCCTCTTCTCATAAATCAAAGATACACATCCTTTCCTAGTGTTTCAGTTATAAGGGTCCGAGGATAATAATCGTCATCACTCCAAGATCCGCCCTCCGATCTTCCACTCTGATCACCAACTCAACTAATAGTTCTCCTAGTCGGTGGTTGACTTGCAAGAAATACTCTGACGTTCAAGTCAACGATATTGCTTTAGTGTATTATGATAGTAATTGGGAATAAGATGTCTTTACCTGAACATTAATTTTGTAATTGTAGGCCTCACAATTATTCAGCCCATTAATTATTCATTAATGCAATATATCTTTGTATAATATAATCTGTCAATCACCCATAAATATCATATATTTTCCTTTGATACGGTCATTATATATATTAATTGGCCATTAATGAGATCCATCTTTCCTTACTTGCGATCATTGGACTAACGGTCGGTGTGGATGACACTCCCCTCGAACGATCGGCTACCCGGGTATAGTACACCTAGCATTCAAGCGGGTATGAAAATGGTGAAGGAAGAAGGGTGGGCTAGGAGTTATATAGAGTCGAGCACAACACCTTGAAAGCTTAAGCCCACCTCAAGGTGTTGATATGCAGTTGGATATGTTTAACTCTTGTAACATGACCATTTGGGACTCATTGAATGAGACTCAAACGAGCAAGTCGTTGAACCTACAAGAATATATGTAGAAGAAATGTACAAGGAAACCTTCCTTTCCATGGAAAATCTGCTCGTTTCCTCTACAAATACGCAAGCTTAGCAGACTACCAGTTTGTCCTTTTTCAATCATATATGACCACTCAACCCATTTACACAATTTTCGTCCCCGGCTGAAGTGATTTACTACTCACAAACTTCGTGGGGCACCTAACTGTAGTTAGGAACGACTGAGAGATTTAAGTTATACCTCTCGTTAGAAACATCGACTTCTATTTCAACAATCAAATCCTTCTTAGCACCTTCAAAAGGATTGACTTTATTCTTTGTATGTACACTGGTAACGGCGTTGGCAATTGAGTCTAAGCTCTGCTTGATTTATCTCTGGATGGGTGAAGACATTGGCAAAGACACTGATGATGACGATGCATCATCTTCGTACCCCCTACCGTTCCTATCAAAAGACTCATCAGATGATGAAAGACGAACAATAGACATTATTGCCTCCAATTCGAAAATGATCACTTAAATTGAGAGTAAATTGCAAAATAGGTGAATTTGATGGACCAAGCCCACTCCTATTTATAGTAGCATAGACCTTACCCATTCTTCATCCAAAGCCATTAGATTTTCTCGCATCCAACGGTCTAGACAGGCCCAACATTATTCTGGTATATGTTACATTTCCCCCAGTGGGCTTAATTTCGGATGAACGACTATAAGGGTAGGTAGCACAACACTAAATGAACACTTAAATCCCTGTGCCAAAATCTATATCTAATGCTCGGGCTTGGGACCTGTGCACTGTATGATCGTTCGATCAAGTATAATTTGGTTGATCAACCATTAAGTTAGTGACAAATTGTGAGTCCCGATGATTAACCAAATGCTCCAACTACAAGTCACTAAGCTCGAACAACTATTTAACGGACCAAAAAACAGTTTATCAGACCGAACGATCAGAGTAGGACGACGAGACAGTTCGAATGGATATTTGACAAACTGAGCAACAATTCATCAAATCAAACGGTCTGAACAGTACCAAAGTATATTACCCTAAAACCAATAAACTAATGGTTAAAGTATCATTATTTACCTTTCTACCGTAATTAGGCCGACCATAATAAAAAACCCACCACAAAATATATATTTAAAGGTTTGAGGTAAGAATGTGAGTAACACATTAATTACAATATCTATTGCTATATGTCTAAGTTGATCTGACTTTAGCATAAAAAAAACCTTCTATAAATACCATCTGAAGAGTTTGAATGCATAAAAGATTTCTCACCAAACAAAATTTGGATTTAAGATGACACATCAATCACTAGATAGTTAATCTTGACCACATACTCAAAACAATCTTCACCTTATATTTTACATTCCAATTATCAGAGTTTAATTTTATAGTTATAAAATTTATTGAATATTGATTCGTAGATAATATTTGCATGTAAATTTTAGTTTATCTATTGATTTAAATATATATTATATATGTAATTATTGGTCCGTAATTGTCAATTTTTTATAATGAATTATTTAGGAACTGAAAAAAAATAATGTTCACTTGAACTAAAAAATGACTAGTTTGGATGAATTTAAAAGGTTTAAGAGTATTAAAAATAGATTCTAAATTTTAAAAAATAAAATGTTTAAAATTTAAAATTTGTAAACAAAGTTAATTTCAATGTTTAGATATTAATAACATAATATTAATTTAAATTTTGAAAATGTGGTTTATCCATAAAGTCTATTGTCAACTTAACCATTGCATATTAAACATGTTAAAAATTGACCTATTTTGATTGTTATTTTTTTCATATAATTTAATCTAGTTTATTGGTCCTTCAAATTAGACTAATTTTACCAGCTCTCGTTTCACTTTGGTATTTTAACTTTTACCCAACGTTATTATATATCATTGATCTGGCTAAATTATTGAGAAGCGCCCATGGCCTAATGGATAAGGCGCCTGACTTCTAATCAGGCGATTGTGGGTTCGAGTCCCACTGGGCGTGTGTTTAGAAGTTTTCAATTTTACGTTTTCCTTTTGTAATTCTATGATTTTTTTAAAATGAAAGTTTAATCTGATTATTAATTTCCTATACATTTATTTTTGTTTAATTAAAATTTATACCTAATATATTTATTTAAGTTATCATAAAAAAAATTCATTTAAGTAAATTATAAAAAAAAGGTTTAATAGTTCTTTTAGTCCTTCGAAGGGGGCAATTGTTCAATTGCGTCCTACGTTTTTTCCGAAGTTCAATGTGTTCCCGACTTATGAAAAAAATGTGCAATTAAGTCCTTGTTGGTAATGGCGTTAATTTTTTAACGGGGCAGCTGACAGGGTGGACTGAAGTTTGCAACGTGTCTAGGGAAGGTTAACACGTGGTTGTGTGAGGGTAAACGTGTGTATATTATTGTGGTTAAACAATCAGAGGTTAGGGTTTGAGTTGCAGAGAAATTGGTCTTTGAGATACGAATGGCTTCTTCCGAAGGGTGTTTGTCGTGTTCGAAAAGTTGGGGCAAAGGAAAGTTTTGGGGTTGTCCACTTTACAAGGTTTGAAGTATACCCTTTTGAGTTAATGTTTTTTTGACTTGATACATTTGTTGATAGATTCCCTAACTTAGTGAATAGCAGGGTGGATCTTCAATTGGCAGTTCATGTAACTTTTTCAAGTGGTGTGTTGAACAGAACGTTGATGAAAAAGATTGCACAATGGTGAGGAGGATAAGTCAGCTGGAAAATGCATTGAAGGACTTGCAGAAAATGATGAAGATGTTAGTTGTAGCTTTGTGTGTGTATTGTGGTGTGTCTTGTCATGTTCAAGTTCTGTTTAGGTTGATTTAGTTAGATTGTAACATCCTATGTTGTGAAAGGTATAAGATCAATTATGCAATTCAATGTCTTACGTTCCATTGACTATTTTAATGAGTTAATTTCAGTGAATAATGTTCAAATCAGTCCCCCTTATGTTTTAAAAATGTTGAAATCAGTCCCCCTTATGTTTTAAAAATGTTGAAATCAGTCCCCCATTTGCTTTAAAATTGTTCACATAGGTCAACCCAATAATTCATATGATGATGAATAATGACACATATTACCAGTTTCTGCAAAAATAAGAAATTTAAGTACAAGTTTTGACCAAAACATCATCAAACCACTTTCATTCATTACCACACATAAAACAAAGACATAAAGACATCAGTTCAATAAGTAAGTTAACTATCTAATTTTCAGCACCATGTAACAAACCGTACATATTACACCACCATGTAACAAACAGTACATATTACACTACCATGTAAGTTAACTATCTAATAACCCAATTCATCTAAGTATCTTTTCTTCTGACTTTGCATTTTGTTGGCCGGGATGATTGGGGACTTGGTGGCTGTGATGGTTGAGGGGTCAGGGAACTTGGAGGTGGCTGTGATGGTTGTGTTGTTTCTGCTGGCTGGGGCTTTAAAGGGCAGTTATTCTTGTTGTGCCCCCTCTGACGACAAATACTACATTTTTTCCTATGCCCACCAACACGCATTTGAGTGTCATCCTTAGTTAGCTCCCATGCTTCCAACCTCCTTTTTTTCTTTGGCCTCCCAGGCATCTTCCTCATCAGTGGTGGTAGTACGTCATTGAAATTTGTGGTTTCCCATAGTAGGTGGCCATTGAATGAAAAATTATGGATGCATACACCTCTTCATAGGTGGATCTTGTGAACACAGTGGGGACAAAATTCTGTGGATCAACGTTGGAGAAGTTCATTGCTACAATTGCATGACAACATGTGATACATCCTAGGAGATGTGGAGAAGATGAGCCGTGAGATTGGAGGTGCAAGGAGACTTGGACAGTTGCTGCAACCAATGTAACAGGAGCTGTATCCGATGCAGAGGTGTGCAGACTTGGAAGTTCAGGAGCAGATTGGTTAGGAGCTTTGGATGTGATGCAGCGGATGATTGGTGTTTATGGTGGTTGGATATGGAGGCTAGCTTGGAGAGGTGATTCACAACTCAGAAGGCTTCCTAGAGTGGAAGAAAGTTGCAATGGAAATCAAGCTAAGAAGTGACTCTTGGAGAAGGAATTTACTATGCATTTCAGCAGAAATTCTTTACTACAATCCAAAAGTGATTTACAAGCTTTTCCTATGAGATTTTATAGATTAATCTCAAGGCTTTAAGCAAGCAAATTTCACGTTGCAGATCTGATCCCATGTGCTACATGTTTAGCTTCTAAAACACGTGAAAATCAAGTTTTATGTGAAGAAAAACAATTACTCATGCAGCCCCATAGAAGGATAAGTACACCCCTTTTTTATGGAAATGTCTTTTTTACCCTTCTCCATGTTTTGGCAGATTTGGCATATCTTCTTGTTCTCCAATTTTCCATCCAAAGATAGCAAATAGTACTTGACCTTGAGGAGAATATTCATCTTGGAGCTTTTTGGCCATTCCTCTTGTGATGGGTCCTATGGTGTTAGACCTTCTTGTATCATCCCCTCCCGCTTGAGAAGGATTTGCCCTCAAATCCAAAAGATCTTCATCTTCACTATCAAATCCTGCAAAAGGTTTAAGATCAGATACATTGAAGGTAGCATGAACACCATATTCAGGAGGAAGATCAAGTTGATAAGCATTGTTATTAATCCTCCTGATCACTCTAAAGGGTCCATCTCCTCTAGGATTGAGTTTAGATTTTCTTAATTGAGGAAATCTTTCCTTTCTAAGATGAATCCAAACTAAATCTCCTTCATTGAAGATTAACTCTTTCTTGCCCTTATTATGTTTCTTGGCATATTTCTCATTTTGTTGTTGAATTTGAATTTTAACCCTTTGATGTAAATCTTTGATAAATTTAGATTTAGATACCCCATCTTGATGAACAAAATCAATAGAATTTGGAAGGGGTATTAAATCCATGGGTGTCAAAGGATTAAAACCATAAACAACTTCAAAAGGAGACAATTTAGTAGTTCCATGAACTACTCTATTGTAGGCAAACTCAACATGAGGCAGGTACTCATCCCAAGATTTGTGATTTCCTTTAAGAACTACCCTTAGTAAAGTGGAAAGAGATCTATTGACTACTTCAGTTTGACCATCTGTTTGAGGATGGCAAGTAGTAGAAAAAGATAACTTAGTCCCTAATCTAGACCATAAGGTCCGCCAAAAGTGACTAAGAAATTTTGTATCTCTATCCGAAACTATTACCTTAGGTAACCCATGAAGTTTAACCACATCTCTAAAGAATAACTTTGCAATGTTGCTTGCATCATCTACTTTGTGGCAAGGTATAAAATGAGCCATTTTGCTAAATCTATCTACCACCACAAAGATAGAATCAAAACCCCTAGAAGTTTTGGGAAGACCTAACACAAAATCCATACTTATCTCTTCCCAAGGGGTGGAAGCAACATTCAAAGGAGTATATAGTCCATGAGGCATTGATTTAGATTTAGCTTCTAAACAAGTTATACACTTAAAGCAATGCCTTTGAACATCCCTTCTCATGTGAGGCCAAAAAAAAATTTCTTTCAACATGCCAAGGGTCTTTTCTACCCCAAAATGTCCCATTAATCCTCCCTCATGTGTCTCTTTAACAAGGAGTTTTCTATGTGAACCTTGGGGAATGCAAATTTTTCCTTCTTTAAAAAGATACCTTTCTTTCACATAGAATCCTCCTTGAGGCTTATTGAGACATTCCTCATAGATATGAGCAAAATCAAGATCTTGTGAATATAATTCAAGAATGTTATTAAATCCAAGAATTTGAGCTCCCAATGTGGCTAATAGATTAATTTTTCTTGACAAAGCATCAGCCACCACATTGGATTTTCCTTTCTTGTATTTAATAACATAAGTGAATTGTTCAATGAATTCCAACCACTTAGCATGCCTCTTTTGTAACTTGTGTTGACTCTTCAAATACTTAAGTGATTCATGATCACTATGAATGATAAACTCCTTGGCAACAAGGTAACGTTCCCAAGTTTGAAGAGCCCTCACAAGTGCATAGAGTTCTTTGTCATAGGTGGGATAATTACAAGAGGCACCATGAAGTTTTTCACTAAAGTATGCAATTGGGTGTCCTTCTTGTAGTAATACTACACCTATGCCAAATCCTGAAGCATCACATTCTAGCTCAAAAGTTTTGGAAAAATTTGGCAAAGCTAGAATGGGTGCTTGTGTGAGCTTCTCTTTGAGTAGCTCAAAAGCTTTTTGTTGTTTATCCCCCCAATGGAATGTAACATCTTTTTTCACCAACTCATTGAGGGGTGAAGCAAGACTAGAGAAGTTAGGAACAAATCTTCTGTAAAAGCTTGCCAACCCATGGAAGCTCCTTACTCCTCCTACATTCTTTGGAGGAGGCCAATCTTGGATGGCCTTTATTTTTTCTGGGTCCACATGAACCCCATTTTTGGTGACCACAAATCCAAGAAATATGACACTATCAACACAAAAGGTACACTTGTCAAAGTTTGCAAACAATTTGTGTGTTCTAAGAATTGTTAAAACAACTCTCAAATGATTTTCATGAGTTTGCAAATTTTGACTATATACCAAGATGTCATCAAAGTAAACAACTACAAACTTCCCAATGCAATCCCTAAGGACATGATTCATAAGTCTCATGAATGTGCTTGGAGCATTTGTAAGACCAAAAGGCATAACTAGTCATTCATATAATCCAAACTTGGTCTTAAAGGCAGTTTTCCATTCATCACCTTCTTTAATTCTTATTTGGTGATAGCCACTTTTTAAATCTACCTTTGAAAATATTTGTGCTCCATGCAATTCATCCAACATATCATCAAGCCTAGGAATGGGATGTCTATACTTGATTGTGATGTTGTTGATAGCTCTACAATCACAACACATGCGCCACTTTCCATCTTTTTTTGGTACCAGCAACACTGGTACAGCACAGGGACTTAGACTCTTTTGAACTAAGCCTTTATCTAGTAGCTCTTGGACTTGTGTCTCAATCTCCTTAGTTTCTTGGGGATTTGTCCTATAGGTTGGCCTATTAGGAAGAACTGCCCCTGGAATGAAATCAATTTGATGTTATATTCCTCTTATGGGTGGAAGCCCTTTTGGAATTTCTTGGGCGAATAGATCATCAAATTCTTTCAAAAGTTTTTGAATGGATGGAGAAAGAGTTGAAGTCTTTGAATCACTAGATGTACATGTAAGTGTCCCTTGACAAAGAAGAAGATATGAAGGTTGCTCAACTTGAAGTGTATTGATTAAAGTCTTTTTGTTTAAAAGAACTTCATGTTGAGTGACCTTAGGTGGCACACTTGTTTCCCTACCCTCCTTTCTTTTTGACTTTTTCTTTTGGTCATGTTCTTGTTTTCTTAAAGACTTCATTTGTGCTTGATCCATAGCCACTTGGGTAGGAGTCAAAGGATGAAGCACAAACTTCTTGTCCTTTTGATGGATAGTGATGGTATTGGTTAGACCATGATGGATAGTTTGATGATCAAATTGCCATGGTCTCCCCAATAACACATGACAGGCTTCCATGGGAACTATATCACATAAAACTTCATCTTTGAAGTTCCCAATGGAAAATGCCAACTTCACTTGATTCTTGACTATTATATCCCCATCTTCATTTAGCCAATGAAGTTTATAAGGTTTTGGATGGGGTATACTATCAAGCTTCAACTTCTCAACCAACCTTGTGCTACAACAGTTGCAACAAGATCCACTATCAACAATGAGAGAACAATGATTTTCTTGAATTTTACATCTTGTATGAAAGATGTTCTCTCTTTGTGATATGTGTTCAAGACTTGGTTGGTTGCTAAGTATTCTTCTCACCATGAGAAGTTGCCCATCATCAGCATATATTTCCTCTTCCCTCTCTTCTTCCTCACTCTCACTTGTACTAGTTGGGGTGTCACTTTCACTACTATAAATGTCCTTGCCTTTCAAAATAATATTTCTTTTTGTAGGACATTGAGTAGCTACATGACCCCTTCCTAGACATTTGAAGCATTTGATTTCACTTGTTCTGGTGTGTGAGGGTGTCTCTTTCTTGGGTCTTTCTTCTATTTTGGCTAGAGGTTTAAATGGCTCTTTTTCTTTAAAAATTTTCTTTTCGAAAGTAGGTTGAACTTGAATTCTTTTAGAAGAAGATTTTCTCAAGTTTTGTTGTTCTACCTTTATACACATTTGAACAAGATCATTCAAATCTCTATAAGGTAGAAGTTCAACCCTATCTCTTATGTCAAAATTGAGCCCACTTAAAAATCTAGCTAAAGTAATTTCTGGACCCTCCACTATGCCTGCCCTCATCATATACAACTCCATCTTTTGTCTATATTCCTCAACTGTCATAGACCTTTGTTGTAACCTTTGGAGTTTATCCATGAGTTCTCTATTGTAGTAGGAGGGAATGTGTCTCCTCCTAAGGGCAGACTTGAGGTCATTCCAATAGTGGATGGGAGGGGCTTGATGCCTAAGCCTCTCTTTGACCAAGGCAGTCCACCAGTACATTGCATACCCTTGAAAGCTTAGGGTAGATAGAGAGACCTTCCTCTCTTCACTCACTTGGTGGCATTCAAACAATTGTTCCACCTTCATCTCCCAATCAAGATAAGCCTCTACATTGTCCTTCCCATGGAAGTGAGGCAACACAACATTGACTTTTTTAGGGGGTGGGGGTGCATGAGAATTTCTCCTATGCCTTCTAGAAGTAGAAGGCTGATGAGGGTAATAATCACCCAGACTCATAGACATCCCTCCCTCTTGAGAGTTGTCACTCTGACTTCCCCTAGACTTACTTTTCCTTATCATTCTCAACTCATCTTGAATAACAGCATTTTGAAGCTCTCTATTGACTTTTTCTTCATTCATTTCTCTTCTTATTTCCTTGAATTCATTAACTAAAGTTTGAAGAGAAAAATGTTCTTTTTCACTATCACTAATCCTAGGAGAATGCCTTCTAGATATTATGATGGACTTAAATGTTATTCTTGAAATAAAGACTAGAGTTTTTCACTTGAAGCAATATTCCAGGTAAGGGAGGTGATTCACTAGGAATGCTTAAGTACCAAGCCTTTTCCTTGCCAAATATGCTTCTTGCTACTTACTAGAGTCCTTAGATCAAAATCACTCTTAAATCCACTTAAGTCTTAAAGACAACAAAGAAAACACAAAGTAAAGAAACGATACAACCTAACTCTAAATTTGAACCCCTAAGAGAGCTTCCTATTCGCACAAGATATATATTATCTAGTCGAAAATGGGACAAGCAATTAAAGTGAGGTCTCCTAGGTGAGGCTTAGATTTTGAATCTAAGACACACTCACCGTCTACCAATTTTAGAATGATGAGACTTTAAGTCAAGTTAGCAAATGAGTGAAGAACACTTATGAGCTCTTCCACTTCATTTGCTTGAAATGGCCAACTTACAAAAAGAACAAAAGAAAAGAAAACTGCTAATACAATTAGACTTTGCAAAAAGGAAAAGAAAGAAGGTTTGACAATGCAACTTTGGCTTCTCTCAAATAAAACTGAGTGATTCTGGATGCAATCACGCAAGGCTCACAGTTGCAGCTAGGTGGAATTTAATTGGCAGCAATCAAACTGCCATTACAGTATCAGCAGCAATCAAACTGCCATTACAGTATCAGCAGCAGCTATGTTTCCAGCAATTCAATTTCTGCAGCACCGTAGTCACCATGCCTTGTGTTTCCATCAAATCTCCACTTCCTAGGAGGCTACCAATGATGAAGGATCTCTAGATAGCTCAATCCCATGTAATTATACCTCAACAGATTATAAATAAGCAGGAGATTAGAACAGGAAATGAAGCAACTGCACAGAATTGTCTCAGAAAAATTACTGCACTACAACACCTTTTATCAAACAGGTGGTAGGCCAGAAAGCCAATGACTGAAAATAAAGCAAGAAAAGGAGATGCAAACATGGAGGCACAGCAAAAAGAACCTAGGAAAAGTTCTAGAGTATATTAATAAAGCAAGAAATCAAAACAAGCTGCAATGGACTCAAATTCGGAGACTATTAGAAATTGATCAAACTGTTTGATGAATTGTCTGAATGAACAATCAGTTTGGTGCACCAAATTTTGCAGATTCAACTTGCACTGGCCAATCAGCTTTTTTAATTTGCAATGTTTGTTTCTGTTATATTGTTTTTAATCATTGAATACGTTTGACCAAGCTTTTGCTAACAAGTTTAGATTATTGGATTGCACCAAAACAGTTTGTACAAATAGCTTTATAGTATGCAGCTTGCACCAACAAAAGAAGACTAAAACTGGTGGTTTAGAGAATAAAATTGTGCAGGGTTATTTCAATGTAAAATTTCTTTGCATAACCAATTTTAATTCATCAAATCAAACGTGTTGATACTGAAATTTGATGCAGAAACTTACGATAACAGATTTTGACTCATTCAACCCTTTTTATGCAGCAAAATGAAGAACTCAACCACCCAGATTTTAGTGCACTGAATCAAACGACCTTTGAACACTGAAATGTGTCCATATACAACATTTAAAACTTGTTAAAAGTGTTGGAAATAGTTGCCAAGATGTTCAGCAGTGATCTAATACTGAAACAGAATAAAAAAAAATACTGGACTAAGCAAAGCAGTGCAGTTCGGCCAACTGCAGATTAGATGCAATGTGAGTTTTCCAATGATGCTACTAAGCTTTTTGCAGAAGCAATTCAGTGTTTAGATGATGTGCATCAAGTACTAACTCAGTTTGGCATTCAATCACAGATCTAATTCACCAATTTCTTTCAAATAGACACACAAAACTATTCTACTGCTCAAAATTCTGAAACTGGAATTGGTATCACAAATCATGCACTTGAGCTCCTACTGAGTTTGTCATGGCTCATTTAGTGTGCAGATAATGACAACTTCTTCAGTTTATTCAGATATAGTAGAGCACACAAATTTTAAACCAGATTTGAAGGTAAACACACATGACTGACATTACAGGAAAAGATGCTCAAACAAAAACAACTCAAACAACACAAATGGACCGATTAAAATGATGAGACACAATCAAAATAAAACTAGCACACAAGAACAGACTCAAACAGAACCTAATAACACCAGAAAATGAATAGAACAGTAAAACAGATTCAAAGACAGCAAAAGAGTATGATGACAGTGTGGAATTTAAAAAGAGACACTTAGCTCACTGGTGCACTTCGAACCAGGGTCTGAATACCACTTGATACATCCTAGGAGATGTGGAGAAGATGGGCCGTGAGATTGGAGGTGCAAGGAGACTTGGACAGTTGCTGCAACCAATGTAACAGGAGCTGTATCCGATGCAGAGGTGTGCAGACTTGGAAGTTCAGGAGCAGATTGGTTAGGAGCTTTGGATGTGATGCAGCGGATGATTGGTGTTTATGGTGGTTGGATATGGAGGCTAGCTTGGAGAGGTGATTCACAACTCAGAAGGCTTCCTAGAGTGGAAGAAAGTTGCAATGGAAATCAAGCTAAGAAGTGACTCTTGGAGAAGGAATTTACTATGCATTTCAGCAGAAATTCTTTACTACAATCCAAAAGTGATTTACAAGCTTTTCCTATGAGATTTTATAGATTAATCTCAAGGCTTTAAGCAAACAAATTTCACGTTGCAGATCTGATCCCATGTGCTACATGTTTAGCTTCTAAAACACGTGAAAATCAAGTTTTATGTGAAGAAAAACAATTACTCATGCAGCCCCATAGAAGGATAAGTACACCCCTTTTTTATAGAAATGTCCTTTTTACCCTTCTCCATGTTTTGGCAGATTTGGCATATCTTCTTGTTTTCCAATTTTCCATCCAAAGATAGCAAATAGTACTTGACCTTGAGGAGAATATTCATCTTGGAGCTTTTTGGCCATTCCTCTTGTGATGGGTCCTATGGTGTTAGACCTTCTTGTATCAACATGGGATGGCACTAATCATCCACTTTCTGCAGCTACACTCCTTTGTGTTCAGGTCCAGTGTGAACTTGTTCCCAACTGATGAAGTATGTCTAACCTCAAAAATCTTTCGTGCAGACCAGCTAAAAGAAATGAAGCACATCAACAATGTAGATAAATAACAACATGTATATAAAATAAATTGATAAGATTACCTTGGCACCCAAAATCTTGACAGATTACATTCCTTCTCAAGTCTCTTCTTTATCTTTGGGCATATTGTGAAGTCCATAGATGCCACCTTGGTTCTATTGGTGGCCCACATTTTCATGAGATAAACTCTTATATCCTCCACCATGGTGATAATAGGTTTTCCTCTTGAATGAATAATAACACTGTTGAAAGCTTCACTGATGTTGTTATCTAGTGTATCAGTCATTGCTTGACCTGTGAAGCGAGATCTTGACCAAAACTTGTTGCACAAAACATTTCTCAAATGGGTTACAATACATCAGGGACACTAAATTGTATGTAATGGCTAGTTACCTTGGGGGAATGCCTATGAGGTATTTATATGCTTCAATATTGACTTCTTTAATTTTCAGCATCTCTCTTTGAAATATATATTGTACATGCAGAACACAACTCCTACATGTACAGGTGCCTCAGAAAGAATCTTTGTTCTGCCCCAGGCAGAAGCTCCTGGATAGCTGGGACCAACCCTTGCACAATTAATTTTAGTCATAAAACAATATCCTTTAACAAAGCATTAACTAAAATTGAATATAAGTAGTATATTTACCTTCTGCTAGTCTGACATTCACGTGCACCCCCCACATACTTGACTACCCCCGAGGTCTTGAATTAATAATTGCAAAAACCATGTCCAGCTGTCTTTATTCTCCACTTCTACTATTGCATAGGCAAGGGATAGCATTTGATCGTTTAGGTCCCTACCAACAGCAGTGAGCAGCTCCCCCTTGTAATAACCTTTCAAAAAAATCCATCTAAATATATAGTGGGCCTACAACTTATGAAACTATCTTTACAAGCTTTCAGACAAACATACATTCTTTGGAAGATTGGGTCAATTATGAATGCATATTTATGACCACATTTATGCTTTAAAATTCAAATTTTTGATAGGATAATTGTGCTTAAATGATTGATTTTAAGTGAATTTGTGATGATTGGAATTGTTGGGTTTGGGAATTAAAGAGACGTAAAAAGTGAGTTTTAGCGCATAAAATATTCTTGGATGTTCTTACATTTATTTGTGCAGCTAAAATTATAAGTTATATTGGTTCAAATGGCAATTCAAGGCCCAAAATCAGGTTTTATTTGGAATATAATGTACAGATGGGCCAAACAGGAAACTTTTACCCTTGCACCTCCCAATTTCCCTACATACACCCCTCTTCTCTTAAACAGGCCCAATACAAAGCCAAACAGTAACCCTATTCTAAATACACCTCCTAAATTTCCCTACCCATACCCCTCCTAAGCTAGACTCCACCAGATCATGCCACGTGTCCAAATCCTCCCACACAGATCTAGCCAACCATGTTTCGCCACGTCAGCCCTAACCCATGAGCATCATCTTCCACCTTCTCCACAGAAACCCTAGCCGCCAATGCCGTCAGCCGCCGTTCCGCTTCTGCCGCTCCCGCCACTACCGCAAGTCGCTGCCACGGCCAGAACACCATTTCCTTCCTTTCTCGTCGGCGCATCAACGGACCACCACGGTGCCTCAACAAAGACGTCGCCACCATCTCCAACCTTGCCGTCAACCTCCACCGCGACCATCGCTCCACCATGTCGCGCATCTCCTCCATTAACGTAAGCTCTGCACTGCAACATCTGCAACCTCCGTTCATCCTCTTCATTCTCGGAACCCAAGCGCGATTCTGCCATGGATGCCACCTCGTCGCTGCCAGGACCGCAACCACACCGCAAGACTACCACCTTCCTTCTCCTTCGCGCAAGGGTTTGAAGTTGCCGCAACATTCATCGTCAACGCACACCACCATCTTCGTTGCTCTACCAGAATCGCGAGACCGCCATCAAACCTGAAATGCAGAAAAACATCCACAGAAACCCCAAAATCGCGCCTTCCTATTCGCGATTCAAGCTTCTTCGCCACCGGACCTGCAACAATTAACCACACCGTAGTACCATGGGCATCCTTGCCGCCGCGGCATCACCATCTCGCGCCTGTAGAGAGCAAAACTTAGAAAACCAAACGCACAGGGGAAGCGAGAACGTAGGGGGAAGTTCTTTCCCCAATTCTCAACCCTAATTTTGGGTAGGGAGGAGCCTGACACGTGTCGAGCTCCCATTGGGCGTGCCCTCCTCTGGTCAAAGTTGGTCAATAAGCCTTCTCTGGTCAAAGTCTGGTCAACTGAGGGGCTTTCTTGCAATTTCAGAAACTCAGAAGGGGCTGAAGTGCAAATAGAGGAACTTTCAGGGCATTTTTGCAATTTTGGAAATTCAGAAAAGCTAAAAGATAAAATTCAGTTGTTGAATTAATTTAATTTGGGAATATCAACCGAAAATATCTTTCAAATAGTGTTATAATTATCTAAATCTTTTAGTTATTTGGAAGATATAAGAATAAAGATTCTATCAACTGAATATTCAGAGACCAAGCCCAATCAAGCCCTATATAAAGAGACCCAGGGGGGACTTCACTTCATACATTCACTCATACTCCTCTCACTTTTCTTTCATCTGTATTCAACTCCATTCATGGAGAGCTAAGCATCTAGGGCTATTCTGCTGTAATTCCATGACGGATTCTGAGGTTACGTTCAATTAATGCAATTGTTTACTTTGAGTATTGATTTAAGTCGTTCTCTCTATGTCTTTCATCTCTCTATCTTGTTAAAAGTAAAGATTTTTGCATCATAATGTGTTTGAATCTACATGCATATTGATTATATGAGTTCTAGGGTTTCTAGGTTTAATTGAGAATTTACTTTGATTTAATTTAGGAACTTTCATATGATCAAATGGTTTTTACTATCAATTAAGAATGTACTTTGGTTGACTAGTAATAATTTCAACTATAATCAATTGAGAATTTACTTTGATTGATTAGCTTTTAATTTGGTTAGGATATTTAAGAATAGACATGATTAAACACAATAAAATTTGATTGAGAATGTACTTTGGTTGAATTTATTGTGAATAATCTAGAAAGGTTTTGCATTTGATTGAGAATTTACTTTGGTTAAATGCATGATCGTCCTCAAATTAATTAAGAATGTACTTTAATTAATTTGAAACTTAAACAATAATGAATTGAACAATTATCCGTGAATAACCGATGATGAATCTATCTTGGAAAAGCAGTGGAATTAGCCTATTTAATCATAACTGTTTTTAAGTTTATTATTTGTTCTTTAAACATTCTCCAAACATCATTTTTATTCATAAGCATTGCATAACATAAGAGTCAGATATTCAAAAGCAATTTCGTGTTCGTTGGGAGACGACTCAGGGTTATTTTAACCCTATCTACTTTATTGAATACTACTTGGCAATACTGAAGTTGCCTTGAAAAATAGTATTAATTTGATCGCTTCAACGACAGCTTATCAGTCACCATTATAAGACTCAACTTTAATCTGCACTGTTGAACCTGGGTTACACCTCAACAGCTCATGTCCATAGTCGTATATCATTTTATACTATTCTTTGAAATCTCCTTCAACATGTCTTGTGGAAATTAACTTTGCCCTTCGGGCCTTGGATATTGACACATTTGTATTCCATTTTCTTAATGCTTTAGTACGAATATCATTCACTCTTAAATTAGGATTGTCAACTAAAGACCTAACTATTTCCTGACTCAACCACTTAGCATTCATTAGTTTGATGTTAAGTTTCCTACTACAACCATGAGTATCAATTATCTTCCTTAATTGCCAAATTTTGCGTGATGGCAAGTACCCACCCCACAATAAGCTACCCATGGGCACTTACCTTGGCCACCCATTGATGAATCAATATTTTCTTCACTTCACTTAGTTTATTGTACTGTAATTATAGGGAATTTTGCTTAAATGTCCACTATTTTCCTATTTTTTCTTAATTGTGCTTAATTTGATCAGAAATTCTTATTTTAATTAATTTGAATTATCTGAGACTAATTATTTATATTATTGAATCCAGGAAAATTGTTGGATAATATTTTGGGACTGAGAGAGAAATTTCTCATCAATTACATGCTAAACTAAAATGATATTTTTACTTTGATTGAAAATTTTATGATGCAGTAAGTTTTATTTGGTGATGTGGAAGACCACTAAAAGGAATGGCTTTCACGTGAAAATCAAAGAGGGAGAATTATGAGGATGTGCACATTGGGAGACATTCTCGGCTGGAATGAAAATAAAAAATGCACATGGTAATTCACTTAATGCATATCAGAAAGTGTAAGAAGTGGGCAGCCGTCCCCATCCACCACCATTTGAGAGCAACACGTGAAAGGGCACTAAATTCATCTTTTATTTTGATAAGCACAAATACAGCAAAAGTGGAGGACCCTTACTAAGAAAATTGACAAAGACCACCACACACACGCCTAGTCAGGGAATGATTTTTCTCTCACTCTTTTGGTTGCAGTTCACGTTTTCAGCAAACAATACACCACTTCACGGTTTTCAGTCTAGGAAGGCATTTGGCAAATCAAAATGGGAGCCACTTGGAAGTTCACGGCTGCTGATTTAGAAGCCGGGAGAAGATGGAGATGGAAGGAGCTCACAGGTCTGCACTTCCACATTCCAGCATCTAGCCAAAGCAAAGAAGAAGCAAGCAAAGAGGAAGCCTTCACATTCAGCAAGCATCCAGGCTGTGACGGAAATGACTGATGGCAGGAGAAGTGGAAGTGGTATGTGCATGAAGAGAAAAGAAGGAAGAGCTTGTCTCGGACAGAAGTTGGATGCAGCCACCCACAAAGATGAAACGATCCAGCAGCTACCAGCATTTCACGTTCAGCTAGAGGAAGTAGCAGCCACGGCTCTACAACAGAGAAAGAATATCACGGTGCATCCAGCCATCTCCACCAGTTCAGCAGAAGCAGTAACCACGGTCCAGCTTGGGAGAGCTCACGGCTGGAGCAACAAGTCCAGCCACCCACGTGAAGAAGTAAGGAGCACATCCGTCCTCCATCAGCAGCCACACATGGAAGCAAGGAGATGAAGCAGCTTGGTGAGCAACATTGAGGAATAAAGGGAAACATTGGAATGAAAAGGAGGCTCACGGCTGGTGCAAGTAAATGGAAGTGGTGTGTGCTTGATGATTGAAGGAAAGAACATGTTTCCAGCAGCTTCACATACAGAAAACAGCACCACCTCCAACACCAAAACACGTCCAGCAGCGTTCCAGAAGAAAGTGCTCCAATAGAAACAACTAACAAGCTTTGGAGGATGTCTCGGTTTGGAGCTGGAGGTGACTTCCAGCAAACTTGAAAGCGCACCAGTAGCTACACGTCCAACAACAAGCACCACCTGAGAAGAGAAGCGTCCAACAGCAAACCTCCATTCACATTCCAGCAAGCTTGGTCTCTCCTGGTTTGCATTCCATCAGCGTGCAGACTTCACGCACACAGCAGCCACGACCAAGAACATCATGGATCCAACAGAGAGAGGAGCCCACGGCAGCAAACTATTTCCGTGAAGAGATGAAGAAGTTGTGTGGCAACAAATTGAAGAATAAGACAAGTGAAGGGCCCACTTTTTGCTCATTTTTGAAAAGTCAGAAAGCTAGACAAAAACAAAACTGGAAGAAACAAAACTGAAAGATCACGGGCTGACAAAACCCAAATTGCTGATTTGAAGGAGGATTTCCATAGAGTGGCTATAAATGGCAGCAGCATCAGAGAAGCAAACCATTAGATTTTAGGAGTAGTTTTAGGAAACCCACGTCTGGGAGGAGGCTCTCGCCTCTCCCTCTTCCTCTTTCAAATAACTCTCTGGATTTCAATTTCCAAATAGTGCAAATGTAATTTGATTTCTGAAGCAGGAGTGCGTTACAGTATATTTTGCTTATTTCATTTTCATTTTTACGTGTAGTATTCAAGAACGTTATTTTCAATGAGCTTTTGATGAATTTCATTTTCAGTGATTTTAATTTTATTGTCTCTTTTATTTTATTGTTACTGTTTTATGCATTGTTAAAATTCGGTCATTGCGTTTTACCGTTCGTTTTATTTTTAGACGTTTTCTATTTTTACCGTCTTTTACCGTTCAGTTTTTACCGATTTTAAAATTTATTTTAGTGTTTTTTTTAATTCTATCTTATTTAATTTCCAGTCCAATTTAATTTTACCGCGTCTTATTTAAATTCCAGTCAGTTTTAATTTTATTTTCCGCAAACAAAAAATCAAAAACAACCCCCCCCCCCCGTGTAAAAAATCTGAGACTAAACCGACAAAAATTGGTCCTTGAGAGACGACCTAGGAGTCATATCCTAGTTATACTGCATTCTTATTTGCACATCAAATTTGTA
Organism: Vigna nakashimae; assembly: GCA_034642375.1. Classification (NCBI taxonomy): domain Eukaryota; kingdom Viridiplantae; phylum Streptophyta; class Magnoliopsida; order Fabales; family Fabaceae; genus Vigna; species Vigna nakashimae. Next base: position 22,106,445 of record CM067768.1, read on the forward strand.
TGACCGCGACAGTCGTATCAAATTTTGGCGCCGTTGCCGGGGACCAATCAATGGAGGTTTGGTTTTAGATTTTTGTTGTATAAAGTTTTGTTCTGTTAATATGTTTGTTTTGTGTGTTTTGTCTTGTATATTTTTGTAGGCGACAACGACACCTTCAGCAAATTTTGGCGGCGTTGTCACTTCAGTTCCAGGTTTTTCGTTTTAGATTTTTGTTGTGTTTTTCGATTATGTTGTGTTAATATATGTTTTGTCTTTTATATTTTATTGTGCTGTGTTCTGTATTTAGTTGCTATATTTAAAAAAAAATTATTTTTTTTTTACTATTGATGTTCTGTCTTGTGTGTGCTTGTAGCATGTATAAATGTGTTTAGTTTATCTGTTTAGTAATTTTTAGTTTTTAGTTTTTATTTTTATTTTCCATGTCTACCTATTTTAATTTTGTGAATAGTGCTTATTCTACAAGTGCCTGTAATTATGATTCTCTTTCTGCATATTACTCTGATTCTTGTGCTGATTTTAATACTGAGAAAAATATGGATCATCCTCAAATTCCTGAGAGCTCCCTTTGGGAGCCGGTTCCACCAGTTCAGCAATATCAGAGTCAGCAGTATGATGCTCCTGCCCAAGTAGCTTCTCAGCCTTCAACTTCTGAACCTACATTGAAGGAGTTATTGGAGCAGATGACCATGCAGAACATTCAGTTTCAGAAAGGGAACATGCAGTTCAAGCAAGAGAGCATGGAAACTCAAGCTGCCATTCAGAAGCTGACTGATCAGATCGGGCAGATGGCCACTCAACACTTTCAAGATGATAGTGGCATCAACATAGAAGATGGGGAGCAAAGCTATGAGTTTACTACTACACCCACTTTCCTACCTTTCTATGATCCCACTCTTGCACCTGAGACTGTTGATGATTATTTTAAGGACCAGGCAGGTATGAGTAACACTGTTGAGACAGGTAGACCATTTTTATCTTCCACCATGGAGGTAAACGTACCTCAACTTGAATGTGCAGTTGATGAATTGGAAATTCATGAGAAAATTTATTCTGAGCAAAAACATGTTTATTCTGAAACTGAGATTACAAGTTCTTTACCAGATCTGCCTATACATTCAATTGCTTGTGATTTGTTGCACAATGATTCTACAGGTTTTAGGATTGAAACTGATACAGACTTGATTGACAATTCTAAAGTTTTTGATTCAGTATTAGTCTCTGAAACCATTGGTATAAATGTTGTGTTGAATGAACATGATTACAGTGATAAATTTTCCATTGATAATAGCTTTGCACTGAATGTGGATTTTGTTGATGATGCATATGTCAATATTGATTTTGAGACAGGAATTTTGCAGTCGCATAACATGATAGAGTTAGAACAAAACATTGATCTGACTCAGTTTTCTGAGAATTGTGAATGTGATTGTGAATCTGGTTCTTGCCCGATTTGTATTGAAATTGATTATGTGTTACAAACAGATTCTAAATTCATAACAAATGCTATTGATTATGAGTTTGATGACCAGGTTACAAAAGTAAATGAGAATACAGGTACTGACATAGAGGAAATAATGATAGATGAAGGAAAGTATACTGCTTTTTCTCTTATTACTCCGGTGTCACAGACTCAACAACTGCTGGTGGACAGAAGGCTCCTGATTTTATTGATTCAACAACTTGCTCGGAGAAGTGGCGTGGCTACTGGGATTTGTCCTGATTCAAGTGAGAGGGCAGTACTGGGCGAGCTGCTCCTGAAGACATCTTCGCCGGATCCTGAGGTGGAAGATATCTCACTGATAGTCCAGAATTGGCAACTGCCACCATGACCAGGGAGCACTCTTTTTCCTCATTATGTACATATTATTTAGCTTTTCTGGTGTGTTTTCATGGTTGTGTTTATTTCATTTTTAAAATTGTGAGCATTATTTAAAAAAAAAAAAAAAACATAAAAAAATTTTCTGTTGTGATAAAATATTTTGTTTTAAGCGTGCCAAATCTTTATTCCGATATGTATATTTATTTCTTAGTTTTTGAGTTGTTATCCCTTAAAAAAAAAAAAAAAAAAAAAAAACATTTTCAAAAATTGTTTTGCGTGTAGTCCATAATTTCTCGGCTCTCAATTTCTTATTATTTCATATCAATAATTCATTGAAAATTTTCACTTCAGATCTTATCTTTTTCCTTATTTTCTTCGTTGTAAATATATTTTCTTAATTGTCTCATACAGGTTTTTGATTGAAAATTTTTAGACTAAGAAAATATTTCATTCATCAATGCAAAAATTACAGTAATGGAGAAAAGGGATTGAACAGATCTGAAAATGAAATTGCAGTAGATATATATGAAATTAAAAGATGTTCGGGGGTCGATCTTTAGTGATCGTTAATATTACAAACCAAATAAAAAACAAAAACATCATAAAAACATAAAAAAAAATAAAAACAACAAAAATATAAGTGTTCATATTACAGCCCATATTCTGGCCACACTCGGCCAACAGCAAAAACATAAAAAGGAAAAAAACACAAAACTTTAAAAGTGGAAGAATTCACGAGCTGGTTGTGGTGGTCTAAGGGAGAGCTCCGTTGAGGGAGCTCTGGTTCGAAAAGTCACGAGCGGAGGCTTTGGTGGAGGAATTTCTCGTTCATTTCTGTCGTCATCGATAATGATCGGAACTGGAAACAAATCCAGCAGCCTCGGTGCCCTCATTATCACCCAGTTGTTTTCTTTCAAACAAAAAAAATAAATAAAAAAAAAACTTGTGTTAATAATAGAAGAGGAATGGAAAATTCAATGGAGGTGTGATCAGAGGTCTTACCGTACATGTATAGCGGCAGTTGTGAAAAGAGAGTGCCTGTGGGGTCTATCTCCGCTTGCCAGCGCCTGACCCGATTGCCATGGTTGTTAAACCAGCAGTGCACGTTATATTCGGTGGCATCTGCGAAGGTCCTTAGTCGAGACGCGATCTCGACGACTTGCGCTCGGCTTGGGTGTGTGACCCCATAGTTGTAGATTTTGGTCATCATATTGATCTGATCATCTGTAGGACGCCATCGCTGACTAGTGTATCTCTCTGATTCCATCTCACTCGTCATCATTCCTCTTGAAATATTCTAAAACTTAATAAAAAAAATATAAAAATAAAAAGAACAAAAACATAAAAAAAAAAGAAAAAAATAAACATAAAAAAAAAATAATAAAAAGAACTAAAAAAAAATGAAGCATAAAAAAAAAAAATTAGATTAGTTCTCTGTTTTCTTTATTTGTTCTTGTTTCCTTTTAAATTTATTTTGTCCAGTCTGTATTTGATGTTTCAGTGTCTGGTCTCAGATCTGTTTCACGGTCCTTGCAAAAGGGTCCTAAACGGATCTACGTCCAGTTGTCCGGTTGTTCTTGTCCATATTGTTCTTGTATATTATGTTTCTGTGTTTTATTTAATTTTAAGTGGGGTACGTGGCGTTGTTCTACCCGATTGTCTCTGCCATACCTTCAATCGAAGGGAGATTAACGTCTGGTTTCCAGCCGATATACCCCTTAAGTTTTATGACAATTGTGTTTTATGTGTTTTAAGTGTTTTCAGTTTCAAAAAAAAAATGAAAAAGTTGAAAAGGAGAAGAAAGAAGCATAAAAAGCAGAAGAAAAATAAAGGAAAGCAGGAAAATGGAAAAGAGGGACAGCAGGCAAGAGGTCAGAGAAGAAAAAAATGGAAAGCAGGAAAGCAGGATGGTAATAAAAGCAAAAAAAGCAAGCAGAAAGATAAGAAAGAAGGAAAGAAGGAAGGTGCAGAGGACTTACCTGGAGAAGTAGAGCTGACAGAGAAGCTCCTCGCGGATCTCAGACTCTTCAGTTGGCACCGGGGCAGAGGCTCCGTAGAGATTCCAGACGCTCAGGTTGAGAGAGAGAGGAGAGCGGAGAGAGAGAAGAGAGATGAGAGTTGTAGAAGAGAGCAGAGAGCAGAGAGAAGAGAGGGCTAGAGAGAGAGTGAGGGATCAGAAATGGCGCTGGACGCGGAGGAGTGCCTCATTTATAGCCAGATTTCTTTCCACTGTAGCAACAGTTCCGGTCTTTGCCACCGAGACTGTTGTCACAGTACCGGTCTCCTTTTTCAGAAAAAAAAAATAATAATAAAAATAAATAAAAAAAATATAATAAAAATTAATTAGCATCTACTGATGGGTGCTACGTGATTCAGACATCTGCTGATGGATGTCACTGATAACATCTACTGATGGATGTTACTGAAAAATTTCTTCCCATTTTTCCTAACTTTTTATTGCACTTGTCTATATTTTTTTTTTTGGCTGCTCTGAAATTGTTAATCTGATGATTGTAACACACTGAGGACATTGTGTGATTTAAGTGTGGTCTACTGGGGAGAAATTTTGATTTTTCTGTTAGTTTATGTTAGTATGTATTTTGTGTGTTAAATTTTTTGTTTTTGTGTGCTAAATTTTTTCTGTTTTAAGTTGTTTTAGTGTGTCTTGAGTGCAATAAATTTTACATTTTTCTCTTGATTTCTGGATGATGTATAAGTTGTAGATTTTTTCCTTCACTTACTTAATACTTATAGTTTGTAATCCTTGCTTTTCTCTGCCTGGAAAGATGATTATGTGTTTAAGAGGTTGATTTAATCGTGACAAAAACACCCTGTGTGAGAGATTTGAGCCACTTAATTTTCTTTCTTGTGTGTGATATGTATCTTGAATGCTTGCACATATGCCTTGGCTTGATTCGTTTTGATATACTTGATTGATATGCATGTTCAGACATGATAAAGGCATTTTTGTTCTTGAGCCTCTCTAGCCAAATAAGCCTACCCGGTTATTATCCTTTGCTAACCCCTTTGAGCCTATACTGTATCCATTTCTTTGTTTTGAAGCTCATACACTGACCCTAAGTGAAAAACCATGATTACCTTAACCTTAGGAAAGTCTGGAGCTATAGAAGTATTTTGTGAATAAGTGTGGTCTCCTGGGGATTCTAGTGAATTGGCGAGTTGGTTCCTCTTCGTGTTTCATTTTTGTAAATATGTTGTGTATTTTGTCTCTTACAAATGATGTTTAAAAAAAAAAAAAAAAAAAAAAAAAAAACTGAAAAAAAAAATGATGAAATTGAAAAATAATTGTGTGAATAATGGAGTCGAGAAGAGGATTGAATTAGAGGTTTGGGTGAGATTTCACTGTGTTTACACTTTTTCCCAGTGCTCCTTTAATTCTTCTGAGATGTAGCTACTTATCCAAATATTTTATCCTCCCCTGTCCTTGGCCCCATTACAACCCTGAAAGACCTTTAGATCTGAACATGCATATGTTTTAAGTGTTGATATTAGAAACTTGCCAAGTCTACTTGTGTTTGTTTTCTTGAGTACATTGAGTTGAAATTATTTACCCTAAACACTTGAGAGAAACACTGTTAGTGCATCTGCGAGGTTATGTTATTTTTGAATCACCTCTTAAGCTGATTAATCATTTTGCTATGTTTTGAATTGCTTGGATGATTTCTGTAAGTATCTGCTTAATTTGATTTTGTGTTGGATATTGTCTATACCTTTTCTCTGTCCAGAATTCTCGAGAACTGTGTAAAGTCTGTTTATTTTTCCTGCGAGTTTTATTTTCTGCATGTTGCGTCTCTATGAGTCCTTTGATGTCCTTTGAACCATTTCCTGATTTGCGTCTTAATTTTGCCCAGGAGTGCAAAAGACTAAGTGTGGTCTATTTTGATGAATCAATATTTTCTTCACTTCACTTAGTTTATTGTACTGGAATTATAGGGAATTTTGCTTAAATGTCCACTATTTTCCTATTTTTTCTTAATTGTGCTTAATTTGATCAGAAATTCTTATTTTAATTAATTTGAATTATCTGAGACTAATTATTTATATTATTGAATCCAGGAAAATTGTTGGATAATATTTTGGGACTGAGAGAGAAATTTCTCATCAATTACATGCTAAACTAAAATGATATTTTTACTTTGATTGAAAATTTTATGATGCAGTAAGTTTTATTTGGTGATGTGGAAGACCACTAAAAGGAATGGCTTTCACGTGAAAATCAAAGAGGGAGAATTATGAGGATGTGCACATTGGGAGACATTCTCGGCTGGAATGAAAATAAAAAATGCACATGGTAATTCACTTAATGCATATCAGAAAGTGTAAGAAGTGGGCAGCCGTCCCCATCCACCACCATTTGAGAGCAACACGTGAAAGGGCACTAAATTCATCTTTTATTTTGATAAGCACAAATACAGCAAAAGTGGAGGACCCTTACTAAGAAAATTGACAAAGACCACCACACACACGCCTAGTCAGGGAATGATTTTTCTCTCACTCTTTTGGTTGCAGTTCACGTTTTCAGCAAACAATACACCACTTCACGGTTTTCAGTCTAGGAAGGCATTTGGCAAATCAAAATGGGAGCCACTTGGAAGTTCACGGCTGCTGATTTAGAAGCCGGGAGAAGATGGAGATGGAAGGAGCTCACAGGTCTGCACTTCCACATTCCAGCATCTAGCCAAAGCAAAGAAGAAGCAAGCAAAGAGGAAGCCTTCACATTCAGCAAGCATCCAGGCTGTGACGGAAATGACTGATGGCAGGAGAAGTGGAAGTGGTATGTGCATGAAGAGAAAAGAAGGAAGAGCTTGTCTCGGACAGAAGTTGGATGCAGCCACCCACAAAGATGAAACGATCCAGCAGCTACCAGCATTTCACGTTCAGCTAGAGGAAGTAGCAGCCACGGCTCTACAACAGAGAAAGAATATCACGGTGCATCCAGCCATCTCCACCAGTTCAGCAGAAGCAGTAACCACGGTCCAGCTTGGGAGAGCTCACGGCTGGAGCAACAAGTCCAGCCACCCACGTGAAGAAGTAAGGAGCACATCCGTCCTCCATCAGCAGCCACACATGGAAGCAAGGAGATGAAGCAGCTTGGTGAGCAACGTTGAGGAATAAAGGGAAACATTGGAATGAAAAGGAGGCTCACGGCTGGTGCAAGTAAATGGAAGTGGTGTGTGCTTGATGATTGAAGGAAAGAACATGTTTCCAGCAGCTTCACATACAGAAAACAGCACCACCTCCAACACCAAAACACGTCCAGCAGCGTTCCAGAAGAAAGTGCTCCAATAGAAACAACTAACAAGCTTTGGAGGATGTCTCGGTTTGGAGCTGGAGGTGACTTCCAGCAAACTTGAAAGCGCACCAGTAGCTACACGTCCAACAACAAGCACCACCTGAGAAGAGAAGCGTCCAACAGCAAACCTCCATTCACATTCCAGCAAGCTTGGTCTCTCCTGGTTTGCATTCCATCAGCGTGCAGACTTCACGCACACAGCAGCCACGACCAAGAACATCATGGATCCAACAGAGAGAGGAGCCCACGGCAGCAAACTATTTCCGTGAAGAGATGAAGAAGTTGTGTGGCAACAAATTGAAGAATAAGACAAGTGAAGGGCCCACTTTTTGCTCATTTTTGAAAAGTCAGAAAGCTAGACAAAAACAAAACTGGAAGAAACAAAACTGAAAGATCACGGGCTGACAAAACCCAAATTGCTGATTTGAAGGAGGATTTCCATAGAGTGGCTATAAATGGCAGCAGCATCAGAGAAGCAAACCATTAGATTTTAGGAGTAGTTTTAGGAAACCCACGTCTGGGAGGAGGCTCTCGCCTCTCCCTCTTCCTCTTTCAAATAACTCTCTGGATTTCAATTTCCAAATAGTGCAAATGTAATTTGATTTCTGAAGCAGGAGTGCGTTACAGTATATTTTGCTTATTTCATTTTCATTTTTACGTGTAGTATTCAAGAACGTTATTTTCAATGAGCTTTTGATGAATTTCATTTTCAGTGATTTTAATTTTATTGTCTCTTTTATTTTATTGTTACTGTTTTATGCATTGTTAAAATTCGGTCATTGCGTTTTACCGTTCGTTTTATTTTTAGACGTTTTCTATTTTTACCGTCTTTTACCGTTCAGTTTTTACCGATTTTAAAATTTATTTTAGTGTTTTTTTTAATTCTATCTTATTTAATTTCCAGTCCAATTTAATTTTACCGCGTCTTATTTAAATTCCAGTCAGTTTTAATTTTATTTTCCGCAAACAAAAAATCAAAAACAACCCCCCCCCCCCCCCCGTGTAAAAAATCTGAGACTAAACCGACAAAAATTGGTCCTTGAGAGACGACCTAGGAGTCATATCCTAGTTATACTGCATTCTTATTTGCACATCAAATTTGTATGACCGCGACAGTCGTATCACCCATGCAGTGCACCCTCACCCTATGGTTATCATTCTTCACAAATTGTAGATCCCTCCCAGCATGAACATCATACCTTCTAATAGCATCCTTAAAGTCTTCCTTCCCACTGAAAATGGTGCCCACTTCCCACTTGTAATCTGCCATGGACTTCTGTTTTGCATATTTTGAGAAACGACCCACAGATACTTTATCCTCGTTGTCATCCTCCTCACTTGTACTGTTTTCAGGAGTTACAAGCATATCAAACTCCCAATCATCGTCTGACAAACCCCTGCATTGTTGTTGGCTTTCTTGATGATTGTCTGCATCCACATATTCATCACCACTCAGATCATCCATTCCTGGTTCATCATCATTGTCCACGTCTACTTCCAATTCTTCTTCACTATGAACCTCCCCTCCATCCTCAATGTCCACTTCCACTAATTCATCATTTTCAAGCTCAACTTCATCCACATTATCCACTTCCACTACTTCTTCACTTTGAAACTCAACTCTGTCCTCATTGTCAACCTCCACTGCAACCTCAACATCTTCTGCATCCTCCTTGTCATCCTCCCAGACATCTTCGTTCTCAGCATCCTCCTTGTCATCCTCCCAAACATCTTCATTCTCAACATCCATTACATCATCATTATGAACCTCCACTACACCGTCCACTACGTCCCCAATTCCTTCATCACCACCCTCAACATGTGCTTCTCCTTCAACGCCACTACCCTCATCACTCTCTGTTGGACCTTCACGTAGGTACAGAATCTCATTCTCATCATTTTCTACAATAGCTGGTTCGTCCACCCCATGCACAACATAGAGGTTCACTTTCCCTAAATAATTAGCCACCTTCATCATATTCATAGCTCCTTTATCATCAGCAAGCTTATATAAAACATGTTGGATATTGTAATATAATTCTTTTACTTCTATGTAACCCAGATCTTTAAGTGAACCTAATACTCCAAAATAACACCATTTATCGGGATCTACGTCCCAATAAACTATCTCCCCGCCCATATACTTAAAGGGGACTTCTTTGATCAAGGTCCCACCGTGATGGACCACAACCTGAAACATGTCATCACACATCCCTACCCGAACCCTGCAAATGCAAACGGGGACCACTAATTTAAGTTAAACTAATATCTATGGGACCACTATCAACCATCAAAACAAGACAACTTTTCACCCCTACTTAAACCCCCTACAAAACGACAACAGTGATAACATATACAACAACTACATTTCATAAAATTATCAAACATAAACCCTAACCTGACTTGCGGTTTCCAATTTGCGCTTCAGATTTGCGGTTTCCAATTCGCGCTTCAGATTTCAACACACTTCCTTCACAATGATAAATCCCAAATCTTAATTTCTCTGCAACTCAAACCCTAACCTCTGATTTGTTAACCACAGTAATATACACATGTTTACCCTCACACAGCCACGTATTAACCTCACACAGCCACATATTAACCTTCCCTAGACAAGTTGCAAAGTTTAGTACACCCTGTCAGCTGGCCCGTTAAAAAATTAACGCTCTTACCAAAAAGGATTTAATTGCACATTTTTTATACAAGTTGAGACCACATTGAACTTCTTAAAAAACGTAGGACACAGTTAAACATTTGTCCCCTTTCGATGGACCAAAAGAGGTATTAAACCTAAAAAAAATCTTTACAATTGAATATTAAAGGAAAATTACATATATTTTAAATAAGAGAAGAAAAACTAGATAGAAATAGATATTTGATGTAAACTATCTAAGATATTTTAAAGTTTAATCTAAAACATAATAGACTTTACATATATTTTAAATAAGAGAAAAACATAATAGACTTTACATATATATATATATATATATATATATATATATAACTGCAGCCGAAGTCCTTTCTTCCCCTCTGCCTTTTCTTTCTGTTACTATCGAGTAGGACCGAAGGGCTAGAGCAGTAAGAATCAATAGTATCTTATCAGTGTGTGTCGTGTTATCCACGTGAAGTCTCGAGCCGTTTTGTCAAAAACAACCTTTGAATGTCATTAAATATGCAATTAAGTAGGTAACGATTATCATATAACAGTTAAGGTGTACATTAATTGTTATTAAAAGATAAATTAATGGGTTATATTATTTGACACCCTATAAATAATGAAGGATCAGAAAGGTAAAAACTGATTTCTAATTTTGATAGTAGGCTTGCAGAGATAAATCCGCGGAGCTATCAAGAGTTTTCCTCGGCACCATTTCCAGTAGAAACACTTTCTTTTTCGGTTTTCTCTATTTCTTTTCTTTTCTGTGTTTAACCTAATATTTCTTCCCCAACATATATACCCCATAAATCCTCTATTTTTCTTAACTATCTCACCCGTATTCCTTTCTCTTATAATCTTTTCTCCTAAAACTAACTTCCCTCTTTACTATTTTATTTTAAGTATTTTATTTTTATATCTCACTTAACCCAAACTCCCCGATTTAGTCACTCAACATTATTTTCGTTAACTCTCAAACTATCATCTTGGATCACTCCCTCCTGTTATTAAAACACCCGGTTATCTAAAATTTAACTAGGAGATATGAAATCAAATTCTAACTTTATAACATAATCTATTAAAAATTTTGATACACTGTAATAAGCTCTTATTATTTTAATTAAATTATTTTATGTTTTCTGGTACAAATGTATAATATACCACATATTATTATTGGATGAAAAAAAATCGTAATTAAAAACTATTGAAACTGAAGATAACAAATTATAAAACAAAATAAAACTGAAATAAAAATGTTCAAAGGAACTAAAATATATCTAAAGAATAAAGAATAATAATTTCAAATGTCACCCAATAGCACCAAATCAGCGGCTATGGCCTAATGGATAAGGCGCCTGACTTCTAATCAGGCGATTGTGGGTTCGAGTCCCACTGGGCGTGTGGCCTGAAGCTTTGTCTTTCTTCTCTGATTTTCTTTATGTATTTTTTCAATTATAATCACATCTTTTCTTTATTTTCATTTTCATTTATAATCTTATTACTTTTCTTTATGTATTGCTCCTTAAAAACAATGCATTAGCATGCAGGGAGTTTAACTCTACACATATTACACTAGATTGATATGCAAACCCAAAAAATAACATCAATATTTTCTTCATTGCTTTTTGTTTTCATTCTGTATCTTAAGTTATTGGTCAATCCCTATATTGTGTTTCTATTACGTGGTAAAGGGGAGGAAAAACATGAAGCAAGTCAGTTTTGGGAGAATTAATTACGTGATTCAAGTTTTGAATATGTAAAGTCGATTATAAGAAAAGTGACTAGGAAAGTAAGTTTGAAAAAGAGGTTGTTAAAATGCTATAGATTAAAGACTTAATTACCTACTTAGTCCCCATGTTAGGAGGTACTTTTCTGTTTAGTACCCGGTTTTAAAAATGTAGGCATTTGGTACCTATGTTTTGAAATTTGTATCAATTCAATCCTATCCAGTTAACGGCGTTATAATTTATGCGAGAAATTAAGGACGTTAATGATAACCTGGGTGGAATAGCTATCAAATGTTTGAATGCATCTTCATTAACGTCCTTAATTTCTCACATCAATTATAACGCCGTTAACTGGATAGGATTGAATTGATACAAATTTCAAAACATAGGTACCAAATGCCTACATTTTTAAAACCGGGTACTAAACAGAAAATTACCTCCTAACATGGGGACTAAGTAGGTAATTAAGCCTAGATTAAATTACTTACCTCAAATGATATTCAAAATTAGTTAAATAAATTAAAAAAAACAACTTCAAAACCTTATCTAGCACACTCATCAATGTTAAGTATTTACTATACTTAAGTAAAAATCTAAAAAGTGTTTTTGTGATTTCATGAGTTTTATAAATTCATTATGCTTAATAACCTAAATAAATTTAAGTATTGTGTAAATTCATTAAATAAATTTTTAAAATATATATTTAAATAATTAGGTTCAAATCTTTATTGTTGTAAAAACATTGTTTATCAACATTCACTAGTACAAAAACAGCGTATAACGTCATGCATTCAATCTTCAACCACTAAATAACCAATGTTAAAAATGAGCGGTGACATTTTTGTAAATAAATGCAATTATTAAATGTCGTTTATAAAATGTCAAAAGACTTTTAAATTCGACGTCAAAATGTTAGTGAATTCAATAAAAATTTGAGCGGGAGATTGAAAATTCATTCACTTTATCTTAGTGCGCGAAACCCTCTTCCTTCTCAAACTTTTCTCGAACGAAGTTTGACGAGCATCACATGTAATTTTTCTTTCATTTGATACAAATGCATGTTAAATAATTACTTTATGTATGATTTTTGTTTGTTTTAACCGATTATTTCGTGCTCTTGTCCTTCATAGGCGCATTCTGCTTTCTCTCTCACGGGTGACGAAACTTTATTCCGACGAACCCATATTTCATAGGTTAGTTTTCGTTTTAATTTTTAAGAACTTATTAGTTGAACTTCTTTGTTGTTTTTTTTGTTGAACTTGTTTCTTGTTGTTGTTTGGTTGATCTTGTTTGTTGTTATTGTTTGCTTGAACTTGTTTGTTGTTGTTTGGTTGAACTTGTTTTTTATTGTTGTTTGATTGAACTTGTTTGTTGTTGGTTACTATTGTTTGTTGTTGATACTATACTACACGTTCATTCTTCATGCTTTATAAAATACTAAAAACTGAAATTTGTAATTTTTATGTTTTTCAGGTCCCGTAGAGTTGTAATAAAGGATCACAATTAATTAAAAAAACAAAAAAAAATTGATTAACATCGAATATTGACAAAAATCGACGTTAAGTTAACGTCGTATATTGACAAAATTCGATGTTAATTTAATGTTGAATTTTTTAAATTTGACGTAAATTTTAATGTGTCCTGATATATTATAATTACATCAATGAACATGTACGTGATTTTTGTACTAATGATTACATCAATGAACATATTATAATTAATTTTAAAGCTACTCATATTTAATTTAAAAATCATAAAAGATAGTGTTTTTTTATTGAGAAGATTTTTGTAAAATCAGATTTATTGTGTGGTACTTTGAAGCATTGTAGTTAAAATCAAAATATAACTCATTAAATGGTAAGATTTTATAACTTTAAATTTTGGTTTAATCATTTCGGAGGTTCCTGTTTTTTTCAAAATTGTCTCAAATAGGTCCTCACTTTTTTTTTATCTCAATTAGGTCTATGTTCATGTAAAATTGAGTCAATTGGAAATTTGTTATTAATTGGACTAGACGACGTTAAATTTGATGTGTCATGGCATGGTGACTGCACAATTGTTAAGCACGTGGCACAAAAAGCTCATATTACGTGTAATTTACAAATGAAAAAGCAAAATATTAAACCTGAATAAAATAAATAAATAAAACTAAAAAAAATAGAAACAAAACAAGCAAAAAGATCCAAGCCAAAATCTTTTAGGGTTCCTGTTATTCAATCAAAAGAGAAAGGCAACTTCTCATACCCTTCCTTGGTAGATCCTCTATGGCCACTGCTAAGGCCAACAAGTTTTCGGCCAGCCGCCACCCTTACCACTGATCAAAGGCATGAATAATGTCGCCAAACTGACCCACGTTGGAAGCGCAGCCATTCTTTTTGGTAACTTAATTTCTTCATCATCCGCTACAAACACGGAGAGCCACTGTGACACCATGGATCTCAAGCTTGCGTCGTTAATGCCACCTTCACGTGCTCTTGATTCTTCTTCAACTTCCTCTTTGCGTACCTGATTGCCTGTTATAAAATGAAGTATGGGATTTCTTTAAATCCCTAATTTAACCTAATTAAAGAGAATCCCTAATTAAAAGGGTGCTTGAATGTTGATGAAGGTGGTAACAGTGGTAATGGTGATGGAGGTGTTGCTCATGGGGGCTGCCATTGACGCCTTGAATGTGTGCAGTGTTCCATCGACGAATTTGTTAAAGTGCTTGCCGGCGGTGACGCCTCCATTGCCATCGGAACCTTCGAAAAAATGTTGCTCGGCGGTGAGCCTAGTAGACCTAAAGTGCCTCTACGCTTTCAAGAATTCCCTTCTGTTGCCTGCGTTGCAAATCAATCTCGATCACACCCTTTAACTTCTTGCCAAGTGCAAACTTGGCAAAATTGTCCCCTTTTAGCTTCATCTCTCACTGTTCTCATTACCTCTCTTTAATTATTAAATCATAAATAAAATACTTATTTATATCTTTCATCTTCGATCTTGTTGGAAACATTGAACTTCTTTGTTTTATATTTCTTTTTCATCAAACTAAAATATTCTTATGAGACGCATTCATTTTATTGTGATGGATGTTAGACAATCTGAGTCACATTTAACCATCAGTGTAAGAAAGGTCGCAAGTTTAATTGTTAACTAGATAATGGAAGATTATTGCATTATTTCGGACTATAGTGCATTATTTCCTATTATTCTCTCCCTCGGAACAAGCCTTTCCCTACATCAACGAAAACTGATTGAAGATCGAGACTTTCCTATCCCTGCTTCAAAAAACCCCAAAAATTGTAGAACCCCTAAAGTACAAGAAGCAGGAACAAAATTTAGGGTTCCCAAGAGAACGAAATTTTGTTCTTCCACCAATTCTTTATGCCTTTCTCTTTCTTGCGATCAAATCCAAATTTCGTAATGACGATGAATGGAAGAGCACAAAAGTTTCTCTTTAACGAACAAGGAGTTTACCAAGTGAAATGCAACCAAGACACGTTTGTAGATGAGGATAGTTTTTTAAAATTTAAAATAATGAATTCCACGTAACTCTGTCACATGCTTAACAATTGTGCAGTCAGCATGCCACGAGACAAAAATCTTAATGCCGTGCAGTCCAATTAATGACAAGAATCCAATAAACTCAATTTTACAATAACAAGGACCTAATTGAGATAAAAAAAATATGATGACTTATTTGAGACGATTATACAAAAATAAGGACCTCTAAAATGATTAAACCTTAAATTTTTTATTCAAATCTTATGTATAATTATGATATAGTAAATGTTAAATTGAAAGACAATATATGTCAACCACCCAAGAGGGGTAAATTTGCTTGAAAACACTAGTTAAAGTTTTTAAAAATTTACAAGTTGTTTTGAAAAGATCTTTACACTTCAAAGATTTAGCAATATAATAGGTAAGAATAAAAAAAGAACACAAGACAAGGTTTATACTGGTTTGACTCTTCAAGAGTCTATTTCCAGTCTTCTTCCAACAACCTTAATCGAAAAGAAATTCACTAACACTAAGTAAGATTTATAGAATACAAGATGCACTCAATGTAGTCTCACTTTCTCAAACATAGCAAAATACAAACCTAAAGAAGAGGCTACACACACTCTTTAGGAGTCTTGCCTACAACTAAGGTTAAACCAATACACAAAGACAAAATCTGATGCACCACAAGTGCATGTATTACAAAAAAGACAAATGCACATCCTTCACTCTCGGAACCTTCTAACCCTTGAATTTTCTCAACCAATTGTTGGTGCCTCCAATAATGCTTCAATACCACTCAAGACAATGTTCTTGCTTCATAGTTTGATAGCTCTTAGAACGTTTTCGTGCCTGTAGAAGAATTGAAATACATGTATATAGCAAAGACACAAAACTGAAAATTTTAATTGATTATATATGTTATATACACTATTTTAATCAATTAGGTGTTGTTTCAGTATGTAGCACCGAGAAACACACTTCTATAATTTCACCTAATCTCCTCCTTTTCTTCAAGTCAATCTTCATCCTCCTTGCACAATCCAAATCCGAGTGGTGGGTACCTACTAAAGGCACTCTGACGCTCAAGTCAGATTTAGATTAACGAATGGTAGTCACAATTAAGTATCAAAATCCAATCAATCTAACCCTTTCCTCTTTAACTTACCTTAATATGTATAGGTTTTGTAATGAGCATTTATTTAAGATTGGCCCAACTACGATCCAATGATGGCCTAATATCATCTAGACCCGCTTTTATATGCTTAATCCACAAATTAGAGAAAAGCATCGAACAATCTCAAAATAAAATATCTCGACTGTTTGGTTAACACGATGTACTCTTCCATAGAGTTGCTTTATTAGATGAAATCACTAGTAAAAAAAGCGTATTTCAACTCGCACATGACGCTTCGATTTCAAAAAACTCAAAGCATATCAAAATGCGGTGGCAATACTCAAATTTTAACCATCTTATATGCCTCGGTTATTAATGAATCGATGCCTAAAGACAATACTACCTCGATTGTTTGAGTGACCGAGGCATATAACCCTTCTGATAGTAAGACGTTGAGTCTGAGGTCTTTTTGGGTGGACCAAACGACCTTGCTTGTTTACAAAACCGAGGATATAAGTGACTGAACGACCTCGGTTGAGCGCCTAATTGAGGCATTTAGTCTTGTCATCTCTACAAACCCCTCTGTTGCCACTGTAATGTACAAACTGAAGAGGGAGTATATCCTACCTCGGTTGACCGAACAACTTCACTTGTTTGAAAATCGAGGCAGTAGTTGACCGAACGGTCTCGGTTGAGCGCCTAACTGAGGCATTTAGTCATGTCATTCCTGCAAATCCCTCTACTGCCACTGTAATGTACATACTAAAGATACCGAATGACCTCGCTGCCACTATAATGTACAGACTGAACAGACCAAATGACTTTGCTTGTTTGCAGAACCAAGGCAATAGTTGACTGAACAACCTCGGTTGAGCACCTAACCGAGACATTTAGTCCTGTCATCTCTCCAAACTCCTTTGTTGCCACTGTAATGTACAAACTGAAGAGACCAAACGACCTCACTTTTTTTGTAGAATTGAGACAGTAGTTGACCGAACGACTTCGATTGAGCGCCTAACCAAGGCGTATAGATTTAAATTATTTTCAAAAATGTCATTCAATGAAACTATTACTGATAACAATTGAATTTACCGTTATTTACGATTCAATTTTGATATTAAATTAACCTTTTTTGACTTAAAAACTTGCTTGATTCCTTGTTTTGTGTTTATTTTGTGATTAAAGAGAGCTGAGGTTAGACTTGATGATTTTATTACTAAATTCCTTTGATTTTGTAGGATATTGGAATGATTTGGAAGAGGAGTTAAAGTAGTAAGGAGTTGGAACTCAGAAGGAAATAAAAACCACCAGAAGAGAAGGCTATAAAAGGTCGCAGGACGCTTGGGCGCCCTTTTTTGGGGCCCTCAGTGCCAAAAGCTCGTATGGACGTCTGGCTGCCCTTTTCTAAGGTCCTCAGCGTTGGATGTCGTGCAGCCATGCTTGGGCACCCTTCCAGGTGCGGTGAGCGCTATACTTCATGCATCGTTCCATGATTGGGCGTCCTTCCAAGGGCACTGAGCGTCACTTCTCTCGCAAGCTTGCCTAGGCGCCGGGCGCTGAGCGCCAGCGATGTTGTCCCATGATCCAATTTTGATCTATTTAAGGACTTGCACAACCTAGGGTTGGTAACTTTTCACGACAGAGACACAAATTTACACTTTTTCGAGTCTCTAGAGGATGAATTGGATGCGGGAGCTCTCCTCTTCAGTTTCTAGGGTTTTTCTATCACCTTCATTCCATTGTACACCTAGTTTCTCCATGACAATAAAGAACTAAACTTTATTTGTTGTTGGGAAAGATGTAACCTCTAAACTCTCATGTATTTGAATATGTTTTGAATTGTTATATGTTTCTTTCATTAATTGTTAGAGATTTTCTCCTTTGATCTATGCTTGTTATGTTTTAATTATTCATGGCATGATTTTATCTTCTTTGTTATTGGAAAATACCTAGAAACCACTATCTGAAGAATTTCTTTCAAAAGCAATATTACTCAAGGATAGAGATAGGAGGTTTAATTGTCTTAAGTTTCTAATCATAATGTAGAGAGTTTCAGTAGGAAAATTGTAGAGCAGTACACCTCGATTGGTAATTTAACTGAGATAATTGACAATTAATACTTCTGTTCCCAGGAAACCGAGACATATAAGTTAGTTCAAATTACAAAAATGACACCACTTTTGTATACACGATTTTTGGAGAATCGAGACGTATGACCCGCGTTCTTATCCTATTTTGCACTAGTCTTTATTGACTTCGTCTGATATATTTGGACTTTATGAAGTATAGTTTTGGTTATTACCTACATTCTCGATTACATGAATCCATATATCACTTATTTTGACCATCTCGATATATAAATTTGTGTTGATCTAAATTATTTCGGTTCCATTCATTTATTTTTTATTGAAGATTCAATGAACAAGAGAGGTCAAATTCTTTTGTGTGTGTCATATCTAGCATTATGATGTCTGGCTTTGGTGTGATAAAACAATTTCAACTCCTTTCTCGAGCACCGACCAGCTTTTATGAAAGGCAAAACCAGGTTATTATATAGTTGCATTTGCATGCTCTTACTTTCTGCATCAAAAATAAAAATAAAAATCCACACTTTAGGACAAGTCTTTTCATAGGTCTCACACTTAATTAAATGTTATTTTTCTGATTTCAAATTCAACGTTGTTATGCTTAATTACCATCCTTTTAATGTATTTTTCGCTTTGAAATTTTATTCATTATGATTTTTTCTTTAAAAAAACATTTTGAAAAATAGAAAGGAAAATTAATAAATTCATTTTCTAAGTAATGTGAAATTAATGGTTGCTTTGCCATTAATTCCCCCATCTTTAATTGAATACATCTTTTACTAATTAATTGTGATTTACACATTCACCATGATCTTCCTTCTTTCAATTTTTTAGAAAGATATGATATATCTTTTGAAATCAATTGTTGTAATAAATTTTGGTAATTAGTTATCAAATTAGTGAATTTTTTGATTAAAGTAGAGAGAGATGAAAAGTATTTTATTTTATTTCAGAGAAATCATTCTTTTCCCTTTTCGAAGTAAATGTTTTTTTCTCCTAGCTCATGCATTATTGAAATGGATAATTTTTTATATTACGATTTAAAAAAAATTACTTTAAACTAATCACGTATTTAATTTTTTAATTTAGTTTCTAATTTAGTTATTAGATCTAATTTATTTCCTGATTTTAGATGGTAGCTATAAAAACTAAATGGTTTCGAAAATGCCATTTACATAAACTAAAAGATGTAAAGAATAAAAAATATTTTTAAATATATATAAACTAAGGAAGATGTATCTACACTTATAAAAGTAAAATGACTATTTAAAACTTGATATTAAAATATTTTAGTCTCTAAAACTGAAAGAAAGGATCATAATTCACATCTATTGATCATTTTATTTACTATTAACAACAATTAGTCATTTGATCTAACTTTTAATTAGTCCCAAACTTTATCATGCATCAATTACTTCATGTGTTCAGGACAAATCAAATTGTCATCAACTAAATTAATCATGATTGGGAAAATTAGAGATTACATTGTTCAATTATGTTAAAGACTAAATTTGTTAATAATACCGAGTTTAATGAATTAAGTAATTGGAAAAATATCTGAGACTAACATTATAATATTGTAAAATAAATTGACTAAGTATTAAAAATGTATTTAAAAAAATTAAATTTAACTCAATCTCACAAAATTAGTAAAAATAAATTTTAAATCTAATTTAATTTCACAAAATAACTTGAAAAAATTTGCACCATTTATATATAACTAATTTTATTTTTAATCAATACGAAATTTTTAACAAATGTTTCATGTGTGTTAATGATTTCTTCATAGTTTAAGAATATGTAGAAAATGAGGTTAAAAATCAACATTTAATTTTTATACAATTAATTAGGATTACAACGGAATCAATTATATCTCTATTTTTCTTTATCTCATTTTTCATTATTCAATCTAAATATATACAACACAAGTGTGAAAAACTGAAAGTGTTAGCTTTTGAGAAAAGAAAAAGAAAAAGTTTGCAAAGTTAATAGAATGGAGTCCTTGGGAATAGCAAGAAAACTTTAGTGACTATTGACTAACACGCGCACAGGAATAAGTAAAAGCAAAGTGTGATGATCCTTAGGTTTTTCAACTCATCCATCGAGGTTATCAAGAATCACATCATTGTCCCTTAGTTTCGGAATCTTTTCTACCATAAATTCTTTTCAATTTTAGTTTTTACTCTCAAAATTTTTAACAAACAAAATCAATAATCACATTAATGTTAATGTTCAACATCTCATATTCATTTCACTGTATAAATAAATACACTCCTCACTTTATATACTCATGTTATTAAGTTTAAAATTTAATTGCATAAAATTATTTTAAAAAATTATCTTAAAAGAATTTATTGTTTATTAAATCCATATATTATTTATAAGATGCATTGAAGATCTCACTCGATTAACTTACATTACATTTACAATTTACTTCTTAAAAATTAAGTTTGGTTGTGTGCATGAAAATAGAAGGCCCACGTCGCACTGAGCCACTAAGTCTGACATAAAGTGGAAAACGACTATGTTTTCCTTTTCATATTGAAAAGTGAAAAATATAGTCTAATTTTGCAGCTAATAAAACATGCAAGTGGCAAACAACAACCAGATTATGTAAGATACTTTTTTTTTTATTTTAAATAATGGAATAGGGTGACACATTTATATTTGATACACTTTTTTTAGTAAAATATATAATAAAAGAAGTAAATTTTTATATTTTTAGAAGAAAAAGAATTTAAAAATGGAAAAGGGTAAAATTTTATATAATATAAAAAATAAATTTTTGTATTTTTTTCTTAAAAATAACATCAAACAAATGTAAACAATTTATATATGTCAAAATATTATTATTTTTCATTTCTAAAATTACAGAAATGATATTTTGACGTACAATTTTTTATATTTATTTAATATATATATCTTTTTTTACATTTTATGTTTTTTTTAAAGGTATAAAAGTTTAGTTTTTATGACTGTTTTATTGTAATAATTTGGGTAAAATTAATGTAAGTGTATATTTGTTAAAACTATTATGAGAAAACATGCAGGGTCCCACAAGACTAGCATGACCACCATGGACCCTGATGCTCCCCACAAGGCTGAATAGGAGCTGTTGAACATATCACACATTGCTGCCACTACAGTGCATGATCATGATGCAGTTCTTCCTCTAAAAGCCTTCCTGTTTCATGCATTCTTTCAAACACCATAGCCACTAAGATGATGGAGAAAAAGTCAGTCCCTAAATACTCATGCTCCTACTCTGAATTTGGCTTCGGAGAAGGATCAAACTCCTACAACTTCAACGGGCCACACCAGAAGGGAACTGGATTCTGTGCAGCAAATGATCCAGAGCTCAAGAGGAAGAAGAGAATCAAGTCCTATAACGTTTTCACTGTCGAGGGAAAGCTTAAAGCAACTGTCAGAAACGGCTTCAAGTGGATCAAGAACAAGCTTGGAGATATTCGGACTGGTGTCTGAACTCTTTTATATTTATATCATTAATCATTAATTACAATTAATGTCTTCTTCTTCTTCTCAATTGAATAACTTCTTTTCTTTCTCATTTATGTTTTTCGTTTTCTAGCTATTATCTAAAAGCAAAAAAGATTCCTATAAGATTTTTTCTTCTAATTAATATTAACTCGAATGTTAACAATAAGTGACTAATTTCCTTATTTCATGTGTGGATAGTTGAGACTTCTTTATAACTCTAATTCAGATTAGCTTAAGACAGTAATTAAGTTCGGCATTAAGAAATTAAATCCATTTTTCTTAACACACTACTAGAAAAAACAGTTACTGACGCGTCATATAGGCTTTGGTTAAGAAAAAACCGAGCATAAAGACCTGTATACCTCGGTTTAGAGAAACCCGAGGTGGAAGGAACATATTGCATTGGTTAGCTGTAGAACTGATCTACATGGCGTCCTACAAATTAGACTTTTGGCTGATAACTTTTTAGAAAAAGTCCTATTGCATCAGTTGGTAGCAGTCCCGATGCCTATAGGCCTGTCACAACCTACAACGCCACTGCAAACCACTCAAGACTGTGCTATTGCGTCGGATAGTTGGTGGAACTCAAGCATATGTTTGGAGTTAAGGGTTAGTTGAATAACCAAAGCATATCCTCACTCACAATTTTTCCTCACGCGTATCCACTTAACCTACTGTGCATTTCCTCCCTCTATTGCATTTTCTCTCTGGCCATCACCACCTTTTGAACCTCCATTTTCTTCCTCGGCTGAACCTCTGTTTTCCTCCTTCCTCGCGGCCTCTCTTCTTCATCTTGTACACCTGAAGTTTCTCCATTTTTCCTACATTGTTCATCCATTTGTTGTGAGAATTGGTTCACTGTCGTTCTCCCACTCTGCCGTTGTCGTGCCGGTTGCCGTCATTGTCTGGCTGCCACCATCGTCGTTGGTGCTGCACGATATGTTGTTCAAACCCTCTTTATCTTGTTGGTATATTGGTTGAGACTTGGTGCAATAAGAAAAATCTGCTCTATGCGTTTTGCTTCCTGTAAATTATTGAATGAATAGTGGAAGATTGGTTGGTTTTCAGAAAAACTGAGTCATAAATAAATTAGGAAGCTAATGTATGTTTGGCACTAATTTTATTAATAATGTTCAATGCTGCTACTGAAATTTGCAGCTAATTAGTGTGGATCAAGTGGAAAGAACATTGATCAAACTGCAGAGAAAATTATAAACCGACACAACTGTTAAAGTCTGCAATACGAATAAATGATGTAGTTTTATTCCTTTATGTTATGGTACATTTACTAAGTACAACAAGTTTACAAACACTTCTTGTAGGTTAATTTATCAATTCATAACTTATAAATTATAAGTTTATAGGCTAATAGTTAATTTATTAGCTAAATACCCGTGACATTATTTACCAACCAATTTTGTTAAATACATCTTGTAAGCTAGTCAAATAAGTTACTGCTAACTTATTGATTTTATTATAAATATATTCTAACTATTTTTGTCGTTGTAATTTTCTTGATTTATATAAAAAATGGATTTTCTAAATTATTTTTAATTTATTGAGGATGGTGTTTGCATTTTGAATTAAATTAGAGATACTTTTAGAATAATACATTACACTTACTAGAATTTGTAGTTAAACAAACTTACATGACTAAACAAAAGAGTTAAGTGAATTATTTTCTTATACTATTTTAGTTTAGTGGAAGTACTATTTTGTGAAGTGTTAAAGTGTGTAACTGTTAACTATTAAATGTTTTATTTTACGTACGTTGTTATAATAATTTCATATCTCTAACCATGGATTAATATAGCACTAATTAATAAATTATTTATAGTAAACTCTTTAAATTCTTAAAAATAAAAATTGTTGATGTTATTAATTTATCATAGCACTTAGCTTGTTAATGGATTAAAACAAAATTCTGTAGTTTGGATTGTATATGATATACATATTTTAATACTTTGATTGTTTTATGTTTCCAACTTCCAAAAGTACAATTCAAAATATTTCTCAATAAATTTCGAAAGTTGGAAAAATGAGACAACCAATTTCATAATTATTAAACAAATAAATCTAATTGATTAAAATCATATAAAATATTATAAATCAAATAATAATAATAATAAAATAAATAATAATATTACTAAAATAAATAATAGTAAAAAAGTTATACATAATAACAACAATAAACAATAATATAAATAATAGTAATCTTTTATTTTTATCAATTAAATCATTTTTTAATCTATTAAATCTATCAAATTTTACTCTTTCACTTTCATAATCCTTCATCTCAAATCGTCTTTATTTTTCATCATCTTTTCGATAATCTACCTTCTAATCCAACCACAGGCTAAGAGTTATGCTTAGCTAGCTGAGAAAGACTAAGTGTGGCATGGTCAAAAGAAGATATTGATGTTTTGGAACTGTTATATGAGTGGTTGTAAGAGTTTATATATCTTGAAATTTTTGTCGTGTTTATGATATGAAAATGATAGTTATCATCAATAATAATTTCTTATAACTATCGATGTATTATTCTCACTTGTTGTTTGCTTCAATATATTGTTTGCTTGAATATATTCCATATTGTATATGTAATTATTTGTTTGCTTGAATATATATTGTTATTGACAATTAGCCTTAGTTTCCCGTTTGAGATTCAATACACAAATTATTTACTATTTCCAAATTTTTTGAACAAACATACTTTTTACAAAAGAATAGAGGAGATGGTATAATAATTTACAAGTATTGAATCTTGAATTGTCCGGTTGGATAGTTTAAGAAGAGTAATAACTTTTTTCATAGTTTATTATATACATATCAGTTTTAATATACATGTCTTAAATTTCATGAAATTTTACAGTTGTGTTTTGTATTGATCTTCGGGTGCATATTTGATTGTGATTTATAATTACTTTCATTTCGTGTAACCTGAAGACCAATGCGAAATGCTGGTAAAATTTCGTGAAATTTAAGATATGTTGTTTCAAATTAATATGTTTAATAAATTAAAAAAAGTGAATCTTCTTGAATGGGATAGGGTCACACCTTGAATACAAACACGAACAAAGTGATCATTCAGAATTATTGAAATTGTGTAAATAATTTCAATAAATATGCGTACGGATCGAGGGTGGATGAATTTACCACACATCAACACTGAGTACAAGAGAGGGGTAGAAAAATTTAACTTTTGAAAGTTGTTTTCAGTTCCATGACAAGTCAAGTCAAAGGAGAATAAATTTTGAGCTTAATTTTCATATTAATATAGATTGTTTTTACACTGTTGATTAGTTCAAATGATCTTAGACTTGTTTTTTTTTTAATTAATTTTTGGAAATTTCCTAATTATATTATACATAGCTAAATAACAATAAATAAATATAAGTCTAGTATATTAAAAATATATATAACGTGATTCTCCCTCCTGCTTTCTTTACCCTTTTATGCGTGGGTATCATAGTTATTTTAATCACTAAGGATACCAATCGATTGCAAGTCGAAATATCATAAAAGTAAAATTCTTAACAGAATTATTATCCTACATATATACGTAGCAAAATTTAACTCTATTTTTTTTAATAATAATATTTAACAACCCACATACTCTTCAAGTCTTGGAAAAAGATATGAAAATTTAGCTTATTCTAAAAAATAGATAAATATGAATTTTCAAAACCAACTCAGAACATCTTTAGTAAAATATTTTATTTTGGGATTTAAAAACTTTTTAATTCATGCAATTCAACCATAATAAAAAATTTTATTTAAATTTTCTCTTAGTATAATAGCAAATTTAAATAAAATTTTGGTTTAGGTTTTATCCTAAAAAATCGCATCAAAGGCAATCACAACCACCATCAAGCAATAATTTGATGAGTCATGGCTAACATGGAGACAAATCCCTAAGTTAGTCAGAGATGTCTTCTTCAACCGTTGTAAGGTACACACTTTTCAATACATGTAAGTTAATTAATTTGTTACATGTGAGAACTTACAAAATTCTTATGATTGTTGACTTAATTGATATTAATGTGTTACAAATTTGCTAAAAATATGTGCTTTTTATGAGTGAAACTACATGCCAAAACTAAAATTGTAACTTGGTCAAGGTCAGCATATGAAACTTTTGGATGTTTGGCCTTCACATCCTCTGTTGTAAACCAAAAGAAGTGAGAATTATAAAGTGATAGAAAAAGAAAAAAACTAATTTTAGATGACTCATCATAGAACACAACTTCTGTTTCCAGCCCCTTGTTTGCTTGTTTGCTGCGTGCTTCAACTCTCGTGCATTCCTGATACAACCATTGGGGCCTCATGTTCTTGTCTTAACATCATAGGTACCAACATCATGCCACCTACAAATAAGATATAAAAGTTAGCAAAAAGTTTGTTGTATGAAATATACAATGGAGATAAAGAAATGAAAGTAGCTACAAATTATAAGTAACATATGCTAATCGAAGCATGAGAGGGGCACCATTTCTGCTGGAGATAAGAGTGTGAAGGTCATGGCGAGCCTTCTCAATTTCCTTCACATAATCAGCATCAACTATAGCCTTTGCCATTACACCGTCGAGATAAATTTCAGAGAGAGGATTATGAAATGGAAGGTGCAAAGTACAAAATGGTTTTTGCTGTGAAGGGTTTTTATATGAACCTGATGAACGAGAAGTTGATGCTGCCATTCCTAGGAAGGGATTACTTTGTCGTAGCTAGAGAAAAATAATTTGTTTTGTTTCCTTCACAACCAACACATTCATTTCTAACAACCAATAAGATTAATTTCCTGAATTAGAAAATCTTAGTGATACACTTTTATACTTTGAACTTGTTTATTTATTGATTTTAAAATATAAAACTTTTTCAACTTTTAAGATTTCAACACTTCTACTTATTCAAACCTATTATTTCTAAAATAACAGAGAAAGGTTTCATGGAAGCCTGAAGATGAGGAAAAGGTAAAAAGAAATTTTCACACCAAGGCATCTCATAGACTCTTAGAGATGTATAAAAAAGCTAGAACTCAAGGAAAAAAAACCTGATTGGCTAGGGGACGATACTTGGAATGGTCTTCTGGAAAAGTGGAACATGCCACTTTATAGACAAAAGTGTGAAACGACAAAGAAGAATCAGACATCTGAAAAGGGTGGTTGTTTGCACACTAGAGGATCTATTAGCGTGTCTGAGCATGTTATTCATTTGGTATGTAACTTGTACATTTTTTTCTTATAATTGTAATCATAAACTTTACAAATATTTATTAACAACTCATTTTGTTTACAGTCACAAGGCTTGGTTGGTCTGTGCATGTTGATGAAATATTTCAGCAGACACATATTTGTCAATCAACAGGGGAATTTGTGGACGAAAGGTCTAGGCGGATCCATGTAAGTTTGTACTAACTCTATCACATTATACATTGTCGGTTTTTAAACCTTATGTTTAATGATAATATTTATTCATTTAACAGGAACAATTTGTTTAAAAATTTTCTCAAATAAGATTTAAGACTACATCTGTTGGTGTCTCAACATCTACTCCTCTAGACCCTACGGAGGAGAAAAGATTGAGAAATCGATGTTGGTTAGAGGCTGTTGGTGGAAAATACAAGGGGCGCGTATACAACATTGGAAATGTCAGTTCCCAAGATGATGTGTGTTGATAGTTGCATCCAACAGACACATCATCTTCTTCTGCTCAACAACAAAATTCAGAAGAAATAGTTAACCTTAAATCACAGTTACAACAATATGGTCAGCAACTTCAAAATGGTCCTCCTACCATTCCTTCCGCCTTCAACAATCGCAGCTGCACAAGATTTTCTAAACCTCCAAAATCCTCAAGTTCAAAATGAAGTACCCAGTGATGTCCAAGCAGAACAACAACCTCCACACTAGCAACCACCACACCAACAACCTCTAGACCAGCAACCACCAAATGAACAACCACAAGATGAAAATGATTATATGCATTATTAGGCATTGTTTAGAACTTATTTCCATTACTGTTGAACTTATTTAGAACCATAACCATAATCAGTTTATGAACTTACCTAATGTTTATTCTTGCACTTATATTGATGTAAACAATATTTATGTATTCATGTACAACGTTTCCTTTGTGGATTAAGTGTATGTGAAAAGCTTATTGGTTTTATATGTCAATGTGCAATGTATAATATCCAGGTCTACTTATTTGAATTGTGAATGTTCACTATAATGTCCAGGTCTGCTTGTATGAATTGTGCATGGGGAACTACTATATACAGGGTATTAATTTAGCTCTTCTTAAACCATTACATACGAATATATCCGTATATAAGTTATATACGGACAAATCCGTATATAACTTATATACGAAACTTATATACGGATATATCCGTATATAAATTATATACGGATATATCCATATATAAGTTTCGTATATACGTTATGTACAATTTTATCACTAGTGCATTGAGGTAAAAAGGTGTGACACTTTAGACTGCAGTTCCAACCGAGGAAATAACCTAGGGATATGACAGCAGTTCTTGGTTGAACCGAGACCAAAACCCTGTTTTTTTTTTAATTTTCGTGTAACCTTTGGCCTCGATTTTACCACAACCGAGGTAATAACCTGGGGATATGACAACGGTTCCTGCTTGAACCGTGGCCAAAACCCCTTTTTTTTTTAAATTTCTTGTAACCTTTGGCCTCGGTAAATTAATCCAATTTCAATCCATACATAAATATTCTACAAAATTACAATCATACAATTATACAATATATTCAACATACAATCAATTCAATCATACAATCAAACAATTAATAAACATTCAAATTATCAATTCAAACATTCAATCATACATAGTTATTCATATTCAACACACAAAAAATTAAAAATTAACAAAATGAAAATTAATAAACAGGATAATATAATCATACAATCAAACAACTAATAAGCATTCAAATTATCAATTCAAACATTTAATCATACATAATTATTCATATTCAACCTACAAAAAATTAAAAATTAACAAAATGAAAATTAATCAACAAAATAATATACGAACTTGGGAGCGTGAAAAACCACACAATAATGGAGAAGATGGAACAATCACGATCTGAAACAGAACAAATTTAAACGAAAAAATACAATACCTACAAAAAAACATAACAAAATGTAAGATTCATAATCCGAATCAATAAAAAACGTATCAAACCAACCCAAAAACTAAAAAAAAAACGAAAAAACTCTGGCGAACAAAACCAAATTTGATCGGATACAAATGTAGGTGATGAAAAATGAGGAAGGAAGTCCTTCTACAGTAGAAGGGAGAAATATCGCGGTGGCGTAGAAGAAGAAGAAATTGTAGAGGGAAATCGCTAGAGAAGAAGAACTCTTCGCGTTCAAGCAAGACAAAAGTTTCACTCTCTATAATATTTTTTTAACCTAATCAAATGTTACTACCTCGGTTCATTATAAAACTTGGGGAATATAGGGGATAAGGCCTCGGTTTCCAACTTAATCGAGGCCTATTCTCCTAAAAGAAATTAAAATTGATCTGAAATGACAATTTTGAAATTTTTTTCAACCTTTATGCTGTGGTTCCACATAACCGAGACCTATTCTCTTAAATATTTAAAATTTGTTTAGATCAGGGAATAGGCTGCGGTTCCCCTAAGAACTGAGGCCTATTCCCTGACAGTCTGACGAATTTTATAAGGACAATAGGCCGCGGTTCCCCTCAGAACAAGGCCTATTCCCTTGCAAATTTATTTCAGGACTGACTTGGCAGGAATATCAGAATTTTGTAGAGACAATAGGTCGTGGTTCCCCTCAGAACCGATACCTATTCCACTGCAAATTTATTTGAGGACTGACTTGGCGGAATGTAAGAATTTTGCAGGGACAATGGGCCGCGGTTCCCCTAAAACCCGAGGCCTATTCCCCTGCAAATTTATTTAAGGACTGACTTGGCGGGAATGTCTAAATTTTGAAGGGACAATAGGTTGCGGTTCCCCTTAGAATCGAGGCCGAAAGGCATATACTGCCGTGGTACTGTTGCAATTGAGGCCTATACTGTCGATATAATTTCAAAAATGTCACCGCGCAATATTATGCTTCGGGTTTTGGTAAACCAATGCATAATGTGCGCGGTAATAAATCAATTTTTTACTAGTGTATCCGTATATAACCCTAGCTATGATAGTATTATATATGAATTTTTGTTCGTATGTAATCCGTATATAACCAAGTATTATATACGGATTTTGAGCCTTATATACGGATTTTGTCTGTATGTAATTAACTTTTTTTCTTAGTGGTATATTCATTTTAAAATGCTAAGTATTTTTTTTATAAGTACACAGTTAATCCTGATTTAATATTCATTTGAAATATAATCTAAAAGTATTATTTATTTATTTTATTTATTAAAATAAATAAATAGAAAATATTAATAATTAATAATGAGCATGAAAATATACAAATTGATAACAAATATATAAACATTTACGAGTATGAGAAATTAAATTTCATCATAATTCTATTAAAATGTTTCCAATACTAGGAAGAAGTAAGATATGTCAAGATTTGAAATCCTTTCATGAATATAATGGTAATCATTAATATTATCGTTCAATATATCTTATTCATCTTTAATTTAATATATGTTTAGATGATGTTGTTTAATGTATACATGTTACGCTATATACAATGTATTATTACAAATCGAAATTTTAGCATACTAACCTATAACTTCTCATTGTGTGATATTTTTGCAAATAACTTCGGCTTAATTATTAATTTAGTTTTCATATTTAAGTTTTTAGTTCGTTTAGTTTTTTTCTTTACTCGATTGAGTTTTTATTTTATTTTTTTAAAAGGAATTAATGTGATTTCTTGTATTAAATTGATGTTAGCATCGTTGAAAAGTATTATATGTCAATTTGTATCATCTTTTATTTTAAAAGTGTTACATGTTAAAACCAAATGAGTTCTAATCATAAGATGAAATTTAACAAATTCTAATAAAAATTAGATGATCAACTAAATGAATAACACTCTGACTGCCATATTAAAAGGTTATAGAATTCTACACTATATTCAACTCGTCAATCATCCCCTTCAACATAGTGTCCATTCAGCTCTTTCCAAGTGCATTGTACTCTACTTGGATAATATATAAGGTCACAACAGACTGCAACCTGACCTTCCAATTGATTGAAGTTCCAAATAATGTAAAGGCTTAATTACCTACTTAGTCTCCATGTTAGGAGGTAATTTTCTGTTTAGTACCCGGTTTTAAAAATGTAGGCATTTGGTACCTATGTTTTGAAATTTGTATCAATTCAATCTTATCCAGTTAACGGCGTTATAATTGATGCGAGAAATTAAGGACGTTAATGAAGATGCATTCAAACATTTGATAGCTATTCCACCCAGGCTATCATTAACGTCCTTAATTTCTCGCATCAATTATAACGCCGTTAACTGGATAGGATTGAATTGATACAAATTTCAAAACATAGGTACCAAATGCCTACATTTTTAAAACCGGGTACTAAACAAAAAATTACCTCATAATATGGGGACTAAGTAGGTAATTAAGCCTAATGTAAAAGTATACCTATAAATAAACTTTCTAATATCAACATTACCTCCAATTCTTTTATAACATTTTTTCTATGTGTAATCCATTTATAAACTAGACTAGTTGTTCCATTCATATTTCTCAGCACCCAATTCAAAGTCTTCCAATGAGCACATCTTGAATTTGCCACACACTAACCATATGCACTAGATTCAGTTTGATATAGACCATTCCATACATGATGCTCCCTACTTCATTAACATAGGGAATAACCTTCATCTTTCTCCTCCCTTCCTCATAACTATGAGCTTGGGTAATTAAGAACTTTGTGTGATGTCCTAAAAGTGTTTCCATAGTGTCCTAAACCTTTCAACCACCTTCTACAAGGATTCTTGTTGAGATAGACATAATATTCCAACTTTTTGATCCATTTGTATGTCAATCCTCAACATTCACCTCACTAGACTAATATCCTTCGTTTCAAACTCTTAGCTTAATTTTCTTTGAGCTTTTTTTTAATTCATTTTATACTGATTGACTATCTATACATACTTTTATTCTATATTGAGGAGAGACAATTGTTAAAATTTCTCCTCTAGAACCTTGTTTACCTTAAGAAATAATCAGATCTCTTTCACCATTTCCTAATAAGTAGACTACTATATGTGGACGATCTCCTCCAAATTTTTATGTAGAAAAATTGTATTCACATCCAACTATTCTAATACTAGACTGTATTAGTGAACATCTAATATCAAAATCCTTATATATTGCTCATCTCACTTATAATATGGGACTTCTGACTCCATACTTGAATTCCTTATAATCTTCCCCTGAAATGTGATTCTCCTC
This sequence comes from Vigna nakashimae, assembly GCA_034642375.1. Lineage (NCBI taxonomy): Eukaryota > Viridiplantae > Streptophyta > Magnoliopsida > Fabales > Fabaceae > Vigna > Vigna nakashimae. Next base: position 22,138,584 of record CM067768.1, read on the forward strand.
TACACATTGCAAACTCCCTTCCATCTCAAAAGTGTTCTACCCTCAAATCTTCTACTTATATAACAATTTTCAAAGATAAACCAATTGTTGGATTTGTAATAATAACAAGCAAGAGAACACTAAAATAATCATGATAGTATATTGAAAAGCTCAATCAAACCATGATGTTGTTTAATGGAATGAGGTAGAAAATTATCCTTAATAGTGGTGTGTTTAGACTAATCGTTTGAGACAGAGATTGTGAGGAATTCAAGTGTGGAGTTATGAGTCCCACATTGAATGAAGATTAGTGAGATGAACAATATGTAAGGAGAAAGACCTATTAAACTAATTTTTTAAGATTTTTAGTAAGAAGTAGTGTTTGATCTCTTATATTTGAGGTGGCTCATGGTTCAAAACTTGTAAAATTCATAACCCCTAGGTTAGGTATTGACTATCCTTAACATGTCCACTTGAAGAGCCTAACAATTGGCGTCGCTTATGACGAATTTTATTTAAGTTTAGTACTTGTGGGTAGAACATTTTCAAGGTGAACAAGAAGTTCACAATGTGAGGATGAGCTCATTTGAGGGAGAATATTCTAAGGAATTCAAATGTGGAGTCATGAATCCCAGATTGAGTGAAGATGAATGAAATGAGCAATATATAAGGAGAGAAACCCATAAACCTAATGTTTTAAGGTTTTGGGTTAAAGATGGCGTTAAATCCTTTATATATGGATTAGTTCATTACTTAAGACTCATCCACATCTCTTAGGTTAGGAACTGACTCTTCCTGGTATGTCAACTTGAGGAACCCAATATGAGGAGTGTTATGCAAGTAGAGGATTCATGGCTAAAATACTTTCAAGGTGGAAGGGGAGTTTGCGAGACTCACCCTTGAAGGAAGATTGTGGGAAATTCAAGTATTAAGCCAGGAGTCCTACATTTAGTGTAAAGGAGTTACATGAGCAATGTACTAGAGAACCTACAAACTATTGTTTTAAGATTTTAGGTTAGATGCGACTTCAGGTCTCTTATGTATGGGTTGACTCACGACTTAAGACTCATCAAATCTACATCTCCCAAGTACCATACTAACTTTTCCTTATATGTCCATTCGTGGAACTTAACAATTATATTCATTATTTTTTGAATTTTTTATACAAAAATTTGTTATTAAAGAATTTTCTTATTTTATATCTTTGGAAACAAATTAGTTACTTTTCGAATTAATATATATTCTTACTTACTTAATAGTAGATAGTTGATTATTGTAAACATTTGCAAATGCTTTAACATTTAATTTGGTTATTTTTTCAAAAGCTTAATACATATGTTCGTCCCTCGAATGAGGAGGTTTGTTCAAAGTGATCCTACGTTTTAAAAAAAGTTTAGAAAGGTCCCAATTTGTGAAAAACAGTTCAAGTTAGTCCTTTTTGCTTACGCTGTTAAAAATCTAAAAGTGCAACTGCCTTCTTGGCCAAAACTTAATGAGTTGTCCAATTTTTCTCATGGCGTGGCACAATGACGTGTCAATTTTGATTTTAAAAAAAACGTTGCTTGCCACGTTGATAACAGTTGAAAAACTGTTATTTTCATGCTTAAAAGTGACACAAAAAGCAATCTTTACACTTAGAAACTAGCTTGAAATCATGCTTTTATCCATATTTTCAGAAATAAGAGAGCTGGACAGGTTTATGCTTGATTTCAGTGTTTTTGTGCAGGTTTTAAGGTGAATTTAGTGAAAGAAGTGAAGAAGGAGAGAGATGGAATCAGAAAAGACATCAAAAAGTGCAAAAGGAGAAGCCGCAGTTATCGTTCAGCGGCAGTTTACCGCTGAGCGGCACTCAGGAGCTCACGGGAGGTCCGTTGAGGGGCAAAATGGCCGCTGAGGGGAAGAAACTACTCACGCACTCACCACTGAGCGGCACACTTATGGGCTTGGGCCTAGATTTTCTGTAATTTTAGAATAGTATATAAGCTTTAGGACGTCCTAGGGTTTGTATCTTTGGCAGAAACGAAGCAAACACTTTCTCTTCCACCCCTTTGAAGGAGGATCTTGGATGCTCAGGCTACCTCTTCACCTTTCTAGGGTTTTATCCTTCATTCTTTCATTATTGTTCATCTAGGTTCACCATGAATATGGTGAACTAAACCTTGTATGTTTGTTGGGGAATCAATGTAATCTTTTGAAGCTCTCATATATGGAATTTGTGCTTGCATCTTAATCTAAGACTTATGCTTTCTTTCATCATTAGTTAGGGTTTTTCCTCTTTCCTCAAGGCTTGCTTTGTTTAACTCATTCAATGCATGATTATTGATTTTGTCGATACGGGAACATACAGGGAAGTCTAGATCCGGGGAATTACTCCCAATATTATATTGGTTGTCGTTAAGCTCCTGTGCTAAAAGAACTAATTACTAGGAATGCTAGGAATTGTATGAACTCGTAATTGGGGATAGGCCTTCTTGACAAGGTAATTTAGAGAGTGGCATTAACAATGATGACTTGAATGTCGAATTCCTAAAATATATGAGAGTGGATAAGATGAAATTGACCCCCAACAACATATTCATATATATATTTCATTGAAAGTTCTTGTCTTTTGCTTTTGCCATTGATCAAAACCTCATGCATACATGTTTATTTTCATCTTTTGCATAATACAATCCAATTATTTCGTCCTTAAGTCTTAGCTAATCAAAGAATCACATAACTAAACTAGGCCGTGAGTCCTTTGGGAGAACGATACTTGGTCTTACCGAGTTTATTACTTGAAACGATTCGATCATACTTGCCGATTGTTCAACAAGTTTGTGACATCATATTTTGGTGATCATAAATTTGTCCATCACACGTCAGTTTCATCTTCCACCTCCAGAAACGTTTGAGCCATAAACTATCATCGTCAACACCTCAGACCACCGCTAAGGCTACTAGCTTCTTTGTAACAACCATATCACATTTTCCTCTCCATGTGCCACCGCAACGAAACCAAAAAAACCACCATAATCTTTTTTGCCATAATTTCAAAAACACTCAAAAACAACCACGTGAACTCCACCAACAACCACGAGAAATCACGACCAGCCACCATGGCTAATTTTCATCTCCTTCCTTGCGATTCAACCATAGTGAAACCTGTAATCCCAAATCTAGGAGCAAATCGCACATCTCCTTCACCACAAAACCCAATCACAATATTCTCTATTATAACCAAAACGCAAGCTCCTCCACCAATCTCCTCCTTTGAAACCTGCAAGAAACCGCAAAGACGTAAAGAAACCCAAATTGAGCCTCATCCATAGCCATTGAGAACCTGCGAAAACCAAATTCCAGATGAACACTAAAAATCCCAAATTTGGAACCCTAATCGTGAGTTCATCGTGAATAAAAAAAACGGCCTAAGCCTCTCACGAAAATCGCCCAACCAAGATTCGCCATCAACGCATGATAACTCTTCGAACCTGCAAGCAAACCCTTCATCGCCAATCTTCATCGCGCCATCAACGTTTGCATCTTCTTCAACGCAGAGCATGCAACCCTTTTTCTTTTAACCCCTGTCAAAACATTTTTTTTTTAAATTCAAAATATTTTCTTTTAACCACTCAATGAGAAGGATTGGACACCTTATTGAGTTTTGGCAAGGGGCAGCTGCACCACTAGATTTTTAATGTCATAAGCAAAAAGAACTAACTTTAACTGTTTTTACACAAATTAAGACTAGTCTAAACTTTTTTTTAAAATGTAGGACCACTTTGAACAAACCTCTTCATTCGAGGGACCAAAATAGATATTAAGCCTTTTTCAAATGTTGAAATTTGTAGACGAATATTGAAGGAGTTTAAAGTCTCGTTGTTATCATAAAGTAATAGTATCTAATTTGAAAAAGAGGATGTGACGTGATCAAGGATGCCAAGAAAGTGTTTTAATTATTATACTTTGTAGTAGAAGAAAACCAAAGGATAATTTTGTGCAAGTTTTGGCAAATGATGGTTCTAATTTTGTGATAGCAAGAAAAGAAAAAAAATTGGTTTCCTTCTGTAATTAAATGTCTTGATTTAATTCTTGAAGACTTTAATAAAATCGGATGATTTCTTATAAGACAATTTTAGGATGCCAAAAAAATCGTAATTTTCATTTATAGGTATACATAGGTTCTAAACTTGTATACCATGTATAACCTCAAAAAATGATATTTTAGAAGTGGTGGTAGTTTAAAAATAGTGAGATTCAATTAGTTTAATATTAAATGATTTTATTATAAATAGTTTTGTTATAAACGAGTTTTATTATTTTACAACGTACCACTTCTCTAGAAAACACTTTTATAGAGTTCTTTACCTTCTCTCAAAAGATTTTAGCATCTCGATCATATGTTTGATCATTAGGAAGCTCCTAGTAGATCACGGTAGAGTAATATCCACATCTACCAGACTAATTTCTAGAATAGAGCAGGTAAGTTTCAGCTCCTTTTTTTTCTCTTTCGTTCCTAATTTGAAATCACGCGAAGCAATTCTTTGTCATGCATCTTACTGTTTCTCTTTCTAATTGTCTTGTAATCTGAGGTCTTGAGGACTCGTTCTATTTTCAATTCAGTGTTTTGTAGGCATTTCTAGAGTTCCTTAAATTCTAAGTAAGGGGTCGATGTTTTAGAGCTTCGTTAACTGATGTAATGTAAGGGAAGCTAGTGTTTGTATTTCTATTATTATTGTTGTGTAAATTTAGTGCTTGCATGTATGATAATTTGATTTGATTGCAATCTAGATATTTTGATTAGTATTAGTTCCTTTAAATGATGATTAATGACTATGTGATGGTTGAATGTTTGGTATTGTGTGGTTGTAATGATTTTGTTGTTATGATTACATATAATGAAGTGTATTGAGGCTTAATATTGAATTCAAAGTTGTTGGAGTGAAGATTAACCAATTCTTGCGTTTTAAGGTCAAAAATAGAGGTTTTAAGAGTAACTTTGAGAGATAGGTATTGTAATGAAAAATGACTAGTTTAGTACACTCATGGAGTCATTTGAAACTTGTCTAGACTCTTAGTTAAGAGAAATTTGAGGTAAAATGAACTGGTAGTTGAAATGTTGAGTTTTGTATGGTTTTAGGTTCAATTTTAAGGGTTTTAACCACTAAGATTCCAAATTAGAAGTTATGGGCTATAGGTAATGATTTGTAATATGTTATTGGGTCTATTAGAACTTGTTCAAGTGGTTAGGTTGCATAAATTTGGTGTATAATGTGTAAATTTGATTTTAGGTGCTTCAGAGTGTCAAAAACGGTTTGGTGCAACTAATCTTGAGTCTAATGATTAAACAAATAATTATTTTCACTTATAAATTTGTTTTCCTATCAATTCTAATGTTTAAGGAACCAACTTGATTAATAGAACAAGTTCTTGGAGCATAAAAATCCATTTTCGAAGTGTTTTGGGTGTTGTCATGGGGCTTGGGCGTCCCTGGGAGCTCCATTCCACAGGCACCAGTGTTAAGCGCCTGTTTCAAGTAGTTAGGGTGTTGAGTGCCAACTTGGGTTCCCTTAAGCGCCACTGCACCAATTTTGAGGGGGTTGGGGTTAGGGTTTTGGATATCATTTTTAGATGTTCAATAAGTCATTTTAGAGGTTTTAGACCCATTCAGAGCTGTTCTTGAGGGTTTCCAAGTTGTTTTCCTTACCTAATGTGGTATCACGATGCTATAAAGAAAATTTGTGTTATTTTGTGGCTTCTGATGACTTGTAAGGGTGTTTCCAGTTGTTTAATGTATAATCAAAGGTTTCATGTGATAGTATGCAATGTTTGTGTGAAGTATATCTATATGTATGTGTGTGTGTGTGTCTATATATATATATATATATATATATATATATATATATATATATATATATATATATATATATGATTATGAGATGAATATGTTGATGATGAATATGTAGTTGATTGTGTTAATGGTTTTGATGGACGTAATTCCATGACCCTCGTGGAGAGGTTATATGGTGGTGCCCTGTATTATTGTTGTATGAATGTATGGAGTTTTGTACTGGGAGTTTATCCTGACGCTCTCAATAACCTCAACTCAAGTAGAGGTTGTTGGTTATGTCGTGGAGAGTAGTAGGAGGTCCAATCTAGGGGCTTTACCTTGGTTAATGAAATTTACGGACTAACTTTGTATGGTAGGCTGAGGTAGGCCAACGGTGTTATTATTACAAGTGCATAAACAACCCTAGTTCGACATTCGTACTATATCCGCATGAGTCAAGTCAAATGTATTGATATTATGATGTATATTTATTATGTGTGTAATATAATGTATAATGGAATATTTTATTGTATTATGATGAATTGTTTTACCGCTAGCTTACTTTTGCTTTGTGTTGTCTGTCTTTGTGTATGTTTTCTCTTTTATAATGATTACCTTAATGGTGTGAGTTTAGGGAGACATTCTTTACAGTTACTCCAGTGGGAGGTGAGGGTGAAACAGGTTGAAAGTTAGATGATTCTATAGGTGTAGATCTTGTCTTTCATAGGTTTGTTTTCTTGTAGTGGTTTCACTATCATATATGTAATATTTTATTTTATTAGTATTTTACTATTAAAAATGGAATGTTACATACAAAGCCCTCCCAAGGAAACAAATTAGCTTGATCTCATAATATTTCTAACCAATTTTCTCATCTACAATGCATAATTCAATAAAAGAATGATATCCTATATCTGCTTGTTAGATAGGAATAAACAACTAGTAATCATGCTAGAAAATATGAATCTAAATAAGTTGTATACCTTATTTTATGTGATTGTAAATTTTAGAAATCCACATATAAAAGTAGTAAATGACACTCAAAATTTGACATGCCCATATATCTATGAAGTTAATTATGGATAAAACTAAAAAATAAATCATTACAAATTTATATGATCAATATTTAAAATAAAATGTGTAGAAGATAATTGATATGTATTAGATTTTTCAATCACATAAACCTATTCATGTTTTTTTTCTTGTTACTTTAATTCTAAGGCTATACATTTTAAGATTAAAACAGAATAACTTCAATGCTTATTTTATTTTTGTTTCATGGAGGTGTCATTATGACAACAACTTCAATAAAGATGAGTAAGTTTTATACAATTTATACACTAGTACAAAAATCGCATACAACGTCGAATATTTTGAGCTTTTAACAGCGAGTTAGCAAAAAATGTCATATCAGGAGACGTTAAATTGACGTCGAATTTAAGAAATTTGACATTAAATTAATGTCGAATTTTGTCAATATATGATGTTAACACTTAACGTTGAATTTTGTCAATACTCGACGTTAATTATTATTTTTTGTTTCTTTTAATTAATTGTGATCCTTTTTTACATTTCTACAATACCTCAAAAGGAGAAAAACAAAAAAATTTCAGTTTTTGGTATTTTATAAAGCATGAACTATGAACGTGTAGTGTAGTATCTGTCGCAACCGGGATCACGACAGGGGATGACGGCGAGACTCTTAAAAAACAAGTTTGAAAATCAAGGTTTGGAGTCACCACCATAATTTATTCTAGAAAACTACGGAAAAACCATAAAATAAAGACATGGTCTACGAAACAAAAGATTATGGATTCGGGAGTCGGTTACGCGTAGGAAAGGTGTTAACACCCTACAGCGTCTGCCCAAAAGCAGTACCTTTAATTAAATGTGCAAAGATAATGTGGTTTTCAAAATGTCATTTTCCCCTGAAAACAACAATGCAAGACAATACAAAGAAAAATATTTTTTATTTTATTTTTAGGAAGCCCAATAAGGATTGACCTTGCTCCTATGTACTCTCATGTGAGAAATCAGGGGTATGTAGTTCTTTTGAAAATGACTTGGAAATTTGTTTGGAAAATATGCTTGAGAATGATTATGAAAAATTTTAGAGTTTTAGGGAAGTGAACCTGACAAGGCTTGTCTTGCTCCTACGTATCTCCACTTTTGATGGAGAATCAAGGGTCACGTAGTTCTGGCTCAAATTAAATGCATGAGAATTTGATATTTTTAGCATTATGGAGATTTTACATTTTTTTAGTATTTTGATATAATATTTAGACTTTTGCGTAATGAACACTAGGCTGATGTGTACAATCGCACGAGTATTCACATGACTTTTTGGTTTGTTTTATTGTTTTGTGTAATGAACACTAAGCTGATGTGTACGATCGCACGAGTACTCATACGATTTTTTTTGTTTAAGTTATTGTTTTGCGTAGTGAGCACTAGGTCGATGTGTACGATCGCACGAGTACTCATACGACTTTTTTTGTTTATTTTTATATTTTAGATAATGAGTACTAGGCTGAAGCATATGATCGCAATAATACTCATACCGTCATTTATATTATTATATATTTTTTAAAGTTTTATATATTCTTGTCATTTTTCTATTTTGCTTTTTATTAAGAAAGAGAGATGAGTTGAAATATCTATGAATTAAAAATGTGAAAGAGCATAAGATATAATTGTGGTAGAAAACAAGATAAATTTATAAACTAAAAAAATGATCAAAATACATATATAAATAGAATGAGAAGAATATGTTTACCTTGTTGAAGGTTTGAATGATAAAGCAAAACCTTACTTGTAATAAATTGTGAGAAGAGGTAGATGGAATGTGAAGAAGATGACCTTCTAGTAGAAATGTGGTATGGGATTTAATATGTATAGAGGGATTAGGAAATAGTAAAATGTGAGAGAAAAATGAAGTAGAGTTTTGGGATGGAATGAAGAGGTTTTGAGAGAGAAGAGATGAATATTATGTAAGTCTGTGCAAAAATGAAGTGAAGAATGAATGAGTAAAAGAAATAATAATTCTGTGTTAAACAAAATATAATTTTTTAAAAATGAGTGGAAACATAGGAAAAGTTAAGGTGGAAAATAAGTAAAAGAAATAATATAAAAAGTTAGTGGAGAAACTAGGTGAAATAAAACATATTAAATAGTAAAAGTTAATGTGAAAAATTATGTCAAAAGAAATAATATAAAAGGTGAGTAGATAAAGTAGGTGAAATAAAATATAGTGAATAGTAAAAGTTAATGTAGAAAATAAGTGAAAGAAATAATATAAAAAGTGGATGGAGAAAGTAGGTGAAATAAAATATAATGAATAGTAAAAGTTAATGTGAAAAATAAGTGAAAGAAATAATATAAAAAGTGGGTGGAGAAAGTAGGTGAAATAAAATATAGTAAATAGTAAAAGTTAATGTGGAAAATAAGTGAAAGAAATAATATAAAAAGTTGGTGGAGAAAGTAGGTGGAATAAAATATAGTAAATAGTAAAAGTTAATGTGGAAAATAAGTGAAAGAAATAATATAAAAAGTGGGTGAAAAAATAAGGTGAAATAAAATATAATAAAGAAAGGTAAGTGGAAAAATTAGAAAACTTAGAAAAAAAATTAAATAAAAATAAATATATAAAAAATGTAATAATAAATTAAAAATGTATGTGATGTGGAAGGTGATGATGTGGAGAGTTGGTGTGATAAGAAAAAAAAATGGTGAGGAAGTAAAAAAAGTGTAGAACTATTTTGGACCATTGAGCTAAGGGTTTAAAAGTTAATTTGGGACTGCAAATAGTAAAACAAATAGTCTTTTTTATTTATTTTTTATTTTGATGAATTTAATTTATTCGGACAAAATTGAGTGTTGACAGTATCAACAACAAACAATAATAACCAACAACAAACAAGTTCAAACAAACAACAACAAACAAGTTCAACCAAACAAGAACAATAACCAAGTTCTACAAAAATTAACCTTCAAAAGGTGGGTTCGTCAGAATAAAGTTTCACCACCAATGAGAGACAAAGCAAAATGCGCCTATGAAGGACAAAAACATGAAAATAATCTGTTAAAATAAACAAAAATCATACATAAAGTAATTAATTAACATGCATTTATATCAAATGAAAGAAAGATTACATGTGATGCTTGTCAAACATAAAAGTTTGAAAAGAGAAGAGAGTATCGTGCGCTAAGATAATGAATTTTCAATCTCCTACTCAAATTTTTATGTAATTCACTAACCTTTTAACGTCGAATTTAAATGACATTCGACGGTTTATATCTTTTTATGTCGAATTACAATTCTAAACAACGTCAAATAATTACATTTATTTACAAAAATGTCATCGCACATTTTTTATGTTAGCTATTCACGTTGAACATGTGACGTTATACACTATATTTGTACTAGTGATAAGAATTACTAAAAAATTATTTAAATAAAAAGATTAAACTTCCGCTTGATCAAGAACTTAATAACTCGAAGAAAGTCAAAGGATTTTTTGAAAGAAACATGAGAATAAATATTTGGGATAATAAGCAAACTATTAAAGCTTTTAATTAATCTTCATGATCTTGTAAAAGACATGACAATTGTTATTACATTTGTTTATGTTGACTAATAATTTGAAACTTTACCTATTTGATGGGGGAAGTTCTATTCATGAGGACAAAGTTACAAAATTTAGTAATAAGGATGTTGAGCATCTTCTGGTGTTATTGAGTGCAAAAGAAATCGGAGCATAATTGATCAAGTACATACTAAAAAGAATAAACAAAGGTTAAGTTCTCTTATTTTTGTTAAATATAATCTTTAACTTGAGATCTCGCAAAAAATTTAAAGATGATAAAGAAGATATTAATGATTTAATATAATATGTTTAACTGTTTTGATTCAAATGATTAAATTATTGAAAAATTTAATCATTGCTTACCATAGGATGTATCATGGATAAATGTACAATAATATGTTGCTCTTGAAGTAGGCGCTCCAAGAAAAAAAAATGACAAAAGTATTGGTGCAATTAAAGTTAATCATAAATGTTATAATAATATAAAATTGTTTGTTTCTTTAATAACAACATAAAGTTAATCACGTGCAATATTTTGGGGAAGATTTAACCTCTAAACTATCATGTATTTGAATTTATTCTGATTTATATATGCTTCTTTCATTAATTGTTAAGGTTATTCCTCTTTGCTCTATGCTTGTTATGTTTAACTCATTCATGGCATGATTATTAGTTTTCTTTGATATGGACACATATAGAGAAACCTAGATCTAGGAAATTTCTCCCATGGGAACTATTGCGTAGACATAGGGATAGAACGCTTGGTTGTCTTAAGCTTTTGTTCGTAATGCAAAATTAATTATAAAGGATACAAGAAATTGTGATCTAGTAATTAAGGATAAGTTTTTTTCGCCGAGACATCGGGTTGTAAGTAATTTAGAAAGTGATATTAATATTTAATAAAGAAGAAGAATTCATATATACATAAGAGTGATTAGGTGAAATGTAAACCCCAACAACATCTTCATCTCATAGTTTCAAACTCATCATCATTCACTTTTGTGTTTCTCTTCAATTGATCAAAATTGCATTCATATTTACTTTTCTTGTTGTTACATTTACAAACCCTAAATTGTTCTTCAAAAGTCTTAATTAGTTAAGTAACTACATGATTGTGTAGTGTTATGAGTCTTTTGAGATACGATACTTGGTCTTACCATTTTATATTACTTGATATGATTCGGTACATTGTTGAGGTCTTAAAAGTTATCTTATAAAATGGCCTTAAAAATTTACACTTCATCTTAGCTCTTTTTCACTCATCAATTGTTAGACAATGTTTAAATTTTTTGTCACATATAGTGAAACTTCCAAAAACATAACAATACTTAAGGCCACTTTCAAGCATTAAAATATTGGAATTCCATTCAATATTCAATGGATATAAATGTTATTTTCATGCTTTTGATTTCACATATTCAATTCTTTCTCTAATTGCTTTTGCAAAACAATTTCAACCACTATTAAACCCCTTAAACTATCAAACTTAAGATATGAGTACAACACCTTACATGGAAAAATACACCATCACATAATAACTTATTTTGTAAACTTAATTATCACCCAAAATTTGTTTCATAGGATCATTAGAACTAAACATTGTTTAAAGTTATAGAAAATATTTTCATGTCAATTCTCCACCTAGTCAAACACTTTATTTGTTAAATCATTAGTCATACATGGAGATTCCATTTAAAAAATAGAATTTTACCATTCAGTTTCCAATATTTTCAACAAAATATATTGTCAAACAAATATATCCATCTTAAGTACAAGTAATACAACAATCTAACGTTAAACGAATTCAATTATAACATTAAATACAAGCAATCCAACAATTTAACGTTAAACAAATTCAATTATAACATTGATGCATTCATGTTTCAAGTTCTCCTTCATTTCACTATAACTCGGTTCAAACTTGTACAACCTATGACTTAACTAAGTTACACTTGTTTTGATTCATAAGAAACAAAAAAATAATCCATTCTGTTTCGAACCATAACGAGCTAAATTTTCTCTCAAGTTATAATTCATTTTGACATGTCTAATCTTGATACAAAGAAGTTACAATAATGCATATATGGACTTTATGGAGCCTAACCATGTTTAAACAATTTAAACTTGGAATATCCACCAAACAAAAGTATTAAAATAAGGAGTGATGCTCCCTCCACCACCTCATATTCTCCCTACATCTCCCCATTTTTTTTTTAAATTTCAAATTTATCTTTTTTTACTTTTTACTTTTACCAATTTTACTTTTTATTTTTTAAAACCCTAATTCGAATTCCCTCTCACGTTCACTTTTCTTTTCACTCTAAAAAACAAGCCCCTCACACCCCCCACTGTCACTTTCTCTCTTTTTCTTAATTTCCACTTTCGTTAACACAACATTTTTCATTTCCGTTTCTTTTTTCTTTCTTCTCTCCGTTGGTGCATGGTGCGTCGTTCCACTATGCATTCAACAAAATACTTCCTATTCGCATCGTTATAATTGTTTAATTGCACGTGATATTGTACAATGGAACATCAGTCATCATCAGAGCTAGAGACATTGAAACCGTGCTTGTGTAGTTGCAATCATTTATAACAAAGAGCTTTTGTTAGCAAAAATCAAAGATGAAGTTTTGATGATGAACAAATTTGCACAAGTCAAGATCCATAAAGAAAAATTGAAGATCTCTCTATTTTATAAAGCTTTTATAATAATCAAAGTTGGTGTAACAGTGCTCACAAGTGTACTAGGACTGATTCTTGTAATTTATATTTTTATGCTGTTGAGAATCGTCCACAATCTGTTTTAATCGATTAAACCCAGTTTTAATCGATTAAAACCGAGGCTGGCTCTGAAAACCCAAGTGCCCCTGTAATAATCGATTAAAGCTGATAATAATCAATTAGTTAATCGATTAGTCCTGAGAATAATCGATTAACACTAGCCGTTGGGGAATTCAGATTTGAAAACTAGTCGTTGTACTCATTTTAAGCGATTAATACTTGTGTTAATCGATTAAATACGTTAGATGGCCCGTTTTCAAAGAATGGAAGAGTATTTGGCTGAGCCTGTAAAATAGCTCACTCTTGATCTCAAAAATAACTCTTCCCTTGTGCTCTAGTACTCAGAAATCATTGAGACTTGTGTGTTCTTGTTCGGCTTGTGAAACTTGTGTCTGTGGAGCTGGTGAAGTCCTGCTACAATGACAGAGGAAATAGCTGGTTCATCCTTGGTGTGTCTGAGGAGGTGTTCGGAAGAGGAAATTCATCCTTCGTGAAGTATTCGAAGGAGGTGGTCATCCTTTGTGAAGATTCAAAGGAGGTGTAAGTTCGTCTCTTGTGGTTTCAAGAGAGGTGGTATTTCTAAACTGTTACAAATTGTTTTTCTGTGTGACTAATATTTGTAACTTTTTTGTGTTAGTGAAAAAGGTTTATCTTGTTTGAGATAAGTGACTGGACGTAGGATCCTAGTGATCTGAACCAGGATAAAATCACCTGTGCAATTTTTCTCTTTCCCTTACTCTGTTATTTACATTTAATTATCTACTCAGTAAGAAAGAATTAAGAGAAAAATATCAAAAGGAAAAATAAAAGTATATAACAAATTCACCCCCCTCTTGGTTTGTTCCACGCTAATAATTCCGTCGCAGCGATTCTAACAATTGGTATCAGAGCTTGCTTTGATAGTCATTCAAATGGCAGGATCACATCAAACCTTTGCAGAGGGTGCATCAATCAATAGACCCCCACTATTCACAGGTGAGAACTATGCATTCTGGAAGGTAAGAATGCAAATATTTATTGAATCTATTGATTGTGAAATTTGGGATGTTATTGCGTCTGGTTCTTCTCTTCCTACTAACAATATACAGGAACCAAAGCCCCGTGGTCAATGGACCACTGAAGAAAAGAAAAGATTTCAGAATGACGTAAAACCCGGAATATCATTGCATCAGCGTTGACTGTTGATCAGTTCTACAGGGTTTCTGTCTGCAAAACTGCTCAAGAAATGTGGGACGTACTCAGAGTGACGCATGAAGGAACAAATGATGTAAAGAGGACAAGGAAGAACTCCTTAATCCAAGAATATGAAATGTTCCGAATGAAGCAAGGAGAAACAATTTCAGATGTTCAAAAACGCTTCACCAACATTGTCAATCATCTCATTGGACTGGGTAAGTCATTTGATACCGATGAACTTAATATTAAAATCTTGAAGTCTTTAGACAGGTCGTGGCAACCAAAGGTGACTGCAATCTCGGAGTCACAAAACCTCAACACCATGACTATGGCGGCACTATTTGGAAAATTGAGGGAACATGAACTAGATCTTGGAAGACTTGATGAAGAAGAAGCAAAAGCCAAAAACAACAAGAAGAGTTTGGCATTAAAGTCAGAGGTTGAAAGAAGCAAAGGTAAATCGGAAGATGAAGACTCAGACGGAGAGGAAAATTTAAGACTCAGATAAAAAGGCTCAACAGGTTCATGAAATCAGAAGACAAAGGAAGATTAAAATTTGAAAAGAAAGAAAATCAAGGATCTTCCTCACACTATAAATGTTATGGTTACGGAGAAAGGGGGCACTTAAAAGTGGACTGCCCAAATCAAAAAAAGAATGAAGAAATAAAGGAAAAGAAAAACTTCAAGAAAAAGAAAGCCTACATCGCATGGGACGATGACAACGAAACAATTTTCGATTTGAGCGAATCTGATGAAGAAGCAAACATCTGTTTAGTGGTGAACGATGACGCTGGAAGCCAAGTAAGTACATCTAGCGATTCTGATAATTATAGTCAAATTAGTGAAGATGAATTGCATGAAACTTATGCTGCTTTAATAGTAGAATATGAAAATTTAGATAAAGCTCATAAGAAATTGAAAAAGGATTTCAAAAATTTAAAATTAGATTTTGAAAATATTTCTGAAGAAAATAAAGATTTGAAAAATAAGGTTTTATTTTTTGAAAAAGGTAAATTTACTAGTAGTGATGAATGTGCTGCTTGTGAAAATTTTAGGAAACTACTAGAACACACAACCTTAGGAGAATGTAGTAAAAATAATGAAAATAAGGTTGTTAAAAATAAGTATGTTCCTAAAATTAAAAATAAACATAATAATAGAACCCGTAGAACATGGGTAGAAAAAGGAACAACTTATAGGAACACAAAGTTTGTGTCATGCTTTTATTGTATGAAAAAGGGTCATACTTCAAATAAATGTAAAATTAAGCATTATGGTGTTCCAAGTGGTAAATATGTTTGGGTTGTAAAATGATTCCTCTTTTTCTAAATCTAACCCAAAGGACCCATACAAGTAGTTGGGTACCTATTGTTTAATATTTAGAATTTCTTTAAAACAAAATTTAAGAAAATTTTACTCCAAGGCGGATGAAACTATTTTTTTTGGATATCTTCTAATATACAAAGCATATATAGTTTTCAATCGGAAAACATTTGAAATAGCAGAATGTGTGCATGTTGTCTTTGATGATATTGTAGACCTTGAGGCAAAACCTCTTGAGTCAGTTGAATTAGATGCAGGCAATGATGAAGATTTGTAGAAGACAACAAATGAAGCGAAGAATGATGACAATCCTCAAGATGAAGATCTAAACAAATGTGGAAACAACCTAGAGGATTATCATTACGAAGTTGGAGGCATATCTAAAGGGGTAAACATTAGAAGAGATCTAAGAATTTTTAGAAATATCTTAGGATTGAATTTTTAAATGCGTTTCAGTTTTGCATTTTTGAAAAACTAGCCATATTTTTGTATGCTTTAAAATTCCTATCTTATATAGTTCAATGTATGTTTAAACAATGTTTTATAAGTTCTTTATCCTAAAATTATTTACTTTAAATATCCTATTGTGTATGAATGAATCTTTAAATTTGAAATACTTTTAGCTCATATGCATACATGCTTTTATTAAAGGGGAGTATTATCTTAGGGGGAGAACATCAAACACAACTTTTTAATTATGATCAAAAAGGAGGAGAAAATGTTTAAAGCTTATTTACTTATTTGTGTTTATTCACTAATGCACTTTTTCTTCCATAAGTTGTGTTTTATCCATATTATTACTAAAAGCTTTAAATCAAAGGAGTTTTTGATCATCATCAAAAAGGGGGAGAATGTTAGCAAAAATCAAAGATGAAGTTTTGATGATGAACAGATTTGCACAAGTCAAGATCCATAAAGACAAATTGAAGATCTCTGTATTTTATAAAGCTTTTATAATAATCAAAGTTGATGTAATAGTGCTCAAATATGTATTAGGGTTGATTCTTGTAATTTACATTTGATTTATTGTTGAGAATCTTCCACAAGCTGTTTTAATCGATTAAATCCAGTTTTAATCGATCAAAACGATGCTGGCACTGAAAACCCAATTGCCCCTGTAATAATCGATTAAAGCTAATAATAATAGATTAGTTAATCGATTATTCTCGAAAATAATCGATTAACACTAGCCGTTGGGAGTTTCAGATTTGAAAAACTAGCCGTTGTACTCATTATTAATCGATTAATATTTATGTTAATCGATTAAATGCGTTAGATGGCCCGTTTTCGAAGAATGGAAGGGTATTAGGCTGAGTCTATAAATTGGCTCACTCTTTATCTCAAAAGAACTCTTCCCTTGTGCTCTAGTACTCAGAAATCATTGAGACTTGTGTGTTCTTGTTCGGCTTGTGAAACTCGTGTCTGTGGAGCTGGTGAAGTCCTGCTACGGTAAACT
Source organism: Vigna nakashimae (assembly GCA_034642375.1). Classification (NCBI taxonomy): domain Eukaryota; kingdom Viridiplantae; phylum Streptophyta; class Magnoliopsida; order Fabales; family Fabaceae; genus Vigna; species Vigna nakashimae. The sequence goes on from CM067768.1 coordinate 22,155,694, forward strand.
ACCGCTGAGCGGTGACTTCGGCTTCTCCTTTTGCACTTTTTAATGTCTTTTCTGATTTCATCTCTCTCCTTCTTCACTTCTTTCACCAAATTCACCTTAAAACCTGCACAAAAACACTGAAATCAAGCATAAACCTGTCCAGCTCTCTTATTTATGAAAATATGAATAAAAGTATGATTTCAAGCTAGTTGCTAAGTATAAAGGTTGATTTTAGTATCAATTTTAAGCATGAAAATAACAGTTTTTCAACTGTTATCACAACCCCAAACTTAGAACTTTGCTTGTCCTCAAGCAAACAAGATGTAACTCAATCTTCAACCAATTCATATGATGGTTCACTCATTCAAAAATCCTCTTTTTCAAGATAAGTAACAACTTCACTCAAACTTATGACCAAGAGTTCAATCAAGATGTGCACATGCTTTAGTGTTCACAAAGTCATTTAAATTCCAACAAATGCTATTTTTCATGAATGATCAATCAATTAAGCATGGATGTTCATGTGCTCATGGAATATTTCCTCACTAGATAAGGTGTTTCACTCACACACAAGTGTATAAGAGGTAATCACTCATTCACTCTACTATCACAATGTCACATGAATCAACTTTGCCTTTCATTTTACCACAATCAAAAACATTCACAAGCATGCATCATCACAAGGACTTTTCAATGGCTTATAATGTGGCTGGGCTAACAAGAAAATTGGTTTTTCTGGATCACAAAATCCTTGAGTTAAGAGAATCATAATAACACAATCATCTTATTCATTCCCAACTTTCTTTTGCCTTTGCATTTGCATTGAGCTTTACTTCTTTTTCTTTTCTTTTCTTTTTCTTTGCATATTCTTACTTTTTAGCTCTTAGCTCAATGCTCTTCATGTTTTCCCAACAACCCCAAACTTGAACATTTACCAATACCACACAAGATCTTCTACTTAACTCAAGGTAAAGATTTTTCAATCAAAGGTTTCAGTGTATGTTCAAGGCTAAGGGTTCAAAGGATAGAACACAACGTGTTCTCTTTTAGTGGACTAACTTTATGAATTTGGCCAATAAAAAGGGTTCCAACAAACGGCCTTGATCACATGATGCAAAACAAGCAATTGATTCAATCATAGAAAACCTGGGCAAAATCATTCATGCTTTCAAGGTAATAGCATTCAACAATAACAACTCTGGAGCTCAAAATCTCACATATCAGCTCATTCACATTTTGACATACACATCCTGCTTAATTTCACAATCACAATCATGAAATCATGCATTTGTTCACAAAGCTTGTGAATCACCTGTATAAGCATTTTAATGTGCACATCATCTCAACATCAATTAATCATAAGCATCACTCAAGCATTACTTATCAAACAATCACAGTTCATAGCAAACCATCATAACAAACCAGGTGTTCAATAGAGTACATCAAACCCTAATCTAAAAACAAAAACAAATAAATTCAGAAAACTTAAACCACAAAAGCATAATCATATGATAGCATTCATCAGTAAATGCTATCTCAGCTCCTCATCAGTCTGAGCTGTCCTCTGTATCTTCCTCTTCCTCCTCATCTTCATCATCTTCAAATGCATCCTCCTCATCAGCTTCATCTTCTTCCATATCTCTAGCTGAAGCTTCAGCTGCTCCAGCTCCTCCTCCATGCACTGGTTCTTCTGGCCAAGCTACTACATTATGGAATTCATCCATAGTCCACCTGTGGGCTGGAGGTGTATCATACATCCCCACTATCATCTCAGCAGTGGCCACCTGCCCTCTGTGAATGGACTGCAACTGAGCACCTACAAGAGACATATACATGTCCCTCATTTGGAATGGTTCTGCTTCATGTGTATCAGCAGATGTCTGGCTCTGTACTGGCCCTCTCTCTCTACGAGCCCGGCGTGGTGGAACTGGCTGAGCTGCATCCTCACCTCCACAGTACTGTCTGTAATAAGCCTCATCAATAGCTTTTCTTGGCCTCTCAAATGGTGGAACAGAAGTGTCCACCCCAGCTAGCTTGCAAAGGTGAGTGATCAAAGAAGGATGTCCTAGTGGTGCTTTGTTGTTTGAAGTATTAGCGCACACACTAATCTCATCAGCTATCACCTGCCCAATATTAACATTTAAGTTTCTGATAGCACAGTAGATGAATAGTGCCCTATTGAGAGTAATATCTGACACATGTGAACATGGCTGAATGTTGGCATGAGAAAATGTCATCCAATACTTTGCAAGAGGAGTCAAATCCGTCCTCCTAATGTTAACCACTGAGCCAGATCTATTTCTTTGGAAGTGTCCTCCAGGTATACACAGCACTCTCTCCATATCCTCATAATCAGCACCTTCCTCCATGCAAAGAGCAAACTGGCATTGCTCACCAGCCCACACAGTATCCAGGAAGTTGTTGATAGAATCAGGATCATACCTGATAGCATGGCCTCTGACATAGCCCAAATAATTCTCAGCTGGATAATCACCAATCTTCTTTGCATTGGTGTAAAATTCCTTTACCACAGCTATGTTGGCAGGTGTAGGATAAGTGGCTAGCTTTCCCCAATCATTCCCTAACACTTGCTCTCCAAATTGAGGAGCAAAGTTAGGTATCATTCCAACCTTTCTCTCCATCAGAAGTCTCCTGTCCTGAACCACCCTAAAGTGCTTCTCATGTTTCCTAGAGAGGAACTTGCTAGATTGAGGTTGCTCTGGTTCCTTTTCCTTTCTCTTAGTTGCCATGGTTTTCAATCTTTTTCCTGATGAGGATGCCATTCCTACATTCAAAACACAAACAAAACCACAGAACATGATGTTAATCATTAGTAAAACACAGAACACAACTCCTTTCGAAGCTAAACAACCGCTGAGGGCCAGAATTTCCCCTCAGCGCCACCAGTACCACATTCCAGATCACAAAAAACCAGAAAAATCAAATCTGGCAGAGTGCCGCTCAGCGGCAGTTTACCCCTCAGCGGTAACTCTGCAAATTTTTGAAAAACCTGGTTTAAAGCTTTCCTAACTCCACCCAAATGCAATTTTCAGTTTTCCAGTTCATAATCATGCAGTTTAATCGGTTCAAACATCAAATATATCATCAAATCATGCATAGAAATCAAAACCCCTAAATATTCATACTTTGACAATCACATTCAAATTCAAGAACCCTAGAATGAACAAAATGCTTTTTACTTACTTGGGTGGAGATACTAGATGCAATGAGAATGCTTCCAAGCTAGAATGCTCTCTTCTAACCCCAAACTTTGATGGCTCACTAGTGAAAAAGTGAGTGGAAGAGATATTTTCTTAAGAGGGAAGAGTGAAAAGATGTGGAAAACCTAGGAGAAGGTGTGTGGAAGTGTTTGTGCAGAGAAAAGCCTGGAAAGAAACCCTAAAACGCAGCTTGAGGTATAAAACTACCCTAATGGGCTCGGGTCCCGCTAAGGGGAACTAAAGCCCATTCTGCGAGAGTACCGCTCAGCGGCACTTTCGTGATGTGCTCCTCTCCTTCTTTTCTTAACCTACGTGCCTCCCATACATGCCCCTCATTGGTTCCCTGCAATTCAATGTTTAAAAATGCTTATGCAAACCCTAACTAAAATAAACAAACAAAAATATTCAATCAACTGGGTTGCCTCCCAGGTAGCGCTTGTTTAACGTCACGAGCCTGACCCAAAATCCACCAACACCCATCAGTAGGTGTAAAATTTTCTTACCAACACCCATCAGTAGGTGTTACAAACTGAGTATCCTTCAGTAGATACTTAACCACCTAGCATCCTTCAGTAGATGCTATATCTAACAAAATATTTACAAAAATAATGTCCACAGATTAAAAGTTACAAAACCAAAATCAAAATCAAAAGTTTGTAAATCACTGGGTTGCCTCCCAGCAAGCGCTCTTTTAACGTCATTAGCTTGACCCAATAAAGTTCAAGTTCCATCTTCTTTATAGTTGATGTTGTCATTCCACCAACTTCTCAACTGTTTCCTTTGAACTGTTTTGGTTCTTCTAGAATATGGAGACTCTATCTCTATCATCTCCTTCTCTTTAAAGCCCTTCACAACCCACAACTTGTTCTTGATTCTTACAGGTGTGCCAAGTTGGAGTCTTCTTTTCTTCCAGTCTCTAGGAATTTCTTCTCCTCTTCCAATCTCTTCTTCCTTGGGTACCTGAAACAACAAACAATGGTTACCTGAAACCTCAAGATTTTCATCTTTACGTCTAGTCATGGGTGCATCTCGAAATGCAGCTTTATAACTAGCTTCTTCCTCCTTTGCTTGCGTCTCATCTTTGAAGACATCCACCACCACTCTCTCCTCTATGTCCTGGAGCACCACTATACCTTCATTTACATCTATGATAGCCCTGGCCGTTTTCATAAACGGTCTTCCAAGTATGATAGGTATATTCTCGGTCTCCATCTTCATCACCACAAAGTCTGCCAAAAACTGCAGTTTGCCAACACAAAATATAATGTCCTCTGCAATCCCACATGGCTCCTTTGAAGATCCATCGGCCATTACTAGATTAACCTTTACAGGTTTCATTTTAACATTGCCAATTTGCTCCAATAAAGAATAAGGTATCAAGTTAACACTTGAACCTAAATCAAGGAGAGCTTTCTTTACCTTTTTCTTCCCTATAGTACAAGGGATAGAAAAACTACCTGGATCTGATGCTTTAGGAGGGAATGACTCTTTCTTAACAGTTATACACTTTTTTTCCTCATCATCTCTACGTCTCTTCTTTGTAGAGATTTCTTCATCAGATTTTTTGTAAACTGCAATTTTCTGTAGAATCTGTTCCCAAGGTGCTTCATTATCCACCATTCTGAATAATTCTGTGAAGTTCATTTGTTTCTCTTGATTTATTGGAAAAGGAAAAGTGTTTTTTCTTTCTATTTCTCTTCTTTCTTCTGTTTTTCCTTCTTCTAACTCAACTATCTCTTCATTCACACTCTTTACCACTTTGCACTCTTCTCTGGGGTTAACCTCAGTATTAGCCCCAAAATTTCTATTTGGTCTTCCTTCCAATTGCTTGGTAATCTGACCCATTTGAATCTCCAAATTCTTTATAGCAGCTTCAGTGCTCTTTTGAGAAGATTCAGTTTTCTGTATGAATTGCTGAAGAGTTTCTTCCAACCTTGTTGATCTTTCATTAAGCATAGATAACTGTTGCCAAAAGGTTGGTTGCTGCTGCTGCTTATTATATTGATTAGCTTGCCCAGTTTGTCCTTGACCAATGCTCGGATGTGGTTTCCACCCTTGATTGTAATTCCCTTGACGGTATGGAAATTGATTAGCCATGAAATTAACATCCTCCACGGCTTCCACTGGAAAAGCACATTGACCATTGATATGATCATCTCCACATAATTCGCACAACTGGGTTTGTACCTGTGCAACATATTTCAACTCTTTAGGTAATTGAGCAAGAGTTTTAGTCAGAGTCTCCAGCTGTTGAGTTAGAATTTTATTTTGAGCTAGCAAGGCATCATGTGTTTGTAATTGAAGAACCCTTTTTTGTTGCATAGAAGCTCCTCTCTCATTGTGCAGCTCATTATCACTAGTAGCCATATTTTCTATAATCTCTGTTGCTTCCTCTGGAGTTTTCCATTTAATATTGCCTCCTGCTGAGGCGTCTAGCATCATCTTGGTTTGTGAACCAATACCTCCAAGGAAAGTTAAGACTACTTCCTGATCTTCAAAACAATGCGTGGGAGTTTTACGTAACAAACTTTTATACCTGTCCCATGCATGCCCCAGTGATTCTTCCATGCCCTGCTTAAATGAAGAGATCTCTTGCTTACCTTTTGTCACCTTAGATTGTGGGAAGTACTTGTTTAAAAATTTTGTGACCACTGCCTCCCACTCTGTGAAACTTTCTTCTGGGAAAGAATTCAACCAAAGCTTAGCATTGCCTCCTAATGAGAAAGGAAACAAGCTAAGTTTGATAGCTTCATCTGGCACCCCATTAATCTTCACTGTATTGCAAATCTCATTGAATGTAGTGAGGTGCTCATATGGATTTTCATGAGATAACCCATTAAATTGGTTGCTTTTCACCAGTTGAATCAGTGCTGGTTTGACCTCCATATTAGCTGCATTGACTCTAGGTCTAGCTATGTTGTTAAAGTGCTGAGGCCCAGCTATATTGGTGTAGTCTGCAAGAGTTCTTCTAACATTATTGTTCTCCATATTTCCTGTGCTATGAACAGAACCTTGTGGTGATGATTGTAAAAGAGTTTCTGGAGAAGGGAAAAGTTCTCTAGATGTTCGGATTCTTCTCCTCCGTCTACTCTCGTCTAGACCTTCAAGAAGAGGTTCTGTTGTTTTCTTGCTCCTTGTTCTAATTGCTTCCTGCATACACAAGAAAGCAAAACCCTAGAAAATATTTGTTAGCACAAAAAGATATAGGAGAAGATATATACTCAAAAGATAAAAGATTCAGAAGATAAAATAAAATAAGATAGAATAAAATAAAATAAAATCTAATCTAATCAAATAAGATAAAATAAAAATAAAAATAGAAAATAAAAACAGAAATTCAAAATTAAAGTCAAAGATAATCAATAATCACACAAATTAACCAGTTAAACCACGAGTCCTCGGCAACGGCGCCAAAAACTTGATGGACAAATTTATGAGCACCAAAATATGATGTCACAAACTTGTTTTTCAATCGGCAAGTATGACCGAATCGTTCAAGTAATAAACTTGGTAGGACCAAGTATCGTTCTTCCCAAAGGACTCACGGCCTAGTTTAATTATGTGATTTGTTGATTAGCTAAGACTTACAAACGAAATAATTGAGATTTTATATGCAAGACAGAAAATAAACATGTATGCATGAAGTTTTGATCAATGGCAAAAAGCAAAAGATAAACACTTTCAATGAAATTAATGTATGAATATGTTGCTGGGGGTTCAATTTCATCTTATCCACTCTCATATATTTTAGGAATTCAACATTCAAATCATCATTGTTAATGCCACTCTCTAAAGTACCTTTCTAGAAGGCTTCTCCCTAATCACGAGTTCATACAATTCCTAGCATTCCTAATGATCAGTTCATAAGTACAGGAGCTTAACGACAACCAACATAATATTGGGAGAAATTCCCCGGATCTAGACTTCCCCGTACGTTCCCGTATCGACAAAACCAATAATCATGCATCGAATGAGTTAAACAATGCAAGCATTAAGCAAAGAGGAAAAACCCTAACTAATGATGAAAGAAAGCATAAGTCTTAATTAAAAGATGTAAAAACAGATTCCATATATGAGAGCTTCAAAAGATTACATTGATTCCCCAACAAACATACAGAGTTTAGTTCACCATATTCATGGTGAACCTAGATGAATTACAATGAAAGAATGAAAGAATAAACCCTAAAAGGTGAAGAGGTAGCCTGAGCATCCAAGATCCTCCTTCAAAGGGGTGGAAGAGAGAGTGTTTGCCTCGTTTCTGCCAAAGATACAAACCCTAGGACGTCCTAAAGCTTATATACTATTCTAAAATTACAAAAAATCTAGGTCCAAGCCCATAAGTGTGCCGCTCAGCGGTAAAGTACCGCTCAGCGGTAAGTGCGTGAGTCGTTTCTTCCCCTCAGCGGCCATTTTGCCCCTCAGCGGATCTCACGTAAGCTCCTGAGTGCCGCTCAGCGGTAAACTGCCGCTGAGCGGTGACTTTGGCTTCTCCTTTTGCACTTTTTAATGTCTTTTCTGATTTCATCTCTCTCCTTCTTCACTTCTTTCACCAAATTCACCTTAAAACCTGCACAAAAACACTGAAATCAAGCATAAACCTGCCCAGCTCTCTTATTTCTTAAAATATGAATAAAAGTATGATTTCAAGCTAGTTTCTAAGTATAAAGGTTGCTTTTAGTATCAATTTTAAGCATGAAAATAACAGTTTTTCAACTGTTATCACTCGTGTCTGTGGAGCTGGTGAAGTCCTGCTACGGTGACAGAGGAAATAGCCGGTTCATCCTTGGTGTGTCTGAGGAGGTGTTCGGAAGAGGAAATTCATCCTTCGTGAAGTATTCGAAGGAGGTGGTCATCCTTTGTGAAGATTCAAAGGAGGTGTAAGTTCGTCTCTTGTGGTTTCAAGAGAGGTGGTATTTCTAAACTGTTACAAATTGTTTTTCTGTGTGACTAATATTTGTAACTGTTTTGTGTTAGTGAAAAAGGTTTATCTTGTTTGAGATAAGCGACTGGACGTAGGATCCTAGTGATCTGAACCAGGATAAAATCACCTGTGCAATTTTTCTCTTTCCCTTACTCTGTTATTTACATTTAATTATCTGCTCAGTAAGAAAGAATTAAGAGAAAAATATCAAAAGGAAAAGTAAAAGTATATAACCAATTCACCCCCACTTGGTTTGTTCCACGCTAATAATTCTGTTGCATCGATTCTAACAATTGGTATCAGAGCTTGCTTTGATAGTCATTCAAATGGCAGGATCACATCAAACCTTTGCAGAGGGTGCATCAATCAATAGACCCCCACTATTCACAGGTGAGAACTATGCATTCTGGAAGGTAAGAATGCAAATATTTATTGAATCTATTGATTGTGAAATTTGGGATGTTATTGCGTCTGGTTCTTCTGTTCCTACTAACAATATACAGGAACCAAAGCCCCGTGGTCAATGGACCACTGAAGAAAAGAAAAGATTTCAGAATGATGTAAAAGCCCGGAATATCATTGCATCAGCGTTGACTGTTGATGAGTTCTACATGGTTTCTGTCTGCAAAACTGCTCAAGAAATGTGGGACGTACTCAGAGTGAGGCATGAAGGAACAAATGATGTAAAGAGGGCAAGGAAGAACTCCTTAATCCAAGAATATGAAATGTTCCGAATGAAGCAAGGAGAAACAATTTCAGATGTTCAAAAACGCTTCACCAACATTGTCAATCATCTCATTGGACTGGGTAAGTCATTTGATACCGATGAACTTAATATTAAAATCTTGAAGTCTTTAGACAGGTCGTGGCAACCAAAGGTGACTGTAATCTCGAAGTCACAAAACCTCAACACCATGACTATGGCGGCACTCTTTGGAAAATTGAGGGAACATGAACTAGATCTTGGAAGACTTGATGAAGAAGAAGCAAAAGCCAAAAACAACAAGAAGAGTTTGGCATTAAAGTCAGAGATTGAAAGAAGCAAAGGTAAATCAGAAGATGAAGACTCAGACGAAGAGGAAAATTTAAGACTCATGATAAAAAGGCTCAACAGGTTCATGAAATCAAAAGACAAAGGAAGATTAAAATTCGAAAAGAAAGAAAATCAAGGATCTTCCTCACACTATAAATGTTATGGTTGCGGAGAAAGGGGGCACTTAAAAGCGGACTGCCCAAATCAAAAAAAGAATGAAGAAATAAGGGAAAAGAAAAACTTCAAGAAAAAGAAAGCCTACATCGCATGGGACGATGACAACGAAACAATTTCCGATTTGAGCAAATCTGATGAAGAAGCAAACATCTGTTTAGTGGTGAACGACAACGCTGGAAGCCAAGTAAGTACATCTAGCGATTCTGATAATTATAGTCAAATTAGTGAAGATGAATTGCATGAAACTTATGCTGCTTTAATAGTAGAATCTGAAAAATTAGATAAAGCTCATAAGAAATTGAAAAAGGATTTCAAAAATTTAAAATTAGATTTTGAAAATATTTCTGAAGAAAATAAAAATTTGAAATCAAACTTTGAAAATATTCTTGAAGAAAATAAAAATTTAAAATTAAATTTTGAAAATATTTTTGAAGAAAATAAAGATTTGAAAAATAAAGTTTTATTTTTTGAAAAAGGTAAATTTACTAGTAGTGATGAATGTGCTTCTTGTGAAAATTTTAAGAAACTACTAGAACACACAACCTTAGGAGAATGTAGTAAAAGTAATGAAAATAAGGTTGTTAAAAATAAGTATGTTCCTAAAATTAAAAATAAACATAATAATAGAACCCGTAGAACATGGGTAGAAAAAGGAACAACTTATAGGAACACAAACTTTGTATCATGCTTTTATTGTATGAAAAAGGGTCATACTTCAAATAAATGTAAAATTAAGCATTATGGTGTTCCAAATGGTAGATATGTTTGGGTTGTAAAATGATTCCTCTTTTTGTAAATCTAACCCAAAGGACCCATACAAGTAGTTGGGTACCTATTGTTTAATATTTAGAATTTCTTAAAACAACATTTAAGAAAATTTTATTCCAAGGCCGATGAAACTATTTTTTTTTATATCTTCTAATATACAAAGCATATATAGTTTTCAATCGGAAAACATTTGAAATAGAAGAATGTGTACATGTTGTCTTTGATGATATTATAGACCTTGAGGCAAAACCTCTTGAGTCAGTTGAATTAGATGCAGGCAATGATGAAGATTTGTAGAAGACAACAAATGAAGCGAAGAATGATGACAATCCTCAAGATGAAGATCTAAACAAATGTGAAAACAACCTATAGGATTATCATTACGAAGTTGGAGGCATATCTAAAGGGGTAAACATTAGAAGAGATCTAAGAATTTTTAGAAATATCTTAGGATTGAATTTTTAAATGCGTTTCAGTTTTGCATTTTTGAAAAACTAGCCATATTTTTGTATGCTTTAAAATTCCTATCTTATATAGTTCAATGTATGTTTAAACAATGTTTTATAAGTTCTTTATCCTAAAATTATTTACTTTAAATATCCTATTGTGTATGAATGAATCTTTAAATTTGAAATACTTTTAGCTCATATGCATACATGCTTTTATTAAGGGGGAGTATTATCTTAGGGGGAGAACATCAAACACAACTTTTTAATTATGATCAAAAAGGGGGAGAAAATGTTTAAAGCTTATTTGCTTATTTGTGTTTATTCACTAATGCACTTTTTCTTCCATAAGTTGTGTTTTATCTAGATTATTACTAAAAGCTTTAAATCAAAGGAGTTTTTGATCATCATCAAAAAGGGGGAGAATGTTAGCAAAAATCAAAGATGAAGTTTTGATGATGAACAGATTTGCACAAGTCAAGATCCATAAAGACAGATTGAAGATCTCTGTATTTTATAAAGCTTTTATAATAATCAAAGTTGATGTAATAGTGCTCAAATATGTATTAGGGTTGATTCTTGTAATTTACATTTGATTTATAGTTGAAAATCTTCCACAAGCTGTTTTAATCGATTAAATCCATTTTTAATCGATTAAAACGAGGTTGGCACTGAAAACCCAATTGCCCCTGTAATAATCGATTAAAGCTAATAATAATCGATTAGTTAATCGATTATTCCCGAAAATAATCGATTAACACTAGCCGTTGGGAGTTTCAGATTTGAAAAACTAGCCGTTGTACTCATTATTAATCGATTAATATTTATGTTAATCGATTAAATGCGTTAGATGGCCCGTTTTCGAAGAATGGAAGGGTATTAGGCTGAGTCTATAAATTGGCTCACTCTTTATCTCAAAAGAACTCTTCCCTTGTGCTCTAGTACTCAGAAATCATTGAGACTTGTGTGTTCTTGTTCGGCTTGTGAAACTCGTGTCTGTGGAGCTGGTGAAGTCCTGCTACGGTGATAGAGGAAATAGTTGGTTCATCCTTGATGTGTCTGAGGAGGTGTTCGGAAGAGGAAATTCATCCTTCGTGAAGTATTCGATGGAGGTGGTCATCCTTTGTGAAGATTCAAAGGAGGTGTAAGTTCGTCTCTTGTGGTTTCAAGAGAGGTGGTATTTCTAAACTGTTACAAATTGTTTTTCTGTGTGACTAATATTTGTAACTGTTTTGTGTTAGTGAAAAGGTTTATCTTGTTTGAGATAAGCGACTGGACGTAGGATCCTAGTGATCTGAACCAGGAAAAAATTCACTTGTGCAATTTTTCTCTTTCCCTTACTCTGTTATTTACATTTAATTATCTCCTCAGTAAGAAAGAATTAAGAGAAAAATATCAAAAGGAAAAATAAAAGTATATAACCAATTCACCCCCCCCTCTTGGTTTGTTCCACGCTAATAATTCCGTTGCATCGATTCTAACAGTTTCAAGAGAGGTGGTATTTCTAAACTGTTACAAATTGTTTTTCTGTGTGACTAATATTTGTAATTGTTTTGTGTTAGTGAAAAAGGTTTATCTTGTTTAAGATAAGCGACTGGACGTAGGATCCTAGTGATCTAAACCAGGATAAAATCATCTGTGCAATTTTTCTCTTTCCCTTACTCTATTATTTACATTTAATTATCTGCTCAGTAAGAAAGAATTAAGAGAAAAATATCAAAAAGAAAAATAAAAGTATATAACCAATTCACCCCCCACTTGGTTTGTTCCACGCTAATAATTCCGTTGCAGCGATTCTAACAGCTTTTAGGTAGTGCAACAATTGGTATAATCAAAACATGTTATAATAATAATATTAACGTAAGTAATTACAAGAAACTAGGTAGTAGTAGCAGCATTGTTGTGTTCCTCATTTTAAGGGATCATATGGAGACCCATGTGGGGGAGGAATTTAGACTTTTCCAAACACAACCACTAAAAACTCAACTAAGAGATATTTATTTTATATCTTAATTAAGTGCAGATTGTTGATTATTGAGATGTTACATGGGGAGAAGAAAGAAAGAAGAAGAAAAACTAAAGTGACATAATAGGGGGTGAGGGGCTTGCTGTTGAGAGTGAAAGAGAAAGTGAGAGTGAGAGGAGATTGAGATTAGGGTTTTAAAAAATAAAAAGTAAAATTAATAAAAATAAAAAGTAAAAAGAGTAAATTTAAAATTTAAAAGCAATTAGAGAAGTATCGGGAGAAGATTGAGTAGTGGAGGTAACATCACTCTAAAACAAGTTAGGAGAATATATCGTCACTAGCGGGAGTTACTCCCTCCACCACCACACACTTCTTCCTATACCTCCTCGTTCCTTTTTTTCCCTTCAATAATATTTAAACGAATATAAATATGCCTTGTATTTTTAAACGGATGTGATTTCGTTGAAGCACAAACGGATGTCCATATCCGTTTACGAATGGTGAAATTCGTTTGTGAGTTTGCATCAGAGAGTTGCTTGTGGGATAGGAGAAGAGTGGATGGAGAGGGAGAAGAAGTTGTTTGCAGGACAGGAGAAGAGTGGAGGGAGAGGGAGAAGAAGTTGTTCTTGTGTCTTCTGCAGGGATGTTAAATATAGATACCAGTATTTTATAAAATTGATTTTTATTTTTGGCACAAAGGAAATCGAAACATCCTGAAGCAGAAAGCTAATTGGGAATATGAAGCAAAGCAAGAAGTGAAGGAAGGAAGGGACTTTGGCGAAAAACATGCATATACAATGATTGAAAAAAAAAACAGAGAGAGAAAGAGCACCTTAGTTCGCTTACACTTGTTGGCGTTTGAAATTCAAGGTTTGTGCCAATTGTTGCTGTTGTTTCTCCTTTTCTTCCTCGTTCTTTCACTTGACTCGGGTCTTTTGAATTTGAGGAGATGGTAGACCATAGTAAAACAAATTTTTGTTTCTTTTTTGTTCTTCTCTGCTTTTGTTTTCCTTTTTTTTTTCTTTTTGTTCAAACCTTCTTCAATCCAAAATCAGAGTTCGTAAGACAAAATTGTAACTAATATTTAGAGTTTTAAAAAAAATAAATTAAATTAAATTAATGTAAAATACTTTTAGAATAAAAAAATAATAAAGAGGTGTAAGAAACATTTAGGATGGTGAAGGAAGCAACTCTCAGTCACTAGTCATAAGGTTGGAATATGGAAAAGGCCATTTCAAAGGACCCATACGAATAAAAGCCCATTACCAGATAGTATAAATTGGTGATGATTTCAAGTTATGTATACTCCATTTGACTTTCATCAAAATATTTTATTAGACACATCCATTATCTAAATTTGTAGATACAGGAAACAAGAAAAGGTTGGTGGAAAAGGAGGAAGAAAATCTCATTGGAAACTTGATAGTCTCACAAGAAGTCATCTCAATCTTATAAGAAAAATAAACAAAAACTTTATATTTCCAATAAAACGAGATAGAAACGTTTCACAATGTCACTTTACAAAACAACGTATTATCGGAGTTGTGAAAATGACAATTCATAGGAAATTATCCACTTCAAACTTCTGATATTAGACATATTTTCAACACAGGTTTCAAGCTGGTAAAACCGACTACCTTTCCAAGCTATTCCTCAAGAGAATAGCTGATTAGTTACCATGTAATCTATCACAACCTTACATATTCTATCAGTATCAGTGTCACTATAAAACTGCAATGCTGTTTAAATTTTTCGATCTCTAGGGAGTCCAGCATAATGGGAAAAGGAACATCAAATTCTTGAGATTCATCAATATGAAGAGAAAGCTTGTTTTGTACAAATGAATTACAAAACAAATTACTCAACATAGTTTACACCAGCGACAGGAACAAGAAAGTATTGACAGTATTTCATATTGAGGTATTCATTCATTCCAAATCTACTATCCCAAAATTCGAGAGAAGGATCTTTATTTGATCAACAAAGTCTGAGCCTGTTGCATACTCTGTAAGCAATCCTACTGCAAAACCAAACATTGCCCATCTGTACAAATGAAATTTCTGATTAGTAAGTTAAAATACAACAGAACTTGCATAACAATGCTGATACAATTTAAGTGTGACAGGTATTCATAAATAGAATGACAAGTATTAAACACAAGTAGCTGAGATGATGCTTTGAATCTAATATCTAAGATTTCAACTAATCATGAATGCAGACAAGCTAATTGCATCTATTTGTTTTCAGCTTGACACAAAAAAACTACTATCTGCATAAAACTTTATGTTTCCAATAGATTGTGATAGGAATCTTTAATCATCTTACCAGTTGTGAATCTTCTCACAATTTATATAAAAGGAAAAACTGTAAGGAGAAAATTGTAAACTTCGGCATCTGAAAATGTAAGTGTTTCTGTTTCCATTGCAAAGAACTATGAAGCTTTTGCAGAACAATGAATTGCATACCCTGAATTACGCCTATTGGGTATCCTCAAAATTTAATTTTTTGCTAATTAAATTAGGCCAAGATAAAAAAAAAGAAAACATTTTGAGCAAACCCTCTTGAATTTGATGAACAGAAGAACACATTAATAAAAAAGAAGCAATAAACCAATTAGATGGTAACAATTAACCAATTGTGCCATAAAGAAAATGCAATTAACATAAACCCCACATATAGAAAAGATCCAATTTTATTCTGTGGCAATAGCAGAGCAATTACCTTCCATTGTTAATCTCATTTTTCCCTATGAAACCAAAGAAAGGACCCTGATTTGCTTCTTCAAGCTTCTTCTGTTTGAAGTATTCCTGCAACTCCTTAGCCATTTGCCTCTGAAACTCTAATGTAATGACATTCTTACCATCCCCAACAACAGAGCTAGCAGGCTTCTGTGGTGGAGGCACCACTGAAGGGGGTGATGGAGGAGTCTGAGAAGGAAGTGCTGGCTTCTGAAGCTGAGGAGGAACACTTGTTGATGATGGTTCTCTTATCTGGGGTGCCACTGGCCTTCTCACAGGCCCTTCAGCCTGAGAGCTCCTTATAGTGACACTGTGAGGCTTGGAAGAAGAAAACCTGAAAGAATAGGATGAAGTTGAGGAAGAACATGATGGAGAAGAGGAACAAGTTGGGATTTTGATGCATGGGATTGAAGATGCCAGAGACATTTTTTGTTTATTTTTGTTTTTTCTTTCTCCTGATGCTAACTAACTGTGCAAAGATTTTTACCTTATTTTATTCTGGATTAGCCATTTTCTTCTGTTGGGTTGTACTTTGTGGTATCTTATCAGAATCAGAGAAGATGTGTGTGGATAAGGTGTGACCAAGTTTCCAAGAGAAAGAGGCTCAAAGTGAGTGGAGTTGTAAGTGTCTTAACCACTAAAAGCTGACCAAGAATGTCGTTTTTTACTTCATCAGGGTCAGTCATCTGGCATCATCAACCACTGAATTTTGTCTGATTTTGGTGTAGAAAACACAAAGGATAATAGAGACTTACCTTCCTAAGAATATGCCACCACTGCCCTGGATTGTTTTGCTTGAAACCTCCTAGGTTTATAATCCAATATTTTAGAATTTAAGTTAATTCTGCTCAAATTAATAATGAAAATAAGAGTTTATTATGATTTTTATTTCTAAATTATTATAAAATATTATGTTTTCTTCTTAAGTTAAATTATAAAGTATTTTATCTTATAAAAATCATGCAAAAACATTCTTTTCAGTAAATTGGATGTAAATATTATATTATAATTTACTGTAAAATTATCTTTATCATATTACAAACACTTCACATTTCATTTAATGAATAAACACTTTACATTACTTTTATTTATAAAGTACAGAAATTAAATATTTAATTTAAAATCAAGAAATACGCGTTTTTATAATAATTTGAAGACGAAAGCATATTTAGTCATTAAAATAAAATTTATATTTTTATAAAGTTTAATTTATTTCTTTCATAATGATATTATCATGAAAAGATGAAAAAATCTTTAAAATGCATTAAAGAAATCGCCATTATCATTTATTGTAAAATTTTTTAAAAATTATGCATTCAAAATTAAATTTGTATTCAAGAATCCATTACATATCATAGAAAACATAAGATAAAAGTTAGAAATGGGTGCTAGAATTTAAAAAAAAAATATTATTTAAAAATGTTACTTTTTAAAAAATAATATTCTAAAAAGAATACGGTAAGATGAAACAATTTTTTTTAACAAATAAAAGAAGTTCGAAATTAGTTGAAATAACGTGTAGTGCTTTTAGTGTATGGAAAAAATAAAACTAGTTTATAAAGAATTATTGAATAAGGAATAATTTTGAGATGATAAAAAGAGATTGGAGTTTTGAAAAATGAATACACATAAATCATGAGAGAAAGTACCATGTAAAATTATACAAACCCACACATTAATCGATCTTCCTTCAGTACGTTTTTAGAACCAAACACCGCATTATAGTTCTTATTTCTTCCACTAAAGAAGAATATTCATAATGCAAACTATATTTTGTGCAAAACGTCTGAGAAAGTTAAGGAAATTAGTTTCCATATTTTGGCACACTGAAAAGATTGCCATGAAAACCAGGTCAAGAAAAACAAGCCCAAGACAGAGTGCCAATCTTTTTCTCTCATCAGACCAGGCATTTCTTTCGCTGCCTCTTGGGAAATTGCGGGAACATAAGTTTCATTGCTCAAAAAACTGAATGAATGAAAGAGAAAAGGAACTGAATTTCTCTGAAATATAGGTAATACCAAGCTGGCATCAGAAGTTCATTTCCCCATCCAGACAGAACATATTATAAACAAAAATGTTACATCTGAACCACTTCTACACAACGAAAGAGCATGAAACTATATATAAATATAAATATATAAATATATATATATATATATAAACAAAACATACTTTGTTGAAGTTGTACATAAAGAATAAAAACCTAGAACAGATTACATACAAAATTCAGAAGACAAAAGCCAAAGAATTCAGATGACAGATTATATATAAAATTGATGAAAAACAGAGGAACAAAATTGAAGGCCACAGCAAGCATTTATGGAGACAAATGATTGCTCGGGCAAGAGATGGCATATGGATCTCCACTAGACTGAAAACATCTGCTCCTTTTCCTTATGCTCAGTGATGGAGTATGTTAGCAATGAACAAATTGACACCGAAAAAATGGGTCTATCGTTTGGAACGCCAATTTACATTATAGCACAGGAACAAGTTTTGTTATTCCCGTACTCAAATTCATCAGATGACACTTCGCTGCAACGGAAAAAATCACGATCTCAAAGAATATAAGTACGTAACAAAACAAGAAAAGGTAAAATATAAATATGGCATGGGAACATGGTTAGAAACTTCCATTACATCCAGTTCTGCAATTAAAATAATAAAATGTTTCATAACATGAAATATAAAGCAAATGATTGTCAACTAGCATGTTAATGGATGAGAAATTAAAAAAATACACTAATTACAGTTAGCCCTAATTTTTACTGTTTAATATAATAGACAAGAGAAAACATGAACCTTACCATTTGGAGCGAAAACTACGGTCATATGTTGCTTAGACATGAAAATTGAATCTATAAAAGCTACAGGGTAAGGTCTTGTAAAATGTCCAAAAACTGAACGGACAACACTTGAAGGTTTCACCTCTTTAGGCAATGATTTAGCCATTAAAGAAGCTGGAGAAAACCCAATTTAGTCCTCCAAGGTTGCATGCATCACTACTACATGCCAAAGCTTTATAAACAAATTGGAAACCAAAATAATATGAGGGATTAATTTAACAACATTAAATACTCGAGGAACTACTTCAGAGACAATTTTTGGAGAAGTCGTAAACAAAAGAATCTTCCAGGGACCAATTGGAACCATAACTGTATGAGGACTAACGTGATAACTTGTGTACCTTGGAGGTTCTATTTTGTCCAAAAATATGAAGATTTACTCTATCTGATCGAAACTTGAACAAAGGTTGTCAAAAATGAAATCCTACCTAAAATACAAACTAAAGTATATTAGCACAAACACATAAAATTGGGGTTATTCGTCGAATTGGATTATATCTAATACACCTAATCCTTCAAGTAAAACCAATTAAATTGGTATAAATTAGTGTGCGTGATTAGTTCTTTTTACTTCAAAACTAAATCAAACCTCTATTTTTTTTATTTTTCCTATATTTGTAGGAGGTACTCCTTGAATCTATATTCGATAATAAAATAATCCTTTTCAATTCTTCTTCTTTCTTTTCTCTACTCTCCCCCCACTTAACTGTTTCCTATGGTTCTAAAAGAACTGAAATTAACCATTGCAATCGAACCGAAATTTTGAGAATAAGGCTCTGATTACAAAAGTGCAGAAAATATCAAAATAGAAAACAAATATTATAGTGTTGGGTCATTTGA
Organism: Vigna nakashimae; assembly: GCA_034642375.1. NCBI lineage: Eukaryota > Viridiplantae > Streptophyta > Magnoliopsida > Fabales > Fabaceae > Vigna > Vigna nakashimae. Next base: position 22,174,629 of record CM067768.1, read on the forward strand.
GGGGGAATTCACCGAAGAGATTCAGGATCATTGAGCCATAAGTAAACCCATATAAAAGCCATGACACCACTTCCTGTCCAAAACATTAATGTAATAGATTTATAGGTCTTCTTTCTTATATTTAGTTCAAATTTCTCATTTCTACCATAGGTGGGAGTCAAACTCATGAGTTCCTACAACATATGATTCTCAGTTGGGAGACAGCCCTAATTGTAGTCACCCCTAGCCTACATTAATCGTGGCCTATCAAAGTTGTTGTCAGTGTCTAGGAAAAGGCTACAAATGAAGAGATTGACCAGAAAGGCTTATTGGAGAGGTGTAGTGTGCGGCAGCAGAGACATCATCTCACAGGAGGTTGAATCACATCATGTAGAGATAAAACCTAAAATGCTAATAAAGTTTGCCCCATCCTTGTTGGATAAGTCAGTTTTGTAGAAATAAGTTAAATTTTAAATCCAAATTTTAAGATGATATTACAGGCTATTCTAAGATCCATTGTTAAGTAACCTGCATTACCATGCTTCCAGCCTTTAACCCTGGGCGTGATAGGCTATGCTGCCTTAATTGCAATCACCATAGCGCAGCTTAATCGCTGATTTTCAAAGTCAGCTGTCAATATCTCAAAAAGGGCTACCTATTAGGGGGTTGAGTGAAGTATCATGCTGCGTAACTGCCAAGATGCTAGCTCTTATGGGTTGAAATCATACATCAACTAAAGATAAAGATAAGTAATGCTTATACAGCTTGAGCAATCACTTACCGTAAAAGCCACTTTTGTAGGATTAAGAATGCATTACCAGGATAACACATGAGTTATAAATTTGAGAACCACTACCGTAACAGCATTTCAGTATTAGTCCTATTGATTATAGAAAACTAAAAACATTAAAGACCGCTGGACACCAAAGTGGTGAAAAGATACCGAAGAGATTTATCACCATAACTCCATAAGCAATAATTGAAGAAAGACTCCTTTGTCCCTATACTGCAATTGACCATTTACTTCATTTAAGGGAATTCCATGTACCCATGTTCAATGGAGAAATCCTTCAAAATGTTGAATTCACGGAGTAGAGAGAGAACATGGTTGAGAAGAGGTCTCCAATTAATCACAAGATCAGAATTACCAAAAAAAAAAAAGAATAAGCAAAATCTGACTCTTCAGAACAATGAGATTAATCATTCAAATGGATAGGGAAATAATGCAGTTTATTTAATCATCTAAACCACAAATATCAGTTAGGCTTGTTCAAATTTAAAACTTCTTTCATGAACTATATCAGTTAGACTTGATAGACAGCACTTGGAAAGAACAAAACATAAAGCTTCTTACAATTCAGAACTGTGCCCAGAAAGTGAAGCTATATGTATGTCTGCTCTGGCTAATAAGAATTCAGCTCACTCTTTGGCTCAAAAAAATGCAAACCATTTTCACTCAGCCCTAATCCTTTCTTAGACCTTCGGTGACAATAACTATCAGAATTTTAAATCAGTGAGAATAAAAGAAAGGATAACAGAAGAGTGTACAAGCATGTGTGATTTGCTATCAATCACACAAATTAAAGTACTAGGCGTTCCTAGTGACAAAACGTGACACATGTGACAAAACTTTGAAACTTTACATATGATTGCCCGAACAAAACTTCATAACAAAAACAACAAAAGTATCAACACTGAGTACGTAAACTTTTCCATATATAAGTCAGTGAGAAAATAAAATACTCAAATACCTGGGCTCAAATTCATGTAATTGAACAAGCTCACTACCACAAGCATCAGTCCATTGCACTTTCCTTCTCTCTGTTTGGACATGAGTATCGTTCTCCTTTCCACCTGATGCCTCATGTTCAGCAACAGCCTCGACAAGAACTGGTTTTCTATTTCCTTGCCCTTTTAAGCTACTTTTAAGTGCAACCTTTCTATTATCATCATTTACATTGTCAGGAGGATACTTGCCCTTGTTGGAAACCAGGGTCCCTGAAGAGACATCATGGTGTTTGGCATGGACCACTTTAACATGAGATGCAGTGTCAAGCCTTGCAGAGGCACAGCCGAAGCAAACAAAGGAAGCGCACCTGCTGGAGAGACGTTTCTTTCTGGAAGCCAGCTGGAGCTCGCGGTCAGATTCTTGGCCTACCAACTGGAACTGACTCAACGGCAAAACCCTCATGGATTTATCCTCAGTCCTCTGGCCCAAGAGAAGAAGGGTCAAACCCTTACTATATCCTGAAGCTGAAGAAGAGAAGAATCCTCCACCTTCGACTGTCAATAACATCAGTTCAGCTCATCGGCGCACCAGAAAACTATTTCAACATATGGCCTTTCACAAAAAAATAGTTTATTCATCAGCATGATCACGTCAATTTCTATCTAGTTATCTTCTACATCTTTTCATAAAGTAATTTCCATCCATTTATTCACACAATTAATAGAATGTGCTCAGTTTGTCACATTCAGTGTTTGCATGACAACAAAGACGCATTACAGTTAAGGTGCGTAGTAGGAATACACTAAAACAAGGACAAACACAGTACCAAACCACTAAGAGTTTCCCATGTTTCTTAATGTTCCAATAATGAGTCGATTATGTCGTACAGAGGTTCAAACATCTAAAACAGTGCCACGAGGAATCAAGCTATTGTATTTGGCCATGATTATAAGAACAGTTTGAAATCATTATTAAACGAAACACCCTTTTTTTTTATAAAATTTCAAACAACAACTGTTGATTCATCACAAAAGAAAAAAAAGGATAAACTTATCCAATTGGATGAGGTCGGCTACCAAGTAAAGTGAACTACATTATGACACAACCCCAAGTTCTTTTAAAAAACAAATAACAAACTGGTGAAATTCCCTATGGAAAAATGGCAAAAGAAAAGATCTCAATTTCAAGACAACCAACCCACTCAAAACACATTTTAGCATGCAATTCTCTCTCTCCCTCTCTCTCTCCCTCTCTCTCTCTCTCTTTCTCTCTCTCACACACACAAATTTCCAATTTCGCAAAAATAAAAGCAGAATTTGCATAATCATTTTGTAGAGACTAATCTTGCTTGATCCTCAACAAATATTTTCTCTGAATATTCAATACATCTACAAATTCAGAATTCGGACTCGACCAATTGTTTTCTTAACCACAAACTCATCCACTTCTCAAAAAGAAAAAAAATGTTAAATTAATAATAATAATTAGCGCACTGAGAAAAAGCGAGATTCAACATTGTCGCTTCCCCTCACTTTCTCGGGAAACAAAGAGAGATGAAATGTAAGGAAGAAACGAACCGTAAATACAAAATCGGTGTCGGGTAATCAGCAACGGGGATCAGCGGGGGCGGTGCGTTGAATCAGCGGCCACGGCAGCACTCCGATTGCCTCGTCGGAGCAATGAAAGGTTAGAATAAAGCTAGTGAAGTAAAAGGGGAAAGAACAAAAAAGAAAAAGAAAAAAAAACATGGAAAAGAATGAATATTTGTTTCTCTTTTCTTATTTTTTTCAATTTTATTTTTTTATTAGGTTAATATTATTCTAAAGATAAATAATGAGTGTGACAGAAAGATACATGAGAATATTATCGGTGGGTCCCATAAATGAAATTTTTAATATGTTAACAATTTTTTTTAATAAACTTTTTAAAATTACCTGAAACAAATCACAAATTATAACATAAATTGTTGTAAAAGAAGTTCTGAAAAAAATTGTTAAAAAAACATTTTTTCTATTTTTAATTACGTCTTTCACGCATTTTAAGAAGAAATAGTACTGACATATTAGGTTTATGAATAAATAAGGGATATGCTGACCTATTTTATATTACTATTACTATCTTATACATAAATACACTTTGTCGTATTTCTTAATTTCTTTCACAGTAAATAAATATTATATTTAAATAATCAAACTATTTTAGAAAAGACATTTCTTAGTATTAGAAGATCATAAATGGAAACACTTAAGTTTTTGTTTTTCAAAAGATTATTTTATTTCTCTGAGCTTGTTGGATTCTCAAATCGAGTTTTGTAGAGAAAGAATAATAAATTTCTAGTATTATGCAATTATAAAATATTATTTGGGATTATTATGACTAAAGACTAAATACTAAAGACTAAAGGGTTTATATTAATGCTATATAAAATTTTCTAAAAGACTAAAGACTTTCGAAAACCCTAAAGAGAAGAAAAATCCCTGATTGAAAAGTGGAGGTAGAGACAGAGACTATGATGGAGAAGAGGGAGATAGTCAACAACGTGATGAGTCTTTTGACAAACACAGATGGAACTCCCTTGGACTCTCCCATGTACCTATCTCAGAATGCTGGCCCTCAACACCTCAATCAGATTATTAATAAGCTTCAAAACAATGTAAGCAAGTCCCTTTATCCTTCTCAAATTCTATTTTACATTTTGTTTATTATTTATAACATTGAGCGATTATCTATGCTTTCATTTTAGGAAGAGAGATTGTCGTATGCTTTCTATATATCAGATGAGGAGCTCATTGCGCCATTTGAAACATACTTGCAGAAAAACAAAGGTTAGTCATGTTTGTTTACAATAAATTATTTCTTTTTCTTTCTTAATTCATTGTAAATTCACTTATTTACTTGCTTTTAACACATTTTGAGAAAAAAAATCCTTATCTTTCTAAAGAATTGATACAAAGAATTACGCACTTGTAATGATGTTTTTCTTTTCCTTTGCAATATTACTTTAACACTATTCCAGTCTCGGTGGAGAAGGTTTTGCCTATAGTTTGTCAACCTCAAGCTATTTTCCATATTCGTCCTGTGAATCGCTGTTCTGCAACTATTTCTGGTATGTGAGACATATTGTGTATTTTCCTATTCGTAGTGGCACAATGTTGTATTGTGCTTGCTAAACTGTGAGAGACAACATTGTGGTTTGGATGTTGATGATTGTAGCAAAAGTTTGTGTTATTCTTTGAATTTTCTGGAATTCATATTTTTGCGGTTGTTTATATTTTTAGGTCATGCCGAAGTTGTACTTAGTGTTGCCTTCAGTCCTGATGGACGACAACTGGCAAGTGGTTCTATAGTTTCAATTTCTATAGTTTCATAATGTTTCGACAATTTTAACAAGTCATATATAGCATTATAGTTGTTTACATTTTATGCAGGACACAAGAACTGGGTACTTTGTATTGCATGGTCACTGGATGGAAAGTATCTTGTAAGTGGGAGAAAGGCTGGTGAACTTATTTGTTGGGACCCTCAAACTGGAAAGTCATTAGGCAATCCACTAACTGTAAGATCTTTGATCACCAATACAAACATCTATTATAAAGTTTGTTTACTCTTTTCTTAATTTTTTTTTCATTTAAGTTTATTGATAGCATTGCAAACTTCCACTATTTGAAGATTCAAACAGAGAAACTTGATGCTTTGAACATTGAATAGTACATTGTCGTAGTGAAGTACATATTGAAAACAGTAGTGAGCAATTGGAGCAATGGCTGCAAGGGCAACATTGATTTAGCTATAAGAATTACACAACTCTAGTTACACAGCTTCCCCCCTCTTCCTTGCCCTAATTCCAAAAATAGATAAAAGAACATCCTGCTTTATTCTGGAGATGTTTTATATGAATTGTCATTTATTTATTATTAGTTACATATTTCAACTATTATTTGTTTTGTTATCTACAAACTCATTTTTTGTTGTCTTTATTTTTTTTCAATTACTTTTTTCATTAATTTCTTCACTGCAAAGTATTTTCGAAATAATTATTTATCAATTTATTAACAATGTTTTGTCACAACAGACATATTTAGTAACAATCATCATCCAGGAACATAAATGGTACGAAAGGAGATATAAGTGGGTACTTAACTTCAACTTTTTGCATAGGAAAGTCAGTAATGTATTTCAAAATTAGTTTCAAGTGCCTAATATATTTGTCAACAATTTTTCAAACAAAAAGTCATGTTGTACCAATGAAAAAATATCAAAATATAAAAACTATTGTTCTTTCATCACTAATCCCCAACATTCTACAAAATGCTCAAATCTTGCAGCACTTGATTCCTCCGCACGTTGTCAACATCCAAAATCCATTCACAAACATATTGCTCCCTAACTTGTTGTAGTTCTTCCTGCAAAAACAATATTGCAGAACATATGAATAAAATGCAACATTGGTATGAAAGCTCTACAACATGTAAATTTTTACCGCTTACAGTTGTGTAAGTGGGCATTGTGTTTCCTTGGTATTTCTCAATGTCATCCCACAACTCCATAATTTTCAAAACAATTACTCCACAATCAAATCTACAACAAATAAAGTCCAACAACAAAATAATGATATTTAACATATCAATTCTACTACAATACAATATTGTGTTTACAAAAAAACACATTAAAAAACATACTTGTTAGGTTCGATTGGAGTCTGCAAGTGTTGTACCTCCAATGATGGTTTGTTGTGTTCGGAACTATTCAACAAATGTCCAAGAAACATTGCAAGATTTTGTGCCTAAAAAACAAGATAGTCCCCTTATAAATTTATAATTACAAAGTAAACATCAATTACTACACATACAATGACATTGTCAATCTTTTGTCGTTCTTTTCTTTTGTGCCCAAAAGAGTCCAGTGTAAACACTTCCAGTAATGGAATCTTCACAATGTAGCACCACCAATGACCGTCATGGATAATTGTGACAAACAACTACAAAAACAAAAATTTGGTCACCAAATACTCTCAATAACCATCCACAAACTATTCAAATTCATTATATCAAATGTAATTGCACTAACAAATTCGGCATTGACAATGTCATCATATCTGATGATATTAGATTGGAAGTAGTTAGGGTAGTCATTCAATGACCAAACTTTGCGATTACTCTTTCTCTTTCTTGAGTCAATTAAAACATGAGTCTGCAAGCAAATCACATATAGCTTTCATTTCTCATGTCAATACAATATTTAGAGAATAAAATAACTATTATTTTGACCAACCGCATATAGCGGACTAAAACATATCCTTTTAACTACTCCAGTACTCCTTCTTTCAAAGAACATGAACACGGATGTGGCAAACAAAATCTTCTACAAAACCAACAACTTGTTAATACTACAAAATACAACTAACATATAAACTAAAACATAAATTAACACACCAAATTTCATTATTTCCATGTTGCCAAGTTGCATCCTAGGTCCAAAAGAATAACACTCCTAAGTGTCAAATGTTTGACCGCAAATTTCAGAAACAACCGTTCAAACAATAAAATAACATAAGTCAACATCTTTCATCATAACACTATTAATAAATAATCTTTAAAATTTTAAAATTGTCAAATTCATTACCTCCAAGGAAGCTTAAATGGAATCACCAAGTTGTACAAGTATTTTCGATTTACATTCAATAAATGACCATCCTCATTTATTTCATGATGTCGTGCCACAATGCGTACAAGAGGTGCAACATCCAAAACGTCCTCAACGTCCTCAATGTCCTCCTTCTCTTCCTCCAAACAACCACCCACATCAGTATATATGACTATTTCAAAACATTGAGCTTCCTCATTTGCTCCACCATTAACATGACCATCATTTGCTTTACCATAATCTCCTTCAACATCATCTCCTTCACCATCATCACCTTGACCATCATCACGTTCAACATCAACATCAACACCACATTTATCACCCTCTTCAAAAAAAGAAGGTTGTTCTGTTTCTTCCTTCCCAACACCTACCATTGCGGCCAAAGTTCTTAACTCTTTATTCATTTCAACCATTTTTCTTCGGTTGTCTTTAATTTTCTTCATCACCACTTCTTCCTAACTCATGTCCATCATCTTCCGTCCGGTATTGGCCCTTCTTCCAAATGAAGGATCGCACGAATGATTGGGTTCCCACGGTCCTCCTCCCGCAAAACCACTCCCAACATATCTATAAACATCCAAATATAATTAATCATTAAATAACAAAAAACACAATTCATGTATTACATTCGTATAAATGTAAATAAAAATAACAACTAACTTACCTCTTTCCTTTTAAACAAGTCCTCTATTTTGTTTGACCTTAACTTAAGCCAAGGCCAATTTATTATTCTCGGGAAGACAATGTGATGTTCACCGTCCGCTAAACCCAAACGTTCAACGGTCCAAAGCTAAAAAACAAATATTAACCAAAACGATAATCATATAATAAACAAATTACAGCCACATGAAACGTGATCAAATTTTAAATTTGTTACGTGCAACACTGCAACATTCCCACTAAGACCTAGGGAGTCCCTTATGTGACGTTGCCTTATCATCCTTGATGCATTTCCTAAACTTTTTAACACAAATGTGTGCACAACTTTTGCCCAATTATATTGGTATAAATTATCGATGTTATCTAATACTGTAAAAGACATGTTACTAACTCCCTTTGAATGTCTAGGAAAGTAAAAAACAATAAAACAAACTAAAATATACAAACGACAAACACAATCAACATCCATGTCAATATTTTGTATTAAGAACTTTATCCTATGTATGACATCTTTTAGAGTGAACGACTTTGAAGAAAATTGATGACAAACAACACCATCAAAGTTATCATCAAAATTTACATCTAAACCACCGACACCCAACCCTAAACCAATGCAAACATCACCAACTGTAAATGGTACCATTGTTTGCTTCAAAACAAAACATTCGTTGCGGCAAACCCAACGTCTAACCATTTCCTTGAACAAAGGACTGCAAAACTCAATTGGGTTGTTCATATAAAGACACCACTTGAATGGAGTCTCCTCGATACGTGTCCTATCACTTTGCCGTAGTATAGAATTAATGTCGACTATCGGTTGTTGCTCCATGTCCGCAACCGCAACTACAATTCATTTTCAAACAAAAAAACCATCATAACATCTTTTAAAACAAAGTTATAAGTTTTCATAATATTAAATCTACTTACATTCTTGAAACCATCTTCTTTTGTGCAATCCATGACTGTCAATCCAACAAAATTACAAAAACAATGTATGATTAACCAGACAACATCTATAAAAAACAAGGAAAATGATACTTGAACAACCTCTTTTGACAACATTTAGACACGGGACAGGTGTCGAAATGGGAGTCGTCCACGTGGAAAATCAAAAAGCAAATGAAATATGACGTGGAAAGGGGGTGGGCAGGGTTTTCAAGTTGGCGTTTCAAATTTCAAATTCATTTGGAAGAATTGTAGAGAGAAAAGCGCGAAGGTTGAGAGGGAGAGTGTGACCTAGAGAGAGGCCGAGAGAGTTGGAGAAAGGGAGTTCGAGAGAGAGAGGTCTGACGGAGTGCTTGTAGGAGTGCCGCCGGACAACGTTGAAGGCCGTGTCGGAGCTATTCAACCCCTCCAGCCGGTTCCGATTCACGGCGGCCGCAACTTTGATGTTGGCCAACGAAGCGAAGACGGCATCGTCTTCCGTCCGGCCCAGCGAACTAGGGGCGCGTTCAAGGAAATGTTAGACGTTGGGTTTGCCGCAACGAATGTTTTGTTTTGAAGCAAACAATGGTACCATTTACAGTTGCCGATGTTTGCATGGGTTTAGGGTTGGGTGTTGGTGGTTTAGATGTAAATTTTGATGATAACTTTGATGTTGTTGTTTGTCATCAATTTTCGTCAAAGTCATTCACTCTAAAAGATGTCATACATAGGATAAAGTTCTTAATACAAAATAATGACATGGATGCTGATTGTGTTTGTCGTTTGTATATTTTAATTTGTTTTATTGTTTTCTACTTTCCTAGACATTCAAAGGCAGTTAGTAACATGTCTTTTACAGTATTAGATAACATCGATAATTTGTACCAATATAATTGGGCAAAAGCTGTACACACATTTGTGGTAAATAGTTTAGGAAATGCGTCAAGGATGATAAGGCAACGTGACATAAGGGACCTAGGCCTTAGTGGGAATGTTGTAGTGTTGCAGGTAAGAATTTTAAAATTTTATTACGTTTCATGTGCCCGTAATTTGTTTATTATATGATTATCGTTTTGGTTAATATTTGTTTTTTAGCTATGGGCGGTTGAACGTTTGGGTTTAGCAGACGGTGCACATCACATTGTCTTCCCGCGAATAATGAATTGGCCTTCGCTTAAGTTAAGGTCTAACAAAATAGAGGACTTGTTTAAACGGAAAGAGGTAAGTTAGGTCTTATTTTTATTTACATTTTTACGATATGTAGTACATGAATTGTGTTTTTTGTTATTTAATGATTAGTTATATAAGGATGTTTATAGATATGTTAAGAGTGGTTTTTGCGGGAGGAGGACCGTCGGAACTCAATCATTCGTGCGGCCCTTCATTTGGAAGAAGGGTCAATACCGGAAGATGATAGAGATGAGTTAGGGTTCAAGTTGGGAAGAAGTGGTGATGAAGAAAATTGAAGACAACCAAAGAAAAATGGTTGCAATGAATAAAGATTTAAGAACTTTGGCTACATTGGTAGGTGTTGGCAAGGAAGAAACAGAGCAACCTTCTTTTTTTAACGGGGGTGGTAGATGTGGTGTTGATGTTGAACGTGATGATGGTGAAGGTGATGATGACAAAGGGAATGATGGTAAAGCAGATGATGGTCATGTTCATGGTCATGGTGGGGCACATGGGGAAGGCCAATGTTTTCAAACATTCAGGTATACTGATGTCGGTGTTTGTTTCGAAGAACAGAAGGAGGACATTGAGGACGTTATGGATTTTGCACCTATTGTATGCACTGTGCCACGACATCATGACAATGAGGATGGTAATTTATTGAATGTAAATCGAACACAGTTGTACAACTTGGTTATTCCGTTTAAGCTTTCTTGGAGGTAATGAATTTGACAATTTGACAATTACTAAATTTGATTTATTAATAGTGTGATGATGAAACATGTTGACTTATGTCATATTTTTGTTTGAAGGGTTGTTTCTGAAATTTGCGGTCAAACATTTGGAACCCAAGAGTGTTATTCTTTTGGACCTAGGATGTAGCTTGGCAATATGGTAATAATGAAATTTTGTGTGTTAATTTATGATATAGTTTATATGTCGGTTGAATTGTATAGTCTTAAGAAGTTCTTGGTTGTGTAGGGGATTTTGTTTGGCACATCAGTGTTCATGTTCTTTGAAAGAAGGAGTACTGGAGTAGTGAAAAGGATATGTTTTAGTCCATTATATTCGGTTGGTTAAAATAGTAGTTATTTTATGCTCTTAATATTCTATTAACATGAGAAATGAAAGCTAACTATGTCACTTCCTTGCAGACCCATGTTTTAATTGACACAAGAAAGAGAAAGAGTAATCGCAAAGTTTGGACATTGAATGACTACTGTAACTACTTCCAGTCTAATATCATCGGATTTGATAACATTGTTAATGTCGAATTTGTTAGTGCAATTAGATTTCATTTAATTAATTTGGACAGTATGTTTATGGTTATTCGTACTTTATGGTGTGATATTTTATTTGTTGTAGTTGTTTGTCCCAATTATCCATGACGGACATTGATGGTGCTACGCTGTGAAGATTCCATCATTGGAAATGTTTGCGCTGGACTCTTTTGGGCACAAAAGAAAAGAACGACAAAAGATTGACAATGTCATTGTATGTATAGTAATTGATGTTTACTTTGTAATTACAAATTTATAAGGGAAGTATGTTGTTTTCCAGGCACATAATCTTGCATTGCTTTTTGGACATTTGTTGAATTGTTCGGAAGACAACAAACCATCATAGGAGGTACAACACTTGCATACTCCAATCCAACCAAACAAGTATGTTTGTAATGTTGATTTTTGTAAATATAATATTTTATTGTATAATTGATATGTTAAATATCATACTTGCGTTGTTGGACTTGTTTTGTTGTAGATTTGATTGTGGAGTAATTGTTTTGAAAATTATGGAGTTGTGGGATGACATTGAGAAATATGAAAGAAACACAATGCCCAGTTACATAACTGTAAGCTATCCAAATTTCTATGTTCTGCATGTTTCATACAAATGTTGCATTTGATTCATGTTTTGTGCATTATTGTCTTTGCAGGAAGAACTACAACAAGTTAGGGAGCAATATGTTTGTCAATGGATTTTGGATGTGGACAACGTGCGGAGGAATCAAGTGTTGGAAGACTTAGGCATTTTGTAGAATGTTGGGAATTATTGATGAAAGAACACTTGTTGTTACATTTCATATTTATGTATTGGTTGCATCTCCAATCTGATTTCAGAAATTGTTGAGAAATATATTTGGTAGTTCAAATTCAGTTTCTTGTTGTTAATTGACTTTCATGTGCAAAACGTTTTATCCAAGTACCTAGTTGGTCTGTCTGTGCAAAGAGTTATACTCAAGTACCCACTTATTTAGCCTTTGGTAGCAGTTCTGGTCCTGCAGCTGGAGCGTTACCAATTGAGCTTGGAGTGGCACGAATTTGTTAATAAATTCCCAAATAATTGTTTCCAAATTAATGACAAATACAACAAATGAGTGAGAAGACATTAGGCATCCCTAAATGAGTGTGGTGTACCAAGTTGGCCTTTCTGTGCAAAAAGTTATATCTAAGTACCCACTTATTTAGCCTTTGGTACCAGTTCTGGTCTTGCAGCTGGAGCGTTACCAATTGAGGTTGGAGTGGCATGAATTTGTTAATAAATTCCCAAATAATTGTTTCCAAATTAATGACAAATACAACAAATGAGCGAGAAGACATTAGGCATCCCTAAATGAGTGTGGTGTACCAAGTTGGCCTTTCTGTGCAAAAAGTTATATCTAAGTACCCACTTATTTAGCCTTTGGTACCAGTTCTGGTCCTACAGCCGGAGCGTTACCAATTGAGGTTGAAGTGGCATGAATTTGTTAATAAATTCCCAAATAATTGTTTCCAAATTAATGACAAATACAACAAATGAGCGAGAAGACATTAGGCATCCCTAAATGAGTGTGGTGTACCAAGTTGGTCTTTTTGTGCAAAAAGTTATATCTAAGTACCCACTTATTTAGCCTTTGGTACCAGTTCTGGTCCTGCAGCCGGAGCGTTACCAATTGTGCTTGGAGTGGCACGAATTTGTTAATAAATTCACAAATAATTGTTTCCAAATTACTCACAAATACAACAAATGAGGGAGAAGACATTAGGCACCCCTAAATGAGTGTGGTGTACAAAGTTCGCATTTTTGTGGAAAAAGTTATACCTAAGTACCCACTTATTTAGCCTTTGATACCACTAAAAATTCTTAAATAATTGTTTCGAAATGACTTACAAGTCCAACAAATTAGAGAAAAGAAATTGTAACAACATGAAGGAAAACAAAATTTCCATAAATGTTTATAAAGAAAACGTTCGCATCAGGGATTAACAAGTTTCCTTAGTATGTCGTCTATTTCGTTGGATGTAGTGGGGTTTTGTTGGATGATTTGGACGGAGGACTTGGTTGTTGGGTATGTTGTCGTTGCATACAGGCCTTGTAGATATGAATTGAGCTCAATTTGTTTCAGATGAACGATGTCAGATGGATCCAATAGGAAATGCTGAAACCAAAGCAAGGCTAGGTAAGGTGGATGACAATGATGTTCAACGTAAATTATGGTTATTCTTTTCTTTGAATTGTCAAAACTTAACCTTCATTGATATTAAAATAAGTGCATACAGTACGTTAAAAAACATAACTAATATTTATGTTAACTAATGATTCAAATACAAACATAACGTAAATTTCTAAATGCTCATCAATCTTCCATGGGGGTTGTTGTTTTATTATAAGAGGCAGAAGGACAAGCCTTTTCAGATGGACCAACATCTTTGTTTTTGTTGTTGTTTCGAGCACATGGGTAGGGTCGAATCACATGTCTTGATGAAGCGTTAAGTAGTTCCTCAGTTGGAGGACCTATGTCAGCTTTGAAGACCTACACATTGGTTAAAATCAATTTTAATAACGTCGCCCTTACGTAAGTAACAAAATATTTAGGATTTAGTTATGAGTTCACGATATTACCTTCACAACATTTCGGACGATTATATTCAAATAGTAAATCCTTCCAAAAGGACTCAATGCACCAACCTGTGCGTAAAGAGATGTATAACATTTTAAAGCAATGAAAAAGTTAACGTCGTGCATGATTCTTAAAGCTTATTATTAGAAGTTGTAGTTGGTTTACACTTTGCAATAATAACACATCACCAACTCCTATATCCGGCCCAAACTCTGGATGCAGAAGGACTTTGTTGTGCACCGAAGCAGACAATGAGGTACTTTGATCCTGTTACCAAGGAATACTGAAAAAGTTAACATAGGACGCTTTGAACAAAGTTAACAATGTAGAGAGTGTGGCAGTTCAATCCTGTTAGGGATTGACCCTTGACAACAATTTTCATGTCACCCAATCCATTTGGGTTGCACTCTTTAACAATGCATGCTACAAATGGAGGGACATGCATTAACTTAATGCGTTCTAGCTGGGTGACGTTGTTAATGTTGCCATCTTCTACAAGTCCTGCAAACAATATCATACCATTGTTATTGTCAACATTAAACATTTAAACTATAACCGTGTCCACTCATAATGAAAAAGTTCACCATGGTGTTTAATGAACTTCTCAGCCCATATCCAAGGATTTGATTTAAAATCTCGATCAAATGTTGCCTTTGCAATGTCATTAACAAATTCCTGTGTTGACTTAGGTTCATCTGTTTCCCTGTTTAGCATGGCCGCTTGTACATTTCCAGCAGGTCCTGGTATCAACGTTGCAGTTGAGTTGCACTTTTTTAAGAATGCTTTGAGATCACTGTCGTCTATATCAAGTCCCTCCCATGGCTCCATTCTTTGAAACTGCATCCTTGAAAACGAATTAGGTTATGCATGGACTAAAGATAAAACACAAAAGTTGTAGTTAAAGGATAAGCAACTCTACCTGACGTTCAAACTACTTTCAAGAGCTACGCCAATAGGAAATCGAAAGCTGTAATATATAGAGGAATATAATAATATAATATTGACTTAAATTGCCATAATTAGACTTCAAACTTTTTCAACACCACTGGCGCAGGGATAACTTAACAATTGAATAATGATATAATAATATTAAATTATTTTGAAATGACCTTTTTGCACCTAAAACCCTTAATTGGCTTGTCATGCAATTAATGTTTAGGCGTTGCACCCGTTGGACTTTCCCGCCCATCCAACAACTTCCATTTAATGCACTAAAAAGGCAAATAAACCCCAGCTTTTGTCATTAATTTGTTTGCATTTAATGATCAGAACCAGGGAGCTCTTCTTCTTCCTCCCCTTTGGGGAGGTTTAGGTTTTGGTTTCTTTCCCATTTTCATGTATTGAACTCAGTCTCTTTGAAATTTTCTAGTTGAATATGTTTCTCCACTCAAGTTTCTTATTCATTTTACGCTTTTACTGTTCATTGTGCTACAAGTTTTACTGTTCATCATCTCTTTGACGCTGCCATGGTAAGATTTTATTGTTCATGCTTGCTTTCAGTCGCTGGTTCCATTCAAGTTTGTGTTTCTGGGTTTGCGTTTTATGCTTAAGTTTATTTTGTGCATTCTAATTCATTGCAATTACGTTTCTACATTGTGCGCGTTTACTGTTCCTGCCTTTACTGTCATACCGTTCAGTCTGTTAGAGACCGAACGACTCCTTCATTTATGCTTACGTCTACTGTTCGGTTACTCTTTAGAACCATTCGGCTTCTGTGTTTGTGCTTATAATAATTGTTGTTTAGAGACCGCTCGGTCTTAATGTTCATACCGTTCGGTCACCTGTAGGGCCATTCGGCCTTTACCTTACTGTTTAAGTTGCTTTAACCGTTCTGTTCGACTTTCCTGCATTTCTATTTCGTTGGTTTGGAGGCTGTTCGGTCTCCATTCTTACCGTTCAGCCCATTCTTAGGGTCGTTCAGTTTCTGCTTGCAATGATCGGTGTTTTCTTGTGCTTTAGTTTTTACTTTTAACGTTCGACTTGTCTTGTTCCTTGTTAGGACGCTCGGTATTTAGCGACCGTTCGCTCATTTCCTTTTGTTTACAATGTATGTTATCATTTCCAATTTCTTATTTTTCTTGATTTTGTATACAATTTTGGCCATTGTTGTTTTAGTCACAAAATCATGAAAGCATGAAGGAGTTTTGATTTGGTGCACATAATGTTGTTTTTAGTGTTCTGTTTTCCATTTAATGTACCCCAACCACCACGTCAAAAAGATTGCCACAATTACAACTCATTTATTATGAAATAAATTGTTGTTGAAACGGTTCAACACATTTAATGGTTGGTTGAACGAATTCAAATACCACAAAACTTCTCCCAATGCCATTCAACGTTCTTGTAAGGAAAGTATTAATTTACTCTACTAATTCAATGGACACGTCTCACGGTGCAGTGTTCAAACTTTTCATCAAACCTCTTCATTGTGTATATATATTTGTGGTGTAGGGTTCGCTAAATGGAAAGAGCCAAACATCTGGGTTTTGCATTTTGTAGTAATGGCTGCCTCAACCTCCGCTCAAACATTAAGAATCTTGTGGAAATTTGGATCCATCCACTTTTCTCATTTGGTAAGCATGTTCTTCTTAATTAATTTATTGTCATGAAAGTGACCTTATACTTGGTTAAAACTTGTTCAGGACATTGGGTACGTTGATAGGCACTTTGCTGCGGCCTTTGAAAATGAATTAGGACCCACATGGTCGTTGGTGGACAACAATGGTCACACACATGTGGTGACTTATAACATGGATACCATCAATCCTAGAATAACTAATGGTTGGGGTGAAATGAGAAACATATACCCTGAAAGGTTGAACGATTCCCACATAAGCTTCGAGTATGTGGGTAATAATAATTTTCATATCACCATATATTTCGGTGCTTGCTCCCAAGAGAGTAGGGAATCTTTCATTTATGATTCTACCAATTATCTTGATACCTCATTGTTTCCGGTGAAGTTGTCAAAATCACAATCACAGGGAAGTCATTTGATACGTGGTAACTACAATTTCTTTTTGGAATATACTTTTCATAAATTCCACAATGTCAATTACTTGATATTTGTTACTGCACAGGACTTGCAAATTGCATTTGGGAATCTTATCAGGAGCAAAGGCTTGACACAGGTTATGCTCCTTGGACAGAAGGACGACATCATGTGTAGTGTTTTGGTTTCTGTGACTCGCAATTCAACAAAGTTTGGCAAAGGATGGAAGGAATTTTGCACGAAATATGGGTTGAAGGAGGGAGATGTCCTACTCTTTGAGGTTAACAATCTTGGAAATGACATTATAGTTGAAGTTTATATTAATGGATGTCCTTGTACTGATATACATCCAATCTCAGTCTAAAGCATAATCTACATTATGAATTCATGTTAATGTCTTTCAATATTTATGTTATAATGAAAATCCAATTATTACTTCTTTGTGTCAACCACGTTGGTGTTCATACAATTGTTCTACTTCAACTTGCTTAATTTTTACTTAACTTCATTTCTTATGGTCAAATAAAATAAATAAATTTATTAAAAGCATTGCAATAAAACATTTGTTGTAAAAATCATCACTAACATTTCCCATTTATTGAATAATATACTAATAAATAATCAAAAAGAATAATTTTTGTGGAACATGAACTAAAATATTGTAACAAACAAAAGGTTTATTACTAAATATTTGTTGACCTTTTTACATATCAAAACACATGCCCTAAGTCAAATATTGTCTTCAAAATATATATATAATTATTCTACATAACTAGGACTTTAGTTAAAATATTTGGGTACTTATATTATCAGTTTTGCCCACAGGGGTTTGTGAACTTCTAAAACATCTTTCTACCTCACAAAAATGACTTCCATGTTGTAATAATATTTTCTTGCGGCATCCTGTCATTTCCATCAATGTCAATTACACCTCAGGTCACCAAATAATTAACACCAACAACAAATCTAACTTTAAAATAAAATGTGGTTTAACAATGCAAATAAATGGGTACTTATGTTATGTATTATGCCCAATAAGGTAGACTTATTTCGAGATCAAGGTTTTCATCTACTCTTGTCAATTTAAAAAAAAATGATGATAATACACAATCAAAAAATAACGTGTGGGATCGTAGTTAATATAATTGGGTACTTTCTTTATAACTTATGCACACTAGGGTGCACTACCTTTTTCATAAACGGTTTGAACTTGTAATATTCACCATCATGTTGAAAATTATTATATTTTAGTAAGGCTGCTAAATTATCAATAAATAACACAACCTAGGTCCCAAAATTATGTTAGAATACAACAAATGCACCTAACAAAACACAAATGGGATCACCGTTCAATTAAGTGGGGACTAATGTTATTACTTTTGCTCACCACGGTTACCTGACTTCAACATCGACTTAATCAATTTGTAATGTTCAGTTTCAACAATGATGGTGTATGACCAACAATATATTTCAATTTAATTTGTTTGTTATGATTTCCGGTGTAACAAAAATAATAATCAATTCCAAAACCTAATTTCTATCGACAACCATACCAAAAACTCCATAGTCATGCCTCAAATTCCCCATCAATACCATACAAACTTCATTTCAAAGAACTTTATTTCATGTTCATCCCACTTGATTTGAACTCCCTGGTTCTGTCATAAACCATTACAGACAACAAAAATCAAATCATGACAATTCAAAAAAGGATTCCAATGTTTTCAAAATTCAAACAACTATTTCAACAGGATTCCAAACATGATAGCATTATCTAAAACTTAAATTCCTAATGTAATACAACTTATTCAAGTATTCATTGTTTTCTTCTAACACCTGCAATATAAGGACTTCTTTTTACGACACTCTTAAGCCGTATTCGGGGTTGCGCTTTCATACGATCATACATTGTGCTTTGTTGCATTTCAAAACCACCTTCAAACACCGGGGTTTGTTGCTCATGTTGAACCGGTGTACTTTGACAACGATCTTCACTTCCCCACAACGATTCTTCCACAAAATCTTCATTTTTATCTTCATTTTTTGCTTCAACCAACTTTCTTAAATCGTTAATACTACTTTGCATGTCCGCAATTACCCGTGTTTGTTCTTGTACAACAAAAATTAATTTTTCCTTATCTCCTCTATTTTGCTTCTTAAATGGAATAACAAATTTGTCACAAGCGTCTTTCACCATACCATAACAAAGCTCCTCTTTGGACACACCAACATCAATAACAACCTGCAATGTCATTGACAATTTTTATTTCATAATAACACAAATCATAAATTACTTTGCACTAACACATTCGTCTAATCAACAACTACTCACCGATCCCTTTGCCAAAGCAGTTTTGATAAACTTATCCCTAATATTCATATCAATCCAGTCAACAACCTTGGGAATTTTGTTACCCGTGTACTGTAAATGGACTTCGATGTCACAAAATGGTGACAAAACCATACCTACAAATTTTTAGTCCATCAACTATGACAATAAAAATTATGAAAACAATAACGAATCATTGTCTTTGATTAACAATTACATAACAAACATGTACCTGCAACAGGTAAGCACATCCTTGAACATGAATATGGCTTTTGCTTGTTTCATTCTTCATTGTTGTTGAGGCACTACACACACTTTCAACAAAGTACTGAAAAACTAAACTGCCCCAATTGTACTTAGCCACACACCCCAACTCCCAAACAAGGTCAAAAATAATTGGAAATACTACTCCACTTCGATTCGGAAGCAAGAACTCTGATATCCCTACCAATATATACAAGCTGCAAAAATGTTCTATTGGAAAATTTTCATGTTCCTCTAACAAAAAGTCATATACCATGCTGACATCTACTTTCCCCTCAGGGAAGTACTCCCTACAAACACTACGATGCCCAACTTTATTTAAATCTATCACTTCACCAACAATAGGCAACCCTAACGACAAACAGACATCAAATTCAGTAAACTTAATAACTTTGTCCCCAAAATAAAACCCACTCATGTTATCTACCCATTGACCACATAACTTAGATAACAAATTCTTACCTATCTTAATACAACTTGGCAAGTATAACAACCAACCAAAAACACTCTTCTCAATGTAACCCTTCTGCTCAATAGTCAACCGTTCGTTCAAAAGATCTATCATCTTGGTTTTGCAGTAGTGTCTAAACACTAACTGCATAAGAAGTCATGCTTACTAATTAAATACAGTCAAACAACAAATGTATGGAAATCAAATACAATCCTACGTACCTTCTTCCTTCTATCACGTCCTTTACTTTGTTCACCAAGTTCCTCCATCACACTACACCAACACAAAAAGTGAAATTACATTACACCAACACAATCAAGTAAAAGAACAAATTGGAAATGATAACAAACATTGTGAGCATTTGTTAAAAGATAAGCAAAAAGAGAACAAACAATTAATAGTAATTTATTAATTCATATCATTCATGCCACATAAAAATACATTTTGTAAGACTCGTGGTACAGGAACAGAACTGGTACCTAAGGCAAATTAACTGGGTACCTGGGTTCAAGTTTTAGCACACCGAGGCCAACTACGACCACCACACTAATTTTGGGGTGGCTTGTTTATTTTCCCTCATTTGATCTACTTCCAAGTAATCTGGGAACAATTTCTTAAGATTTTATTAACAAATTCGTGCCACATAAAAATACAATTTCTAACACTCATGGTACAAGAACAGAACTGGTACCTTAGGCAAAATAAGTGGGTACCTGGGTTCAGGTTTTTGCACAGCAAGGCCAACTAGGTCCACCACTCTCATTTTGGGGTGGCTTGTTTGCTTTCCCTCATTTCAGCTACTTTTAAGTAATTTGGGAACAATTTCTTAACATTTTATTAACAAATTCGTGTCACATAAAAATACATTCTCTAGGACCCTTGGTTCACCAACATAACTGGTACCAAAGCCGAATGAAGTGGGTTATTGGGTTGAAGTTTTTTCACAGCAAGGCCAACTAGGTTCACCACTCTCATTTTGAGGTGGCTTGTTTTTTTTCACAGCAAGGCCCACTAGGTCCATGACTACCAATCCAACAAAATTACAAAAACAATGTAAGATTAACCAAACAACATCTATACAAATCAGTAACACAACAAAATCCACTTGGGAGACATTTCATACATAACCAAAACCATCCACAAACAACATCATGCATGTATTAAAGCTTCATTCCACTGAAATAAAAAAAAACGAACCTTGAGTGAACACAAGGTGTGCCGGTTGGAAAGCAGACGAAGAAAAAGGTGTGGGTGGGACTAACAACCCGGAAAACCCCTATTTTTCGTCCACCGAACAGTCGACACTCCGGCGGCACTCCGGGACAGGGACGGAAGCAGGTGGGACGAAGCGAGACCTTGAACGCGCCCCTAGTTCGTTGGCCAATGTTGGAGTTGCGGCGGCCGTGAATCGGAACTGACTGGAGGGGTTGAATAGCTCCGACACGGCCTCCAACGTTGTCCGGCGGCACTCCAGCAAGCACTCCGTTGGACCTCTCTTTCTCGAACTCCCTTTCTTCAACTCTCTCAACCTCTCTCTCTAGGTCACACTCTCCCTCTCAACCTTCGCGCTTCTCTCTCTACAATTCTTTCAAATGAATTTGAAATTTGAAACGCCAACTTGAAAACCCTGCCCACCCCCTTTCCACGTCATATTTCATTTGCTTTTTGATTTTCCACATGGACGACTCCCATTTCGACACCTGTCCCGTGTCTAAATGTTGTCAAAAGAGGTTGTTCAAGTATCATTTTCCAAAAAACAATAACACTACAAAATGCAATAGACTTTAATTATTTGTCAATTTATAAAGCATAAACAAGAAATGGACAACCAGGCAGACAATTTCATTAATTATATCAAAGGACCTTCTAAAATCCAAGTCATCCCACCAAATTTATTTCATCTATTAACTTATCAAATATTTACATTACAAGTAAAGCAAAACAAAGTGAAATTACATTATTTTTGGAGGTCCTCTATCCCATAAATTTTGGCACTTGGGATAAACATTTTCAGTATCGTCTAAGCAAGAATGTTTATGTTCTCATGTCCATAGTATCAATACCCTCTCCAGATCAGCAAAGGCAGGACCTTCTTCGACAGTAAAATCAAATTGGCACTGTTCTCCAGTCCACTCAATGCCCAAAAACCTGTTAATTGTGTCAGCATCATAGGGTATCCTCTTACCCCTTATATAGCTCGAATACTGCTGAGTCTTAGTGCCAAACGCCCTAGCATTTGTATAAAACTCTCTTACCACTGCTACATTAGCCAGTGTTGGGTAAGAAGACAGGTTCTCCCATCCTCTTCTCTCTATTTCTCTTCCAAACTGTGGGGCCAATGCTTGAGTCCCACTTTTCTCTCCATCAACAATCTCCTATCCTACACTATGAGGAAGTGCCTTTCATGTCTAGTGCAGAGAAACTTGTTTGAGTGAACTGGCTCTTTATCCTTCCTCTTATTTCTAGTGGTTTTCACCCTTTTCCCTGATGAAGAAGTCATTCCCCAACTCATCAATATTTTCTTGGTCACCTTTTTAACTCTTCTTGAGTACGGAGCTTCAATCTCTATGACTCCATTATCGTTAAGCTCTTTAAGAACCCAGACTTTGCCCTTGAATCTCATTGGTATGCCAAGTTTGAGTTGTTCATCCACCGAGTCATGATGAACCATCTATCATTCGCCATCTTTTTCTTCTCCTTCCTTACCCTGTGACAAGAAACAAGTTTTACCTATGATAATCAGATTGGCAATTTAAGGCTAGTCATTGGTGCATCTTTATCTTGAACTTTATGACTAGTCTTCTTCACTTGATTCTGCTGCTTAGTATTGAAGACATTAAAGATCACCTCCTCTTCTTGGTCTTTAAGTGTTATCGTCCTATCATCCACATTGATGATTACCTTGGTCGTTTTCATGAATGGCCTTCCAAGAATAATAGTAGTCTTCACATCTTCCTCCATCTCCATCACTACAAAATCAACCAAAAATCCAAGTTTGTTTATGCGAACCACAACATCTTCTGCCGCACCATAGGGCTTTTTGGTAGATCCATCCGCTAGTTGCAAAGTAACCTTTGTAAGCTTCTCTGTAAGACCACCAATCCTCTCAAGCACAAATAAGAGCATCAAATTAATGCTTGACCCTAAATCAATTAGGGTTTTCCCTATATTAACATTCCCAATGATGCAAGGAATAGTAAAACTTCCTGGATGTTTAACTTTTGGAATAAGTTCCTTCTGCAAAATAACACTATTATTTCCCTGTACATCAATGGTTTCCTCGTCTATATATCTCTTCTTCTTTAGGAATCTCTTAAGAAATTGTGCATACACAAGAACCTATTGCAATGCTTCAGCCAAAGGAATTTTAATCTCCAATTTCTTGAAGATTTCTTTAAAACACCCTAATTGCTTCTCCTTTTCTTTTCTGCTACACTCCTTAAGGTAATGAAGAATCTTTTCAAATTTTTCAATTTTTTTCTCTCCTCTCTTCTTTTCTTTCTTAACCTCACCTATTCTTTCTTCTTTTTCTTCTTCTAACGCAACTCTTTCTTTTCTCTCCCCTACTCTCTCATCACTTATGATCACAATAGCTTTACATTCTTCCTTAGGGTTAACCTCAGTATTAGCCGCAAATTGCCTCTCAACTTTATCCTCCAACTTCTTGGCCAGTTGCTCACCTACATCTCCAAATTCCTTATCGCAGCTTCAATGCTCTTGTGGTTGGAGATAATTACCTGTATAAATTGTTGAAAGGTTTCTTCAAGCTTTGAAGTTCTCTCAGATAATGCAGATATTTGTTGCCATTGTGATTGTTGCAACGGTGGTGTATTGAATTACTTGCCCATTTTGCCCAAATTGACCTTGACCCATACTTGGGTGAAGTTTCCATCCTTGGTTGAAATTATCTTAGCGGAATTGATTGCCCATGTAGTTGACGTCTTCTTGGGCTTTCACTGAAAAAGAACATTGACCATTGATATGATCACCACCACATAATTCACAGACTTTCTGTTGAACCTATAAAACATTCTACAGCTCCTTTGGCAATTGAGAGAGTTTCTTCATCAAATTCTCCAATTGTTGAGTGATAATCTTATTCTATGCAAGCAGAGCATCTTGAGATTGTAATTGTAGGACTCCCTTCTGCTGAGATGGAGCTTCTCTTTCATTATGCATCTCATTGTCATTAGTAGTCATGTTGTCAATCAATTCATAAGCTTCCTCCGGAGTCTTGCACTTGATATTACCTTCAGGCGAGGCATCTAGCATCAATTTGGTTTGTGAGCCAAGACCTTCAAGGAAAAGAATGACTATTGTGGCTTTATCAAAGCCATGGATGGGTGTCTTTCTCAGCAAGCTCTTGTATTTATCCCATGCTTGACCTAAAGTCTCTTCCATGCCCTACCTAAAAGAGGAAATTTCCTGTTTACCTTTGTTGATTTTCGACTGTGGGAAGTATTTGTTCAAAAATTTTGCCACCAAGGCTTCCCATTCAGTAAAGCTATCTTCCGAGAAAGAATTCAACCATAACTTAGCATTGTCTCCCAATGAGAAAGGAAACAAACTAAGCTTTATAGTGTCATCTGGCACTCCATTGATCTTTACAGTGTTGCAAATCTCGTTTAATATGGTCAGATACTCATATGGACTTTCATGAGACAGTCCATTAAATTGGTTGCTTTTCACCAATTGTATCAACGCATGCTTTACCTTCATGTTTGCAGCATTGACCCTCGGCCTTGCAATGCTATTAAAATGATGAGGGCCAACAATTGTTGTGTAATCTGCTAGAGTGCGTCTGCCATTATTTTCTCCAGAAGTGCGTCGTCTAGAAGGGAACAATTCTCTAGATGTTCGGATTCTCCTCCTCCTTCTACTCTCGTCCAATCCTTCAAGAAGAGGTTCCAAAGTTTTCTTGCTTCTAGTTCGAATTGTATCCTGCATACACAAGAAAACAAAACCCTAGAAAACACTTATTAGCACAAAACAAAAAAAAATAAAAAATCAAGTCAAAGCTAAAAAAATAATCACACAAATAGAATAGTTAAACCACGAGATCCTGACAACGACGCCAAAAACTTGTTAAGACTCCGACAAATGTACCGAATCGTATCAAGTAATAAACATGGTAAGACTAAGTATCGTTTCCTTAGAGACTCACGACCTAAGCAATTATGTGATTTCTTGATTAGATAAGACTTGAAAACAAACTCTTTTAGGTTTAGAATGAAAATACTGAAAAGTAAATATGCATGCAATTTGATCAATTGGACAAAAGTGCAAAGATGAACAGATTTGATATTATGGGACAAATATGTTGTTGGGGTTAGATTTCACCTAGTTTACTCTTATGTATATACGAATTCTACTTCTTCATTAATGTCAATGTCACTATCTAAAATACTTAAAACCCAATTCCTCGGCAAAGAAAGTATATCCTTAATTATTAATTCAAACGATTCCTAGCAATCCTAATAATTAATTCTAAAGATCAGAAGCTTAAGACAACCAGAACTCATACCCCCATTCCTGAGCAATACTGTTTCTGGGAATAATTCTCCGGAACATGAATTGTAAGATACCTTTCGGTACTCATGCAAATTATAAATCATGCTAATGAATGAGTTGAACAAAGCAAGCAATACGCGAAGAAGAATTACCCTAACAATTAATGAGAAGCATATATAATCAAGGATCAATTCAATACATGAGAGTTTACAAAGGTTACATCATTCCCCAACAACAAATAGAGTTTAGTCACCATTAACATGGTGAAACTAGATGAATAATGGAAAAAGAATGAAAGATAAAACCCTAGAAATTGAAGATAGGAGCTTCCACATCCAAATTTGCTCCGAGGGATCAAAGAGTGTGTTTTTGTGCCTATTCTGTCCAAATATACGTACCCTAGGATGCCTAATTCCTTAAATAGAACATAAAAATAATAGAAAACGGGTCCAAGCCCACGAGACTGGCGCTCAGCACCCCACTTAGGGCGCCTAAGCGATGTACGGGTCAAAACTGGCGCTTAGGGTTCAGAAGGCAAGCAGGTGTGGTGCGACTCGAGGAAGTGGCGCTCAACGCCCTTGAAAAGGGCACCCAAACGCGAGCTAGGTATATCGTGCGCTGAGGGCTCCAAAAAAAGGACACTCAAGCGCTAGACAGTATACTCTGGCGTTGAGGGCCCCTAAAGTGGTGCTCAGCGCAGCTGCGATCCTCCTTTCTAATGTTTTTCCTGTTCTTCCTGAGTTCCAACTCCTTACTACTTCAACTCTTCTTCCAAATCATCTCAATTCCTTTTAAAAAGAAGGAAATATAGCATAAAACCATTGAATTCACCTTCAACTCTCTTATTCATGAAAAACTATGATTCCAAGCTAGTTTCTAAGTCAAAAAGGGTGTTTTTAGTATCAAAATTAAGTATCAAATAACGGTAAATTCAATTGTTATCAGGTGATCAAACTGAACTGTTTGAATCTATCTTGCAACAATCTTTCTGGAAGTATTCCATCGAGTTTTGAGGGCATGTCAAATTTGATTTCTGTCAACATATCATACAATCGGTTAGAAGGGCCACTTCCCAAAAATGGAGTTTTTCTTAATGCTTCAATTGAATCATTGAAAAATAACACAAGTGTGTGTGGGAACGTCACTAGGTTAATGCTTTGTCCAGCCAACCACAATGAATATTGTGTGGGGTGGGTATTTGAATGACGAATATGTCATAGGGGTTAGAGGACAAAGAAATGTTTACAGGTATGACTTCCCTTCAGGTGAGGTCTATGCGGTGAAGAAACTTCATCGGGGAACAGATGGAGAGAAGCTTAATTTTAAAGCTTTTGAGAATGAAATTCAAGCTTTAACCGAAATCAGACACCATAATATATTAAAGCTCTGCGGGTTTTGCTCATATCCATTACTCTTCTACTTTAACTTTTCTATTCCCTCAAACAATCATCATTTTTTTCTTCTACCCCTCTTTCACTTTCTGCCAAATCAATTATCCTTCTCAAATGTGTAACCTTGGAAATGGGGAATAAAACACCCAGATCCCTAAAGACAAAAAAAAGTTTTAATCTTTTTAGGTACAATCCACTGATCATTCATGTTCAATACCCTCTCCGGCATGGGTGGTGGTGGCCAAGTCAACCCCACCACATCCAATAACGTTATGAGAGATGCCTTATTCTTGTTCAAATTTTAGAAACCCTATTTTTAAAATATTTATTTTATCAAATTCCACGTACAAAGTCTAAGAAGGCCACATATAAAAAAGTGGCCACGTCAACGTCCCACATCATAAAAAATTTAACCTCGTTAAGTCAAATTAACTATAGGAACCTAATTGACTAAAATTTGCAATTTATAGAACTAAATTGGAGAATCCAATAAAACGGGGATCGAACGGAAAAAACCGTCATATGGACAAGTTAAGGGATTTAATCTTTTTTTATCAAAATGGTGTGATTTTATACCTAAATTATAAGAAATAATAAAGTTTAAACAAATTACTATTTATGAATAAATTGTGTTCAGGAAGTAGACGTTGTGTTCTACATTTAAAATATTCAAAGAAGAAATGCATAATAACACAACTTTTGTTGAGTGAAATTGGACTCAGGTCATGCTCAAGCATGACTTCTATTTTGTTAATTACGTTATTAACTCTATTGATGATATAATAGAAAAGAAAATTTAGAGAAAAATCTCATTAAGAAAATGAATGAATGAATTCACATTCTTGAAAAAGTACATAATATGCTATTAAAATACATCATACTAAGGAAGAAAAAATAGTTATAACGGAGCAAACTAATCATATAGTCAACTAACCGAATTAATTTTAAAATTACGAGAGAAAGGTAGGTGTCAATACCAAATTTCGTCCGGGTAAATAAAATTCATCACAAAAATAACTGAAAAAAAAAAACATAAAAAAACCAAAATGAAAAATACTATTTATTTTACTTTTCGCACCCCCAAGTTTTCTTTTAAACACTTAATCCAATGGCCCAAAATAATCTCTTACTTTTTTTACTTCCTCACCACCCCTTTTCTCGTATCACACCCCACTCTCCACATCACCATCCACATCACCCTCCATATCACATTCCACATCATCTACCTTTTTCATTTACTTTTTCCACCTCATTTCCTTATTAATTTTTATATACCAACTTTTCTAATTATTCCACTTACATTTTTAATTATATTTTCTTCATCAACATTATTTCACCTATTTTCTCCACCCACTTTTTATATTATTTCTTTCACTTATTTTCCACATTAACTTTTACTATTTACTTTTTTCTATTATATTTTATTTCATCTAAATTTTCCACTAACTTTTTATATTATTTCTTTCACTTATTTTCCACATTAACTTTTACTATTTACTATATTTTATTTCACCTAAATTTTCCACTAACTTTTTATATTATTTCTTTCACTTATTTTCCACATTAACTTTTACTATTTACTTTTTTCTATTATATTTTATTTCACCTAAATTTTCCACTAACTTTTTATATTATTTCTTTCACTTATTTTCCACATTAACTTTTACTATTTACTTTTTTCTATTATATTTTATTTCATCTAAATTTTCCACTAACTTTTTATATTATTTCTTTCACTTATTTTCCACATTAACTTTTACTATTTACTATATTTTATTTCACCTACTTCTCCACCAACTTTTTATATTATTTCTTTCATTTATTTTCCACATTAACTTTCACTATTTACTTTTTTCTATTATATTTTATTTCATCTAAATTTTCCACTAACTTTTAATATTATTTCTTTCACTTATTTTCCACATTAACTTTTACTATTTACTATATTTTATTTCACCTACTTCTCCACCAACTTTTTATATTATTTCTTTCACTTATTTTCCACATTAACTTTTTCTATTCATCTTTTTTTTAATTATATTTTATTTCATCTAAATTTTCCACCAACTTATTATATTATTTTTATTCATCAACTTTCTTCATCCTTAACTCTATAAATACCTACATTCCCTTCACTTCACACACACACAATTACATAATATCCATCTCTTCTCTCTCAAAATCTCTTCATTCCATCCCAAAACTCTACTTCATTTTTTCTCTCACATTTTACTATTTCTTAATCTCTCTATACATAATAAATCCCATACCCCATTTCTACCATAAAGTTATCTTCTTCATCTTCCATCTATCTTTCTCACAACTTATTACAAGTAAGGTTTTATTTCATCACACAAATCTTCAACAAGGTACACATTTTCTCTTCATTCTATTTATATATGCATTTTGATCATTTTTTTTAGTTTATAAATTCAGCTTGTTTTCTATCACAATTTTTCTTTATGCTTTTCATATTTCAACTCATCTATCCTTCTTAATAACAAATATAAAACTTTAAAAACATGTAATAATATAAATATCGGTATGAGTACTCGTGCGATCGTACGCATTAGCCTAGTACTCATTACCAAAAATCTAAAATAAACAAAAAAGCCGTGTGAGTGCTCGTGCGATCGTACGCATCAGCCTAGTGCTCATTACGCAAAAAATCTAAATATTACATCAAAAAATACCAAAAAATATAAAATCTTCAAAAACCAAAAACATCCACGTTTTCAAATAACAAATAATCTTTCTGCCAGAACTACGTGATCCTTGATTCTCCATCAAAAGTGGAGATACGTAGGAGCAAGGCCAGTCCTTGTCAGGTTCACTTTCCCAAAAATCCAAATTTATCCATAATCATTTTCCAAACAAATTTCTCAAACAAATTTTAAAGCAGTTTTCTAAAAGAACTACGGAACCCTGATTTCTCATTCTTAATGAGAATACGTAGGAGCAAGGTCAATCCTTGTCGGGCCCACAAAAACTAAAAAATACATTTTGTTTCTTTAGAATTTTATTTTAGGGGAAATTTAAACATTTTGAAAACCACATCATATTCGCGTATTTAGTTAAAGGTACTGCCTTAGGGCAGGCGTTGTAGGGTGCTAATACCTTCCCTACACGTAACCGACTCCCGAACCAAGAATCTCAGTTTCGCGGACCATGCCTTATCATTTTATGGTTTTTCCGTAGTTTTCCAGAATAAACTATGGTGGCGACTCCAAATCTCTCTTTTTTTTTCAAAAGCGTTTTTCTTTTTCGGGTCGTCGTCCCGTCGCGATTCCGGTTGCGACAGATGGCGACTCCACTGGGGACGTCAGAGAATCAGGCCATTAAATTAGATAAGCGAATTCGATGTGGTTTTTCTTTGTGTTTTTTCCCCTTTTCCTTATCTATGATTGATATTTAAAATAATTGCATGTGAGTTTCTTTTACTTATTCTTTATGTTAGAAATAATTGTTCCTCACCTATGTTTGATATGTCTACTTATTTGTGTTTATTTTTGCAATTGTTGTTTTACATTATAATCTCCCTCTACACATTATGCATATCATGAGTGGGGCCCTATACCCGGGTCTGAGCGCAACTTAGAATTAGAGGGGTTGTGTAGCGGTGTCACTCTGGGATGTACTTCCTGTTTGGCTATCGTGAGAACCCCAGCTAGAGTCTGTTCTCTTCATTTGTGTCTCCGCATCTAGTTGATTACTCTAACTGTTGTGAAGAAACAATGAAAAGAGCCATAGCTCTGGTGGCCTTGATTTAAGCATTAGGGAACCATCCTTGTGAGTGCATATCTTTGGCCTTAGAACTTTAAGTTATTCAACCTCTGATACGGCACAAAAGGGAGACTATTTTGTTTCAGTTTGTCTGTCATTTCCTATTTTACAAAAAATTTGTCATGTTTCTTTTAAATAAAAAAAAGAGAAAATTAATGTTCTCGGAATCATTCAAAAAAAAAAGAAAAAATTAGAATTTCTTAAAATATTTTTAGGGCATGAAAAATCTTAAAAAAAATTAATTAATAAAGTGTACATATTTTGGGGCCGATATAGACCATTGTTTCGAATTTTTGGACTCCATTTTTTATACAAATAAAATGCGGATTGAACATGCAATATTTTCCTTTCAAATAAAAGTTAATTAATTTTTCTCACGTGTACATATATTTATTTTTCTTAAATTTAAAAATTAAAAAAAATTAAATCACTAAAAAAAACTGAAATCACTTTTTTTAACCTTTGAGAATAGTTCTTGGATTGGTGCATGAGTCCGATTTCACTAAAAACAATCCAAATAAAAGTCATATATAAAAAGAAAATTTTCAAAAAAAGGGGTCACTGAAAATTCAAATTCATATTGTTCAATATTGTTTTTTTTCAGAGCTCATGATTTTATTGGTCTTCATTTTCATCAAAGGCTTACCTTGAGCCCATTTTTGTTCGTTGTTTCATACAAATAATTCATTGAAAATTTTGTTTATCATTTTTACTTCAGATCTTATTTTTTTATTCAAAGTCAATTTTCTTTATTATTGAATATAAATTATTTTCTCTTGAGCCCATTTCTTCATTTGTTTCATACCAACAATTATTAAAAACAACAAAAATAATAAAAACAAATATAAAAAAATCAAAATTTCAAAATAAAATAATTATTAAAAAATGTTCAAACAGTTTTTGAGCCCATTAGGCCCCGTTGTCATATGTGGTTTCTCTTGAACCAATGCATCTGAATTTCTGGAAAATAAAAAAAACGTGTTTATGTAGATTTTGTGTTTTCAATTCATAATTTCCCTTTCCATTTGTGTGAACAAGTATTTGTGCAAAAAATAAAAATAGAGGAATTCAGACCCTTGTCTGAAGATTTTGTCATGGTTGTAAAAAGAATAGTGTTAGGCCCATTGAGTCTAGTAGTGTTGCAAAATTTTCTTGTGAAATGCTCTCATAACAAAAAATGAAAAATGAATTTCTTTTAGCTTGTTCCATAAACTATGAAAAATGAAAAAATATTTTCTTTGTATTGTGTCAAGCTTTCACGGCTCAGGTCATCTGACCCATTGGGTCAATGTGCCTGGTAAGTCCAACTTCCTTCTATGTTACTTCTCCTCAGGTCCGATCCGATCT
Organism: Vigna nakashimae; assembly: GCA_034642375.1. Taxonomy (NCBI): domain Eukaryota; kingdom Viridiplantae; phylum Streptophyta; class Magnoliopsida; order Fabales; family Fabaceae; genus Vigna; species Vigna nakashimae. The sequence goes on from CM067768.1 coordinate 22,206,682, forward strand.
GGATTTTCCCGTGTCGGAAAGCGAAAAAAAAAACAAAAAAAAAACAAAAAAAGAGAGAAAAGATTGGTTCGGAGCCCATTGAGTCCAATTGTCCTTCTCTGTCAAAAAATACAAAAAGATTTCTTTCAGTAAATTGCATAATTTTCCTTCAGTAATATATTTGTCAAATAAAAAAGCAGCATAATTGTGGAAAATACAAATTGTTAACAATGTGTTTTCAGTACAGTCTTCCAAATTATCATGCATGATTTTTGTTGTCAAAAAAAATTAAGAATTAAAGATGAACAGTGTGCGAGCCCATTAGGCCCAGTTGGCATATGTGGTTTTTCTTGAGTCAGTGCATCTGAAATCCTAAAAAATAGAAGGAAACGCTTGTCTCCGTTTGTTTTGTGTTGTCAAATTCATAATTGCTAAAAATAAAAAAATAGAGGAATTCAGACCCTGTTCAAGATTTTGTTATGAACATAAGAAGAATAGTTTTTGGTCCCATTGGGTCGAGAGAGAATTGTGAAATCTTCTCTAATTCAATTTTCTGAAATCCTCTAAAAAAAATATATGAATTTCTTTTAGCTTGTACCATAAAATATGAAAAATAAAAAAAATATTTTCTTTGTGTCAAGCTTTCACGGCTCAGGTCATCTGATTCATTGGGTCAATATGTCTGGTAAGTCCAACTTCCTTCTATGTCAATTCTCTTCAGGTCCAGTCCGATTTGGATTTTTTCCCTTGTCAAAAAGAAAAGTCCAATTCTAAGCTCATTAAGTCCATTTCTCGTTCTCTATTAAAAAAATATACAAAAATATTTCCTTCAATAAACTGCATAATTTTTCCTCATTAACACATTTTTCAAAATGCAGCATAAGTTTGAAAATACAAAAAGATTTCTTTCAGTGAGTTGCATAATTTTCCCTCATTAGCATATTTTTCATTCATTAAATAAAGAGGAATATAAGTGTGAAAAATACAAAAATATTTCTTTCAATAAGTGCATCAGTTTTCGTTTCATGATGCATATTTCCATTCAAAAAAAAAGGATAGCCCAAGTGAAAAAATACAAAAAAAAAAATATGTTTGAATGATTCGCATGATTTCTTCATAAAAGAATGATGCACAATTTCGAAAATTCAAAAAGATTTATTTCAGTTAGTTTCATCATTACATTTCTGTATTCACAAAAAAAAAAGAGAACACAAATTTAAAAAATTCAAAAAGATAATTGAGTTAATTGTTTTCGAGGTAAGTCATCAAGTTTATGTTACTCTAAGTATAAAAAGAAAATGGATGTCATTCTTTGTTGGGTCAGATAATTGGGTCACATTTGCCATTTGAACCTCAGTGTGTGCATTGCTTGAGAATACTCATTCCTTAGTAATATCCCTCATACTCAGCCTTAATTGAACCTTTGTTTGTAAACATCTACCTGTCAGCCTTAGTTGGGCCTTTGTTTGAAAACATCCATCTTCCGGCCCTCATTGTACAAAAGGATTGACCCCGATCATTACCCAAGATGAACAAAATTATATTTTGGGGCAAATGTGCCTGTCCATAATTTTGTCAGTTAGGTGATCCCTGAATCCTTCAAAGACAAAAAAAAAGAGAGTTTCAAAAAGAAAATAAAAAGAAAAAAAAACAACTCGTGCTGAAATCAATTGATTTGTCATAGAGTTAATCTTTCGAAAATAAAGTGACCAGAGTTCAAGATGATGTGTGGCCATTTTCCTTCATCCAAAAAAAGAAACAAAAAAATATATCCATTGATACCTATTTGAGCCAAGAAATAATTCTCTTTCAAATTTACCCGAGTAAGAGTTACCATTACAATAGAAGTCGACTCAGGATGCAAACAAAAGACACTTAGTGATCAAAGAAAGAAAGTTCATCAAGAAGATCAAATAGAAAGAAGAAACATTGAGTGGTGATCTTAAGAAGAGAAAAGCATTGAGGAGGTTGACAAATAGCAAATTGGTAACTCTTGTTTCAAAAAATAATAACCTGAAAACATTTGTTTGGGCCTTATCCGTTGTTTGAATACCCTTCAGCCCGCAGCATCATTACAAGCTGAATAAAAGTCCACACTGATTGAACAATGGTTTCTTCAATTTTCATAAAGCTTAATTGTGTGATAAGTTGAAATGACTTGCAATGAAGTTGAAAAAAAATAGAGAAAAAGAAAAAATAAAAATGAAATGTCTTAGGAAGAGGGGATTTTCTTGCTAACTAGCTAAAAAGAAAGGTCATTTAAGGGCATCCTTTTGTTCAATCCTTTCCAAACCCATCCTCAGACGAGGGGCAGCCCTGTTGGGCCTCATTCATCTTGACGTTCATCAATCCATTCACCCAGCTGGGCAACCTTTGTGGGCCTCTCATGAGCTTGATTTATCCATCCTATTGAAACCGGGGCAGTTATCTCAATTTTGTATGACTCTAATTGGTCCCAGAATTTATAAAGTCACCCTCAAAACAGGGGCAGCCAGTTTGGCCTTCCATGATTTCTATTCATCTTAACATTTGCGAACCCGAAACGGGGGGCAACTTTTTGGGCCTTGCATGATGTCAATCTGCCTTGACCTTCACTGATTAGTATCCAAAACTAGGGGCAATTTTGTGAGATATATGGATTTGACACCCTGATAATTCATAGATACATTTGTCCATACAAATGTTTCTCCCAGACCTCAAACTGGGGCAGCTTGAAGAGTATCTTTGATCTCACATTGGCATTTACAGTTAGTTTGAGGAGTGACAGGCCCACATTGTGATCCCTATACCTGCCAAAACCTTTCCAAATCCTTCCACATATTTGTCCCAACCCTTGATATCAAGCTTGAACGCACTAATATTTCATCAAGAAATGTCCAACACATAACCTTCATTTTGAACATTTGTCTTCAAAATTTGACATCCTTTGCATAAAAGGAAAATGAAAGTCTAAATCTTCATAAATTTGATGATTTCAAAGAAAACAAATTGACACAATCTTCCAGTAAAACAAAAACAAAAAAATCACAAGTCAACATCATGTACATATTTTCATGAACTTTGAATTTAATTTCATGAATGTTTACCAAATCTTCTTCCTTGCAAAAAGACAAAAAAAAAAATCAACATGCATCAAAAATTTTCTCCTTCAAATTTCAAAATTACATCAAATCTTCTTCTTTCAAAAAGACAAAAAAAATCAACATGCATCAAAGTTTTCTTCTCCAAATTTCAAAATTTACATCAACCATGTTTCTCTTGCACATAGAGGTTTCAAAAAAAAATTTAAAAAAAAATGCAACTCCTTGTTTATTGATTTCAACATTATGAAAAAGTTTTAAAACCTTGTTTTCTCATTTCAAAAAAAAAATATAGACACTCATTCCTATCTCAAAAAAAAATCAAAAAAATTTTCAACATCTCAAAATTTCAAAACAAATGCAAAAATTTCAAATTCAAAACAATCAAACAATTTTACTTTCTGTCATTGGTATCTCGGCCCTCTGTAAGGCAATGGTCGAGCCTAATTTTACTTTCTGCCATTGGTGTCTCGGCCCTCTGCAAGGCAATGGTCGAGCCCAATTTTACTTTCTGCCATTGGTATCTCGGCCCTCTGCAAGGCAATGGTCGAGCCCAATTTTACATTATGTCCTTGGTATCTTGGTCCTCTGCAAGGCAATGGTCAAGTCTAGATTGTCAAACGACCCTCTGCATGGCAATGGTCGAATTTAAATTTTCCTCTGCGATCTTGGCCCTCTGCAAGGCAATGGTCAAGTCCAGATTGTCAAACGACCCTCTGCATGGCAATGGTCGAATTTAAATTTTCCTCTACGATCTTGGCCCTCTGCAAGGCAATGGTCAAGTCCAGATTGTCAAACGACCCTCTGCATGGCAATGGTCGAATTTAAGTTTTCCTCTGCGATCTTGGCCCTCTGCAAGGCAATGGTCAAGTCCAGATTGTCAAACGACCCTCTGCAAGGCAATGGTCGAGCCCAAATTTATTTTCTGCTATTGGTATCTCGGCCCTCTGCAAGGCAATGGTCGAGCCCAATTTTACTTTCTGTCATTGGTATCTCGGCCCTCTGTAAGACAATGGTCGAGTCCAATTTTACATTTCTGCTATTGGTATCTCGGCCCTCTGTAAGACAATGGTCAAGCCCAATATTACTTTCTGCTAATTGTATTTCGGCCCTCTGTAAGACAATGGTCGGACCCAATGATCAAACTCAAATCATTTACTTCATCCATAGGGTGGTTACACCCTCCGCAATGTCTACACACCTCAATTCTCTCAGCCTTGTTCTTTTTTTAAGTTCCTTGTTCATTTTGAAATATGGACGAAATTAGTATTTCTATCTTTACTTATCTTTTACTCTGATAATATAAAAACATTATTTGTCATATTATCTAGTAAAATCTAAGTAAAGAGGGGCAGCTGTCAATACCAAATTTCGTCCGGGTAAATAAAATTCATCACAAAAATAACTGAAAAAAAAAACATAAAAAAACCAAAATGAAAAATACTATTTATTTTACTTTTCGCACCCCCAAGTTTTCTTTTAAACACTTAATCCAATGGCCCAAAATAATCTCTTACTTTTTTTACTTCCTCACCACCCCTTTTCTCGTATCACACCCCACTCTCCACATCACCATCCACATCACCCTCCATATCACATTCCACATCATCTACCTTTTTCATTTACTTTTTCCACCTCATTTCCTTATTAATTTTTATATACCAACTTTTCTAATTATTCCACTTACATTTTTAATTATATTTTCTTCATCAACATTATTTCACCTATTTTCTCCACCCACTTTTTATATTATTTCTTTCACTTATTTTCCACATTAACTTTTACTATTTACTTTTTTCTATTATATTTTATTTCATCTAAATTTTCCACTAACTTTTTATATTATTTCTTTCACTTATTTTCCACATTAACTTTTACTATTTACTATATTTTATTTCACCTAAATTTTCCACTAACTTTTTATATTATTTCTTTCACTTATTTTCCACATTAACTTTTACTATTTACTTTTTTCTATTATATTTTATTTCACCTAAATTTTCCACTAACTTTTTATATTATTTCTTTCACTTATTTTCCACATTAACTTTTACTATTTACTTTTTTCTATTATATTTTATTTCATCTAAATTTTCCACTAACTTTTTATATTATTTCTTTCACTTATTTTCCACATTAACTTTTACTATTTACTATATTTTATTTCACCTACTTCTCCACCAACTTTTTATATTATTTCTTTCATTTATTTTCCACATTAACTTTCACTATTTACTTTTTTCTATTATATTTTATTTCATCTAAATTTTCCACTAACTTTTAATATTATTTCTTTCACTTATTTTCCACATTAACTTTTACTATTTACTATATTTTATTTCACCTACTTCTCCACCAACTTTTTATATTATTTCTTTCACTTATTTTCCACATTAACTTTTTCTATTCATCTTTTTTTTAATTATATTTTATTTCATCTAAATTTTCCACCAACTTATTATATTATTTTTATTCATCAACTTTCTTCATCCTTAACTCTATAAATACCTACATTCTCTTCACTTCACACACACACAATTACATAATATCCATCTCTTCTCTCTCAAAATCTCTTCATTCCATCCCAAAACTCTACTTCATTTTTTCTCTCACATTTTACTATTTCTTAATCTCTCTATACATAATAAATCCCATACCCCATTTCTACCATAAAGTTATCTTCTTCATCTTCCATCTATCTTTCTCACAACTTATTACAAGTAAGGTTTTATTTCATCACACAAATCTTCAACAAGGTACACATTTTCTCTTCATTCTATTTATATATGCATTTTGATCATTTTTTTTAGTTTATAAATTCAGCTTGTTTTCTATCACAATTTTTCTTTATGCTTTTCATATTTCAACTCATCTATCCTTCTTAATAACAAATATAAAACTTTAAAAACATGTAATAATATAAATATCGGTATGAGTACTCGTGCGATCGTACGCATTAGCCTAGTACTCATTACCAAAAATCTAAAATAAACAAAAAAGCCGTGTGAGTGCTCGTGCGATCGTACGCATCAGCCTAGTGCTCATTACGCAAAAAATCTAAATATTACATCAAAAAATACCAAAAAATATAAAATCTTCAAAAACCAAAAACATCCACGTTTTCAAATAACAAATAATCTTTCTGCCAGAACTACGTGATCCTTGATTCTCCATCAAAAGTGGAGATACGTAGGAGCAAGACCAGTCCTTGTCAGGTTCACTTTCCCAAAAATCCAAATTTATCCATAATCATTTTCCAAACAAATTTCTCAAACAAATTTTAAAGCAGTTTTCTAAAAGAACTACGGAACCCTGATTTCTCATTCTTAATGAGAATACGTAGGAGCAAGGTCAATCCTTGTCGGGCCCACAAAAACTAAAAAATACATTTTGTTTCTTTAGAATTTTATTTTAGGGGAAAGTTAAACATTTTGAAAACCACATCATATTCGCGTATTTAGTTAAAGGTACTGCCTTAGGGCAGGCGTTGTAGGGTGCTAATACCTTCCCTACACGTAACCGACTCCCGAACCAAGAATCTCAGTTTCGCGGACCATGCCTTATCATTTTATGGTTTTTCCGTAGTTTTCCAGAATAAACTATGGTGGCGACTCCAAATCTCTCTTTTTTTTTCAAAAGCGTTTTTCTTTTTCGGGTCGTCGTCCCGTCGCGATTCCGGTTGCGACAGTAGGATTTTATCCTTATTGTCTAATAATGATACTAAAGCCAAGACTATTAATATTGGTTAAACACACATTCTATTAAAAAAAATTATATTTGTATTTTTCGTATAGTATGATTTTAAGTAATTAGTTTACGTTTTTTCAAGATTGTGGCCATGGCATTTAATTATGATTATTTCTTCATACATATATGATGAAATTATATCATAATTGATGAAACCAGAATCACATGTATTTATTAACTTCTTCATCCAATATATTTCTTGTTCTATGTGATTCAAGTTTGGAAAGTTGAATTAGGCATTAAGGCTTGACTTCATAGCCTGTACTTCTTGTGTACTTGAATTTTGTATTGAAAAATATTTTTGCAGCAAAAATTATCAAAAAAATATAGTGATATTTATCAAGAGTGTTCTTAGCTCACAAATTATTGACGATGTTATCTTTATTCAAAGCTTTATTGTGGGTATTTTATGAGATTATACATGTTCAATAATTTCAACTCATTAAAGTTGTTTTTTTTTTCTCCAACAAGGTTTTCTTTAACCATAATCATGCTTGAAAGGTTTAGAAATTTGAAAGAAAAACTCCAAAAGATAGTTCTTAGTAATTAATGGTCTTCTTACAAATAGGATAATATAGATAATGCACAATTGTGAAAGAAACTTTATTAATTAATAATTAGTGGATGAAGGTTGATTATATATTTGGTTTTTAGTCCTCCTCTTTATGATTTTCTTAGAAAAAATATATATAGATATTACTATTCTTCACTTAGTATATAAAATGTACGATTCAATCATTTAAAATGTGAGAAAGATCATATACCAACATGAAAGAAATACAGAAGTTGAACATTCATTCTTTCTTGAGATAGTAAACTTAATATTAATTTATTTTTAAACTAAGAGTAACATATCTCTTCATTGTCTTGCTCATTCTTTAAATTCAAGGTAATTGTATTGTTAAATTATTTTATGAGTATATTTTGTGTATATATTATATATAATATCGTAAAGTTATGATATTATGTTTTTTTTATGTTTATGGATTTTTAATCTTGTTGACATTATAGTCATAAATTGTTAAATGAAGATTCATAAAGATGTACCACATCAAGATGTGAAACTTACTTATGAAAGAAATAAATGTTTTAAGAGGTACTTTGATTACGTAGATGTAAGGAGACAAGTAAATACAGATTTTGTAAACTTTTCACATGAAATGGAAGATTTTGTTGATGTTGACTCTTTAAGGGATAAAAGTAAAATGGATGCAAAATTGTGGTGAATTGTTTATTCTGCACTAAAACTTCAAAAGATAACTCTCAAGCTACTTGAACAATCATGTTCTTCTTGTGAAAAGAATTGGAATACCTACTTTTTTTTTTTATTATGTGAAAAGAAATAAGATGACACATAAAAGACATTGGATTTAGTATTTTCCCATGCTAACCTTCATCCTCTCTTAACAAAGTTTCTTAAAATACAAAGAAGAGAAAATTAAATTGTAAAATATTGTAGGAGATGAATTTTCATTGGATGATAATGAAATTCTTTAGATTGCTACCTTAGATGCCAAAACATACCAATTTCAAATTATAGTACTTTTAATGATTCAAACAACATCATTTGCAACACTAATTAGAAAACATTCTCAATTTCATTTAAGTAAACCAAATGACAACCCTAATTTCAATTCCACACATCAACTCTTAATCACATAGCTCAATCATACAAGCAAAACATCATACAAACATACAATTAGCAATTACAAGATATCAATCACATAAAATTTATGTAATTAGTTTGCCTTACCTGAAAGACGGATCAACAGTTCAATGATCCTACAACACCCTCAAACGCAAAAAAAAAAAAAAAAAACTTTATTTATCCCTATGAACAACAGAAATATGATCAGAGTATGCCATTAGAATCACTGATCATCATAAACTAGCAAAAATCACTCAAATAGTACATGCGACCCAAAAAGGGTCACATGTAGAGAAATAACAAACAAACCAATAAAAGAGGCAAAAACCCAACTTACTTTATTGAAGAACTTGATAGAACAAAAATGGAGAGCTCACTACAAGGATCACTCGAGGGGTATCCGATTTTCAAATCAATGAACAAAAGGTGAAAAAACCTAGAAAGAAGGGAAAAAGCTCTAAGATAAAGATTTTTAGAGAGAATGAGTATTTTTTTAATAGTAAAACTTGTTAAATAAAAACTTTATTTATACTTTAAACTTTTAAAATTAAATCTCATCATTTTAAACACATCATCAATTCTAAAACATGATTTTCTAGGCTCTTACAATAACAAAATATTAATTAATATCTCTAATATTTAACGATTTAAAAAAAATTTAAAATATGTTCAACAACTTAAAAAAAAATATTGCATAGTAATCTTACCAAGATCTTGAGCATGGACTTTGTAGATAGGTGGCAAGATCCTAACGGTACTTTGATTGCTTCTTGGTTTAAAGAGGGTCTCATCGTTGATGAGAAGGGAAGATCTATCTATAAAGACTCTTTGACGCTCAAGTCAGTACGAGAGTTAAGATCTATTATATAAGAGTAATTATCAAGTATCAAGTGTGAAGTGAGTATCCCTTGAGGGTTATTGCTATATTTATAGGATCAACATAAGTTGTGGGCCTATGTCCCTATTAAAATAACTAACCTAGGGAATATAATAACAGTCTAATAAGAATAACAAAAGAATAAATAGAACCAACATGTCAAACTACTGAGATTTAGTTATAATATATAAATATGGCTTAAATAGGTGTATGTTTGAGTTGTTTCATAATGAAGAGCTTTAAATGGCCTTATTAAGTTGCACACTTAATATGCCTTTTGGGTTGGGTAGGAACATAAGCCCCTCCCAATCTCAAGAGTTTGGTTTGGGTCGAGTTTTATGGCTTGCAGATGGGTTGGCTATTTGGTCGAATTCATAGTTAGGGCATTCGGTCATGCTTTACATATGGATTGGCCTCGAGGCCAAGTTTATGATATAATTAGGCCATTTGGTCATGTTTTGTAAGTGGATTGACCTTGGGGTCGAGTTCTAATATACAATCTAGCCTCAGGGCCAAACTCTCTTTGGGCTTTTAGGAAATTTTGGCCTTGTGAGTGAGCTTTTATCTAAGCTTCAAAGTAATTCCAGCCTCATGGCCAAGCTCTTATCTAGATATAAAGTAATTCCAACCTCGTGGCTAAGCACTTAGCTGAGCTTCAAAATAATTTTGGCCTTGTTGCTAAGCTTTATTCGAGCTTCAAAATAATTCTGGCCTCGTGGTTGAGCTCTATCCGAGCTTTAAAGTAATTTCGGCCTTGTGGTCGAGCTTTTTCTGAGCTTAAATTTGTATGGCCTTGAGGCCAAGCTCTCTTTGAGTTTAAAGTAGTATGGCCTTAAGATTGAGCTTTCTTTAGGATAAAAGTAATATGGTCTCGGGATCAAGCTCTATCTGAGTTTAAAGTAATATGGTCTTGGAGCCGAGCTCTATCTAAGCTTAAAGTAATATGGCCTCAAGACCGAGCTCTCTCTAAGCTTAAAGTAACATGACCTCAGGGCTAATCTCTTTCAGAGCTTAAAGTAGATGGCTCGAGGTTGAGCTCTCTCTAAGGTTAAAGTAGTATGACCTCGAGATCGAGCTCTCTATGAGCTTAAAGTAATATACCCTATAGGCTAAGCTCTCTATGCTTAAAGTAATGTGGCCATAGGGTTAAGCTCTATCTAAGCTTAAAGTAGTATGTCTTTGGAGCCGAGCTCTCTTTGAGCTTAAAGTAATATGGCCTTAGGGTCGAGCTCTCTCTGAGATTAAAGTAATATAGCCTCAAGACTGAGCTCTATTTAAGCTTAAAGTAGTATGTCCTCAGGATCGTGCTCTCTTTAAGCTTAAGGTAATATGGCTTCGAGGGTGAGCTTTATCTTAGCTTAAAGTAATATGGCCTTGGGGACGAACTCTCTCTGAGCTTAAAGTAATATGGTTGTTAACACAAGATCGCCTAGAGAGACTAGACTATCTAGCAACTCATGTTTTGAAGTTTAACATACAACACTTAATGAAATATTGTTTATTGAGTGAAGCATCTAAAGAATGTGTTTACTAAAAACAACGTTGAAATACATAAGCAAATTATCCATGACATATCCATAGAAGAAGTTATCAAAATTGAAAACAGTATTTGATAAAAAGTGAGCTTAAGACAAGAAATATTAAACGATGTATCTTTTATTATTAAAAGATATATTACTCAAAATAACATAGTTATGCTAAATGCTTAGTACAATGAGACATGTCTAAATTCTATCTAACATTAGAACATTTAATACATATACGTACTGCACTTCTCTATTTTTTTTGTGTTTTGTTTTCTTTATCTTTGTAGATAATGACAATATGAAGCTTTACTTACAAGCTTTACACGAAATCAGAAAGTTTTACTATGTGTTTTTATTTCTATTCTTATTTGTTGATAGATTGTTTAGTTTTTGGACTAAGATGCCTAATTCGACTAGTGTTATTTTGAGTGGATTGCTTAGATTTTTAGCTAAAGAACCAAGACTCATATTCTAATTTTCATGAATTTTCATATATACTTTTTATATAATAAACTCTTTAGATTTTATTTATGTTTTAGGTTAGTTCTGTTTTATGTTTTCCAATCTTCCTTAAGTCATTATAGTGGTTAGTAGAGTTTTAATTCTAGTGGAGATTTAATGCTTTCAATAATTAATTTTCTAATGAAAAATAAAGGCATTGTGGGAATTAATTCCTTACTTGAAAGTTTAGAAGGAAGCTTAGAATACTAGGAGAAAACTATTTAACTTCAGGAGAGTCGGAAATTGAATGAAGTATGAGTTTTTCTCCACTTTGAAAGCTTGACATAGTGAGCATTGGGCAAAAAGCTTAACCTTTCGTGTCAAGATGCATTTGTACAATGAAAGGAAAAAAAAAAAGACAGAAGTTCTTAGATAATAAAATTGTTCTGGATTGATCTGGTAGGTTCAAAATTATCAAATTACTAAGGAATCAAGATTAGGTTAAAGGCAATTTATATTCACCCTTTTCTCTTAACCCACTAAAATACCTTTCAAGAACAAAATTGTAAGAAAACCACCATGTTCCAATTAGTTTATATATATCAGTTGAAACTGTGCATTGAAGAAGAAAAACAAAGAAGTCTCTTTAACTTTTTTTTCTACACGTAACCTCAGATTTGAACACACTACAAGCAAAGAAAAGCAAGGCAGGCACCAACAAGAAAATTGAAGCTGTTAATTGCCATATAGAGCAAATTTACGCAAGAAAAGATTTACATATTAAACTTCAGATAGAATCAGCCGTACACTGAAAAGACAGCTTTTTTGGTGAAAGGGCGAGGAGTGAAACAATTCAAGGTACAAAATAAAACTCTTAAAAGCTGATCAACAGAATTGGTTGACATAAAACTTAAAAACCCCAAACCACTAAAACAACTCTTAAAACTCCTAAAAACTTTACAAAAACCACTAAGAACCCCAAACCGATCACCCGGTTGACATAAGCATAGTAAAAGGTTAACATAATTAGTTCCTTCCGCCTGTCGTTTCTTGCAAGATCCAATGAGAAAATCCAGACATGGAATTTCCAAGGTTGTTGGCTTCTGTTGTAGCTGTTGCAGAAGGCTGCTGAGTTAAGAATTCCCAATTGATAAACCAATATACAGGACTAGTCTGCATGCATATCCATGGCAGAATCATTGGAGCTCATTACTATTGATTCCCTGCCATGCTGAGAAAGAAAGCCAAGTTCAGTATTCCGGTTTCCATTCCCCATGAAGGGACCATTGCTGTAGCATCCTCCCTCACCAATTTGATAATGTTGAAGGCTTCGGCGTATTGGACTTGACAAGGCATTCGAAAACACAGAATTTTTCTGTTGATTTTCATCAGGTTCGGCACGAAGTCCTTGTGCAGCTATAGTTTGGCCAGAAGACGCTGAAGTGACAGGAAAGCCCAAGCTGGGCATATGCAATGTTGGTTGTGACTGGTGGTGTTGCAGTGGTGCTCTAGGTGACATAGATGGCTCTTCACAATAATCCAGCTCATTCTGCAAGAAGAATGGACTTTCATATATTTCACAACCCAAATCATCAATAATTTTGAAAAAGTGTGTATTACAAATGGCAAATTTGACACCAAATGTTATTTACAATGTGACTCTTGTTGTGCCGTTGAAGTTCAATATTCACAACCATGGAGTATAACTAGGACTACATCAGTATGATAAAACTCTCCTTTGAGTTTATAGGCTACTTTGTAATCACAGACCTTCTAAAGCCTACAGGTGGATTAACAGAATTTATACAATTGTGCTTGAATATTTGAAATAGCATATGTATACTAATACACTTCACCTCCTATTATATAAGTACAGAAGATGAAATATGCCGGGAGCAAAACAGCTTTTATTAATACATCTTAATAAGCAACATTTTAAACAAATGAATAAACTAGACTATTTCATGGTAGTAAGTATACTGTGATACACACCATGCAAAAAGTACCACACATGATATGAATTCTACAATCCGATACTATTATTTTCCCTCACCATACTAATAAATAAAGAATTTCATCTTTTTTTTAGTTTTATCTTTTCTCCTACCTTCAGAAAAGGGAATAAAGCATTGGCATTAACACCCTAATTATAATTTTTGGAAAAGTAACTATCTCAATTTTATATATCATATACAAAAATATATGATAGATTCATTTTTATAGAATCTTGGTAAAAGTTTTTTCTTTCTTATCTTAGTTCTTGCAAGTAAAGGAAAATATTTTCTATTTTTGGGATTTGATACTACTACACCGCTGCTCAAAATATCACAGGGGATCCACTTTATTGTTTTTACTCTTGCATCACTCTTGTATCATTCGAATAGTTCGCATGAATTGCAATTCTGGTTTCTTTCGTGCCCTAAATCATGGTAAATTTGCATTTGGGTTTTACTTGAAATGGGTTGGGTCATGCAAACTGGTTTGGTAAAAAACATAAATTTAGTTTCTTTTAAACCATGAAATAAACAAAAAAAATAGGTGGTAAAGGTTCCTCTGGGCTTCTCCAATGATTAGAACAAACTGAGTAAAAGAGCAGGAACTGCAATGCGACAACAGGAGGACCGGGACAGTGGGAAGAGCGGTGGAAGATTGTGGACAGAAAGATAGGGGAATGAGGAAACAGAAGAGCTGTGGAACAACAATGGTTATAGGAATCTTCATACCACATTTTTTTTTAAGGCTGTGTTACTGAAATTGTGTAGTAAATAAATACACGAATACAACCACTCTTTTTGACTGAGTTTGTTTTGTTATTAATTGTATCTTTGCATGTTTATAAATATTATATATTTAAGTATATCTTACATTTTTTTAGTGTTTGTGAATCATGAATCTTACCATTCACAAACTTTCCGATACATAATTTGTACCTCAATTCAACTACCATGATTTGATATTATAAAAAATATTAATGAGTAATCTCAAGAATTTAACAAATTAACAATTAGCATTCATTCAATGCTCAAGCTTGAAATGCCAAAAAGAACAGAGAGAGAAAGAAAGTTGCCAGAGAGAGGTCAATGACACTGACCCTGGCTATGGAGACCAAATTGAATAATTAAGCAAGCATCCCTACCAGTTTCTTTCCCTGTGTGCAAAATAACACTCTGCTGATCCTAGCTGGTTTATAGACTGACTATATAAAGCCCTTTGTTTTGTGAGGCTTGGTTCAGAAAGCTTATAAATTGACAACCTCAAGTGAAAAATTTAGCCCATGATCCAGCCAATAGTCCATTACAAGGTTATAAGAAGCAGTCTATCCACAATCCCACATGTTGTTGCATTGGCCATATATCCCTACAATTTTGTATTTATTGTGCATGTAATTGAAATGCTACCACAACCACAACTTTAAAAACATTGATATAAGAAATAAAGTCTGAACTACACCAGTTTTTCTGATCTGTTGGCCTTTCATAAGTCATTATCTCTGTTTGCTACAGAACAATCCCCAATCCCAACAGTACAAGCATGCACAATAATACTATATTATATGCAAAAGGAGTAAATGCCAAACCAACCTGTATGTAGTTGAGCACATCAATTGTTGCAACCCTTGATCCTCCTTCTTGTTGTCTCCAAATCCACTCATAAAGATTTTCCTGAAATCAGAACATCCCGCAGCGAAAATATAAACGAATGGTCAAGACCCCAAACACAAGAGCGAAGCATATACTAGACACACGAATAATTATGCTGCAGTTACAACTCGAAAAGTGGAACCAGCAAAAGTTTTTATTCACAACACGAAAGAAACATATATAACCATACCTACTTGCAGCTGAACAACCAATCGACATACATGAAAGATGAGATAAACAGCACGACGGATATCACTAAAATGAGGTCAAATAATGGAGTCAAAACAATTCCAACGGTCAATAAGAAAACGTTTGTTAAAAAAAGAGAACCAGTACTCAACAACAACAACAAAAAATTAATAGTTTAAACTGTAACACAATTTCCCAAATGCAAAGATATCAAAAGCAGCTCCAACTTGTTCAAATAATGTGTACTCAAATAGTTTAACTAAAATGAACAAACTCTGATACAAGCATGTCAGGAAAAAAAGCCATTCCACATCTTCAAATCCCCCACAATAGCTCTCATAACACACAAAGAACAACAAAAAACAAAGATTTTTCGTCCAAATCCAATCTTCCTGAATTCAAAATCAAACACAAAAAAAATTTAAATTTTAAAAAGCACCAAAATAAATACCATGTTCTCTATTTAACCAACCAACACAAATCCCAACAATCTAAACTCCCAAAAACCGGTCAAAAGGGAAAAAAAATCAAATCCAAATTCCACTCTTCCAACAACAAAAAAGCCCCTTTTTCTTTCTTAGCAAAATGGAAAAGGAGAAGAAACAACGAAAAAGGGGCGGGCTTTATTACGAGGGCGTGGCGTTCGCCGGCGTTGAAGGAGAGCTTCTGGTGGTTCATGGTGTGCGTGTAGAGCTGGGAGAGGGAATTGGCGGCGGTACAGAATGAGGCGTAGAGGGTCCGATCGACCTCGTCGAGGCTGGTGGTAATGGACTTGCGCTTCTTGGCCATGGCGGAATAGGTGGAGAGAGCGTTAGGGTGGTTCTTTGAGATTGGAGATTTGGGTGACAAGGGTTGGTGTTAGCGGTGGCAGAGGAAGGGAGTGTTTGGGTTTTACAGAGGAAGAAAAGAAAAGGTTGGGAAGGAGAGAGAAGAAAAGCTACATGCAGGGCACCCATTGATGGAAAATATTTATAAACTTTTTTATCTCATCCTTTTTTATTTCTAAAGGCTTAATAGCTATTTTTGTCCATCTTTTTATCACTTTCGTCCTATCTTTTTCAAAAAGTTCAATGTGGTCCCACATTGTGAAAAAAGTGTTCAAGTTAATCTTTTTTTGTCACGGCGTTATATATTTAACGATCCTGCTGCCAACTATGACTGATGTGTGCAACGTGTCATTTGTGTATTGTTGATGCTGATAGAAATGCTGTATCACTAACATCAACAGTAAACTATCATTTTGGAGCTGGGTTTCGTTCTACTTCTACTGGTATTTTGGTCAACAATGAGATGGATGACTTCTCTGCACCCACTGAAATATCCCCTGATAAGCTGCCTCCAACTCCAGCAAATTTTATTGAACCAAACAAAAAACCACTGTCTTCCATGACTCCTCTTATCGTCACAAAGGTATTGCTTTGAATTTTCAGTGTGAATTGCTCGAACCTCCATATCATCAATTCTAACCAAGAAAAAAGCAATTACCTTATTAAATTTGGAGGGAGCGGTGGAATGAACATTGCTCCAGCAGTGATTCAAGTCTTTGTTAATCATTTTAATTTGGGGTTGTTAATTTCTGTTAATTTCTGTTGTAATCTGAAGAATTTTTTCCCCAATTTTGTTTGCCTTCCTCTTCTTCCCGGAAACCCCAACTTAAGGCGGCTTGGGAGTCTTGGAGCTCGCGCAAAAGGATTGCTAGGGGAGCAACTTTATTCTTCTCCATATATGTTTTCGGGTTCTCTTTGTTCTCCTTCTTTTCTCTGTTCGAGCTTGACGTTGCAGGAGATCCTCATCCTCTCTGTTCTGGTTCACCCAAATTTGATTTGCAGGCACTCCAAAATGCTTATCCCCAAATCGTGATTTCGAAATACCCAAATCAAACCCTAACACTCAGAATTTTAATCTCACTGCCCACTGCCACGTTCTCACTGACCAAAAAGGATTAACTTGGACACTTTTTTCACAACGTGGGACCACATTGAACTTTTTGAAAAAGGTAGGACGAAAGTGAACATTTCCCTTAAAAAGAGGGACAAAAACAGGTATTAAGCCTAAATATAAACACACCTTCCAAATCAAGACAAAAACCTCCATGCTAATTTGAGTACATTTCAAAACAAATTCAGAATTCATCATATTTTTTCTCCCTTTCACATTTTTATCTCATATTTATAATAAATTTCATTTAATTTTCATTTTAAAATTTAAGATTGAATCTATTCTATTATTTGTTTGTTTGTATTTTATTCCATTTTTAATTAGTTTAAATATAAGTATTTACTATAATTTAGAAATGGCTTAATTACCTATTTAGTCCCCATGTTAGGAGGTAATTTTCTGTTTAGTACCCGGTTTTAAAAATGTAGGCATTTGGTACCTATGTTTTGAAATTTGTATCAATTCAATCCCATCCAGTTAACGGCGTTATAATTGATGCGAGAAATTAAGGACGTTAATGAAGATGCATTCAAACATTTGATAGCTATTCCACCCAGCATTAACGTCCTTAATTTCTCGCATCAATTATAACGCCGTTAACTGGATAGGATTGAATTGATACAAATTTCAAAACATAGGTACCAAATGCCTACATTTTTAAAACCGGGTACTAAACAGAAAATTACCTCCTAACATGGGGACTAAGTAGGTAATTAAGCCTATTTAAAATATCTAGTTTGAATTGAAGCAAGTTGTGAATTATTTATGGACTAAATTAGTGAAGTTTTTTAGTAAGTAACGTGAATGTGAAATACAAGTATTTATTTAGTAAGTAATTTATAATTCAATTAAATATATTTTTCATCAAGTTATATATTTAACTTTGAATATCTTTTTTATTTTTAATATTTTTGGTTAACTTTATTTAATTATTCTTTTCATAAGTCATTCTTGATTGAATTAAGTATTCTCTACACAAGTTACTCTTAACTTATATAAATACAAAGTTTGAGTGATTAACAAATAACAAATTTAGATCAATAGAGAATTTAGTCTTTTAACGTATACAATGATTAGACTCTTTCAACTAGTATGTTTGGTTGAACCTTATTCTGACAAAACTTTTCAAAAGTAGAAAATCTTCAACCGTGTTACTTAAAAAAAATAGCTTATCTATCTAAGTTTACATAACTTTTTACTTCTTTGAATGATGAAAGCGCACACCATTCTAACCAAATAGCTTAGTCATAGTTGACATAGGCTTATGTTAGATAAATTTGGTAAAAATTCCAGCTTTAGCTTCAATCCCTAAAGATATTTGAGTGAAGTTTCTGAATTTGGCATGAATCCTTTGATAGATGATGAAAACATTACTACAAAACAAACTTAAGCTTTAAAATATTCTTCAAGTATTTCAACTTATTGGTTTGTACTTATTGTCTCATTGATCTTCATTTACTTATCAAATGATGTGACACTTGGCATGATGTTCTATCATATATCAAACAAAACACATGCACACATGATCTGAGCAATATTTGTTAGACACACTATAGGTACCAGTGTCTCGCACAACGGAATGTTTTAAGGGCGAAAGAGCGGAAAAGCATGTTACGGTCAATAGCCAAGATAAAATGGTTCTTTTTAAAATCTTCATTTTCTTTTAAGACTTTTATCAAACAGTTAGGATGCTAAAGAGATAAAGATAAAGAAAATCAACACAAAAATTTTTATCTTCGTTCGAATCAAAAGATTTTATGTCTAGTCGTTAATAACTATAAACAGTGATTAACTTTTCACTAAAATATTGTTCATAGATTACAATAGAATGGAATAAATAGTAAGAACAAAAGACATCTTCCTTCGACAAACGAACAAAAGAACCTGCTCAATTAACTTGAAGAGAATCGCTTAGACCTTAGACCCACTAAGCGCAAGCTTCTTCTATTCACAAGACTTGATATGAGCACACTACTTGAGAACTTCCTCAAAAAAAATTTGTATTCTCAAATGACTTAGTTCCCTTTTCACTCTCAAAGAGCTTCCCCTAGGCACACAGTTCTAATACTTTCAAAATGAAAAGTTCAAATTTTAAGAGTTGTGAAGACCTTTATTTATAAGCCCAGGGTTAGAAACTGAAAAGATATCTTCCAACTGCTAGTGATAATCAATTATCATAATTGATAATCGATTATTTACCTACCAAAAAGAAAAGCATTATGGATGGCCCCAATCCGTCAGAAATAGCCAAAAGCCGTCGGTAATAGACCCTTATCGACGGATTAACGATGACCAAAATATCGTCGGTAAATCCTTTGTCGCTAATAGTTACTGATGGCCTTCGTCCTTCGGTAATTATCGAAGGACGAAAGCCTTCGGTAATTACTGAAGGGCGAAAGTCTTCGGTAATTACCGAAGTGCAAAGACCTTCAGTAAGTCCTTTGGTAAGTTCCAGGTAGAATTAAGTTTTATTTGTATTTGTTATCCAACTAAACAAACCTGCATAAAGTGTTCACAGCACAGACAGACCTGCATAACATTTTCAAACCACAGACAGACTTGCATAATATGCATCCAAAAATCATCCATTCATTGATGGAGTAAACAATAATATAACATCAGTTGTATTGTTCAAATTTAAGAACTTGTATTTGTAAATGAAACATGAAACATAAAATATAAAACATAAAACAATATGTTCATCTAGACCAACAATGTATATGTTTGAAAGACATGAGCATATTATAATGTAGTAGAATCATAATGTTCTAACATCCAAATGTTCTATAATGTTCAATAACAAAACAAAACTAATAATCTACATAGTCATCATCAGAATGATCTTCATCATCTTGTTGCTCTATAGATGATTGGACTAGTGTGGGTTGGACTGATGTGATCTGTTGAGAGACGACGGGTGAGGAGGAGGGTCGTGGCTAGGTCGGAGGGACGGTGGAATGAAGGTGTGAAGCTTCAGACAACGCTCTCATGACCAGGGACTTAAAGTTTGTAAACTTGTCTCTCAATGAGCTGTATTCGTCTCTCAAATCACGATTTTCCTAGTCACGTTGTATTAGCTGTGTCGGGCGCTCGACGATCTCGTTAGCAGTGGTGGTTGAAGAAGAAGGTTGGTGCTTTAGAGTACCTCCTCTTGTTGATGTGTAGTTTGCAGCAAGTTGGCTTGCACCGTACACTCGTCCCTTTTTCTTCCCACCAACGACATCTACCCAACACTGTGTCCTACGAAGGTTGTTGTCTTCATTACTCACAACATCCGGTGTAGGAGCTGACCTATGTTCGGATCTAACATTAAAAGTTAAGGAATGATACAGTAACATAAATAAAAGTTAGGGAACTTTACCTACTTGGAAATGATGAACTGTTGGACACTTGAGTGTAGCCGTTTTGCAACCAGCTTTAACCCATTATGTTGGAACCTTCCACACGTTCTATGTCTCAGCCCCTGATCGATAATGGAAACCTTGTACAATAATGGAAAAATTACATTAGAAAATTGTAACACCAACAAATATTAATCATCAAACACCTTGTTACCAAGAACAAGGGCTCAACACATTCAGGTTCAATTAAAAACCTACTTACCTTGACGATAGGGGAAGAAACACAACACAAAACCTTCAGCAAGATGCTTTAGACAACCTCGCTCACACAAAACAAAACCTCCAACGTAGGGATTGTCGACACCCTCCCTCGACCATAGCCTCCTCGACAACGGCACAAAAGCCAGCAACGACCATCGACCAATAGTCGTCAACGAAAACCCCTCAACCGTAGAATAAACCCTTAACGCATATGTTGAGATTGTTGATAGGGAGAGCACTGGTTTAGCTAAACCTTACAATCTCAGAGCTTCTGGTATTTTATGATGACAAAACATTATTAATAACACATGTGTTTATGTGTTACATGTTCATAACTTTCAAGTTTATGATTATTTGAGAACATGTTTGTGTTGATTCTGTCATTGCTGAGATTCATTGTATTTTACATGAGATTTTATCTGTGAATGCATGACATATATTTGAGAAAAGGAAAACCACATGCACTTTTGTTGAACTTATAATATGTGGCAAAACAACAGTTTTAAGTCGATTTCATTATGAAGTAAGTCGATTAAAACTCGTGGTTTTGCGCAAACTTTTTCAAAGTGTGTTGTGAGAATTTTTGAAGAGAAAGTTTTTCAAAACTTTGTTTAACTTTGTTGTATAGTCGATTACATGCAACATGCTTTCGACTAAGTCTGTTACAATTTTGAAATTTTGTTAGCGCTTGAATGAAATGTTACAACGACTATATTTTAAAATATGTTGACCAAGCATTTATTGTGATTCAACTGCATTAATTGTCCAATCAATTAACTGCATTTATTGTTGCTAACTGCTTTAACTGAGTGTTATATTCAACTACATTAAATGCGTCAGAGTTGTGAATTGCTATAAATTGACGCGAATTTAATTTTTGCAAGGATTTTTTTATTCTAACGATTTGATTGATTTCTTTCAAATTATTGATCTCTTGCAGAAAGTGTGAAAGCTCCAAGAATTCATCAAGAAGACTGTGGTATTCATCTTTGGTGATTTCTTGACGAGCAAGAATCTGCGTGCTCTTATTGTCTGATCAACCTACACTTGAGGTGTCTATTTCATGATCATTTTCTATCAATCTTGTGAACATTGGAGTTGCCCTGTTGTGATTACAGGAAGAGAACGTGTGGAGTTCTGGACTTTGAGGATTGTTCAAAGTGTTAAACACTATAGGAGAGGGGACATTTTGTTGTTGTTTGTTGTTTGTATATGCCTATATTTTGATTAGAGGGTTAGAGAGGTGTTTTATATTTTTGACGTGGTTGTCGCTATAAAAGCCTTGTTGTAAAAACCTTGATCATTATAGTGCATTTGTTTCTTGTGAGGGAAGGACACTAGATGTAGGCTTGGCCAAACCAGTATAAAAACTCAGCATTTGATCCTTTTATCCCTACTCTGTTACATTAAGTCGACTTTACCTTTTACGCATTCGATTATATTCCGCTACACTACAAAGTCTTTTTCCTTGCGTTTCAAGAAACCTTTTAAAAGCATCTACTTTGCAAAAAAGATTTAAAGAAAACATTATTGTTGTGTTTCACCAATTCACCCCCCCCTCTTGGTATTGAAACTAAGTCATTCTATTTTAAACAATTGGCACCAGAGCTAGTTTTCATAAGATATTTGAAAGACTAGTCGATTACGTTTTCTGTTAAAATCGACTGATCTTGGAAAATGAGTTTTAGTTCTCAAACCTTTGGTGAAGGTGTATCAACAAATAGACTACCACTATTTGCTGGTGAAAACTATGCTTTTTGGAAAATCCGAATGCAAATCTTTCTTGAATCTGTGGATAAAGGTGTTTGGGATGCAACATTAAACAGTCCATTTGAGTCAACTCATGTTATCAATGGAAACACTGTTTTGAAAAAATTTTATGAGTGGACTCAGGATGAAAACCGTAGAGCACAATATGATGTCAAAGCACATAATGTAAATACTTCTGCACTAACTATGGATGAATTTTTTAGGATTTCATCGTGCAAGACAGCAAAGGAAATGTAGGATGTTTTGGAGGTCACACACGAAGGCACAAAAGAAGTAAAGCGAGCCATAAAGAATTCGCTAATACATGAATATTAATTATTCAGAGTAAAGGTTGGTGAGACTATCTACGAGGTGCAGAAAAGATTCACGCATATAGTTAACCACCTCATGGCTCTAGGAAAAGTGTTTGACAAAGAAGAGATCAATATCAAGATATTGAAAGTCTAAATAGAAGCTGGCAACCCAAGGTTACTACAATTTCTTAATCAAGAGACTTGACCAACATGAACATGGCCACACTGTTTGGAAAACTCAGAGAACATGAATTGGAGCTTAGAAGGCTATAGGAGGAAGAAGAAATTGAAGAGAAGAAATTGATTGCTCTAAAAGCCACAAGCAAGAAAGCTACAAAGATTCATGAACCTAAAACTGAATGAGATGCAGATATACCAGAAAAAGAAATGATGAATATGATGGTAAGAAAGTTTAATCGGTTTATGAAAAATAAAAGTCAACTTACTAACAATGCAG
Source organism: Vigna nakashimae (assembly GCA_034642375.1). NCBI lineage: Eukaryota > Viridiplantae > Streptophyta > Magnoliopsida > Fabales > Fabaceae > Vigna > Vigna nakashimae. The sequence goes on from CM067768.1 coordinate 22,229,870, forward strand.
GTTTCTACAAGAGGAGGAAAGAAGAGTTCAAGAAGCAACGATGTTCAATGCTGGGAATGTGGAAAGGATGGTCATATCAAGCCTGATTGTCCAGACTTGAAGAGCAAGCAGAAAGAATTCTCCAAGTATCCTCAAGACAAGAACAAGAAGCAGAGGAAAGCTTATATTGCTTGCGAAAACTATGATGAAGAATCTTTAAGTGATGAAGACTGTGATCGCGAAGAAGAATCAAATATATGCTTCATGGCAGGCTTTGTACAATCAGACAATGATAGTGATCGTGAATTCGAAAATGAACCAATAGAAGTCAAGTACCACATGCTACTGGATGCATTTCAAGAAATTCATGTAGAGACAATGCGACTTCAGTACAAAGTGAATCGATTATCATCTGAGAGAAGAGATTATGAATACATAATTGATAATCTTGTATAGGAGAATGAAAAGCTTGAAAAAGATCTTGAAGAAGTTCTGAAATCTGCAAAGACAGTAAAGACCAAAGTACAAGTTGTTGAGAAAGAGTGTGATAATTGTCCTCTACAGTTGAGAAAATTGAGTACTTAACCAGCACATTGGCAAAATTCACTCAAGGTAAAGAAAATCTTGATGCTGTGTTGAGATCATCTGGAAGAGCTATCTACAACAAGGTATTGGTTATAAGGCTAAAAGTATAAACTCAAAGAAATTTATTGATCTGAGTAAACCTGCTAGTAATGCATGATTTTACTGCAATACACTTGGTCACACAGTAAGAAACTGTTATTTTAGAAATGTTGGTCTTCCAAAGGGATTATACAAATGGATTCCCAAGGAACAACTTTCTGCTAACAAACAAGGACCCAAATTCAAATGGGTACCAGCATCGAAACATTATTATTGTTTTGCACGATAGCAAAGGTTGATGTAGTAGTGCACAACTCAAGGATGAGCTAAGTTGATGATATCAAAGTTCTTGAGTATTATCTTAATGCATCATGCATGACATTTGTTTGAATAATTGTTTGTTGAATGTATGATTGATGTTTGTGTGATTGAGATTTTTTTTTTGTGAAAATCAATTTCTACGACTTTTAATCGATTGGATTAAGTACATAGTCGATTACATGTTACTGTATGTATGTTTCTATTTTGTTAAAACCTTTTGCCTTACAGAAGTCAACTTTTGAAATTAATGAAATCGAATTGATACTGTTATTAGGCTTCCTGTATTTGAAAATTTCAATGTGGGTTTATTTGAGTACATCTCTTTCGCGCTGTTATATATGCATACCATGACTATAGTTTTAATATGCAAAATCCTTGTTTCTGTTAAAGAGTCTCTACAATCTATACAAAATTCTGCAAGATGGTCACTTCATCTTCACGACTAAGGAAGCGCTCTGCATCTTCTAGAAGAGAAGTTGATCCTTTTGGGTGGTTCAGTGATGAGGATTAATGCATTGGTTTCATATGCCAACGGGGGTACAAAGAAGTGATCAGACACAAGTGTTTAAGTATTTCATTTTTCCGCAGTGAAGGCTTCTTATTTCAAGAATGGTTGGAGAAAGCTGGTCTAACAAAATTTGTTGAACTTAATGGGGACTGTTATCTAAACCTTGTGAGGTCTTCTATTCAAATCTTAAAAAGGAAGGTAACTATCTCACGTCAAGAGTAAAGGGTGTGGAGATAAGTATTGATTATTCCATCTAGAAGTATGTAGCGGGATTTCAACAAGGAGGACTGAATGCACATCAAGGCATTCCAAGATTCTACAAAACTGAAATCTATAAAAATTTCTTGAAGAATCCTGATGGTAGGAAAATGAGAATCCTTTAGCATTGAAAATATGAGCAAGGAAGAAAGCTTGTGTGCGTACGTGATCACCTGGAGTTTCTACCTAGAGATGAAGATCAATCACTACTAAATGGTGAGATATATATCTGTTGTATGCATTGCAAACTGGTATTCTAACAAACTGGTCTTATGTGATTGGCGATTACATGTTAAAGATTGCAAAACAGGAGGAGTATAATCTACCATATGGTGTCTTCATCAGCAAAATCTTAAGAATGCAGAATGTGGATATCACAAATGAAAGGACTATTTGCTACAACAAGAAGAACGTTTTGGAAAAATTGTTCTTAGATTTTGTGGGATTCAGAAAAGTTAAAGAAGGTTGGATTTTCAAGGATGAATATATTCCCAACACTAAAGAAATGAATCCTCTAAATATTGATTCATCAAGATATGAATTTCGACCTCAAAGAAGATTTGAAGAATTTGTGGATGAAAGATTCAAAAGACTTGACGAGAAAATGATGATGCTTCAAAGATCATTCACTGAGCTGCATCAGAAGATGGACTATGCACTAAGAATAAATGCTTTTGGAGATACTTCTATTGATGATTCTGAAAGTGGAAAGAACAGTGTTGAAGTAAAGATTGTAGAGTCATCTGAAACAGAATAAGGGTGTTGTGTTTACAGTCTAGTGTCATGTGTTTTGTTTGTTTGGATGTTTTGTTTGTTTTAGTGCTTGTTTTTGTTAATGGCTTTTTATGTCATTCTGTATTGGTGTTATCTGATTGTAATATCTTTTGTCAATTAATGAAATCAAATTTTTAGTTTTAATTCGATCAGTATTGACTTTAAAGTTGAATATATTTATATTTGCTTAAAGTCGATTGTGTTATGTATGAAGTTGATTGCTTTATTGTTTATCATTGCATTCATACTTGGAGTTGCTATGATACCATATAGAGTTTTGTGATGTTATTATGTCTTACTGAATTTGGGACAATGCCATGAATATATACAAAGTTTTTGTAGTATATACATAAATAACAGAGCTAATTTAGGAACCAAATAAATTTATATAGGAAATTATATCAAGGAGATATCTCATCTTAAGATATTCTAATGTAAAAAATATTTATAGGTTAGTTATAAAGATATTCCAATAAATACCAAGATATTCCACTAATAAAAAATAAAAAATGTAAGACCACACGTATTAATTTATCTATTTTTAGTTCTTTTTGTGAAGAAAGATATTAGAATTTCCAAATGTTTTCTTTTGTTTAGAAAATTTTGGTCATTATTGTAAGTACTTAGAAAATGGCGTTTTAGAATTGATATATAGTGTCTTTAAAATAATTAGACTCAATTATTTTATGTTAAAATGTTGAAGGTATAAATAAAAATTTTATGAACGAGTTTCATTATTTTAAAATATATTATATGTCTAGAAACCATTTTTTTAGAGTTATCTACCTTCTCTCTTGTCTATCTTACTCTTTGTTTCTCTTATTGAAGATCGAAGACCAATAGTGTGATCTTTATGGTGAGTTTTTAGAGTCTAATTGATTATTTTCTCAATTTGCATAAGTTGAATTTCAGCTCTTTTCTATCTATCAAAATTTATTTTCTTTGCTACACGTGATTCTTTTTTGGTTGCATGTATTATGAGTCTTCAATGGGGGTTCTTTATTGATCAATGATCATAATGGTATGATATGATCATGTTTGTGATGTTTCTGTGTAGATAAAATATCATGATAGAGGTGTTCAGATATCTTAGAGTTGTTTAAACAGTTTTGTCCGATAAGAGAAGCTAGCTTATGTCTATGATTTCTATTTTTAAACTCTGGTTGAATTGATTTGTTGCATGTGAATGATGCACTGGTTTAAGATAATGCGGGTTTTGCTGAATTTGTGTTATGCTCGTATAGTTGTACAATTTTTGATAATTAAGAAGTTATGTTGACTCGTGGTTTAATGATAAAATTGAATGAGAGAACTCTAAATTTGAGTAGTTGGCCTAATTGGCACCATTTAGAAACTATTTTACCTACATTTGAATTAAGAAAAAAGTAGAAGGTACCAATTAGATTCAATTGAATCAAGTTAGAATTTTTCCATTCATTGCTGGTTTTTGTCAAGGCATTGAGCGACAATAAGGGGCATTAGGCACAAGTTCAATTTCTTTTTCAAGTCTAGAGGCCTTTTCACCCTAGGCCGCTAGTCGTTGGGTTTTGCCGTCGGGTAGCACTTTGACAATGAGCCCTTGGATTGGTCTTTGTTAGGCGAGCATTTGCTCTGTTAGGCGAAATCAAAGTCAAAGAGCTCACTCACTTTGTACTGTTGAGCACCAACTTTGTCATAGGACAAAATTATCAACATTTTATTCCAAAGGGGTTCCAAGAGTCCTAATGTTAGGCGCCAAGCTCCTAGAGGACTACCATTATATTTTACATCTTTTATAGGTTGTTTTTCATGATTATATGACATCAATTATTATCTTAATTATGTATTTGGTTTGTAAAGTGAAATGATGGTGTGAATGTATGGATTATAGGGAATTTACAAGGAAGAAATCCCATTGAATTTGTGGTTCACTAGGGTGTGCATTGATTACTATTTCATTATGTAGAGATATCATGAACTCTAGTAATCATTCATACTCATGTAAAGGATAATAATTAGGTGGTGAGAGTGGTAGGTTGTCCTGTCATAAGAATGGTTTCAGGGTTCTTATGACATTGTTAGGAACTAACCTTGTTTGTGGTACCTCGGTAGAGTAGTGTATTACCACTACAAGTGCATGACTTTCCAAGTTTGACTCAATTTCATTTATCCGGATAAATTGAGTTTAGAAGAGTTTGATTGTATGTATGCTCTTGTGAAATGGTTGAAATTGTTATGAAGAGTTTGATTGTATGTATCCAGATATATTGTCTCTTTTTCAACTAGTTTACCCTCATGTATTTCTTATTTGTTATGTTATATATCTTTCTTCTATTACAATGATCACCTTTATATTGTGACCAAATAATGATACAAGAGTTGATATATCTATAGATGTTATTCAGGAGCTTTCATATTGATTTCGCGACCATCTTTGTTTTATATGTATAATTTTGGAAATAACACTCTATTTGGTTAGTTTTCTTTTATATATATATATAGTTAATTAATTAAGAAATGTTTATATACCTTATACTTTTACTCATAAAAAATTAATAAATTTATATAAATAAAGACTTGTTATTTTGAATTAATTTTAAAACAATATTTTGCTATTTATGCTACCTAATTCAATAATGTTAAGTGATTGGGTTGATTTCAATACATATATCTTAATACACTCTTTTCGTAAACGAACCATGTTAGCTAGTACTTTCTTTTTATTATAGATATTTTAGTCTAATTATATTTTATTGGGTGATTCAAACGTAAAGCTACTAATTATTAGGAAGGAAAACTCTACACAAATAACTTTCACAACATAAATTACCAACTTTAATATACTAATTATTGACTAAAGAAACTATTACAATTAACTTCACCAAATAAAAGACCACAACAACTTCACTGAAATATCAATGACCTAAAAAGTTTCTGCTACGTAGAACTAAACATAACCTTGAATAGAAAACCATGTGTTTGATTAGTATAACATGTATGTGGATTAAAAAAAAAATCACGTCTAAAAAGATTGAACATAGTGGTGAATTATGATGTAATACATAAGTGAGAGTGTTTAATAAAAAAAGATAAAAACTCATTAATATCATATATTCTGAGTCTTTCTCTATTTTTATTTGACATTCTTTTATCAGGAGAGAGACACTGATCATGATGAACATAATTTTCTTTCAAAAATTATGTCCTGGTAGATCCCATGGATTGTCTCGTTCTTCGACTGTAACTGCTGCAAATTACAAACAAATATATATTTCAATTTAAAATTAATAGCATAGTTATATGTAAACAATACCCCCGAGAACCTAAATAATAACAAATTAATAGCATATTTTAATTTGAATTATAATAGGTCAAATAAAAAAATCATTAATATATTTTTAATTTATTAAAAATTTAATGAAAAAATTGATCCATTTTTATTTATTTGATAAATGTTAATTAATATGTTTTTCACAACCTTTTTAAGAAACCTTCAAATCCTTTATAAAAATAATATATTTTGTAAAACAATTAAGAAAGATTTAATTATAAAAAAAAGGAATGGATTAATTTTGATAGAAGGATTCATTTAATGTTGAAAAACAATAAATACATTATCAACCATTCATAAAATTTAATAAATGAATCTAATCCAATATTTTCTTTATAATCCAATTGATTAATGGAAAAATCCTACTTATCTATAAATCATCATGGATAATTTACATCTATGTTACGGCCTTTTGAATTGTATATTATATCATTCACTAGTAGATCCCACCAAAATGATCATGATATTAATTTACATGTACAATTTCCAGTTTTCCAGTTGTTTTACCACAAGTTTTCATTCTTGAGCAAGATAAAAAGATAATGAAGGATTCAAAGAAACAATTCTTATGAATGTGAAATAGCTGAGACATTAAGAAGCAACTAAGACAGTAGGAAAAGGATTTAACTTACATGATTTTGGTGCCTTAAGCAGCCGAGACTGAGTTTCAGCCTTGTTAGTCCTCCAAAGGAAGCCCTTTGCCCTTTTGCCAGACTTCAGTGAAAGGAAGAACTCAAAGCATGAACCCATTTTGTAAGATATTTTATATTGTTTTTTCTCTCTCTCGTATATGTATATTCTCTCTCGTATATGTAAATTTGTGTGTCTATTGTTTAAGAAGTATATGTATTTATAGTGTTTATAAGTCATAGTTTTTTTTGTCAGTCAAACATGGGGTATCTTTCTTGACCTAGTCAACTTGATCAATTTGTTTCTTTTTTTTTATGATAATATGCAGAATGAGGCATGCTACTTGCATTAGGACTACGTCTGGTCTTGTTTTTGAGTACACCCTTATCTTTTTCTTATCAAAGATGTTGATTGTAGAAAATCATTTTTATTTTCTTATAGAAAAGTTTTCTTTGTAGAAATGTGTTTGTGGTTGATTCCATATTAAGGCAATAGTTGAACGTAGATTTTTCTATTAAATAGTTTGTCTTTTTACAATTTATGTGTAAAATTATTATACTGATATTTTCTTTATAAAGTATAAAGAAGCTGAAATCTTAAAAAGAAGGAATCAAAGTCTAATATGAATCACTACATTAAATCTTTTAACTATTGTGATATATATGTATTATTAAGGGAGTCTTGACTAAAGCATTTAGATTTAGATTAAGTTATCTTTCTATGTGCTGGTGGATCATTGTTAATATATATATATATATATATATATATATATATATATATATATATATATATATATTATGATAAAAAAAATACAGACCATTGATAAATATTTTGTGGAGATATGAAGTTAAGAGCTTCAAAAAACTTTTGTGAAGAATGAATTATTTGGTCAGAAATAATGACCTAAAAAATATAAATCATATAATAGAATAATTACATTTACCAATAATTCAGATCAGTCTTACACTATATAAGAACGTACGGTATCGGCCGAACGACCTTACAGAAAGAGTTACTATATTTAGACAATACATAGTACGAGTCTAACCGAACGGTTTACAAAAGCTAAATACCGAACGATTATACATACAAGGATGAGATAGTGGCGAAAGATCGCCTCATTACATAAAAAACTATTATACTGACCGAACGTCCTACTGTTCGGTCTTAACTTCAACTTCTACCAAATTTTCTTCTTCCAGCGTATCTTTCAACAGCGCGTCCCCTTCTGCTCACATCCACACAGATGATCATTACAACAATAAGACGAACGTACAAAACAAGACACGACAGGAAAACACAAGGTAAGCTTATGCAATTTAAATCATGCATAGACGTACATTTCACAAAATCATTAAAAACAAGATAATTCATAGTTCGTTCACACAAAGCCTATTGCTAGACTGACTGTCTGGACGATATGAAATATGTGTAGCTACGACGTTTGTGCACCCGGGTGATGTAGTAACTGGAATACTCTCATTAGTTGCCACCCGAGGTTAGTCCTATCTGCCCAAAGTACCCCTAAGGACTAGGACCTCATGTTGTTCCCACACATGACCTACCCTCCTCTATGTGAGCACGAGTACTCACGGAACATCAAGATGAACCGCCAGCTTACCATTACCACATTCATACTTTACAAATTCCAATATTCATTCATGAGTCGTTCCTCCTTGAAACACTCGTTCATATTTCAAAACATTTCATTCATGTCATATTTTCTTCTTCTTTCATTTTTCATCATCTTAGTTCCATATTTCCTTCTTAATCAGTTTAATTTCCTCTTTATTCAAACATTTATAAAGACAGCAGATACTGAACGTTCAATCCTCACTCAGAACGAGGACGAACACTTAGAACGAGACAGAGAGGTCTTCAGTTCCAGAATAGAACAGGACCAAGAGGGTTACTATCGGATTACGAAAGAAACCGAAGTCAACTGTATATCGCAAGAATGACTAGAACAACCGTCATTTACAAAGTGAGTCAATTAGATGAACTGACCCTTGAGAGTTCTAATCGAACGCAGAAAGAACTAGGCTAAATACTAAGGCTCTAGGTCGGAACCAAATGGAAATATACATTTCAAGACTTTCGGAGAAAAATACTTAGAAGTATTCACCTGAAGAAACCGAACGCTTATGAATATTTAGATTATTTGAATTTACATCAAGAAGTCTGAATGCCAGTCAATGACCGAGCACGGTAGAGAAGAAAATTCTATTAAAATTAGAAGAACGCTATTTTTCCTCAACATAAATTATACCATAAATGTGTACGAGCGCTTGGTATAAGACCGAGCAATACTCAATTCGAGAGCTTGGTGTGAGACCGAGCACTACTAAACTTATAATAGAAAGATTAATAAATATAATAAGATACTATTGGAATGGTGTTTAAAATAACTAAAATATACGATTACATATATTTACAACACTTGGGTTTATCACCAAATACTCATATGCAACTACGTTTGGCCGAATGCTCAGGCATAGTATTACCACAGAAGACGCTCGTCTTCAACTAGGATTCTTTCCAAATGAAAGAATTCCATTTCAAACAAGTTTACTAGAAACACCGAACGGTCAAGGACCGTTCAATGACGAATGTACATTATCATAGGGAAAATTTCATATTCAGATCTCATTTATCTTCAACTCATTTTTCAATACATCATTTCATAACTTTATAAATTCATATCAAAATCAATTTGCATACTTCGTACAATCTATATCATACTAATAAATCATACTCCACATAAACACTCATATCAACAATCATACAATTCAAACATATCAACCATCATGCATTATATTCATTTCAGTCAATTAACGATCGTTCATACAACACAATAAACATACAGATTAAATTAAATAAGCTTCCCTTACCTCTTAAGGTAGACGAACGTTCACAAATACAGACTAGGGTTCTCCTTCTAACAGAGGCCTTAACGTTCTACAACACGTTCTAAAAACTATAACCAACATAAAACCAGAAAGATACTCAGAATGATAAGATCAACTAATGCAACCAAAAATCTGGGTTTGCATGTTACAGAAAACACACGAATGGAGGAAGGATGAACTTACCAGTTCATAATCCTAAACTGATCGGTTCAAACGATCGTTCTCTACGCCAGAAGAGTAGAACTGGTGTCTGAGATCGGAGGGGAGAAGAGGTGAGAATTGGTAGAGAAAAGGGAAAACTTTTTAGAGAGAAGAAGGAGAAAATGAAATTTCAGAGTCTGGGAAGAAGGATGCATGCAGAAGAGAGTGGGACGGAAGTTTCAGAAAAATCAGTTTTCTTCCCACGTCAAAACGAGCGTCCGCTCATCTGCCGACATTTATCTTCCACTATCTGATTTCTGACTCCTCTCAGCTTGACACCTGGCGTCCGTTCAGAGGGGTTTTGGGTGCGTTTTAATGATTCTGACCAATATTGTTACAAAATCTATTTTTTTTCATCATAAAAATACTTAAGAATCATTTATAATTGTTTGTTAAATTGTGATACAAGATTTATTAAAAAATTGTTTAGTCGCTTAAATGAGTGTACGGTGTCCTTAAGTGACCCTCAACCTTAAAATAGGACACATAACATTGGAAGCGAAAGAAATAAAGTTTCACTTATAAAGTGGGTAAGATCATTCAGCGATTAACATGTTGTTTAACACAAGTTTACATGTTCATAAGCGAAACACAAAGGTTTGGTTGCTTGCTACAAAGACCCATCACTTAAGCAAATGTGTGAGGTTACAATGAATATTTGAAGCTTGAAGTAATATTCATTTTCATGGTCGCTTACGTTGCATAAGCAAGTGAGTATTTAAGTAAAGCACTAAAATAAAGCATATTAATTTTATTGATCAATATTTTAAAATGAAACAAGATACTAATAAATATTGAAATAGTTACAGTCATAAAAATGTTTTACGTGTAGATATGAACTATTTTGCATTGATAAAATTAATAACAATAAATATTATATATCATTGTAATAATATTGAATGAATAAATATAAAAGAAATTATAAGCCACCATTATCATTATCATAGTCTTATTATTGTTATATTGCAGAAAGAGGTGAGATGTATTATCTTGCCAAACATAGTTGATGTGATGATATTTGAAGAACTACAAGAGAGTTAGTTTGCATTTTTCACCTATAAGGCTATAAAATCATCCACTTTTGTCCGTTTTCCTAATAACATCATAGAAAATGCCATAACCAGACACCATGCTCTAGTATATCATGCAATGAGACTCTATCAACAATAAGGTTTTCATATTCATCTAGAAAAAATAAAAATAAGATTCAATAATAAATGAGGCAAAAGTATGTATATGAAATAATGAATTAAATAGTGAGATTCAATGACGAGTCTTTCTAACAGCAATTCTTTATTGATATTCAGTGACGAGTTTTAGTAATAAACATGCACACTCACTTAAGCACCTTTCCAAACATGCTTAGGAATAGTAACATAGATGCTAATGGTTAAAGCACATTTAAACTTTTCACTATTGTATACTTGCAATGAAGTATTAAATTTCACCACGTAATCTCTCTCAAATGCCCTTATTAGATGTTCAATAAGGCTAACATATATAATTATTTGGAGTTACAGTAAATTAAGTTTTTGACCATTGCTCATTTTAGCATGACAACTTCTTACTTAAAATAGTCTGGTCTCTCACATTCTATAAAGATCCTCACCTACATTTTTACCCCTACACCTTTTTTGCTTTAGTGAAAGAAAATTATTCTCTTGTAAGCAAATCTTTGATATTCAATTGAATGAAAATTAACACAACAGGATCTTGAATTTTCATGATACTCACTATTCTCATACACAGTAAAAGAGAACTTATCTGGATCCATTGTACAGTTTCTTCCTGTCAAACGTTTTCCCTTCTCTTACTTCACTTTAATGCTTTCTTGATGATATAGAAATTCTGAAGGATGTCAATCACTGTCGAAGTCTCAGTTTTCTTTCTTTTCAGAGAATGTAACCTTTTATTTTTCTCTTTCAGAAACTTTTACGTCAACCGTAAACCAATCTTTTCCCTCTTTTATGATATTTAATAAAATACCAAAATGTCCTTTATTGAAGTGAGAAGAGAGGGATTAATTTTAATAACTCTAAAATAATCCCTATAACTTTAATACCTTATATTCTAATAATCATCACATTAGAATCTTTACATCAAAGCTATACTTTACATTACATGAACCAATGTTAATTATTAATATAATTTAACATCTCTCACTCAAATAATCTTCTTCTGTGTTATTCGTACGTTTTATTTGTAAATTGACATTTTATTTGTTTCTCCATTTATTTTTTCTATTTAACCTTATTATTTGTGTTATATTAGTTAAATTTTCCATCTTTTCATCTTATGTGTTTTACAGTCATAAGCTAGACTACTATCACTTAAGTGAAAGAAATACTTCTCTTAAATGGCTTGAGTGTGGTAAAGTCGTATCCCACTTAAACGATTACTTAAGCATGTGTTATGGATAACTTAAAGTCAATGGCGATTTAAGAATCAAATGTAGTTCTCAATCTTATTTTAGGTTCTAAGAATAATTATCATTACACAAGTTATAAAATTAAGACAAAGAAAGACAACATTCTTTTCTAAAAAAAGAATTCTTTAACAAGAAGGGATGATTGTTTACTCCTCATGGCATGTTGAAAGTCTTCCATCAACTAGAGATAAGGTCAATTTATAATATATATATATATATATATATATATAAGTGAATGCAAACTTCACCTTACAAGTTAGTTTATATGGGGTTGAATTAAGCTTAAAGTCCAATTCTTAACATGGTATCAGAGCCTGTTTAGAGTCTATCCTAGAGATATTTGTTGTTTGTTGGGCATGTTGTTCCACCTGCTCGTTATTGGACAACCCATCTTAGAGAGAAAGATTGAATTGTAGTAGAATGAATTTTGTAACATCCTAATTTTTTATAGTATTCAACTACAATGTGATTCATCACACCTTCAATATTACAAAATAGTCAACTTAAAGAAAACATATAAGATGTTATTATAGATATCTAGATATGACTTATGATAGCAAAAGATAACTAAGATCTTGCATGACTATGAGATATTACACCCAACCAAGAGTGTAATAGGTCTTTATGAAAAGAAAGAAACCAAACTTGAACGTCCTACTCTACGCTTCAGCTCCATCTCATTTTAGCACCTACTTACCAGAGACATTCCGCCTAAGCTCACACCATTAAGATGATCATTGTAAAAAAAAACAAGCACACACAAACAAACAAAGACAAAAGAGTAAGCTTAAAGCACTAAAGGAGCATTCATACAGTTTAAAACCATAAAAATTATCATTTCAATCAAACAATACATAAATAAGCATATCAACTCTCATATCAAGCAAAACCTAAATATATAAATACTCTCTAAACTTGATCATCTAGATACATTTATTGGTGTTGAACTTTTGGGGGACCTGTGCATGTATGGTGAAACAACATACCACTCAAACTACCATACAAGGTTAATCTGTTAAACACATATGGTCAAATTCACTAGGCTAAGTTCAACTGCTATTCCTCACATAACCATCCCTCCCGACTTGAGATTGGGTGGTTATTGGAGTGTCAGAAACATTTCCTCATTTCGGAGCTCCTACAACAAATCATTACACTAAGCACAACATTAGGAATTTCTCCATGGAATGCCTTTTACCACATACTTAAACTAAATACACATTCACCATTACCATTCATAGGACATTCATAATTATTGAAAACTATACATATCATCCATTATCATATGTCATGAACATATTTATATGCATCAACAAATATACATCATATCATAATAACCAATCTACTCAAACAAGCAATTACATCATTAGAATTCCCAAGGAATTCATAATTTATTACAAATTGTACATATCATCATACTAATCATATTAAAATCAAATAAGAAATTAACACCAAGAAAACAACATAAAATGCTAGAAACAGGTGTCCAATGAGCTACATTGTAGTGAAAAAGTGGCACTCAGTGCCCAAAAACCAGAGAACTCTTTGGTTTGACAGCACTTAGTGCCCAAGAGGGAACTCAGTGCTAGGATTCTAGTAGCTCATTGTTTTGGCAACATTCAATGCAAGACCGGGCTGCTCAACACTATACTAAATGACAACAACTCGTTTTTCTTATTTGGATCCACCTTAGACCTATCCAAATGACCAATTGATATCTTTGACACTAAAATTGATGAAAAACATGTTTATGACTAAAATTGAGTACCAATTTGTTTATTTGGTCAGAAACAAGGTACACCAAATCAAACCAACCACTCAAATTCTACATACCATAAACTAGATTTTTGATATCTAAGTGACTAAACAAGTCACAAATAACCCAAACATTGAGTTTTTTCTAAACCAACTCTTTTATATTTTCAACTGTCAAAATCCCAAAATTAAAAAAAAAAACTTGATTACAACAATATGTGCAACAACATATTTCAATCAACTATAACCTTAAGACATCATCCCAAGTGATAAAAAAATAAATAATAATAAACATTATTCACTGTGTTCTAATTCATATATATATATATATTGGATAGATCCCATTGAATTTATTAAATTGTGTGGTAGAATAATTCAATCTCCTATGTGTAATTATTTTACCAAGATACAATATCCAAATCAATTTATTAGCCGCTTTCATCTTTGATTAAATATCTGAATAGGAAAAAAAAGGTAAAGACTCAATGTTTGCAACTATGAATCTAAACTTATAAAATATTATCAAATTAATTTCTAAATTTTAAAATTGAAGAATGTTGCTAATAACTATTGCATGAGATAGTCAACATCGCCTAAAAATGACAAAAAAAGAGAGTCAATGTAAATACTAAAATAAAACAAGTGATTGTTAATTTGCGAATTCTTTTTGGAGTTTATTAGGAAAAATCTCTCTGGTTGATAAATAAATTAGTGACAAAACCTTTAAAATGCATTCAACAAGAAAAATAAATAAATTAGATTTAAATTAAATATGATTTTAATTTTAATTTATTTTATCTTTAAGATTATGTTTTTTCTTTTGGAGTTTATTAGGAAAAGTCTCTCAGGTTTGATAAATAAATTAGTTAAAAAAACTTCAAAATGCATTAAGAAGAAAAATAAATAAATTAGATTAAAATTAAAAATGTTTTTAAGTCTAATATATTTTAAGTTTAATCATTTTCGAGGTTCCTAATTTGTTGAAAAATCTCAATTAGGTTCTTAGTTGTTTTTTTTCTTAATCGGGTCTCTACCTATTTTCTAAAAATTAAAGCAATTAGGTTCTTACAATTAGTTTCGTACTAACACCGGTAAAGGAGATTCCACGTATCAGTTCCTGGTTTTTTAGTAGTTTTTAATTATTTTTTTATTACTTTTATTTTTATTTATTTTTAATTTTTTAAAAAATTAAATAAAAATGTCACGTGACAATGACAATGTGACATGGCACTGACAATACCACGTGTCATTGTCAGACCACATGTAGTTGCATTAGTCTCAGTTTAGTCCTTGTATTTTTATTTTGTCTCAATTTAGTCCTAATTTTAAAAATTATATAATTTTGTCCCACTCCAAATTCAAACAAAATTTAAATTGTATATAAATTTTAACAAATATTTTTTATTAAAATTGATATTTTTATTAAATATTTTTAACAAAATTAAGTTTGTTTATATTTTTATTTAATTAATTATATAAATGTTAATTATGTTCTTTAAATAATAGTTAAAAGAAAACAGTGACATAACATCTTAGTATGAATTTTGGAAATGATTTATTTCACTAAACAAATTATTGATGTGAAATTTCATTTTTTTAAATAAAAAATTGGAGCAATTTTTCGTGAAAATGGTAATTAAAAGGTAGTTTCTTCTTTCATCCATGAAAACTTTCTCCACGAAAATTCACACTAAAATGTTATGTCATTCTTTTTTTAAACCCTTATAGGTATATTTAAATAATATAATTAACATTTATATAATTAAGTAAATATAAATATAATTAAACTTAATCTTGTTAAAAATATTTAATAAAAATATCAATTTTAATAAAAGTACAAAAACGAAATTGAGACTAATGCAATGACACATGGTGTGACAATATTGTCATGTGACACAACATCATTTTGACACATTACATTTTTTTTAATTTTATTTTTTTAAAAAATAAAAAATAATTTAAAACAACGAAAAATACTAAAATCTAATTGACACTTCTGGACAAAATTAGGAACCTCTAATATGAATAAACCTATATATTTTTAAGAATTTTGGCCTAAAATAATTGTTGTTAATTTGAAACATATGGATTCAGATTAAATTGGCTAAACATCAAATGCGGTGACCGTGCATCGAACAGGTGACCTTCAGATCTTCAGTCAGACGCTGTCCAACGGAGCTATCCCCGCTTGATGATGTTAACATGACACATTACTTTAAGAAACGACTTTGAAAGATTAAAGGAAAAAGTTTTAAATATTTGAATAACTAGTTAATAAAGCTAGAAAATTATGGAACGAAATAAAAAATAAGAAAAATTAAAAAAATTATTCGGAACGAAAGAAATTTTCAAATTTATTAGAGTGACATATATAAATAATGAGTTAACACTGGATAGAGATGAACTAAAACGAAATTTTTTCATCTTAATCAATTTTCAAAGTATCATGTTCAAGTTTTATACAATTGTTCTGTTAAATACGCCAATTGGGATATCATTCATTTAAAATAATCCTACTTAACTTGAGTAAGATGATCTCTAATAAAATATACTTATGATTCTAAAACAATTAAAAGGATTAAATTAAGTAATTTCATACGAGAGGCACAAAAACATAAAATGTGAGATATGTTATCTAAAAAAAATTAAAAATTGAAATTTAGATTTGAGAATTTCTTCAATAACTTGATATGATGTATTAGTTCCCAAAATTTAAATTGAGTGGAATGAAATAACTTCAAACAGTGATAAAATAAAAAATAAAAATATTCTTGTGAGAGAAATTTTGTAAGTTAACGTGAAAATAAAATATTTTTTAATAATCTTTTCATTATTCAAGATTGAAAACATATATAGTTTTGATATAAAACTAGATTATATATATTGTTATACCATTTGAAGTTGTCTTTTTATTAATATTTTTATGCATAAGAACAAAATTCATGGATTAAAATAAAATAATAAAAATTGAATTAAAAAATTAGATCAAATTGAACTATTTTTTAAATTATACGAATTGTTTGAATTTTTATATTTTCCAGTCTCACAAGTTACAATTTAGATTAGCTTCAATAATCTTATTTAAAGATAATTTAGTGTTATCCATATATGTGTTTTCTACATTTAAGATCAATGACATTTTCTATGGTGTGAACTCGGCACTTAATTACTTCCCCTAATAGATCTTAATAATGTGAAAAGGCAACATATATATACCTTTTGACTCTTACTATATTTTATGTTCTTTGACATTTTTATTTACATATATAATATAATCACTTCCCTGAATATATAATAATGTGAATAGGGAAGATATGTTCTTTTACTATTAATTAATATATACTTTATTTTTCTGAAATTATAAATTAATGAGAATTACATTAATGTAATTTTGTTAACATAGGAGTTACAATAAAATAAATTAACATCTACAACACCGTTTTATTCATATAATATATAATAAGAGTATGTATACTATATATAATAAGTTTATATTTTCTTAAAAAAAGTCATCATGGTGGGAATTTTTATATTTTTGTATAAAATTTAAATATAATTTACAAGAGAAGATTTTATTCAAAAGTTATTTGTGAACATTAATATAATTGTTTGTAAACACTTTGAAAGAGAGAATTATGTCCTTGATGAAAACTAATAGGGTGTAATCCGTTAGTAAAGATTAAAATATTTTGTAATTTTACGTTTAATTATAATTTTTTTTGTTAAACTGATAATAGTATTTTATAAGTTAAAAAAATAGTAGATATTGTTTTCTTACTTAGCCTTATTTTATTTTAATTTTAGGCTTAATATCCTATTTTGTCTCCAGTTTCGTTCGAAAATGTCAAATTAGTTCATCCTTTAAAAAATGCGTCAATTACGTCCTCACTTAATAAAATTTGCATAAATGAAATCCCTCCTGTTAAATCCGCTGTTTGTACGGATTTAACAGAAGGGATTTCATTTATGCAAATTTTATTAAGTGAAGACGTAATTGACGCATTTTTTAAAGGATGGACTAATTTGATATTTTCGAACGAAACTGGGGACAAAATAGGGTATTAAGCCTTAATTTTAACACCGATTTCAAATCCATAGATAAAGAGTTTGATTTTGTTCTATTTTGAACTATAAATTTATTTGTAATTGGTATTTTCTATGCTTAAATGCGTAATCGAGTTTGATTTTGATGGTCTTATTCACAAGAAAAAGTCCTCGTTGATTTGGTATATATATATATATATATATATATATATATATATATATATATATATATATATATATATATGCATATGCATATTTCCCATTACAATTAGTATTTTTTAACTTGTCTGAAATTTGCGTGATGCAGTTTTGCTTCTTTCTACAAACAATTAAACAGACCACGGTATAACATGACACATATTTTCCTCTTGTGAAAACAAACACACGCTAGTTTTTTTATTATATGTAACGTATCATTCATATTCTCCATTGTGCAAGAGAAAAGTATAATGAAAATCTAATGGTATTTAATATTTCAAGAATTCAATATGACACATATGCACGTTAAGGAATTAAAACCTTCCGTTTTATTGGCCACATCATTATTTCATAATCATAGGAATTAATTTGAGTAATGACAATTTTACACCACTAAATTGTCATACTCCCATGTATCACAAACAAAACTTTTTTCCTAATATGAACATAATTAGGAGCTAATTGGTCTAACATAATGTCTTTATTTAAGACAATACATGCAATCATAGAGAAAAAGTAATTAGAAACATATCATAATTGAGCTTAAAGGGTGAATTGCTAGTCATAAAAGAAACATAATACTCAATATTTATTCTTAATAATAATACAAATATTCATAATCTGGGATTGTTTTGGTTGGTAAATCCTTTGTTAAAAGTTAATTACCATCAGTTTCATTCAAAGTACTTCAATTCTATGTGTTTAATACTTTTAGAGTACTTGTGGAGAACAATACTATTGTATAATTATCACAATGCATTTTCAGTAGCATAATAATATTGTCGACAATTATTCAATACTTGGAATAAAGTTTCATAGCCTTAATTGTGTAACACCCCAAAATATAGAACATCTCACACACCAATTATTTCAATAATAATATAAATATCTTACGATGTTACAATTACATTATATTTTTAAACATCACTAAAACACTCCTAAATTTTTTTTTTCTTAAAACTCCTCTTCATTTTTCTGCTGCTTTCTCCTTCACTTAAATTGGTTCAGACGTCGTTCCTTCATCTGCTCTCGTATAACAAAAACATTATACGATCATCGCAAAAATAATATTTTTCCGGCACAAGTAAACAAGTAAGGGTGATCTACCATGCAAAATTGAAAGAAAAGCATTACACTATTATTATACGTAATACATTCACCATAAATTCTTGTAAGATGCAATTATCATACTATACTCTATTATCCGGATATAATGTTGATGGAAGTCTCGGGTGGTCATGCACTTGTGGTGATTTCAACAACAAAATTATGGCCAAATATAATATATCATATCACCCACAAGGTTAATCCATTAATGTCTATAAACATAGACTAGGACCTCCTACTACTCTCACCACATAACACATCATTCTCTAATTGAGATTGGAAAATTATTAGAGTTTTAGGATAACCAACAACAACAGGACCCTCAACATCAACATATACACTAATACTATACCATTATAGAGTCTCTCCCCGAGACTCATACTATATTTCAAATGCATAATTTCATATCAAACATCACAATATATATTCATAATAGAATTCATACAAGATAATTATAAACAAATTAACAATAATAAAATATTACTATAAATGGTCATAGCAGAATCAAGTATTTGACAATCATCAAGAATAATCCTAATATAAAATTCTTGGGGAAATAAGAAGTTGAATCTGGCAGAGCCGGTTAGACAACTTCTAATCCTTCCAAAAATACAATATAATTAAATAATAAGAACAATAAAAGGTCTGGGGAAATAAGAAGTTGAATCTGCTAGAGCTGGTTAGACAACTTCTCATCATTCCAAACATGCAAAAGAAACAACTAAATATTCTAAGTAAAAACGTACAAATATTATAACAGAATCAATATCACCTTTTACAACTATCAAACTTGGATCTCAGCACAGAAGCATGTTCTTATTCAAAATTCAAGATCATACAGAAACAAAATACTCCATATTCAAGATTTAAGATCAGACAAAAGCAAAATATTGCATATTCAAGACTCAATATAATACAAAACAAATTACTCAAGGTTAGCTCCCCTTACCTCTATTCTAGACTTAATCTCCTGCTTAGAAGTTGTTCCCCGAAAACTTCCAGAATTTCCCCTTTGCAACTAGAATTTTCTCCAACTCTCTTCTCTCAAAATTTTTCTCAATTTTTAGTGCAAGTTTCAGCCTTCTTCATGCTTGCTATTTATAGGCTAAGATTTGACACTATTTAGGTTTTTTTTTAAATAACTTTACATTTTCCAAAAATACAATAAAAATAAATAAGGAAAACAATAAAAAGTTTGGGGAAACAAGAACTTGAATCTGGCACAGCCAGTTAGACAACTTCTCATCCTTCCAAATATGCAAAAGAAACAACTAAATATTCTAAGTAACAACAACGTACAAATATTATAACAGAATCAATATCACCTTTTACAACTATCAAACTTGGATCTCAACACAAAAGCATGTTCTTATTCAAAATTCAAGATCATACCGAAACAAAATACTCCATATTCAAGATTTAAGATAAGAAAATGCAAAATATTGCATATTCAAGACTCAAGATAATACAAAACAAATTACTCAAGGTTAGCTCCCCTTATCTCTATTCCAGACTTAATCTCCTGCTTAGAAGTTGTTTCCTGAAAACTTCCAGAATTTCTCCTTTACAACTAGAATTTCCTCCAACTCTCTTCTCTTAAAATTTTTCTCAATTTTTGGTGCAAGTTTCAGCCTTCCTCACGTTTTCTATTTATAGGCTAAGATTTGACACTATTTAGATTTTTTTTTTCTAAATAACTTTACAAATTGTACTCTCGAAACATGCTACAGATTCAGCTTTCATGGTAGATTTAATAACAAGAGATTCTTTTATTTTTTCACTTCATTTCTCTTTTAGCTAAAAGAAATAATAGTCTAAAAAGGGGAAATTATCACACAGAATGTGTGTAGGATGACAAATAGGCGGAGCGGGGCACAGTTGTATTATCACGTACCCATCATCTGAGTAAAACTTCATTCTCATCCACATCAACGAGTATAAGAATTTTGTTTCATTCACATTAAGTCGCAGGTATATTCTCATAGTCATACTTTCTTACTCTTTCAATATCAATTAATTGTTTTTTATGATAAAAAATTAAAAATAACATTAAAAGAAACATAATATCATCAAATATCCAATATAAAAATATTTATAAAAGAATTATAATGGTATGAATTTTAAATTCGAATACAACAATTGGATAAAAGTGAAATATAAATATTTCACAATCAAAATAAATAAAATTTCACAACAAAATCATCTATAAATTTTGTAAACATTAATGAAACAAAGTTGATAAAGTTAAAAAATATTTTTAAAAAAATTATAGAAAACAAAAATGTGCAAAGTTTAAAATATTTCAAATTTCTTTTTACTAAACTCTTATCTTATATACTGATAAATATTATATTGAACAAAATTGTTGGAACAATCGGTACAGATTTTGCGCACGGAGTTAAAACGTATTCGATTGTTGGGAGCGGAAAAGTGTTTGGTCAATAAAATGGTTCCTTTAATTTTTTTGTAAAACTTTTATCGAACAGTTGATGTGCTAAAATTTTAAAGAGTGTAGGGAAGAGAAAAACCACACAATCGTTAATCCTGGTTCGAATCAAAAAATTCTACGTTCAGTCGTTAATCACTATAAATAGTGATTAACTTTTTCACTAAAATATTGTTTCACAATTACAACAAGATGAATATAAATTAAGAACAAAAAAACATCCTTCCTTCGACAAACGAACCGGAAGAGACAACTCTGCCAACTTGAAGAGAACCGCTCCGACGTTTGACACACGAAGCGTGAGCTTCTCCTACTCACAAGACTTGACAAGAGTAAACACTATCACTTGAGAACTTCCTTAGACAAATTGTATTCTCAAATGGCATAGATCACTTCTAAAGGAATTTGACAAAAGTATATATAGCCTGCTGGTCGAAACTGAAAAGACATATTACAACTACCAGTGATAATCGATTATTGTAAGCGATAATCGATTATCTACAAGACTTGGAATAGTTAGAATATTTAACTCTTCAATCGGCCAACTCCAATTCTTCACCTCTTCCATTGTTCGGCTCGAGCCCTCACCACCTTCTGTCGTTCGGCTCGATTCCTTACCGCCTTCCATCGTTTGCTTTGAGCCTTTACTATTCGGCCTGATTCCTTACATCTTTCCACCGTTCGGCCTGACCTCTTCTTCTTCTCTCTCTCCTTCCAACTCTTAACATTTTATTCTAAAATGTCAGAACTCAAAATCATAACTACCACCACTCGGTCTTATTTATGTCCCGATTGGTCTCGGTCATGCCTTCCACTGCTCGATTCTAGCTTCTCAATCTTGGTCATATCTCGCTTGGTCTCGATCACGCCTTCCACCACTCGGTCGTAACTGCTCGGTCTTACTATCTTCTGTTATACATGAATGCTTTTAAAATTAATACAACAAGGGTCTTCAAATTCTTCCCTTTATAGCATCATCAAAATGATTATCTTCAAGACACCAATGATTCCTCATTGGTAACAATCTCTCCCTTTTTGATGATGATAAAAAATTCCCTGTTTAAATGCATTTTTTGAATATTTGGACAAAATTCAAACTTACAAACAAGTTAGTAGTAACTGGACTAGAAGTTGTTCTCCCTCTTTTTTATCATAAGGAAAAAGCAATTGAAAAACTGTTATTTTTATACCTAAAATTGAGTTACATCTTATTTGCTTGAGGACAAGCAAAGTTCTAAGTTTGGGGTTATGATAACAGTTGAAAAACTGTTATTTTTATACCTAAAATTGACTTCAATTACAACCTTTATGCCTTAGAAATTAGCTTGAACTCATGATTTTGTTGAATTATTGAAAATAATAGAGTTGGACAGGTTTTATGCTTGATTCTCTTGTTTTTGCAGGTTTTTAGATGGAATTGATGAAAGAAGTGAAAAGGAATGGAGATGAAATCAGAAAAGGACACAAACAATGCAAATGAAGTGAAAGCCGCAAACACCGCTTAGGGGCATTTTCCCCCTGAGCGGCATTACCTTGGGCTTGGGCCTACTTTTTTGTATTTTTTTAGAATAATATATAAGCTTTAGAACGTCCTAGGGTTTGTATCTTTGGCTAAGGACGAAGCACAATCACTCTCTTTTCACCCCTTGGAGGAGGATTTTGGATGCTCAGGCTCCTTTCTCAGCTTTCTCGGGTTTTATCTTTCATTCTTCCATTGTATTTCATCTAGTTTCACCATGAATATGGTGAACTAAACTTATTTTGTTGTTGGGGAATCAATGTAAATCTTTAGAAACTCTCTTGTATGGAATTTGTTCTTCAAGATCATATATATGATACATGCTTTCTTTCATTAATAGTTAGGGGTTTTCTTCTTTGCTCAAAGCATGCATAGTTTAACTCATTCGACGTCATGATCATTGATTTTGTCGATACAGAGACGTACAGAGAAGTCTAGATCTGGGGAATCTCTCCCAATAGTATATTACCAACCTCGAGATAGGAGTATGATAGTTGGTTGCCTTTAAGCTTCTATTCACTATAATGCATGATTAATTGCTAGGGAGACAAGAGATTGTAAACTAGTGATTATGATTAGGCTTTCTTCGCCGAGAGATCGGGTTTAAAGTAATTTAGAAAGTGACATTAACATTAATGAAAAGATTGATGAATTCCTAAATACAAGAGAGTGGAAAAGATTAACTTTATAAACCCCAACAACATATTCATTCATATAATTCAACTCACACTTTTATTTCTCCTTGCCATTGATCGTCATATGCATTCATATTTACTTTTCAGTATTTTGCATTTAAAACCTATAACATTTTTGTTCTCAAGTCTTAATTAATTAAATAATCACATAAGTGTCTAGGCCTTGAGTCTCTTGGGAAACGATACTTGGTCTTACCAAGATTATTATTTGCTACGATTCGGTCACACTTGCCGAGGGTAAAATAAGTTTTTGGTGCCGTTTTTCGGTGTTCATAAATTTGTCAACAACCATCTACGCTCACGCCTTTGTATTCAAGAATCCTAGAGATGAGGAGAGCATATGGAAGATGGTATGAAGCGTATTTTTGAGCCTTTAGTAGTGTATCCATGATAAGTGTAGGCCAATCGATATGAATGTGATTTAAAATCCCATACAAGAGTAGAAGATCTTGCTCAGAACATTGAGCATGATTAGTAGCACGAGGACACAAGATCCGCACAATCAAGTAGTGAATCATTCTCTTTTCTACCTTGAATCCTCTAACCAATAGCTGACGACGATTGATTTGTTGTTAGGGGTTTCGCAGAAATGATTGATATGCCAAAAGACGGTTGAAGTCCGGAACACCCTAATGAACCTTCACACATCATCCCATACTGTAAGCTGGTGAAATTAGTCCATACATCATCATCAAGAATGATGTGGACACCTTTCACCTTTGCTGTCACAATGCCATCACGATACTTGAGATCATGATAGAACACTCTAATCAGGTCGGGATAGATGCATCCTTTTTTTCAACTAAATGAGTGATACTGTGAGTGTGAAACAACTCAGGGAATTGAAAGCCATAATATGTATAGAAGTCCAACCTGATAAATTTCACTCAATATGTAACGTTCTTGCCAAAAGTGCGCAAATTCTGCTTGCTTTTCTGGATCGGAGATCCAGCCTTCAATAGATGCAGCGCGAAGAGCTCGAGGTCGGGATGAAGAAGCACCAGTAGTCTTTCTACGAGGTCTTCTTGAGTCAGTCATTTAACCAAGAGAGGGGTATGAGGATAAGTTATGAGAAAAGGGGTGAAATCTTGGAAGAAGTTTAAGTTTCACCAAAATATGGTGCAAGGAGTGGTTGTTAATCGATTATGAATGAGTATTTATAGAGGAAATAAAAAAAATAGTTGTTTATGGCCGTTTATAGCCGTTTTTGAATGTTGTAACGACTCTATTTTTGAATCTGCCTCATAGAATAATCGATTATCATTATTATCACTAATGATGATCGATTATCTGGCCAAAAATAAATTGTCAGAAAATCAATGATAATCGATTATTGATGGTGATAATCAATTATCTGTTAATGAATATCTAGATTTAAAAAGCGAGTTAGGATAATCAATTATTTACGAACTGAAATCTTTTCTAAGCGCTCAAAATAATCGATTATATCCCTATGATAATCGATTAAATACGCTGGAAGTACGAAAAACTTGAAAAAGTCATGAATCTTAATACTAAGACATATCTATTACTCCTAACTCTCTTCTAAGATCATAAAACCTATCCTTAGGTAATGCCGTGGTGAAAATGTCTACTAATTGATGTAATGTATCAATATACTCTATTGTGCAATCACCCTTTTGGATATGGTCCCTTAAGAAGTGGTGTCTTATCTCTATATGTTTAGTTATAGAATCCATTATAGGGTTCTTGGTTAGGTTTATAGCACTAGTGTTGTCACATTTCAGAGGAATGTGATCAAGGAAGATATCAAAATCTTCCAATTGTTGTTTCATCCACAAGATTTGGGCACAACAGTTGCCTGAAACTGTCAGAGCAGCTGCAGCAGAATTGTTAGACTGAAATAACAAGCCAAGAGGGGGGAGGGTGAATTGGTTTTAATAATAAAGTGTGCCTTTTTAAAATTTTCCTCAGTTTTACTTACTAAGCATATAATATAAATTAATAACAAGAGTAAGGTTGAGAGAAATTTGCACAGATGATTTTATCCTGGTTCGGATCTTACCAATCCTACGTCCAATCGCTTATCTCAAACTAAGATAAACACTTCACTAATCACAAAACGATTACTAATTACAATCACAAAGAAACAATGTGTAAAAGTTTAGAAACCACCTCTCTTGATGATGGAAGCAGCTTCACTCTTCAAGAATGAGCAGCTTCTCGGACCTGAGGTGGCAGCGGAATTGGAAAACGGAGATGTAGTTGGAGGCGCACGGAAGGTGTTTGATGAATTGTCTGGTGCGGTTTTGGAGTGTGTAGGCAGAGGTTCTAGCTCAGACGACCTTCCAAGAGGGAAGGAAGCTAGAGGATAAGTGTGCTAAAGTGGCACAATGCAAAGAACTTGAAGAAGTAGTGGCTGGAAACAATCCAACAGCATTTCACTATATCAATTCAAGTTAACTTTTACAATGAATTAAGCTCTCTTTTATAGGAAGAGAAGCTTGTGAATATGGAATGTATTCTGCATATTTACAATGTGCATAAGCTAAATGAAAATGTGCAGAATGTTGTTGGCCGTGTGTTGCACATGGAAAATGTGCTCATGTGAAGAAGCTTGATGGTTTGGCTTGTGTTCCACGTGAGAAACATGTAAAATGTGGCTGGTTGCATGTTTCACATGGACAATCTTGGTGGCTGCATAATGGACATGGAAAATGTTGAATTTACTCTTTCAAAGGTGTTACACGGTTGGTTGCACAATACTTTCTTCTTGGCCTCTTTGCTTGGCAACTTTCTGATGGAAGACCATCTAAGACGCACATTGGACCTCTTACTAGAGCCATGGCAAAGAGGATTCAAGAGGAAGAAGGACCATATACTATTTTGCTTCTATGGAAGGTAATTTACATTAATCCTTCTTCCCATAATTAAAAGCACATTTTTTCTTTGTTTTGTAGGATTAATAAAATTGGAGGAAGCAGCTGCCAGCATAGCATTTGAGCACATGAAAAGGGAGACTTGGAGGGAGAAGCTTGCTGCCAAAGCTATCAAAAAGAACTCAGCTAGGCCAGCTTTCACGTGTACTGCTGAGTTGGAAAAAGAAGTCAAAATTGGTGCTGTTCACGTGTGCTGCTGAGGCATGTTTGGCTGAAACAAATTGGCGCCTTTTTCATTTGCATTTGGATTGAATTTCATTTCAGATTTGAGGCTCTTATTTTCCTATAAATAGAAGACCTCTTCCTTTTTGTAGTTACTTTTGAGCTTAGTAAATTGCTGCTGAAATTCATTGCCAGCCCTATTGCTCTTGAGTCACTAATTCTCTCTACTTTCTCTTCCCTTTCCTCTAGCTTCCTTCCATTGTAGGAAGGCCTTCTGAGCTGTGAGGTTCCCACACATACTTATTCAACTCAAATACACCAAAATCTCACCCAATTGCTACTGCATCCACTCTGCCGTATTTCATCCACTGCACCAATACTTTTTTTCATCCGCTGCATCTGTTTTGTCTGCAAGGCCAGGTCATTCAAGCATGGATAAGCTTCCATCAAGTGGTATCAGAGCTTAGGTTCTCCACGCACCAAGGAGCTAAGCATTTCTTCTCATTCTGCAATTTAATTCTGCTGAATTCCATCTCTGTTTCTGTTTTCTGTTTCTGTTTTCTGTTTCTGTTTTCTGTTTCTGTTTTTGTTTTCTATTTCTATTTCAGTTTTAATTCTGCTTCTGTAATTCTGTTCCAGCCTTTAATTCTGTGTTCTTACAGTGCCTTATGTCCATCTTTCATTTTAAACGGTGAATTTTATTTGTTTGAGTCATTTCTACCTTTATTTTTTTCATTTTTCAGTAATGTCATGGTCATGTGTCATCAAGTATTTGATTCTGTTCTAGCTTTCATTTTCATTTTAAGTGTGTCCTGAGCAATTGCTAGCTCTATGTTGATCATATAAAGCAATGGCAACATGTCCAGCTTTGATCATTTGAGCCAATTAGCATTGCAAATATTGATTCCAGTAGAAAAATCTGCATAAAACATCATTTCTGGATTAATTTGATATCAGCTGATGCAGTCCAGATTTCTTTATTTTCAAGCTTTGTACAAGTTTGTTTACTGTTTTTATATGTGTTTGAAGTGATAGCAACTCCTAATAATCACAGAATTGAAAAATGAGTGGTTGAGTTGCTTGAAATCTGGTTTCAAATCACTGTTACTGTTTTAATCCAAGCTTTTCACCGTGCTAAGTTTCCTTGAATTGTATAATCTGAGTTTGGTCATGCTAAGCACATTAAATCTAGCTTAGATCTGTGTTTTTACACTTCTTAGAGTCATTTCCTTTGCTGTCCAGTTTTTGATTCCATGAAAAGCTAAATTTGGTTGGTTCATTGATGGTTTTTGCTGCATAATTTGGCCATAGCAAGGGTGATTTTCGAATCCTGCTATTTCTGTGTGTTTGGACAGTTTGAACAAGTCTAAATGGATGATTAAAAGTTGCTAATACTGTTCATTTGGTCAAAATTGAAGTTATATGCAGATTGGATACTTAAACCATCAATTTTGAGTTAAAATTGGAAGTGGACCAGTGAATTTGAGTAGTAAGCATTAATTCAGCTGTTTAAGAGTTTAAACATGTTTAATATCATGAATAAAATTTGTTTGAACATTCATCCAAGCTGCTGAAACACTGCTACTCATTTTGGGTTCCAGAACCACCATTTTAGTTCATTTTTCTAGTGCAGTTTCTGTTTTCCAGCCACTGTTTTGGTAATTTTAGTGTAAAATTCATTGCTGGATTGTGAAAAAGCTGGTTCAATGTTTAAAAATGAAAATACATGATCAAAAGAAGAAGTATCAAGTGTTAAAAAGCTGATTAGAACCAACCAATCCATATTACAGGCCCTGAAAAATCAAAAACAAAATCTGAAATTCATTGGGGCATTTTATCAAACACTTCTGAAAATTATCAAACAGTTTGCACTTGGAATAATTTCTGAGCTGTGCTTGTGTTTTTTTTCTTGCTTTCTTCATCCATTCTAGTACCTTTGATAAGTTCATCTTGTGTACCTACTTTCATTTGTGTGCTGTCCAATTGTTTGTGTCTATTTTTTTTTGGCATCTAAAGTGTTCAATACAGCAACTTATACTGGTGCAGTGTGCAGAAATTTGCTGCAAATTCTTAATCTGTTTGGTGTGATTTTGCTGAGTTTTGGAGTGTATGTGCAAGCTGTTTGGGGCATCCAGCACCAGAATCCTTCTACTACTTTGGTAGCCTCCTAGGAAGTGGTTTGAGCATTGAAAGTGGAGCAAGAAGGAAGACTCAACAGCAGCCCAAACACCACTGTCCAGCAGCTGGAAACTTCTGTTACAGCAACATTTCAACCCTGGAAAAAGAGCAAATCACACTTTCATTTTGAGTGGCTTTCTGCAGCAGCAAGAGAGTGAAGCTTACATTAGTTTTAGGCCTTCTTTTAAGTTTGTTTACACCACATATCGCGGAACCTTTGTTGTTTAAAGTTGATTTTCATTTCTTGGCTAAGTGACTTGGGAAAATGCTCTTGAAGCAATTCCAAGTTCACAATTGAACATTGTAATAGTACCAATGGAAGCAGGGCACATATTACTTGGAAGACCTTGGCAATATGATAAACAAGCTTTACATGATGGAGTCACCAACAAAATCACCATTCAACACAAGGGAAAGAAAATTATTTTGTGTCCTCTTACACCTTCACAAGTAAGAGAGGACCAAATAATTCTTAAGAAGAAGTTGGATGGAGAAAAGAAAAAAGAAAATAGGAAAGAAAGAAAGAATTTGGTAACCCATGCCTCAGCCCATGAAGTTGTCCAACCTCAAACCTTGAATATTTCTAAAAATCTTTTTCTTGGACAACCTCATTTCCTTCTTTATTGCAAGGAGGCATTTGTTTCAATCACTCATGAACTTGGTTCTCTACCAAAGGGGTTGCAAAAACTTTTAAAAGAATTTGATGATATATTTCCCAAAGAGGTACCAAGTGGATTACCACCTTTGAGGGGAATAGAACATCAAATAGATTTGGTGCCTGGGGCAAGCTTACCAAATAGGCCAGCCTATAGAACCAACCCTATGGAAACAAAAGAAATAGAGAAACAAGTTAATGACTTGTTGAACAAAGGGTGGATCCAAAAGAGTTTAAGTCCCTGTGCTGTGCCTGTGTTGTTGGTCCCTAAAAAGGATGGGTCTTGGAGAATGTGTACAGATTGTAGGGCCATCAACAACATAACTGTCAAGTATAGGCATCCCATTCCTAGGTTAGATGACATGTTGGATGAATTACATGGAGCAAATCTCTTCACCAAAATTGATCTTAAAAGTGGATACCATCAAATAAGAATTCATGAAGCAGATGAATGGAAAACTGCTTTCAAGACCAAGTTTGGTTTGTATGAATGGTTAGTCATGCCCTTTGGCTTGACCAATGCTCCAAGTACATTCATGAGATTAATGAATCATGTGCTTAGGGAATGCATAGGCAGATTTGTAGTGGTCTACTTTGATGATATCTTAATCTATAGTCAAGGCCTTCAAGAACATCTTAACCATGTCAGAAAAGTCTTGCTTCTTCTTAGAGAACATCATCTCTTTGCCAACTTTGACAAATGTACTTTTTGTCAAGAAAGTGTGATTTTCCTTGGATTCAAAGTGGGAAAAGAAGGTGTACATGTTGATCCAGAGAAGATCAAGGCTATACAAGAATGGCCAACCCCTAAAAATGTAGGAGAGGTGAGAAGTTTTCATGGGTTAGCAAGTTTTTATAGAAGATTTGTGAAAGACTTCTCCACCATAGCTGCTCCTTTAAATGAGCTAGTCAAGAAAGATATGCCTTTTATTTGGGGTGATAAGCAAGAGTTGTCTTTTGAGACTTTGAAACACAAGTTAACACATGCACCTATTCTAGTTTTGCCTGATTTTTCCAAAGCCTTTGAACTAGAATGTGATGCATCTGGGGTAGGAATAGGAGCTGTTTTAATACAAGGAGGACATCCCGTAGCTTACTTTAGTGAAAAACTTAGGGGGCCTACCTTAAACTATCCTACCTATGACAAAGAGTTGTATGCCCTCATTAGAGCTTTGAAAACTTGGGAGCATTACTTGGTAACTAGAGAATTCATCATACACACTGACCATGAATCTCTCAAGTACATTAAAGGGAAAGCAAAGCTAAACAAAAGACATGCAAAGTGGGTGGAATATCTTGAGCAATTTCCCTATGTCATCAAACACAAAAAGGGGAGTACTAATGTTGTTGCGGATGCTTTATCTAGAAGACATGCATTATTAGTAACCCTAGGATCTCAAATATTAGGATTTGATGACATAAAAAAGTTATATGAAAATGATGAAACATTTGCATCCACCTATTCATCATGTCTTAAGAAGCCTTTTGATGGATTCTATCTTTCTGAGGGGTATCTTTTTAATAAAGGAAAACTTTGTATACCCCAAGGATCCATTAGAAAACTTCTTATCAAAGAGAGTCATGGCGGAGGACTCATGGGCCATCATGGAGTTGATAAAACTCTAAACATTTTGAAAAGTAAATTTTATTGGCCACACATGAGAATAGATGTTCAAAGGCATTGTTCTAAATGTATAGCTTGTTTACAAGCCAAGTCCAAAATTATGCCTCATGGACTCTATACACCTCTTCCTATAGCTAATACCCCTTGGGAGGACATAAGCATGGACTTTGTCTTAGGATTGCCAAGAACTCAAAGGGGGTATGATTCTATATTTGTGGTAGTAGATCGTTTTAGTAAAATGGCTCATTTTATACCCTGCCACAAAGTAGATGATGCTAGTTATATCTCTAGACTCTTCTTTAAGGAAATAGTGAGATTGCATGGCTTACCCAAAACTATAGTGTCTGATAGAGATGTGAAGTTTCTAATCCATTTTTGGAAAACTTTATGGGAAAAGCTTGGAACTAAACTTCTATTCTCTACTACATGTCACCCACAAACTGATGGGCAAACTGAAGTAGTAAATAGATCTTTATCTACACTATTAAGGGTAATATTAAGGGGTAATAACAAATCTTGGGATGAACATCTACCTCACATTGAATTTGCTTATAATAGAGTAGTCCACAAGACTACTAATCTTTCTCCTTTTGAGATTGTTTATGGTGTTAACCCTATCACACCTCTTGATTTACTACCTCTTCCAGAATCATCTTCTTTTCTTCATAAAGAAGGTGCTTCTAAAGCGGAGTTTATCAAGAGGTTACATGAGAAAGTCAAAATCCAAATTGAAAAACAAAACTCAAAAATATGCAGAATACAACAACAAAGGGAGAAAGAAAATAGTTTTTGAAAAAGGAGACCTAGTTTGGCTTCATTTGAGAAAGGAAAGATTTCCCTCTCAAAGGAAATCCAAACTTAGTCCAAGAGGAGATGGTCCATTCAAGGTGGTCAAAAGGATAAATGATAATGCATACATATTAGACCTTCCTGAAAGTTATGGTGTCAGTCCTACTTTTAACATCTGCGATTTAATTCCTTTCACAGGAGATGATCAACAGGATGAAGCAGATCTGAGGACAGATCTTTTTCAAAAGGGAGGGTCTGATGGAAGACCATCTAAGACGCACATTGGACCTCTTACTAGAGCCATGGCAAAGAGGATTCAAGAGGAAGAAGGACCATATACTATTTTGCTTCTATGGAAGGTAATTTACATTAATCCTTCTTCCCATAATTAAAAGCACATTTTTTCTTTGTTTTGTAGGATTAATAAAATTGGAGGAAGCAGCTACCAGCATAGCATTTGAGCACATGAAAAGGGAGACTTGGAGGGAGAAGCTTGCTGCCAAAGCTATCAAAAAGAACTCAGCTAGGCCAGCTTTCACGTGTACTGCTGAGTTGGAAAAAGAAGTCAGAATTGGTGCTGTTCACGTGTGCTGCTGAGGCATGTTTGGCTGAAACAAATTGGCGCCTTTTTCATTTGCATTTGGATTAAATTTCATTTCAGATTTGAGGCTCTTATTTTCCTATAAATAGAAGACCTCTTCCTTTTTGTAGTTACTTTTGAGCTTAGTAAATTGCTGCTGAAATTCATTGCCAGCCCTATTGCTCTTGAGTCACTAATTCTCTCTACTTTCTCTTCCCTTTCCTCTAGCTTCCTTCCATTGTAGGAAGGCCTTCTAAGCTGTGAGGTTCCCACACATACTTATTCAACTCAAATACACCAAAATCTCACCCAATTGCTACTGCATCCACTCTGCCGTATTTCATCCACTGCACCAATACTTTTTTTCATCCGCTGCATCTGTTTTGTCTGCAAGGCCAGGTCATTCAAGCATGGATAAGCTTCCATCACTTTCCTAGGCACCTTCCAACCTTATTAATGTCCTACAAAACAATGTAAATGGAATTTAGTTAAAGAGAATCTATCTAAGACTTAGATAAGGAAATAGCTTTAGTAATCTTTATTCTACTTCCCTTTCTTTAGTCTTAGTGTTAGTTGATACTTCTTTGGATGGGTAGACCCTAAAGGGGTTACCATCATTCCCTCCCTCTTGAAAAACGATTTGTCCTCAAATCGGGAAGAAAGAAAGAAGCACAACTTTGGTTTGTGATTTCCTCCTGGATCAAAAATATATCTACAAAAGATAGCAAAAATGAGTATGATGAAGAAGATGAAAACAAAGATATGAAGACAAAAGAAAAGTCTTGTATTTTTGAAAAAGACTTTCTGAAAATAAGTCTTGGAAAAATGGAGAATGCCATATTTCCAACTTATTGGATTTTTATCTTGGGTTACTTGTTTACACATGGGTAACACTAACTCAAGTTTTGAATTGCCACATTTTGAAAAGGATTGCACAGAATATGGGATGGCAATTGAGTTAAAAGAAAAATGAATAATGGAAGAGTGCATAATAAATGTAAAAGAAGTAAAGAATGAGAACCCTTCCCTTTTAGGTTCCATGGTGATGGTAAGAGTAGGAGTTGTCATTATTAGCAAGACCTCCTTCTCTATATTTTCCTCTGCTTTCTTCTTTTCTTCTTCTCTTTTCTTTTCCTCTTTCCTTCTCTCTTCTTCTTTTTTCTCTCTTTCCTGTCTCTCTTCTTCCTTTCTCTCTTTTTCTTTTCTCTCTCTATTTCTTCTCTTTGCTTCTTCTCTCTCTCTTTCTTGTCTCTCAACATCTCTTTTTAACTTTAATTCTATTTGCTTAGCTTGCAGCTCCTTAAGATTAATCTTAAATTCTAGTTCTCTAATAAGGAAACCATTGTCATTTAAGCTTTCAAGAAATGTTTTTCCATCTTGAATGTAAGCTTTCAGCAATTGTAGGTTTCTCTTAATAGTTGAAGGCACAAACTCTTTTCTCATGCAAGATTTTAATTCAGACCAATTATGAATGGGATATTTTCTACCTATCCTAACATGATATTGTCTCTCATCCCACCACTCTCTTGCATGCTTTTCAAATCTAGATGTGTAGAGACTAAGGACATAAGATTCACTATTGCTAGAATGAAAATAGGATTCAGGTTTACTTTTTATAGCAATAAATGGATGTATGTCATTAATGTCCTTTTCCCAAGCTAGGTATATTAAAGCACCAATATCCACACCAAAGTATGGAATTTTTGCCCTAGCTTGTTTATACAATTCATCCTCCATCCGATCAAATTCATGATAGGAACAAGTCCTTCTTCTAGCTTCATCAAGTTTTCTTTTAATTTCTTTGAAAGTAATGGATTGATCAAAACTAGAAGACCGAGAGGACCTATATGAAGAAGAAGACCTATAGGAATCATAACAAGACATCAAAACTCTTTAAATTTTTGTGAAGGATTTCTAGAAAGGTTCTAGAGGTAAAATTAACCAAATAGCTCCCAGGAAGGAGAGGTGAGTCTCAATGGACAAGCTTAAGAACCTTGTCCTTCCTAGCCAAAGTGTCTTTGGTTGTTTCTTACCTTAGTTTCTAGGTAGAAATCTTTCAAAAGCTTTTTAAATGCAAGATGAAATGCACCTAGAAACCAAATGAAGGTTTATCTATATGAAACGCGCTCCTAAGTACCACGGAGACTTAAAACATAAAAATCAAAAAGCAAAGTAAAGTAAAGCAAATGAAAATGAATGAGACACGGCCCTAAGTGAAAGTGCAAATGACACTTGGAGCCACGTGACACACTTTCACACTAAGAAGTGGAAACTAAACTATTACAATGTTCAATGGTGCTCTTGGAATTGCTTGAAAAGCATTTTTCCAAGTCACTTTAAGTTGCAAATGAGAAATAAAATTGAATGACACTACAAAGGTTCCGTGATACCAAGCCAAAATTACAAATAAAATGTTTACAAAAGTAGCAAAGCCAAGTGTGGCTGCTGTTTCACAAAGTGCTGGTCCAAAATCATGAGCAAAAAGGTGGTATGGTTGCTGAAACTGCTGCTGAAATTAGTGCTGGAACAGCAAGAAAGAAGTGCACTCGGAGTCCAAGCTTGAAGCCCTTTTAACACCTCATCCACTTCCTAAGATGCTACCCCCTTGAAGCAAGGAATCTGGGGTAAAACCAGCTGCACCAATTCGTCACAGCACCCAAAACAAACACCAAACAGTCAACAAAAACCAACTGCTGCACCATAAATGAATTTTCGCAGAACAGATTTTGGGCACAAATTAGAAGGCAAACAAGTTGAATTCAACTGAATTTAAGCTTGGAATCACAGGAGGGACACTAAAGGAACCTAGGAGAGGCACTAGAACAGATTAAACAAGCAAGAAAAAGCAAAAACAAAGATCAAAATCAAGTGCAGTGAAACTGTTTGATAAGTTTGCAAACTGTTTGATGAAAGTCCACAATGAATTTCAGATTTTGTGATTTTCGGGTTTTGGGGTCAAAACTGGATTGCTTGGTTTTCTCTTGCTTTTTGTGGATGTAGTACACTCTTTTAAGCATATCATTGCATTTGGAAACTTGAAACCAGCTTTTGCCAATCCAGAAATGAAGATTTAAATGTTGGACAAAATCAAACAACACATAATTTGCATACTGCACCAGAAAAGTGATGTGAAAATGGTGCTTTGAGATGCAAAAATGAGTTGCAATGGTTTTATGGCAGAACTAATGGTTCAAACAACTTTATATGGTTAAATTGAAGGTGTTCAAACTGTCAAACAACAAGGAAAAAGACCACACCCGAAACTCACTGGTCCACTTACAAAAATTAAGCAAATTCAATGGTTGAAAACTGATTTTGCAGTGCTGGTGTAAAATTGACCAATTGAGCAGTAACTACAAGTTTCAAAAGTTAAAATACACCTGCACCAATGTTGAAACTGCACTGAAACAGCCAAATGCTCCAAATCACAGGTTGAGTTGCAAATTATGCAGCATTTTGAAGCAAAAACTGGACCAGAATCAAGAAAGCAATAGAAACAAAGTTGGCTGGCACAAACAAAGGCATAAGGAAGTCCTAAATGACTAGAACTAGCTATAGAATATGAGCTAGCAGAATTTTTTAAAGCCTAAAACCAAGCTAGGACAGCAAGCACGGTGCAAAATCTGATCAAAAACTGTGACAGCATTGTTTAGTGAATTTTGAAACAACTCAACAACTCATTTTGCAAATATGTGATTGATTGGAGTTACTATCACTTGAAACATGCTTAAAATCATAAAAGAAACTTGTCTCAAGTTTTAGATACAACAAAACTGGCAGAAACAGTATGCACCAAATCAATGTAGAAATGAATTCTGATGCAGAATTTGAAACCATATTTTATGAACTCAACCACACATTTTGCTTTTCTGAGTTTAATATGAGTTTGTACACTTGTAGCAATGCTTAACAACACCAAGGAAACTTGCACAAAGCTTTAGAAGCAAGAAATCTGGTCTGAAACAAATTAAAGTACATATACCAGATTTGAAAAGATTGTGCAGAATTTTGTGAAAATTGACGCAAATATTGGAAGCTTTAGCTCATATAATCCAGGCTAGACATTGTCTCTTTGCCTTTGTGGATTGATTCATTGCTAAACGTGCATCTAATACACAGTTTGAAAAGGAAAATTGAAAGCTAGAACAGAATCAAACATTTGAAACAGAAACAACACTGCACATAAGGCACATGACTCAGACAAAACTGGAAAAGATGAATAAAGCTGTATTTGAACTCAAACAAACAAAGTGCACCGATTAAAATGATGAAGAAACACTAAGGGACAACTGAATGAACACAAACATCAAGCTCAAGTACGAATTAAGCCAAACAGAATTAAAAAAAAATTGATAAAACAGTTACAGAGTTGACAGCACATGGCAGAAACAAAAAATGAAGAAAAGAGCAACTTAGCTCGTTGAAACACAGCGTGGACGTGCTGGCTCTTGATACCAAATGATGGAAGCAGCTTTAATCTTCAAGAATGAGCAGCTTCTCGGACCCGAGGTGGCAGCGGAATTGGAAAACAGAGATGTAGTTGGAGGCGCACGGAAGGTGTTTGATGAATTGTCTGGTGCAGTTTTGGA
Organism: Vigna nakashimae; assembly: GCA_034642375.1. Lineage (NCBI taxonomy): Eukaryota > Viridiplantae > Streptophyta > Magnoliopsida > Fabales > Fabaceae > Vigna > Vigna nakashimae. The sequence goes on from CM067768.1 coordinate 22,267,053, forward strand.
GTGTGTATGCAGAGGTTCTAGCTCAGACGGCCTTCCAAGAGGGAAGGAAGCTAGAGGATAAGTGTGCTAAAGTGGCACAATGCAAAGAACTTGAAGAAGTAGTGGCTGGAAACAATCCAACAGCATTTCACTATATCAATTCAAGTTAACTTTTACAATGAATTAAGCTCTCTTTTATAGGAAGAGAAGCTTGAGAATGTGGAATGTATTCTGCATATTTACAATGTGCATAAGCTAAATGAAAATGTGCAGAATGTTGTTGGCCGTGTGTTGCACATGGAAAATGTGCTCATGTGAAGAAGCTTGATGGTTTGGCTTGTGTTCCACGTGAGAAACATGTAAAATGTGGCTGGTTGCATGTTTCACATGGACAATCTTGGTGGCTGCATAATGGACATGGAAAATGTTGAATTTACTCTTTCAAAGGTGCTACACGGTTGGTTGCACAATACTTTCTTCTTGGCCTCTTTGCTTGGCAACTTTCCTAGGCACCTTCCAACCTTATTAATGTCCTACAAAGCAATGTAAATGGAATTTAGTTAAAGAGAATCTATCTAAGACTTAGATAAGGAAATAGCTTTAGTAATCTTTATTCTACTTCCCTTTCTTTAGTCTTAGTGTTAGTTGATACTTCTTTGGATGGGTAGACCCTAAAGGGGTTACCATCACTTGATACCACAAGAGATGAACCTGCACCTCCTTTGAGTCTTCACAAAGGATGAATCACTTCCTCCGAATACTTCACGAACGATGAACCTCGTCCAAACACTTCCTTAGTTGCACCAAGGATGAATCAGCTATTTCTCTGTCACTGCAGTTGCACTTCAACAACTTTGCAGACAAGAGTTTCCCTAATTGAGCAAGAGTACACACAATTCTCAATGATTTCAAAGATCTAGAGCACAAGGGAAGAGTTTTTGTTGATGAAAAATGAGAGCCTATTTATAGAATGAAGCAAATACTCCTCCGTTCTTCGTTTCCAGCCATTTAACGCTTTTAATCGATTAATATCTTTGTTAATCAATTAAAACGAGTGCAACAACTAGTTTTAACGGCTATAAAACTCCAACGGTCACTTTTAATCGATTAATTCACATTTTAATCAATTAGCTAATCGATTAAAGTAAGTGTTAATCGATTATAACGAAGCCAGCTAGAGTCTTTCCGCTGTTATTGATTTAATCGATTATTGCTGGTCTAAATCGATTAATACGGTACATTCTTGACTCCAAACATCAACTTTGAACTATGAAAGTACATGGAACCAAAAACTACTAAGAATCTAAGTCCTAACCACTTAATTACAATTATTACAAAAGCTTTATATAATAATACAAGTCTTCAAATGATCTTCTTGAAACTTATACTTCTTGACTTGATTTGGACATCATCACAACTTCTTCATCATTTTGCTAACAGAAACAATATATTCTGTTTCAGTGGTAGACAAAGCTACACATGCTTGTTTCTTTGAGTGCCAAGACACCAAAGAGCAGCCTAGAAAATGACAAGTACCACTAGTACTTTTCCTCTCTATTTTTCAGCCCCTATAATCAACATCAGAATAACCTACTAAACTAGGCATTGCATCAGAAGGATACCAGAGTCCAAAAGATGTAGTTCCTTTAAGGTATTTTAACACTCTCTTAACAACAGTTAAATAGGATTCCTTAGGATTAGCTTAGTACCTAGCGCACACACAAACACTCTACATAATGTCTAGTCTACTAGCAGTAAGATATAATAATGATCCTATCATACCTCTAAACATTGTTTGATTCACTTCTTCACTAGATTCATCCTTATATAAATAACAAGAAGTTACCCTAGGAGTGTTGGCTTCTTTACACGTATACATTCCAAATTTCTTAAGTACTTCTCTACAATATTTGGTTTGGGAGATAAAGGTTCCCCTTCCATTTGTTTTATTTGAAGTCATAAGAAAAAGTTTAATTCTCTCATCATAGACATCTCAAACTCACCTTGCATTATGTTTACAAATCCCTCACATAAAGAGTCATCAGTAGATCCAAAGATAATATCATCAACATATACTTCAACAAGCAAAATGTGTTTTCCTACTTTCTTAATGAATAAGTTTGAATCAACCTTTCCTCTAGAAAAATCATTTTCAATCAAGAAGGTACTAAGTCTCTTATACCAAGACCTAAGTGCTTGTTTAAGGCATACAATGCCTTTTTCAAGAAATCTAAAATCTTCAAATCCAAGAGGTTAACTAACATACACCTCCTCTTTTATAAAACCATTCAAAAATGCACGTTTTACATCCATTTGATACAACTTAAATTTCATCAATGATGCATAGGCAAGTAAAAGTCTAATTGCTTCTAATTTGGCTATTATTAACCCTCGACAAATGTACCCAATCGTATCAAGCAATAATAAAATGGTAAGACCAAGTATCGTTTCCCAAAAGACTCACGACCTAAACAATTATGTGATTTGTTGATTAAATTAGACTTGTAAACAAAAATATTGTTGTTGAACTATGAAAAATAAACATGAATGCAAGGTTTTGATCAATGGACTCGAAAGATGCAAAAACGGTTGATGTATAATATGAACGATTATGTTGTTGGAGTTTCTGATTCATCTTATCCACTCTCATGTATTCAAGAATTCATCTTTCTTCATTAATGTTAATGCCAATTTCTAATTTACCTTAACCCAATGTCTTAGTGAAGAAAGCCTACTCCTAATCACTAGTTTACAATGTCTTGTTTCCTTAGCAATTATTCATGCATTACATTCACATAAAAGGTTAAAGGCAACCAATCCTCCTATCTCCATGTCTAGGAACTATTACTTTTGGGAGAATTTCTTCAGTTCTATCTTTACTTATATGTGTCCATACAAATAACATCAATGATCATGAATTGAATGAGTTGAACAAAGCATGCATAAAGTATAGAAGAAAAACCCTAACAATTAATGAAAGAAATCATATAGATTAAAGAACCAATTCAATACATGAGAGTTTCAAAGGATTACATCGGTTCCCCAGCAGCACACTCTTTCACCCTCTGGAGGCGGATTTGGATGCGGGAGCTTCCATCTTCTACGTTTAGGGTTTTTCTATCTCATTCTTCTTCATTGTTCATCTAGTTTCACCATGTCTATGGTGAACTAAACTCTATTTGTTGTTGAGGGATGATGTAACCTTGTGAACTCTCGTGTATTTGAATTGATTCTTAATAATATATGTTTTTTCATTAATTGTTAGGGTAATTCATTTGTGATTATTGCATGCTTTGTTTAACTTATTCATAGCGTGGTGTATGAATTGCATGAGTGCCGGGAGGTTCCTTACAATTCAGGTTCTTGTTGAATTACTCCCAAGAGTAATACTTCTCAGGGATGGGGGTATGAGTCTTAGTCGTCTTAAGCTCTTGATCTTCATAATTAATTACTGGGAATGCTAGGAATTGTATGAACTGGTAATTAAGGACAACCTTATTTCGTCGAGGGATTGGGTTTAAGTGATTTAGTGAGTGACGTTAACATTAATGCATGAAGAAGAATTCTTATATACATGAGAGTGAACTTGGTGAAATCTAACCCCAACAACATACTTATCTCATAGTAAAAACAACATCCGTTCAGCACTGTGATATTCTACTATTGATCAAACTGCATTCATATTTAATATTTTGTCCTTGCATTTGATTGAGAATCTACTTTGGTTAATTGCATGATCGCACTCAATTTAATTAAGAATGTACTTTAATTAATTTGAAACTTGAACAATAATCAATTGAATAATGATATGTGGATAACCGGTGATGAACCTATCTTGGAAAAGCAATGGAATTAGCCTATTTCATTATATTTGTTTCTAAGTTTTCTACTTATTCTTTACTTAAACTCGAACATTCTTTAAATACTAATTCCATTAGCATAGTTTCTCACTTTCATTCTTGTGAATTGCATTGCATTCATAAGATTCAAATATTGAAAAACAATCCTTTATTCGTTTGGAGACGACTCAGGGTTACTTTAACCCTATCTACTTTCTTGACTACTGACTTGGCAGTACTGAAGTTGCTTTGAAAAGTAGTATTAATTTGATAGTTTCAATGACAACGTGTCAAATTTGGCGTCGTTGCCGAGGAATACGGTTAGTATTTTGAATATTTTGATTCTTATTTTTATTTTTTTTTATCTTTATTTGTTTTTTTTATTTAACGCATATACATTTAATTTAGTTTGAGTTATTTTGTAGCCTTTAGTTATTCTTATTGTAACATCCCAAAAATATAGTATAACCTATATTGAAGAGTCATCACAAACATGATAAAATAAAACAGTTATCCAGCTATAATATAAAATATAATCTTACAATTATCCAAAATAACCATAGAATTTAAAACTTTATATATACAATAGGCTAAACGAAACTATTTACAAGGTTACACTAAAACTAACTACTCAGCAGCATTGCCTTTGTCCAAAGCCTGATCCAAGGAAAACTCATCTCCCTCTGCTCACACCCAAAGGATGATCATTGCAAAGGAAAATATCCCACATACAAAACACAAACACATAACAGGGTAAGCTAGTTTAAACAGAGAGCAATTATATGTCTATTAACTAAGTTTCATACAATCACACCTATCGATTCACATCACAACAACTCTTTACACATTGCACTACACTGACTTTGACCGTCCGGACATAGAATGATTGTCGAGCTATGGCGGATCATGCACTCGTGGTGGCTTCTACTGCTTTGCAAAGCCGTTGCCAATGGGTTTCACCCTACCACACTCACGAGGTTAGTCTGTACCACGCCTTGAAACATATTGGAAGCCCCCAAGACTAAGACCTCCTGCTACTCCTTATGACATGGATCAATCATCTCTACTTGAGAATGAAAGACCATTGGATTTTCAGGATAACCCGCAAGATTGAACTTCTACATTCATTCTAAACATACTTGAACCTCAACAAGAGACTTCACTTTGGATCACAACATAGGTGATATGATCATAGATGGGGCAACAATGAAGAGTTTTCAAAGTGACAACAAGCATAAAAAAGAGTAGAATAGGTTTCGTTGGCTTGTATTGGCATCTTTTGTTCTTTCGTTATTTCTAGTTGTAGAGACGCTTATAAACTCTTCTTTCTCTTTAAGAACAAGCAATGTGGGACTTTCCATGGCTTGGTCTTAAAAAGAAAAGGAGAGGAAATGGGCGTCCTAGGCATTAGTGCAAGGTAGCATAGGTAGTTTTCATGTTTTGAACTATAGGAGAACTAGTTGCCTTATAAACCCTTTGGAGTGGAGAGAATTGAGCAATGTGGGACTCAAAAGTCCCTAGAAGACCTGCAACAGCTGTTGGACGGACTACACCCTCAAAAGTCCCACATCTCCTAGATCTTGCATCTTAGCTCACTCCAAAGGTTATATAAGAAGGCTTAGGGGTCTCCTTTTTGTACACCTTACCTTGAATCAATTGAATTTTGAGTTGATTTGCACTTTTGCTATCTTCTTTGAGATAGTATTCTGTCTCCAAAGTCCTTATTTTGGGCAGACCTTATCTTGCTCAAGCAAGTGGCGGTCCTCCTTTGATTCTTATCTTGGAGCTTCCTTCAAGTGGCGCATCTTCAAATCATAAGTTTCCTCTTCCTTAATCTCTTCCCTTTTTAATTTCTTTCCCATTCTCTTAAATGTCATTTAGTATATTCTCTCTAGGTATGCACTTCCCCATCATGTGGTATCATGAGCCTTAGGTTTTTGATCTCTTAGGAATTGCATGCTAGAGTAGAATAGCTTAGATATGTTCATTTTCGCTGAGCATTTTTCTGTCTTGCCCAACCTCTGCGTGAAAATACAATCAACTTGTATGATTTAGTTTAGCTTCATTTCTAGTCCGTTTTCCATGAAATGTTTTTTCAAATTTTCGTCTGGATGTCTAGTTTCATGTACAATTTTTACTTTGTTCAAATTCGTTTTGTGCTATTCCCAGTAAAATGTTTTCTCCACTATGTCAGTCCAGTGCTTACTGTTGTGTGACTTCTCATTTGTTTGTTTTGCTTGCTTGCTGTTTGGTTACTTGTGGTGGCTGAATTTGATCTGTGGATGGTGCTAAGGCCTACCAGTACTCTTAAGCAAGGATTCAACACTTCATATCACAGTTTGGAGGTGAATCCCGTGGCTGTCCAGAGCTTTATCCATGCTGACATTTCTTCAAACAGCAACAATGCTATTGGAAGTCTTCAACAAGTAGGTGTCCTTATTCCTTTTTGCTTGCTGTTCCAGCTTTAATTTCTTGTCTTAGCTGGATTGTATGTGTCTTTCCTTGCTTGTTAACTTTGAATTGAGTCATATGTTTGTCCTCTTTAGGAGTTTTCTAGAGTATTTTTCTGAAATTGCATAGCTAAGAGTTTTTTACATCTCAATGTTTGTATGCTGAATTGAGTTTGATCATCATAGGATTTAAGTGTGTAAACTTTGCTTATATATTCTGCATTAGTAGAGGTCTTAAACCAATCAAATATTAGCTTTGTGCAAACACACCTAAGCACCTCAATTTTACTTGGCCGAGACTAGCCAATCTCCTAAACTGCATGCACCACAAAAAAATTCAAAATTGTTTTGCATTGTGTGTGCTGGTCTGGCCGTGAGCTATCTTCATTATTGGTGTGTTTGCTAGCTTCATTTTGAGCCTCTATTTTACTACAATTATAGAATATATAGGTTTGAGGTTTGCCAAATTATTTCCAGCATTAATTTGATCTTACTCTTCATGTATGCTTAGCATGTTGGTGTGATTTACTTCTTAGTTGTGTCAATTTGTTTGCTGCTGTCTTGTTCATTTTGTGCCAGTGTTTTGCCTCCATTTTTCTCGCTGTTTTGTCTTCATAAAATCATTAGATTGTTGCCTCCTTATTGTGTGCCAAGTTTCTTGATTTTTAGGTTCCATTTCCATCATTTGTCTTGTAGTTTTCATTCATTTTTTTGGCTTCTACCATGGGCTGTCTTGATTTGGCTCCTTTGCATTGAGGGTGGATTGTACATCTTTCCATTTGCTTTAGACTTGAGTTGGTGCTCTCAAAGTGGACTTGTGAGACACTTTACTATTTTGAAAGAAGGGTGCTGCCATTACCTTGTTTTTTTGAGACACTTTGCCGAGAGATTTGAGCTTCTTTTCTTGTTGTTTTGAGTGAAACCGTGTGCTGCTGTTTTGGCCGTGATTTTTGGCTGTTTCTAACCAGTTTTGTGTGTTAGCTTTGTTGCTGTTTGCTTTGTTAACATGTTTGCAGGTTCAAGCTGTGTTTCCTCCAATGGAGCTATTCATCACGGAAGTGCTTCTAGCAAATTTGATTTGATGAAAGCTTTTCAACAAATGCAACATCAACTTGACACCCTTAACAAACGGCTAGACACGGAGGTAAAGACCAAAGGAAAGCAACCTCATAGTCACGATCATGGTTCCTACAAGAAGAAGCAAGAAGCTAGAACCGTAAATGTATACCTTCCCTCGCCAAAGAAGCATCAAGAAGATAAAGCTATGGACCAAGGCCTTACACTACCAAAGTTGAACTTGCCTACTTTCAAAGGGGAAGCCGAGCCGTCTATTTTTCTAGATTGGATAGCTAAAGTAGACCAAATTTTATATTTGTATAGTGTAAATGGACCTTTGCGTGTAAAGTTAGCTTGTTTAGCTTTAGAGGGATACGCCAAACAATGGCTAAATAGGAGATACTTAACCATGGCCTCACCTGCGAGTATATGGGAACATTGCAGGGACATTTTGTACCAACGTTTCGTACCTCCATACTACCATAGGGACCTCTTGATTAAGCTCCAACGGCTTACTCAAGGTAGACGAAGTGTGGAGGAGTATGCTCTCAAGCTCAAAGTGCTCCTATATCATACTAACACTAAAGAAAATGATCATGCAAAAATAGTTAGATTTATTAGTGGACTCAATAGAAACATCCAAGATGTTTTGAAACTCCATGATGATGAGACTTTAGATGTAATGGTTTATAGGGCCATGAAAGTTGAGAAGAAACTCTTGCAAAAAGAGGATTTTCACAACAAAATTTCAAAAGATGTTTTCTACAAATATTTATCATCAAAGGATACAGCCAAAAATGTTTCTAAGGAACCCACTAACAAATCTTGTCCTCATTCTTCTTTTAACCATTCTTCTTCTAGCCATTCCTCCTCCCCATCTACATCTCCTTCTAGACCTAGCCATATTAAGTGTTTTAAATGTTTAGGGCATGGTCATATAGCCTCTTCTTGTCCTAATAAAAGGGTAGTGTGCATTAGGGAAGAAGAAGTTGTCATTAATGAGTCTACCTCTTCCTCACCTACACACACTTATAGCTCTTCTTCCTCACCAAGTGAAGCAAAAGAGAAGGTTATGCTTCATTGTTTAAATACGGACATTTCAGATAACCAAGAGGAGAGAGTAAAAGAAGAACATGTGAGGAAAGAAAAAGAGGAGAAAGCAAACAAAGAAAAAGAAGAAATTGTGAGAGAAAAGGAGAAGGCAAATGTCCTAATCACAAAGGAAGTGTTATTCCAAGCACCTTCCCCTCCCATCATTCAACTGGATCCCAGCTATGACAGGGGAGTTTTTCCATCTTCCACTTTTCTCCAACTATTAAGCTTTCTTCTTTTCCTAAAACCTTTTGTGAAAATATCCCATGTTTCTCATCTCTTATTACCACTTCTTCACACACCATTTCCAACCCACATCTTGAGTTAATGTATTTTTTTTTACACTTAAGACAAAAATAAAAGTTTTTCTAAAGAAGGATGTTTAGTTTTCCTTAAAAAAATAATAAATCAAATTTCAAAGACCCATTCTTTCAATATTCCTTTTCCATATACGTTGTTTGGTAAACATCAATTTATTCACAAAATGTTTGAAATTTTTTGTAGGTTAGCATTTGATCCAGGAGGAGTTCCTTTGATTTATACACGAAATAAGTCACTAATCTCTCTTTGTTGCAGGTTTTTCAAGATTCGAGGTCGAATCCTCTCCAACCTGGGGGGATGATATGATCATAGATGGGGCAACAATGAAGAGTTTTCAAAGTGACAACAAGCATAAAAAAGAGTAGAATAGGTTTCGTTGGCTTGTATTTGCCTCTTTTGTTCTTTCGTTATTTCTAGTTGTAGAGACGCTTATAAACTCTTCTTTCTCTTTAAGAACAAGCAATGTGGGACTTTCCATGGCTTGGTCTTAAAAAGAAAAGGAGAGGAAATGGGCGTCCTAGGCGTTAGTGCAAGGTAGCATAGGTAGTTTTCATGTTTTGAACTATAGGAGAACTAGTTGCCTTATAAACCCTTTGGAGTGGAGAGAATTGAGCAATGTGGGACTCAAAAGTCCCTAGAAGACCTGCAACAGCTGTTGGACGGACTACACCCTCAAAAGTCCCACATCTCCTAAATCTTGCATCTTAGCTCACTCCAAAGGTTATATAAGAAGGCTTAGGGGTCTCCTTTTTGTACACCTTACCTTGAATCAATTGAATTTTGAGTTGATTTTCACTTTTGCTATCTTCTTTGAGATAGTATTCTGTCTCCAAAGTCCCTATTTTGGGCAGACCTTATCTTGCTCAAGCAAGTGGCGGTCCTCCTTTGATGCTTATCTTGGAGCTTCCTTCAAGTGGCGCATCTTCAAATCATAAGTTTCCTCTTCCTTAATCTCTTCCATTTTTAATTTCTTTCCCATTCTCTTAAATGTCATTTAGTATATTCTCTCTAGGTATGCACTTCCCCATCAATAGGGAACCACCATGTAACCTCTCCTTAAGGATCATGGAATTATGTCCATCAACCATACTTTGAAATCACATACTATCACTTTGGAACATAAATCATAACTTGCTAAATCATACACCTTAATACACATTCATACATGCTTCAACATAATTCAACAATCTTATTTAACTCAAACTAGAACAAGAAAATAAAGAGGAAACTAGCATATGAACCAGTAGTTCAGCATACACACTCGTTGTGCGACCACAGAGGTTTCTCGCACTATGACCCAGCTCGCTATGCGAAAAAACTTCCAGTGGTACCAGACTTCAACCCCTCGCAGAGCACACCATATCGCTATGTGAAAGAGCCCAGACAGTGGTCCAAACCCTCCAAACACTCGCAAAGCGTACTTATTCGCTATGCGAATAAAATGAAAGTCATCCCAAACCTTCACTAGTTGCTCCACGTACAGATTCGTTGTGTGAATCATCAGAGATGCCCCACAACCATTCACATAGTGTATCATCTCGCTATGCGAATTGCTCAGATAAAAAGCAAACCTCACAAGCATTCACACAGCGCACCATTTCGATGTGTTAATCTCTCAAACAGAGAGCAACTCACCATGACCACTCGCTGTGCAAATCCATTCACTCAGCGAGTCTGCATAATTCTGCAGCAGGAATTCTGCAAAATTATGCAATTCAACCCATGTTTATCAATTCTAACTATTTTTCTCAACTTCTAACACTCCCAAATTGTATTATATACCTAATTGGACTTGACCAAATGTTTTTAACCCTTCCTTCCATCATTATAAATAGTTTATGAACCAATTCCTACTTCAAAACTTCTAAAATCATAACTTATAGACCCAAAATAAAATTTACCACTTTTAACACACTTTTGCCCAGTTTAAGAGTTCAAACAAGTCTTATTTGACTTACCAAAACTGCTACAACAGACCAAATGAACACAGAACATCAAACTCAAGTTTTCACTACCTCACTTCCTAAAATTTGAGTTCTAATACAAGTAGAACTCTAATCATTACCATCACTCCCACCTAATTCAATTCTCTAACATTACCAAATGTTTAAACACACTCAAACCAGTTCAACAACAGCCTCAACTTCACAAATTCCATTCAACAACCTATTTTTCTCATTCCACTACCTTAACACACCATTTTAGACTAACCCACCACTAACAAATATTTCTCTTCTACTAGAACAATCAAATTTTGTACAACTCAACTCAAGCACATCCAATACCACCTCATGAACACATACATAACAAATTCCACACATGATCAACATCCATTACCATACAAAGCATCCATTCCATGCAATTGCTACTTACAAAAATCACATTTTTCCAATTTAAGCAAATTAAGCATACTAACTATCAAATTCATACAACATATTACTATTATAAAAGAGAAAACTAGCTTCCCTTACCTCTAGCAAAACTTCCATCGCTTAAGCAAATACCCCTACTGTGACTTGCACCGCAAGGAAACTCTAGAAACTCTCACAACTCACCAATTGGCTATTGAAAGTAAACCTTGAAGGAAATGACTTCTTAACACATGCAGCCAAAAAATTCTTGCATGATCAAGTGTCAAGAAATTACTAACAAAAGGGGAACGAACTTTACCTACTCAAATCACGAAATTGATCGGTTGAAATGAAAGCTCTTGATGCTAGGATCACCTAGACACTCTATGATCGTCGAATAGATACATAGAGAGTGAGGAAAAGTAGAGAGAAATGAGAGAAAAGGAAGATAATTATGTTTTAGAGAGATATAGGTGTTTTAGATAATGAACCGAGCTTTAGAAAATTCTATTTATATTATAAGATTATTTTAATATAAAATGCTCGTCTCATTATTTTAATACACATATCTACTCTAATACTCTATTTTCTAGGTTCATACACTTATTGTAAGCAAAATCTTTATTCTTATTTTAATTAAGAATTTCTTTTGAGAAATACTTGAGGCTAGTTTGAATATACTTTGACTAGGAAAGACTTGGTACTTAAGTTGTCTATTGTGACACACCTCTCTTTCTTGGGAATGGACCCAAATAAAGTCTCTCTTATTTCTTATTTGAAATCTTTCTCTAAAACAAGAACAAAAGAAAGAAAAAAAAAGTCAAAGAGTAGAGAAACAACATCAAGCAAATTGTGTAGTGCATGACCCGAGCTAATCCAAGGGAATTTTATCAAATTAACTCAGAATTTGAAAGGAATTTGCGTAAGCTGTAGGGAACTTTGAAATTTGGGTATTCTTCTAAGGGAACACTTCCTACATCTGAAGTCATACCACCTTCATTATCTCCAGTCACAAATATACAATCTAATACTTTACCTGATCCTAACCCAAACTAGATGGCACAAAGAACTATCAGACAACTAGCCACCTCCCACAATACAATTATCCGTAGTAACATTGAATATCCTAATGAGGAGTGGGAGTTGAGAACTCACTAATTAAATGCCCTACCAAAATTTAGTGGGTTATCAAGGGAGAATCCACACAAACACCTTAGACAGTTCCACATGTTGTGTGAACATTTTAGATCTTCCAAGATCACAATAGAAAATCTGAAGATGAGAGCTTTTCCTTTTCGTCTTCAAGGAGTAGCGCATGATTGGTGGCACTATCTCTCTACACGGATTACTAATTGGGAAACCATAGAAAGAATTTTTCTTGAAAAATATTTCCCAACATCTCGAGTATTTGCCATTTGTAGATAGATACAAGATATAAGGCAAAGACATAGAGAAACGCTTAGCGAATATAGGGAGAATTCAACAAACTTTGTGCTTCCTACCCTCAATTTCAAATAGAATATTTCATTTTAAGCTTTTATGAAGGTTTAAGTCCAATCGATAGGTCATGGGCAGATGCTGCAAGCGAAAGATCCTTATTAGACAGATCATCAGAAGACGCTATAGATCTAATAGAGTGAAAGGAAATAGATAGCCAACAGTTTGAAACAAGTGCACAATCAGTGACCCTATTAAAGGAGTTCATGATATGGAAACTAGTTCAGTAAAGATGATAAATGAAAGAATAGATGGACTAGAGAAAAAGCTCGACGAAATTGTGAGCTTGATTAAAACTTCAAATCCGCAAGTTTTTAAGGTGTGTGGAATTTGCTCTTAACAAGACATTATACTGAGGAATGTCTTAGTATAACATAAACTAGTATGGAGGAACCATCTCAAGCTTTTGTTACAAATATGTTTAGAGGCAATAAACCATATTAGTAACACAAACAACCTTATGTTCCACCTAAACAAAAGCAAAAACTCCAACCTGAAATGTCATTGCAAGATTTCATGAAGACGATAGTTGAGAAAAATTTAGAAATTAAGAAATCAATTGGAGAATTGACTTAGAGGGTGGATAAGGTAGAGGCTAACTGTTGACAAATTTATGAACACTGAAAAATGGAGCCACAAACTCTTTTTACCCTTGGCAAGTGTGACCGAATCATAGCAAGTAATAATCTTAGTAAGACCAAGTATCGTTTCCCAAGAGACTCAAGGCCTAAACACTTATGTGATTAATTAATTAATTAAGACTTGATAACCAAGTATTATAGGTTTAGAATGCAAAATACTGAAAAATAAATATGAATGCATATGATGATCAATGGCAAAGAGAAACAAAAGTGTGAATTGAATTGTATGGATGAATATGTCGTTGGGCTTTATCAAGTAAATCTTTTCCACTTTCTTGTAATTAGGAATTCATCAATCTTTTCATTAATGTTAATGTCACTTTCTAAATTACTTTAAACCCAATCTCCCTAGCAATTAATCATGCATTATAATGAACAGAAGCTTAAAGGCAACCAACCAACTATCATACTCCTATCTCTAGGTTGGTAATATACTTTTGGGAGAGATTCCCCAGTTCTAGACTTCCCCATACGTCTCCGTATCGACAAAATCAATAATCATGACATCGAATGAGTTAAACTATGCATGCTATGAGCAAAGATGAAAAACCCTAACTATTAATGAAAGAAAGCATGTATCATATATATGATCTTGAAGAACAAGTTCCATACAAAAGAGTTTCTAAAGATTTAATTTGATTCCCCAACAACAATAAAATCTTAGTTCACCATATTCATGGTGAAACTAGATGAAATATAATGGAAGAATGAAAGATAAAACCAGAGAAAGCTGAGAAAGGAGCCTGAGCATCCAAAATCCTCCTCCAAGGGGTGAAAAGAGAGTGATTGAGCTTCGTCCTAGCCAAAGATACAAATCCTAAATCGTCTTAGAGTTTTAAAAAATGCAAAGAATCAAGCTCAAGCCCAAAATAATACTGCTCAGGGGGAAAACGCCGCTCAGCGTACTAGTGCACAGCGGTTCTTCCCCTCAGCTGCAATGCTGCCCCTCAGCGGTTCTAACATGATTTGGTAATTGGCACTGAGGGGGAAAATGCCCTTGAGCGGTACTTGCGACTTCTCCTTTTATGCACTACTTGTGCCCTTTTCTGATTCCTTCTCATTCCCTTTTCACTTCTTTCATCAATTTCATCTAAAAACCTGCAAAAACAATTGAATCAAGCATAAAACCTGTCCAACTCTATTATTTCCAAGAATTCAACAAAATCATGAGTTCAAGCTAATTTCTAAGGCATAAAGGTTGTAATTGAAGTCAATTTTAAGTATAAAAATAACAGTTTTTCAACTGTTATCACAATCCCAAACTTAGAACTTTGCTTGTCCTTAAGCAAATAAGATGTAACTCAATCTTCTACCAATCCATTCAATGGTTCACCACATTCAAAAATCTTTCTTTCAAGATAAGTAAATACTCAATTTAGGTGATGGACAAATTTATGATCACCAAAATATGATGTCACAAACTTGTTTCACAATCGGCAAGTATGACCGAATCGTTCAAGTAATAAACTTGGTAAGACCAAGTATCGTTCTTCCCAAAGGACTCACAGCCTAGTTTAGTTATGTGATTTGTTGATTAGCTAGGACTTACAAACGAAATATTTGAAGTTTAATATGCAAGACAGAAAATAAACATGTATGCATGAAGTTTTGATCAATGGCAAAAGCAAAAGATAAACACTTTCAATGAATTATATGAATGAATATGTTGTTGGGGGTCAATTTCATCTCATCCACTCTCATACATTTTAGGAATTCAACATTCAAATCATCATTGTTAATGCCACTCTCTAAAGTACCATTCTAGATGGCTTCTCCCTAATCACGAGTTCATACAACCTAATGATTAGTTCATAAGTGCAGGAGCTTAACGACAACCAATAGAATATTGGGAGAAATTCCCCGGATCTAGACTTCCCTGTACGTGCCCGTATCGACAAAACCAATAATCATGCATTGAATGAGTTAAACTATGCAAGCATTGAGCAAAAAGGAAAAACCCTAACTAATGATGAAAGAAAGCATAAGTCTTAATTAAAAGATGTAAGCATAAATTCCATATATGAGAGCTTCAAGAGATTACATTGATTCCCCAACAAACATACAAGGTTTAGTTCACCATATTCATGGTGAACCTAGATGAATAATGAAAGAATGAAAGAATAAACCCAATAAAGGTGAAGAGGTAGCCTGAGCATCCAAGATCCTCCTTCAAAGGGGTGGAAGAGAGAGTGTTTGCCTCGTTTCTGCCAAAGATACTAACTCTAGGACGTGCAAGTCCTTATATACTATTTTAGAATTACAAAAGATTACAAAAGCCCAAGCCCATAAAAGTGCCGCTCAGTGGTAAATACCGCTCAGCGGTGACTGCGCGTCCCTTTTCTTCCCCTCAGCGGCCATTTTGCCCTTCATCGGACCTCCCGTGGCTTCCTGAGTGC
Organism: Vigna nakashimae; assembly: GCA_034642375.1. NCBI lineage: Eukaryota > Viridiplantae > Streptophyta > Magnoliopsida > Fabales > Fabaceae > Vigna > Vigna nakashimae. Next base: position 22,282,675 of record CM067768.1, read on the forward strand.
CGCTCAGCGGTAAAGTGCCGCTGAGCGGTGACTTCGGCTTCTTCTCTTGCACTCTTTGATTCCTTTTCTGATTCCCTCTCTCTCATTCTTTACTTCTTTCACTAAATTCACCTTAAAACCTGCACAAAAACACTTAAATCAAGAATAAACCTGTCCAGCTCTCTTATTCCTGAATATATGGATAAAAGGCATGATTTCAAGCTAGTTTCTAAGTCTAAAGGTTGCTTTTAGTATCAATTTTAAGCATGAAAATAACAGTTTTTCAACTGTTATCATTAGGTCATCACAAAACTTCAATCAAGATGTGCATATGCTTTCAGTGTTCACTCAATCATATAATTTTCAACAAATGCTATTTTCATGAATGATCAATCAACTAAGCAAAGATGTTATTATGTGTTCATGAAATCTTTCCTCACTAGATAAAGTGTTTCACTCAAACGCACAAGTGTATAAGAGGTATTCACTCATTCACTCTACTATCATAATGTCACATGAATTGACTTTGCCTTTCATTTAACCACAATCAAATGCATTCACAAGTAAGCATCATCACAAGGATTTTTCAATGGCTTATAATGTGGCTGGGCTAACAAGAAAATTGGTTTTTCTGGATCACAAAACCCTTGAGTTAAGCAAATCATCTAAACACAATCACTCTTAATTATTCCCTACTTTCCTTTGCATTGAGCTTTATCTTTTTCTTCTTTTCTTTCCTTTTTCTTTTTCTTTTTCTTTTCACATGCTTAACTTTTAGCTCAATGTTTTTCGTTTTCCCTTTCTAAACTTCCCAACAACCCCAAACTTGAACATTTATCAATACCACTAGATATTTTCAACTCAACTCAAGCTAAAGCTTTTCACAAAGGGTTTAAAATAGGGTTCAAATGATAGAACACATAGTGCTCTCTTTTTGTGGGCTACAATCATGTATTTGGCTAATAAAAAGGGTTACCAATAAATGGCCTTGATCATATGATGCAAACAAGCAATTGATTCAATTCTAGAAAACCTGGGCAAAGTCATTCATGCTTTCAAAGTGATAGCAAGCTCAAAATCTCACATATAAGCTCATTCACATTCCACATACACATCTTGCTTAACATCGTAATCACAATCATAACACCATGCATTTTTTCACAAGGCTTGTGAACCACCTAAGCATATAATGTGCACATTCTCGATCATCAATCAAGATCAAAACATCATCAAGTATTACTTATCTCACAATAGTCACAAGCAAACCACCAAAATAAATAAAGTTTCCAATTGAGTACATCAAACCCTATTCCAAAAACAGAAGCAAATAAGTTCAAAACAAAAAGATAAAAAAAAATCATGCTCTAGTGTTGATAGCATCCATCAGTAGATGCTATTTCAGCTCCTCATCAACTCATGCTATCATCAGAGTCTTCTTCCTCTCCCTCTTCTTGGATCCTATAGTCTTGATTCTTTTGCCCGATGAGGAGGTCATCCCTGCATCAAACATAATTCACAAAACCACAAGACACATTGTTAAGCATTAGTAAACCACAATGAAGAAATCAGCCCTTAAAAACAATGCTCTCACCAAACCCCAAACTTGAATGGAAACTTGATGCAAAAATAAATGGAAGAGAGGTTTTATGAAGGGGGAAGAAAAATAAAAATGAAGGGAACTCTTGGGAGAGTGCTTGAGAGTGTGTGGGAGGAGTGAGATCTAAAAATTCCTACCAAAACACACCCTAGGAAGTCCATCCAACTATGCAGTGGTGGCGCTCAGCGATATTTACCGCTGAGCGGCACTTACAGCTTCAACTTATCTTCTTCCTAGCTCGCCCTAGGTGTCTTTATACTAATACCTCTCACTCACTCAATGTATTTAGGTTCTCACATCACTCAAACATTCAATCCCTATCATGCAACTAGAACAAAATCAACAAAACAATTAAAATAATGTCAATCAACTGGGTTGCCTCCCAGGTAGTGCTTGTTTAACGTCACGAGCCTGACCCAAAATCCACCAACACCCATCAGTAGGTGTAACAAACCTGTCAATAAACCTAGTATCCTTTAGTAGATACTTGTTGACAAATTTATGAACACCGAAAAATGGCGCCACAAACTTATTTTCGCCTCGGCAAATGTGACCGAATCGTAGCAAGTAATAATCTTGGTAAGACCAAGTATCGTTTCCCAAGAGACGCAAGGCCTATACACTTATGTGATTTAGTTAATTAATTAAGACTTGGCAACAAACTATTATAGGTTTAGAATGCAAAATACTGAAAAGTAAACATGAATGCATATGTTGATCTATGGCAAAGAGAAACAAAAGTGTGAATTGAATTATATGGATGAGTGATAAAAGTTGAAAAACTGTTATTTTCATGCTTAAAAGTTATACTAAAAGCAACCTTTAACACTTAGAAACTAGCTTGAAATCATGTTTTTGGTCATATTTTTAGAAATAAGAGAGTTGGACAGGTTTATGCTTGATTTCAGTGTTTTTATGCAGGTTTTAAGGTGAATTTGGTGAAAGAAGTGAAGAAGGATAGAGATGGAATCAGAAAAGACATAAAAAAGTGCAAAAGGAGAAGTCGCAACTACCACTGAGCGGCAGTTTACTGCTGAGCGACCCTCAGGAACTCACATTGGATCCGCTGAGGGGTGAAAATGCCGCTGAGAGGGAAGAATCAACTCACCCACTTACCGCTGAGCATTAGTTTACGGCTAAGCGGCACTATTTTGGGCTTGGGCCTAATTTTCTGTATATTTTAGAATAGTATATAAGCTTTAGGACATCCTATGGTTTGTACCTTTGGCGGAGACGAAGCAAACACTTAATTTTCCACCCCTTGAAGGAAGATCTTGGATGCTCAAGCTACCTCCTCATCTTTCTAGGGTTCTATCTTTCATTCTTTCATTATTATTCATCTAGCTTCACCATGAATATGGTGAACTAAACCTTGTATTGTTGTTGGAGAATCAATGTAGTCTTGTGAAACTCGCATATATGAAATTTGTGTTAACATCTTATTTTAAGACTTATGCTTTCTTTCATCATTAGTTAGAGTTTTTCCTCTTTGCTTAAAGCTTGCATTGTTTAACTCATTCATTGCCATGATTATTGATTTTGTCGATATGGGAACGTACGGGGAAATCTAGATGTGGGGAATTTCTCTCAATAGCATATTGGTTGCCGTTAAGCTTCTGCACTTAAGAATTAATTACTAGGAATGCTAGGAATTGTATGAACTCGTAATTAAGGATAAGCCTTCTTGTAAGGTGATTTAGAGAGTGACATTAACATTGATGAAAAGAATGATGAATTCCTAAAAGTATATGAGAGTATATAAGATGAAATTGATAACCCCAACAACATACTCATCCATCTAATTCATTAAAGTGTTTGTATTTCTCTTTTCCATTGATCAAATTCATGCATACATGTTTAATTATTGTCTCTTGCATTTAAAACCTACAATCAATTGTTAACAAGTATTAAATAATCAACAAATCATATAGCTAACTAGGCTGTGAGTCCTTTGGGAAAACGATACTTGGTCTTACCTAGTTTTATTACTTGATATGATTCGGTCACACTTGCCGATTGTTAAACAAGTTTTTGGCGCTGTTTTTCGGTGTTCGTAAATTTGTCATCAATGAGTATGTTGTTGGGGTGTATCAAGTAAATCTTTTCCACTCTCTTGTATTTAGGAATTCATCAATATTTTCATTAATGTTAATCCCACTTTCTAATTTACTTTAAACCCATTCTCTCGGCGAAGAAAGCCTAATCATAATTACTAGTTTACAATCTTTTGTCTCCCTAGCAATCAATCATGCATTATAGTGAACAGAAGCTTAAAGGCAACCAACTATCATACTCCTATCTCTAGGTTGGTAATATACTTTTGGGAGAGATTCCCCAGTTCTAGACTTCCCCGTACGTCTCCGTATCGATAAAATCAATGATCATGACATCGAATGAGTTAAACTATGCATGCTATGAGCAATGAGGAAAAACCCTAACAATTAATTAAAAGAAAGCATGTATCATACAAATGATCTTGAAGAACAAAATTCCATACAAGAGAGTTTCTAAAGATTTACATTGATTCTCCAACAACAATAAAAGTTTAGTTCACCATATTCATGGTGAAACTAAATGAAATATAATGGAAGAATGAAAGATAAAACCCGAGAAAGCTGAGAAAGGAGCCTGAGCCTCCAAAATCCTCCTCTAAGGTGTGAAAAGAGAGTGATTGAGCTTCGTCCTAGCCAAAGATACAAACCCTAAAACGTCTTAGAGTTTATATACTATTCTAAAAAATACAAAGAATCAAGCTCAAGCCCAAAATAATACCGCTCAGGGGGAAAACGCCCCTCAGCGGTACTAGTGCACAACGGTTCTTCCCCTCAGCTGCAATGCTGCCCCTCAGTGGTTCTAACGTGATTTGGTAATTGGCGTTGAGGGGGAAAATGCCCCTCAGCGGTGTTGCCGCTCAGGGGGAAAATGCCCTTGAGCGGTACTTACGACTTCTCCTTTTATGCACTGCTTGTGCCCTTTTCTGAATCCTTCTCTTTCCATTTTCACTTGTTTCATCGATTTCATCTGAAAACCTGCAAAAACAAGATAATCAAGTATAAAGCCTGTCCAACTCTATTATTTCCAAGAATTCAACAAAATCATGAGTTCAAGCTAATATTTAAGGCATAAAGGTTGTAATTGAAGTCAATTTTAGGTATAAAAATAACAGTTTGTCAACTGTTATTACTAACGAGTCAAGTAAACTGCCTACTGGTAACGGTTGATTTCACCGTTATTTGGGATTAAATTTAGATAATAAATGAGCCCTTTTTGACTTATAAGCTTGCTTGTTCTCTTATTTTTAGCTTATTTTGGTGAATAAGTGATGGAAGCAGCTTCACTCTTCAAGAATGAGCGGCTTCTCGAACCAGAGGTGGCAACGGAATTGGAAAATGCAGATGCAGTTGAAGGTGCACGGAAGGTGTTTGTGAAAATGTCTGGTGTGGTTTTTGGAGTGTGTAGGCAGAGGTTCTAGCTCAGACGACCTTCCAAGAGGGAAGGAAGCTAGAGATAATTGTGCTAAGAAGGCACAAGTCAGTGAACTTGAAGAAGAAGTGGCTGGAACCAATTCAACAGCATTTCTTTATACAATTCAAGTTAAGTTTTTACAATGAATCAAGCTCATTTTTATAGGTGCGGATGAGCTGGGAACCGTGCAAAGGAAGCTACTCAATTAACATGTGTTGATGGAGATGACCAGCGTGGTTTGCATTCTTCATAAGAACAACATTTAACACGTGTAAAATGTGAAATGGTTGATGAACAAACGCTGGCTGCTTGTGTTTTCGGTTGGGCGCATGCTTTGCTGTTTGACATGGAAAATGTGGAAAATGTTGGCAACTGGTTATGTTCCATGTGGGAAATGTTCTTCAAAGGTGAGAAGCTACACGACTGGCTTGGAAAATTCACTCTTGTTAGCTTCCTTTGTGCTCCCTTGATTGGCAAGCTTCCTAGGATGTGTACGCATGGTTTCCTCACCTTTATTGGTAACCTACAAAACAAAGTAAAGGTATTTAGTTTAAAAGAGAATCTGTCTAAGACTTAGATAAGGAAAGAGTTTTGGAAATCTTTATTCTACTTCCCTTTCTTTAGTCTTAGTTGTAGTTGATACTTCTTTGGATGGGAAGTCCCTAAAGGGGTTGCCATCATTCCCTCCCTCTTTAAAAACGATTTGTCCTCAAATCAGGAAGAAAGAAAGAAGCACAACTTTGGTTTTTGTTTTCCTCCTGGATCAAAAATATATCTACAAAATATAGCAAAAATGAGTATGAAGAAGATGTAAACAAAGATAAGAAGGCAAAAGAAAACTTTTGTATTTTTGAAAAATATTTTCTGAAAATAAGTTTTGGAAAAATGAAGAATTCCACAATCCCAAGTTATTTGATTTTTATCTTGAGTTACTTGTTTACACAAGGGTAATATTAACTCAAGTTTTGAATTTCCATATTTGGAAAATGATTGCACAAAATATGGGATGACAATTGATTTATAAGAAAAATTAATAATGGAAGACTGCACAATAATGGGAAAAGAAGTAAAGAATGAGAACCCTTCCCTTTTAGGTTCCATGGTAATGAAAAGAGTAGGAGTTGCCAGCATTAGCAAGAGCTCTTTCTTTTTACTTTCCTCTTCTTTCTTCTTTTCTTCCTCTCTTTTCTTTTCTTCTTCTCTTCTCTCTCTTTTCTCTTTTTCTTCTCTTATCTTTTCTTCTTTTCTCTCTCTTTCTTCTCTCTCTCTCTTCTCTTCTTTCTCTCTTTCTTCTTGCCTTTGCTCCTCTTTTTGACTCTCAACATCTCTTTTTAGTTTTAATTCTATTTGCTTAGTTTGCAGCTCCTTAAGGTTAATCTTAAATTCTAGTTCTCTAATAAGGAAACCATTGTCATTTAAGCTTTCAAGAAATGTTTTTCCATCTTTCATGTAAGCTCTTAATAATTGGAGGTTTCTCTTAATATGTGAAGGCACAAACTCTTTTCTCGTGCAAGCTTTTAATTCAGACCAATCATGAATGAGAGATTTTCTACCTATCCTAACATGATATTGTCTATCATCCCACCACTCTCTTACTTGCATTTCAAATCTAGATGTGTAGAGACTAAGGACATAAGATTCACTATTGCTAGAATGAAAATAGGACTCAGGTTTACTTTTTCTAGCAATAAATGGATGCATGTCATTAATGTCCTTTTCCCAAGCTAGGTATGTTAATGCACCAATATCCGCACCAAAGTATGGAATATTTGCCCTAGCTTGTTTATACAATTCACCCTCAATGCGATCAAATTCATGAAAGGAACAAGTCCTTCTTCTAGCTTCATCAAGTTTTCTTTTAATTTCTTTGAAACTAATGGATTGATCAAAACTAGAAGACCAAGAGGACCTATATGAACAAGAAGACGGATAAGAAGTATAACAAGACATCAGAAACTTTTTTTTTTTATTTTTGTGAAGGATTTCTAGAAAGATTCTAGAGGTAAAATGAACCAAATAGCTCCCAGGAAGGAGAGGTGAGTCACTAATGGACAAGCTTAAGAACCTTGTCCTTCCTAGCCAGAGTGTCTTTGGTTGTTTCTTACCTTAGTGTCTAGGTAGAAATCTTTCAAAACTTTTTAAATGCAAGAAAGCTATGAACCTAGAAACCAAAAGAAGGTTTATCTATATGAAACGCGCTCCTATGTATCACGGAGACTTAAAACATAAAAGTCAAGCAAGCAAAGTAAAGGAAAACAATGCAAATGGAAAATGCTATGCAGTCCTAAGTGAAAGTGCAAGTGACACTTTGAGTCCCTTGACACACTTTCACACTAAGAAGTAGAAACTAAGCTATTACAATGTTTGATGGTGCACTTGGAATTGCTTGAAAAGCATTTTTCCAAGTCACTTTAAGTTGAAAATGAACACAAAATGGAAAGAAATTACAAAGGTTCCGTGATACCAAGCCAAATTTACAATGCAATGTTGGTACAATGAAATAAAGCCAAGTGTGGCTGCTAGTTCAGATTGGTTGAAGACCAAAGGTGATGTGTTTTTGCTGCTGAAATGGTTGCTGGACCAGCAATGTTAAAGTGCTCTTGGAGTCCAAGCTTGAAGCCCTCTTAACACCTCATCCACTTCCTAAGATGCTACCCCCTTGAGCAAGGAACCTGAGGTAGAAAAACTGCACCAAAACGTCACAACACCAAAGCAAACACCAAACCAGTCAACAAACAAACCAGCTGTTGCACCAGTTTTAATTTTCACAGAGCAGTTTTTTTTTGGCACAAAATAGAAGCCAAACAAGTTGAATTCAAGTGAATTTAAGCTTGGAATCATAGAAGGGACACAAAAGGATCCTAGGAGAAGCACTAGAACAGATTAAACAAGCAAGAAAAGACTCAAAACAGTGATGAAATTGTGTGCTTCGAAACTGTTTGATAAAATTCGAAACTGTTTGATGAGTCCCCAATGAATTTCAGATTTTGTGATTTTCGGGTTTTGGGGTCAAAACTGGATTGCTTGGTTTTCTCTTGCTTTTTATGGATGTAGTACACTCTTTTAAGCATATCATTGCATTTGGAAACTTGAAACCAACTTTTGCCAATCCAGAAATGAAAATTTAAAGGGTGGACAAAATCAAACAGCACTTATTTGCATACTGCACCAGAAAAATGATGTAAAAATGGTGCTTTCAAAGTGAAAATTGTATGGCAGTGTTTGGAAAGGTTAATTGATGGTTCAAGCAAGTTTATCTCATCAATTTTGATGTGTACAAACACTTAGACAACAATGAAACACACTGCAGCAGCAAATCAGTAGTGCACTTCCCAATTTAGGCAAATTTGATGTTTTAGAAAGTGTTTTGGCACAAAGGTTTAAAAGTGACCAAATGAACAGTAAAGATGAACTTTGATGCACCAAATACATGTATAGAAACAACCAAACTGTGCCAATATCCACTGAATCAGAGTATGACTGGTTGAGTTCCAAATTTGAAGTAAAAATGGGAAGTCAAACTATGATTTTGCAGATGTAATGAAAATGGACCAAGGAAACAGTTTACACAAGTTTCAAATGGTCAAATAAACTTGCACAAATGGTTAAACTGTTCAGAGACAACCAAATGCTTCAAATCATAGATTGAGTTGCAAATTATGCAGCATTTTGAAGCAAAAACTAGACCAGATTTAATAGCACAACAGAAGCAAAGCTGGTTGGCACAATCCAAAGCATAAGAAAGTCCTAAATGACTAGATCTAACTGTAGATAATCAGCTAGCAGAATTTGAATGCCTATGAACAAGTAATGACAACAAGCACGGTGCAAAAGCTTGGATAAACAGTGATTGCATTGAAAACCAGATTGTGATCAACCTAAACACTCATTTTGCAATTTTGTGATTAACATGAGGTGCTATCATTTGAGACATGTTTAGAACCATTAAAGAAACTTGTGAAAAGCTATAGTGACAACAATTCTGGACAGAAACAGCATTGACCACATCAAACCAGAAATTAAGTTTTGATGCAGAATTGTGAAACAATGACAACACAAGCTACTGAAAGTAGGCAACTAAGGTATGCATTGTGCATTTTATTGATTAATAAGAGTTGTTACTACTAGAAACATGTTTAACAACAGTAAACACACTTGCACCAATGTTCAAAACCACAGAATCTGACCAGAAACAGTGATCACTAACTCAAACATTGAAGAATTTTGATGCAGATTTTTGAAACTGGAATCAAAGTTTGGACTGCCAGTAGCTCCAATGATCAAAGCTGGACATTAAGCCATTGCTTATATGATCAACATATAGCTAGCAAATGCATTGAACACACTTAAACAACAAGAGATAATGCTGGAACAGAAGTAAACCAATTAGACAGTGAAAAATAGCAAACACTTGCACAAAACTGGACAAAACATGGAATGATGATTAAGCTGGATTCCAACGAAAATTAAAGAAGTTGCACCGATTAAAATGGAAAACAAACACTAAGGAACAGTTGATAACAGTTGAAAAACTGTTATTTTCATGCTTAAAATTGATACTAAATGCAACCTTTAGACTTAGAAACTAGCTTGAAATCACACTTTTATCTATATTTTCAGAAATAAGAGAGCTGGACAGGTTTATGCTTGATTTCAGTGTTTTTGTGCAGGTTTTAAGGTGAATTTGGTGAAAGAAGTGAAGAAGGAGAGAGATGACATTAGAAAAGACATGAAAAAGTGCAAAAGAAGAAACCGAAGTCACCGCTCAGCGGCACTTTACCGCTGAGCGGCACTCAGGAGGTTGCGGGAGGACCGCTGAGGGGCAAAATGGCCGCTGAGGGGAGAAAACAAGTCACGCAACTACCGCTGAGCGGTATTTTACCGCTAAGCGGCACTTTAATGGGCTTGGGCTTATCTTTTTGTAATTTACGAATACTATATAAGCTTTAGGGGTTCCTAGGGTTAGACATCTTTGGCAGAAACGAGACAAACACTCTCTCTCTCACCCCTTTGAAGGAGGATCTTGGATGCTCAGGCTACCTCTTCACCTTTATTGGATTTATCCTTTCATTCTTTCATTGTAATTCATCTAGGTTCACCATGAATATGGTGAACTAAACTTTGTATGTTTGTTGGGGAATCAATGTAATCTTTTGAAACTCTCATATATGGAATCTGTTTTTACATCTTTTAATTAAGACTTATGCTTTCTTTCATCATTAGTTAGGGTTTTTCCTCTTTGCTTAATGCTTGCATAGTTTAACTCATTCGATGCATGATTATTGGTTTTGTCGATACGGGAACGTACGGGGAAGTCTAGATCCGGGGAATTTCTCCCAATATTATGTTGGTTGTCGTTAAGCTCCTGAGCCTATGAACTAATCATTAGGAATGCTAGGAATTGTATGAACTCGTGATTAGGGAGAAGCCTTCTAGAAAGGTACATTAGAGAGTGGCATTAACAATGATGATTTGAATGTTGAATTCCTAAAATATATGAGAGTGGATAAGATGAAATTGACCCCCAACAACATATTCATTCATATATTTCATTGAAAGTGTTTATCTTTTGCTTTTGCCATTGATCAAAAACTCATGCATACATGTTTATTTTCTGTCTTGCATATTAAACTCCAAATATTTCGTTCTTAAGTCTTAGCTAATCAACAAACCACACAACTAAACTAGGTCGTGAGTCCTTTGGGAGAACGATACTTGGTCTTACCAAGTTTATTACTTGAACGATTCGGTCATGCTTGCCGATTGTGAAACAAGTTTGTGACATCATATTTTGGTGCTCATAAATTTGTCCATCAAGTTTTTGGCGCCGTTGCCGGGGACTCGTGGTTTAACTGGTTAATTTGTGTGATTATTGATTATCTTTGACTTTAATTTTGAATTTCTGTTTTTATTTTCTGTTTTATTTTTTCGGTTTTTATTTTATCTTATTTGATTTGATTTGATTTTATTTTATTTTATTTGATTAGATTAGATTTTATTTGATTTGATTAGATTATATTTGATTTGATTTTATTTGATTTGATTAGATTAGATTTTATTTTATTTTATTCTATCTTATTTTATTTTATCTTCTGAATCTTTTATCTTCTGAATATATATCTTCTCCTATATCTTTTTGTGCTAACAAATATTTTCTAGAGTTTTGTGCCTAATGTTTGCAGGATGCAATTCGAACAAGAATTTAATGGGCACTCAATTTTACCAAAGTAATCTCAACCACTGGTGGGAACATGACTCAAGCATGGATCAAAGCCAATTTTGGCAAGCTGCCGGACAATTTGAGAACCAACCACAACAACAATGGCAGCAACAAAGCTTTAAAATCAACAAAGGGAAGCAAGAGATCTCTTCATTTAGACAAGGCATGGAAGAATCACTGGGGCATGCATCAGACAGGTATAAAAGCCTATTACGAAAGACTCCCACGCATGGATTTAACGAAAGAGAAGTAGTCCTAATCTTCCTTGGAGGTCTTGGTTCACAAACCAAGATGATGCTGGACGCCTCAGCTGGAGGCAATATCAAATGGAAGACTCCAGAGGAAGCCACAGAAATAATTGAAAACATGACTACTAATAACAATAAGTGGAACAGTGAAAGAGGAGCTCCTATTCAACAAAAAGGAGTTCTACAGTTGCAATCCAATGATGCCTTGATAGCTCAGAACAAGTTAATAACTCAACAATTGGAGAATCTCTCAAAGATACTTGAACAATTGCCACAAGAGTTAAAGACTGTTGCACAGGTACAATCCCAGTTGTGCGAATTGTGTGGAGGTGACCATATCAATGGTCAATGTGCCTTTCCAGTTGAAGCCGTAGAGGATGTAGACTACATGACCAATCAGTACCGTCAAGGGAGCTACAATCAAGGGTGGAAACCACACCCAAGTATTGGTCAGGAACAAAGTGGGCAAGATGGACAAACTGGGCAATTTAACAAGCAACAACAACAACCAACCTTATGGCAACAAATTTCTATACTTAATGAAAGAGCAATAAGGTTGGAAGAAACTCTTCAGCAATTTATACAGAAAACTGAATCTTCTCAAAAGAGCACTGAAGCTGCTATTAAGAACTTGAAGATTCAAATGGGGCGGATTACCAAGCAGTTGGAAGAAAGGCCTGACACGGATTTTGGGGCTAATACTGAGGTTAACCCCAGGGGGGAGTGTCAAGAGCTAGTGAGTGTAAATGTTGAAAAAGTTGAGTTGGAAAAAGAAGAGAGAAAAGAGAGAGAAGAGAAAGAAGAAGAGAAAATTTGTGTGAAGATTGAGAAGGTGAGTAGAAAAAGAAAAGAAAAAAAGAAAGTGAGAGAAAAGAAAAAGAATATGAGAGGAAATAAGAAGAAATCATATGAAAAATCACATCCTCATCTAAAGAAGAATCATAGGAAGGAAAAGAAATTCAAGTGCTTTATGGAAATCTTCAAGAAATTGGAGATTAAAGTTCCTATGATTGAGACAGTGCAACAGGTTCCCGGTTTGATCAAATTTCTGAAGAAGTTCAGTAGAAAGAAGAAAAAGAAGATGGAACATAAGCTTTATTGGGTCAAGCTAATGACGTTAAAAGAGCGCTTGCTGGGAGGCAACCCAGTGATTTAAAAACTTTTGATTTTTATTTTGGTTTTGTAACTTTTAATCTGTGGACATTATTTTGTAAATATTTTGTTGGATACAACATCTACTGAAGGATGTTAGGTGGTTAAGTATCTACTGAAGGATACTAAGTTTGTAACACCTACTGATGGGTGTTGGTGAGAAAATTTTGCACCTACTGATGGGTGCTGGTAAGTCTGTAACACCTACTGATTGGTGTTGGTAAGTTTGAAACACCTACTGATGGGTGTTGGTGGATTTTGGGTCAGGCTCGTGACGTTAAACAAGCGCTACCTGGGAGGCAACCCAGTTGATTGAATATTTCTATTTGTTTATTTTAGTTAGGATTTGCATAAGCATTTTTAAACATTGAATTGCAGGGAACCAATGAGGGGCATGTATGGGAGGCACGTAGGTTAAGAAAAGAAGGAGAGGAGAACATCACGAAAGTGCCGCTGAGCGGTATTTTACCGCTGAGCGGTACTCTCGCAGATGGGCTTTAGTTCCCCTTAGCGGGACTCGAGCCCATTAGGGTATTTTTATAGCCTAAGCTGCGCATTTGCTCATACTTTCAGGCTCTTCTCTGCACACACACTCCCACATACCTTTTCCAAGGTTCTCCACATCTTTTCCCTCTTCCCTTTTGAAAAAATCTCCCTTTCACTTACTTTCTCACTAGTTTCCATCTAAGTTTGGGGTTGGGAGAGAGCATCATTGAAGGGGTTGATTTCTTCATTGTGGTTTATTAATACTTAACAATGTATCTTTTGGTTTTGTGAATTATGTTTGATGCAGGGATGGCCTCCTCATCGGGCAAAAACAATCAAGACTATAAGATCCAAGAAGAGGAAGATACAGAGGACAACTCAGACTGATGAGGAGCTGAGATAGCATTTACTGATGAATGCTATCATATGAACTTATGCTTTTGTGGTTTAAGTTTTCTGAACTTATTTGTTTTTGTTTTTAGATTAGGGTATGATGTACTCTATTGAATACCTGGTTTGTGTGATGGTTTGCTATTAACTGTGATTGTGTGATAAGTAATGCTTGATGATGCTTATTGATTGATTGATGTTGAGATGATGTGCACATTAAAATGCTTATACAGGTGATTCACAAGCTTTGTGAACAAATGCATGAAATTATGATTGTGATTGTGAAATTAAGCAGGATGTGTATGTCAAATGTGAATGAGCTTATATGTGAGGTTTTGAGCTCCAGAGTTGTTATTGTTGAATGCTATTACTTTGAAAGCATGAATGACTTTGCCCAGGTTTTCTATGATTGAATCAATTGCTTGTTTTGCATCATGTGATCAAGGCCGTTTGTTGGAACCTTTTTATTGGCCAAATTCATAAAGTTAGCCCACTAAAAGAGAACACTTTGTGTTCTATCCTTTGAACCCTTAGCCTTGAACATACACTGAAAAACCTTGATTGAAAGTCTTTACCTTGAGTTAAGTAGAAGATCTTGTGTGGTATTGTTAAATGTTCAAGTTTGGGGTTGTTGGGAAAACATGAAAAGCATTGAGCTAAGAGCTAAAAAGTAAGAATATGCAAAGAAAAAGAAAAAGAGAAAGAAAAGAAAAGAAAAGAAGAAGCAAAGCTCAATGCAAATGCAAAGGCAAAAGAAAGTTGGGAATGAATAAGATGATTGTGTTGTTATGATTCTCTTAACTCAAGGATTTTGTGATCCAGAAAAACCAATTTTCTTGTTAGCCCAGCCACGTTATAAGCCATTGAAAAGTCCTTGTGATGATGCATGCTTGTGAATGTTTTTGATTGTGGTAAAATGAAAGGCAAAGTTAATTCATGTAACATTGTGATAGTGGAGTGAATGACTGAAACACTTTACCTCTTATACACTTGTGTGTTGAGTGAAACACTTTACCTAGTGAGGAAATATTTCATAAGCACATGAACATCCATGCTTAATTGATTGATCATTCATGAAAAATAGCATTTGTTGGAATCTAAATGACTTTGTGAACACTAAAGCATGTGCACATCTTGATTAAACTCTTGGTCATAAGTTTGAGGGAAGTTATTACTTATCTTGAAAAAGAGGATTTTTGAATGAGTAAATCATCATATGAATTGGTTGAAGATTGAGTTACATTTTGTTTGCTTGAGGACAAGCAAAGTTCTAAGTTTGGGGTTGTGATAACAGTTGAAAAACTGTTATTTTCATGCTTAAAATTGATACTAAATGCAACCTTTATACTTAGAAACTAGCTTGAAATCACACTTTTATCTATATTTTCAGAAATAAGAGAGTTGGACAGGTTTATGCTTGATTTCAGTGTTTTTGTGCAGGTTTTAAGGTGAATTTGGTGAAAGAAGTGAAGAAGGAGAGAGATGACATTAGAAAAGACATGAAAAAGTGCAAAAGAAGAAGCCGAAGTCACCGCTCAGCGGCACTTTACCGCTGAGCGGCACTCAGGAGGTTGCGGGAGGACCGCTGAGGGGAAAAATGGCCGTTGAGGGGAGAAAACAAGTCACGCAACTACCGCTGAGCGGTATTTTACCGCTAAGCGGCACTTTAATGGGCTTGGGCTTATCTTTTTGTAATTTACGAATACTATATAAGCTTTAGGGGTTCCTAGGGTTAGACATCTTTGGCAGAAACGAGACAAACACTCTCTCTCTCACCCCTTTGAAGGAGGATCTTGGATGCTCAGGCTACCTCTTCACCTTTATTGGGTTTATCCTTTCATTCTTTCATTGTAATTCATCTAGGTTCACCATGAATATGGTGAACTAAACTTTGTATGTTTGTTGGGGAATCAATGTAATCTTTTGAAGCTCTCATATATGGAATCTGTTTTTACATCTTTTAATTAAGACTTATGCTTTCTTTCATCATTAGTTAGGGTTTTTCCTCTTTGTTTAATGCTTGCATAGTTTAACTCATTCGATGCATGATTATTGGTTTTGTCGATACGGGAACGTACGGGGAAGTCTAGATCCAGGGAATTTCTCCCAATATTATGTTGGTTGTCGTTAAGCTCCTGAGCCTATGAACTAATCATTAGGAATGCTAGGAATTGTATGAACTCGTGATTAGGGAGAAGCCTTCTAGAAAGGTACATTAGAGAGTGGCATTAACAATGATGATTTGAATGTTGAATTCCTAAAATATATGAGAGTGGATAAGATGAAATTGACCCCCAACAACATATTCATTCATATATTTCATTGAAAGTGTTTATCTTTTGCTTTTGCCATTGATCAAAAACTCATGCATACATGTTTATTTTCTGTCTTGCATATTAAACTCCAAATATTTCGTTCTTAAGTCTTAGCTAATCAACAAACCACACAACTAAACTAGGCCGTGAGTCCTTTGGGAGAACGATACTTGGTCTTACCAAGTTTAATACTTGAACAATTCGGTCATACTTGCCGATTGTGAAACAAGTTTGTGACATCATATTTTGGTGCTCATAAATTTGTCCATCAACAGTGTATGAACACAAACAGCAAGCTCAAGTAAGAATTAAGCCAAACAGAATTAAAAAACAATTGATAAAACAGTGACAGAGTTGACAGCACATGACAAAAACAAAAATTGAAGAAAAGAGCAACTTAGCTCGTTGAAGCACAGCGTGGACGTGCTGGCTCTGATACCAAATGATGGAAGCAGCTTCACTCTTCAAGAATGAGCGGCTTCTCGGACCAGAGGTGGCAGCGGAATTGGAAAATGCAGATGTAGTTGAAGGTGCACGGAAGGTGTTTGTGAAAATGTCTGGTGTGGTTTTTGGAGTGTGTAGGCAGAGGTTCTAGCTCAGACGACCTTCCAAGAGGGAAGGAAGCTAGAGATAAGTGTGCTAAGAAGGCACAAGTCAGTGCACTTGAAGAAGAAGTGGCTGGAACCAATTCAACAACATTTCTTTATACAATTCAAGTTAAGTTTTTACAATGAATCAAGCTCATTTTTATAGGTGCGGATGAGCTGGGAACAGTGCAAAGGAAGCTACTCAATTAACATGTGTTGATGGAGATGACCAGCATGGTTTGCATTCTTCATAAGAACAACATTTAACACGTGTAAAATGTGAAATGGTTGATGAACAAACGCTGGCTGCTTGTGTTTTCGGTTGGGCGCATGCTTTGCTGTTTGACATGGAAAATGTGGAAAATGTTGGCAACTGGTTGTGTTCCATGTGGGAAATGTTCTTCAAAGGTGAGAAGCTACACGACTGTCTTGGAAAATTCACTCTTGTTAGCTTCCTTTGTGCTCCCTTGATTGGCAAGCTTCCTGATAACAGTTGAAAAACTGTTATTTTCATGCTTAAAATTGATACTAAATGCAACCTTTATACTTAGAAACTAGCTTGAAATCACACTTGTATCTATATTTTCAGAAATAAGAGAGCTGGACAGGTTTATGCTTGATTTCAGTGTTTTTGTGCAGGTTTTAAGGTGAATTTGGTGAAAGAAGTGAAGAAGGAGAGAGATGACATTAGAAAAGACATGAAAAAGTGCAAAAGAAGAAGCCAAAGTCACCGCTCAGCGGCACTTTACTGCTGAGCGGCACTTAGGAGGTTGCGGGAGGACCGCTGAGGGGCAAAATGGCCGCTGAGATGAGAAAACAAGTCACGCAACTACCGCTGAGCGGTATTTTACCGCTGAGCGGCACTTTAATGGGCTTGGGCTTATCTTTTTGTAATTTACGAATGATATATAAGCTTTAGGGTTTCCTAGGGTTAGACATCTTTTGCAGAAACGAGGCAAACACTCTCTCTCTCACCCCTTTGAAGGAGGATCTTGGATGCTAAGGCTACCTCTTCACCTTTATTGGGTTTATTCTTTCATTCTTTCATTGTAATTCATCTAGGTTCACCATGAATATGGTGAACTAAACTCTGTATGTTTGTTGGGGAATTGGTAAACGGGTCGCACCGCTCACAAAAAGTGATTGCACGAAAATAATGCAGTATAGTTTACTAGGATTTGACTCCTAGGTCGTCTCTCAAGGACCAATTTGTGTTGGTTCAGTCTCAGATTTTACACACGAAGTGGGGGGGGTTTTGATTTTTGTGTTTGTGCGAAAAATTAAAATTGGAATTTAAATAAAACAACTGAATTTAAAACACATTGAAATAAATTTTAACGATGGTAAAAACTCAATAAAAGAGCAAGTGGGACCTCCATGTTGTGGTGTGCGTTTCCAGCCCACAATTCACGTGAATTCTCCTCCAGCTGCTGTAGCTTCTTCTATCCGTGAACTACTCTTGGACATTCCAAGATGTGCGTGTGGCTGGTTGCTGCTTCAACCATGACAGCACCATTCTTCTCCTCTTTTCTGGATCAAGGCCGTGAGCTGCTGCCTCTGGATCTGCTACCTTCTATTCTCTCCAAGCTGAACTAGGCCATGACAGTGTGCACCTCAAGGGATGTGAGCTCTTCAAGCTGGACGGTGCTCCTTACTCAAAGTGCTGCATCTGAATAGTGGCTATTTGGATGTGAATGTGGAGCTGCTGGACCAGTGGAGGTGGTGGAGGAGCGTGGCTTGCTGCTGTCCAAGAATTGCACTCCAAGCTGCTGCTCATTCTCTGTTTTGCTACTATGTGCGTCTCAAGCTGCTGGAAACGTGTTGGCTACTGGCTTCTTCATCTTGTTGGAACAAGGTCGTGGCAGCTGCTTCTGGATACTGGATGTTGCACCGTGAGTTATGTGCTTCTTCCAGCCCATACCGTGGTTTCTACAATGAAAAGAAGGAATCCTCAACCATCACTCATTTACTTCAATCACCGTGAGTACTCCCAGCTCTTGGAATCAGCCGTGTTTCTTCTTCCTGGCGTATGGACGTGGCTGTGTTGGTCTCCCATGGCTGCACCGTGACACCATCCAGGCCGTGCCAGCATCCTGTACTTCCTGCTAGCCGTGAGCTTTCTCTTCATCAAGGAGGTGGATTCCCTTTAAGTGCAGCTCCCCTTTCTTCACCGTGCACCTCTGCTGGTATGGTGAAACTAGACCGAGAGCTGCCCCTGGACGTGAGCGTCTGCTGCATTGAAGAACGCTGCCATAGTGTGTTTTCTTCTCTTCTTGCCTTCAACGTGTTCCTCTGGACGTGCTGGACAAGCTTTTACTGCTGGGACCGTGAAGCTTCTCCCTCTCCAAGCTGGACGTGCCGCGCTTGCTGGACGGCGTGAAGATGGTGGCTGCTAGACGTGGGCTATGAGTGCCTCTTCATTCTTGCTTTGGCTAAATGCTGGAACGTGGAAGTGCAGCCTGTGAGCTCCTTTCCCCAAAGCTTTCTCTTAGAAAATTAAATTATTATCCTCTACTTCTCGGTGGCAGCTCTTTTCTATGTAGGCCATGTCAACACTTCCACTAATTTGGAACTCTCCTTTGGACGTGAGCAGACCGTGAGTGGTGGCACCATTTGACAAAATTAATTTTCCAATTGGTTTTGTGTTTTGTCCTTTAGCATGAGAAAGAAATGAGTTGCTTCCACTTATGTCAACTTTTCAATTTGAGAATATATAGTATTTTGTCTTTTAGTTGCAGCCCCACTTTTGTCATATGTTTGCCAACATAAATTCCATAGCCGTGTTTAGCATTTAGGAATGCATGTGGACGTGAATTTCCAACCAAGTGGCCCCATGTGTTGTCTCCTTTAGCATATTGTATCATTTCCTTCAATCAATAACAAGATAAGAAGAAGGGGCGTGTGGTTTTCAGACATTGTAGCAGCACATTTGTTAATTTCCAGCTATAAAACCGTGCCTCAATTCAATGTGGTCCTTTCATTCCATTTGCTTCAATGATTCCAATCCAATAAATTTTGCAATGGCCGTGTGACATGTTTTGGAATGCCAAATTTTTGCTTCTAAAATTTATGTCACATTTATATGGAAGTCCCAAAACATTTCCAAAATTTTCCTGCAATTCATAATGCAAATAATTAGCTCAGATAATTCAAATTAGTTAAAATAAGAATTTCTGATCGATTTAAGAACAATTAAGAAAAATAGGAAAATACCGGACAATTAAGCACAATTCCCTAATTAATTCTAGTACAATAAACTAAGTGAAATGAAGAAAATATTGATTCATCAAAATAGACCACACTTAGTCTTTTGCACTCCTGGGCAAAATCAAGACTCAAATCAGGGAATGGTTCAAAGGACTTTTATGGAGGTGACACAACTCAGCAGACAGAAAATAAAGACTCACAAGAAAACACACAGAATTTACACAGTTCTCAAGAATTCTGGACAGAGATAAGAAGTAGAATATATCCAACACAAAATCAAGAAAAGCAGATACTTACAGAAATCATCCAAGCAATTCAATACACAGAAAAATAATCAATCAGCTTAAGAGGTGATTCAAAAATAACAAAACCTCACAGATGCACTCACAGTGTTTCTCTCAAGTGTCTAGGGTAAATAATTTCAACTCAATGCACTCAAGAAAACAAACACAACAGACTTGGCAAGCTTCTAATATCAATACTTAAAACATATGCATGTTCAGATCTAAAGGTCTTTACTGGGTTGTAATGGGGCCAAGGACAGGGGAGGATAAAATATAGATAAGTAGCTACAGCTCAAAAGAAATAGAGGAGCAATGGGGAAAAAGTGTAAACACAGTGAAATCTCACCCAAACCTCTAATTCAATCCTCTTCTCGACTCCATTATTCACAAAAATTATTTTTCAATTTTTTTTTTCTTTTTCTCATCATTTTTTTTTATCCTGTCTTCTTTCTTTCTTTTTTTTCTTTTTTTTTTATCACACAACAGGATATAAATTATCATTTCAAAACATGATGAGGAACCAACTAGCCAATTCATCAGAATTCCCAAGGAGACCACACTTATTCACAAAATACTTCTATAGCTCCAGACTTTCCTAAGGTTAAGGTAATCATTTATTTTTCACTTAGGATCAGTGTATGAGCTTCCACACAAAGAAATATATACAGTATAGGCTCAAAGGGGTTATCAAAGGATAATAACAAGGTAGGCTTATTTGGCTAAAGAGGCTCAAGAACAAAAAATGCCTTTATCACGTCTGAACATGCATATCAATCAAGTATATCAAAAAGAATCAAGCCAAAGCATATGTACAAGCAATCAAGATACATATCACACAAAAGAAAGAACATCAAGTGGCTCAAATCTCACACAGGGTATTCGTCACAATCAAATCAACCTCTTAAACGTTATAATTATCTCTCAAGCAAAGAAAAGTAAGGATTTCAAACCATAAGTATTAATGAAGTGAAGGAAAAATCTACAACTTAGACAAACTCCAGAAATCAAGAGAAAAATGTAAAATTTATTGCACACAAAACATACTAAAAACCACTTAAAACAGAAAAAATTTAACACTCAAAAACAAAAAATTTAACACACAAAATACAATCTAATAGAAAAATCAGAATTTCTCCCCAGTAGACCACACTTAAATCACACAATGTCCTCAGTGTGGTACAATCATCAGATTATCAATTTCAGAGCAGTCAAATAATATAGACAAGTGCAATAAAAAGTAGAAAAATGGGAAGAAATTTTCAGTAACATCCATCAGTAGATGTTATCATTGACATCCATCAGTAGATGTCTAAAACACCTAGCACCCATCAGTAGATGCTAATAATTTTTTATTTTTTATTTTATTTTTTTATTTTATTTTTTATTTTTATTTTATTTTTTTTTTTTTTGAAAAAGGAGACCGGTACTGTGACAACAGTCTCGGTGGCAAAGACCGGAACTGTTGCTACAGTGGCAGAGCTTTGGCTACAAATAGGCCACTCCTCCGCGTCCAGCGCCATTTCCAGACCTGCCCATTCTCTCACTACTCCTCTCTTCTCTTTCTCTGCTCTCTCTACAACTCTCATCTCTCTACTCGCTCTCCGCTCTCCTCTCTCTCTCAACCTGAGCGTCTGGAATCTCTACGGAGCCTCTGCCCCGGTGCCATCTGAAGAGTCTGAGATCCGCGAGGAGCTTCTCTGCCAGCTCTACTTCTCCAGGTAAGTCCTCTGCACCTTCCTTCTTTCCTTCTTTCTTATCTTTCTGCTTGCTTTTTCTGCTTTTATTTTCTGTATTTCTTCTCTGACCTCTTGCCTGCTCTCCCTCTTTTCCATTTTCCTGCTTTCCTTTATTTTTCTTCTGCTGTTTATTTTCCATATCCTGCTTCTATCTTCTCCTTTTCAATTTTTTTTTCACTTTTTTGTAAGTTAAAGCACTTAAACACATAAAACACAACTGTCTAAAAACTTAAGGGGTATATCGGCTGGAAACCAGACGTTAATCTCCCTTCGATTGAAGGTATTGCAGAGACAATCGGGTAGAACAACGCCACGTACCCCACTTAAAACTAAATAAACACATAAACATAATATACAAGAACAATATGGACAAGAACAACCGGACAACTGGACGTAGATCCGTTTAGGACCCTTTTGCAAGGACCGTGAAACAGATCTGAGACCAAACACAGAAATATCAAAGACAGACTGGACAAAATAAATCTAAAAGGAAACAAGAACAAATAAAGAAAACAGAGAACTAATCTAATTTTTTTTTTTTTATGCTTCTTTTTTTTTTTTTTAGTTGTTTTTATTATTATTTTTTTTTATGTTTATTTTTTTCTCTTTTTTTTTTTATGTTTTTGTTCTTTTTATTTTCATATATTTTTTTTTTATTAAGTTTTAGAATATTTCAAGAGGAATGATGACGAGTGAGATGGAATCAGAGAGGTACACTAGTCAGCGATGGCGTCCTACAGATGATCAGATCAAGATGATGATGAACATCTACAACTATGGGGTCACACACCCAAGCCGAGCGCAAGTCGTCGAGATCGCGTCTCGACTAAGGACCTTCGCAGATGCCACCGAATATAACGTGCACTGCTGGTTTAACAACCATGGCAATCGGGTCAGGCGCTGGCAAGCGGAGATAGACCCCACTGGCACTCTCTTTTCACAACTACCGCTATACATGTATGGTAAGACCTCTGATCACACCTCCATTGAATTTTCCATTCCTCTTCTATTATTAACACAATTTTTTTTTGTTTGAAAGAAAACAACTGGGTGATAATGAGGGCACCGAGGCTGCTGAATTTGTTTCCAGTTCCGATCATTATCGATGACGACAAAAATGAACGAGAAATTCCTCCACCAAAGCCTCCTGTATTTCGAACCAGAACTCCTTCAACGGAGCTCTCCCTTAGACCACCACAACCAGCTCGAGAGTTCTTTCATTTTTAATGTTTTAGGTTTTTTTTAAGTTTTTTTTATGGTCTGTAATATTAACGATCAGAAATGATCGAACCCCGAACATCTTTATTATGCTTTTTATGTATTTTATTTTTATTTTTTTTTTTTGTTGGACTGTAATACTTAACGATCATTACTGATCGATCACTGCCCATATTTTATTATGTTTTTATGTATTTTTGTTATATTTGCTTTTTATTTTTTATTATTTTTTTTTTATTTAGTAATAAATGCACTCAAATTAGCATCTCTGCTCAAACTATATACCTCTGCCCTATTACTGCAACTTTACTCTCTGATTTTTTTTTTTTTTTTTATATAACAAAAAACTAAATAAATAAATAGAAACAGAACACATAATAACGAAACAAAAGACCTAATACTGAATCAAAATATCAAACCAAATAAAACACATATTTCAAAAACAATAAACAAAACACATATTTACAAAACATACATTAACAAAATAACAGACCTAAAACAGAACACAATTTTTTTTTTTTTTAATAATAAAAATAAAAATTTGTAAACTAAGAAAATCAGAATTCTCCCCTAATTCGCAAATTAAGAAAATTAAGGGAAGAAGGAATAGGAAAACTCCCCTGGTTATGGTGGTAGTTGCCAAACTTGGATTATCAGGGAGATGTCTTTTACCTCAGGATCCAGCGATGAAATTTTTAGGAGGAACTGCTTCATCAATATTGCTCTATCATTCCCAACAAGATTTTTCTTCTTTCTTTTCATAGCAATCTGTTTTGACAGTATCTTTCCTTCTACTGGTAGTTGTTGAGTGTGTGACACCGGAATAGATATCTCTGGCTCGCTCAAAGAAGTAGCAGTATACTCTCCTTCATTAATCGTGCATTCCTTAATGTCAGCACCTGCATTCTCTTTTAACTCTGCATTCTTGTCACCAAACTCACATTTGATAGCATCAATCTCTAAGTCATCAGCTGCATCCTCAGGGATATCAGTATCAGAATCCAGAACAGGTTGCTCAAGTTCTTCCTTTGCTACCTCAATTGGACTTTCACCAGCCAGCTTGCAGAGCAACTTCCTCGCTTCTGTTGGGGTTATATCCATCCAACATCCACCAATAGCTGCATCCACAAGTATCCTTTCATTGTCCAGGAGCCCTTCATAAAAATAAGTCAAGAGCAAATGCTCTGGAATTTGGTGGTTTGGACAAGTTGTGCAGAGTCTGTTAAACCTTTCCCAATAATCTGCCAGGCTTTCTTCTTTAAACTGCTCAATGGCAGTTATCTTCCTCCTAATGCTGATCACCTTTGCTGCTGGAAAGAACTTGTCGAAGAATTTTTGTTGTGTTTCCTGCCAACTATTAAAAGGATATTGGTATATGAACCAGTCTCTTGCTTCATCTTGCAGGGACATGGGAAACATTTTAATCAACACTGTCTCCTTGGAAACACCAGCAGGCCTCATAGATAAACACACCAAACTAAATTCCTTGAGGTGCCTGTATGGATCTTCATGTGCCAACCCAAGGAATTTGGGAAGACACTTGACTAGTTCATACATCCAGTCTTGAGAATCTGTCATTTTCTCTATTCTAGTTCAAAACCTATCTCAGACCTGGACTCTTACTTCAAGAAGGGATTTAACCAAACATATAGAAACATAACATGGGGAAAACCAATATTTACATCAATTGAAATTTCCAAAAACAACCACTAAACAAAACACAACACATTTATACATGTTACACGCACACAAAAGACAGAACATCAATAGTAAAAATTTTTAATTAATTTTTTTTTTTTTTTAATTTAAAATTTTTTTTTAATAACAACTAAATACAGAACATAGCACAATTAAACACATATATACACAATATATATTAACACAGTAAAAATCTAAAACAAAAACCTGGATCTGAAGTGACAACGCCGCCAAAATTTGCTGAAGGTGTCGTTGTCTCCTACAAAAATACAACAGACAGAACACACAAAATACACATATTAACAGAACAAAAATTTACACAACAAGAATCTAAAACCAAACCGTCTTTGGTCCCCGGCAACGGCGCCATTTTTGGTAAACGGGTCGCACCGCTCACAAAAAGTGATTGCACGAAAATAATGCAGTATAGTTTACTAGGATTTGACTCCTAGGTCGTCTCTCAAGGACCAATTTGTGTTGGTTCAGTCTCAGATTTTACACACGAAGTGGGGGGGGTTTTGATTTTTGTGTTTGTGCGAAAAATTAAAATTGGAATTTAAATAAAACAACTGAATTTAAAACACATTGAAATAAATTTTAACGATGGTAAAAACTGAAAGATAAAAGATGGTAAAAATGAAAACGGTAAATTGAAAAACGATAAAATTAAACGATTCAGAAAACAATAAACGATAAAATAAAAAGATGGTAAAAATAAAACACTTAAATGAAAATGAAATTTGTCAATGAAACAGTAAACATGCAAAAACGTAACAGCAGACGATAAAATAAAGAGAGTTCAGAAAATGGTAAATTCATAAAACGATAACTTCAGAAAACGGTAAATTACAGAGACGGTAATTTGTAGAAAACGGTAAATTCAAATAAAATTCAACGAACCTTGATTGAAAAAAATGCAACTGGAAAATACAATTAAACTTCAATTATGAAACTGGAAATTGAATCAAACACACAACCTCCCCAAGAGGGGAGGAGAAAACCAAAACGTAAATTGCACTCCTAACTCTACTCCTAAAATCTGATTCTCACACTGAAATCTGTTCCTCATTCTCCCTGCCTGCTGCCATTTTATAGCTAAAAATCTAACTTCTTTACTCAATAAAAGAGCAAGTGGGACCTCCATGTTGTGGTGTGCGTTTCCAGCCCACAATTCACGTGAATTCTCCTCCAGCTGCTGTAGCTTCTTCTATCCGTGAACTACTCTTGGACATTCCAAGATGTGCGTGTGGCTGGTTGCTGCTTCAACCATGACAGCACCATTCTTCTCCTCTTTTCTGGATCAAGGCCGTGAGCTGCTGCCTCTGGATCTGCTACCTTCTATTCTCTCCAAGCTGAACTAGGCCATGACAGTGTGCACCTCAAGGGATGTGAGCTCTTCAAGCTGGACGGTGCTCCTTACTCAAAGTGCTGCATCTGAATAGTGGCTATTTGGATGTGAATGTGGAGCTGCTGGACCAGTGGAGGTGGTGGAGGAGCGTGGCTTGCTGCTGTCCAAGAATTGCACTCCAAGCTGCTGCTCATTCTCTGTTTTGCTACTATGTGCGTCTCAAGCTGCTGGAAACGTGTTGGCTACTGGCTTCTTCATCTTGTTGGAACAAGGTCGTGGCAGCTGCTTCTGGATACTGGATGTTGCACCGTGAGTTATGTGCTTCTTCCAGCCCATACCGTGGTTTCTACAATGAAAAGAAGGAATCCTCAACCATCACTCATTTACTTCAATCACCGTGAGTACTCCCAGCTCTTGGAATCAGCCGTGTTTCTTCTTCCTGGCGTATGGACGTGGCTGTGTTGGTCTCCCATGGCTGCACCGTGACACCATCCAGGCCGTGCCAGCATCCTGTACTTCCTGCTAGCCGTGAGCTTTCTCTTCATCAAGGAGGTGGATTCCCTTTAAGTGCAGCTCCCCTTTCTTCACCGTGCACCTCTGCTGGTATGGTGAAACTAGACCGAGAGCTGCCCCTGGACGTGAGCGTCTGCTGCATTGAAGAACGCTGCCATAGTGTGTTTTCTTCTCTTCTTGCCTTCAACGTGTTCCTCTGGACGTGCTGGACAAGCTTTTACTGCTGGGACCGTGAAGCTTCTCCCTCTCCAAGCTGGACGTGCCGCGCTTGCTGGACGGCGTGAAGATGGTGGCTGCTAGACGTGGGCTATGAGTGCCTCTTCATTCTTGCTTTGGCTAAATGCTGGAACGTGGAAGTGCAGCCTGTGAGCTCCTTTCCCCAAAGCTTTCTCTTAGAAAATTAAATTATTATCCTCTACTTCTCGGTGGCAGCTCTTTTCTATGTAGGCCATGTCAACACTTCCACTAATTTGGAACTCTCCTTTGGACGTGAGCAGACCGTGAGTGGTGGCACCATTTGACAAAATTAATTTTCCAATTGGTTTTGTGTTTTGTCCTTTAGCATGAGAAAGAAATGAGTTGCTTCCACTTATGTCAACTTTTCAATTTGAGAATATATAGTATTTTGTCTTTTAGTTGCAGCCCCACTTTTGTCATATGTTTGCCAACATAAATTCCATAGCCGTGTTTAGCATTTAGGAATGCATGTGGACGTGAATTTCCAACCAAGTGGCCCCATGTGTTGTCTCCTTTAGCATATTGTATCATTTCCTTCAATCAATAACAAGATAAGAAGAAGGGGCGTGTGGTTTTCAGACATTGTAGCAGCACATTTGTTAATTTCCAGCTATAAAACCGTGCCTCAATTCAATGTGGTCCTTTCATTCCATTTGCTTCAATGATTCCAATCCAATAAATTTTGCAATGGCCGTGTGACATGTTTTGGAATGCCAAATTTTTGCTTCTAAAATTTATGTCACATTTATATGGAAGTCCCAAAACATTTCCAAAATTTTCCTGCAATTCATAATGCAAATAATTAGCTCAGATAATTCAAATTAGTTAAAATAAGAATTTCTGATCGATTTAAGAACAATTAAGAAAAATAGGAAAATACCGGACAATTAAGCACAATTCCCTAATTAATTCTAGTACAATAAACTAAGTGAAATGAAGAAAATATTGATTCATCAGGAATCAATGTAATCTCTTGAAGCTCTCATATATGGAATTTATGCTTGCATCTTTTAATTAAGACTTATGCTTTCTTTCATCATTAGTTAGGGTTTTTCCTCTTTGCTTAATGCTTGCATAGTTTAACTCATTCAATGCATGATTATTGGTTTTGTCGATACGGGAACGTACGGGGAAGTCTAGATCCGGGGAATTTCTCCCAATATTATGTTGGTTGTCGTTAAGCTCCTGAGCCTATGAACTAATCATTAGGAATGCTAGGAATTGTATGAACTCGTGATTAGGGAGAAGCCTTCTAGAAAGGTACATTAGAGAGTGGCATTAACAATGATGATTTGAATGTTGTATTCCTAAAATATATGAGAGTGGATAAGATGAAATTGACCCCCAACAACATATTCATTCATATAATTCATTGAAAGTGTTTATCTTTTGCTTTTGCCATTGATCAAAAACTCATGCATACATGTTTATTTTCTGTCTTGCATATTAAACTTCAAATATTTCGTCTGTAAGTCCTAGCTAATCAACAAATCACATAACTAAACTAGGCCGTGAGTCCTTTGGGAAGAACGATACTTGGTCTTACCAAGTTTATTACTTGAACGATTCGGTCATACTTGCCGATTGTGAAACAAGTTTGTGACATCATATTTTGGTGATCATAAATTTGTCCATCAAGTTTTTGGCGCCGTTGCCGGGGACTCGTGGTTTAACTGGTTAATTTGTGTAATTATTGATTATCTTTGACATTAATTTTGAATTTCTGTTTTTATTTTTCTGTTTTTATTTTATTTTATCTTATTTTATTTGACTAGATTAGATTTTATTTTATCTTATTATATTAGATTTTATTTTATTTTATTAGATTAGATTTTATTTTATTTTATTTTATTCTATCTTA
Source organism: Vigna nakashimae (assembly GCA_034642375.1). Taxonomy (NCBI): domain Eukaryota; kingdom Viridiplantae; phylum Streptophyta; class Magnoliopsida; order Fabales; family Fabaceae; genus Vigna; species Vigna nakashimae. Next base: position 22,311,216 of record CM067768.1, read on the forward strand.
TTTTATTTTATCTTCTGAATCTTTTATCTTCTGAATATATATCTTCTCCTATATCTTTTTGTGCTAACAAATATTTTGTAGAGTTTTGTGCCTAATGTTTGCAGGATGCAATTCGAACAAGAATTTAATGGGCACTAAATTCTACCAAAGTAATCTCAACCACTGGTGGGAACATGACTCAAGCATGAATCAAAGCCAATTTTGGCAAGCTTCCGGACAATTTGAGAACCAACCACAACAACAATGGCAGCAACAAAGCTTTAAAATCAACAAAGGGAAGCAAGAGATCTCTTCATTTAGACAAGGCATGGAAGAATCACTAGGCATGCATGGGACAGGTATAAAAGCCTATTACGAAAGACTCCCACGCATGGATTTAACGAAGGAGAAGTAGTCCTAATCTTCCTTGGAGGTCTTGGTTCACAAACCATGATGATGCTTGACGCCTTAGCTGGAGGCAATATCAAATGGAAGACTCCAGAGGAAGCCACAGAAATAATTGAAAACATGACTACTAATAACAATAAGTGGAACAGTGAAAGAGGAGCTCCTATTCAACAAAAAGGAGTTCTACAGTTGCAATCCAATGATGCCTTGATAGCTCAAAACAAGTTAATAACTCAACAATTGGAGAATCTCACAAAGATACTTGAACAACTGCCAAAAGAGTTAAAGACTGTTGCACAGGTTCAATCACAGTTGTGTGAATTATGTGGAGGTGATCATATCAATGGTCAATGCGCCTGTTCAGCAGAAGCTTTAGAGGATGTTAACTTCATGGCCAATCAATTTCCATACAGTCAGGAGAATTTCAATGAAGGGTGGAAACCACACCCAAGTGTTGGTCAAAGACAAAGTGGGCAAGCTGGACAAACTGGGCAATTTAACAAGCAACAACAACAACCAACCTTATGGCAACAAATTTCTATACTTAATGAAAGATCAATAAGGTTGGAAGAAATTCTTCAGCAATTTATACAGAAAACTGAATCTTCTTAAAAGAGCACTGAAGCTGCTATTAAGAACTTGAAGATTCAAATGGGGCAGATTACCAAGCAGTTGGAAGAAAGGCCTGACACGGATTTTGGGGCTAATACTGAGGTTAACCCCAGGGGAGAGTGTCAAGAGCTAGTGAGTGTAAATGTTGAAAAAGTTGAGTTGGAAAAAGAAGAGAGAAAAGAGAGAGAAGAGAAAGAAGAAGAGAAAATTTGTGTGAAGATTGAGAAGGTGAGTAGAAAAAGAAAAGAAAAAAAGAAAGTGAGAGAAAAGAGAAAGAGGACGAGAGAAAAAAATAAAGAATCATATGAAAAATCTCGTCCCCATCCAAAGAAGTATCATAGGAAGAAGGAATTTGAGTGCTTTATGGAAATCTTCAAGAAATTGGAGATTAAAGTTCCTATGATTGAGACACTGCAACAAGTTCCTGGTTTGATCAAATTTCTGAAGAAGTTCAGTAGAAAGAAGAAAAAGAAAAAGGAACTTGGGCTTTACTGGGTCAAGCTAAAAAGAGCGCTTGCTGGGAGGCAACCCAATGATTGACAAACTTTTGACTTTTGATTTGGTTTTGTAACTTTTAATTTGTGGACATTATTTTGGACATTATTTTGTTGGATCCAGCATCTACTAAAGGATGCTAGGTGGTTAAGTATCTACTGAAGGATACTAGGTTTGTAACACCTACTGATAGGTGTTGGTGAGAAAATTCTGCACTTACTGATGGGTGCTGGTAAGTTTGAAACACCTACTGATGGGTGTTGGTGGATTTTGGGTCAGGCTCGTGACGTTAAACAAGCGCTACCTAGGAGGCAACCCAGTTGATTAATTGTTTTTGTTTGTTTTATTTTAGTTAGGGTTTGCATAAGTATTTTAAATGTTGAATTGCAGGGAACCAGTGAGATGCATGTAGGGAAGGCACGTAGGTTAAGAAAAGAAGGAGAGGAGCACATCACGAAAGTACCGCTGAGCGGTATTTTACCGCTGAGCGGTACTATCGCAAAGTGGGCTTTAAGTTCCCCTTAGCGGGACCCGAGCCCATTAGGGTATTTTTATACCTCAAGCTGCGTTTTAGGGTTTCTTTCCAGGCACAAACACTTCCACACATCTTCTCCAAGGTTTTCCACATCTTTTCACTCTTACCTCTTAAGAAATTCCTCTTCCACTCACTTGTTCACTAGTGTGTCATCAAAGTTTGGGGTTGGAAGAGAGCATTCTAGCTTGGAAGCATTCTTATTGCATCTAGTATCTCCACCCAAGTAAGTAAAATGCATTTTGTTCATTCTAGGGTTCTTGATTTTGAATGTGATTGTCAAAGCATGAAAATTTAGGGGTTTTGATTTCTATGCATGATTTGATGATATATTTGATGTTTGAACCGATTAAACTGCATGATTATGAACTGGAAAACTGAAAATTGCATTTGGGTGGAGTTAGGATAGCTTTAAAACAAGTTTTTCAAAAATCTGCAGAGTTACCGCTGAGGGGTAAATTGCCGCTGAGCGGCACTCTGCCAGATTTGATTTTTCTGGTTTTTTGCGTGTTGGAATGTGGCACTGGTGGCGCTAAGGGGAAATTCTGGCCCTCAGCGGTGGTTTAGCTTCAAAAGGAGTTGTGTTCTGTGTTTTACTAATGATTAACATCATGTTCTATGGTTTGTATTTGTGTTTTGAATGTAGGAATGGAATCCTCTTCAGGAAAGAGACTGAAAACCATGGCAACCAAGAGGAAGGAAAAGGAACCAGAGCAACCTCACTCTAACAGGTTCCTCTCCAAGAAACATGAGAAGCACTTTAGGGTGGTTCAGGACAGGAGACTTCTGATGGAGAGAAAAGTTGGAATGATACCTAACTTTGCTCCTCAATTTGGAGAGCAAGTGTTAGGGAATGACTGGGGAAAGCTAGCTACTTATCCTGCACCTGCCAACATAGTTGTGGTCAAGGAATTCTACACCAATGCAAAGAAGATTGGTGATTATCCAGCTGAGAATTATTTAGGCTATGTCAGAGGCCATGCTATCAGGTATGATCCTGATTCTATCAACAACTTCCTGGATACTGTGTGGGCTGGTGAGCAATGCCAGTTTGCTCTTTGCATGGAGGAAGGTGCTGATTTTGAGGATGTGGAGAGAGTACTGTGTATACCTGGAGGTCACTTCCAAAGGAATAGATCTGGCTCAGTGGTTAACATTAGGAGGACAGATTTGACTCCTCTTGCAAAGTATTGGATGGCATTTTCTCATGCCAACATTCAGCCATGTTCACATGTGTCAGATATTACTCTCAGCAGGGCACTATTCATCTACTGTGCTATCAGAAGCTTAAATGTTAATATTGGGCAGGTGATAGCTGATGAGATTAGTGTGTGCGCTAACACTTCAAACAACAAAGCACCACTAGGACATCCTTCTTTGATCACTCACCTTTGCAAGCTAGCTGGGGTGGACACTTCTGTTCCACCATTTGAGAGGCCAAGAAAAGCTATTGATGAGGCCTATTATAGACAGTACTGTGGAGGTGAGGATGTAGCTCAGCCAGTTCCACCACGCCGGGCTAGAAGAGAGAGAGGGCCAGCACAGAGCCAGACATCTGCTGATACACATGAAGCAGAACCATTCCAGATGAGGGACATGTATATGTCTCTTATAGGTGCTCAGTTGCAGTCCATTCACAGAGGGCAGGTGGCCACTGCTGAGATGATAGTGGGGATGTATGATACACCTCCAGCCCACAGGTGGACTATGGATGAATTCCATAATGTAGTAGCTTGGCCAGAAGAACCAGTGCATGGAGGAGGAGCTGGAGCAGCTGAAGCTTCAGCTAGAGATATGGAAGAAGATGAAGCTGATGAGGATGATGCATTTGAGGATGATGAAGATGAGGAGGAAGAGGAAGATACAGAGGACAGCTCAGACTGATGAGGAGCTGAGATAGCATTTACTGATGAATGCTATCATATGAACTTATGCTTTTGTGGTTTAAGTTTTCTGAACTTATTTGTTTTTGTTTTTAGATTAGGGTATGATGTACTCTATTGAATACCTGGTTTGTGTGATGGTTTGCTATTAACTGTGATTGTGTGATAAGTAATGCTTGATGATGCTTTTGATTGATTGATGTTGAGATGATGTGCACATTAAAATGCTTATACAGGTGATTCACAAGCTTTGTGAACAAATGCATGATATCATGATTGTGATTGTGAAATTAAGCAGGATGTGTATGTCAAATGTGAATGAGCTTATATGTGAGGTTTTGAGCTCCAGAGTTGTTATTGTTGAATGCTATTACTTTGAAAGCATGAATGATTTTGCCCAGGTTTTCTATGATTGAATCAATTGTTTGTTTTGCATCATATGATCAAGGCCGTTTGTTGGAACCCTTTTTATTGGCCAAATTCATAAAGTTATCCCACTAAAAGAGAACACTTTGTGTTCTATCCTTTGAACCCTTAGCCTTGAACATACACTAAAAACCCTTGGTTGAAAAATCTTTACCTTGAGTTAAGTAGAAGATCTTGTGTGGTATTGTTAAATGTTCAAGTTTGGGGTTGTTGGGGAAACATGAAAAAGGAAAAGCATTGAGCTAAGACCTAAAAAGTAAGAATATGCAAAGAAAAAGAAAAAGAGAACGAAAAGAAAAGAAGAAGCAAAGCTCAATGCAAAAGAAAGTTGGGAATGAATAAGAAAAATTGTGTCGTTATGATTCTCTTAACTCAAGGATTTTGTGATCCAGAAAAACCAATTTTCTTGTTAGCCCAGCCACATTATAAGCCATTGAAAAGTCCTTGTGATGATGCATGCTTGTGAATGTTTTTGATTGTGGTAAAATGAAAGGCAAAGTTGATTCATGTAACATTGTGATAGTGGAGTGAATGAGTGAAACACTTTACCTCTTATACACTTGTGTGTTGAGTGAAACACTTTACCTAGTGAGGAAATATTCCATAAGCACATGAACATCCATGCTTAATTGATTGATCATTCATGAAAAATAGCATTTGTTGGAATCTAAATGACTTTGTGAACACTAAAGCATGTGCACATCTTGATTAAATTCTTGGTCATAAGTTTGAGTGAAGTTATTACTTATCTTGAAAAAGAGGATTTTAGAATGAGTAGACCATCATATGAATTGGTTGGAGATTGAGTTACATTTTGTTTGCTTGAGGACAAGCAAAGTTCTAAGTTTGGGGTTGTGATAACAGTTGAAACACTGTTATTTTCATGCTTAAAATTGATACTAAATGCAACCTTTATACTTAGAAACTAGCTTGAAATCACACTTTTATCTATATTTTCAGAAATAAGAGAGCTGGACAGGTTTATGCTTGATTTCAGTGCTTTTGTGCAGGTTTTAAGGTGAATTTGGTGAAAGAAGTGAAGAAGGAGAGAGATGACATTAGAAAAGACATGAAAAAGTGCAAAAGAAGAAGCCGAAGTCACCGCTCAGCGGCACTTTACCGCTGAGCGGCACTCAGGAGGTTGCGGGAGGACCGCTGAGGGGCAAAATGGCCGCTGAGGGGAGAAAACAAGTCACGCAACTACCGCTGAGCGGTATTTTACCGCTGAGCGGCACTTTAATGGGCTTGGGCTTATCTTTTTGTAATTTACGAATGATATATAAGCTTTAGGGTTTCCTAGGGTTAGACATCTTTGGCAGAAACGAGGCAAACACTCTTTCTCTCACCCTTTTGAAGGAGGATCTTGGATGCTAAGGCTACCTCTTCACCTTTATTGGGTTTATTCTTTCATTGTAATTCATCTAGGTTCACCATGAATATGGTGAACTAAACTCTGTATGTTTGTTGGGGAATCAATGTAATCTCTTGAAGCTCTCATATATGGAATTTATGCTTGCATCTTTTAATTAAGACTTATGCTTTCTTTCATCATTAGTTAGGGTTTTTCCTCTTTGCTTAATGCTTGCATAGTTTAACTCATTCAATGCATGATTATTGGTTTTGTCGATACGGGAACGTACGGGGAAGTCTAGATCCGGGGAATTTCTCCCAATATTATGTTGGTTGTCGTTAAGCTCCTGAGCCTATGAACTAATCATTAGGAATGCTAGGAATTGTATGAACTCGTGATTAGGGAGAAGCCTTCTAGAAAGGTACATTAGAGAGTGGCATTAACAATGATGATTTGAATGTTGAATTCCTAAAATATATGAGAGTGGATAAGATGAAATTGACCCCCAACAACATATTCATTCATATAATTCATTGAAAGTGTTTATCTTTTGCTTTTGCCATTGATCAAAAACTCATGCATACATGTTTATTTTCTGTCTTGCATATTAAACTTCAAATATTTCGTCTGTAAGTCCTAGCTAATCAACAAATCACATAACTAAACTAGGTCGTGAGTCCTTTGGGAAGAACGATACTTGGTCTTACCAAGTTTATTACTTGAACGATTCGGTCATACTTGCCGATTGTGAAACAAGTTTGTGACATCATATTTTGGTGATCATAAATTTGTCCATCACTTCCTAGGATGTGTACGCATGGTTTCCTCACCTTTATTGGTAACCTACAAAACAAAGTAAAGGTATTTAGTTTAAAAGAGAATCTGTCTAAGACTTAGATAAGGAAAGAGTTTTGGAAATCTTTATTCTACTTCCCTTTCTTTAGTCTTAGTTGTAGTTGATACTTCTTTGGATGGGAAGTCCCTAAAGGGGTTGCCATCAATAAGAGAGTTGAGGTTATACTTGAAGATTTTATTACTAAATTCCCTTGATTTTGTTGGAAACTAGGATGAATTAAAAGAGGAGTTAAATGTTATGAAGTTGGAACTCAGAAAGGACAAAAAAAGCACTAGAAGAGAAGGTTGCTAAAGGTCGCAGGACGCTTGAGTGCCCTCCTCTTGGGCCCTTAGCGCAGAAGTCTTGCATTCACGCTTGAGCGCCCGTTTAAGGACGTTGAGCGCCAGTCTTCAAGTAACATTTCACGCCTGGGCGCCCTTCCTAGGGTGTTGAGTGCCACTCCTTTCGCAAGCTCGCATGGGCGCCCTAAGTTGGGACGCTGAGCAGTGTCAACGTTGGCCCATGATCCAATTCAGCTATATATAAGGACTTAGACATCCTAGAGGGAGTATCTTTTGACAAAATCGACATAAATTTAGATTTTTCCAACTCTCTAGAGGCAGAAGTGGATGCAGAAGTTTTTAGGGTTTATCTTTCATTCTCATTCCATTGTTCATCTAGTTTCTCCATGACAAGGGGGAACTAAATTCAATTTGTTGTTGGGGGATGATGTAACCTTATGAACTCTCGTGTATTTGAATTTATTCCAATTTAGTTATGTTTCGTTCATCAATTGTTAGGGATTTTCTCTTTTGCTCTATGCTTGTTATATTTTGATCGTTCATGGCATGATTTTATGGTCTTCTTTGATATTGGCAAATACCTAGAAACCATGATCTGGAGAATTTCTCCCAAAAGCAGTACTGCTCAGGGATGGGGAATGAGTTTTGGTCATCTTAAGCTTCTAATCGTAATGCATAATTAATTATTAGGGATGCAAGGGATTTTGGTCTAGTAATTAAGGATAGGCTTTCTTTGCCGAGGGATCGAGTTTTAAGTAATTTAGAAAGTAATGTTAACAATTGAATGAAGAAGATGAATTTTTATATTCATGAGAGTAAACTAGGTAAAATCTAAACCCCAACAACATATTCATCTCATATTTTCAATATCATCCATTCTTCTTTGTGTTTTCTTCAATTGATCAAATTTGCATTCATATTTACTTTCTTGTTTTGCATTCAAAACCCTAAAATTATTCTTCAAAGTCTTAATTAGTTAAGTATTTACATGAGTGTTTAGTGTCGTGAGTCTCTTGGGAAACGATACTTGTTCTTACCATTTATTATTACTTGATATGATTCGGTACATTAGCCGACATCCTAACATCTGCAAAAACAGTTATCAACCCGCAAAATGTAAATACCATTACTTTAAGAATAGGGAACCAAGGCTCTGAGGGAGCCCAAGAAGATGAAGATGAAGAAAGAAGACACCCAAATTGACGACAATTGAGGACCAAGTGAACCATTACCTGAGACTACCACTGATAAATCCAAGTTAGTATCCCTTAACTTTTCAAAAAAATTCTTCTTCATCTTATTCTCCACCTTCTCCATATCCAAATCGATTAAAGCCGAGAAACATAAAAATGGAGGAATGCATTTTCTTTTCGGTAGCCTAACCCATAAGAACTCCATGGTTAAGCATGCTTAGCTTGGAATAATTTAGGGATGGGTGACCTTCTGGGAAGTTTGCCCGGAAAGTGTGCGAGTGAGGACAAAGCACATTGGAAAGCCTCGTGGTGATGTGTAGGGACAGTCAATATTCCCTATAAGTTGTCGGGGCGTTACAAGTGGTATCAGAGCCTAGTCTCTCCCAATACGGTGTGGTTCGAGGACGAACCAAGCAGAAGTTGGTGGGCATGTGACACCCGGTCACTAACGAGGGCGGGGAGTGATCGTCGGTGCAAGAGGCACGAAGTGCAAAGGGCACAAACAAAGAGCGGCTCCTGGCAGGCTTCTAGTGGAAGAGACACATGGATGAATCGAACATACACAGGAATGAGAGGGATCTAGAGACTGTATAGGTATGGGACTATACAGTTTAAGGATAGCTTAAAGGGATTGATTTGACTACTTATATCACCAAAATGCATTTGCTTTTTGGTAGTCTAACCCATAAGAACTCCATGGTTAAGCGTGCTTAGCCTGAAGTAATTTAGGGATGGGTGACCTTCTGGGAAGTATTCCCAGAAAGTGTGCGAGTGAGAATAAAGCACATTGGAAAGCCTCGTGTTGATGTGTGAGGACAATCAATATTCCCTGTAAGTTGTCGGGGTGTTACAGAATGTTTAATGATGATTGGCAGTCAGAAATTTTGGTAATTCTGCAACACAATGAGGGTGAGAGTGATGAAAAAGAGTTATGGTCCATTTCAGACATTTGTTATAGAAAAATATATGGTCGGGTTTAAACAGGAAGTGGGAAAAGTTTTTACAAATATGCCTCCTTGAACAATTTTTACAATAGGCACCATCCATTTTAGACATTATTGTGCATATTTCCCTTTATGTAAAACTTGGCAATTGAAGAAAAATGTGGATAAGCACAATTGCAGCAAAGAATTCAACATTGATATGATTAATGCTAAGTGATTGAGTGAGATCTTAAATAAGTCCCCACAAGAAAATCCAAATTTGAAGCTTAATGATATACATATTAAAGTTTTCAGGAAACGAAATAAGAATGTTTTAATTTATAAAGCTCATAGAGTAAGGTTAATGGCATCAAGCCAAGTGAAAAGTTCATTTAAATACCAGTTTTGAAGAATTTATGACTATGCATATGAATTGTTGAGATGTAATCCTAGATCAACGGTAAAAGTGAAAATGGACAGCGACAACGATGATACAATATTCAAGAGAATTTATGTTTGTTTGAAAGCTGGTAAGGATAGTTTTGTGTCTTGTAAACCCATTATCAGTTTTGATGGCCTATGCTATTGTAGAAGTCGTGAACAAAGAAACATGGACATGGTTTTTGGATTTATTGATTGACAACCTTGGGACACATAATGTGTGTGGGTCAAGCAATGTGTGACACACTTGACAACAACATGAATGAAGCTTTTAATAGTGTCATTGTTGATGCTAGAGGTAAACCCATTATAACTATGCTGGAAGAGATTAGACTTTATCTTATGAAAAGGTGGGCAACCAAAAAAATGAAGGTTTCAACTTTACAACATTCCATCAGCCCCAAAAATTAATAAGACTTGAAAGAGAATCAAATATAACAAATTTTATGATCTTGGGCTAAGCATATATATAGTTTTGTAGTAATTTTTAAGAAATGTTGCTTTGACTTTGTTCATTTTCAACTTATTTTTAGACTTTTTGGAAAATTTGGTCAGCACAAAAAATGTTTAAAGTTAGGCACATCTTAATGGTTAGGAACACGTTTGTAGTTAACCAGGACAGTGAAGAATGTAACTACATACCTAATTGATTCAAACGCTCCACATATGAAGAAACATATGCATCCATTATCTATCTAGTAAATGACCCACCTTCTATGGAAAGAGCATCATTTCCTTATGTCTTGCCACCATTTAAGAGAAAGTTGCCTAGGAGACCAAAGAAAAAAAGAAGGTTGGAGCAATGAGAGTTAAGGAAGGATAACACCCAAATGACCGAAGGTGGGCATCAGAAAAAATGTAGCATATATCGTATAGTTGGTCATAACAAAAATAATTATCCATTACGTCCTCAACAACCAACAAAAGTATCATAACTATCACAAGCACCACCACAACCAACTCCGCAATCCTCACAACCATCCAAGACACCACCACAACTAACTCCACAATCCCCACAATAATCGAATCAACCAATTAGAAAGGACATATTAGGAGAACAAGTGCTTCATAGTATTTTGAATTTCGTTTTAAGCACATTTGTTAAACTTTTGTAATGTACTTTGGCGCACCTTTTGGTGAAACTTTTGTATTTTGGAATTCACTGCTTTGTGATTAAATACATTACGTTATTCCATTATTATGGTGTTATTATGTTATTATGAAAAATAATTTATTTTGGAAAGGAGTTGTATGTAATATTATGGTATTATTATCATTGGTGTCATTATTATGTATCAATTGACAAATAGAATAGGGATCACATTGACAAAAATTAATAAAATTGGGACTTATTTGAACTAAAAACAAATCACAATTTCATTCCTTCTTTCATTTCTACACATTACAAAACACCATGATTGAACCTTAACATTACATAACTTACACCTCACTCAAATTCAGTGTCCTAGCATAGTAAACCAAAGCACAAGGTGACAACCTAAAGACATCAACCTAAACACAAGCACACCATAATTATGTTCCTCCTTTGCCTATCAATGATAGCATCCTTTTCATCAATATTTTCTTTAGAGCACCACTTGAAATAGTTATAACACGTGACATTAGAGGAACCACTCTGTTATTCAACACAAAAATTAACAAGGACAATGTTACTTACCAACAAATATATCCATTAAAAATAATTAAATATGTTATTATTAATATAACCTTGTAGTTAAGACAACTCCTAAAGTGTCTCCTAGAATTCTTTAAAGATTTTACCATTCTTACCACTACCATGTGAGCACAATTGGTAATGGAGATTATTCCAATTCCCCTTAAACCACCATCATGTGAGGAATGACAAATTTGAAGCCCCCAATTGTTGCAACAAGACAAAAAAGATTGAAAATCATATATACTTTTCACTGAGCAATAAACACAATTTCTATCTCACGAAGAAGACGAAGAGAAGAAATTTGAAAATTCAATGAAAATCCCATGAAACCACGGAAAAAAAATCCACACGCATTTCATAAACAGAAGTACAAAAACCCTTTGAATGGTCAGCTTTTGTTCCAATATACAACTAAATAAATTTTTTGCACATTTATTGAATATGAAAAAAAGCAAACACCTCATTCAAACACTAACAACTATTAATACTTTAAACAAAGTTGTGAAAAATAACAAAATTAAATATATATTACGAATTTTGAAATCACCTCACAGATTAAAAAAATCTCATATATTACACAAAATTAACAAAAATAATATTTAATCCTATATTTAATTGTCCTAATAATGTTTAAGAAAAATAAATCACATCTTTCATTTCACTAATGTAGTTATAATCAGTTATACAAAGAGACAACTTAACATTATGAAAACTAAATGACCAAATTAATATTTTTTTATGAATAAAGAAACCTAATACTAAATAAAAAAAATTGAGAATTTAACTTGAAATAAAATAGAAACCAAAAGGAATGTTTTGGTTTCGTACCATTCCCACAGGAAAAAAAAAGTGAGAAACTCGAACCTCAAATCTCAACACAATCAAAAGTTTCATTTCTCTTCCATTTTCTCACGCTATCAGCATCAACAGTGACACGTCAATGAACGGTAAGCTTCTCCTTCTCTCTTTATCACACCCTCTTATTTGTGATTTTTCCCTACCCCATTCTTGAACTGAATCTTAAAAGTTTGCAATCTGACGCTGAACCCGTGGAAAAATAGAATTTTATGAATACGAGGTTGTCCCTTCCCTGATCTCATCCATCTCTCAACTAATTTTTGAATGCTACCATTCTGGATCTGAGAACCCTCTGTGGATCTAGCTGTGGTGGATGTCATAAATAGAATGTGATGTCTCTATTTTGTGATTAGAGGTGAAAGTTACGTTGCATTGTGAAATCTTGGTATGGGTGAATGATAATTTTCGATATCTGATGTAACTGCTGCCAGCCGTGATCGATGAATTTTGTTGTTAGGCATCTATCACTTGGTAAATGAAAATCAGAATTTGAATTGACATTTTTTATTCAAAGGGGTTGTACTTTGTTCAAAATTTGGTGTGTTAAATCTATTTTCTCGCAGATCTGGTGCTAATCTGAACAGCATAGTTTTCTTATGATGAACTTCTGCATTTTAAAACTGTCAGGATCATGTGAACTTGAAAGCCACAATATTTGGAAGATGTAATGTGATTTTGTCAATGGAATTTATTCTTCGTGTTATTCTTTTAAGATTTTAGTCTGTAAGTTGGCCTATATTTGCCATAGTTGTTTCGAGGTTGCAAATCATATTTGTGTTTTTGTGAATTATCCCTTGACCAGAAGAAGAATGCAATTTGCTGAGTATGGTTGAGAAAATGAAGATGTGATGTTACGTGAATATCATCAACGGATATGATGTGGATTATTTAGTTTTAATATTTAAACCTTGAAATAGTGATAGGCTAGAAGAGTTTTGGAGAGCTTCTATACTGGCAAAGCTCTATATTTCCAGTAGAGAGTTCTTGAAAACACTTCTAACTTGTACCCAATCAGGTCCGAAGTATTATGAATCTTGGCTGTATCTTATGAGTACGTAATTTTTGTTATAAACGTTATGAGTAATGCTGATATCTAGTCTGTAACAATTCCCTTATTGTGTTGGTGTCAAATTTCTACCAAAATAGACCTTTTCTCACACATAAGACAGAACAAAGGGGTAGGTTCTAGAGTTTACACATTAATCATTGGTAGTTTCATGAATAAATTACCAGGAAGTTAAAAATTACGAGATGGATAGCCTTTCTTTCACTCTGTAGTTTCTGATCCTTTTGAATGTCATAAGATGATTTAGATTACAGTTGCTTGTTATGTGGAATGATTGATTTTCAATAATTTAATCTAGATCTGAAAATTTATTTTTCTCCTTCAACTTTTCCAGGCTTCTTTTTTTGCTAGATGAATTGACTGGCATGTCATTTTATTGTGGATAGAGTGCTATGGAGTATAGGTAGGAAACACCAGTGGTAAAGTTTGAGAAGCAGAAAGAACATGGCTCCAGCTCGCAAGGCTGAGGATAAGGCGGCGGTGGATGCAGCTGCATGGATGTTCAATGTTGTTACATCTGTTGGAATTATCATTGTAAACAAAGCTTTGATGGCCACTCATGGCTTCAGTTTTGGTAAATAAGTTCCCTTTTCAATTTCTTAATGACATCTCTGTTATTAGTCTACTATTCCGTTTCCCAGGTTATGACCATTTTATAATGTTAATTTCTTATATTTTAATGCATTTTGTCTATCATCATTTGCAGCTACAACATTAACAGGCATGCACTTCGCTACCACAACTTTAATGACAATCATACTAAAGATGCTGGGATTTGTCCAGCCTTCTCATTTACCCTTGCCAGAACTCTTAAAATTTGTTGTCTTTGCCAACTTCTCTATTGTTGGAATGAATATTAGTTTAATGTGGAACTCAGTTGGATTTTATCAAGTGAGTTGGGCTTAGCTTTAACTATTGGCTTGTTCATTAATGCGTTCAGAAGTTATATCCACTTTTTAACCATTGGCAGATTGCAAAGTTAAGTATGATCCCTGTATCATGCCTGTTGGAAGTTGTTCTCGACAAGATTCGGTATTCAAGAGACACGAAACTGAGCATAGGTGTTGTTCTTTTGGGTGTTGGTGTTTGCACTGTTACTGATGTGAGTGTTAACGCTAGAGGATTCATTGCTGCCTTCATTGCAGTGTGGAGCACTTCTATGCAACAATATGTACGTATGACATTTCCCTATGTGCCATTTTATTTGCTTCCAAATTTAAGTAGCACTGTAATCTCACAAATATATGCTATTTCTCTAAGATGCATGCACAACTTATTTCAGACTAATGTTTATTCTTCTGTGTAACTCACTATACCTTAATTTGAATTGTATCTTTTTAGTTTGTACCTGGTACTGATGAATTCTTAAACTTTTTATATGCAGTATGTTCATTATCTTCAAAGGAAGTATTCTCTAAGTTCTTTCAACCTATTGGCACATACAGCACCTGCACAAGCCGCATCACTACTGTTATTAGGACCTTTTCTAGATTTTTGGTTGACAAACGCAAGAGTTGACAAATATGACTATAAGACTGCCTCGTCGGTAAGTTGTGGATGATGGAAAAATGTTCATGTTGTTAAATTTGGGCTTATGCTAGGCTTCTGAAAGACTTCTTATACATAGAATTACAACAACAGAGAAGCTCTTTCTCTGTTAACGTTGGTTGGCTATGTGGATCAAATTAATCCATCATGTCTATAAAAATCCTATTTTTCAAAGAGATCATTTAGATCTAAATCCATTTTGTTGGTTTCACTTTGGGTTTTACATGGTGGTTTTGTAACTCTAATTATTGGGCTATCATCCATCTGATCACTCTTATAACAGGGTCCTCCACTATCTTCATCTCACATGTCTAAGTCATCTTAGGCATTATTCTTCCATCCTTCTGTCAATAGTTGTCACTCCTACTTTATCTCTAATATTAATTTTTTATCTCAAGTTTTTTTTTTTCTGTGACCACTCCTACGTAGCTACATTCTTATCTCTTCCATATTTCTGCTTTTGCACCTTTGACCTCTAGAAGTTAATATGTTTAGCATTTAGCATATATGATATGACTTTCATAAACAGATCAATCACATTTCATCAATAGCTTACAACTTTTGAGGGGAAAATCAACAAAATTTGATACACTAGTGCAAGAGTGAAACAAATTTTTGTGGAACAAATTTGTATAGGGTCCAAATTGAAGAACCTAATTTAGGTGTTGACTCACTAGTATTTACTTTGTTTAATTGAAATGTAGATGAACATGATAAACAATAAGAGCTCATGCATGACATTTTTTACTTTTGTTGTTTGATACACTGACACTTTTACCGAATTGCTGAATCATCTTTGTCTTGGTTTTGGCAGATATTCATATTTCTGTCATGCACCATTGCAGTTGGTACCAACCTAAGCCAATTTATCTGCATCGGCAGATTCACTGCTGTTTCCTTTCAAGTACTGGGACATATGAAGACAATACTTGTTTTAATCATGGGGTTCTTTTTCTTTGGTAAAGAGAATCTCAATCTCCAAGTGGTTTTTGGAATGTTTATAGCTATAGTTGGAATGATTTGGTATGGCAATGCCTCATCCAAACCTGGTGGAAAGGAGCGCCGGGGCCATTCTCTTCCTACCAACAAAACAGAAACATGATAGTTTAAACAACATTCACTAATTTTTGTTGTTTTCAAGTGGGGTGCATTATTTGCCAAAGTTGAGCATACGAAGATAGCTGATTCTAGGAAAGTGTTATAATTATTTTAAATTAAACCTCATTGGTTCCTAATTATTTTCAACCACATTTTGTAATTCATAAAATTTTATCTCTTTGTATTCTTAGGGCCATTTGATATTTCCTTATAGATCTAGCTTCCCAGCAAAAAAATTCATCTTTGGAAAAATAGATGAATATATTATATTCTTTGTTGACTCCTTTTTCGAAACTTGTACTGTACTTTAACAGTGTGCCGTTGAAATTGATTCAGTCATTCATGTGTGAAACACATTAAGGCATACAAGCTTTTAGTATTCTTCTCACATCTTTGATGTTTGGTAGAGATGTCTTTAATCCTTAAATAAGAGTATTTGCCTGCTTAAATATCTCGTTTCGTTTTGGTGGATTTACCAAATCCAATGTAGTCATAAGATTTTCCTTATCTATACTACCAAGAGGAGATTGTTCTATTTTGCTATATTTATTTAAACATTTAAAGCTTAATTAACTTAATCACCATCATAATATACACCCCTTTTGGTTTTAGTCCCTAAAAAAGAAATCTTGATTATTTTGGTCATTGATAATATTTTTAATTGGATTTTAGTCACTATTACTATTTAGAAATTACATTTGAAAATGATATTGAAAAATGTTTGGCTGCTTAAACAGAAGGGATAGGGACTTAAGAATAATTTAGATGGAAGCTTGATTGTGTGTGCATATTATATATTGTTGTATTTTTTGGGATATTGTAGGTATTTCTTATAAACATGCAATAACAATTGTCTGTTATGAAGGTGAGAAACCTGGAAAATTTGTAGAAGGGTATTATAATAGATATTTTATGAAAAATGTTATTCAAATGAGAGATACGTTACAGAAGGATAAAGAATGTCACCAAAATTTTCATCATCGCCAACACCAGCAAGGACTATTAGAGTCTCAAGGCAACAACAAAAGTTGGGCAATGAGCGTTCGATTGAACAAGTTTATGTATGGAGTGTTACACATTAAGACTAGATTTTAACTTTATGGTCATTAATTGTTTAGGACACAATTGATGAGATAAAAGTGGTGTCATAATGTTGAATTCTGACAACATATGAAGATGGGAGAAATGTTTTTTTGTATGTAGTGGATTCTCTTGCTTTTTTATGGAAATTTCAAATATAGTGATTTTTTTATAATTGCCAATTCCGAAGAATTTTGCTATAACAACATCCTCCTATTATGTATTTTGCGATTTAGAGGAATGTGTAGTTTAACGAGTGATTTATTATCATGGATTTCGACCCTTTATCTCTTCTTATTGTTGGTGAGGGTGAGAAAAAAAAAGAAATTGTAAAATGTAATCCATAATAATACAATTTCATATCTTTAAGTTTATTTATATGGATTTATATCAAATCTAAATTCATATTTTTAGATTTTAAATCCAATCTACTTAATTGTATTCGATTTCAATTTATATTGAACATTATCTAGATTTGAAAATAAAAAATGAAAGCGCATCTAAGTTAAGTCAAGGTGAGGGTCATGTCAAACTACATCAGTTTAGATTCAAGGTCTACTAGAGTCGAGTCGAGCTAAAAGTTTAGCTAAGTCGACTTATGTTGAAGGTTAAGTCAAGTTTTCTTGGGTAGTAGGTCAAGTCGAGTTGGCTCGAACTCAAGAATTGAGTCAAGTCAATCACGGTCGAGGGTCAAGTTGAGTTAACTGAGGCCAAAAGTCAAGTTGAATAGTTCAGGCCAAAGGTCAAGGAGAATCAGTATGGATTAGAGGCTGAGCAAAATTAATATGGGCCAAAGATTAAGTCGAGTCAATCAAGGACTGAAGGTAGGTCCAAGTTGGTCGATACTGAAGGTTGAGCCATGTCAACTCAAGTAGTAGATCAAGCTGAATCAACTAAGGTTAAGTCTAGTTAGATCTGGACAATGTTGAGGTGAGACAACCCAAACACAAGTCAAGTTAAGTGAACTAAATCAAGACCTATGTTGAGTCAAGTCAAAGTTGGCTCAAGTCAGTTTAATCTATGTCGAATGAATCTAATAATAAGATAATGAGATTGATTTCATTGGATTTGATTAATTAACCAAGTGAATTCAATCTATATTGAATATAAATTTTATCTAAATTAGTTTGTATTAGAAAACTTTAAATTTTATTGATTTAGTTAAAATATATCTAAATTATAAATCTAATCTATTTCGATTGAATTTAGATTAAATTTAAAAAATATAATCCATGAGTACCCTTCTTTTGGTCTTCCTTTGTTGCTTTTGAATCATTCTTCTATTATGTCACCATATCCACGAGACTATGCCCCTAGTGCAACTATCTTCTTCAACTATCTTTCATTTTTGTACAATTCACCTTTGTTTCACCTCCTCAATTTGGGAAACATAAGCATTGATTTCATTTTGTTTTACTTCTTTATCCTAAACAAAAATTTGCACCAACTATTGGACGTGAAAAAACATATAAAAGTGAAAAAACTTGAATGTAAATATACTTCGTCTTATCATTACTCAAAAATCAAAATACTTTTAACGTTCTTTTTTTTTATCAATAAATATTAGTTTTGTTAAACGATATATTTCTTATTGTGATATCTGTGTTATTATAAAGGAGTTTTTTCATGTACTTAAATCTTTATATTAATTTTAAGAACTTTTTTCATGTAGCATATAAACCATATCAAGACCGTAGAATTTCGTAGATTATATTATAAATATTTTGTTAATAATTACCCATAATCAATTTTATATTTAATATAATTAATTATATTGCTAATTATTTTTGGATATTATAACTTTTACTATGATAAACTAAGTTGTGAAATAATAAATAAAAATAAAATATTAATAACAAATAAATATTTTTACATAATAACTTCACTCTTATCCCTCTTATCTCAAATCTATTTTCACTCTTATCCCCCTGTCTAAACAACTTCATTCTTTTCCATTTCTCCCTCTAATTTAAACAACATAAAAGTAACGGAATGGTCAATTAAGTAAATAACATGCTTTCCAAATTGGAGGAAGAGAAAAAAATAGTGCTTGTAATATAAGTTAAAAAAATTAAAATTTACTTATTTATTTACGTTTATTTCATTTAACTGTCATTCCACAAAATAACTTCATAATAAATTCACTTTCTACTCTTATTTGTTTTAAGTTCACTTTTAGCTATATCTTTCCTGTTTATGCACTTCGTTGGCACAATTCAAGTTCAATAAAATCAATCTCAACACCATGAAACAGATAAAGCAGAAAAAAATATTGAAACCACTGCACTAAACAACCAGTAGAAAACTCAATTTGCTTCGATAACGAATATCAATCCTCATAGCAAAAATGTAACTGCTTAACGCTTCTTAGAGACACCAACAGTTTTACCCCTGCGACCAGTTGTCTTGGTATGCTGACCTCGAACACGAAGACCCCAGTAGTGCCTCAAACCACGGTGATTTCTGCATAATAGTAAGAATATCTCATGTCATGGTAAAACTATTTGTGTAGAAGAACAATAACACCAGAATATTGTCCAAGTTTAATAGGTTATCTTACAACAGCCACAAAAAAATTATCAATTAGACAGTACATGAGTTATTAGTGATAGCTAGTAACAATCAGAAAACTACTTTTTAAATACTTTCTTTACAGTATATATCCAGTCCTAGACTATAAGAATCATTCTTCACTGTCAAAAAGGTAGGCAAACAGTTAAAAAATCAAGAAAAGAAGAAGACGATCAACAGCATAAATCCAAATTAAAATGGGACAAATAGAAATCCATCAGAATGCTTCATCACATAATAATTAGAAAATGATTCATTCACAGACATCATCAAGCAGATGATTTTTGAGCCTCTTGAGCTTATCTTCATGTTCAACTTATACACGTTAGGGATAGATCTGTAATCGTCAACAAGGCTTTGTCTACACAGGCTTGTTTTGAACAGAATGAGCATCACTCCACACTAATGAGTACAACGGTAACCTTCATCGATATCAAATGGCTAGAACTATACTACAAACCATCAATCCCAACCTAATAGAATAAGAAATCACCCCTTTTTAATAGAAAGACTTCCTCAACCAAGGTTAAAAAATTCACCTGATTTTCTTCAACCGCTCCAAATCATCCCTCAACTTCATATCCAGTGCATTTGAAACCACCTGAGAATACTTCCCATCCTTGTAGTCCTTCTTTCTATTCAAAAACCAATCCGGGACCTTGAATTGCCTTGGGTTGGCAACCACAGTCATAAGGTTATCTAACTCGGCAGCACTCAATTCACCAGCCCTTAAAACAAACAACCAAAATTCATTAAAATCAAAATCCAACTAAAAAGTGAAATTAACAGAGCACATCCCAATAAAAACATCATCAAATTAAAGAAGAAACAAAAATTATGTCAATAAAGAAAATCATAACAAAGCTTTGTAACCATCATAGGTTCTCGTTCTAATTATCATAAAAGAACAACACCAAAAGCAATTAAAGACTGGCATCTAACTTTTGTAACTAATGGTATAACTGTCCGGTCAACCACAACCGGAAATCACCAAGCTGGTGACAAATCGCGAGCCTGGATGATCAACCAAACGTCCCGATTTCAAGTCACTAAGCCTGGAAGATTACCTAACAGACTCGATAGTAGCTCATCATACCTAATGCAGGACGACAAGATAACCGGGTGGTTATCTGACAAATCAAGCGGGAGTTCATCAGATCGACCAGTCTGAATTATCTACATGTGGGCAATTATCTACATGTGGGCTATAGTTAAGCCAACCTAGATCAAGAGTCCATCAATAAATCTATAAAAGTTTAAGGTAAGAAATAGATTACACATTAATTACAGCATTCATTGTTATCGGTCTAATTTGATCTATTTTGACATCCGGAGCGGTTTGGACACGCATGGCGCACGGAAGACCCCTCATCGAACAATACTTTGACTTTGGATGACACATAGACAGTTGACCTTGACCCTGCTCGAACGAGAATAATATAACTGACAAACCCTTTTCAGGATCCAACCCAAATGAAAGGCTAAACATGAAATCTACTTTCTGCATATCATATGCAGCAAATTCTCAAATTGACCCCTTACATGTAAAACAGCCAAATTGCAGGATCATAACTTAAGAATTGGGTGTTATACAAATGCACCTCTCTATGAATCATACTAACATAACATAAAATTTAATTCCAAGGTTTAAGTCATAGAAATAAAAAATTATTTTTCTTATCTTAAATCTTCCTCCCGAAAAAATTCTTACAAAAATATTAAAACGAAATCTTGGTCTGTATACATGCAACACATGTTGAATCTGATCCCTATGCGTGAAAGTTATTCAATAAGATTTTACGAATATATAAAGTATAAAAAGAAAATGGCTTCATGAAACCGAACCTCTTGTTCATGTCGACATCGGCTTTTTTGCAGACAATGTTAGCGAATCGTCTGCCAATACCTTTGATAGAGGTAAGAGCGAACATTATGTTCTGCTTACCATCTACGTTCGTGTTCAGCACACGCAGAATGTGCTGGAAATCCTCGTTTGCCACCAGAGACTGCAATCAAGACCATATCAAAACTCAATTCTCCAAACACAGCCAAAGAAAACATTTTTGAAATTGCAAAAAGAGAAAAACCCATGTTTTGAAATTGCAAAAAGATGGGAACGGTACCATTTTCTTCGGTGAAGGGGATTTGTATATAAGGTTTCCGTTCCGTGCTCTCCCTGTTATTGTTGCTCTCATCACTCAATTTTATTCACTAGGGTTTTCATAGCAGAGCATAGAGAGAAAAGGTGCAATGACCATTTTGCTCATGAAACGCTATTTTTTTTAAATTAATATTTTGGTTCTATATCTCAAAAGGAATTAATTGAGTTGAAAATATTATATGTTAAAATTTTATTTTATTGGTATCAAAATCTGAACTATATTTTATTTTAAAAATGTTTAAGTGTTAAAATTAAATGCAATTTTAAAATAAATAGTTATTTAAATTTTAATATGTAACAACATACTTAAATTTTTCACATGTAACTTTAATGTCAATGTAATTTATGTTAATGTAATGTAATGAAAAAAATCACGTTAACTTGTTTTTTAAAAGGTAAGTGAAAAATAAATTTAAAAATAAAAAATTCAAATGTTAAAACTAAATTACTAAGTAAACTAAAAATAAAAATAAACTTAATCAAGGATTTAGCCTTTACAATTTAAGATTAATCTCGTTTTTTATCTTTTTTTTTAATTTAGAAAAAATATTTGTTTACTGGATTGAAAACGTGTTTTAACCCATCAAATTGAATGTTTAGAAGTTATAGAAGGTGTTTTGTGGGTAAAAAACCTTCTACACGTTTTGCTCTCTAACTTGATTCTCTATCAATTTGTTTCATCTCACCAAAGCACTCATTTGAAGTTGGAGCAAATATTACATTAGTTGCAACACCAATTTACATTCACCTTCTCATTTTTTGTTTTGTTTTATAAGATAAATATATTAACCCAAATTGAAATTTATAATCACAATTCCCTCTTTTAGAAGTATAGGCAATTAGAAGGTTGTGAACATAATAAAATAATATGTATAAAATATTAAAAATGTAATTTTTCATAATAAATACTTTTTTTCTCAAATATTTGTAAATTTTATTTATGGTCCTTGTTATGTAGTAAGGATATTTATGTAAGATATTTTAGACAGTTAAGATATTTATCAAAGCCACTCACCACATTTTTAGGTAAGGTGGTTATTTTTATTTTGCTTATAAATACAGTGACAAGATCAAAGTCCAGGTACGTTCTCTTTATGCTCTAGAGATCCTAAATAATATTTCAGAGCAGTATCCAATTACTCTCTTGAGAGCTTCAGCTCCATAACTCACATCTGACTTGAGCGTCGGAGTATCTTTGCAGGTACCTCCCCCTCCTTTGGCGAGTATGAACAACGACAACGAGTGGAGAAAAGCGCGCGTCCCGGACAACCAGCAAGCAACCCAGACAGCCAAGAACAACAAAGACACACAGGAAAATGTACACCGAAACATTTTGGCGCCCACCGTGGGGCCGAGTGCTAACCCAAAGAAGCCACAAGAGGAGCCTCGGCCTTGACGAATCCCTTCTCCAAATAAAGCTACTGCCGCATCACCACCAGGAATCTCCTCCGCGAGCAGTTAACGCCACCGCGAACACCTCTGCGAAGATCAAAGCCACAAATCTGTACCTGAACTACAGGTCCACCATCCATCTTCACCTGAACCACTGAAACGCAATAATTCAAGACACAAAGATCAAACCCAACCTCTGAAAACTCGATTCGCCCATCCTAGTTCAATCTTTGAACAACGTCGTCGTGAAATCATGCCTTCTTCATGGCAATCTGCACCCAAATTGTGATTAGGGACCACCATTTTCTCAATGCAACAGAACTCCAAATCGTGCAGCCATGGAACCCTTAGACGCGAGTTCTCCATCGCGCATCTTCACAGCACATCACCATCGTCAATCTTCCTACACATGCAATCCAAAAACATGCAACCATTTTCTCCAGGGAACCCTTGTGTCTTCTCCTTCTGCAAACAAAAGCCACGCAAGACCACAATTCCTAATTTCCCAAATTCCCAATTACATCAGAAATCGGAGAAGAACAGGAACCCTAAACCCAAGCTCCATGTCGCCGCCGTCTTTGCCAATCACAGCGTCGCTGCCCTCGCCATCTGCAAGCATTCAAAATTGCGAGCTCTTCACACATGAATCGAAAACCCCAAGATCAGAGTCGAGACTGAGAACAGAAAAACCCCAAACCGGGCTCTGTCCAGACCACGCATCACCGTCGTGATTCAAGAGCCACTGTCGCGCTCTTATCCTCTCCGGTATCGCAGCGGTGGCACCACCTCCGTCATGTCCAAACTCCATCAGGTGCGGCTCAAGCGACAACCACATCAGGGCCATCGCCATCAAAATGCCACTGCAAAGCCGCCAGTTCATCCCAAGCCTGGGGACTCCATTGTCTTCGATCACCTCGGATCGCGGCAGCCTCAGGATCAGCCGTTCCGCAATAGGGCTGATTCTAGGGTTTTTTGGGCAAAAAGGATTCTAGGGAGACCTATTCTCCACGTCTTCCGCAACCCTCGCGTAATCCACGCGTCATTCAGTTCTGCCTCCACGTCATCCAACCCAATTTCTATTCCCCAAACTTCAAACGCCAGACGACCGTTCAACATTTGTACGAGCGTTAAACAAAATGTGTGTCGAACGTTCAAACAGCTCAGCCTCGCGTACGACAGTAACGTTCGTTCTGCCGGCCTCAACGTTCGATCACTAGATTTCTCTGACGTTCGACCTCACGTGCTACTCGATCGCTCAACAACTCATGTATACGAGCGTTCAAGCCATCGGCCGTTCGGCCTCGACCATTGGATACGAACGCTCGACAATCATTACGCGAACGAGCGTCTAAACAGTCGCTCGTTCGTCCTCGACACTCGGATTCGAACGCTCGACGGTCGGGGTGTACGAGCGTCCAAACACCCGGGCGTTCGGCCTCGCCTTAGAATTCGCACGCTCGACAATCACTGCGTGCGAGCCTCATTACTGTCGGATGTTCGGCCTCGAAGATGTTCGACCATATTTCAACACGAGCGCTCGTCAACACATGTCAACGAGCGTTCACTCGTCAAACCCATGTCAACGAGCGTTCAAACACTGCTCGACAATCCCTTGGTACGAGCGTCCAAGCTGTCTGCCGTTCGGCCTCAAAGGTTTTTGCCCTTTCGGTTTCGAGGACGCTCGACATTCAATGACTACATACACTCCTCGACGCCTGTCACGTTCGTTATCTCGGCCTCTGTGTGTTCGGCCATTAGATTTCTCGGACGTTCGTCATTTCGCTCATCATTGACGTTCGGTTCCAAGCGTTCGGCCTAGGCCGTTCCTCACTTCGTTCGGCCATGCTCTTGTTCGGCCTCTGTGCGTTCGGCCATTAGATTTCTCGGACGTTCGTAATTTCGCTCATCAATGCCGTTCGGCCTCGCCCATCGATTCGAACGCTTGACAGTAGCTGTGTACGAGCGTCGTAGCATTCAAGCGCCACGGTCGTTCGACATTTGTTCTGACACATCGAGGACATTCGATCTCTACCGTCCGGCCAAACTTCAACACGAGCACTTCAGCGTTCGAGCACCACTGTCGTTCGAACACCGCTCGACATTCCATATCCACGGGCGTTAAGAAAACCGCTCGCCAAGCAATGGGACGAACGTTTAAACCATCCCCGACGTTCGTCCACTCGGTCACCAACATTCGTTCGCTCCGTCACCAACGTTCGGCCATCCATGGTGATGAACGGGTCGCACCGCTCACAAAAGTTGATTGCACGAAATTAATGCAGTATAGACTAGGAAGTGACTCCTAGGTCGTCTCTCAAGGACCAATATTTGTGGTTCGGTCTTAGATTTAACACGAAGTGGGGGGGGTTTTGTGGATGTTTTTGACACGGAAAATAAAATTAGAAACTGGAATTAAAAGCGTTGAAATAAATTTTAAAACAATAAAACCTGAACGATAAAAGACGGTAGAAATAGAAAAGGTTGAAAATAAAATGAACGATAAAATGCAATGATAGAATTTAACAGTTTAGAAATAAAAGAGACAACAAAAATAAAACACTTAACTGAAAATAAAATTTATCATGCATTCAACACTTCAATTAAAATTCAACACTTGGAAAGAAAATGAAAATGAAAAGGAAATGAGCAACCGTGAAACACTTCTATTACTCTACACGTTTCAGAAATAAAATTTTACATTTGTGCACTAGAAATGAAAATGGAGAGAGTTATTTGAAAGAGGAAGAGGCAAGAGCCTCCTCCAGGCAGTGGCTTCTATCCTAAACTACACTAAGATCTCCTTCCTAAACTCTAATGCTCACACTAAAATCTACTGTCCCTTCTCTGCTGCTGCCTTCCATTTTATAGCAACAATTCTGAACATCCTCCTATTTCCCGTTTTGTTTTGTCTCCCCCGTGACTTGTTAACCAATATTCACCAACTCCTTGCATGTATGAAAATAGGTGGGACCCTCTCCAAATTACTTGTTTGTTTGTAGCTGCTGGATGGAAGTTTTCATGGCCGTGACCATCTGCTGGATGTGGCTGGACCGTGAAGGTAGCTTCAGCTGCTGTCATGGCTTTGCTGGATGTGCTCTCTCAAAGACTAACATGTATTTTCTCTTCTAAAATAAAGATCACCGTGAGCACCTCCTGGATGTGGCAGCAGCAGTTCCCAATCACCGTGCCATTCTTCTACCCCTTTGGGTGGCTAATCCAAGCTACATGCTGCCTCTTTTCAATCACGTTGCAGCTGCTCTCTCTTTTCAACCGTTGCTCTTCTTTCACACGTCCATCATTTTCCAAAACAATTTGCAAGTGGCGGCTGCTATTATCTTCTCATTGCCAAGCACGGCTTCATTCTCTTTGCTGCTGGATTCCAACTTTCTCCCTTCATTCTTCCAATGGCTGGACAAACTCTTTATGGACTTCACCTTCTTCCAGGGCCGTGAAATTCTTTTCCAATTGAAGACCTTGCTGCAACGTGCCTATGATGTGTGCTTCCACCAACACTCAAAAAAAATATCCTAAAGCTTCTCTTTTATTCCATGTGGGCCGTCACACCTTTCACAAATAGTGGCCCCCTTTTGATTCAAAAATATGTAGTTTGCTACATGCATGGCCGTGTAACTCCTATCTTCAAAGCCATGAGTTCATTTCAATGTGGCCCCTCCATTCATGTGTCATGCTTTTCAATTGAAAACAATATTCTTTTCTCTTAGTGGCAGCCCCCACTTTTTGTCCATATGCATGTTACATTATAGATTTGGAACGTGCATTCACTTCCTTCAACGTGTTTAATGTAAGTTTTTCCAAATCATCAACTAAGTGCCTCTCAACAAAACCGTGAGTGGTGGTGGCCCATTAACACCTTGAATAATTTTCTTCATTCAACTTTTGTTACAAGAAAAGAGGACCGCGTGAGATGCATTGTATAATGCTTCTTAAAATTAAATGAAGGATTTGCTTCCCTTTTCACGTGAAGGCCAATTGGAGCATTATCATTCTTGTTTGGTTTTTCAATTGTGGCCACTTCCCTCTTCTTCTTTACGTGTGTTGGGAGTCAAAAATTTGCTTATAGAGAAAAGAAATGAGGATGTGCTTCATCATTAACGTGTTGCTTCTCTCCAATTTAATCAACATTGTGTGCAAAATGAATATCCTTCCAAATGTCCCAAATTGTATTTCCAATATTTTTCCTGCAATTACTAATGCAAATAATTAGCTCAGATGATTCAAATTAATCAAAATTAGAATTTCTGGTCAAGTTAAGCACAATTAGCAAAACGGGATAATACTGGACATTATAACACAATTCCCTAATTAAATCTAGTACAATAAACTAAATGGAGTGAATGAAATATCGACTCATCAAAATAGACCACACTTAGTCTTTTGCACTCCTGGGCAAAATTAAGACTCAAATCAGGGAATGGTTCAACGGACTTTTAGGAACAATGACACAAAACTCAGCAGACAGAAAAATAAAAACTCGCAAGAAAGCAAACAGAATTTACATAGTTCTCAAGAATTCTAGACAGATAAAAGAAGTAGACAATATCCAACACAAAATCACAGAACAGATACTTACAGAAATCATCCAAGCAATTCACAGTATGGAAAAATAATTAATCAGCTCAAGAGGTGATTTAAAAATAACATAACCTTACGGAGGCACTAACAGT
Organism: Vigna nakashimae; assembly: GCA_034642375.1. Lineage (NCBI taxonomy): Eukaryota > Viridiplantae > Streptophyta > Magnoliopsida > Fabales > Fabaceae > Vigna > Vigna nakashimae. The sequence goes on from CM067768.1 coordinate 22,338,733, forward strand.
GTTTCTCTCAAGTGTCTAGGGTAAAGAATTTTCAACTCGATGCACTCAAGAAAGCAAACACAAGTAGACTTGGCAAACTTCTAATATCAACACTTAAAACATATGCATGTTCAGATTAAAAGGTCTTTTCTGGGTTGTAATGGGGCCAAGGACATGGGAGGATAATTTTGGATAAGTAGCTATAGCCCAAAAGAAATAGAGGAGCATTGGGAAAAAGTGTAAACACAGTGAAATCTCACCCAAACCTCTAATTCAATCCTCTTCTCGACTCCATTATTCACAAAATTATTTTTCATTTTTCTCTTTTTCTCATCTTCATTTTTTTTCATCCTGTCTCTTTTCTTTTTTTCTCTTTATCACGCAACAGGATATAATTCATATTTTCAAAACAAGATGAGGAACCAACTAGCCAATTCATCAGAATTCCCAAGGAGACCACACTTATTCACAAAACATTTTTATAGCTCCAGACTTTCCCAAGGTTAAGGTAATCATTGTTTTTCACTTAGGTTCAGTGTATGAGCTTCAATCACAAGGAAATAAATACAGTATAGGCTCAAAGGGGTTTCAAAGGATAATAGCAGGGTAGGCTTATTTGGCTAAAGAGGCTCAACAAATAAAATGCCTTTATCACTTCCAAAAAAAATGCATATAATTCAAGTATATCAAAAAGAATCAAGCCAAGGCATATGTGCAAGAAATCAAGAGTCATATCACACAAGAAAGAACATTAAGTGGCTCAAATCTCACACAGGGTGTTTGTCACAATCAAATCAACCTCTCAAACGCATAATCATCTTTCCAAGCAGAGAAAAACAAGGATTTCAAACTAAGTATCAATGAAGTGAAAGAAAAATCTACAACTTAAACATCATCCAGAAATCAAAAGAAAAATGTAAAATTTATTGCACACAAAACACACTAAAAACCACTTAAAACAGAAAAAAATTTAACACTCAAAAACAAAAAATTTAACACACAAAATACAAACTTAACAGAAACTAACAGAAAATCAAAATTTCTCCCCAGTAGACCACACTTACATCACACAATGTCCTCAGTGTGTTTCAATCATCAGATGATCAATTTCAGAGCAGTCAAATAATATAGACAAGTGCAGTAAAAAGTTAGGAAAAATGGGAAGAAATTTTTCAGTAACATCCATCAGTAGATGTTATCAGTGACATCCATCAGCAGATGTCTAAAACATCAAGCACCCATCAGTAGATGCTAATAATTTTTATTATATTTTTTTTTCATTTTATTATTTTTATTATTTTATTATTATTATTTTTTTTTTTTTTTGAAAAAGGAGAAGACCGGTACTGTGGCAACAGTTTCGATGGCAATGACCGAAACTGTTGCTACAGTGGCAGAATTTTGGCTATAAATGAGCCAATCTCAACGCCTGAGTGGCATTTCCTGACTTCCCACTCTCTCTCTGCTCCTGTCTTCTCTCTGCTCCTCTCTCTTCTCTACTTCTCTCTCCTCTCCTCTGAGCGTCTGGAGCCTGCGCGGAGCCTCTGCCACCGCGCCTTCTGAAGAGTTTGAGATCAGCCAGGAGCTCCTCTGCCAGCCTACTACTCCAGGTAAGTCATCTGCACCTAGATCTACCTTTCTTTCAGCTTTCATTTCCTTTCTCTGCTTTCCAGTCTTTCCCTTTCAGTATTTCCTTTATTTTTCATCTCTGCCCTGCTCTCTTTACTGCTTTCCATCTTCTTTCTGCTATGATCTCTTGCCTGCTCTCCCTCTTTTCCATTTTTTTATTTTTATTATTTTTTTTTTTTTTGAAACTGAAAACACTTAAACACATAAATCACAACTGTCTAAAAACTTAAGGGGTATATCGGCTGGAAACCAGACGTTAATCTCCCTTCGATTGAAGGTATTGCAGAGACAATCGGGTAGAACAACGCCACGTACCCCACTTAAAAATAAAACACAGAAACTGAATATACATGAACAATATGGACAAGGACAACTGGACGTAGATCCGTTTAGGACCCTTTTAAAAGGACCGTGAAACAGATCTGAGACCAAACACAGAAATATCAAAGACTGACAGGACAAAATAAATTTAACGGGAAACAAGAACAAATAAAGAAAACACAGAACTAATCTAAATTTTTTTTTTTTTTTTTATGTTTTGTTTTTTTTTTATTTTTATGTTTTGTTTTTTTCTTTTTTATGTTTTAGAATATTTCAAGAGAAATGATGACGAGTGAGATGGAATCAGAGAGATACACTAGTCAGCGATGGCGTCCTACAGATGATCAGATCAATATGATGACCAAAATCTACAACTATGGGGTCACACACCCAAGCCGAGCGCAAGTCGTCGAGATCGCGTCTCGACTAAGGACCTTCGCAGATGCCACCGAATATAACGTGCACTGCTGGTTTAACAATCATGGCAATCGGGTCAGGCGCTGGCAAGCGGAGATAGACCCCACAGGCACTCTCTTTTCACAACTGCCGCTGTATATGTACGGTAAGAGCTCTGATCACACCTCCATTGAATTTTCCATTCCTCTTCTATTATTAACACAAGTTTTTTTATTTTTTATTTTTTATATTTTTTATTTTTTTGTTTGAAAGAAAACAACTGGGTGATAATGAGGGCACCGAGGCTGCTGGATTTGTTTCCAGTTCCGATCATTATCGATGACGACAGAAATGAACGAGAAATTCCTCCACCAAAGCCTCCGCTCGTGACTTTTCGAACCAGAGCTCCCTCAACGGAGCTCTCCCTTAGACCACCACAACCAGCTCGAGAGTTCTTTCATTTTTAATGTTTTAGGTTTTTTTATTTTTTTATTTTTTATGTTTTTGTTGTTTTTATTCAGGTCTGTAATATTAACGATCACAAATGATCGAACCCCGAACATCATTATTACGCTTATGTTTGTTTTTTTTTTTTTTTTTTTTTTTATTTGTTGGACTGTAATCCTAAACGATCACTAATGATCGACTACTGCCCTTACTATCTTATTATGTTTTGTTTTTTTTTTATTATTATCTATAATTAACAGAGTAAGACAGCATGTTATCGGTGAACTTGGTTATTTCAATAAAAGCACTCAGAAAGTTTCAGCTCAAATTACACCTATCTGCCTTTTACTACAATTTTGCTCTCTGTTGATTTTTTTATGTTTTAACAAAAACTAAATAAATAAATAAAAATAGAACACATATTAACGAAACAAAATACCAAATAACGAACACAAAATATCAAAGCAGAAAGAACACAAATGTCAAAAACAGCAGACAAAACATATATTTACAAAACATACATTAACAAAATAACATACTTGAAACACAACACAAATTTTTATTTTTATTTTTATTTTTATTTTTATTTTTTTTTTCTTTTTAGTACAAACACTAAAAATCACGAAGCAAATAAAACACAGAACACATTTTTTTTAAATTGTTTTTTTTTTTAAATAATAATAATAATTCGAAAACTAAAAAGAAAAGGAAAAACAAACTTAAAAGAAAAACAAAAATCAGAATCTCCCCCAAGACCACACTTAAACTACACTGTCCTAAACGTGTTCTAAGCATAAGATCATCAGTTAAAACACTGAACAGATAAAGGACAAATGCAATAAAAGTAGGAAAACGGGGAAGAAAGAAAAAGAAAACTCCCCTGGTCAGGGTGGCAGTTGCCAATTTTGGACTTGTAGGGAGAGGTTTTCCACTTCATGATCCAGCACGGAAGTTTTGAGGAGGAACTGCTTCATCCTCCAGATTTGATCTCGCAATGAAATGTCCTCCACCGCCGGATCTAAGCAGCAAATATTGTCACTGAGCAGATTCAGTAGGTGCCTTTTGATCTTCGAACTGTCAGTGTCAGCACCTTTGTTTTCCACTGTGGGTGTATGTTGATCAAATTTATACGTACCTCCTGCAACATGGTTAGTGCAATGTGGTTCCGCAGAAATTTCATGCAGGGGTATGACACCCAATTCTAGTGTAATAGGCTGAACCTCAGATAAATCCTCATAACATGAATCGGTTTCAAATGTAGAAATAATATCTTTAACAGGCTCAGATTCATGTTCAGAGGGAGAATTAAAAACATGCTCAGCAACAATATGATTACAAGCATACCTATCATCAGCATAATCTTTAATAACACAGTCAACAGAATAATCAATTTGCGGTATGCTTACCTCCACTTCCTTGAAGATTGGTAAAGTAGTGGAGGATGAAGGTGGTCTACCTGGTTCAGGATTACTGCTTACTTCTGCCGGGTCCCCAAAATTTTCATCAGTCTCCTCAGGTACAAGAGTGGCCATCTGCCTGATCTGATCACTCAGATTCTGTATGGCAGCTTGAGTTTCCTGCTGGAACTCCATGCTCTCTTGCTTGAACTGCATGTTCCCTTTCTGAAACTGAATGTTCTGCATTGTCATCTGCTCTAGTAACTCCTTTAATGTAGGTTCAGAAGTAGAAGGCTGAGGAGTTATTTGAATAGGAGAATCATACTGCTGACTCTCATATTGTGGAACTGGCTCCCAAAGAGAGCTCTCAGAAATTGGATGATGGAACATATTGTTCTCATCATAAAAATCAGCAGATTTAAAATCAAAGTAATATGCAGAATAAGAATCATAATCACAAACATTGGCAGAATAAGCATTATCCACAACATTAAAATAGGTAGACATGGAAAAATAAAAAGTGAAAACTAAAAACTAAAAATTACGAATCAGATAAAACAAAACACATTTATACATGCTACAAGCACACACAAGACAGAACATCAATAGTAAAAATTTTTAATTACTTTTTTTTTTTTTTAATTTTAAATCTTTTTTTTTAATAACAACTAAATACAGAACATAGCACAATTAAACACATATATACACAATATATATTAACACAGTAAAAATCTAAAACAAAAACCTGGATCTGAAGTGACAACGCTGCCAAAATTTGCTGAAGGTGTCGTTGTCGCCTACAGAAATATACAAGACAAAACACACAAAACAAACATATTAACAGAACAAAACTTTATACAACAAAAATCTAAAACCAAACCTCCATTGGTCCCCGGCAACGGCGCCATTTTGATGAACGGGTCGCACCGCTCACAAAAGTTGATTGCACGAAATTAATGCAGTATAGACTAGGAAGTGACTCCTAGGTCGTCTCTCAAGGACCAATATTTGTGGTTCGGTCTTAGATTTAACACGAAGTGGGGGGGGGGGGTTTTGTGGATGTTTTTGACACGGAAAATAAAATTAGAAACTGGAATTAAAAGCGTTGAAATAAAATTTAAAACAATAAAACCTGAACGATAAAAGACGGTAGAAATAGAAAAGGTTGAAAATAAAATGAACGATAAAATGCAATGATAGAATTTAACAGTTTAGAAATAAAAGAGACAACAAAAATAAAACACTTAACTGAAAATAAAATTTATCATGCATTCAACACTTCAATTAAAATTCAACACTTGGAAAGAAAATGAAAATGAAAAGGAAATGAGCAACCGTGAAACACTTCTATTATTCTACACGTTTCAGAAATAAAATTTTACATTTGTGCACTAGAAATGAAAATGGAGAGAGTTATTTGAAAGAGGAAGAGGCAAGAGCCTCCTCCAGGCAGTGGCTTCTATCCTAAACTACACTAAGATCTCCTTCCTAAACTCTAATGCTCACACTAAAATCTACTGTCCCTTCTCTGCTGCTGCCTTCCATTTTATAGCAACAATTCTGAACATCCTCCTATTTCCCGTTTTGTTTTGTCTCCCCCGTGACTTGTTAACCAATATTCACCAACTCCTTGCATGTATGAAAATAGGTGGGACCCTCTCCAAATTACTTGTTTGTTTGTAGCTGCTGGATGGAAGTTTTCATGGCCGTGACCATCTGCTGGATGTGGCTGGACCGTGAAGGTAGCTTCAGCTGCTGTCATGGCTTTGCTGGATGTGCTCTCTCAAAGACTAACATGTATTTTCTCTTCTAAAATAAAGATCACCGTGAGCACCTCCTGGATGTGGCAGCAGCAGTTCCCAATCACCGTGCCATTCTTCTACCCCTTTGGGTGGCTAATCCAAGCTACATGCTGCCTCTTTTCAATCACGTTGCAGCTGCTCTCTCTTTTCAACCGTTGCTCTTCTTTCACACGTCCATCATTTTCCAAAACAATTTGCAAGTGGCGGCTGCTATTATCTTCTCATTGCCAAGCACGGCTTCATTCTCTTTGCTGCTGGATTCCAACTTTCTCCCTTCATTCTTCCAATGGCTGGACAAACTCTTTATGGACTTCACCTTCTTCCAGGGCCGTGAAATTCTTTTCCAATTGAAGACCTTGCTGCAACGTGCCTATGATGTGTGCTTCCACCAACACTCAAAAAAAATATCCTAAAGCTTCTCTTTTATTCCATGTGGGCCGTCACACCTTTCACAAATAGTGGCCCCCTTTTGATTCAAAAATATGTAGTTTGCTACATGCATGGCCGTGTAACTCCTATCTTCAAAGCCATGAGTTCATTTCAATGTGGCCCCTCCATTCATGTGTCATGCTTTTCAATTGAAAACAATATTCTTTTCTCTTAGTGGCAGCCCCCACTTTTTGTCCATATGCATGTTACATTATAGATTTGGAACGTGCATTCACTTCCTTCAACGTGTTTAATGTAAGTTTTTCCAAATCATCAACTAAGTGCCTCTCAACAAAACCGTGAGTGGTGGTGGCCCATTAACACCTTGAATAATTTTCTTCATTCAACTTTTGTTACAAGAAAAGAGGACCGCGTGAGATGCATTGTATAATGCTTCTTAAAATTAAATGAAGGATTTGCTTCCCTTTTCACGTGAAGGCCAATTGGAGCATTATCATTCTTGTTTGGTTTTTCAATTGTGGCCACTTCCCTCTTCTTCTTTACGTGTGTTGGGAGTCAAAAATTTGCTTATAGAGAAAAGAAATGAGGATGTGCTTCATCATTAACGTGTTGCTTCTCTCCAATTTAATCAACATTGTGTGCAAAATGAATATCCTTCCAAATGTCCCAAATTGTATTTCCAATATTTTTCCTGCAATTACTAATGCAAATAATTAGCTCAGATGATTCAAATTAATCAAAATTAGAATTTCTGGTCAAGTTAAGCACAATTAGCAAAACGGGATAACACTGGACATTATAACACAATTCCCTAATTAAATCTAGTACAATAAACTAAATGGAGTGAATGAAATATCGACTCATCAATGGCCTCAACCATTCGGCAATTCGTTACAATAACGTTCGTCTTGAAACGTCCATTACTCAGCCTCACGTACATTCAGCCATTAGTTGCCTCAACAATTCGGCCGCCAGTCTCAATAGCGTTCGGCCAACCATTCTCTCCCGTGGACGTTCGGCATAGAGCGTTCGGAACTTCGCTCATCATCAATCGTTCGGTTCGTAGCGTTCGGCCTAGACCGTTCGTCAATTGGTTCGGTCTCTAGCGCTCGGCCTCGCGTACCATTGGAACGGTCGTCCATCCATGCGTACGAGCGTCCTTGCTGTTTGCCGTTCGACCTCGACATTTGGATCCGAACGCTCGACAAGTCATGTGACGAGCGTTCAAGCATCGCTCCCTACTATTCAACCACACATCTACACGAGCACTCAAAGCCTTGGGCCATTCGACCCCACTGATGATCAGCCAGTCGAACTCAAGAACGTTCCTCCGCTTGCCTCGGTTGTTCAGCTGTAAGTCTCAATGACGATCAGTCGCCTGGCCTCCACCCTTTCGCCTCAGTCGTTCGGCGATTTGCGTCTCAAGCATTCTACCATGCGATCCTATTGACGTTCGACCACCAGGTTTAAAACGCTCTATATTTTTATATATATTGTATATCTTACGCAGGTCACAGCGGTCAACCGAAAACCGGGCGTTCTAAGGAATTCACTCCATGTCCAGGAACGTTCTACGGGATACACTCCCACTGGTAGATGTTCGCCCTAGAACACCCAGGTACATTGAACAAAGGGACACACTCCCGCTGGTAGATGTTCGCCCTAGAACACCTAGGTACATTGAACAAAGGGACACACTCCCACTGGTAGATGTTCGCCCTAGAACACCCAGGTACATTGAACAAAGGGACACACTCCCGCTGGTAGATGTTCGCCCTAGAACACCCAGGTACATTGAACAAAGGGACACACTCTCGCTGGTAGATGTTCGCCCTAGAACACCCAGGTACATTGAACAAAGGGATACACTTCCGCTGGTAGATGTTCGCCCTAGAACACCCAGACCATCAAACCTAGGGGACCATCCTCTAGTCTATCTTATGTTCGCCCAATCACATCAGGTGTTCGCCATTTAGTTCAGCGAACGTTCAAAGAGTCGGCCGTTCAACCTCAAAACCGTTCGTCATTTGGTTCAGCGAGCGTTATCAAATTCGTGTGACGAGCGTTCGAACACCTCTCGACCGCTCGTCAATTCATGTGTACGAGCGTTCCAACACCGCTCGACAATCCTTGTTAACGTGCATTCCAACACCGCTCGACAATCCTTGTTAACGAGCGTTCAAATACCGCTCGACAAGCCATGTGACGAGGGTTCAAACCGTCCACGCATTCAACCTACGTGTCGAACACACAAACCATCCTCACGTTCAACCGCTCGACACTCCATTTGGATCCGGCCACTCGACGCCAACGACGTTCTTTCTCTTGGGGCCAATCATTCGGCCATTAGATTATCGAGCGTTTGTCGCTTCGACCATCATCGACGCTCGGCCTCAAGGGCTCAACACTCACTCAGTGATCATTCGGCCATCGTTCCATCTCTTTGACGTTCGGCCTCTAACGTTCGGTCATGCGCGATCTCAACACTCAATCGTTCGGCCATACTCTTGTTCGGACTCGCGTACGTAAATGACGTTCGTCCTGAAACGTCCCGCACTCAGCCTCGTCTCAGAATTCGAACGCTCGATAATCACTTTGTGCGAGCGTCCTTGCTGTCGGACGTTCGGCCTCGAAGATGTTTGACGATACTTCAACACGGGCGCTCGTCAACCGATGTCAACGAGCGTTCAAATGTCGCTCATCAATTCATTTCAACGAGCGCATGTCAATTCATTTCAACGAGCGCTCGTCAAACCGATGTCAACAAGCGTTCAAATACCGCTCGTCAATCCACATCAACGAGCGCTCGTCAATCCATGATTGCGAGCGTTCAAGAAGTTGGCCGTTCGGCCTCAAATTTGTTCGACCTTTTGTTTTTTAAGCGCTCGCCAATCCATGCCAACGAGCGTCCAAACATCGCTCGACATTCCAATTCAACGAGCGTTCAAGAAGTGCTCGTTCATCCATGACAACGAGCGCTCGTCAATTCATATCAACGACGAGCGTTTAGACACCGCTCGGCAATCCATGTTTACGAGCGCTCAAGAAGTTGGCCGTTCGGCCTCCAATTTGTTCAAACCTTTTGGTTTTAAGCGCTCGACAACCCATGTGTACAAGCGTTCAAAACAGTCGGCCGTTCGACTTCCCTTTGCTTTCAACCACTCAGTCTCACATGCCACTCGGCCTCGACCGCTCGGTCATACGTATCTTCACGTTCGGCCTCACTTGCTCCAGCTTTTTGCCGTTCGTCTTCGCCTCCTTTTGGTCCATCAAATTCGTCATCCTTGTTTTAACACGTTTAGTCCACACTTGAGCAATAACCAGGCACACGCTCTCTAATTACAGCGAAGACAGCCTCCCTCAAACTCATAAGTCCTATAGTTACCACGTTCATAAAACGGAACGGTTAACTCGGACTTGGGGGGCATGTTATGTAGTAAGGATATTTATGTAATAACATAAATATCTTAGATATTTTAGACAGTTAAGATATTTATCAAAGCCACTCACCACATTTTTAGGTAAGGTGGTTATTTTTATTTTGCTTATAAATACAGTGACAGGATCAAAGTCCAGGTACGTTCTCTTTATGCTCTAGAGATCCTAAATAATATTTCAAAGCAGTATCCAATTACTCTCTTGAGAGCTTCAGCTCCATAACTCACATCTGACTTGAGCGTCGGAGTATCTTTGCAGGTACCTCCCCCTCCTTTGGCGAGTATGAACAACGACAACGAGTGGAGAAAAGCGCGCGTCCCAGACAACCAGCAAGCAACCCAGACAGCCAAGAACAACAAAGACACACAGGAAAATGTACACCGAAACAGTCCTCAATCTTATTTTGCCATGTTCTTGATTAAATTTTTAATTTTGTAATGGACTCAACCATTTATTCATATTTGATAAATTAGACGGTTCTTTTTCATGGATTCATTATTTCGATGAAATAGGAGACGTCGATTAGTTATAGTCTTTTTTGTTCATGTGGAATGATTTGCAGACAAGTGTGAGTGTGGAATAGCAAGATCAATCTCTCGTTTCATCCTGCTTTATGTAAAGAGATTTGTGAGTGAAATGTATGATTTTACAAAAATAACTTTACTAAACATATCGTATGCAACATAATTGTTTTTGGTTGGAGTAGTTTAAGATATTATAAGATTCATATAGATCCAACCCACCATAGATTCTGTATTTAAGGGCTTCAACAACAGAATTAGTTGTTTTTGTTGGAACCGATTTCATGAAGGAGGGAATCTCTTTTCAAAAGTGTACATGGAACCATTCCAGTCCTTTTCAAACTTTTGAAATTGGTTGTTTCATCACACACACATATAAAATATATATATATATATATATATATATATATATATATATAGATAATAATATTATTAAATAATAGTAATAACAATATTATTAATAATAATAATATCTATAAATAATACAAAGATAATTTTATATTTTAATCTATTAAATTTTTTATATTAATCATAAAACTCTTAGAAATTTCATTCTAAATCCATTCATTCTCACTTCTAAATCCATTTATTTTATTTTCACTCAAATTTATCCATTGAGTCTCTCTCAAATCCATCTTAAAAAAACACACTCTTGATCATGATAAAATTGCATATTTTGCTTTTCAATCCTCAATTAAAAAAAAAATCATTTTAGTGCCTAAAAAATATTTTTATTTTGATTTCTCTCATTTGTTGACATTATGATGTTTTGTTTGTTAGATGACCATATGAAAAACTAGTATAATTATACATATGTTTTTCAAATATTTTATTTAAAGAAAGAAAAGTTATTAATGTAAGAGGTGGAAAAATAAGAGTTTTAAAAATAAAGTAGTTTTGAGACTTTAGGTTTTTGTTTGAAAATTAGTGTTTTTGTTATAACACAATTGTTATGTTATTTCTTAATTTTTATGTTTTTGCCTAGGGGTAAAAGGGTATTTTATCTTTATTTAATTGGTGTAAAAATTAATTAAGAGGTTGTTTGGTGTTTAAAAATCTTAGAAACTCTAAATCAAAGATAGAAAACAGAGGAAGAGAGGAGATTGTCATTGGGAGAAGAAGAGAGAGAGGGGGATAAGAAACTTTTAGTGTAAAGGAAGATTGGTGGTGTTTTAGGGTTGTAAATAAAGCCTTATGATTACCAAGATATGGGAAAGCTTACCTTTGTTGGTTTATGGTTGTCGTTATATGTGTTCTTGATTATCTTGATTGATAATCCTTGTTTAGATACATGTGTATATGATTATGATTATTTGTGGTTATTGTTGGGTAAGAGTTTGTGTATGAATGAGCATAGGGTTTATGTAATATTTGTGATGATTTTTCCCTATGAATGTATTATGTATGTTTTGTTAGGTTATCTCAACAAAGGGTTTGATGCTAAGGGAGAACAAAGTTATCATGCTTGGGGATTTCCATGCAAATATATGTTGTAAGTGTTGGGTTATTGGGCTCCCTTCCTATATGTAGTGATGTGTGAATAAAATGTAATTGCATTCATATCTTAGTTTAGGCCATTTGCATACATAATTTCATTAATTGAATGATTTCATCAAACATTATCCTGATTTCGGATCATACATGGGGATTTTGTGTTTTTCTTGTAGATTGGTGATTTTAAGTGTCAAAATCACAACTTGGAATGAATTGAGGTACAAAATGCAGATGCAAAACAGAGAGTTCCACAACCTGGCTGTGGACAGTTCCACAACCTCTGGATTTTGCTTCAGGAAGTACAAAATTAAATCCAGAGAAGAGCACAAGCAGATTGTGGATTTTTCCATGATCTGTGGAATTTTTTAGAGCAGTTACTGACCTCTTTTATGGCGTGGATTTAAAGAGATTTAAATTAAATAGAAATTAAGGACAGTTACTTAGAGAGAGTAACCACTCTCTTAAAAAGAGGATATATATATATACACACACATATAGGATTGAAAACATGAAGGAAAAGAGGGAATATATCAGGAGGACATCAACGTTCACGCCATGGCTGCAACACTTCTTCTTCTTCTTTTGGTTTGCATTTTGAATTTTTACATTATGTAGAACTAAAATTTCCTTTTGTTAGAGGATTGATGTAGTACTTTTAATTATAATTTCTTAACCTTTTCAATTGATGTTTTGTTAATTTTAATTGTCTCAGTTTTCTATTTATGTTCTAATGTCTACTCTGTGAACATTTTCACAATTGGGAAATTGGGGATTGTTTGCGATTATAAGTAGAACATATTAGATGTTGTCACAATTGGGAAATTGGACACAACTAATTAGTTTGCAATTGAGATAATAATTGTTCTTAATGATTTTATTGAATTTTGTAACCGACCTAAGGGATTGGGGGTTCGAATTCAATAGATAAGTTTATCTATCTAAGGAATTAAGGGTAAACAAGTTCTTAATAAACTCAAGTGGATAATTACAATTCACACATCAATTTGAAAAGGGGAGGAAGTTGTATGAGAACGTATGAAATCAATTCTCTAATATTGTTTATATTATTTGAATTCCAATCACTTGTTTATGTTAATCATTTAACTTGATATTTTTGTTGGTCAAAATTAGGTGAATTAGTAATCTAGTACTCAACTCATTCAATCCTAGAGGACGATATTTATTACTACAATAATGATCGATACACTTGCCAAACGTTCATTGAGTTTTTTGCGTCGTTGCTGGGATTGATTTTAGTTGATATTAGTGATCTAATTGGCTTAAGATTTGAGTTGTAGATTTTAGGAAAAAAAACGTTTCTAAATTCTTCTTTTCGTTTTTAATTGTGTTTGTTTATTTTGTTGTCGTGTAATTTCTGTGTGTAGTGTTTTTGTGTCTTTAAGTTGTTTATGTGAGGTGCTGTTGCTCCGGAAGATTTTCTTTTTGATTCATAAATTGAACGCATTGCCAGAAGCAACAAAAGTAGTGCAAGAAAGAGAAAGAGAGAAAGAAGAAAGGAACAAAGACAAATTGAACAAGAAGAGGAGACATCAACAATGATAGAAGAAAAACCTTTGAGAAGGACTCTTCGTGATTATTCTATGGCAAATCCTAACAGTTATCAAGGGAGCATTGTGAGACCTCCTATTCAAGCCAACAATTTTGAAATCAAGTCTGCATTGTTACAAGTCATCCAACAAAATCAATTTGGAGGTGCAGTTTCAGAAGATCCTAATTCTAGTTGGAGAATTTTTTGGCAATTTGTGATACGTTGAAGATTAATGGAGTTTCAGATGATGCAATTCGCTTGAGACTTTTTCCCTTTTCACTATGGGATAAAGCTAACAGTTGGCTTCAATCATAACCTCAAGGGAGTATTTCTACATGGAAGGATATGGCTACCAAATTTGTAACCAAATACTTCCCTCCGTCCAAGTCAGCTAAAATGAGAAGTGAGATCACTACCTTTATGGAGCAAGAAACTAAATCCTTATATGAAGCATGGGAAAGATACAAGGAGCTAATGAGGATGTGTCCACATCATGCTTTACTAGAATGGTTGCAAGTGCAAATTTTCTACAATGGTCTTTCACCCTCTTTTAAAGCAATTTTGGATGCAGCAAGTGGAGGATCATTTAATCTGAAAACACCAGAGGAAGCTTTGGAGACTCTTGAGCTAATGGCAAACAACACAATGAATATACAGTTTGATCACCAAAATAGAAAAGCTAAAGTGTTGGAGGTTAATACTTTGGATGTTATCCTAGCCCAAAACAAGTTGTTAACACAACAGATCACTGATTTGACTCAGAAGCTGGGAAATATGCAAGCAAATAATGTTAATGCAATATCTCCAGTGTGTGATTTTTGTGGAGGAATGCATCAGAATGGTGAATGTCAAGCCACTCAACAAGAGGCACATGTGAATGTAGTGGGACAACAACAAAATCAGTTTTCTATCAACTTTAATGCAAATTGGAGGCACCAACCAACTAGACCTTGGAGCAATTCAATCCAATATAATCAACCACAACCTTCATATCAATATCAAGCACAACCTAGCAATCAAGGAAACAAGATGTTTATGTTGGAAAATGTATTAGAGAAGCTAACTATGCTGAAAAGAAGATACATCTAAGATAGAATTGAAACAACTTTCCTCTCACCTTAAATACAAGTTCTTAGATGAGCATAAGTGATACAGCTGTCGCGGCCGATCAAATTTGATGTGCAATTAAGAATGCAGTACAGTGCTAGGAATTGACTCCTAGGTCGTTTCTCAGGGACCAAATGTCGTTCAGTCTTTTGTCAACACGTAATGGGGGGGTTTTGAAAATTGTTTTGGTTGCGGATGAAATTTAAAAGCGTTGAAATAAAATTAAAATAGTAAAACGAAATTAAAAAAAAATGAAATTGCTACAGTGAAAATGAAAATACAGTAACGTAAAACAGTAAAAATAAATCTGGACCAAAAAATTAAATACAGAAAACGAAAATACAGTAAATAATAATTATAGAAAACAGTAGAAACAGAAAATAAATTACAATAGTAAATAATTACAGCAAAACAGTAAATACAGGAACAGAAAAAATTCAAATATGAAAACAGAATTAAAATTACAGCAGCAAAATACAACAAACAAAAATACAGAAAATCATTTCAACATATGATATAAAATATTTTAAGACAAGAAATAAAATTAAAATGTGTCTACCATTAACCATGAACCATTTTACTAGAAGAAAATAATTTAAATGAATGCCTTTAAAGCTTGAAATGAAAGACGTTACACTCCTCCTAGATTGGCTTAGTTTTCCACTTGAAATACAATTAAAGAAGACCTTTAAAACTAACAAAACAAGGACGTGCAGCAGCTATAAATTGGCATATGTTTCCATGTGAAATGAATTAAAATAAGGCCTTGGAACTAATACATAAAAACGTGGCAGCAGCACTTGAATTGGTTAAATCCACCTATTTACCAAGAGCAATTGAAAGCTATTAAAATGAAAGCAATTAACGTGCAACCATTACTCCATTATAGTCATGTCTAATTCCAAATAGAATAAGAAATGCAAGAAAGGGGTCGTGGGCCACTTCTTCTCAATCACATGAAAGAAAGCACTTGGTTTAAGAATTCTGAAAAGTTGTTTCCATTCACGTAAATTCCTCCTCCAAAAGATGCTCTTTGAAAGCTTTTGTCTTCTTCTCCAAAGCACTCTTCACACGGCTCACCCTCCTTACTTTCCATCTAAAATCAATCACTACTTCTTATAATAATAACAATAACAATCCTATTCTAACAAACCAAACTCGGTGCTGCATAAATGATTCACGTTTCCCTTCATTTTAATCAAAACAAAACAAGATGGAAAGGTGCAAAGGTGCTGCTCCATGGACTCAACACTACACGGCATTATATAAAAGAAAGGCAAAGATAACATAGCATTTAGAAAAAACAAGTAGGACCCTACTACTTTCTTCAAAGCTAAATAAAATTGTATATGCTGGCTGAATTCATATCCACATCACCATGCAAACAATTACTTGGCCATGTTCAAATGAATAAAAAGATGCAAGACCGTGGACACTTGCACTTTTTCTGCAGAATTTAATGCACACACCCTTTCTATAAGCTAATGACCGTCCACTTTGCTGCATCCATTCCAGTTGCACTCTCCTTTCCTCCTTCTTCAACTACGTTCCCTTCTCATCAAAAATCACTTCTCCCCTTTGTAACAAATCCTTCTCTTCCTCTCTACTCTTTAGCAAGCAAATAAGTGTGTGTGGTTTACTCTTCCATACAGCAGAAACAAATCAGCATCTACAAGGTTTCACTGGCCTCTCCTCTTCTCTTTACCGTGAACTCCCATCTCATATTAAACAACTTTCTTTTTGTGGTTTTTTATGTTGAATAGGTGACGGCAGTTCCTTTCTACTCTACTATGAAAGCAAAACAAATGAACATGATATTTGGTTCTACACAAAGCCATGAATCATCTTTTCAAAGGTTACAAGATGCTAAGAGATTGTATGAAAATGCAGAAAACCAAAATGGAAGATGCAATTACAATTCAAGAAAGAAAATAAACATAAGCTATTCATTCATCATGAACATGTTTCCAGTTCTCAAGGAAAAGCATTCAAAGTACAAAGAAGCAAAGCAAAGTAAAGGAAACAAACTAGCTGCCTCTTGGTCTTGTGTCTTCTTCCAGTAGTGTTTCAAGAATCAAATACAGTTTTGCTTCCCTCTTCTAGCTCTCTGGACGTATCATCTCACACCAGCACCTTCTCTTTCTTCATGAAGCCATGATCTCTGTAATACTCTTGCTATACTCCACGGGAAAAGAGAAAAGATAGGATGCCCCCCAAATTGCCGAGAGGAAGGAGGTTTTAAGAGACCCCAAAAATCAGCATGTGTGTTGTCTCTTTGTGCCATAGAGTAGCGACTGATCCACCACCTAGTAGTTAGCCTTTTTCATTTTTCTTCAATTAATCCCCTGTGCTTGGATTTAGCTCTCCAATTGGTGTTTCACGGGATGACTTTGTTCTTGGATTTAGCTCATTCTACCTTTTCTCAATTGTATGTTGAATTTTCCAAAGGTGGTATGTGTATGGCCGAGACTTTCAAGTATGGTCACTTCCCTCATTCCCTCATTTAATTTGTAATGTGAATTGTATACATAAGACAATGCTATTCTTTTCCAAAACAATTCATAAAACAGTGGGCTGCACTTGGAACTTGGTGGTCTCTTCTCTTTCATTCCAACTTAGGCTAAATGTTTTGCAAAATTCTTCATTTGAATCCAAAGAGTTGCCGTGAGGTGTAATGATGCCAAGCCTATTTTGCTTTTACAAACTCAAGAAAAATATTTCATTATACGGATCAATACACAGATTAATTCAATGCAGTACGGCTTCGACTACATAACACAGTGTGTAAATAAATATTCTTCCTAATGTTCTAAAATATTTACAGAATTTTCCCTGCATTCACTAATGTAAATAATTATTCTCAGATAATTCAAATTAAGTAAAATAAGAATTTCTGATCAAATTAAGCACAATCAGTAAAAACGGGAAAATACTGGACAATTAAGCACAACTCCCTGATTAATTTTAGTACAGTAAACTAAGTGAAGTGAAGAAAATAATGATTCATCAAAATAGACCACACTTAGTCGTTTGCACTCCTGGGCAAACTTAAGACACAAAACCAGGGAGCAGTTCAAACATTAGAAAAGTGACACAGACTTGACAGACAACACAAACTCCAAAACAGAAACACACTTTCACAATTCCCACAAAATCTGGACAGTAAAAGGTACAGGCAGAATCCTACACAAAATCAATGAAAGCAAATACCCAAAGAATCATCCAAACAGTTCAGTACAAGGAAAACAATCAATCAGTTCAAGAGATGAATCGACAGCAACAGAGCCTCACAGATGTACACAATCAGTGTTTCTCTCAAGTGTTTAAGGTAAATCAATGTCACTCAATGAACTCAAGAAAGCAAACACAAATAGGCTTGGCAAGCCTCTAATATCAACACTCAAACAGATACGCATGTTCAAATCAAAAGGTCTTTTTATGGTCATAATGGGGTCAAGGACAAGGGAGGATATATCTGGATGAAAAGCTATAAACCATAAGGGATAGATGAGCAATGGGGAACAAGTATAAACACATTCAAACTCACCTACAGCCTCTAATTCCATCCTCTAGTTAACTCCATTATTCACCGTTGTTCACAATTTTTTTCTGTTTTTCTGATTTTTTTTTTTTCATCATTTTTTTTTCTTCATCCTGTCTTTTTTCTTTACTCTGTTCAACACACAATTTCAAGAGACAAGATGCACCACATATTTACAAACAGAAACAAGATATGAAGAGAACTCACTAATTCATCTGAAATTCCCAGGAGACCACACTTATTCCCAAAACAATTCCAAAGCTACAAAATTCCCTAAGGTTCAGGTAATAATGGTTTTTCACTTAGGGCTAGTGTATGAGCTTCAAAACAAAGAAATGGGGAAAAACATAGGCTCAAAAGGGTATCAATGGATCAAAACAGGGTAGGCTTATCTGGCTTAGAGGCTCAACAACAAAATGCCTTTATCCCTTTCAAACATGCGTATTAGTCAAGAATCAATTCAAAGAGTGAAGCCAAGACATATGTGCAAGCAATCAAGGCATATATCACACACAAGAAAGATCATCAAATGGCTCAAATCTCACACAGGTAATATGGTCACCATCAATTCAACTCTCAAATATCATGATTATCTCCCAAGCAAAGTAAAGCAAGGAATTCAACAGTTTAGAGTATCAATGAAGTGCAGGAAAACTGACAACCTAATCATAGTCCAGAATTCACGAAAATCATGCAAAACTGTACATAAGACACCACAAAATACACAAAAACGAAACATAAACAAAGAAACAACCTCCCCTAAT
This sequence comes from Vigna nakashimae, assembly GCA_034642375.1. NCBI lineage: Eukaryota > Viridiplantae > Streptophyta > Magnoliopsida > Fabales > Fabaceae > Vigna > Vigna nakashimae. The sequence goes on from CM067768.1 coordinate 22,357,508, forward strand.
AGACCACACTTAAACGACACAATGTCCTCAGTGTGTCACATTCAGCAGATCAAAACAATCAGAATAGTCATCAGATATCGACAAAGTGCAACAAAAGTGAGGAGGGAAGGAGAGAAGAAACTCCCTGAGTCAGGTGGGAGGGTAGGTGGGGTAGACCAAAGACGTCTCCTCCACCACTGCATCCAACAGAGAAGGATTGCTGAGGAAGGGCTTCAGTCTATGCCCGTTCACCTTGAAGCTTTTAGCTGCAGATGGACCCTGGATTTCTACTGCACCATAAGGATAAACATTAGTCACAACAAAGGGTCCAGTCCACTTTGATCTCAACTTACCACCCATGAGGCCGAGTCTAGAGTTATACAATAAAACCTGTTGGCCAACCTCGAAGTCCTTTCTAACAATGGAGTTATCATGGAACCTCTTGGTTCTTTCCTTGTAGAACTTCGAATTCTCATATGCTTCCAATCGGATTTCATCCAGTTCATTCAGTTGCAACTTCCTTTCCTCTCCAGCTTGGTCCATGGAGAAGTTGCATGTCTTCACAGCCCAATATGCCCGATGCTCAATTTCAACTGGTAGATGACATGCCTTTCCGAAGACAACCCTGTACGGAGACATCCCAATCGGTGCTTTGTATGCAGTCCTGTGGGCCCAAAGAGCATCGTCCAATCTACTACTCCAATCTTTCCTGTTGGGCTGGACAATCTTTTCCAAAATCCTCTTAATCTCCCTGTTGGAGATCTCAGCCTGCCCATTTGTTTGGGGGTGGTAAGGTGTAGAAACTCTGTGCGTCACCCCATATTTCTTGAGTAAAGCTTGCATGGATCTGTTGCAAAAATGGGTTCCCTGATCACTAACAATTGCTCTAGGTACTCCAAACCTGCAAAAGAGGTGAGATCTAACAAAATCCACAACAACCCGAGCATCATTAGTTCTGGTGGCTTTAGCTTCCACCCATTTTGAAACATAATCCACAGCAAGGAGAATATAGGAAAAACCAAAAGAAACAGGAAAAGGACCCATGAAATCTATACCCCAGACATCAAACACCTCACAGAATAGCATAGGTTGTTGAGGCATCTCTTGTCTCTGTGAAATTTGTCCTCCTGCTTTCTGACAAGGCTCACAAGTGCTACAAATCTTCTCCGCATCCTTGAAGATGGAAGGCCAATAGAACCCACAATCAAGCACCCTACGAGCTGTTCTTTGTATCCCCAGATGACCACCAGGTGAGGAGGCATGACAAAACTGCAGGACCGAGTCAATCTCATGGTCTGGAATGCATCTCCTAGTAACCTGGTCACTGCACAACTTCCACAGATATGGGTCATCCCAAACATAATACTTAGCATCACTCTTAATTTTAGCAATCTGAGCACGTGATGCTAAGGGAGGAAAAATAGAAGCAACCAAATAATTTACAATGTGTGCAAACCAAGGAGTCGGGTGAGAAGAAGAAATCATCAACAAACTCTCATCAGGAAAGTCATCCTGGATGGGCAGCACATCAACTTCATTCCCAGCTCTCTCAATCCTGCTAAGGTGGTCCGCAACTAGATTCTGTGCTCCACTCCGGTCCTTAATCTGCAAGTCAAACTCCTGGAGCAGTAGCATCCATCTGATCAATCTAGGCTTTGACTCAGCCTTTTTCAACAGAAACTTAAGAGCTGCATGGTCAGTATATACAATAACAGATGATCCAAGCAAATATGACCTAAACTTATCAAGAGCAAAAACAATTGCCAACAATTCTTTTTCAGTGGTGGTATAGTTTGCTTGGGCAGCATCCAAAGTGCGTGATGCATAGTAAATCACTCTTGGCAGCTTGTCAATTTTCTGTGTCAAGACAGCCCCCAATGCATAGTTAGATGCATCACACATGAGCTCAAATGGGGCTGTCCAATCCGGTGCCTGAATGATAGGGGTGGTAGTCAAAGCTTCCTTGAGGCAATCAAAAGCCTGCTTGCATTTTTCATCACAAACAAAGTCAACATCCTTCTGCAGTAGTCTGGACAAGGGAAGCGCCTTCTTGCTGAAATCTTTGATGAAGCGCCTGTAGAAACCTGCATGTCCAAGGAAAGATCGCACCTCTCGCACGCAAGAGGGGTAAGGCAACTGTGAAATCACAGATATCTTAGCAGGATCTACCTCTATTCCCTTTTCAGAAATGATATGCCCTAAAACCAAACCTTGTTCAACCATAAAGTGACATTTCTCAAAATTGAGAACAAGGTTTGTTTCTATGCATCTTTTCAAGACTTTTTCCAAACTGTCTAAACATACATCAAAAGAAGATCCATACACAGTAAAATCATCCATAAACACCTCTATACAACTCTCAAGAAAGTCACTAAAAATGCTAAGCATGCACCGTTGAAAGGTACCAGGAGCGTTGCATAGACCAAAGGGCATCCTCCGATAGGCAAAAGTGCCAAAGGGGCAGGTGAATGTGGTTTTCTCTTGATCCTCAGGAGCAATATTGATCTGAAAATATCCAGAAAAACCATCAAGAAAACAATAATGAGATTTACCTGCCAGGCGCTCCAGCATCTGATCAATGAATGGCAGGGGAAAATGATCTTTCCTGGTTGCTTGGTTGAGCCTCCTATAGTCAATGCAGACTCTCCAGCTGTTCTGCACTCTAGTTGGGATAAGCTCATCCCTCTCATTCTTCACCACAGTGAGGCCAGTTTTCTTGGGTATGACATGGATGGGGCTCACCCACTGACTGTCTGAAATAGGATAGATGATTCCTGCTTGCAAAAGCTTGGTCACCTCCTTCTTGATGACTTCCATGATCACGGGGTTTTGCCTTCTTTGTGGCTGTCTCACTGGCTTTGCCCCTTCTTCCAAAAGAATTCTATGCATGCATGTGGATGGACTAATACCAGGTATGTCAGCCAAACTCCAACCAATGGCCTTCTTGTTGTTCCTCAGTATACCAAGCAACTTCTCCTCTTGAACAGAATCAAGGGAGGTAGAAATGATCACCGGTTTCTTTTCATCATCCTCCAAGTACACGTACTTGAGGTTATCTGGTAGCTGTTTCAGCTCAAGAGTGGGTGCCTGCAAGTCAGATTCAAGTGTACTTCCTGCAACATTGTTAATGCATTCTGACTCTAAAGAGTGTACAGGTAAAGGCAGATCACTTATCTCATCACAATCCAAATCAATGTCCATCTCAGATATGTCAACAACATCATCAATATCATTCATAGCATCAATATCCTGGACATCACAATCCTCATCAAAATCCACAACATTATCAACATCATTCTCAAAACCTGATTCGAATCTAGATTCAATACATGAATGCAAAGAAGATAGAAAAGAATGCTTCTTCTCATGCACAGAATTAAAGTTGTCAACAACAAATTCATCAATAATGTCATCCAATGTATCAATCCTAAACAGAGAATGGTCCTCAGCTGGAAATTTCATTGCATCAAAGATATTAAAATGAACAACAATATCAGCAAATTCCATAGACAAAGTTCCAGCATACACATCAATCTTAGTTCGGGCAGTTTTCAAGAATGGCCTGCCTAAAATAATGGGAGCGGATCCATGAGAGAATCCCTCCTCCATTTCCAAAACATAAAAATCAGCAGGAAAAATCAATTCACCAACCCTTACCAAGACATCTTCTATGAAACCTGTTGGGTGAGTAACACTCCTATTAGCCAACTGAATGACCACACCCGTGGTTTGCAAAGGACCAAGAGATAAAGATTCATATATAGACAAAGGCATGACATTAACAGAAGCACCCAAATCAAGCATGGCATTCTCAAATTTATTATTTCCAATTACACAAGGAATGCAAAATATACCTGGATCTTTGCACTTTTCAGGAATGTGCGGGACCGACTTACCAATAAGTGCAGATACATTTCTTCCCATGCTAATCCTTTCATTTCCCTTCATCTTCCTCTTGTGTGTGCACAGCTCCTTCAAGAATTTTGCATACTTTGGTATCTGCTTGATTGCATCAAGTAGAGGTATGTTCACCTCCACCTTCCGGAAGGTCTCCAGAATTTCTTTATCTACCTCTTCCATCTTTTTGCTAGGAAGTGCTCGTGAAGGGAATGGAAGAGGGATAGGTCGGTCAATCAATGGAGATGGTGTGGCAGCAGTAGTGGTGGTTAAGGGAGGAGATCCTCCTGAAGAAGAACCACCGACTGGAGAAGAAGATTCACCTGCCTCAAATGTCCTGCTTGGACCAGCTTGGTCCTCCTTTTTGTGAGAAGTAGCAGGCACGGGTGTCGGTATAGAGGCGGGCTCTGAAGGTACAACAATCTGCTTCCCTGATCTGAGGGTTATGGCACTCACATTTCTTGGATTCTGCACAGTCTGCGATGGTAACTTACTAGAATTTTGAGACTGCGCCTGGTTTATCTGAGTGGCCATCTGACCTATCTGGTTAGTGAGGCTCTGTATGGACGCTCTAGTCTCCTGCTGAAATTGCATGTTGTCTTTCTGAAACTGCATGTTATCTTTCTGAAACTGCAGGTTTTGCACAGTCATCTGTCTCACTAACTCTTCCAATGAAGGTTCAGACGAAGTGGAAGGTTGGGCAGCTGGTTGGGCAGGTGCCTCTTGCTGTTGCTGTTGTTGTTGCCTTTGGTGTTGTTGCATGGGTGGAGGCACATATCTGTTAGGTGTTCCAGCATTCTGAAAAGGTGGCGCCTGCTGCTGTTGCTGTGGCGCATTGTTCCATCTAAGATTGGGGTGATTCCTCCACCCTGGGTTGTACCTGTTGCTGGACAAGTCATGATTTTGCTGTTGTGGCTGCCTGTTGTTGTAGATGTTTGTAGTATAAGCCTGAGGCACATCAGAGGCAGCAGGATGTTGCAAAGAAGGACATGCATCTGTGTAGTGGTCACTGGAAGGACAAATAGCACATAGTCGTGCAACAGATGCAGATTGAGATGTCGATCTCTGGTTGGTAGTCAACTGTGTCACCATCTTCGCAAGAGAGTTAATCTGGCCTTCTAACTTGCTTTCAACAACTGATAAAGACTGGGCAATATCTTGTACGCCCTTCACCACAATGGCATCATTCCTGTTGCTAAACTGCTGGGAGTTGGAGGCCATCTTCTCAATCAATGGTCTGGCCTCAGCAGGTGTGATGTCTCCAAGAGCTCCACCACAGGCAGCATCGATCATACCTCGATCCATGTTGTTCAAACCCTCGTAGAAATACTGAATAAGGAGTTGTTCAGGTATCTGATGGTGGGGGCAGCTAGCACAAAGTGTCTTGAATCTCTCCCAATATTCGTACAGGTTCTCTCCACTAAGCTGTCTAATCCCAGTTATGTCTTTCCTGATAGCTGTGGTCCGGGATGCTGGGAAAAATTTCTCCAAGAACAGCCTCTTCAGATCATCCCAGCTAGCAATGGATCTCGGCGCTAAACTATACAACCAATCCTTAGCAACATTTTCCAATGAATGAGGGAATGCCTTCAAGAAGACGTGCTCTTCAGGAACATCGTGCGGTTTCATACTGGAACAAACAACCAGGAATTCCTTCAAATGCTTATGTGGACTCGCACCTGCAAGACCATGAAACTTGGGCAACAAATGGATCAGTCCAGTCTTGAGAACATACGGAACGTCCTCATCAGGATATTGGATGCACAAGCTTTCAATATCGAAATCAGGTGCAGCCATCTCCCTAAAAGTCCTCTCGCGAGGTGGAGGTTGTGCCATATTGTTCTCAGTGTGAAAAACAACAGAATCAGAATCAAGTACAGATGCAGTAGATGCAGTATGCACAGAATACTCAACAGTAGGATGCACAATATCTAATGGAACAGGTTCAAAAACAGACTCTAAAGACAAATTCCTAGAATGCCTAATTAAGCTATGAAAAGTCCTATCAATCTCAGGATCAAAGGGTGGTATGAATCCAGGATTTCCTCTAGTCATGCACTAAATCACGACACCCTGTAATCAAGAAACAATAGCACAGAAAATTCAAACCACAGAAATAAACACAAGGTAGCAAAACAACACTATCACAAACACATACACAAATCACACAACACAGACACAAGACTCAAAACTGAACCGTTGGTCCCCGGCAGCGGCGCCAAAATTTGATACAGCTGTCGCGGCCGATCAAATTTGATGTGCAATTAAGAATGCAGTACAGTGCTAGGAATTGACTCCTAGGTCGTTTCTCAGGGACCAAATGTCGTTCAGTCTTTTGTCAACACGTAATGGGGGGGTTTTGAAAATTGTTTTGGTTGCGGATGAAATTTAAAAGCGTTGAAATAAAATTAAAATAGTAAAACGAAATTAAAAAAAAATGAAATTGCTACAGTGAAAATGAAAATACAGTAACGTAAAACAGTAAAAATAAATCTGGACCAAAAAATTAAATACAGAAAACGAAAATACAGTAAATAATAATTATAGAAAACAGTAGAAACAGAAAATAAATTACAATAGTAAATAATTACAGCAAAACAGTAAATACAGGAACAGAAAAAATTCAAATATGAAAACAGAATTAAAATTACAGCAGCAAAATACAACAAACAAAAATACAGAAAATCATTTCAACATATGATATAAAATATTTTAAGACAAGAAATAAAATTAAAATGTGTCTACCATTAACCATGAACCATTTTACTAGAAGAAAATAATTTAAATGAATGCCTTTAAAGCTTGAAATGAAAGACGTTACACTCCTCCTAGATTGGCTTAGTTTTCCACTTGAAATACAATTAAAGAAGACCTTTAAAACTAACAAAACAAGGACGTGCAGCAGCTATAAATTGGCATATGTTTCCATGTGAAATGAATTAAAATAAGGCCTTGGAACTAATACATAAAAACGTGGCAGCAGCACTTGAATTGGTTAAATCCACCTATTTACCAAGAGCAATTGAAAGCTATTAAAATGAAAGCAATTAACGTGCAACCATTACTCCATTATAGTCATGTCTAATTCCAAATAGAATAAGAAATGCAAGAAAGGGGTCGTGGGCCACTTCTTCTCAATCACATGAAAGAAAGCACTTGGTTTAAGAATTCTGAAAAGTTGTTTCCATTCACGTAAATTCCTCCTCCAAAAGATGCTCTTTGAAAGCTTTTGTCTTCTTCTCCAAAGCACTCTTCACACGGCTCACCCTCCTTACTTTCCATCTAAAATCAATCACTACTTCTTATAATAATAACAATAACAATCCTATTCTAACAAACCAAACTCGGTGCTGCATAAATGATTCACGTTTCCCTTCATTTTAATCAAAACAAAACAAGATGGAAAGGTGCAAAGGTGCTGCTCCATGGACTCAACACTACACGGCATTATATAAAAGAAAGGCAAAGATAACATAGCATTTAGAAAAAACAAGTAGGACCCTACTACTTTCTTCAAAGCTAAATAAAATTGTATATGCTGGCTGAATTCATATCCACATCACCATGCAAACAATTACTTGGCCATGTTCAAATGAATAAAAAGATGCAAGACCGTGGACACTTGCACTTTTTCTGCAGAATTTAATGCACACACCCTTTCTATAAGCTAATGACCGTCCACTTTGCTGCATCCATTCCAGTTGCACTCTCCTTTCCTCCTTCTTCAACTACGTTCCCTTCTCATCAAAAATCACTTCTCCCCTTTGTAACAAATCCTTCTCTTCCTCTCTACTCTTTAGCAAGCAAATAAGTGTGTGTGGTTTACTCTTCCATACAGCAGAAACAAATCAGCATCTACAAGGTTTCACTGGCCTCTCCTCTTCTCTTTACCGTGAACTCCCATCTCATATTAAACAACTTTCTTTTTGTGGTTTTTTATGTTGAATAGGTGACGGCAGTTCCTTTCTACTCTACTATGAAAGCAAAACAAATGAACATGATATTTGGTTCTACACAAAGCCATGAATCATCTTTTCAAAGGTTACAAGATGCTAAGAGATTGTATGAAAATGCAGAAAACCAAAATGGAAGATGCAATTACAATTCAAGAAAGAAAATAAACATAAGCTATTCATTCATCATGAACATGTTTCCAGTTCTCAAGGAAAAGCATTCAAAGTACAAAGAAGCAAAGCAAAGTAAAGGAAACAAACTAGCTGCCTCTTGGTCTTGTGTCTTCTTCCAGTAGTGTTTCAAGAATCAAATACAGTTTTGCTTCCCTCTTCTAGCTCTCTGGACGTATCATCTCACACCAGCACCTTCTCTTTCTTCATGAAGCCATGATCTCTGTAATACTCTTGCTATACTCCACGGGAAAAGAGAAAAGATAGGATGCCCCCCAAATTGCCGAGAGGAAGGAGGTTTTAAGAGACCCCAAAAATCAGCATGTGTGTTGTCTCTTTGTGCCATAGAGTAGCGACTGATCCACCACCTAGTAGTTAGCCTTTTTCATTTTTCTTCAATTAATCCCCTGTGCTTGGATTTAGCTCTCCAATTGGTGTTTCACGGGATGACTTTGTTCTTGGATTTAGCTCATTCTACCTTTTCTCAATTGTATGTTGAATTTTCCAAAGGTGGTATGTGTATGGCCGAGACTTTCAAGTATGGTCACTTCCCTCATTCCCTCATTTAATTTGTAATGTGAATTGTATACATAAGACAATGCTATTCTTTTCCAAAACAATTCATAAAACAGTGGGCTGCACTTGGAACTTGGTGGTCTCTTCTCTTTCATTCCAACTTAGGCTAAATGTTTTGCAAAATTCTTCATCTGAATCCAAAGAGTTGCCGTGAGGTGTAATGATGCCAAGCCTATTTTGCTTTTACAAACTCAAGAAAAATATTTCATTATACGGATCAATACACAGATTAATTCAATGCAGTACGGCTTCGACTACATAACACAGTGTGTAAATAAATATTCTTCCTAATGTTCTAAAATATTTACAGAATTTTCCCTGCATTCACTAATGTAAATAATTATTCTCAGATAATTCAAATTAAGTAAAATAAGAATTTCTGATCAAATTAAGCACAATCAGTAAAAACGGGAAAATACTGGACAATTAAGCACAACTCCCTGATTAATTTTAGTACAGTAAACTAAGTGAAGTGAAGAAAATAATGATTCATCAATAAGCTTACCCCATAATTGTGAGCAATGAACTTACTACTATTAAGGAAGATGAACTTTTAAGGGTGTTGAGAGAGTGAAAAATTGAGGATTTGCAAGGTATTAGTCCTACTGTGTGCATGGATAAAATTTATTTGGAAGAGAACTTTAAACTTATACGTCAACCACAAAGAAGGCTCAACCCCATTATGAAGAAAGTGGTAAGGAAAGAGGTAATTAAACTATTAGATGCGAGCATTATCTATCCAATTTATGATAGGGAATAGGTGAGTCTTGTTCATGTTGTACCCAAGAAAGGAGCTCATTCACATCACCACATGGAAATGACCATCACTAGTTCTATGTTTTCAAAAAAAAAAAAAAAGAGAGAGAAGAAAAAGACCCTTCTATCAAATTCCTCTTGTTTTTATACCCTCCTTTGTTGACACACTTACTTATCTCCAGCATTCCATTATTGAACTCCAAACTCAACAACTCCAACATTATCAAGAGTTCATACAGTATCGGGATACTCAACTTCTCCATAAAAAAAAATGTTGAACAACTCTTGCAAGAAGTTTTCACCATGTTCCGCTCTCGACATCAGTAATCTTGTGAGTTGTAGCCCCTACACTTTTTACTTTCTATACATTCGGGACTTGATGACAAATTTATGAACACCGAAAAAAACGGCTCCAAAAACTTGTTTAACCCTCGGTAAGTGTGACTGAATTGTATCAAGTAATAAACTCGGTAAGACCAAGTATCGTTTCCGTAAGCACTCACGACCTATTTAGTTATATGATTTGTTGATTATTCAAGACTTGTGAACAAATTGTTTTATGTTTCAAATGCAAAAGACAAAAAGTAAACATGTATGCATGAATTTTGATCAATGGAGAGAAAACACAAACACTTGGAACGAATATATGGGTGAGTATGTTGTTGGGGTAATCAATTTCATCTTATCCACTCTCATATATTTAGGAATTCATCATTCTGTTACATCAATGTTAATGCCACTCTCTAAAATACCTAAAACCCGATGTCTCGGCGAAGAAAGCCTAATTATAATCACTAGTTTACAATGTCTTGTCTCCCTAGCAATTAATTATGCATTATAGTGAATGGAAGCTCAAAGGCAACCAACCATCATACCTTTATGTCTAGGTTTATACTGCTATTGGGAGAGTTTCCCCGGATATAGATTTTATCGTATGTGTCCATATCAATAAAATCAATAATCATGACATCGAATGAGTTAAACAATGCATGCTTTGAGCAAAGAGGAAAAATCCTAACTAATGATGAAAGAAAGCATGTATCATGAATATGATGTTTAGACACAAAATTCCATATATGAGAGTTTCACAATATTACATTGATTCCTCAACAACCATACAAGGTTTAGTTCACCATATTCATGGTGAAACTAGATGAACAATAATGAAAGAGAAAACCCTAGAAAGTTGAGTAGGAAGCCTTAGCATCCAAATCTTCCTCCAAAGGAGTGGAAAGAGTGTGTTGTGCGTTTTCTCCAGCCAAAGATACAAACCCTAAGACATCTGGATCTTTAAATAGGACATAAAAATAACATAAAACAGGTCTAGGCACAAAACAAACCATAAAATAGTAGAAAAATGGCCCAAAACTCGTCTAGTTGACTTTTCCGTATTCTGGTTGACTAGTTGACTTTTCTGGTTGATTGATTGACTTTTCTGCATTCTGTTGACTTTTCTGCATTCTGGTTGACTGGTTGACTTTTCAGCATTCCAATCATTCAGTACTTCAATTCTTCTTTCAAATCATTCAATTAGCCTACAAAATCAAGGGAATCTTGCACAAAACCATTAAATTCACCTTCAACTCTCTTATTCACAAAACTAAAGCAAAAATATGAGTTCAAGCTAATTTCTAAGTCTTAAAGATTGTTTTTGGTATCAATTTTAAGCATAAAAATAACGGTTTTTCAACCGTTATCAGGTCCATGTAAATATTTAGGCTTGGGGTGTTCTTGTGCATGACATTTTACATTATTGTTACATTTTCATATTGCATCTCATGTTTAAATGAAAATGTATCATCTTAACTCTGAGTCTATATTTGTACAATGATATTTTTTTTAAGCACACTATGATTATATATTTCTAATTTCTTGTTGGGAAACTTCACACACTACACAGTGAGATTTAACACTATGACACTCAAGGAAGATAATTTGAGAGATAGAAAATAATTTTTTTAGGTTTCTATCGTGACACTCACTACACTTGGTTACTGGAGAATTGTCTGTCAAAAACAAATAAATAAATAAAAAAAATTAAAAGATTGAAAAATATATATTTAGTGAATAAAATTGACACCACTTTGAGACTATATGTTACTAGGGAAGAGACACTCCTTTGAGACTGAGTGTGGGAAGTAAAAGAAAAAATCGAGTGGAAGATCCATGCTTAGTTGGCAGGTAAGTGTTTTCTAAGTGAGGAACCTAATAGAAAATCTTTTTCAAGAGAAAACAAAATTCTAAATATTATCTGCCTTGATGTCTAATGTCATACCTCAACTAAGTAATTGCACTTAGGGACCCAATAAGTTAGTCATCATTCTAAAAACACTGTGAAGTGTGCGCTTGAGGAATACATTGTTTGAATTGAACTTCGGATAAGAGGGTATATTTCCATTTAAATTCATTAATCATTATGTGTGCATTATCAGTCTGTGTTAGTTGAATTCTCTTTGCTTGAGGACAAGCAAACGTCTAAGCTTGGGGTATTTTGATGTGTGAATAAAATGTAATTGCATTCATATCTTAGTTTAGGCCATTTGCATACATAATTGCATTAATTAAATGATTTCATCATACATTATCCTTGTTTCGGATCATACATGAGGATTTTCTGTTTTTCTTGTAGATTGGTGATTCTAAGTGTCAAAATCACAACTTGGGATGAATTCAGGTACAAAATGCAGATGCAAAACATAGAGTTCCACAACCTGGCTGTGGACAGTTCCACAACCTGTGGATTTTGCTTTAGGAAGTACATAATTGAATCTAGAGAAGAGCACAAGCAGATTGTGGATTTTTCCATGAGCTGTGGAATTTTTCAGAGTAGTTACTAACCTCTTTTATGACGTGGATTTAAAGATATTTAAATTAAATAGAAATTAAGGACAATTACTTAGAGAGAATAACCACTCTCTTAAAAAAAGGAATGAGGGAGATTAAAAGGGGGATATATATATATATATATATATATATATATATATATATATATATATATATATATAGGATTGAAAACATGAAGGAAAAGGAGGAACGTATCAGGAGGACATCAACGTTCACGCCACAACTTCAACACTTATTCTTCTTCTTTTGGTTTGCATTTTGAATTTTTACATTATGCAGAACTAAATTCTCTTTTGTTAGAGGATTGATGTAGTACTTTTGATTATAATTTATGAAACTTTTCAATTGATGTTTTGTTAATTTTAATTTTCTTAGTGTTCTGTTTATGTTCTAATGTCTATTCTATGAACATTTTCACAATTAGGAAATTGGGGATTGTTTGCGATTATAAATAGAACAGATTAGATGTTCTTACAATTGGGAAATTCGGCACAACTAATTAGTTTACAATTGAGATAATAATTGTTCTTCATGATTTTAGTGAATTTTGTAACTGACCTAAGAGATTAGGGGTTCGAATTCAATAGATAAGTTTTTCTATCTAAGGAATTAGGGGTAAACAAGCTCTTAATAAACTCAAGTGGATAATTACAATTCACACATCAATTTGAAAAGGGGAGGAAGTTGTATGAGAACGTATGAAATCAATTCTTTAACATTGTTTATATTATTTGAATTCCAATCACTTGTTTATGTTCATCATTTAACTTGATATTTTTGTTGCTCAAAATTACGTGAATTAGTAATCTAGTATTAAACTCATTCAATCCTAGAGGACGATATTTTATTACTACAATAACGATTGGTACACTTGTCAAACGTTCATTATGTAGAATAGGCCAAATAATGTGGACCATTATGTCTCACTTTGTTTCAGTGGAGATGGGTCAATTAGTAGGGCACATTAGAGTCATTTGAAGAGAGGGAAAAACCAAGTGAGAGGGAAAAACCAAGTGAGAGAGAAAGGAAGAGAAGAAGTCATTTTCGCATAACATAAAACCTGTATTGGTGTTTTCGTTGTTGTGTGTCGTTAACCGTTGGATCGGGCTTATTTTTAGAAAATGAGTTCTAGACGTATGGTTCTTCATTCTGATAGTTTGGATCATCAATCGAAAGTCTAGTTTGTGAGAAAACACCCTCGCATTAACAGTTTTGTTATGGAGAATTTCATAAAATCTACACTGGTGTTTTCATCGTTGTGAAGTCGTTAACTGTTGGATCACGTTGATTTTTGGATAGTGAGTTTCACATGTATGGTTTGTCATTCTGACCGTTCGGATCTTTAATCAGAGGTGTACTTTGGGAGTAAACAGCCTCGTATCAATACTCTATTTTGGTGAATTTTCATCTTTTGGGTTCTCATTTGTAAGCATTATGCTTACTCAGTTTGCCTTATTGAAAATCCTATTTGGTGTTTTTATCGGAGACTCTTTTACACCCTATTATTGGGGTATGACATATCAATGATTGAATTTGGATGATTCAAGTGATGTATTATATGTGTTTGAGTATGTTTACATGGGTATGTGATGCTTGAATGCATGTATGATGTGTTAACTATGTTTTGACTTGATCTAGGATTGATGTATCTATGCTTGAATGCTTGAATCATGTCCAAGATGTGTTTCAATTCGGCAATAATCGATTATCATTAGTTATAATCAGTTATCTACACATTGGTTTTGAGTGTGGTTTTGGGAATAATTGATTATCTAGAATGATAATCGATTATCCCTTCCTACGTGATGTTTCTGGATAAATTTCACTGAGATAATCAATTATCTTAAGTGATAATCGATTATCACAATGCATTTTGATGAAAAATGGACATGAACCAAGCTTGAGGAGCTATGGAACATGATGATAATCAAATATTAATGTTAGTGGTTATGTTTAGGGTTAGTTTGACTTATGGTTAAGAGTGGAGCAAGAGTGAGTATTGGGATGTACCTGAGAATGTGATTGATGAGCATGAGAGTAGAGGGTAAGTCTACTTGTTATAGCTCGTAAATCCTGGTTCTATCTGTAGATAGGTGTTTCCTTTTGTCTTGTGTGCATTGGAAGGAGATAATCTGTAGGGGAGACTACAAATGTCCTGTAGGGGAGGCTACAGGTGGGCTATAAGAGCGACTACAGTTGGTGAGGTAGGGTACAAGAATGAGATGGACTTTTTCCACTATGGTATTATGGTACGGTGATGCTCATGGTGTTGCTCATGACTGTGATAGTCATGATGGTGATGTATCTATGATGATGATCATGGTACTTGAGATGCTTTAGGTTTTATTATGTTGATAGTGGTGTTACTATAATGATTATAGTAAGCACTTAGCATGATTGCTAATGAGTGGATAGATCAAGGGTCTATGTGTGAGATGTTAGTGATGACATCAAAAGTTAGAGATCAAGGATCGATGATCAGAGTTCAAGGATCGGGGATCGAGGATCGAGTAATTAAGTATGCTTGAATTATTTATGTTAGAGAATTAGGAGTCATATTGTTAGTACTGCTATGTATAAGGTGCTTAATTATTGTTAAGGTATATATCTTGTTGTGTGTTTGATTATGATTGGTATATAAGAAGATACATATCTTGGTTTGTGTTTGATTATAGTTGATATAATCAGTATGTATGTATCTTGTTGTTATGACTGTTTTATTACTTGTTTACCCCATACATATGTGTGTTTGTGAATGAAATTATCGGTGATGATCGTGTAATGTGTTATACATGAGCAAATAATGTTACAGGAGACAATATAGTTGAAGTATTGCTTTCATTATTTTATTACTTGAAATAACATAATTTAATAAAGTGTTTTTTAAATACGTTTTTGCACTATAATAAATTTTAAATTTTACTGATTTTTAATAACTGATAAGATCTCAGAAAATGTTACAATTAACATCGTCGCGATCCCCGGCACTCAAGGACCTATTTCAGTGTCGGCTCCCATAGGGGGAAGGGAGACTGAAGTTTGTTCTACTTCTGCGTACTCTCCCGTAGGAGGAGTATAACCTGGAGGTAAGCCATACATCGGGAAAGGAACCGATTGGCTTACAGCGTTGAACATCGGGGGATAATAGTGAGCATTCCCCTCAACTCGTGCAGATGAAGACTCCCCCATAGTCTTTAGGGATTCGAGGGCTGCCAAGATCTGGCCAACCTAGTCTTTCAACAAACTAACATCAGCCTTGATGGATTCATGCGACTCCTCCCAGCTGTCCATGACTCTTGAATTGGCTCGAGTCCTGTAGGGATGTCGTGGAAACTTAGCCGTTGTCCCTCACTCGTACTGCTTTATTATTTTAATCGAATTAAAATAGATGAGAAAGAGACATGTTAAAGAAAAATATGATGCATGCTAGTGACGGGTGGAAATCACAGGATCACGATAACATCACTGATGGAAATTAACACAAGTAGGTACCAAACGAACATTCCGCATCTTTCATTTAAAGAAAATTCAGTTCAATACATTGCCTAAAGGTGTCAACACCCAATTTTGTCCGGATTGACAAGTATTTATTTTATTGCATTTTCCCATAAAAATAAAAAATAAAAAAATAATATGTATACAAAAAGAAAAAAATAATAAATAACCAAATAAATAAATAAATAAATAAATAAGGGAAAAAGAAAATATAATAAATAAAATAAAATAAAATAAAAACAAAAAAACGTTCGTCCTCCACTGAGCGCGTTCGGTTCAATCCTCTGCATGAAACCGCTCGTCCTTTAAATTTCACGAACGTTCGTCCTCCACCGTTCGTACTTTACTTTAATCGAACGTTCGTCCATTCTTACATTTAGGACGATCGGTCATGTTTTGTGTTAGTGAACGTTCGATCATGTTATGTGAACGTTCGATCATGTTTTGTGTTAGTGAGCGTTCGATTTCATCGTTTAATGAGCGTTCGGTTTTAGGCGTTCGGCCTAGAATCAAATAGCGTTCGGTAGAGTGTAATGAGGTGTTCGTCCGGATCCTGCCTTTCTAACGCTCGTCCTCTCTTATCCGCCGCTCGTTCGTCCTCAACCGTTCGGCCGTTACGTCTCATTGACGTTCGGCAACTCTCAAGCTCAACCGTTCGGTTATCCACAAGCTTTCCAACTGCTCGGCCGCTAATCCTAAATCGTTCGGCCATTTGGTGTCATGGACGTTTGGCAATTTTCAGCCTCCAGCGTTCGTTCGTTCAGCCGTGTAGCGTTACCGTTCGTCCTTTAATTTTGTCAAACCGATACCTGTTGCTCTCAGGTAGAGAGCGTTCGACCTTGGTGTACTAGTGATGACTAACGTTCGGGTTTGAGCGTTCGTCCTAGTATCGCATGATCCCGTTCAGCAAACAACGTTCGGTAGTGTTCTTGTTCAGCAAATAACGTTCGGCCTTGATATGTTGAACGTTCGGTCTTGATGTGTTGAACGCTCGGTCCTGATCTTGTTATTCTCATTTGAACGCTCGGTCTCCCGTCCCTCTTCAGCGTTCGTACGATGCTTATTTTCGTCCAGCGTTCGGCTTTTGGGGCGTTCGATCCCTTTTGGTTTGATCATCAAATGGCGTTCGGTAAATAGTGTGGTGGGTCGCTCGTCCAAATAGTGTGGCGTTCGGTTTTTATTTTGTTGCGCTTTATTTGTTTTAATAAAATATATAATAACAATAAAAAAAATAATAATAAAAATAAAAAATAAGTAAATAAAAAAAGGAGGAATAAAAATAAATAAAGGTAAGTGTTAATATGTGCCAAAACAAAAATCTATAATTAGGGATATTGTCCCTGAATTTCTGAAAAGTTGTTTAAAAATAATAAAAGAAGACAAAAGAGGTGAAACTAGATTAGGGAATGTGTTTCAGGAGCGTGTAGGGAACTCCTGGAAAGGAGTGAGGCGTTGGCTTTTTCTCAAAAGGGATTTAATTATTTTTGGCTTGACCTTGGCTTTTGGGTTGTAAACCACGAAGGGTGGTATCCCTCTTGCATGGCTGCCCATCTTGCAAGTCTGTAAAGTCCCTTTACACTCCTACAAGACTCTCCTTTTCTCACGAAAAAAAGAGAGGACAATTCTTAGAAGAGGGAGACTACTGAGCCGAAGGAAAGGTGACCTTACAAAAAACAAATCAGCAGAGACTCATTGGACACAAAAAGGTTGGCAATAGCTAGTAGATCTTCAAGAGGTAAGTGATGTCTTGCACTCCGTGTTTTAGTGAATTGATTGCTTACCCTTCAACATATCTCTGTTACGTTACTGTTAGGATTGCATATGATTGTTGTTGAATACATTTCTAGTGCTGTGGATATCTGTATATGCTCATTATTACCAAACATCATCAATCTTCACATCCAACACTTGATTTCCAATACACGTGATCATCTATTTTCCTTGCTGCAACTCCCACCCATCATCACGGGCACACACGCAAACCTTGTATTCCTCCGTTTACTCAACCAAACACTAAAATCCTTTCCCCACTCATCTCTTCAAAATTTTACTGCATCTAGTCCAGAGGTCCAAAAATTATGTGTGAGTATTCAAATGAAAGCCCTTTGAGTCTGGAATCCAACCCAAAAAGTTTCATTGCATTTAGAGCTCTGTGGAAAAAGATATGAGCCAAACAGTAAACCAAGGTCAGTGCCAGAAACGAAACAGTCAAGCCTGATTTCGAAATTTTACTGCATCTAGTCCAGAGGTCCAAAAATTATGTGTGAGTATTCAAATGAAAGCCCTTTGAGTCTGGAATCCAACCCAAAAAGTTTCATTGCATTTAGAGCTCTGTGGAAAACGATATGAGCCAAACAGTAAACCAAGGTCAGTGCCAGAAACGAAACAGTCAAGCCTGATTTCGAAATTATACGGCATCTAGTCAAAAAATATGTTTTAAAGGTTTAGGCACATGTGTGATCGCACGCATCGTCCTTGTGTTAAAAACCTTTTCTCTTTCTAAAAAATATCAAAAATATGTTTTAAAGGTTTAGGCACATGTGTGATCGCACGCATCGTCCTTGTGCTAAAAACCTTTCCTCTTTTCTCAAATAATAATAAAATGTTTTAAAGGTTTAGGCACATGTGTGATCGCACGCATCATCCTTGTGCTAAAAACCTTTTCTCTCTTTAAAAAAAGATGCCAAAAATATGTTTTAAAGGTTTAGGCACATGTGTGATCGCACGCATCGTCCTTGTGCCAAAAACCTTTTCTCTTTCCTCAAAAATGCCAAAAATACGTTTTAAAGGTTTAGGCACATGTGTGATCGCACGCATCGTCCTTGTGCCAAAAACCTTTTCTCTTTCTTCAAAAATGCCAAAAATACGTTCCAAAGGTTTAAGCACATGTGTGATCGCACGCATCGTCCTCGTGCCAAAAACCTTTTCTCTCTTTTAAATAAAATTACAAAAATATGTTTTAAAGGTTTAGGCACATGTGTGATCGCACGCATCGTCCTTGTGCTAAAAATCTTTCCTGTTTGATTCATAAAAATACAAAAAAAAAAAGAAAACATAAAATCATCAAAAAACAAAAACATCGACAATTTCAAACAACAAACAATATCGCCTGGCCAGAACTACGTGATCCTTGATTCTCCATTAAAAGTGGAGATACGTAGGAGCAAGGCCAGTCCTTGTCAGGTTCACTCTCCCAAAAATCCAAATTTATCCATAATCATTTTCCAAACAAATTTCTCAAACAAATTTTAAAGCAGTTTTCTAAAAGAACTACGGAACTCTGATTTCTCATTCTTAATGAGAATACGTAGGAGCAAGGTCAATCCTTGTCGGGCCCACAAAAATTAAAAAAATATATTTTGTTTCTTTAGAATTTTATTTTAGGGGAAAATTAAACATTTTGAAAACAACATCATATTCGCGTATTTAGTTAAAGGTACTGCCTTAGGGCAGGCGTTGTAGGGTGCTAATACCTTCCCTACACGTAACCGACTCCCGAACTAAGAATCTCAGTTTCGCGGACCATGCCTTATCATTTTATGGTTTTTCCGTAGTTTTCCAGAATAAACTATGGTGGCGACTCCAAAATCTCTTTTTCAAAAACCCGTTTTATTTTTCGGATCGTCGTCCCGTCGCGATTCCGGTTGCGACAGATGGCGACTCCACTGGGGAGCAAAAGGAGAGTCAGGCCATTTAATTAGATGTGCGAGTTCAATGTGGTTTTTCTTTGTGTTTTCCTTCCCCTTTTTTTCTTTATCTTTGTTTGACATTTGGCATAATTGCATGTGTGTTTGTTTTAATTATATTGAACCCTAGGGTAGAAAACATGTTATATCTGCCTGGGAATCTTCTGGTTGTTTTGCAGGTGAGGGTTTGGGGTGTACAATTGCATTCTCCCTTCACACACATTTAATATGCATATCATGAGTGAGGCCCTATACCGGGGTCTGAGCGCAACTTAGAAATAGAGGGGTTGTGTAGCAGTGTCATTTGGGACATACTTCCTGTTTGGCTATCGTGAGAACCCCAGCTAGAGTCTGTTCTCTTCATTTGTGTCTCCACATCTAGTTGATTACTCTGACTGTTGTGGAGAAACAGTGAAAAGAGCCATAGCTCTGGTGGCCTTGATTTAAGCATTAGGAAGCTATCCTTGTGAGTGCATTTATTTGGCCTTAGAACTTTAGTCATTCTATCCTCAACTAAGGCACAAAGGGAGAAATGTGTACTGCTGCCCTCACCTTATTTGTTCTTTTTGAAAATAATGACATTGCATTTTTATGCTACGCATGCATTGGTGTTGTTGGTCATGTTTTACTTCTTTATGTTATTATGCATCATGTCCATACATCATTTGGTGACATACTGGTGTTAGGGGAAATCACAGGTGTTCACTTGATTTACTACAAGATGGAAGTTGATACAATATCTGGTGCTACACAACAGACCGATTCTATCATTTTAAGAAAGAAACCTCGCCTGAGGATTCATGGGGGGAATCTGACAGGGTTGATAAACTTGGGAAAACGACTAACGACCATAAGAAGAGAAACTTTCAAGAAGAAGTATGGAAACCTGTTGGGCCTAATGGAAATGGAGGTACAATTGCCTGCTATCACAGCCCTTGCGCAGTATTATGACTCCCCACTAAGATGCTTCACCTTTCAAGACTTCCAACTAGCACCAACCATAGAAGAGTTTGAGCATATCCTTGGTTTATCACTGGAGGGTACCATGCCGTATCAACACTTAAAGCATCACTCTTCTATCTCAACTATTGTTGCCCTAATGAAATTACCGCCTCAGGAACTCGAAGATAGGTTGGTGACGAGGCATCAAGATCGTGGGTTGACACAGGGGTATCTGGAACAGTACCTGCAACATCTAGATGATAAGGGAGAGTGGGAGACTTTTATGGATGTGCTAGCTCTCACCGTGTACGACATTGTTTTATTCCCTAAAATAGAAGACTTTGTGGATTATACCGCAATAGATGTCTTCGTGGCGAGAAAGACGAGATTGGAGAATCCCGTAACGGCAGTCCTTGCTGAGGTTTATGGGACCATGAGTTTCTGTCATGAAAGGAAGGGTAAGAAGATCCTTTGTTGTGTGTCAGCATTGTACGCTTGGATGGCTGCACGTTTGTTTAAAGGCGCAGTCAATGTCAAGCATCCTTTGGAAGCTTTGTCAGGCCAGGGGCTTACAGACAAAGGAGGAAATGAGTGGGCCTATTTCTTTGCTAGTTTGAATGGAGGAAAAATAAAATGGCGCCTTCCTTGGCTTGAGACTAAACCATCTATCCAACATTGTGGCAACTTCCCTAACGTACCTCTCATAGGCGCTAGGTATTGTATTAACTACAACCCTGTTTTGGTCCAAAGACAATTCGGGTATCCCATGAAGGGAGCGCCTTCACCAGATTATCTCACAGCTTTCTTCATCTACTATGAGGACGGACATTGTACTGAAATGTTGAGGAGAATCAGAAGTGCCTAGGAAAATGTGGTGCGAGCAGAGAGGGACCTGAGGAGTGGAGCGATAGATAGCGGGGTTAGTTACCATACCTGGATTTTGGAGAGGGTAAGAGAAGTCAAATTGCCTTTCAAGCCCATCAATGATCAATCGGCAAGCAAAGGAACATCCCAAGCCCCAGAAAGTGAAGAGGTGAAACAGCTAAAGGCTGAGATGGAGAAATTGAGGGTGAAGAATACTAGGTTGGAAAACGAATTACATAAGGCTTGCAATGATTTTATCGATATGAGGAATGACAAAGAAGAAAAAGCACGGGCCTATGAAGAAATTGTCAGAAATCAGAAGGTCGAGAGAGATTATGCATTTCGATTGAAGCGAGATCTCGCAGCCGCAAGCAAAGAGTTGGCCATGAGAGTGAAGGAGAAGAATGCGGCGTTGGAAGAGGGAAAACAATGGAAGCACCTCTACGAAGAAGCAAAAAGAGATAAGCGAGAAGCCCTGAAAAGACTAAGAGAAGCATAGGTTCAGGTAGAAAAAGCGGGGCATGAGATGAAAGAGATGGCCATGTCGTTTGAGGCGGATATGAACCAGGAGCGTTGGAAGCTAGCAGAAGCAGAAGCCGAACATCAAACTCTTATAAAACAAATAGAGGAATATATTGAGGAACAAGAGGAGCGGTGGAGGTCGATGGAGTTTGAAGGAAGGCATCAAGCCTTGGTAAAGCGAATGGAAGATCACATCGCAGAGCAAGAAGAGGCTGTGAAGCACTGGAAGGGGAGTTTTTCCCAATTGGCTATGTTGGCAAACGGGGCAATTGAAGACATCCCCAAGATGGTGTTGGACGCCGAAGCTAGTACCCACTTTTGTAATCCGCCGGAAGAAATCAAACATTTTATTAATCATTGTAAATGGTTAGTAGGCGAGATGAAATCCTTCATCACTCGAGCTCAGGAGTGATGAGATTATTGCCTTTAGGCAATGTATTGAATTGAATTTTCTTTAAATGAAAGATGCGGAATGTTCGTTTGGTACCTACTTGTGTTAATTTCCATCAGTGATGTTATCGTGATCCTGTGATTTCCACCCGTCACTAGCATGCATCATATTTTTCTTTAACATGTCTCTTTCTCATCTATTTTAATTTGATTAAAATAATAAAGCAGTACGAGTGAGGGACAACGGCTAAGTTTCCACGACATCCCTACAGGACTCGAGCCAATTCAAGAGTCATGGACAGTTGGGAGGAGTCGCATGAATCCATCAAGGCTGATGTTAGTTTGTTGAAAGACCAGGTTGGCCAGATCTTGGCAGCCCTCGAATCCCTAAAGACTATGGGGGAGTCTTCATCTGCACGAGTTGAGGGGAATGCTCACTATTATCCCCCGATGTTCAACGCTGTAAGCCAATCGGTTCCTTTCCCGATGTATGGCTTACCTCCAGGTTATAGTCCTCATACAGGAGAGTACGCAGAAGTAGAACAAACTTCTGTCTCCCTTCCCCCAACGGCCAATGTAGTACTGACCGGCACTCAAGGACCTGTTTCAGTGTCGGCTCCCATAGGGGGCACGAGAATGAATGAGACCAACACAACTGATGGAATTCGGGTGACCCAAGTACCGCATATGGGTACCGGAGAGGGCTCTTCAGCCAAAGTCATACCACACACCATGTTGCAGGGAGTAGTCAGTAGTGCTGATGGGGCCAAGAGTAGGTTGGAAATTCTGGAGGAGAGACTGAGGGCCATTGAAGGGGTCGAAAGCTATGGGTTTGGAGATGTTGCGAGGCTGAGCTTGGTTCCTGGGGTGATGATACCACACAAATTTAAAGCGCCGGAGTTCGAGAAATACAGAGGTAATACCTGCCCGAAAAGCCATCTGACCATGTATTGTAGAAAGATGGCTGCATACGCTTACGATGATAAGCTACTCATCCATTTTTTTCAAGACAGTTTGGCTGGGGTAGCGTTGAACAGGTACACCCATCTTGAGCCGTCTCGAATCCGTTGCTGGGCAGACCTGGCAGACGCCTTTGTGAAGCAGTATATATACAACACGCACATCGCACCGGACCGACTACAACTGCAAAATATGTCAAAGAGGGACAACGAAACTTTCAAGGAATATGCCCAACGGTGGCGAGAATTAGCTGCACAAGTGGAACCACCTTTATATGATAGGGAGGTGGTGGCAATGTTTGTGAACACTCTCCAGCCGCCATTTTACGAGCACATGGTCGGGAACGTGTCTGCCAATTTCGCTGATATCATTATAATAGGCGAAAGGATAGAAATTGGGGTTAAAAGTGGGAAGATTGCATACAGTTCGCCCGCAACTGCAAATTACATAAAACCCAATTTCAATGCGGGAAGGAAGAAGGAAGGGGATGTGCATGCAGCATCGGCAATGCCTGTGTGGAGAGGTCAAGCCCCCCTCATAGCTTCCGACCATACTTGGGGCAACCCCCTCTTGCAGCTAATGTGACGTTTGCTCATCAAGCCAGGCCTCAACAACAACAAGGGTATTATCAACCGTCATTGCCCCCAACGGATACTTGGAGGGCTGGGGCAATTCGAGGTCCAAATCAGAATGCGGGTCAAAATACTTACCCAAGAAGGAACCAACTTGTTAATTTCACCCCTATCCCTACAACTTACACAGAATTGTTACCCCATCTTGTCAAAAGAGGTTTGGTTGCTATTTGTCCGATGAAGCCCATGCAACCTCCGTATCCCAGGGGTTATGATGCAGAGGCCAAATGTAGTTACCATGGGGGAGGTGCTGGTCACTCAACTGAGAGGTGTCTAGCTTTTAAACACAAAGTACAGGCTCTAATTGACTCGGGGTGGTTAAAGTTTCAAGAGGATAAACCTAGCATCGAGACTAATCCGCTTTCTGGGCATGGGAGTGCCTCGACGAATGCCGTCGAGGATGAAAAACATGAGTTGATAAGAGACGCGGGTGAAATCCAAAGTTCCAGAGAGTTTATCCTCAAAGCGCTGATAAAAGTGGGCCTTTTAAAAGGCGATTATGACGAGGACGTAGCATGTGCACTTCATCCGGACGATGGGCACTCTATTGAGGAATGTGGTGAATTTGAAGATATTCTACAAGACTTGCTGGATAGAAGTTTAATGCAAGTATACTACAAGGATAAGGAGGGGGAAGTGTTCACACAAATTGGCGGGGAATCCGACGTAACTCTGCCTAAGCCGTTGGTGATCCATTTCACTAGAACCACCCCTGTGCCAATGGCTGAAGAAAAGCCGTCTGTCGTCATTCGGGCGCCGTCTCCCTTTCCTTACAAAAGCGAGAAGGCTGTCCCTTGGAGGTATGGAGCACATGTGTTAGATGAGGGAAAAGGCGCAGATTCGGCCGTTGAGAACATAACAGGCATAGGTGGGATAACAAGAAGTGGTCGGATCTTCGCGTCACCAATGGTGACAAAAGAAGGGACCAATAATAATGAAACAACAATGGCCGCAAAGACCAGGGAGGTCTTAAAAGGAAAGGGCGTGCAGGTAGAGGAGACCCCTAACGAGGAGGAAAAGAAAGAAATATCCGAAGAAGAGGCCTGCGAATTTTTAAAATTCATTCAACAGAGTGAGTATAAGGTGGTGGAGCAGTTGAATCGCATGCCTGCTCGGATTTCCTTGTTAGAATTGCTTATGCATTCTACCTCTCACAGAAAGTTGTTGATGAAGGTACGCAGTGAGGCTCATGTTGAGCAAGGTATTTTGTTGAACAAGTTTGAGGGCATTGTTGGCAACATCATCGCTAATAATTACCTCACCTTTACTGATGAGGAGATACCCACTGAGGGGAGAGGGCATAACAAGGCTCTTCATGTCTCTATGAAATGTTTAGATCACGTTATAGCGCGTGTCTTGGTGGACAATGGCTCCTCTCTGAACGTCATGCCAAAATCGACATTGGAGAAGCTACCCTGTGATGGAATGCATATGAAGCCGAGCTCTATGATTGTGAGGGCATTTGACGGCAGTAAAAGGGTAGTGATGGGAGAAATTGAATTGCCCGTTCAAGTCGGTCCTTGTGTCTTTCAAGTGACCTTTCAAGTCATGGATATCCTCCCGGCTTATAGTTGTTTGTTGGGTCGCCCGTGGATCCATTCTGCAGGAGTTGTGCCTTCCACCCTACACCAAAAACTGAAATATGTTATGGGAGATAGGCTGGTGATAGTATCGGGAGAGGAGGACCTCCTTGTGAGCGGACCATCGTCCGCGCGATATATTGAGGTGGCTGAGGAAGCTCTTGAAACAGCCTTCCAGTCATTGGAGATTGTGGGAAATGCCTATGTGGAGCCATTCCTAGTAAGCCCGCATTTGTCACGGGCTTCTATCATGATGGCCAAGGTCTTGCTGAAAGAGGGGTATATACCTGGTAGAGGTTTAGGCAAGCATGGGCAGGGGCGAACTTTCCCCCTAAAGGTCGTTGAGAATAGAAACCGATACGGCCTAGGGTACAAGCCCACCAAAGAGGACAAGAGAAGGCTGATGGAAGAAAAAAGAGAGCGCGGTCTGGCTCGTGTAGAAAGGCGTGAACCCAGGGTGGAAAAGATTGGTATTCGTGACATCAAGGAGAGCTTTCGTAGTGCTGGATGGATCAACGCGGGCCATATAGCCGCCGTGGAGGATGAAGATAGCTCTGAATGCTCAAGTTTCGTGCGAGCCTGCTCCCCAGATTTGTGTGATGAAATAAAACTCTACTTGTAATAAGTTGTGAGAAAGATAGATGGAAGATGAAGAAGATAACTTTATGGTAGAAATGGGGTACGGGATTTATTATGTATAGAGAGATAGTAAAATGTGAGGGAGAAATGAAGTAGAGTTTCGGGATGGAATGAAGAGATTTTGAGAGAGAAGATATGAATATTATGTAAATTGTGTGTGTGAAGTGAAGAGAATGTAGGTATTTATAGAGTTAAGGATGAAGAAAGTTGATGAACAAAAATAATATAATAAGTTGGTGGAAAATTTAGATGAAATAAAAATTAATCACAAAAATGCAATAAAATAAATAAGTAAAGAAATAAAACGTTTGGGGAAACAAGAAGTTGAATCTGGCAGAGCCGGTTAGACAACTTCTAATCCTTCCAAAATGCAATAAAATAAATAAGTAAAGAAATAAAACGTTTGGGGAAATAAGAAGTTGAATCTGGCAGAGCCGGTTAGACAACTTCTAATCCTTCCAAAATGCAATAAAATAAATAAGTAAAGAAATAAAGCGTTTGGGGAAATAAGAAGTTGAATCTGGCAGAGCCGGTTAGACAACTTCTAATCCTTCCAAAATGCAATAAAATAAATAAGTAAAGAAATAAAACGTTTGGGGAAATAAGAAGTTGAATCTGGCAGAGCCGGTTAGACAACTTCTAATCCTTCCAAAATGCAATAAAATAAATAAGTAAAGAAATAAAACGTTTGGGGAAATAAGAAGTTGAATCTGGCAGAGCCGGTTAGACAACTTCTAATCCTTCCAAAATGCAATAAAATAAATAACTAATAACATACAAATGGCATAACATAATCAATATCACGTTTTACAACTATCACACTTGGATATCAACACAAAAGCATACTCTCATTTAAATTCAAAATCATACAGAAACAAAATACTCCATAATCAAGATTTAAGATCAGACAAAAGCAAAATATAGCATATTCAAGGCTCAAGATAATACAAAAGGAGATACTCAAGGTTAGCTTCCCTTACCTCTATTACAGACTTAATCTCCTCGCTCTCTGAAAACTTCCAGTATATCCCCTTTGAAATTAGAAATTCTTCCAACTCTCTTCTCTCAAAAATTTTCTCAATTCTTTTGTGTAAATTTTCAGCCTCTCCCCTTGGCTATTTATAGTAAAAAAAATTTACTATTCATTTGTACTATTCATTTTTACTATTCATTTTGTTATTCATTTTACTATTACAAAATTAATTTTTTATTTGCAAATTGGTGAATTCTGATCTCAAAGCTACGTGGAACACTTATCCTTTCCAAAAATAATTTTTTTTTTACTTTTTACTTTTTACTATTCACAATTCACTATTCACTATTTACTATTCACTATTCACTTTTTTTTTATTTATTTATTTATTATTAATTTTATTTACCCGGACGAAATTGGGTATTGACAGTTGTCCCTCTTTACTTAGATTTTACTAGATAATATGACAAACAACGTTTGTATATTATCAGAGTAAAAGATAAGTAAAGATAGAAATACTAATTTCGTCTGGGTTTCAAAGAGAAAGGGGGAGAATAACAATCGATTCAAGTACATAAGATGAATAGAATCACGATGCAACAAAAATTGAACTTAAGGGCGAGGCAAAAATTAAACTTAAGGGCCAGCGTGAAAACTGGGCTTGGGGGCCAGCGTGGAAGCTGGGCTTGAGGCCAGTGTGAAAACTGGGCTTGAGGGCCAGCGTGGAAGCTGGGCTTGAGGCCAGTGTGAAAACTGGGCTTGGGGCCAGCGTGGAAACTGGGCTTGGGGGCCAGCGTGAAAACTGGGCTTGGGGGCCAGCGTAAAAACTGGGCTTGGGGGCCAGTGTGAAAACTGGGCTTGGGGCCAGTGTGAAAGCTAGGCTTGGGGGCCAGTGTGAAAACTAGGCTTGGGGCCAGTGTAAAAACTGGGCTTGGGGGCCAGCGTGGAAACTGGGCTTTGGGGGCCAGTGTGAAAACTGGGCTTGGGGCCAGTGTGAAAACTGGGCTTGGGGCCAGTGTGAAAACTGGGCTTGGGGGCCAGTGTGAAAACTGGGCTTGGGGGCCAGTGTGAAAACTGGGCTTTGGGAGCCAATGTAAAAATTGGGTTTTGTGGGCCAGTATGGAAACTGGGCTTTCAAATTTTGAAATTCTTGAAACTTGTAATTTGAGAAATGTTGGCCAGTGTGGAAACTGGGCTTGGGGCCAATGTAAAAATTGGGCTTTGTGGGCCAGTATGGAAACTGGGCTTTCAAATTTTGAAATTTTTGAAACTTGAAATGTTTTGTAATTTTGACACAAATTTGAAAGCTCGATCGACATGAAACAATATGGCTTGATAGAGAAAATCTGAATGTTATTCTTTTTGTGTTTTCTTTGTTTTTTCTTTGTTTTTTTTTTTGAAGAAGGAAATTGATAACCATTCATGTGAATGAAGAGGATTTCGATGAGAAATACTTTCTTTTTGATAAATATATGAAAACGTTTGCTTTGTTTTGTTTTGTTTGTTTGTTTTTTTTTGTTATTTTTTCGAATCAATTGTCTTACTTGCAATCATCAAGACTGGTCATTATTTCCAATGCTTAGAAAAGTGAGGAATGTCATACATCCGAGATCTAACTTTGAGATTATTACATTTTGACTTTTTCTCCCGAGACATCAACGTACATATGCTTGAATTCACTCGCAAGTGAAGAATGAGAGTTGTTTAGAATGGTTTGGAAGATAATGCTAACATGTCACCTCATACGCTCCGTAAAGGAGATGAGTGCCAAAGCGAAACACGAGGTATCTAAAAAGTTGTCCCAGTTTGGTGTGGTGAATCCATGATAATTCTGGTGAAAAATTCAAGTAAGATCTGCAAAGCTACCCAATTCTTGAGATCATGGTTTGACGAAATTTCAAGGAAAAGACGCGAGGTGAGGTTCACCAAGCTGCCCCAGTTTTCGTTGTTTTTTTTTTTTTTTTGCATGGGGTTCTGTTTGGAAGAAGTAGTGGGTATGAAAGGGTCGGCTAAAAGGATGGATCAAATTGGTTCAATTTTCTTTTGTATGCTTCTGACTGGTTGGTAGAGAGGTCCCCTATTCCTGAGACATTATTCATTTTCAAATCCCTTTTTATTTTTACGACACATTAAAAGTTATTTTGTCTTATCGCAAAATTAAGCTTTATGAAAATATGAGCAATCATTAGTCAATCTCCGTGGACTTTATTAGGCTTGTAACAATGGCTAGGGGCTAAAAGGTATTAAAAGAAAGGGGTATAAAGGCCCAAATGAAATGTTTGTCGGATACATTTTTTTTAAAACAAGGGTTATCATCTACGCATTGTATCAACTATTTGATCTTTTGAGCACTTTGCTTTTGTCTTGAACTTCGTTTTTCCTTCATCTCTGGTTAAGTCTGTTTTATTGTTGTTGTTATTTTTTTTTTACCCTTTTTGAAGGATTCACTTCATTTGATCGTTGAGTACTCTTCATCTGCATCCCAAGTTGACTCATACTAATGATAACCCTTGCTTGGGAATAATTTTGAAAAAGAATTTATTTTTGGCTCAAACGGGGTAACAATGGTTATAGTTTTTTTTGCTTTTTGGATAAAGAAAGAAGGCCACACATCATTTTGAACTCTGATTGCTTTATTTCCAAAAATTAATTCTACGATTAGATGACCTCAACATGAGCCGTTTTTTCCTTTTCTTTTCATTCTTTATAGATCACCCTTTCGGGTTTCTGAATCTAGTTGACTTATTCTACTTTTTTTTTTGTTTTTTTTTAATGGATTCAGGGATCACCCTACTAGCGTAAGCGAGAAAACTTTTGGCCATGCCAATTTGCCCCGGTGTAAAAGTTTATTTTGTTACTCAGGGCAGTGACAGTATTTGTTCGGGGAAAATCCTTTTATTTGGGAAGGTGAAGGGTGAGATTTTTCAAACACCATGCGCACAAACGTCTCGAGAGAAAACATCAAATTGTTATTTTTGATTCAACATTTGACCTCGAAAAAAATCTGACACTACAACTTTTGTTTTCTTTTTGTTATCAAATTTTTTATTTTATTTTTATATTTTTTTTTTGCTATTTTCGAAAAAACAAGAGTTTGACAATTTGCTAGAAAGACAAGTGACTCAATATTGCCTTTTTTTTTTTTTTTTTTTTAAATTTTGTTATTTGCGGCCTTCGTTTTCTCCACGACACCCTATTAGGACATGATTTCCAATAAACCTTGGAGATACCAAATAATGAAAGTTCACATTAAAAGTCACGGATGAAAGCGTAATATCCATGAGCATAACCCTCACAGCAAGACAATTCAAAACATGAACAGAACAACATCAATTTCGCCTTTTACAACAACCTATGCTTTCCCATATAGTTCTTCATTTGTCCATGGCATTTGTAGGGGCGAACTCGCGCCTTGTCAGAGTGCTGGATTGACTTTCTTCAAACTTTAAACATCCTGAATCGATCAAAGATTGCACTTTATGCTTTAGAGCCTTGCATGCCTCTGTTGAGTGTCCACACGCTCCTTCATGATAATCACACTTGGCATTTGTGTCATAGCTCTTTGGGTACGGAGGTCGTATAGGCCTAGTTGGACAAACCTTTATGAGGTTTCTGTGGAGAAGATCTGGCAGTAACTCTGTATAGGTCATGGGGATAGGAGTGAAGTTGGCGACCTTCTCATCACGATTGTAATTTCTTCGCTCAATGGGTCGATTGAACCCATGGGAATGTGACATTTGAGGATAGGCAATAAAATGTGAGTTAGCTCTTCGTTTTTTATCTTTCTCATGTCTAGGGCCATATTCATTTAAACTCGCTACTAACTGTGGGCCTAGTGCAATTTTTCCATTTCTTATGCCACCCTCGACCCTCTCTCCAATTACTACTATGTCAGCAAAACCTGAGGAGACACTGCTTATCATGTGTTCATAAAATGATGGTTGTAGAGTATTCAAAAATATGGTAGTCATCTCCTTGTCGCTCAAAGGCGGTTCTACTTGAGCAGCAATTCCTCTCCACCTTTGGGCATATTCTCTGAATGATTCAGATTCTTTCTTCACCATGTTTTGCAGTTGTATTCTATCAGGTGTTAGATCTTTATTATATTCATACTGCCTTTGGAATGCATCAACCAGATTTTTCCATGAGTAGATGTGAGTAGTTTCTAAGCGCATGTACCAAGTCAGAGCCACGCCAATTAAACTTTCTTGGAAGATGTGAATCAAAAGTTTTTCATTGTGGGCATAAGCTGCCATTTTTCTGCAGTACATAGTTATATGGCCCCTTGGGCAAGTATTTCCCTGATATTTCTCAAACTCTGGCAACCTGAACTTTGGAGGTATTATCACATCAGGAACTAAACATAGTTTTCTAGCATCTCCAAATTCAGAACTTCCTTCGCCCTCTATGGCTCTCAACCTTTTCTCAAAGACTTCTAATTTACTCCCGTCGTCCTTAAAATCTGCAGGTGTAACGATACAAGATGAAGACTTCGTCTCAGGTTGTTTTTTCATTATCGTGCTCTCAATACCTGGTTGGATCGTCTTTCCCTGAATTGTGAAAGTGGTTGCCCCAGGCTCATCTTCTACTTCAACTGCATTATCTTCGTCCTTTTGAGCGTCAAGATGTTCCAAGCGCACTCCTGAGGGTGGAATGTAATTCGGGGGAAGACCATAGGAAGGGAAAGTTTGTGCCTCTGGAACTCTTTGTTGTGGTCGTTGTGCGCACGAATCTCCAGGGCTTTGTAAGGCATTCAGGGCCTCTAAGATTTGACTCATTTGTCCCTTCAGCTGTTGGATATCGGCTTTCATCCCCTCTTGAATTTCCCCTTTGTTCTCCATGATTTTGCCACTGGTTCGTGTCCTTTAGGGTGTTTTGGAGACTTAGCCGTATTATTATTTTTAAACTAAATTTTATTAGATGAAATAAAATTAAGAAAATAAAAACGAAAAGAAAAGGAGAAAAGACAAAGCAACACAATTACTATAGTAAGAAATTATAAAGATGTGAAAACATTGCCAAATGTATAATCTGGAAATTAACATGAAACAAAGTCAATAAGACAGTTCATCCATAACATTTAAGTTCACCACATGTGAGGTATGCAAAATCACGATCAACTATCACGAGCCTCAGCCACCACATTCTTCATTTCTCTCATCAGTTTCTTGCAGTAATTGAGGAAAGTCTCAACCTTTTTAGGTGGGTTAAAGATCGGCAATGCAGACTCAGCATCAGCTAATAACTTAGGGACATCCTTAATGGCTTCATTGGCAAGGGAAGCTAGTTGTGAGAAACTTCTCCTCCAATTTTCTGTAACTAGATCTTGTTCAACGGTATACTCCTTCATCTGATTCATCCATTCTTGATGTTTCTTCTCTGATTCAGCCCGATGCCAACGTTCCTCCTTCAGTTTCGTTACCGCTGCTTTCGCCTGTTTCTCGACGTCGTTCATTCTAATATGCATTTTGTGCAGCTCCTCTAGTGCCTTTTGCTTGTCCCTCTTGAATTGGTCACACAATTCCTTCGTGACACGCTCTGATATCTCAATTATACCATACTCCCGGTCTTTCAAGGTCAGCTCAATGTTGGCCACTATCAGCTCTTGCTTTTGTCTTCTTAACAACTCCTCGTATGCTTTGCTGTTTTCCACACCATCTTGCTTAAGATTCACATAATCACGTTGTAGGTTCTGAAGATTACTGGTCAACTTGATATTTTCTAGTTTCATTTGCTCGAATTTTGCCTTCAACAATTTTATTTCCTCATTTTCAGCTTCATGAAACTGTTTTCCATAATCTAGATTAGGAGAAATTATCTTGAAAGGCAACTTCACTGTCCTAACCCTTTCTGCGATCCAATGGCTATAAGGATATCCTTCATCAATAGTCCATGGTCTGGGGTCCATTTTTGCACGAATAATGTTGCCTCAAGCATTCCTAACTTGATGAAGTACTTCAACAAAGGTTCCTTCCTCATAATAGATTTGCAACATGGCAAGAGATGCAGGTGTAGGTGATCCTCTCATAGGATGCCCAAATTGCCTTTGTGCTAACACAGGATTGTAATTAATACAACACCTGATACCCATGAGAGGTACATTAGGGTACTTCCCGCAATGATATATAATTTGCGATCTACGCTGCCAAGGGACACACCACTTAACTTGTTCTTCATTTAAACTTGCACAAAGTCGCGCCCATTCATCTGCCCCTTTCACATTTGGTTTACACTGCAATAGCTTATCCATGGAGCACGGGGCATTTAAGGCGTCCTCAGTCACACGGGAGATGAACCACATATACAACACTGGCAGACAACATAACATTTTTCCTCCCTTTAGCTCATAACAACGATTAAGGGTCCCATAAACTTCAGCCAGGATAGCAGTGACTGGATTCTCACAGCGCTCTTTGTATCCCACAAATGCGTTCATGGCGGCATAGTCGACGAAATTCTTGACATTAGGAAAAAGCATGACACCATAAAAGAGAAGAGCCAATACATCCATAAATGTTTCCCAGTTTTCTTCTTCAGCTAAACGATGCAAGTATCCTATTAGGTATCCTTGAGGAAGGCCCCTCACTTTGCCCTTGATTTTGAACTTGTTCTCCAACTTCATAGGGTGTACTTTCATGATCCTCGCTAGCTGCAAGACATGTACATACTGCCCAAGGTAATTGTATGGAGCTTTTTCCTCAAGAGGTATATTTAAAATTTGCTCGAATTCTTCCACTGTTGGCACTAGTTGGAAATCTTGAAAAGTGAAACACCTCAATGGTGGATCATAGTATTGGGCTAAAGTAGTAATTGCTGATGTTTGGACCTCCACCTCTAATAGGCTCAACAAATTCCCATACTCCTTCTTGAATGCATCCTTTTGGGATGTCTTCATTTTCATTACCAGTTTTCTCAGACCATTCATATTTCCTTCCTCCGCTTCAATGGCTATCCTTTCCTTTAAAATGTTTGAACTTGTAGGTCGGTCAACTTCCAATCTCATGTTAATTTCCATTTTACCTCTACGGCTTAGTCACAAATTTATAACTTCCTACCTAGGACCAACAAAAAAATGCATGAGAAAGACGCATAATGATATAGTGATATATACAACATGTTTAATTTTATTAAAAAAATAACGGTTATAAGACGACATACATCTCCCTTCGTGCCCTAGATAAGGTTTGAGACTTGAGGTTCAAAGTTAAATATATGCAATCTCACAAGGATAGTTCCCTAATGCTTAAATCAAGGCCACCAGAGTTATGGCTCTTTTCACTACATCTCCACAACAGTCAGAGTAATCAACTAGATGCGGAGACATAAATGAAGAGAACAGACTCTAGTTGGAGTTCTCACGATAGCCAAACAGGAAGTACATCCCAGAGTGACACCGCTACACAACCCCTATAATTCTAAGTTGCGCTCAGACCCGGGTATAGGGCCTCACTCATGATATGCAAAATGTGTGTGGAGGGAGATTATAATGCAAAACAACACTTGCAAAATAAACACAAATAAGTAGATATATAACATGTCATCTACCCTAGGGTTCAATATGGAACAATCAAAACAAACGCACATGCAATTATGCCAAATATTAAACATATATAAAGAAAAAAAAAGGAAGGAAAACATAATGAAAAACCACATCGAATTCGCACATCTAATTAAATGGCTTGACTCTCTAAATTCCCCAGTGGAGTCGCCATCTGTCGCAACCGGAATCGCGACGGGACGACGATTCGAAAAATAAAAACTGTTTTTGAAAAAAAAAGATTTTGGAGTCGCCACCATAGTTTATTCTGGAAAACTACGGAAAAACCATAAAATGATAAGACCTGGTCTGCGAAAATGAGATTCTAAGTTCGGGAGTCGGTTACGTGTAGGGAAGGTATTAGCACCCTACAATGCCTGCCCTAAGGCAGTACCTTTAACTAAATATGCGAATATGATGTGGTTTTCAAAATGTTTAACTATCCCCTAAAATAAGATTCTAAAGAAACAACATGTATTTTTTAGTTTTTTGAGCCCGACAAGGATTGACCTTGCTCCTACGTATTCTCATTAAGAATGAGAAATCAGGGTTCCGTAGTTCTTTTAGAAAACTGCTTTAAAATTTGTTTGAGAAATTTGTTTGGAAAATGATTATGGATAAATTTGGATTTTTGGGAAAGTGAACCTGACAAGGACTGGCCTTGCTCCTACGTATCTCCACTTTTGATGGAGAATCAAGGATCACGTAGTTCTGGCTAGCCATATTGTATGTTGTTTGAAAATGTGGATGTTTTTGGGTTTTGAAAGATTTTGTATTTTTTTGGTATTTTTATAAAATAAACAAAAAATGTTTTCAGCACAAAGACGATGCGTGCGATCACACATGTGCTTAACCTTTAAAATATTTTTGGTATTTTTATAAAATATGTAGATTTTTGCATGATGAGCACTAGGCTGATGCGTACGATCGCACGAGTACTCACACGGCTTTTTTTTCTTATTGTTTGCGTAATGAGCACTAGGCTGATGCGTACGATCGCACGAGCACTCACACGACTTTTTTTGTTTATTTTAGATTTTGGGTAATGAGTACTAGGTTGATGCGTACGATCGCACGAGTACTCATACCGATATTTATATTATTACATGTTTTTAAAGTTTTATATTTTTTTATTAAGAAGGATAGATGGGTTGAAATGTGAAAAGCATAAAGAAAAATTGTAATAGAAAACACGATGAATTTATAAACTAAAAAAATGATCAAAATGCATATATAAATAGAATGAAGAGAAAATGTATACCTTGTTGAAGATTTGTGTGATGAAATAAAACTCTACTTGTAATAAGTTGTGAGAAAGATAGATGGAAGATGAAGAAGATAACTTTATGGTAGAAATGGGGTACGGGATTTATTATGTATAGAGAGATAGTAAAATGTGAGGGAGAAATGAAGTAGAGTTTCGGGATGGAATGAAGAGATTTTGAGAGAGAAGATATGGATATTATGTAAATTGTGTGTGTGAAGTGAAGAGAATGTAGGTATTTATAGAGTTAAGGATGAAGAAAGTTGATGAACAAAAATAATATAATAAGTTGGTGGAAAATTTAGATGAAATAAAAATTAATCACAAAAATGCAATAAAATAAATAAGTAAAGAAATAAAACGTTTGGGGAAACAAGAAGTTGAATCTGGCAGAGCCAGTTAGACAACTTCTAATCCTTCCAAAATGCAATAAAATAAATAAGTAAAGAAATAAAACGTTTGGGGAAACAAGAAGTTGAATCTGGCAGAGCCGGTTAGACAACTTCTAATCCTTCCAAAATGCAATAAAATAAATAAGTAAAGAAATAAAGCGTTTGGGGAAATAAGAAGTTGAATCTGGCAGAGCCGGTTAGACAACTTCTAATCCTTCCAAAATGCAATAAAATAAATAAGTAAAGAAATAAAACGTTTGGGGAAATAAGAAGTTGAATCTGGCAGAGCCGGTTAGACAACTTCTAATCCTTCCAAAATGCAATAAAATAAATAAGTAAAGAAATAAAACGTTTGGGGAAATAAGAAGTTGAATCTGGCAGAGCCGGTTAGACAACTTCTAATCCTTCCAAAATGCAATAAAATAAATAACTAATAACATACAAATGGCATAACATAATCAATATCACGTTTTACAACTATCACACTTGGATATCAACACAAAAGCATACTCTCATTTAAATTCAAAATCATACAGAAACAAAATACTCCATAATCAAGATTTAAGATCAGACAAAAGCAAAATATAGCATATTCAAGGCTCAAGATAATACAAAAGGAGATACTCAAGGTTAGCTTCCCTTACCTCTATTACAGACTTAATCTCCTCGCTCTCTGAAAACTTCCAGAATATCCCCTTTGAAATTAGAAATTCTTCCAACTCTCTTCTCTCAAAAATTTTCTCAATTCTTTTGTGTAAATTTTCAGCCTCCCCCCTTGGCTATTTATAGTAAAACAAATTTACTATTCATTTGTACTATTCATTTTTACTATTCATTTTTTTATTCATTTTACTATTACAAAATTAATTTTTTATTTGCAAATTGGTGAATTCTGATCTCAAAGCTACGTGGAACACTTATCCTTTCCAAAAATAAATTTTTTTTTTTACTTTTTACTTTTTACTATTCACAATTCACTATTTACTATTCACTATTCACTTTTTTTTTATTTATTTATTTATTATTAATTTTATTTACCCGGACGAAATTGGGTATTGACAACTGGCATGAAAAAGGAAGTGAGGGAAGGGTTGCGAGCCCTATTGAAGGAGTTTAAAGATGTGTTCCCTTGGTCTTACAATGACATGCCAGGGTTGGATGCCGATATTGTGCAACACAAGCTCCCACTTAAACCGGAATGCCTTCCAGTCAAGCAAAGACTAAGAAGAATGAAACCAGAAATGTCATTGAAAATTAAGGAAGAGGTACAGAAACAATTCGACGCAGGATTTCTGGCTGTGGCGAAATACCCTCAATGGGTAGCAAATATTGTACCAATGCCTAAGAAAGATGGGAAAGTTCGAATGTGCGTTGACTATCGTGATTTGAACCGTGCAAGTCCGAAGGATAACTTCCCGTTACCACACATCGACACTTTGGTTGATAATATAGCCAAGTACTCGCTATTTTCGTTCATGGATGGTTTCTCGGGGTATAATCAGATTAAGATGGCGCCTGAGGACATGGAAAAGACAACCTTCATCACGTTGTGGGGGACTTTTTGTTATAAGGTGATGTCCTTTGGGCTCAAGAATGCTGGGGCAACATATCAGAGGGCGATGGTGACACTTTTTCATGATATGATGCACAAGGAGATCGAAGTTTATGTGGATGACATGATTGCAAAGTCTGAATCGGAAGAAGAACACATCCTCAACTTGAAGAAATTATTTGGGAGATTGAGAAAGTATAAACTCAGGCTAAACCCCGCCAAATGCACATTTGGAGTGAAATCCGGGAAGTTGTTGGGTTTTGTGGTTAGCCAAAAGGGGATAGAAGTGGATCCTGACAAAGTGCGAGCGATATCAGAAATGCCTACGCCTAGCACGGAGAAGGAGGTTCGCGGTTTTCTGGGTAGATTGAATTACATTGCTAGATTCATCTCCCAATTAACCGCTACCTGTGAACCAATGTTCAAGTTGCTACGAAAGAATCAGGTTATGGTTTGGAACGAGGATTGTCAAGCCGCTTTTGAAAAAATCAAACAGTACCTGCAAGACCCACCTGTATTGCGTCCACCCGAGCCAGGAAGACCACTCATTTTGTATTTAACTGTATTGGAAAGGTCAATGGGTTGTGTATTGGGTCAACACGATGAAGCTGGAAAAAGGGAGCATGCAATATATTACTTGAGCAAAAAATTCACACACTGCGAACAACGATATTCATCGTTAGAGCGAACTTGTTGTGCATTGGCATGGGCTGCTCATCGCCTAAGGCAATACATGTTGAGTCACTCTACATGGTTGATATCCAAGATGGATCCTATCAAGTTTATTTTTGAAAAGCCTGCTCTCACTGGAAGGATAGCTCGGTGGCAGATGCTATTGTCAGAATATGACATCGTATATGTTACTCAGAAATCCGTCAAGGGTAGTGCTCTAGCAGAATATCTGGCTCATCAACCCATTAGCGATTATCAACCAATGCAACCTGAATTTCCAGATGAAGACATCATGGCTCTACTAGAAGAGAACGGAGAAGACCGAGACGAAAAAGCATGGACGGTATTATTCGATGGAGCCTCGAATGTGATGGGACATGGAATAGGGACAGTGCTTGTTTCTCCAGGGAAGCAGTACATACCAATGACAGCAAGGTTGTGTTATAATTGTACTAATAACATCGCAGAATATGAGGCTTGTGCTATGGGTATTCGGGCAGCAATCGAATCTAAGGCAAGAGTTCTAGATGTATACGGAGATTCAGCTTTGGTCATCCACCAGTTGAAGGGAGAATGGGAGACTAGGGATACAAAATTAATTCCCTACCAGGCCTACATCAAGGGATTGATAGGGTATTTTGACTCCATCACATTTAACCACATACCGCGAGAAGATAATCAATTGGCAGACGCGTTGGCTACCTTGTCATCAATGTTCGAAATTGACCAAGATGCAGAATTACCAATGATTAAAATGAAGAGCCATGCAGAGCCAACATATTGTCATTTCATCGAGGAGGAATCAGACGGTAAACCTTGGTATTTTGATATCAAACATTATCTTAAGACCCGAGAATACCCCGAGAAAGCATCCGAAAACGATAAAAGGTCGCTAAGGAGATTGGCGGGCAATTTTATCTTGAGTGGGGATATTTTATACAAGAGAAATCACGACATGGTCCTCCTCAGGTGTGTGGATGCAAAGGAGGCTGAGCTGATATTGAAAGAAGTGCACGAGGGTACCTTTGGCACGCACATGAACGGGCACTCGATGGCTAGGAAGATATTGAGAGCTGGTTATTTTTGGCTGACCATGGAAAGTGATTGTTGCACACATGTGAGAAAGTGTGAGAAATGTCAGAAGTATGCAGATAATATCAATACGCCACCTACGACTCTAAGTGTGTTGTCTGCACCGTGGCCATTTTCGATGTGGGGGATAGATGTCATTGGAGCTATAGAGCCGAAGGCGTCAAATGGACATCGTTTCATACTAGTCGCAATCGATTACTTCACCAAATGGGTGGAGGCTGCTTCTTACGCCAACATGACTAGAAAGGTGGTGACCAAATTCATAAAAAGGGAGTTGATCTGTAGATACGGGCTCCCTAACAGAATCATCACTGATAATGCCACTAACCTGAACAACCAGATGATGGTAGAGCTATGTGAGGAATTCAAGATTCATCGTCATAATTCTTCTCCTTACCGTCCAAAGATGAATGGGCCGGTAGAGGCTGCCAATAAGAATATCAAGAAAATCGTGCAAAAGATGGTGGTCACCTATAAAGACTGGCACAAAATGCTTCCTTTTGCTCTCCATGGATATCGCACATCGGTACGAACCTCAACCGGAGCAACACCTTTCTCGCTTGTGTATGGGATGGAAGCAGTACTTCCATTTGAGGTGGAAATTCCGTCCTTACGAGTGTTAATGGAAACCCAACTAGAAGAAGCTGAGTGGGTTCAAGCTCGATTTGATCAGCTCAATTTCATTGAAGAAAAAAGGTTAACAGCAGTGTGTCATGGGCAATTGTACCAAAGAAGAACGAAAAATGCTTTTGACAAAAGGGTGCATCCAAGAGAATTCCACGAAGGCGAGCTGGTGTTGAAGAAGATCTTGCCTGTACAAAAGGATCATAGAGGCAAGTGGACCCCGAATTATGAAGGGCCATTTGTAGTGAAGAAAGCATTCTCTGGTGGGGCACTAATCCTCACAAGGATGGATGGAGAGGAGTTACCCTTACCGGTTAATTCGGATGCGGTTGATGAATCATTATTTTCTTCACTTCACTTAGTTTACTGTATTAGAATTAATCAGGGAATTGTGCTTAAATGTCCAGTATTTTCCTATTTTTCTTAATTGTGCTTAATTCGATCAGAAATTCTTATTTTAATTAATTTGAATTATCTGAGCTAATTATTTACATTATTGATTGCAGGAAAAATTTTGGAAATAGAATTTGGGATATTTAGAGATTAAATGAGAAATGAAAATGAGCCCAAGAATTATTTTCTTTTAACACACAAGAAAGAGGCATGGAGGCACGCTTATTCAATGGAAGTATAGAACAATTAATTTTTAGTGAAGTGCTTTCCAAATTACATGAAAACAAGGAGCTCGGAAATGCTGGAGCAGAAATTTGGTCACGGCATAGAGAAAGAGCAAGCATGTAGCAAATGAAATGAAGGAGGGACCACTTTGCTTGGAAGCTCACGGTCATGGAAAAATAATGCAAAGCAAAATTCTTTTGTTTTCAATTTGGTTTCTAAGAGGAACAAGAATCAATGTCACGGCCATATAAAAAAAAGAGTGCATATTGGTTGTGTTTCTTTTGTCATTTTATAAAGGAGACAACATATGGGCCACCACTCACTTTTATTCCATTTTGTTATTTAGTGATCCATATCACGTAGCATCTCCAAAACAAAGTCTGAATTTTATCAAGGAAAGATGCTTCATGGCCCACGTTGGAAGTTGAAGCTCACATACACATAAAGGACTTCCAAAATGGAATGGTAAAGTTTATGAAATTGGTATTATGAAGGGAAGAATGTCACGGCCCCACCAAAAGAAAAATGCAGATCACACATGTGTTGTATAGGTTGGAGTTTACGGGAAAAGAAGGAAAGAAGAGCAAAGCATTTCTGGATGAAAGAAGGGAAAACGTTGCTTTCACCTTGCCCATCCAACAAACGTGAACTTCAATAAGGAGGCCACCACTTGGTTGAAAGCTAACGTCCAAAGAGCTCCAAAGGTGTAAGCTGCTACATGCTGAAATATAGGTCCATCCACCACTAAGAATTGTTCTAGCAAAAGCTCACGGAACCAAGAAGCAGCAACACGTGAGGAGTTTGTTCCAGCAAGAAAAGAAGAGCTCACGGTTGGTTGGAAGGTGCAACCATCCAGCGGAGATGAAGAACGGATGCAGCAGGGAGTTGCGTTCCAGAAGCAAGGGAGGCAGCATCCAGCTTGGAGGAGCACCGAAAAGAATGGTGATTCACGAGAGAAGAAAGAAGAAAAAGAAGTGGCACCCATGGTGTTGGATTTTGGATGAATGAGAAGAAGAGAGCTTGAGGTGCTGTCATGGTTGAAGAGAGGAGTTCACGTGGGGCAGTAAACTTCACGTAGCCATCCAGCAGCAAGGAGAAGCATTCAGGGTGCAGCAAAGAAGAAGCCACCAAAAGAGGAGAAGGCCGTAAGTGAAGCTTTGGTGAAGAATTACAGCAGCTCCAGCATCGTGAAGAGGGGTCGAAAGTGGAAAGGAATAGGAGTTGATTCATGCTTTGGAATGCAGAGAAGAATAGCCGCATGCCTACAAGAAATAGAGGGTCCCACCCTATTTGTTTTGCATGGCTAGGAGGTGCAGAAAGTCTTAAGCTACTAGCACAAAAACACAAGTCTGGAAGAAAATAGGAAGCAAGCTACGGAGACAAAACACAAAATCTTGCTGAATTGAAGGAGGATGTTCCTGACTTTTGGAAATAAAAGGAGAGCAGGCAGAGAAGCAAAGTCATTAGATTTTAGGAGTAGAATAGTAGACGTTTTGGTTTTCTCCTCCCCTTTGGGGGAGGTTTTCTGTTTCTTTTTCAGTTTCAATTGAATGTTAATTTCCAGTGTGTTTTACAATTTCATCTGCACGCTTAAACTTTGATCAAATTACTGTCACTGCAAGTTTCTGCTCACATCAATTTCCTTTAAGTTTCTTTGCGCATTTTAAATTCTGTAAAAGTTTATTTGTTTTGCAATTTAAATATTTCTGAATTTACCGTTTTCTACACATTTACTGTTTCTATAATTTATTTACCATTTTACTGTTTTAATCTTGTTTTTACAGTCTGTTATTTTTACTGCTTTTCTAATTTTAAATTTACCGCATTCAACCAAAATCACAAAAGCACCCCCCCTTCGTGTAAAAATCTGAGACTGAACCACTAAAATTGGTCCTTGAGAGACGACCTAGGAGTCACTTCCTAGTTATACTATACTGCATAATTA
This sequence comes from Vigna nakashimae, assembly GCA_034642375.1. Taxonomy (NCBI): domain Eukaryota; kingdom Viridiplantae; phylum Streptophyta; class Magnoliopsida; order Fabales; family Fabaceae; genus Vigna; species Vigna nakashimae. The sequence goes on from CM067768.1 coordinate 22,400,063, forward strand.
TCTGCAATCAACTTTTGTGAGCGGTGCGACCCGCTCGTCAGCGGTCAAAAAGTTGTACGCATGATGATTCCGTGATAGGGGAATGCTGTTAAGGGATATTGACATGATCTTTACAGTTTGTTGTACTCTGTGTTATTTTATTCAATAAATACGGCACAGTTTCTTTCATATTTTGTTCGCACGCGTTTTGAAATATTGCATGTCGCGCTGAGCTTTTAAGTAAATAAGGGAAAATAAAGGCAATGATAATTAAGCACACTTGAGTACAAGCATCGCGGGTATATTCAGTTGGCACAAGCTTGTTCCTGAGGGATGTCGTGAAAGACTAAAAAAGGAGAGAATAAAAATGCACATGTTGAATTCATTGTCAATTAAGTTGTCTGGGGCATGGTGCGTTCAAAAAAAAACACAATAACTTGAAATGGCAAAGATGTGGAGTCTTCTCCTGATTCAGGGTTTCGGGGTAACTTGTATTCATTTCTCGTTAAAGCATCCGTTTTCACATCGCGTGAACCCGTAACCTTTTTTTTCATTTCCCTTCAAAACAAAGGATTGTCGTGGATATAACACTGGGGCAGGTTGGCCTGGCCAAAGTTTCCCTCACTTGCGCTAGCAGGGTGATCCCCAAATCCCTTAAGACAAACAAGGGAACTTTCAAAAAAATGATGACTCATGTTGAGGTCATCCAATCGTAGAGTTAATCTTTTGAAAATAAAGCAATCAGAGTTCGAAATGATGTGTGGCCTCCTTTCTTTATCAAAAAAAAAAAACAACACAAAAATATATCCATTGTTACCCTGTTTTGAGCCAAAAAAATAAGTCCTTTTTCAAAATTATTCCCAAGCAAGGGTTATTATCAGTATGAGTCAACCCAAGAAGCAGATGAAGAGCACTCAGTGATCAAACGGGAGAATCCTTCAAATAGTAAAAAAAAAAAAGGGCAAAACAAAACAAAGTGGTGATAAATGAAAAAGAATGAAAAAACGCAGTTCAAGGGAAAGAAAAAGCAGAGTGCTCAAAAAGTCAAATAGTTGATGCGATCCCTAGATGATAATCCTTGTTTCAAAAAATAACCGACAAGCATTCATTTGAGCCTTTATCCCTTTTCTTTTGATACCTTCTAGCCCTAGCCACATTACAAGCCTAATAAAGTCCACACAGATTGAATAATGTTTGCTCAAATTTTCATAAAGCTTAATTTCGCGATAATATGAGATGACTTGCAATTTGTCAAAAAATAAAAATAAAAATAAAATAAAATAAAATAAAATTTGAAAATGAAAAAAGTAATGGCTCAAGAAAAAAAAAAGGGATCCCTTTGCCAACCAGCCAGCAACATGCAAAAGAAAATCAAACCAACTGGGGCAATCCTTCCTACCCAAACCTTTTCACCTTCCCAAATCATACTTACTATGCATAGCAAAATTGGGGCAGTCTTGTGGGCCCTACATGTTTCTATGTTAACCATATCTCCCCAGAGGAGAACACAAATGTTAGCTCCACATACAATCATTCAGCTATCTACTTCTCGTCCCTGTTTTTCCTCACCTTCTCGGGTTCAAGCCACATTGGATTGCAGGAAGCGATAAAGAGAATTCGAACTCATGGTTACACCCTTCTCTTTCTCATTAGAGGGTTCACTGTCTCTTGGCATTTTGTTTTTATGATTACGTTTTGAACGCACATCAGGTTTGATGATGATGTTGACAACAAGTTCCGAATATGGGCAGTCTAATTAAGAGAGGGATGTTAAAAATAAAAAAAAATAAAAATAAAAAAATAAAAAAAAATCTTTCAGATCGAAACCCTCTTCATTGATATGAATGGTTGTCGAATCCTTCTCCAAAAATACAAAAGAATAACATTATGGTTTTCTCTTTCAAGTCATGTTGTTTCTTGTTGATAATTTTTTCTCTCATTTGGGGTTTTAACACACATCTTTACACCCTGTTCAGCATTCTACAATGGTTTTTACGCCTTGTTTCTCATATCCTCATGTCAGAACATTCTCTTTAGCGAATGGTCACTGATGCCTTTTCAAAAATCAAATTTCTGTCAAAATTTCAAAAAAAAAAAACAAAAAAAAGGGGGGCATTTCACAAAATTACAAATTTCAAGATTTCCAAAATTTGAAAGCCCAGTTTTACATGGCCGCCCAAACCCAGTTTCCACACTGATCCACAAAGCCCAGCTTCCATACTGGCCCTGAACCCAGTTTCGCACTGGCCCCCAAAGCCCAGTTTCTACACTGGCTCCCAAAGCCCAGTTGCCATACTGGCCCACCAAGCCCAGCTCGCTTGGCCCCCAAAGCCCAGTTTCACCTGGCACCTTAAACTCAAGTTTTTACTTTTTGTAGCGGCCCTATGTTGGGCAATGGTTGAGTTCAACTTTTCTTCTGCGATATCGGCCCTCTGCTAGGCAATGATCGATTCTAAATTTTCGTTTTATGTGTTGACCCTCTGCAAGGCAATGGTCAAGTCCAGATTTTAGTTTTTCTAATGGCCCTCTGCTCGGCAATGGACGAATTCAGTTTGTTATTCTACTTGTTGACCCTCTACTAGGCCATGGTCAGGTCCAGTTATCGTTTTATATTACTGACCCTTTGCTCGGCAATGGTCAAATTCAGCTCGTTATTCTTTGTTGTTGACCCACTGCTAAGCAATGGTCAAATTCCAGTTTTTGTTATATTACTGACCCTTTGCTCGGCAATGGTCAATTTTAGCTCGTTATTCTATGTGGACGACCCTCTGCTTGGCAATGGTCGAATTTAAGTTTTCTTCTGCGATATTGACCTTCTGCAAGGCAATGGTTAGGTCCAGATTGTCAAGCGGCCCTCTGCATGGCAATGGTTGAATTTAAGTTTTCTTCTGTGATAGTGACCCTCTGCAAGGCAATGGTAAAATCCAAATTTTAGTGTTTCCAACGGCCCTCTGCTTGGCAATGGTCGAACCCAATGATCACATCATTCATCCATAGGGTTTGTACACCCTCCACGAGGCTTTTACACCTCGTCAACTTCATCCATAGGGTTGGTACACCCTCCACGAGGTCGCTACACCTCATTCACTTCATCCATTAGGGTTACGACACCCTTCACGAGGTGGTTACACTTCATTTCTTTTCGTTGTGTTCTTTTTGTTTGTTCTTTTTTCATTTTGAAATCCGGACAAAATTAATGTTTCTATCTTTACTTAGCTTCTACTTCGATAACACAAAAATATCAAATTTTTTATATTATCTAGTAAAATCTAAGTAAAGAGGGGCAGCTGTCAACACCCAATTTCGTCCGGATTGACAAGTATTTATTTTATTGCATTTTCCCATAAAAATAAAAAATAAAAAAATAATATGTATACAAAAAGAAAAAAATAATAAATAACCAAATAAATAAATAAATAAATAAGGGAAAAAGAAAATATAATAAATAAAATAAAATAAAATAAAAACAAAAAAACGTTCGTCCTCCACTGAGCGCGTTCGATTCAATCCTCTGCATGAAACCGCTCGTCCTTTAAATTTCACGAACGTTCGTCCTCACCATTCGTACTTTACTTTAATCGAACGTTCGTCCATTCTTACATTTAGGACGATCGGTCATGTTTTGTGTTAGTGAACGTTCGATCATGTTATGTGAACGTTCGATCATGTTTTGTGTTAGTGAGCGTTCGATTTCATCGTTTAATGAGCGTTCGGTTTTAGGCGTTCGGCCTAGAATCAAATAGCGTTCGGTAGAGTTTAATGAGGTGTTCGTCCGGATCCTGCCTTTCTAACGCTCGTCCTCTCTTATCCGCCGCTCGTTCGTCCTCAACCGTTCGGCCGTTACGTCTCATTGACGTTCGGCAACTCTCAAGCTCAACCGTTCGGTTATCCACAAGCTTTCCAACTGTTCGGCCGCTCGTCCTAAATCGTTCGGCCATTTGGTGTCATGGACGCTTGGCAATTTTCAGCCTCCAGCGTTCGTTCGTTCAGCCGTGTAGCGTTACCGTTCGTCCTTTAATTTTGTCAAACCGATAACTGTTGCTCTCAGGTAGAGAGCGTTCGACCTTGGTGTACTAGTGATGACTAACGTTCGGGTTTGAGCGTTCGTCCTAGTATCGCATGATCCCGTTCAGCAAACAACGTTCGGTAGTGTTCTTGTTCAGCAAATAACGTTCGGCCTTGATATGTTGAACGTTCGGTCTTGATGTGTTGAACGCTCGGTCCTGATATTGTTATTCTCATTTGAACGCTCGGTCTCCCATCCCTCTTCAGAGTTCGTACGATGCTTATTTTCGTCCAGCGTTCGGCTTTTGAGGCGTTCGATCCCTTTTGGTTTGATCATCAAATGGCGTTCGGTAAATAGTGTGGTGGGTCGCTCGTCCAAATAGTGTGGCGTTCGGTTTTTATTTTGTTGCGCTTTATTTGTTTTAATAAAATATATAATAACAATAAAAAAAATAATAAAAAAAATAAAAAATAAGTAAATAAAAAAAGGAGGAATAAAAATAAATAAAGGTAAGTGTTAATATGTGCCAAAACAAAAATCTATAATTAGGGATATTGTCCCTGAATTTCTGAAAAGTTGTTTAAAAATAATAAAAGAAGACAAAAGAGGTGAAACTAGATTAGGGAATGTGTTTCAGGAGCGTGTAGGGAACTCCTGGAAAGGAGTGAGGCGTTGGCTTTTTCTCAAAAGGGATTTAATTATTTTTGGCTTGACCTTGGCTTTTGGGTTGTAAACCACGAAGGGTGGTATCCCTCTTGCATGGCTGCCCATCTTGCAAGTCTGTAAAGTCCCTTTACACTCCTATAAGACTCTCCTTTTCTCACGAAAAAAAGAGAGGACAATTCTTAGAAGAGGGAGACTACTGAGCCGAAGGAGAGGTGACCTTACAAAAAACAAATCAGCAGAGACTCATTGGACACAAAAAGGTTGGCAATAGCTAGTAGATCTTCAAGAGGTAAGTGATGTCTTGCACTCCGTGTTTTAGTGAATTGATTGCTTACCCTTCAACATATCTCTGTTACGTTACTGTTAGGATTGCATATGATTGTTGTTGAATACATTTCTAGTGCTGTGGATATCTGTATATGCTCATTATTACCAAACATCATCAATCTTCACATCCAACACTTGATTTCCAATACACGTGATCATCTATTTTCCTTGCTGCAACTCCCACCCATCATCACGGGCACACACGCAAACCTTGTATTCCTCCGTTTACTCAACCAAACACTAAAATCCTTTCCCCACTCATCTCTTCAAAATTTTACTGCATCTAGTCCAGAGGTCCAAAAATTATGTGTGAGTATTCAAATGAAAGCCCTTTGAGTCTGGAATCCAACCCAAAAAGTTTCATTGCATTTAGAGCTCTGTGGAAAAAGATATGAGCCAAACAGTAAACCAAGGTCAGTGCCAGAAACGAAACAGTCAAGCCTGATTTCGAAATTATACGGCATCTAGTCATAAAATATGTTTTAAAGGTTTAGGCACATGTGTGATCACACGCATCGTCCTCGTGCCAAAAACCTTTTCTCTCTTTTAAATAAAATTACAAAAATATGTTTTAAAGGTTTAGGCACATGTGTGATCGCACGCATCGTCCTTGTGCTAAAAACCTTTCCTGTTTGATTCATAAAAATACAAAAAAAAAAGAAAACATAAAATCATCAAAAAACTAAAAACATCGACAATTTCAAACAATATCGCCTGGCCAGAACTACGTGATCCTTGATTCTCCATCAAAAGTGGAGATACATAGGAGCAAGGCCAGTCCTTGTCAGGTTCACTCTCCCAAAAATCCAAATTTATCCATAATCATTTTCCAAACAAATTTCTCAAACAAATTTTAAAGCAGTTTTCTAAAAGAACTACGGAACCTGATTTCTCATTCTTAATTAGAATACGTAGGAGCAAGGTCAATCCTTGTCGAGCCCACAAAAATTAAAAAAATATATTTTGTTTCTTTAGAATTTTATTTTAGGGGAGTACTGCCTTAGGGCAGGCGTTGTAGGGTGCTAATACCTTCCCTACACGTAACCGACTCCCGAACTAAGAATCTCAGTTTCGCGGATCATGCCTTATCATTTTATGGTTTTTCGTAGTTTTCCAGAATAAACTATGGTGGCGACTCCAAAATCTCTTTTTCAAAAACCTGTTTTATTTTTCGGATCGTCGTCTCGTCGCGATTCCAGTTGCGACAGGTGTGAGGTGGAGACCCCTTCAATCCTCTGGCATTTGCATGTTCCGAATTTGAGAAGCTTAATAGGATTTTGCTTAAGAAATTTAGGATCTGCAGTAATTTGAATGGGGCATTCTGCAGCCGTATGGGACTATAGAGCAGCAACTGAAATTACAAAGGACTGGAATGGAATTGATCAAGTTCTGCTTCGGACTCTAAGGGGTTCTTCGGCACGGGTGAGAAATTGTTCATTGCAAAACTGGAGTCGGTTTTAACATTTGGTAAAGTTATGATTTTAAAATTTACTATGACATCCAATGCGAATTCTTGATGTGGATAACTTGGTCTGTAAAGATATTTGTAGTTTGAGTAATTTAATTACTACGATTACTTAGATTAACTGTTTTTTCTCGAAATTAGGTAAGCTTACATGGGGCGCAGGTCACTTCATGGCGGAATGAGCACGGGGAAGAACTTCTATTCACAAGCAGCAAGGTATGTCTTTCAATTTTGATTGAAAATCAATTTGTACATTTTAAATTATATGAATTTTGTTAGTTGTCAGCGCTGATAAGGAAAACATGTCAATATTTCATAATCTTGCTTTCTGAAAATTTTCATTTTGGGATAATCTGCATTATATTGCAACTGGCATGTGAAGGGCATTGGCCCAAATAATCAATAAATTTAAGAAGAGTTTGGATTTTGATGAATCATAGTATTCTATGCTGTCCATCAATCACATCGATGCAAGAGAAAAACAGGGAAGAATGGTGCATTGTAGTGCTTTTGTCCTTTGGAACCACTGGGGTTGAATACTGGTATAATGAAAAACTTTGACGGCAAAACCAACTTCTTAACTGATGCTTTTGTAGGAACACAGAACTTTAATCAATTATACTTTTTAAAGAGGCAAGTAGTAATAACTAACTGTTTTGTTTCCTTTTCCATTATCTGTAGGCAATTTTCAAGGCTCCAAAAGCAATTCGAGGAGGAATTCCCATGTGTTTTCCACAGGCAAGCTTATTCCTTTTTACGTTCATTTTATATAACTTGTAACATGCATACTTACATATCTTGAGCTGAATTTGTTTCACAGTTTGGAAACTGTGGATCGCTGGAGCAGCATGGTTTTGCAAGAAATAGAATGTGAGCAATTGATGAAAACCCTCCTCCTCTTCCTGGGAATGACTCCAGTGGGAAATCCTTCATTGACCTGGTGCTAAAATCATCTGAAGAAGATATGAAGTGCTGGCCACACAGGTATGAATAGCATGATGTGACAGTATAACAGGGATATCCACTCTCCATGTGTTTGATAATTTGAATCTGGCATATATGCACTCGATATTACTTTTTCCTGTGTTTGGCAGTAAATTTCAAGCAGTAGTAATCTAACGATTGTTTAATAATTGTACCAGTTTTGAATTCCGTCTTCGGGTGTCTCTTGCAGCAGATGGGGACCTGACTTTGATATCTAGAGTCAGGAATATAAATGGCAAGCCATTTAGTTTCTCATTCGCGGATCACACATACTTATTGGTTTCTGACATTAGGTATGGGTAATTCTTTGTTGTACTTGGTCTGCATTCCCTTTTCTGAGTGTGTGGGATGATGTCCAACCATCATTTTTCTTTTCCATAGTAAATTGATTGCTGAACACTTGATCGGAGTTTTATTAGCACTAATGGTACTTCCTTGTTCAATATTTATAGTAGACAAATATATTTGGTTTTTGTTCTGAAACGTGTAGTTTCTGCATTTGCTGAATGCTTTAAATTGTGGGATTTTAACATTCAAGCAGATCTTAGAGGACTGTTTCTCTTCTTTAGAAACTAATAACAACTTACACTCTAATCATTTGAAACTAGCATGGATACTCTATATATTAGGTGGATTCTTCTCCGAATACTGGAATTATGAGTTTTATTCATGTCAGTTATCGGGAAATATGTAAACAAGTGATCAGTCGTAATGAAAGTACAAAGTTCTTACACAGCCTATAGAATTTGTAAGCATTTGAAGCAAACTACTGTTTGCAATGCTTGTTACCTATATAGATTCTTGTTTACATATTTTTACTTGAACTACCTCTCTTTTGATTGTTTTAGAACAGGAAATTTTATTTTAAGATTGACAATCATTATTAACGTCACATTAACAATTTTTATAGTGAGATAAGGATTGAAGGTCTGGAGACACTGGACTACCTAGACAACCTTTTCAAAAAAGAACGATTTACTGAACAAGGAGATGCAATAACATTTGAATCTGAGGTAAACCCTTCTAGGTTATATTGATGTTAACAAAATGTAGACATTTATAGTTCCATGCTGCAATTTAAGCTATTACTTCAGGTTGAGATAAATAGAGCACTATATTCCTGGCCTATGCTGCAGTTTTGTCAATCACACACAGTATCCACTACTAAAGTCTTTTGGTTTTGACACAATGAAGGCTGATGAAGATGTTTTTAATATCCATACTTCCTTCATGGCAGGCGGATCGAGTTTATCTTAGCTCTCCAAACATAATTGCAGTGCTAGATCATGAGAAGAAGCGAACATTTGTTATAAGGAAGGAAGGTCTCCCTGATGTTGGTAAGCTCTAAGTAGCAAATTTTTTCCACAAACAAAATACAAACGTAGATAAGGTTTCGAGTTGTAGAAAATATAAAATCAGTCCTTTTCATCTTAACTTTTATGGTGTGTTCAGCTGTGTGGAATCCATGGGAAAAGAAATCAAAATCCATGGTAGATTTTGGTGATGAAGAGTACAAACAGATGCTTTGTGTTGATGGGGCGGTGATAGAGAAACCGGTGAGCTTGAAGCCGGGAGAGGAATGGACCGGTCGGCTGCAGCTATCAGTTGTGCCATCAAGTTTTTGCAGTGACCGTCTTGGTCTTGACAGAAGTGGTCTTTGAGGAATTGTACAAAATGGGTCTGAGTTAATGCTGCTACTACATCCAGCAATGTAGCAGCATCTAGTTGTAGAAATAGTGCTGTTCAGTAGGAGTGTCAGGTTTTATGTTGTTATGATCTTAGGCTAGAAATAGTGCTTTATAGAGGCCTATGTTTTTTGTGAGAATGGCTTTCAAGTGTTACCAGGTCATTAGTCAGTTGGTTCCTTCCATTCTGCTATGGATGCTCCTTCTTTAAGCATTAGATTTGTTGAGTTGGTGCCGAGTTTATTCTCTCCATGGATTTGATGATATGTTCCACGGCATGGATAATTTAGCTTTGGTGTTCCAATTTGCTTATATTGGATGGTTACGGCTATGATCTGCCTCTCATGACAGAGATAAAACGAGTGATTAGTGGACAATGTGATCATGCATCTTTTTTTGGCATTTTCCATTTTACAGTGATACGTGCATAATTCAATAACCTTCACATAAATTTTGTATACTATCACTGTTTTTATTTCATGGTTAGTTGGCTGAATTATGCTATAAATGGCTTTTAAAGTAATCTAGAAGTCAATATTTTTATTATAAATGATGTTTACAATTGAATGACATTGTCAAGAATTCTGATGTTGACTGTGATGTAATTGAATTCATGTCTGTATTCAATAAAGTGGGTCAAAAGTGGTGCGTCAAAAAGCAATAGCACTTCTCCTGCTTTGTACAAATGGGACCGATGGGCTGTGCATTAAAAGGTTGAAGTTGCTGAGATTCGAGACATTGCGGTTGGTTATTCAAACTATGAATCGGTATTTACTTTTTTCCAACTGAGCTTCATATGTTCATCTGCACTTATAATTATCTTAATTTTTTCATCATTTACCAGTGGTTTCTTTTAAGAGGTAAAATTTTATTGTTCAATTAATTCTCGTTATATCACTCTCCATTCATAATTCTCATAACTTCAAACTTATTTTTATAAATAGTTAGTATTATAATATATTTTTTAATGAAGTCTGGTATTAGTTGAAAACAAACTCAACCACCAAAATACTTTCCTTTACCATAGAAATAATCCTAAAATTCTCTTGATCATTAACTTTCAGGTTAACTTTTTCTGTGAAATTTTTTTCCCAGAAAAATTAACATTTTTCCATACAATATTATTACTTCAAATACTTTTTTTTCTTCTAAATCTGTATTAGTGATGTTTCAAACTTACTGTATTCAATTCTACCAAAAAACTTCAGTATTCCGCTCTAGCATACGTATTTAAAAGAAATAAAAAAATGTTAACTTAATTAAACTACTTTATATTTACCAGGATTTAGAAATTACTATAAATTATTTACTTTTTATATTTACATAATTAATCAGTTTAACTCGTTATATCAAGACTTTAACTGCAATACAAACATTTAACACCAAAGCTGTCTTTATCAAACTGTATCGTACCCAAAAAGGAAATTTAGGAAACTAACCATTGAAATTAGTTAGCAATTAAATTGTCAATACTGATGTCATTGCTTTTTCTGAGGATGCAATCACCATGTACGCACTCCACCAACCCACTGATTATTTTGATTCTAACTTCAATCATTAATTCTTCATTCGTTGAAGTGTCAGATCATTAGTTCCATTCTACACGTCTTATTTTGGGGGATTGGTGGAAATTCAGAAAGTGGTCCCAAAATAAATCATAATTTTGCTACCTTTTATTCATAGTGATAAGGTGACAGAAATGAGAAACGAATTCTACAACAATTTTCCGTTTTATTCAGCACCGTATGCTAAAAACAAAATTGTTCCACGTAAATACAAGAGAATTCTCCTCCATAACCAAAAAAAAGCACAAATGCTGAAAGAACGGACCTACAAATCTGGAAAACCGTGACCACAGGTAATAATAATCATAGCATCATTTCTGCTATAAAAACTATACACCTCGTCGATACTCCAGTTGCTTTGTGTTCTCCAGCAAAATCTGCCAGCCAACAAAGAAACAGGATTTAAGCAGTGAAATTAATGTAAAACTTGTTTGGACTCCTCTTAGTATAATCACAAAAGTGTCAGCAGGTTCTTACTTCTCGAATGTAGTTTGCTATTGCTTTGCAGCCTTCGATTGCCAGTTGCATAACATTTTCCAAAATGTCAATTGGTAGTTTAGAATCCATCTATAGACAGTAACAACAGAAATTAGTGCAAATAAAATTAAACTAGGAGCTTTTCCATTCTAAACTACGGAATATGGCAGGGAGTGAACGAATGAAATAAGCTGGATGAGAAAAGAAAAGCATTGCATGCTTTTCATAATAATGATAGTAGTAAATTTCTGATTAAAACTTTGAAGGTTCACAATCTCAACCAGCCTTTACATAGTGGCACGTGTTCGAAACAAATTTAACTCCATAATATCAATCTAAGAATGGGAGCAATAAACTGACTGATAAACTGTCATTGGAAAAAATCTATGCCAGCCCCACCAAATGAAGTTACCCTCCCTCTCTGTTTTGTGGACCATACATGAATTTCATCCTATAATAAGGTGGCGGAAAGAATATATCAACTATATTTCTTCAGTCAAAATTTAAAGTATCAACAAAAGATCTGCAACTAAAAAAGTAAAAGATGCTGAACTGGAATTCCAAATAAAGAGTTACCAAGTATGATACTAGTGAAAATTAAGTTACACTTGATCAAACATTAACTCAGACTAAAAAGAAGATTTGTCATAACATAACTTCATCAAAGGGTACAACAGCAAATCACTCTATCAGGAACCTTCGTAAGAAGTATCTGTTGATTAAAAAACAACTGATATTTGAAAAAAGATTCATGTGTACAGCAAACTATTAAGTTGTTAAATCTGAGGCGAGCTTAGATAAGCTTCTTTTGGGGATTTCCGAACATGCACCTATTCCCTCGAGTAATCAAGGGTTAAAACTCTACTGTTCTCTCCAAAATCTCTAATAACAAGAACAGTTTTTGAAGGAAGAGGAATTACAGCTTCAACACCACCAGACTCTTTACTACGTGAGTACCAATGACTGAGAGAGCAATAAAAAGTTATCCTTTCTGTTGAACTAATTTACCTGGTTGACTACACAATAGATACAGAGAAAATAACAAGACATGAATTAACCTGAAGCAGTGTTACTTTATCCAACTTTGGCAGAATTCCTAGGGTTACATCAGGACCTCCAGCACTGTCTTCTACATAGTTCAAATCTGTACACATTCAGAAACCTTTAATAATTAGGGCAGCCCGTGCATCAGAAGTAGACAGAAACAAAACAGACATACCACACTTGTATTTAGCCAGTTCAAATTTAGAGTAAATACAGATATATACCAAGCAGACTTGTGCTGTTAAGGTATCCGGCACTGCAGGATGTTACAAGATCACGCATAGGGATCCCAGCATCGGCAAGGGCCAAAGTTGCAGCATTTATACAAGCAGATCTAGTTCCTATAAAAGACATGTCAACATCACCCAAAATTAATGTACATATTAAATGAGTAAAGAGAGAAAATAAAATGGCAATGACAGAAGAGAATCACAAGATCCCATTATCAAGTCTTAGTTACCTCCATCTGCTTGGAGAACTTGGACATATATATCTATCTGCAAATTTAATAAGTAAAACATTAGGGAGGACTAGGGGAAAGCAAAGCACATGACAAAATAAGTTCTTAATGTGTAATAAAACCTGAGATCGAGGCAATAGATGTGTCAATATAGATGCTTCCATGGTTTGCCGAATAACCAGGGAAATTTCAGTTGATCTCCTGTAGAATGAGAACTTCAAATCACGTAGTAAAAAATAAGAAGTGATCCTATTATCCTTCTGTAAGAGAACCTTACAATGAGAACCATATTAAAACTATGAAGGAAAAGCAAAACAGGATAACATTTATATCTGCAAACATTGATGGTTAAGCCATTCAAAACTATTCAGTGAGTTTTGGCCAAAGATTACTCAAAAAAGTCAAAGCTTGCAAAAAAGATTAAAAATGAGAAAAGGCAGTAAAAGGGTGCATGGGGTTAAGCTTTTCATTGTTTTATGATACATAACCCATTGCTGAGCCTGTAGTCAGCTATATCAAAGGCATGGAGCAGCCAGCCCCAAAAACACTACAATACGTTAGTGGATAGCAAGATAGTTGTTACATAGAAAATTATGAATGCAAGATTAAAAAAAAAATTATACTGTATCACATGAACAAATGCAATATATATATATATATATATATATATTACTAATTAATAATATATATATTACTAATTAATAATCAAAATTTATACTCTAAAAGTCTAAACATGCATTACCACCATTGCTATTAAATTCTTACCTCAGTAAAAAGATCAAAAAGTCCAATTTACAAATTACAAGGCACTCTTAAGATAGATTCTACTAATGCAACATTCACTATCATCCTAGTAGTCTATGCTCCAATACCATTTTGATAAGTATAGAACTACGAATATATAAAAAATAAGTGAAAGGTCAAAAAGAATAGGAAGTTAAACAAAAGCAAGTAAATGAGCAAAACCTGTCACCCTTTGATTTCCTCATGCGATCTCCAGTGCTAAAATTAGCCATGCTGTACTCACACCGAACCTATAGACATACATTGCACATAAGCAACAATTAAGTTTTTGTTACAATTCATATAAATACAGACAACATAACTTAGAAAAAAAAAAACTACCAGAGCATGGTTGGTTATTTGGCTTCTATTTTGCACCTGAAATGCAGAGAAGTTACTAAAGAAAAACAGCAAATCATCTAAAGCTCAACTACAACATCAAAGTTTTTTAAATGTCTAAACCAACTAACACTGAAAAAGGATAGTTAACAATCCTTAAATTACATAGACAAATTTTCATTAGCAAGGTAAATAATTAAACAGTACCTCTCTAGGGCCATAGACGGCAGCAATAACTTTTGTATTACCCATCTCAAACATGGCAGAACTGTTTTCAAAATAAAAAAACTTTATGGTCAAATGCTTCAAATGATATCACAACTTAATTTTCTAAAAAGCTAAAATTCATTTACCCATCTGCTTTGGATACAGCACCAATTTCTGCACGAATTTGTCGCATCTACAATATACCATAAAGAGAGGAGAAAAAGTTAAAGGCAAAAGATCAGTAGAGAAAGAAATATAAAATCATAGATTTAGATCCTCTGCAGTGAAGGAATAACACTTTAGAGGATAAACTGCAGTAATAGTCATTGAGATTTTAATAACTTCATAGTTTCTTATACATGTACATATATTTTATCACACTCTTAAATACTAAATTTTTAATAAATAGTAATAACTTCACCTTATCCTCTAAAGTGCATCTCCTCATTTTAAATAGTCGAATCCCAAAATCATGTCCAAATCACAGCTGTTAAATAGGACTGAATTCCATAGGCCAGACCTTAAAATGCTGCTTTCAATTAGCTCATTTTGTCATAGGACCAAGTTCATATATCTCACTAAAAAAGGTTGGTTAGACATCCTTAGGGTTAGAACCCTCCATTTTCTTACTTTTATCATTTGGCAAACTACAACATTTGTAGCTTTTAAGTGATAGGTTTTAATGTTTATCAGAACTAAGGTTATTGACTGCTTCTAATCTGTTTATATGTTTTTTTGCAGTTCAAAATGTGCCCTTACACATTTCCATTACCCATGGCATGGCTCATCTATGTATAACCCATATGCAGAACTATCTGCAGATCTTATATATACTAATTAACATAAAGCTTCAGTAATTCATGACTATGTAAGAATTCATGTAGGATATTATTATTTGTTAATACTCCGCATTTCATACGCTTCATGAGTATTCTTGAAAGATCTAAAGGAACCTTTTTTGGAATGAATATTAAGTGAAGAAAAAAGGAGGAAAAAAAAAAGCCCAAGAAAAAAATAATAGCTGTACCTCCATGGGTCTGCGACCATCCAGTCGAAGTCCTTCTGGGCTGACGTATTCCATCCTCAGGTCAATCTATGGCAGAGACAAAAAGGAGACAAAGATGAGACATAAGCAGCTGGATTTTGTTTTATTTTGCTTTATATTCTTGGCTTCCAAAAAAAAATGATATTTTCTACTAAAGTTATTGAAACAAAATGGTGAGATTTTGCAGAATCTGAGCCATTTAAAAGTTTGTGTTGGCTCAAGTAGTTTGTGGGTCATGCAGTGAGATGAGTGAGAGGGCAGTTCGAATTAATAACACTGCTCAATTGAAAACATACCGAACAAACTCCAGTTGCTCTGTAAAGATTAGGATGAAAACAAGGTTACAAAAAATCAAGCAATCTGAACTTTGAATGAATATCATATAGACAACAACAAACATTTACCCAATAAGTGGGGCACTAGGTAAATAATATTGCAGAAATAAATATTAGAAATCAGCAAACAACAAAATAACAACGCATTTGAAGAAAATAAATCTGGTCGTGTCCCTACCCTTTTAAACATTTAAGTTTGCTCTTAATCTTACTGCAAGCAAAGAAAAAGAGGAAAGTACACCACGGACAGAAAGATATTGTAAAGGGGTGGTTCTCGAAGCAAATTCAATCTGCATACTGTTATTATTTTTATTTTATTCTAGCACTCCCCGAATTTCAACAAATTTCTAAAGGAGAATGAGCAGGCTTTTAGTTTAATAGTTACAGAAGAAAGATTTGGGTCAATTATATATGAGAAGGACAGTGTTCCCTTCCCACTTAATAAACTAATAACACAGAGCAATGATTTTAGTGACTCGGTTATGCTATAGATCAATTTTATGGTTGAGTGGTATGCAAGTTCAAGGTGCAGGATTTTTAAGAAGAGCTTTTGTGAGATCGATACAAAGGGCAAGGAAGGGTTATAAGTTTGATTGAGAGAACGATATAGTATAGGAGTAATTGGTTATCAAGATGTTCAATGTTTGAAGCTTATACAAAGCTGTCGTAAACTCCATTTTTCTTGGTTGTAAATGTTGAATTGATTAAATTAGAAAAGCATAGCAACTTTTACGAGTTTAACAGAAAATAGGGATTGGGTGGTGAGTGGTGACACTGCAAGGCACTACACATGACAACGCAAACATTGAAAGGGTTTGAACTTTGATGACCAGAGAGAGAGAAAAGGAAAAGTACCTGACTGACGGCGAGATTTGACGGTGGTTGTTACGCTCTGTGTGGCGACGGCGAGAATGGAAGTTGGTCCGCGCACTGCAAACGAGCCTAGTCTAGGCAGGGTTCCGCTGTTCGGTGTTTAAATAGGTCACTAAATAGGTTTAATAGGTCACTTGTTTAAACCTGTTCGGATAGCAATGTTGAGCGTTCGGCCTTGAGTAGTATTCTTAGGTTCCAAGCGTTGCGCGTTCGTCCAAGTATTGAATTTAGTACTGGTGTTCGATGGTTTAGTGTTTGGCCTGATAGTGTAGGATTTGATAACGTTCGTCCAACAGTGTTCGGCCTGTTGATTGATAACGAACGTACGTCCAAATAGTGTTCGGCCTAGTGGTTGGAAGGTAGTGTTCGTTCAGTAACGTTCGTCCACTGTGCTCGGTGAACAGTGCTCGTCCAAATAGTATTCTGCAAATGTTTGATTTTAAATTCATTTTCTCTTGAATTGAATTACGTGCAAGGTTTGGAAAATATATAGTGTGAAGTGATTTATGTGAATGTATGAGGTGTGTTGGATTTACTGTGATAAAATGGATATCTAGTGATTCGGGAGTAACAATATGATTCATGGACGTAATTCCATGATCCTCATGAGAGGATACATGGTGGTGGACGTAATTCCATGATTCTCAAGGAGAGGATACATGGTGGTGATTTAGGGTGTACAGAATGATTTCATGGTAGCTCAGTCTTAGGGGTTTTCCTGACGCTGCAATGGTCTTTCATTCTCAAGTAGAGAGGATTGATCCATGTGGTGAGGAGTAGTAGGAGGTCCTAGTCTTGGAGGCTTCCAGTATGCTCCAGGGCACGGAACGGACTAACCTCGTGAGGGTGGTAGGGTGGAACCCATTGGCAATGGCTTTGCAAAGCAGTAGAGGCCACCACGAGTGTATAACCCGCCATAGCTCGGTAATCATTCTGGTCCGGAGGAGTCGGTCTATAAAGTAACAAGTCGGGGTTTAATGTAACAAGTCTTGTGATGTTAGTTTACCATGTATGAGTGACTTTTGCATATCATGTTGGATTGTATAACATGCTTTTTATATGTAGCTCACCCTTGCATTGTTTGTGTTGTGTGCTGTTTGGGTATGTTTCTTTGGCGATGATCATTGTAACATCCCAATTATATAATAACCAATATTATATAATAAAGACGTCAACATTCAAATATAGAGAACAGTCAGAATATGACGTGTAATTTAATTGTTAAATTACAATCATCCAAATAAAATGAGCGAAAATTTAAACTTGAACAGTTGAAAGGATTGATCACTACAAGTGTTCAATCAGGAAATTTCTAGGAAGACTACTCTGCAACATCAGCAACCTCTAGCTCTTGATCCAAAGGACTCTCCTCGACAGCATCTGCTCCCATCCAAGTGGATGATCATCGCTAAAGAAAGATATCCAAATTGGCATACAACACAAACAATGCAAGGGTGAGCTAGATATAAAAAGCATGTTATACATACAACACAGTTAATTCATGCAATCATTCATAGATTCATATAAAAGAACAATTAAAGCATACTCATTGATCCATATTTCACATACTTCCATGACATGTAAACATTCATCCAAACATGGTAAACTGACATCACAAGACTTGTTACTTTATACCCCGACTTGTTCCTTTATAGACCGACTGAAGAGAGGGTCGCACCTCCCAACAAAAATTGAGCATAAAAGAATGCAGTATAGACTAGGAAGTGACTCCTAGGTCGTCTCTCAAGGACCAAATTGGGTTCAGTCTCAGGTCAACTCTAAGTGGGGGGTTTTGAAAAATTTGTGAATGCAATTGACGAAATTAAAATTGAGAATTAAACACAACCGAATATACTTGGAAACCTTAAAGTAAATGAAAACATTAAATCGAACAATTCTAAACCGCACACCAACCAGTTAATTAAATTGGACTTGAAAAATGGATGAGCTAATAAAATGAAATAAAACCTAACAAATTAGTTACTAAAAACACATTCAAGAGCTAGCCTCTAAGACCGAACGGTCTATGTTAGCCTTGGAACCATGCCTAAACTAATTAAATACATAATCCACCAATACGCATCAACCCTTGAATGCAATAAATGCATCGTATAGAAATGCAAGAAGCAATGAAGATAATAAATAAAAGGCATAGTGTAGTATTCCAATATCAATAATCAACCAAGTGATTTTGGTGCAGACTTTAAGTAAAAAAAAATAAAACGTCCCCTGCACACCTCGTTGTCCATCACCGCTTGTGCCATTCTTTTCAAATAAAGAGAATTCCCTTACACACCAAACTGGACGTGACAGCTGTGTACCCTCCATCATGGATGTGCAGTGAACCTCTTGCTCCAAAAAGGAATGCACCGTTTGTTTTTAAAAGAAAATGTAATAAAAGACTCCATCCACACCGTAACAGTATGCACTGCTCCAACAAAATTAAAATGCACCTTTCATTCAATTAAAATTTAAACAATCATTCCTAATAAATGCAGCACTTGCAAAATGAAAGCAGCGTAATGAGTGCCTATTTTATCTAAAATGAAAATCAAACTAAAATGGTGCTCTAGAGTTCTCCACCGTGACAGCGTTCAAAAATGCCAAAGAGAAGTTCAAAAAAAAAAACCAAAAACCTCAGAACCAAAGACCCCCCCAAAAAGCTATCATGAGTGGCGGCTGCTTCCAGCATGATGAAATGAAAAGCACCACTCAACCATAACCCTCCATGCTTTCTTTTTTCCCCCTTCAAAAACAGTGTTCTAAGGCCAATAAAACAGTAACCAGTGGCGGCTGGAGCTTCCTCACTCACTGCCCTATACTCTCCCCTGGCCGCTGGACCGTGGAGTGATTCTGGACCAGGGACGTGACGCTCCAGGACGCTACTGGACCTTCCGTGTGCACCTCCAAAAGTGCTTACAGCTGCCACTGCACCGTGATGCTTGTTGATGAAAGCTGGACTGCTGGATGCCACCTCCTGGACGCTCCTTCACGTTGCTGTGCACACCCCTGTTGGACCATGCCTTAATCTCCAAGCTGCTGGATGTGTGCAGCCAAGTGTGGGCCGGGTGTGCTTCAATTCAATTCATGCAGTGCTGGAAAAGAAATGAGATGTGGGCCGCCTGCTTCCTTGCTTCAGCTGGGCACACCCCCCTCTTACGTGGCTGCAGTGTGCTTCTATGTGGGCCTATCTTCCAAAACAGTGAGCTTTGAAGAATAAAAGCTGCAAGTGTTCTGCAACACACCATTTACCATTGAAAATCCAAAACCTTTTCCTTTCCATGTGGATGTGGGCCATGCCAAAATGAATGAATAAAACCGTGAGCACTTGCAAAGTGGTCCCCTCCATCATTTCACTTCAAGTCTTTGGTGATTTCCTACGTGAATTGTTATTGTCTTCAAAAATTCTTGAGAAAATCGTGGACACTACTTGGAAAGTGGTGGAAACGTAGATGCTTCTCATGATTTGCCAATAATGAATTTTCCAATGGGTCCTAGCCGTGTGCAATTGAATGAGTAGAGATGTTGGTGCCTTTCTTATTCAATTGATGAAACCGTAACATCCCAACAGAAAAATTAAGCCCTTCTTCCAAAACGGATCAGCACATCTTTATCTGAATAAAGCGTAGCTTCTTCCAAATAAAATAGGACAGTGTGCAGATGAATATTCTTCCAAATGTCTCCATTTGCATTTCCAAAATTTCCCTGTAATTATTAATGCAAATAATTTACTCAAATAATCCAAATTAATTAAAATTAGAATTTTTGGTCAAATTAAGCGCAATTAGCAAAAACGGAAAAATACCGGACAATTAAGCACAATTCCCCGATTAAATTCGGTACAATAAGCTAAGTGAAATTGAGAAAATATTGACTCATCACCGACTCGTCCGGACTAGAATGATTACCGAGCTATGGCGGGTCTTGCACTCGTGGTGGCTTTATGAAACTTGGGCACTCCCGCCCTGGCACTACCGCCTTGTGAAACTTTAGTCACTACCGCCTGGTGGAACTTTAGGCACTATCGCCTGATGGAACTTTGGGCACTCCCGCCCGGCCACAATCACGAGGTTAATCCGTTATCACTCACCTTGGATCATATGGAAGCATCCAAGACTAGGACCTCCTGCTACTCCTCACCACATATTCAATCCTCTCTACATGAGAAGAAAGACCATTGGAGATTCAGGATGACCCCCAAAACTGAGCTACCATGTAATCATTCTATACAACCCCAAAACACCACCATGTATCTTCTCCTTGAGGATCATGGAATTACGTCCATGAATCATACTGTTACTTTGAATCTTAACCCAAGCCATGAATAACCATATACTACCATATTATCACAACAAATCCAACATATCTCATACATTCACATATTTTCACATATTTCACGTTACAGCATATATTCCAAACATTGGTACACATAATTCAATCCAAGAGCAAAGGAACTTAGAACCCGTTACCATTGCAGACCATTGGATGGACGAACACTATTCCACCGAACGTTATAAGCCGAACGCCACTATGCCAATTGGACGAACGCTAACAAAAACTAAATGAACGCTAAAACCGAACGCCTGAACACAATTAGGCCGAACGCTAAAACCGAACGTCATATTGGATTCAACACTATTTGGCCGAACGCTCACAAACCAAGGACGAACGCTAACAAAACCAAGGACGAACGCTCAAAAAACTATCTTGGACGAACGCTCACAAAACTATCTTGGACGAACGCTGCTTATGGAGAATTCTATCTGAACATAACGTCATCAAAACGGAACGTTCGTTATGAACGATCACTAACTTAAAATAATTATTATCCAGATCGAATGCTCACTTCCTGAACTACCAAGATAAGAACGAACGCCATTTACAAGTAAATGGCCGAACACATTTGACCGAACGTCACCAAATAAACTGGACAAACGTTATCTCCAAATATCAGGCCGAACGTTCAAAATCTGACTTAAACCAATACCTATCGTTCAACATCAGGACGGACACCATTTGGAGGACGAACGCCTATGATCACTATTTCAACACAGCCGACGTTTTAAGATTCAAGCCTGATTATACCGAATTAAGCCGAACGCTACAGTTACCAATTTACCAACGAACGCTCAAGATTGAAACCTATGCATAACAATTTAACAACGAACGCTCAAAGCCCATTGTACGAACGTTCTAAAATCACTTTACTCAATAAAGACCGAATGCTAAAATAATCGAGGCCGAACGCTATACTTACAACTTATGGACGTTCGTCTTGGGACCAAGGCCGAACGTTCAAGAACGTCCCACTAAAATACTAAGTTTAGGACGAACGCTCACGACCACCGAACAATTTGGACGAACGTCCAATTTCACTTGGACGAACGTTCAGCAACGTTGGCTATTTTGGACGAACGTCCAATTTGAAATCAAATTGGACGAACGGCGTTTCTGCAGAATTTCTACAAGTTTTCCAGAAAACCCAGAAACCAAGAACAACCTCAAATTTTCATCCCCTTCTTCCCATATTTGCATCATACAAAGCATATAAAATCAATCAAACAAAAGATCTAGCTCCCCTTACCTCTTGAAGACTTTCTTTGTAAAATTTGTGATCCATCTTCCTCCAGACGTGCAGATCAAGATCTCTTTGCATCCTCCACAATTCTTCACTTCCTCTCCCAGATCTTACTGCAAGGACTCCATTCTCACCAGATGCCCATCCCAGCTCCTCCTCTCAGCCCTTCCGAAGTTGGCACAGCTTCCCATGGTGTTCTTTGGACGGCTGGAAATGGAGGAAGGAAGGCTCCCTTCCTCTGGCTGCTTTCTCGCTCCCTCTCCCATGCCAAAATGAAGACACCCACTTTTCTCAGCTTCCTCCCTGCCCCTTCAATAATGCAGCCCAATAAATGAAAAAGTGGTGCCCACCATGTCCCCACCATTCCCAAAATTTACGGGTCTTACAATCATCCACTTGGATGGGAGCAGATGGCGAGGAGAATACTTTGGAAGCAGCTCTTGATGAAGACGACAGTGCTGCAGCCTAGATTAGCTAGTCTTATTTCATAATTCTTAATATTTGGAATAACTCGTGTGTATTTTAAGTTTTAAATTCTCTGTGATTTTCATGGAGAAATTCTAAATACTCTTGTTGTCAATTCCGCACTATTTAAGGATGACTGTAATCCTTAAATTACTCTTGACTGCTTTCTTATATTATGTATGATGACGTCTTTATTATATATGCATGATGTATATTTTTGGGACGTTACATTAATGGTATCAGAGCAGTTCCTTCCTTAGAAACCTGTAGGTTGTGAGTGTGCTTCGTTTGTGATTGCGTACTCTAACCTCGTATAGGAAGTTGTATTAGTTTGAGTCAAGCTAATGGTCTTTCTCTCTGTGTGGACAGAAGATGGCACCTACATCTCCTCATCGTTCTCCTCCGCGAGTCGATCAACTTGACTCTAATCAGATGCTGAATGCGGTACTCCAAACGTTGCAACAACAGAATGCTGCGTTGGTTCAACAGAATACCTTTGCATTACAAAATCTTGAAGCCGCAAGGATATCGGCAGAGAACGCAAGAGTGTCTTCCGAGAACACTCAGAGGGAGTTCATGGAAATGATGACTAATGCTAGGACTCCTCCAAGTGTTTCTTCCGTTGTTATTCCTGCACAAGAGTGGAGCTTGGAGAGCTTTCTGCAACATCGCCCAGCAAGATTTACTGGCAAGTGCAACCCTGATGAAGTTGATCACTGGTTCGGGGACATGGAGAGGATATTCGAAGCCAAGGGATGTCCTGATGAGAAGAAGCTAGCCTACACCCAATACTTGCTGACAGGTGAAGCTGGACATTGGTGGAACAGTGTGAAGACGATCTTGGAGAGGAACGGGACTGCTATCACTTGGGAGTTGTTCAGAACTAAATTCTACACTGAATACTTCCCAGACAGTGTCAGGTTTGCTAAGGAGATAGAGTTTCTTGAGTTGGCTCAGGGCAACAAATCAGTATCCGAGTATGCAGATAGTTTTAAACACCTGCTTCGCTTCTACACCATGTCAATAAATGAAGAATGGCAGTGTCGCAAGTTTGAGAATGGCTTGAGAAAGGATATAAAGTTACTAGTGAAGGGATTGCGCATTAGAGAATTCTCTGCTTTGGTAGAGATGGCCCATGATATGGAAAAGACTAAGGGAGAACCAGAAGGGCTTCAGAAACAACAGAGCCAACCACTTAGGGTTGGTGGACCTGCGATATCCCGGGGAGGCTCCATTTCTAGAAGGGCCCCTTTCTCTAGACCTTCTTCCTCCGGATCCAGGGGTTCTTCCTCTCGGTCATCGGGGCAATCCAGTTTTGCCAGTTT
Organism: Vigna nakashimae; assembly: GCA_034642375.1. NCBI lineage: Eukaryota > Viridiplantae > Streptophyta > Magnoliopsida > Fabales > Fabaceae > Vigna > Vigna nakashimae. Next base: position 22,423,671 of record CM067768.1, read on the forward strand.
CGTTAGATGCTTCAGGTGTGGTGGACCATACTTCCAGAATTCCTGCCCTCAGTTAGAAGGGTATAGGAGGTGTAATATCTGCCGACAAGAAGGACACTATGCCAGAGACTGTCCTACTACTAGGAGGGTAGGACCACAGCCAAGCCAGGCTGGCAGATCTATTCAGAGGGGTGGGCACAGACCTCAGGCAGCAGGGAGAGTCTATGCGTTGACCGGAACTGAGGCAGCCAGCGCAGGTAATTTAATTGTCAGCAGTTGTTTGTTATTTGGAGCTTCGTGTGGGACGTTGTTTGATTCGGGGGCGACACATTCTTTTGTGTCTAAAGCTTGTGTGGAGAGGCTTGGTTTAGTTGTCAGAGAGCTTCCGTGTGATCTGGTGGTGTCTACACCAGCAGTTGGGTTAGTCAGGACATCTAATGTGTGCTCCAGGTGTCCTATATAGGTAGAGGGTCGCAGGTTCAGAGTGAACCTTATTTGCTTACCTCTGCAGGAGTTAGAGGTAATTTTGGGAATGGATTGGTTAGCAGCCAATCGTATTCTTTTAGATTGCGGTGGTAAGAAGCTAATATTTCCCGAAGAAGATGAAGACATGTCATTATCGCTCGGTGTATTGAGGAAGGACATCTTCGAGGGTGCCAGCTGTTTCCTAATCATGTTCCATAAGGACGGGACTCCTAGTTTAAATTCTTCAGCGCTTGTGAACCAGAGTGTAGACCTTCTGGTTGTGAATGATTTCATGGATTTTTTCCCTGAAGAAGTTCCTGGTTTACCTCCTCCGCGAGAAGTAGAGTTCTCTATTGATCTGCTCTCAGGAGCAGGACCAGTATCCATAGCCCCTTATCGGATGGCTCCAGCTGAGCTGGTTGAGTTGAAGAAGCAGATTGAAGAGTTATTAGAGAAAAAGTTTATCCAGCCGAGTGCTTCGCCGTGGGGTGCGCCAGTATTACTAGTAAAGAAGAAGGATGGTAGCTCGAGGTTGTGCGTTGACTATCGACAGCTGAATAAGTTGACGATCAAGAACAAGTATCCCTTGCCAAGGATTGATGATCTGATGGATCAATTACACGGGGCTACGGTATTCTCCAAGATTGATTTGAGGTCGGGTTACCATCAAATTTTGGTGAAAGACGATGATGTGCAGAAGACAGCATTCAGATCCAGGTATGGCCACTATGAGTATGTGGTTATGCCTTTTGGTGTGACTAATGCTCCAGCCATATTCATGGACTATATGAATCGAATTTTCAGACCCTTCTTGGACAAGTTCGTGGTGGTGTTTATAGATGACATACTTGTTGTCAACACCCAATTTCGTCCGGATGGACTAATAGGTTTGCTGTATTTTATTTTCATCATGAGTGTAAAATAAAAAATAAAAAAAATGAAAAATAATGAATAATAAAATAAAACAAAATAATAAAATAAAGGTTTAATCCTTTACTACATCCCTATTTATGTACGAATTTCTCAATTGGGTCCTCGTTTTTTAAAGTGTATCAAAATGGTCCTTAATTTTGAAAATTGATATCAATTGAGTCCTTTCCGTTAAGTTGGCTAAACGACGTTAAAAAAATTGATGAGTGGATGCTGAGATGACGAACGAACGTTCGTCCACCAGCGAACGAACGTTCGTTCACCAGCGAACGAACGCTCGTTCGCGCTCGTTCACCAGCGAACGAACGCTCGTCGACCACCGAACGAACGGTCGTCCAGTGTGGAACGAACGGTCGTCCAGCAGTAAGAGGTCGACGAGCGTTCGTTCGCTGGTGGACGAGCGCGAACGAGCGTTCGTTCGCTGGTGGACGAACGTTCGTTCGCTGGTGGACGAACGTTCGTTCGCTGGTGGACGAACGTTCGTTCGCTGGTGGACGAACGTTCGTTCGCTGGTGGACGAACGTTCGTTCGCTGGTGGACGAACGTTCGTTCGCTGGTGGACGAACATTCGTTCGCTGGTGGACGAACGTTCGTTCGTCATCTCAGCATCCACTCATCAATTTTTTTAACGCCGTTCAGCCAACTTAACGAAAGGACTCAATTGATATCAATTTTCAAAATTAAGGACCATTTTGATACACTTTAAAAAACGAGGACCCAATTGAGAAATTCGTACATAAATAGGGATGTAGTAAAGGATTAAACCTAAAATAAAAAAAAAGAACAGAGCGTTCGGCCTTTTGCTGTGCGACTGAGCCGTTCGTCCTCTTCTCTGAGCGACCGTTCGTCTTCTACTCTGCACAACCGTTCGTCTGCTACTCTGAGCGACCATTCGTCCTCCACCATGCGTAACCGTTCGTTGTTGATAATATCAAGACGCTCGTCCTTTACTGGTCTCACGTATCCACACTTTCAGCCTCACGGACGTTGGACCTCAATTGCGTTCGGCCGCTCGGCCTCGAACCATTCGACCCCAAAGACGTTCGGTCGCTCGTCCTAAATTGTTCAGCTATTCGGTCTGTGGTTGAACGTTCGGTCTATTTGTTAGTGAACGTTCGGTCATGTTTACTTGCTATTGGACGTTCGGTCTTAATGTGGTTGAACGTTCGGTCTTGATGTTGTAGAACGTTAGGTTTTAAAGTGTTTATTGTTGAACATTCGTGAACGTTCGGTCCTGTTTTAGCGTTCGCCCAAACAGTAATAATTGTTTTACATGGTCGTTCGTCATTCTATCGTTCGTCCTTACCCCATTTTCCTCTTCTACCGCTCGTCCAGTTCACTCCGCCGTATACCGTTCGTCCTGAACGCTCGTCCTAACCGATCGTCCTGATCACTCTCTCGTGTCTCCCCTCCGGCCCCAGTAATGATTCCCACAATCTGCCAACGGTCCACTTCTACCTTCTTCCACTTCACCAACCATCCAATTATGCTTCCAACTATTCCACCAACCCAATAATTTCTGCATCCGCAGCTACTGACACTCCTCATCCTCCAATCATAGCTACCGACACTCTCATCTCTTACTGTGCTGTAGCCTACATAATTCACACGAGGAAAGGGAGGGGGAAGAGGGCCGAGGGGCATTGGCTCCCTCTGAGCCCCTCACCCGTTACCCTCTCCATCTTCATCTCATTCTTCATCCTCACAGCCATCACAACACCTCATCACCACAGCCTTGGGGGGCACTGGCTCCTCTCAGCCGTAACCACAACAAACCATTTCCTTTTCACTCCCAACTCCACGGCCAAACACCAAACCAGGATTCACCACACATACTCCTATCCCATTCACTCCACAGAATCATCTCCGCATCACACAACACTCAATCCTCCTCCATTCTCTGTCAACAGGGCCAACACCCATCATCATTTTATCCAGACCTCACGGCCACCACACAATCTTCAATCACCATCCTTCCACCCAACTTCCACTTCATCTCCCCAACATCAAAACTTGAAAATTCAATTCTCCACCCCTCACAATACTCACTTGTATTCACTGGAAATCATCAAGAACCACTCGGACAAACCCACCACCAAAAGCATCACCATTTTGTCTACATTGTAACCCAATCAAAACAATCAAGCACAGAAGCAGAAAATAGATAGAAGAGAGGGAGAGAGACCAGAAGCAACTCGCGGCGGTCTGCTTGGAGGAGGCGGCGGCCAGTTAGGCAGACGCGGCACAGAGACATCGGAGACGAACCCCTCCCTGGGTGGTCGGCGTACTGGCGGCGGCTTGGGCCGCAGCTGGCGGCAGCCGTTTCTGGCTGAGACAGTGGCGCGCGTGCGTGACGGGGTGGAGATACCTCCGTTGGCTACTTTGGAAGAAGACTCTAGGTCTCTGTTTTGAGTTGAGATTGTGGAATGAAGGAGACCCCAAGGAATGTTGGCTGAAGAATGGAAAGGCCTTGGGCCTTTTCTTTTTTATTTCTTTTCGACCCAACTCTCTCTAATAAATCAAAACAAAATAATGATACTAAAACATTTTCCTCCTTCACGCACCCCCTGTTTTCTCACCCGCGCACCCCCGCATCCATTCCCTGGACTCAGACCCATCCAAACCCTTAAACAAAAAAAAATAACTTTATCTGCACCCACGGTTTCATGTTTCACACCCCGTTTTTGTTTGGGCTTAAGCCCATTATGTGCAAACAAAATAAAAAAAAAAAAGAAAAAGGAAAGGGGAATTGGATCTGACACACGTTTCAGGATGCCCTTCTGTTTTCATTTTTACACCCCTGACAGACAAAGGAGCTTCAAATCTACTCTCTGCACTCCGGGTTTTTATCTCTGCACCCCCTATTCTTGTTGGTTTGTTTCTCTCACTTTGTTCTTAAATTTTTATTTCTTTATGTAGCCCTTTGTGTTATAACTCCACTCTTGTATATTGCATCTTATATTTTGTTGGGTTTGTTCATAAAAAATATAAACAAAAAATAAAATAAAACAAACAAAGCTGTGTGAGTGCTCGTGCGATCGTACGCATCAGCCTAGTGCTCATTACGCAAAAATTTAAATATTACATCAAAAAATACCAAAAAAATATAAAATCTTCAAAAACCAAAAACATCCACATTTTCAAACAACAAACAATCTTTCTGGCCAGAACTACGTGATCCTTGATTCTCCATCAAAAGTGGAGATACGTAGGAGCAAGGCTAGTCCTTGTCAGGTTCATTTCCCCAAAAATCCAAATTTATCCATAATCAATCAAACAAATCTTTCAAACAATTTGCAAACAAATTTTCAAGTAGTTTTCTACAAGAACTACGTAACCCTGATTTCTCATTCTGAATGAGAATACGTAGGAGCAAGGTCAATCTTTGTCGAGCACAAAAAACTAAAAAATATTTTGTTTCTTTAGAATTTTTATTTTAGGGGATAGTTAAACATTTTGAAAACCACATCACATTCGCATATTTAGTTAAAGGTACTGCCCTAGGGCAGGCGTTGTAGGGTGCTAATACCTTCCCTACACGTAACCGACTCCCGAATTTAGAATCTCATTTTCGCAGACTATGCCTTATCATTTTATGATTTTTCCGTAATTTTGCAGAATAAACTATGGTGGCGACTCCCAAAAAATCTTTTTTTCAAACCCCTGCGTTTTCTTTTTCGGATCGTTGTCCCGTCGCGATTCTGGTTGCGACACTTGTCTATTCTAAAACTCGGGAAGAACATGAAGATCACCTTAGGGCAGTGCTTGAAGTGCTGAGGGAAAGAAGATTGTATGCCAAGCTATCCAAGTGTGAGTTTTGGATGGAAGAGGTTCCTTTTCTTGGGCATGTGATTTCAGCTGGAGGAATTGCTGTCGATCCCGCTAAGGTGCAAGCAGTACTTCACTGGGAGAGACCTAAGACTGTTACAGAAATCAGGAGCTTTGTGGGTCTAGCGGGCTACTATCGTCGTTTTATTGAGAGCTTTTCCCGGATTGTGGCGCCGTTAACAAAACTGATTAGGAAGGATCAACCTTTTGTTTGGACAGACTGTTGTGAGACTAGCTTCCAAGAGCTAAAGAACAGATTGACTAGTGCACCAGTTTTGGTTATCCCTGACACAGATAAACCTTTTGAGGTTTTTTGTGATGCCTCTCATCAGGGATTAGGGTGCGTACTGATGCAAGAGAAGAAGGTAGTGGCATATGCATCAAGACAACTTAAGGTTCATGAGAAGAATTATCCCACTCATGACTTGGAGTTGGCACCTGTGGTATTTGCTTTGAAGATTTGGAGACACTATCTGTATAGCGCGCAATTTCAGGTGTTCAGTGATCATAAGAGCCTGAAATACCTCTTTGATCAGAAGGAGCTTAATATGAGGCAAAGGCGATGGATGGAGTTTCTTAAAGATTTTGAATTTGATCTCCTTTATCACCCTGGGAAGGCTAATGTGGTGGCAGATGCATTGAGCAGGAAGTCAGTGCATATTTCAGCCTTAATGGTCAGAGAGTTAGAGTTGGTAGAAAGCTTCAGAGATTTGAGGTTGCAGGTAGAATTTGAAGCTGACAGCATCAGATGCAGTAATTTGGTGGTGTCCAATGACTTGTTGAAGCGTGTTAAAGAAGAGCAGTCGAAGGATGTTGAGCTCCAAACGTCATCCAGTTTGATTGGGACTGAGCAGGGAAAGGATTTTGCCTTGGGGGCTGATGGTATCTTAAGTTTCAAAGGCAGAGTCTGTATCCCTAACAATTCAGAAATGAAGAGGTTAATCCTTGAGGAAGGTCATAAAAGCCGTTTTAGCATGCATCCTGGCATGACTAAAATGTATCAAGACCTCAAGGAGTCTTTTTGGTGGTCCGGTATGAAAAGAGATGTAGCTCAGTTTGTTGTCTCTTGTTTAACTTGTCAGAAAGCTAAAATAGAGCATCAGAGACCAGGAGGTTTGTTGCAGCCATTGGAAATTCCAGAATGGAAATGGGATAGCATCGCTATGGACTTTGTTACCCATTTGCCACGCACTGTTCGAAGACATGATGCAATATGGGTAATAGTGGACCGATTGACCAAGAGTGCCCACTTCTTGGCAATCGATTTGAGGATGTCTATGGCGAAGTTGGCGCAACTGTATGTTAAGGAAATAGTGAGGTTACATGGGGTACCTTCGAGTATTGTATCAGATAGAGACCCAAGGTTCACATCCAGGTTTTGGCAAACTCTTCAGAGTGAGATGGGAAGCAGACTTCAGATGAGCTCGGCTTATCATCCCCAAACGGATGGACAGTCTGAGCGGACAATCCAATCGCTTGAAGATTTGTTGCGGACTTGCATTTTGGATCACCTAGGGGTATGGGATGAGATATTGCCACTAGTTGAGTTCACTTACAACAACAGCTATCAGACTAGTATTGGCATGGCACCGTTTGAAGCGTTGTATGGGAGGCGCTGTAGAACACCTCTTTGTTGGTTTCAGGATGGAGAAGCAGTTTTGACGGGACCAGAAATAGTTCAGCAGACTACAGAGAAGGTAAAGCTTATACAAGAAAGGATGCGGGCGTCTCAGAATAGACAGAAGTCCTATGCTGATCGGAGGCGCAAGCCGTTAGAATTTGCAGTTGGGGATCATGTGTTCCTACGAGTGACTCCTACTACCGGTGTAGGAAGAGCCATTCGTGCTAGGAAACTATCTCCTAGATATCTTGGTCCTTACCAGATTCTACGACGTGTAGGACCCGTAGCTTATGAGATAACCATGCCACCTCAGTTGGCAAACTTGCATCCAGTGTTCCATGTATCTCAACTGAGAAAATACATGTCTGATCCTTCTCATGTGCTTGAAGTTGACGATGTGCAAGTCAGAGAAGATTTGTCAATTGAAGTGCAACCAATAAAGATTGAGGAGAGTCAAAACAAACAACTTAGAGGAAGAACTGTCAGACTTGTCAATGTTATCTGGAACAGTGGAACGGGCGACTCTACCTGGGAGTTAGAGGACGAGATGAGAGAAACCTACCCACACTTGTTCTGATAAAGCCTAATTTTCGAGGACGAAAATTTTTGTTGTTGGGGAGAATGTAAAGACCGCACGTCCCACTTTCTTTTGAAAGTGGGAGGGGCGGCTACCTAACAGAGAAGTGGTGGGGAATGGAGGCACGTTCCTGGAAGTGGAAGGGGGCGACTGCACGATGGAAGTGGGCGGCTGGCTGCACGTTCGTGTAGTGGTGGGGGGTGCTTCAAGTGGCAACAGCAGCTGGTGGATGGTGGGGTCTTCCCACTTTGAAAGTGCTCCAGCCACCAAAGACACCATCATCTCCTTTGTTGGTGGGCATAGCACTGAGGAGTGGCTATGGGGAGCACCATTTCTTCCTTCTTAAAGGTAGAAATCGTGGATTGAAGGGGTTGGATGCTGCATCTGGAGAAGGGAGAGGCTTGCTGCAATTTCGGGAAAAGAAGAATTGGAGGTTTGCTGCAAAAATCTGAAGAGTGAGAGGAGAGCTCTGGAATTTCAAGGAGACCTTGGGAGAGAGATTCAAGATTCAAGGAGGTCTTCAAGAGGTAAAGGGAGCTAGATCCTTTTTTCTGGATTTTATGAACCATGTATGTGTGTTGTGAAATCTATAATATAGTGTCGTTGATGAACAAATTTCGTACTTAGAGTGACTTTGTTGTGTATGAATCTGTATGAGTGATGGTAGAATATTGTTGTTGAAGCAAATCTGGGAAGAAGGGGATGAAAATGGGGTTTCTGGTTTCTCTCCGGAAATCTGGTGCGATTCTGCAGATCGCGCGTTCGTCCAAATGGCTCGACCAATTAGTGGTCGGCCAAAATAGCATGAGCGTTCGGTTTTGTGTTAACGAGCGTTCGTTCGTTTGCAGTGATATATTAGACGTTCGTCCCAACTGTATACAGGAATTAGTAATTTTAGGCGTTCGTCCCTAAATTGATATTTACGTGATCTTGAGCATTCGGTATTTGGTAATAGAAATTGCAGTCGTTCGTCCTTAACGGATTCTTAAGTTTAATCTTGATCGTTCGACCTTAAGTTGATACTATTAAGTCTGGATCTCTAAACGTTCGGTTTCGGTGTATTAGTCAGCGTTCGGCCTTGGTTAATTGTGATTGTGGGCGTTCGGCCGTTAGTTGGTATTCTTAGGATTGGATTTTGACCGTTCAGTCATAGTTTAATTCTCATTGTGAGCGTTCGGTTTTGGTTTAATTCTGATTGTGAGCGTTCGGTCTTTCCTTGATTCTAATTGTGAGCGTTCGGTCTTGGCTTGATAGTTTTAAGTTTTGGAATTTTGAGCGTTCGGTCTTATTCTGTTGAACGTTCGGTTTTGATAAGGTATTCTCGCTTCTGAGCGTTCGATTTTAATTTGGATTCCTTAGTTTGGATCATAAGCGTTCGTTCATGGATATTTGTGATTGTGAGCGTTCGGCCATAATTGGATATTATAATTTGAAATCTTTAACGATCGGCCTTATAATATTAGTGAGTTTGAGCGATCGTTCTTAACATTGTATTTTCGGATAGCAATGTTGAGCGTTCGGCCTTGAGTAGTATTCTTAGGTTCCAAGCGTTGCGCGTTCGTCCAAGTGTTGAATTTAGTATTGGTGTTCGATGGTATAGCGTTCGGCCTGATAGTGTAGGATTTGATAACGTTCGTCCAACAGCGTTCGGCCTGGTGATTGATAACGAACGTACGTCCAAATAGTGTTCGGCCTAGTGGTTGGAAGGTAGTGTTCGTTCAGTAACGTTCGTCCACTGTGCTCGGTGAACAGTGCTCGTCCAAATAGTATTCTGCAAATGTTGGATTTTAAATTCATTTTCTCTTGAATTGAATTACGTGCAAGGTTTGGAAAATATATACTGTGAAGTAATTTATGTGAATGTATGAGGTGTGTTGGATTTACTGTGATAAAATGGATATCTGGTGATTCGGGAGTAACAATATGATTCAGGGACGTAATTCCATGATCCTCATGAGAGGATACATGGTGGTGGACGTAATTCCATGATCCTCAAGGAGATGATATATGGTGGTGATTTGGGGTGTACAGAATGATTTCATGGTAGCTCATTCTTGAGGGTTTTCCTGACGCTCCAATGGTCTTTCATTCTCAAGTAGAGAGGATTGATCCATGTGGTGAGGAGTAGCAGGAGGTCCTAGTCTTGGAGGCTTCCAGTATGCTCCAGGGCGCGAAACGGACTAACCTCGTGAGGGTGGTAGGGTGGAACCCATTGGCAATGGCTTTGCAAAGCAGTAGAGGCCACCACGAGTGCATAACCCGCCATAGCTCGGTAATCATTCTGGTCCGGACGAGTCGGTCTATAAAGTAACAAGTCGGGGTTTAATGTAACAAGTCTTGTGATGTTAGTTTACGATGTATGAGTGACTTTTGCATATCATGTTGGATTGTATAACATGTTTTTTATATCTAGCTCACCCTTGCATTGTTTGTGTTGTGTGTTGTTTGGGTATGTTTCTTTGGCGATGATCATCCACTTGGATGGGAGCAGATGGCGAGGAGAATACTTTGGAAGCAGCTCTTGATGAAGACGGCAGTGCTGCAGCCTAGATTAGCTAGTCTTATTTCATAATTCTTAATGTTTGGAATAACTCGTGTGTATTTTAAGTTTTAAATTCTCTGTGATTTTCATGGAGAAATTCTAAATACTCTTGTTGTCAATTCCGCACTATTCTAAGGATGACTGTAATCCTTAAATTACTCTTGACTGCTTTCTTATATTATGTATGATGACTCTTTATTATATATGCATGATGTATATTTTTGGGACGTTACAGTTAGTATTATAATATATTTTTTAATGAAGTCTGGTATTAGTTGAAAACAAACTCAACCACCAAAATACTTTCCTTTACCATAGAAATAATCCTAAAATTCTCTTGATCATTAACTTTCAGGTTAACTTTTTCTGTGATGTATTTGAAGACTAGTTATCGCAACTCATTAATGTCTTTGGACTATTGAGGTTAGGCCAGGAAAGAAAATGGCCTTATCGTTGTTTATAATGTAATCCACCAAACATTTTACCTAGAACCAAATTCAGCATTATAATTTAAAATATGTTGGTTATTGATTGCATCAACAATGTTATGGTTACTGAAGTAATATAAAATCTTTGTTTTGTAATTATTCTTTCAATAAATTTGTAAAACAAAATATAACTTTCAATCCTTAAATCAGAATGTACGAAAATAATTTTTTTAATATTAAAAATATGTAAATATATTGGAATTTGATTTAAAACTATTTTAACTTCATTTTAATCATCACTTTTTTTATTTTAAAAGTTCACATTTTAGACCAAAAGGCTGAATACAGCCACAAATCCTTTTCCTATGATCTTCTATTTTCTTTTCTTTTACCAATATTAAAATGAATCTTTTCTTTTCCTATGATCTTCTATTTTCTTTTCTTTTACCAATATTAAAATGAATCTTTCCATGTAGGCCGAAACGGTTCAGTGCAGCTAATATTTTTTTTTAATAGGTTCAGAAATTCCTGTATTTACGGGTTCATTTTAATTGAATCTTTTAATTTTAGAAATGATCCATTGAATCCCTAATTTAACATAATTAAATAATAATATCTTTTCTTTTAAATACAATGAACGACGTTAATTTTTTAAACAGGAGACATGCTCACGTATCATTTTATTTGCAGGTGGCAGAGTCTGACCTGAAGACATCGACCTCTGTGAAGGATATATGAAGGATGTACGAAGGGTGAGGATGACGGGTGAGTTACCGCCCTTTCTATATCACTCACTCTTGCTTCTGTATCTGATTTTCTCCGACAACCAAATCTATGGCTTCCGATTCTTCTCCGAATTTCAACAACGGTTCGTGCCGCTCCTCTCTCTGTCTCTTCTTTCGGTTTTCATTTTCCGAATTTTCTGATTTGTTAATTTATTCAAACCTCCTTTCTGATAGGTCCTTCTTCCCCCGACGACTCCCTTTCCAGCCCCATCAGCAACACCTTCTCTTCTCCGGGAAGTAGGCGCCGCCGCCGCCGCTCCTCCACTCCCTCCGCATTCGCCACTCCGTCGGAGCGCTGATCTCGATTCGCCTCCTCCGAAGCCACCCCAACCGCGCCGCGCTCCCGCTAAGGCGTCGGCGGAGGTGGGCGCGTTCCCGTCACACCTACGTCCACAACATATGACGCGGCGGCCTCGTCTGACGGCAGCGATGGCTACGACATGGACGACGCCAGGCCCACCTTTGTGTGGGGCACTAACATAAGGGTGGAAGACGTGAACGATGCTATTCACAGGTTTTTGAGGGACTTTAGGGAAGTGTCTTCGTCGCAGGGCGAGGATGACAGGTTGAACTTGCACACCGAAGGGAAGTATGAGAAATTAGGGATGACGGGTTTAACCGCCTATGCCCTCTACATCAACCTCCTCAACCGCCACGCCTTCTCCTTCTCGTCCAGGAATGGATATATGAAGGATGTACTGAAAGAACAAACCTTGTCCCAGGAAGCTTCAGGATCAAACAATTTGGCAAATTTTGAAGGCGAGAAGTGACCATTCTATTTTTAAACCTATTTTTATTGTGGGAATTTCAATTTCTTTTTTTGTGTGCTCTGTCTCAGTATATTAAAAAGAAAGAAAATGAAGCTTCAGGATCAAACAATTTGGCAAATTTTGAAGGCGAGAAGTGACCATCCTATTTTTAAACCTATTTTTATTGTGGGAATTTCAATTTCTTTTTTTGTGTGCTCTGTCTCAGTATATTAAAAAGAAAGAAAATGGTCAGTGTTTCCGTGCTAAAAGAAAAAAGAAAGAGAAATTGAAAGATAAGCCCGGGATTGCGGTGACAAATCCATTTTGCACACCTCATTGGAAGAAATACCGAACATCTACGCATGCCCTTATAATAGTATGCTGAAGTGATGTGATACCTCTGTGTTGTGTGTTCTGTGTTTAAGACAAAAGTGTTTTTTTTTTGTTTTTTCTATTGGTTTACATCTTGAGATGGATTCATCCATCACCTTCGATTGTGTTGTGCTGTGTGTTGTGTATGTGACTCTTGATTCTGTCCACCACAGTCCAAAGAAAAAGTAGCTTTCAACCCTGTACTGGAATGGTGTATATTTTATTCTGGTTTTAAATCTTGTACACAAAATTAATGTAGTTTAATTGTCATTAAAAAATGTTTAAATTTTTTAACGATTTGTACATGTGTACATTTACTTTTCGTATCTCCACGTCCAAGAACTAGATCTCTTCAGCAGCCAACAGACACAGAATTTACAAGACCGGTTTTTGCTCCTTATCTTAAGCTTCTGTAAAAGTTTTATCTCGCCTTCACACAACATTGCCACCTACCATTTGCTGTAGTTTTTTTGGTTTTTCAAATCTTGGGGTTGTTGAAAGTTCTGAACTTTCTTGATTCAATTGCAAGTATGGTCTTGAATGCATACTTCTAAGAAAAGGGTACCTTTCAACTTTTTGAACGCTTCTTCTTCGTCATGTATGTATCTATGTACTTGATGAGCATGTGCTGCCTCGTGTCATTGGATGTGTGAATTTTCTTAACTCATTTCACAGAGGTCATGCATTATTCTGGCTCTTACTGCTGCTTCTCTCTGCATCCAAGACCTGGTGTCGGTTTAGACTTAGAATTCCTGATTCCGGATTGTTGAAGTAAGTAAACTTATTACCAGTGTTTGGTTAATGGGAGATTTATTATTCAGTATTCTCTTGAGATTTATTAGTGTTTGGTTTTTCTTCCTTAATTTGAATTTTCCTGAAGAAATTATGGTTATTGTATTCTGCTTATATTAAATAAAATTTTAATTTTATTACAGCTGTAATATATGTATGTGTGTGTATGTATATGTATGTATGCGTGCGTGATTTATTTATTTACTGATAGTTATTATGTTTTTTCAGTGTTTAATTGTCTTTTTCTGCTGTGAATCTGACAAGTTTTAAGGACATGTTTGGATGTGTACCAGGTAGATTGGTATTCAATTGCTAAATGTTCAGTGTAATGTTTCTGCTCTTGGCTTTCTGGAGTTTTCGTGGAATTCTATCACACATTCCAGATTCTTGTTTAAATAGGTTTATTGTTCCGTAGATCTGAATCATACCAGTGAGAAGAAATTTTGAGTAAAATTGGGTGTTGGGATTTTGGATTTAACTGACGAGGAGGCTAATTCACGTGTTTGTTACGGTATAGGTGTTGTCAACACCCAATTTCGTTCGGATTGACAAGTATTTATTTTATTGCATTTTCCCATAAAAATAAAAAGTAAAAAAATAATATATATACAAAAAGAAAAAAATAATAAATAACTAAATAAATAAATAAATAAATAAGGGAAAAAGAAAATATAATAAATAAAATAAAATAAAAACAAAAAAACGTTCGTCCTTCACCGTTCGTACTTTACTTTAATCGAACGTTCGTCCATTCTTACATTTAGGACGATCGGTCATGTTTTGTGTTAGTGAACGTTCGATCATGTTATGTGAACGTTCGATCATGTTTTGTGTTAGTGAGCGTTCGATTTCATCGTTTAATGAGCGTTCGGTTTTAGGCGTTCGGCCTAGAATCAAATAGCGTTCGGTAGCGTTTAATGAGGTGTTCGTCCGGATCCTGCCTTTCTAACGCTCGTCCTCTCTTATCCGCCGCTCGTTCGTCCTCAACCGTTCGGCCGTTACGTCTCATTGACGTTCGGCAACTCTCAAGCTCAACCGTTCGGTTATCCACAAGCTTTCCAACTGTTCGGCTGCTCGTCCTAAATCGTTCGGCCATTTGGTGTCATGGACGTTTGGCAATTTTCAGCCTCCAGCGTTCGTTCGTTCAGCCGTGTAGCGTTACCGTTCGTCCTTTAATTTTGTCAAACTGATACCTGTTGCTCTCAGGTAGAGAGCGTTCGACCTTGGTGTACTAGTGATGACTAACGTTCGGGTTTGAGCGTTCGTCCTAGTATCGCATGATCCCGTTCAGCAAACAACGTTCGGTAGTGTTCTTGTTCAGCAAATAACGTTCGGCCTTGATATGTTGAACGTTCGGTCTTGATGTGTTGAACGCTCGGTCCTGATATTGTTATTCTCATTTGAACGCTCGGTCTCCCGTCCCTCTTCAGCGTTCGTACGATGCTTATTTTCGTCCAGCGTTCGGCTTTTGGGGCGTTCGATCCCTTTTGGTTTGATCATCAAATGGCGTTCGGTAAATAGTGTGGTGGGTCGCTCGTCCAAATAGTGTGGCGTTCGGTTTTTATTTTGTTGCGCTTTATTTGTTTTAATAAAATATATAATAACAATAAAAAAATAATAATAAAAATAAAAAATAAGTAAATAAAAAAAGGAAGAATAAAAATAAATAAAGGTAAGTGTTAATATGTGCCAAAACAAAAATCTATAATTAGGGATATTGTCCCTGAATTTCTGAAAAGTTGTTTAAAAATAATAAAAGAAGACAAAAGAGGTGAAACTAGATTAGGGAATGTGTTTCAGGAGCGTGTAGGGAACTCCTGGAAAGGAGTGAGGCGTTGGCTTTTTCTCAAAAGGGATTTAATTATTTTTGGCTTGACCTTGGCTTTTGGGTTGTAAACCACGAAGGGTGGTATCCCTCTTGCATGGCTGCCCATCTTGCAAGTCTGTAAAGTCCCTTTACACTCCTACAAGACTCTCCTTTTCTCACGAAAAAAAGAGAGGACAATTCTTAGAAGAGGGAGACTACTGAGCCGAAGGAGAGGTGACCTTACAAAAAAAAAATCAGCAGAGACTCATTGGACACAAAAAGGTTGGCAATAGCTAGTAGATCTTCAAGAGGTAAGTGATGTCTTGCACTCCGTGTTTTAGTGAATTGATTGCTTACCCTTCAACATATCTCTGTTACGTTACTGTTAGGATTGCATATGATTGTTGTTGAATACATTTCTAGTGCTGTGGATATCTGTATATGCTCATTATTACCAAACATCAT
The DNA here is from genome assembly GCA_034642375.1 of Vigna nakashimae. Lineage (NCBI taxonomy): Eukaryota > Viridiplantae > Streptophyta > Magnoliopsida > Fabales > Fabaceae > Vigna > Vigna nakashimae. The sequence goes on from CM067768.1 coordinate 22,439,011, forward strand.
CAATCTTCACATCCAACACTTGATTTCCAATACACGTGATCATCTATTTTCCTTGCTGCAACTCCGACCCATCATCACGGGCACACACGCAAACCTTGTATTCCTCCGTTTACTCAACCAAACACTAAAATCCTTTCCCCACTCATCTCTTCAAAATTTTACTGCATCTAGTCCAGAGGTCCAAAAATTATGTGTGAGTATTCAAATGAAAGCCCTTTGAGTCTGGAATCCAACCCAAAAAGTTTCATTGCATTTAGAGCTCTGTGGAAAACGATATGAGCCAAACAGTAAACCAAGGTCAGTGCCAGAAACGAAACAGTCAAGCCTGATTTCGAAATTTTACTGCATCTAGTTCAGAGGTCCAAAAATTATGTGTGAGTATTCAAATGAAAGCCCTTTGAGTCTGGAATCCAACCCAAAAAGTTTCATTGCATTTAGAGCTCTGTGGAAAAAGATATGAGCCAAAAACATTTTCTCTTTCTTCAAAAATGTGTGGCTGGTTACCAAAAATGGCCCACTTGTACACCCCAAACCCTTACCTGCAAAACAACCAGAAGATTCCCAGGCAGATATAACATGTTTTCTACCCTAGGGTTCAATATAATCAAAACAAACACACATGCAATTATGCCAAATGTCAAACAAAGATAAAGAAAAAAAGGGGAAGGAAAACACAAATAAAAACCACATTGAACTCGCACATCTAATTAAATGGCCTGACTCTCCTTTTGCTCCCCAGTGGAGTCGCCATCTGTCGCAACCGGAATCGCGACGGGACGACGATCCGAAAAATAAAACGGGTTTTTGAAAAAGAGATTTTGGAGTCGCCACCATAGTTTATTCTGGAAAACTACGGAAAAACCATAAAATGATAAGGCATGGTCCGCGAAACTGAGATTCTTAGTTCGGGAGTCGGTTACGTGTAGGGAAGGTATTAGCACCCTACAACGCCTGCCCTAAGGCAGTACCTTTAACTAAATACGCGAATATGATGTGGTTTTCAAAATGTTTAATTTTCCCCTAAAATAAAATTCTAAAGAAACAAAATATATTTTTTTAATTTTTGTGGGCCCGACAAGGATTGACCTTGCTCCTACGTATTCTCATTAAGAATGAGAAATCAGGGTTCCGTAGTTCTTTTGGAAAACTGCTTTAAAATTTGTTTGAGAAATTTGTTTGGAAAATGATTATGGATAAATTTGGATTTTTGGGAGAGTGAACCTGACAAGGACTGGCCTTGCTCCTACGTATCTCCACTTTTGATGGAGAATCAAGGATCACGTAGTTCTGGCCAGGCGATATTGTTTGTTGTTTGAAATTGTCGATGTTTTTAGTTTTTTGATGATTTTATGTTTTCTTTTTTTTTTGTATTTTTATGAATCAAACAGGAAAGGTTTTTAGCACAAGGACGATGCGTGCGATCACACATGTGCCTAAACCTTTAAAACATATTTTTGTAATTTTATTTAAAAGAGAGAAAAGGTTTTTGGCACGAGGACGATGCGTGCGATCACACATGTGCTTAAACCTTTGGAACATATTTTTGGCATTTTTGAAGAAAGAGAAAAGGTTTTTGGCACAAGGACGATGCGTGCGATCACACATGTGCCTAAACCTTTAAAACGTATTTTTGGCATTTTTGAAGAAAGAGAAAAGGTTTTTGGCACAAGGACGATGCGTGCGATCACACATGTGCCTAAACCTTTAAAACGTATTTTTGGCATTTTCTTTTAAAGAGAGAAAAGGTTTTTAGCACAAGGACGATGCGTGCGATCACACATGTGCCTAAACCTTTAAAACATTTTATTATTATTTGAGAAAAGAGGAAAGGTTTTTAGCACAAGGACGATGCGTGCGATCACACATGTGCCTAAACCTTTAAAACATACTTTTGATATTTTTTAGAAAGAGAAAAGGTTTTTAACACAAGGACGATGCGTGCGATCACACATGTGCCTAAACCTTTAAAACATATTTTTTGACTAGATGCCGTATAATTTCGAAATCAGGCTTGACTGTTTCGTTTCTGGCACTGACCTTGGTTTACTGTTTGGCTCATATCTTTTTCCACAGAGCTCTAAATGCAATGAAACTTTTTGGGTTGGATTCCAGACTCAAAGGGCTTTCATTTGAATACTCACACATAATTTTTGGACCTCTGAACTAGATGCAGTAAAATTTCGAAATCAGGCTTGACTGTTTCGTTTCTGGCACTGACCTTGGTTTACTGTTTGGCTCATATCGTTTTCCACAGAGCTCTAAATGCAATGAAACTTTTTGGGTTGGATTCCAGACTCAAAGGGCTTTCATTTGAATACTCACACATAATTTTTGGACCTCTGGACTAGATGCAGTAAAATTTTGAAGAGATGAGTGGGGAAAGGATTTTAGTGTTTGGTTGAGTAAACGGAGGAATACAAGGTTTGCGTGTGTGCCCGTGATGATGGGTCGGAGTTGCAGCAAGGAAAATAGATGATCACGTGTATTGGAAATCAAGTGTTGGATGTGAAGATTGATGATGTTTGGTAATAATGAGCATATACAGATATCCACAGCACTAGAAATGTATTCAACAACAATCATATGCAATCCTAACAGTAACGTAACAGAGATATGTTGAAGGGTAAGCAATCAATTCACTAAAACACGGAGTGCAAGACATCACTTACCTCTTGAAGATCTACTAGCTATTGCCAACCTTTTTGTGTCCAATGAGTCTCTGCTGATTTTTTTTTTGTAAGGTCACCTCTCCTTCGGCTCAGTAGTCTCCCTCTTCTAAGAATTGTCCTCTCTTTTTTTCGTGAGAAAAGGAGAGTCTTGTAGGAGTGTAAAGGGACTTTACAGACTTGCAAGATGGGCAGCCATGCAAGAGGGATACCACCCTTCGTGGTTTACAACCCAAAAGCCAAGGTCAAGCCAAAAATAATTAAATCCCTTTTGAGAAAAAGCCAACGCCTCACTCCTTTCCAGGAGTTCCCTACACGCTCCTGAAACACATTCCCTAATCTAGTTTCACCTCTTTTGTCTTCTTTTATTATTTTTAAACAACTTTTCAGAAATTCAGGGACAATATCCCTAATTATAGATTTTTGTTTTGGCACATATTAACACTTACCTTTATTTATTTTTATTCCTCCTTTTTTTATTTACTTATTTTTTATTTTTATTATTATTTTTTTTATTGTTATTATATATTTTATTAAAACAAATATAGCGCAACAAAATAAAAACCGAACGCCACACTATTTGAACGAGCGACCCACCACACTATTTACCGAACGCCATTTGATGATCAAACCAAAAGGGATCGAACGCCCCAAAAGCCGAACGCTGGACGCAAATAAGCATCGTACGAACGCTGAAGAGGGACGGGAGACCGAGCGTTCAAATGAGAATAACAATATCAGGACCGAGCGTTCAACACATCAAGACCGAACGTTCAACATATCAAGGCCGAACGTTATTTGCTGAACAAGAACACTACCGAACGTTGTTTGCTGAACGGGATCATGCGATACTAGGACGAACGCTCAAACCCGAACGTTAGTCATCACTAGTACACCAAGGTCGAACGCTCTCTACCTGAGAGCAACAGGTATCGGTTTGACAAAATTAAAGGACGAACGGTAACGCTACACGGCTGAACGAACGAACGCTGGAGGCTGAAAATTGCCAAACGTCCATGACACCAAATGGCCGAACGATTTAGGACGAGCGGCCGAACAGTTGGAAAGCTTGTGGATAACCGAACGGTTGAGCTTGAGAGTTGCCGAACGTCAATGAGACGTAACGGCCGAACGGTTGAGGACGAACGAGCGGCGGATAAGAGAGGACGAGCGTTAGAAAGGCAGGATCCGGACGAACACCTCATTAAACTCTACCGAACGCTATTTGATTCTAGGCCGAACGCCTAAAACCGAACGCTCATTAAACGATGAAATCGAACGCTCACTAACACAAAACATGATCGAACGTTCACATAACATGATCGAACGTTCACTAACACAAAACATGACCGATCGTCCTAAATGTAAGAATGGACGAACGTTCGATTAAAGTAAAGTACGAACGGTGGAGGACGAACGTTCGTGAAATTTAAAGGACGAGCGGTTTCATGCAGAGGATTGAACCGAACGCGCTCAGTGGAGGACGAACGTTTTTTTGTTTTTATTTTATTTTATTTTATTTATTATATTTTCTTTTTCTTTTATTTATTTATTTATTTATTTGGTTATTTATTATTTTTTTCTTTTTGTATACATATTATTTTTTATTTTTTATTTTTATGGGAAAATGCAATAAAATAACTACTTGTCAATCCGGACGAAATTGGGTGTTGACAGCTGCCCCTCTTTACTTAGATTTTACTAGATAATATAAAAAATTTGATATTTTTGTGTTATCGAAGTAGAAGCTAAGTAAAGATAGAAACATTAATTTTGTCCGGATTTCAAAATGAAAAAAGAACAAACAAAAAGATCACAACGAAAAGAAATGAAGTGTAACCACCTCGTGAAGGGTGTCGTAACCCTAATGGATGAAGTGAATGAGGTGTAGCGACCTCGTGGAGGGTGTACCAACCCTATGGATGAAGTTGACGAGGTGTAAAAGCCTCGTGGAGGGTGTACAAACCCTATGGATGAATGATGTGATCATTGGGTTCGACCATTGCCAAGCAGAGGGCCGTTGGAAACACTAAAATCTGGATTTTACCATTGCCTTGCAGAGGGTCACTATCACAGAAGAAAACTTAAATTCAACCATTGCCATGCAGAGGGCCGCTTGACAATCTGGACCTAACCATTGCCTTGCAGAAGGTCAATATCGCAGAAGAAAACTTAAATTCGACCATTGCCAAGTAGAGGGTCGTCCACATAGAATAACGAGCTAAAATTGACCATTGCCGAGCAAAGGGTCAGTAATATAACAAAAACTGGAATTTGACCATTGCTTAGCAGTGGGTCGACAACAAAGAATAACGAGCTGAATTTGACCATTGCCGAGCAAAGGGTCAGTAATATAAAACGATAACTGGACCTGACCATGGCCTAGTAGAGGGTCAACAAGTAGAATAACAAACTGAATTCGTCCATTGCCGAGCAGAGGGCCGTTAGAAAAACTAAAATCTGGACTTGACCATTGCCTTGCAGAGGGTCAACACATAAAACGAAAATTTAGAATCGACCATTGCCTAGCAGAGGGCCGACATCGCAGAAGAAAAGTTGAACTCAACCATTGCCCAGCATAGGGCCGCTACAAAAAGTAAAAACTTGAGTTTAAGGTGCCAGGTGAAACTGGGCTTTGGGGGCCAAGCGAGCTGGGCTTGGTGGGCCAGTATGGCAACTGGGCTTTGGGAGCCAGTGTAGAAAATGGGCTTTGGGGGCCAGTGCGAAACTGGGTTCAGGGCCAGTATGGAAGCTGGGCTTTGTGGATCAGTGTGGAAACTGGGTTTGGGCGGCCAGGTAAAACTGGGCTTTCAAATTTTGGAAATCTTGAAATTTGTAATTTTGTGAAATGCCCCCCTTTTTTTTGTTTTTTTTTTGAAATTTCGACAGAAATTTGATTTTTGAAAAGGCATCATCAGTGACCATTCGCTAAAGAGAATGTTCTGACATGAGGATATGAGAAACAAGGCGTAAAAACCATTGTAGAATGCTGAACAGGGTGTAAAGATGTGTGTTAAAACCCCAAATGAGAGAAAAAATTATCAACAAGAAACAACATGACTTGAAAGAGAAAACCATAATGTTATTCTTTTGTATTTTTGAAGAAGGATTCGACAACCATTCATATCAATGAAGAGGGTTTCGATCTGAAAGATTTTTTTTTATTTTTTTATTTTTATTTTTTTTTATTTTTAACATCCCTCTCTTAATTAGACTGCCCATATTCAGAACTCGTTGTCAACATCATCATCAAACCTGATGTGCGTTCAAAACGTAATCATAAAAACAAAATGCCAAGAGACAGTGAACCCTCTAATGAGAAAGAGAAGGGTGTAACCATGAGTTCGAATTCTCTTTATCACTTCCTGCAATCCAATTTGGCTTGAACCCGAGAAGGTGAGGAAAAACAGGGACGAGAAGTAGATAGCTGAATGATTGTATGTGGAGCTAACATTTGTGTTCTCCTCTGGGGAGGTATGGTTAACATAGAAACATGTAGGGCCCACAAGACTGCCCCAATTTTGCTATGCATAGTAAGTATGATTTGGGAAGGTGAAAAGGTTTGGGTAGGAAGGATTGCCCCAATTGGTTTGATTTTCTTTTGCATGTTGCTGGCTGGTTGGCAAAGGGATCCCTCTTTTTTTTTTTTTTTTTTTTTTTTTTGAGCCATTACTTTTTTCATTTTCAAATTTTATTTTATTTTTTTTATTATTTTTTTTTTGACAAATTGCAAGTCATCTCATATTATCGCGAAATTAAGCTTTATGAAAATTTGAGCAAACATTATTCAATCTGTGTGGACTTTATTAGGCTTGTAATGTAGCTAGGGCTAGAAGGTATCAAAAGAAAAGGGATAAAGGCTCAAATGAATGCTTGTCGGTTATTTTTTGAAACAAGGATTATCATCTAGGGATCGCATCAACTATTTGACTTTTTGAGCACTCTGCTTTTTCTTTCCCTTGAACTGCGTTTTTTCATTCTTTTTCATTTATCACCACTTTGTTTTGTTTTGCCCTTTTTTTTTTTTTTTTTTACTATTTGAAGGATTCTCCCGTTTGATCACTGAGTGCTCTTCATCTGCTTCTTGGGTTGACTCATACCGATAATAACCCTTGCTTGGGAATAATTTTGAAAAAGGACTTATTTTTTTGGCTCAAAACAGGGTAACAATGGATATATTTTTGTGTTGTTTTTTTTTTTTTGATAAAGAAAGGAGGCCACACATCATTTCGAACTCTGATTGCTTTATTTTCAAAAGATTAACTCTACGATTGGATGACCTCAACATGAGTCATCATTTTTTTGAAAGTTCCCTTGTTTGTCTCCAGGGATTTGGGGATCACCCTGCTAGCGCAAGTGAGGGAAACTTTGGCCAGACCAACCTGCCCCAGTGTTATATCCACGACAATCCTTTGTTTTGAAGGGAAATGAAAAAAAAGGTTACGGGTTCACGCGATGTGAAAACGGATGCTTTAACGAGAAATGAATACAAGTTACCCCGAAACCCTGAATCAGGAGAAGACTCCACATCTTTGCCATTTCAAGTTATTGTGTTTTTTTTTTTGAACGCACGATGCCCCAGACAACTTAATTGACAATGAATTCAACATGTGCATTTTTATTCTCTCCTTTTTTAGTCTTTCACGACATCCCTCAGGAACAAGCTTGTGCCAACTGAATATACTCGCGATGCTTGTACTCAAGTGTGCTTAATTATCATTGCCTTTATTTTCCCTTATTTACCTAAAAGCTCAGCGCAACATGCAATATTTCAAAACGCGTGCGAACAAAATATGAAAGAAATTGTGCCGTATTTATTGAATAAAATAACACAGAGTACAACAAACTGTAAAGATCATGTCAATATCCCTTAACAGCATTCCCCTATCACGGAATCATCATGCGTAAAACTTTTTGACCGCATCCGAATTAACCGGTAAGGGTAACTCCTCTCCATCCATCCTTGTGATGATTAGTGCCCCACCAGAGAATGCTTTCTTCACTACGAATGGCCCTTCATAATTCAGGGTCCACTTGCCTCTATGATCCTTTTGTACAGGCAAGATCTTCTTCAACACCAGCTCGCCTTCGTGGAATTCTCTTGGATGCACCCTTTTGTCAAAAGCATTTTTCGTTCTTCTTTGGTACAATTGCCCATGACACACTGCTGTTAACCTTTTTTCTTCAATGAAATTGAGCTGATCAAATCGAGCTTGAACCCACTCAGCTTCTTCTAGTTGGGTTTCCATTAACACTCGTAAGGACAGAATTTCCACCTCAAATGGAAGTACTGCTTCCATCCCATACACAAGCGAGAAAGGTGTTGCTCCGGTTGAGGTTCGTACCGATGTGCGATATCCATGGAGAGCAAAAGGAAGCATTTTGTGCCAGTCTTTATAGGTGACCACCATCTTTTGCACGATTTTCTTGATATTCTTATTGGCAGCCTCTACCGCCCCATTCATATTTGGACGGTAAGGAGAAGAATTATGATGATGAATCTTGAATTCCTCACATAGCTCTACCATCATCTGGTTGTTCAGGTTAGTGGCATTATCAGTGATGATTCTGTTAGGGAGCCCGTATCTACAGATCAACTCCCTTTTTATGAATCTGGTCACTACCTTTCTAGTCACGTTGGCGTAAGAAGCAGCCTCCACCCATTTGGTGAAGTAATCGATTGCGACTAGTATGAAACGATGTCCATTTGACGCCTTCGGCTCTATAGCTCCAATGACATCTATCCCCCACATCGAAAATGGCCACGGTGCAGACAACACACTTAGAGTCGTAGGTGGCGTATTGATATTATCCGCATACTTCTGACATTTCTCACACTTTCTCACATGTGTGCAACAATCACTTTCCATGGTCAGCCAAAAATAACCAGCTCTCAATATCTTCCTGGCCATCGAGTGCCCGTTCATGTGCGTGCCAAAGGTACCCTCGTGCACTTCTTTCAATATCAGCTCAGCCTCCTTTGCATCCACACACCTGAGGAGGACCATGTCGTGATTTCTCTTGTATAAAATATCCCCACTCAAGATAAAATTGCCCGCCAATCTCCTTAGCGACCTTTTATCGTTTTCGGATGCTTTCTCGGGGTATTCTCGGGTCTTAAGATAATGTTTGATATCAAAATACCAAGGTTTACCGTCTGATTCCTCCTCGATGAAATGACAATATGCTGGCTCTGCATGGCTCTTCATTTTAATCATTGGTAATTCTGCATCTTGGTCAATTTCGAACATTGATGACAAGGTAGCCAACGCGTATGCCAATTGATTATCTTCTCGCGGTATGTGGTTAAATGTGATGGAGTCAAAATACTCTATCAATCCCTTGATGTAGGCCTGGTAGGGAATTAATTTTGTATCCCTAGTCTCCCATTCTCCCTTCAACTGGTGGATGACCAAAGCTGAATCTCCGTATACATCTAGAACTCTTGCCTTAGATTCGATTGCTGCCCGAATACCCATAGCACAAGCCTCATATTCTGCGATGTTATTCGTACAATTAAAACACAACCTTGCTGTCATTGGTATGTACTGCTTCCCTGGAGAAACAAGCACTGCCCCTATTCCATGTCCCATCACATTCGAGGCTCCGTCGAATAATACCGTCCATGCTTTTTCGTCTCGATCTTCTCCGTTCTCTTCTAGTAGAGCCATGATGTCTTCATCTGGAAATTCAGGTTGCATTGGTTGATAATCGCTAATGGGTTGATGAGCCAGATATTCTGCTAGAGCACTACCCTTGACGGATTTCTGAGTAACATATACGATGTCATATTCTGACAATAGCATTTGCCACCGAGCTATCCTTCCAGTGAGAGCAGGCTTTTCAAAAATAAACTTGATAGGATCCATCTTGGATATCAACCATGTAGAGTGACTCAACATGTATTGCCTTAGGCGATGAGCAGCCCATGCCAATGCACAACAAGTTCGCTCTAACGATGAATATCGTTGTTCGTAGTGTGTGAATTTTTTGCTCAAGTAATATATTGCATGCTCCCTTTTTCCAGCTTCATCGTGTTGACCCAATACACAACCCATTGACCTTTCCAATACAGTTAAGTACAAAATGAGTGGTCTTCCTGGCTCGGGTGGACGCAATACAGGTGGGTCTTGTAGGTACTGTTTGATTTTTTCAAAAGCGGCTTGACAATCCTCGTTCCAAATCATAACCTGATTCTTTCGTAGCAACTTGAACATTGGTTCACAGGTAGCGGTTAATTGGGAGATGAATCTAGCAATGTAATTCAATCTACCCAGAAAACCGCGAACCTCCTTCTCCGTGCTAGGCGTAGGCATTTGATGGACAAATTTATGATCACCAAAATATGATGTCACAAACTTGTTTCACAATCGGCAAGTATGACCGAATCGTTCAAGTAATAAACTTGGTAAGACCAAGTATCGTTCTCCCAAAGGACTCACGGCCTAGTTTAGTTATGTGATTTGTTGATTAGCTAGGACTTACAAACGAAATAATTGGATTTAATATGCTAGACAGAAAATAAACATGTATGCATGAAGTTTGATCAATGGCAAAGACAAAAGATAAACACTTTCAATGGAATATATGAATGAATATGTTGTTGGGGGTCAATTTCATCTCATCCACTCTCATACATTTTAGGAATTCAACATTCAAGTCATCATTGTTAATGCCACTCTCTAATATACCATTCTAGATGGCTTCTCCCTAATCACGAGTTCATACAATTCCTAGCATTCCTAATGATTAGTTCATATGCTCAGGAGCTTAAAGACAACCAACATAGTGTTGGGAGAAATTCCCCGGATCTAGACTTCCCCGTACGTGCCCGTATCGACAAAACCAATAATCATGCATTGAATGAGTTAAACTATGCAAGCATTGAGCAAAGACGAAAAACCCTAACTAATGATGAAAGAAAGCATAAGTCTTAATTAAAATATGCAAGCATAAATTCCATATATGAGAGCTTCAAGAGATTACATTGATTCCCCAACAAACATACAAGGTTTAGTTCACCATATTCATGGTGAACCTAGATGAATTACAATGAAAGTATGAAAGAATAAACCCAATAAAGGTGAAGAGATAGCCTGAGCATCCAAGATCCTCCTTCAAAGGGGTGGAAGAGAGAGTGTTTGCCTCGTTTCTGCCAAAGATACTAACTCTAGGACGTGCAAGTCCTTATATACTAATTTAGAATTACAAAAGATTACAAAAGCCCAAGTCCATAAAAGTGCCGCTCAGCGGTAAATACCGCTCAGCGGTAAATACCGCTCAGCGGTAGTTGCGCGTCACGTTTTCTCCCCTCAGCGGCCATTTTGACCCTCAGCGTGACTCCCTCAACCTCCTGAGTGCCGCTCAGCGGTAAATTGTCGCTGAGCGGTGACTTTGACTTCTTCTTTTGCACTTTTTCTTGTCTTTTCTAATGTCATCTCTCTCCTTCTTCACTTCTTTCACCAAATTCACCTTAAAACCTGCACAAAAACACTGAAATCAAGCATAAACCTGTCCAGCTCTCTTATTTCTGAAAATATAGATAAAAGGCATGATTTCAAGCTAGTTTCTAAGTCTAAAGGTTGCTTTTAGTATCAATTTTAAGCATGAAAATAACAGTTTTTCAACTGTTATCAGCATTTCTGATATCGCTCGCACTTTGTCAGGATCCACTTCTATCCCCTTTTGGCTAACCACAAAACCCAACAACTTCCCGGATTTCACTCCAAATGTGCATTTGGCGGGGTTTAGCCTGAGTTTATACTTTCTCAATCTCCTAAATAATTTCTTCAAGTTGAGGATGTGTTCTTCTTCCGATTCAGACTTTGCAATCATGTCATCCACATAAACTTTGATCTCCTTGTGCATCATATCATGAAAAAGTGTCACCATCGCCCTCTGATATGTTGCCCCAGCATTCTTGAGCCCAAAGGACATCACCTTATAACAAAAAGTCCCCCACAACGTGATGAAGGTTGTCTTTTCCATGTCCTCAGGCGCCATCTTAATCTGATTATACCCCGAGAAACCATCCATGAACGAAAATAGCGAGTACTTGGCTGTATTATCAACCAAAGTGTCGATGTGTGGTAACGGGAAGTTATCCTTCGGACTTGCACGGTTCAAATCACGATAGTCAACGCACATTCGAACTTTCCCATCTTTCTTAGGCACTGGTACAATATTTGCTACCCATTGAGGGTATTTCGCCACAGCCAGAAATCCTGCGTCGAATTGTTTCTGTACCTCTTCCTTAATTTTCAATGACATTTCTGGTTTCATTCTTCTTAGTCTTTGCTTGACTGGAAGCCATTCCGGTTTAAGTGGGAGCTTGTGTTGCACAATATCGACATCCAACCCTGGCATGTCATTGTAAGACCAAGCGAACACATCTTTAAACTCCTTCAATAGGGCTCGCAACCCTTCCCTCACTTCCTTTTTCATGCCAGTACCGATTTTTACTTCCTTTATCTCTCCTTCCTTTCCCAAGTTGAGTACTTCAACATCCTCCTGATGGGGTTTTATCTCTTTAGACTCTTGTTCCACTAATCTCAAGAGCTCTGAAGAGGGTTCCGGATCGTCTTCATAATCATCTTCCGTGTTATCGACAGGGTGCTCAAAATTAGGAATATCGACATTGTTATTTTCAAAACTTTCATTGTCATATCTGCATTATTTAAATTTATAAAAAAAAAGAATAAATAAAAAGGAAAAACCGATGACGAATGCAACATGATGATAAAACACAAACAAACACGATTTGATTATCACGCTGAGCACAAAAACTAAACGTCAACCCGTAAGTCATGAATCCTAAAGCCCCGGGTGAAGCTATAGGATTAATTAAAACTATTACATTTTATTCAACTTAAGCATCACGGGTAAACTCAGAGTTTCCCAATTGTTGAGTGGTGCATCTGGGGAGCAGGCTCACACGAAACTTGAGCATTCAGAGCTATCTTCATCCTCCACGGCGGCTATATGGCCCGCGTTTATCCATCCAGCACTACGAAAGCTCTCCTTGATGTCACGAATACCAATCTTTTCCACCCTGGGTTCACGCCTTTCTACACGAGCCAAACCGCGCTCTCTTTTTTCTTCCTTCAGCCTTCTCTTGTCCTCTTTGGTGGGCTTGTACCCTAGGCCGTATCGGTTTCTATTCTCAACGACCTTTAGGGGGAAAGTTCGCCCCTGCCCATGCTTGCTTAAACCTCTACCAGGTATATACCCCTCTTTCAGCAAGACCTTGGCCATCATGATAGAAGCCCGTGACAAATGCGGGCTTACTAGGAATGGCTCCACATAGGCATTTCCCACAATCTCCAATGACTGGAAGGCTGTTTCAAGAGCTTCCTCAGCCACCTCAATATATCGCGCGGACGATGGTCCGCTCACAAGGAGGTCCTCCTCTCCCGATACTATCACCAGCCTATCTCCCATAACATATTTCAGTTTTTGGTGTAGGGTGGAAGGCACAACTCCTGCAGAATGGATCCACGGGCGACCCAACAAACAACTATAAGCCGGGAGGATATCCATGACTTGAAAGGTCACTTGAAAGACACAAGGACCGACTTGAACGGGCAATTCAATTTCTCCCATCACTACCCTTTTACTGCCGTCAAATGCCCTCACAATCATAGAGCTCGGCTTCATATGCATTCCATCACAGGGTAGCTTCTCCAATGTCGATTTTGGCATGACGTTCAGAGAGGAGCCATTGTCCACCAAGACACGCGCTATAACGTGATCTAAACATTTCATAGAGACATGAAGAGCCTTGTTATGCCCTCTCCCCTCAGTGGGTATCTCCTCATCAGTAAAGGTGAGGTAATTATTAGCGATGATGTTGCCAACAATGCCCTCAAACTTGTTCAACGAAATACCTTGCTCAACATGAGCCTCACTTAGTACCTTCATCAACAACTTTCTGTGAGAGGTAGAATGCATAAGCAATTCTAACAAGGAAATCCGAGCAGGCATGCGATTCAACTGCTCCACCACCTTATACTCACTTTGTTGAATGAATTTTAAAAATTCGCAGGCCTCTTCTTCGGATAATTCTTTCTTTTCCTCCTCGTTAGGGGTCTCCTCTATCTGCACGCCTTTTCCTTTTAAGACCTCCCTGGTCTTTGCGGCCATTGTTGTTTCATTATTATTGGTCCCTTCTTTTGTCACCATTGGTGACACGAAGATCCGACCACTTCTTGTTATCCCACCTATGCCTGTTATGTTCTCAACGGCCGAATCTGCGCCTTTTCCCTCATCTAACACATGTGCTCCATACCTCCAAGGGACAGCCTTCTCGCTTTTGTAAGGAAAGGGAGACGGCGCCCGAATGACGACAGACGGCTTTTCTTCAGCCACTGGCATAGGGGTGGTTCTAGTGAAATGGATCACCAACGGCTCAAGCAGAGTTACGTCGGATTCCCCGCCAATTTGTGTGAACACTTCCCCCTCCTTATCCTTGTAGTATACTTGCATTAAACTTCTATCCAGCAAGTCTTGTAGAATATCTTCAAATTCACCACATTCCTCAATAGAGTGCCCATCGTCCGGATGAAGTGCACATGCTACGTCCTCGTCATAATCGCCTTTTAAAAGGCCCACTTTTATCAGCGCTTTGAGGATAAACTCTCTGGAACTTCGGATTTCACCCGCGTCTCTTATCAACTCATGTTTTTCATCCTCGACGGCATTCGTCGAGGCACTCCCATGCCCAGAAAGCGGATTAGTCTCGATGCTAGGTTTATCCTCTTGAAACTTTAACCACCCCGAGTCAATTAGAGCCTGTACTTTGTGTTTAAAAGCTAGACACCTCTCAGTTGAGTGACCAGCACCTCCCCCATGGTAACTACATTTGGCCTCTGCATCATAACCCCTGGGATACGGAGGTTGCATGGGCTTCATCGGACAAATAGCAACCAAACCTCTTTTGACAAGATGGGGTAACAATTCTGTGTAAGTTGTAGGGATAGGGGTGAAATTAACAAGTTGGTTCCTTCTTGGGTAAGTATTTTGACCCGCATTCTGATTTGGACCTGCAATTGCCCCAGCCCTCCAAGTATCCGTTGGGGGCAATGGCGGTTGATAATACCCTTGTTGTTGTTGAGGCCTGACTTGATGAGCAAACGTCGCATTAGCTGCAAGAGGGGGTTGCCCCAAGTATGGTCGGAAGCTATGAGTGGGGGCTTGACCTCTCCACACAGGCATTGCCGATGCTGCATGCACATCCCCTTCCTTCTTCTTTCCCGCATTGAAATTGGGTTTTTTGTAATTTGCAGTTGCGGGCGAACTGTATGCAATCTTCCCACTTTTAACCCCAATTTCTATCCTTTCGCCTATTATAATGATATCAGCGAAATTGGCAGACACGTTCCCGACCATGTGCTCGTAAAATGGCGGCTGGAGAGTGTTCATAAACATTGCCACCACTTCCCTATCATATAAAGGTGGTTCAACTTGTGCAGCTAATTCTCGCCACCGTTGGGCATATTGTTAGCAAAATGAAGAAGATGAAGTTTTGATGATGTCCAAATCAAGTCAAGAGAATTCAAGATTTAAAATGTTATGAAGACTTGAATTGCTATGGAAAGCTTTTGTAATAATTATAGTTTAGTATCTAGGACTTAGATTATGAGTGGATTTATGTTTGCATTCAAAAGAGATGTAAAAATAAGCCAAACAGCAAAATCTGTGCAGTGTTAATCGATTAACACAGGGTGTAAATCGATTGTTCCAGAGACAAATGCAGAAGCACTGCATTGAGCTGTTAATCGATTAACAAGGGGTGTTAATCGATTAACGTTAATCGATTAACAAGGGCTGTTAATCGATTAACACAGGAACGTTTGAAAAACTAGCCGTTTTTATAGCCGTTGGACTATCCGTTGGGGTGTTAATCGATTAACCACTGTAGCTAATCGATTAACACAGTGTGAAAGGCTGAAAACGAAAAATGGAAGAGCCTTTGGATGAGTCTATAAATAGACTCTCATTTCCTCTCAAGGGAGAATATCCAGAAAAACTATAACTCTTCCCTTGTGCTCTAGAACTCTGAAACTCTTGAGAATTGTGAGCTACTGTTCGGCTTAGGAAACTCTTGTCTGTGGAGCTGGTGAAGTGCTGCTACGGTGACAGAGAAATAGCCGGTTCATCCTTAGTGCATCTGAGGAGGTGTTTGGAAGAGGAAGGCATCCTTCGTGAAGTATTCGGAGGAAGTGTTAGGAAATAGCCGGTTTATCCTTGGTGTGTCTAAGGAGGTGTTCGGAAGAGAATCATCCTTCGTGAAGTATTCGGAGGAGGTGTTCATCCTTTGTGAAGACTCAAAGGAGGTGTAGGTTCATCTCTTGTGGTATCAAGAGAGGTGGTTTCTAAACTCTTACAAATTGTTTCTTTGTGATTGTAATTTGTAATTGTTTTGTGATTAGTGAATTGTTTATCTTGTTTGAGAAAAACGACTGGACGTAGGATTGGTAAGATCCGAACCAGGATAAAATCATCTGTGCAAATTTCTCTCAACCTTACTCTCGCTTTATTTGTCTTTATTATTTGTTTGGTAAGTTTATTTGAGTAGAAATTAAAAGGCACACGTTCGTATTAAAAACCCTCTTGGTTTGTTATTCCACGCTAACCCTTCCGCTGCAGCCGCTCCTGACAATTGGTATCAGAGCTTGCTTTGATAGTCATTCAAATGGCAGGATCACATCAAACCTTTGCAGAGGGTGCTTCTATCAATAGACCACCACTATTCACAGGTGAAAATTACGCATTCTGGAAGGTTAGAATGCAAATTTTTATGGAATCTATTGATATAGATATTTGGGATGCTGTTGCATCTGGTCCTTTTGTTCCAACTAACAATATGCAGGAACCAAAGCCCCGTGACCAATGGACTGCTCAAGATAAGAAAAAATTTGGTAATGATGTAAAAGCTCGTAATATTATTTCATCTGCTTTAACTGTTGATGAGTTTTATAGGATTTCTATTTGTAAAACTGCACAAGAAATGTGGGAAGTACTAAGAGTAACCCATGAAGGTACAAATGATGTTAAGAGAGCTAGAAAGAATACCTTAATCCAGGAATACGCGATGTTCAGGATGAAGCAAGGGGAAACAATAGTAGATGTTCAGAAATGCTTCACCAACATCGTAAACCATCTTATTGGACTAGGTAAGTCTTTCGATACTGATGAGCTTAATATAAAAATTTTGAAATCTTTAGACAGGTCTTGGCAACCAAAAGTGACTGCAATTTCTGAGTCACAAAATCTCAACACAATGACCATGGCTGCATTATTTGGAAAGTTGAGAGAGCATGAACTTGACCTCGGAAGACTTGATGAAGAAGAATCAAAAGCCAAAAACAACAAGAAGAGTTTGGCGTTAAAGTCGGAGGTTGAAAGAAGCAAAGGTAAATCGGAAGATGAAAACTCAGACGAAGAAGAAGAATTGAGACTCATGATAAAAAGGCTCAATAGGTTCATGAAGTCTAAAGGTAAAGGAAAATTTAGATATGAAAAGAAAGATAATCCAGTATCTTCCTCAAATTACCGATGCTACGGTTGCGGAGAAAAAGGACATTTAAAAGCAGACTGCCCAAATCAAAAGAAGGGTGAAGAAAAGAAAGAAAAGAAATTCTTCAAGAAAAAGAAGGCATACATTGCATGGGAAGACGACAATGAGACCATTTTAGATTCAAGCTACTCAGATGAAGAAGCAAACATCTGTTTAGTGGTGAACGACGACGCTGGAAGCCAAGTAAGTACATCTAGCGAGTCTGATAATTCTAGTCAAATTAGTGAAAATGAATTGCATGAAATTTATGCTGCTTTAATAGTAGAATCTGAAAAATTAGATAAAGCCCATCAGAAATTGAAAAAGGATTTCAAAAATTTAAAATTAAATTTTGAAAATATTTCTGAAGAAAATAAAAATTTGAAATCAGATTTTGAAAATATTCTTGAAGAAAATAAGAATTTAAAATTAAATTTTGAAAATATTTTTGAAGAAAATAAAGATTTGAAAAATAAAGTTTTAATTTTTGAAAAGGGTAAATTTGCTAGTAGTGATGAATGTGCTTCTTGTGAAAATTTTAAGAAACTACTAGAACAAACAACCTTAGGAGAATGTAGTAAGAATAATGAAAATAAGGTTGTTAAAAATAAGTATGTTCCTAAAATTAAAAATAAACACAATCATAGAACCCGTAGAACTTGGGTAGAAAAAGGAACAACTTATAGGAACACAAATGTTGTATCATGCTTTTATTGTATGAAAAAGGGTCATACATCTAACAAATGTAAAATTAAGCATTATGGTGTTCCAAGTGGTAGATATATTTGGGTTGTAAAATGATTTCAATTTTTTTTAAATTAACCCAAAGGACCCATACAAAATAGTTGGGTACCTATTGTTTAAAATTTAGAATTTCTTTAAAACAATATTTAATTATTATTCCAAGGTAGATGGAATTATTTTAATTTATTTTATATACAAAGCATATATAGTTTTCAAACGGAAAATATTTGAAATAGAAGAATATGTGCATGTTGTCTTTGATGAAATTGTAGACCTTGAGGCAAAACCTCTTGAGTCATTTGAATTACATGCAGACAATGATGAAGATTTGAAGAAGCAACAAATGAAGTGAAGAATGATGACAATCCTCAAAGATGAAGATCTAAACAAAATGTGAAAACAACCTAGAGGATTCTCATTACAAAATTGAAGGCATATCTAAAGGGGTGCTTTATGTTTCTATGTTTTTATTAGTATGTGCCATTTATATTTCATTGCATGCTTACCTCTTTAAAAATTCAATAAAATATATATTGTTTTTCCTTAATATGCATACATGCTTGTATTAAGGGGGAGTATATTTTCTAATAAATTTAGGGGGAGCAATTATACATCTCTTTTTAATAATGATCAAAAAGGGGGAGAAATATTTAAAGTCTTAAACTTATTTCTAAGTTTACAAACAATTGTTTCTTCCTTAAGTTATATTTTTAAATACAGATTATTACCAAAAGCTTTAAATCAAGAAGGTTTTGATCATCATCAAAAAGGGGGAGATTGTTAGCAAAATGAAGAAGATGAAGTTTTGATGATGTCCAAATCAAGTCAAGAGAAATCAAGATTCAAAATGTTATGAAGACTTGAATTGCTATGGAAAGCTTTTGTAATAATTATAGTTTAGTATCTAGGACTTAGATTATGAGTGGATTTATGTTTGCATTCAAAAGAGATGTAAAAATAAGCCAAACAGCAAAATCTGTGCAGTGTTAATCGATTAACACAGGGTGTAAATCGATTGTTCCAGAGACAAATGAAGAAGCACTGCATTGAGCTGTTAATCGATTAACAAGGGGTGTTAATCGATTAACGTTAATCGATTAACAAGGGCTGTTAATCGATTAACGTTAATCGATTAACAAGGGCTGTTAATCGATTAACACAGGAACGTTTGAAAAACTAGCCGTTTTTATAGCCGTTGGACTATCCGTTGGGGTGTTAATCGATTAACCACTGTAGCTAATCGATTAACACAGTGTGAAAGGCTGAAAACGAAAAATGGAAGAGCCTTTGGATGAGTCTATAAATAGACTCTCATTTCCTCTCAAGGGAGAATATCCAGAAAAACTACAACTCTTCCCTTGTGCTCTAGAACTCTGAAACTCTTGAGAATTGTGAGCTACTGTTCGGCTTAGGAAACTCTTGTCTGTGGAGCTGGTGAAGTGCTGCTACGGTGACAGAGAAATAGCCGGTTCATCCTTAGTGCATCTGAGGAGGTGTTTGGAAGAGGAAGGCATCCTTCGTGAAGTATTCGGGGGAAGTGTTAGGAAATAGCCGGTTCATCCTTGGTGTGTCTAAGGAGGTGTTCGGAAGAGAATCATCCTTCGTGAAGTATTCGGAGGAGGTGTTCATCCTTTGTGAAGACTCAAAGGAGGTGTAGGTTCATCTCTTGTGGTATCAAGAGAGGTGGTTTCTAAACTCTTACAAATTGTTTCTTTGTGATTGTAATTTGTAATTGTTTTGTGATTAGTGAATTGTTTATCTTGTTTGAGATAAACGACTGGACGTAGGATTGGTAAGATCCGAACCAGGATAAAATCATCTGTGCAAATTTCTCTCAACCTTACTCTCGCTTTATTTGTCTTTATTATTTGTTTGGTAAGTTTATTTGAGTAGAAATTAAAAGGCACACGTTCGTATTAAAAATCCTCTTGGTTTGTTATTCCACGCTAACCCTTCCGCTGCAGCCGCTCCTGACACATATTCCTTGAAAGTTTCATTGTCCCTCTTTGACATATTTTGCAGTTGTAGTCGATCCGGTGCGATGTGCGTGTTGTATATATACTGCTTCACAAAGGCGTCTACCAGGTCTGCCCAGCAACAGATTCGAGACGGCTCAAGATGGGTGTACCAGTTCAACGCTACCCCAGGCAAACTGTCTTGAAAAAAATGGATGAGTAGCTTATCATCGTAAGCGTATGCAGCCATCTTTCTACAATACATGGTCAGATGGCTTTTCGGGCAGGTATTACCTCTGTATTTCTCGAACTCCGGCGCTTTAAATTTGTGTGGTATCATCACCCCAGGAACCAAGCTCAGCCTCGCAACATCTCCAAACCCATAGCTTTAGACCCCTTCAATGGCCCTCAGTCTCTCCTCCAGAATTTCCAACCTACTCTTGGCCCCATCAGCACTACTGACTACTCCCTGCAACATGGTGTGTGGTATGACTTTGGCTGAAGAGCCCTCTCCGGTACCCATATGCAGTACTGGGGTCACCCGAATTCCATCAGTTGTGTTGGTCTCATTCATTCTCGTGCCCCCTATGGGAGCCGACACTGAAACAGGTCCTTGAGTGCCGGTCAGTACTACATTGGCCGTTGGGGGAAGGGAGACTGAAGTTTGTTCTACTTCTGCGTACTCTCCTGTAGGAGGAGTATAACCTGGAGGTAAGCCATACATCGGGAAAGGAACCGATTGGCTTACAGCGTTGAACATCGGGGGATAATAGTGAGCATTCCCCTCAACTCGTGCAGATGAAGACTCCCCCATAGTCTTTAGGGATTCGAGGGCTGCCAAGATCTGGCCAACTTGGTCTTTCAACAAACTAACATCAGCCTTGATGGATTCATGCGACTCCTCCCAGTTGTCCATGACTCTTGAATTGGCTCGAGTCCTGTAGGGATGTCGTGGAAACTTAGCCGTTGTCCCTCACTCGTACTGCTTTATTATTTTAATCGAATTAAAATAGATGAGAAAGAGACATGTTAAAGAAAAATATGATGCATGCTAGTGACGGGTGGAAATCACAGGATCACGATAACATCACTGATGGAAATTAACACAAGTAGGCACCAAACGAACATTCCGCATCTTTCATTTAAAGAAAATTCAGTTCAATACATTGCCTAAAGGCAATAATCTCATCACTCCTGAGCTCGAGTGATGAAGGATTTCATCTCGCCTACTAACCATTTACAATGATTAATAAAATGTTTGATTTCTTCCGGCGGATTACAAAAGTGGGTACTAGCTTCGGCGTCCAACACCATCTTGGGGATGTCTTCAATTGCCCCGTTTGCCAACATAGCCAATTGGGAAAAACTCCCCTTCCAGTGCTTCACAGCCTCTTCTTGCTCTGCGATGTGATCTTCCATTCGCTTTACCAAGGCTTGATGCCTTCCTTCAAACTCCATCGACCTCCACCGCTCCTCTTGTTCCTCAATATATTCCTCCATTTGTTTTATAAGAGTTTGATGCTCGGCTTCTGCTTCTGCTAGCTTCCAACGCTCCTGGTTCATATCCGCCTCAAACGACATGGCCATCTCTTTCATCTCATGCCCCGCTTTTTCTACCTGAACCTGTGCTTCTCTTAGTCTTTTCAGGGCTTCTCGCTTATCTCTTTTTGCTTCTTCGTAGAGGTGCTTCCACTGTTTTCCCTCTTCCAACGCCGCATTCTTCTCCTTCACTCTCATGGCCAACTCTTTGCTTGCGGCTGCGAGATCTCGCTTCAATCGGAATGCATAATCTCTCTCGACCTTCTGATTTCTGACAATTTCTTCATAGGCCCGTGCTTTTTCTTCTTTGTCATTCCTCATATCGATAAAATCATTGCAAGCCTTATGTAATTCGTTTTCCAACCTAGTATTCTTCACCCTCAATTTCTCCATCTCAGCCTTTAGCTGTTTCACCTCTTCACTTTCTGGGGCTTGGGATGTTCCTTTGCTTGCCGATTGATCATTGATGGGCTTGAAAGGCAATTTGACTTCTCTTACCCTCTCCAAAATCCAGGTATGGTAACTAACCCCGCTATCTATCGCTCCACTCCTCAGGTCCCTCTCTGCTCGCACCACATTTTCCCAGGCACTTCTGATTCTCCTCAACATTTCAGTACAATGTCCGTCCTCATAGTAGATGAAGAAAGCTGTGAGATAATCTGGTGAAGGCGCTCCCTTCATGGGATACCCGAACTGTCTTTGGACCAAAACAGGGTTGTAGTTAATACAATACCTAGCGCCTATGAGAGGTACGTTAGGGAAGTTGCCACAATGTTGGATAGATGGTTTAGTCTCAAGCCAAGGAAGGCGCCATTTTATTTTTCCTCCATTCAAACTAGCAAAGAAATAGGCCCACTCATTTCCTCCTTTGTCTGTAAGCCCCTGGCCTGACAAAGCTTCCAAAGGATGCTTGACATTGACCGCGCCTATAAACAAACGTGCAGCCATCCAAGCGTACAATGCTGACACACAACAAAGGATCTTCTTACCCTTCCTTTCGTGACAGAAACTCATGGTCCCATAAACCTCAGCAAGGATTGCCGTTACGGGATTCTCCAATCTCGTCTTTCTCGCCACGAAGACATCTATTGCGGTATAATCCACAAAGTCTTCTATTTTAGGGAATAAAACAATGCCGTACACGGTGAGAGCTAGCACATCCATAAAAGTCTCCCACTCTCCCTTATCATCCAGATGCTGCAGGTACTGTTCTAGATACCCCTGTGTCAACCCACGATCTTGATGCCTCGTCACCAACCTATCTTCGAGTTCCTGAGGCGGTAATTTCATTAGGGCAGCAATAGTTGAGATAGAAGAGTGATGCTCTAAGTGTTGATACGGCATGGTACCCTCCAGTGGTAAATCAAAGATATGCTCAAACTCTTCTATGGTTGGTGCTAGTTGGAAGTCTTGAAAGGTGAAGCATCTTAGTGGGGAGTCATAATACTGCGCAAGGGCTGTGATAGCAGGCAATTGTACCTCCATTTCCATTAGGCCCAACAGGTTTCCATACTTCTTCTTGAAAGTTTCTCTTCTTATGGTCGTTAGTCGTTTTCCCAAGTTTATCAACCCTGTCAGATTCCCCCCATGAATCCTCAGGCGAGGTTTCTTTCTTAAAATGATAGAATCGGTCTGTTGTGTAGCACCAGATCTTGTATCAACTTCCATCTTGTAGTAAATCAAGTGAACACCTGTGATTTCCCCTAACACCAGTATGTCACCAAATGATGTATGGACATGATGCATAATAACATAAAGAAGTAAAACATGACCAACAACACCAATGCATGCGTAGCATAAAAATGCAATGTCATTATTTTCAAAAAGAACAAACAAGGTGAGGGCAGCAGTACACATTTCTCCCTTTGTGCCTTAGTTGAGGATAGAATGACTAAAGTTCTAAGGCCAAATAAATGCACTCACAAGGATAGCTTCCTAATGCTTAAATCAAGGCCACCAGAGCTATGGCTCTTTTCACTGTTTCTCCACAACAGTCAGAGTAATCAACTAGATGTGGAGACACAAATGAAGAGAACAGACTCTAGCTGGGGTTCTCACGATAGCCAAACAGGAAGTATGTCCCAAATGACACCGCTACACAACCCCTCTATTTCTAAGTTGCGCTCAGACCCGGGTATAGGGCCTCACTCATGATATGCATATTAAATGTGTGTGAAGGGAGAATGCAATTGTACACCCCAAACCCTCACCTGCAAAACAACCAGAAGATTCCCAGGCAGATATAACATGTTTTCTACCCTAGGGTTCAATATAATCAAAACAAACACACATGCAATTATGCCAAATGTCAAACAAAGATAAAGAAAAAAAGGGGAAGGAAAACACACAGAAAAACCACATTGAACTCGCACATCTAATTAAATGGCCTGACTCTCCTTTTGCTCCCCAGTGGAGTCGCCATCTGTCGCAACCGGAATCGTGACGGGACGACGATCCGAAAAATAAAACGGGTTTTTGAAAAAGAGATTTTGGAGTCGCCACCATAGTTTATTCTGGAAAACTACGGAAAAACCATAAAATGATAAGGCATGGTCCGCGAAACTGAGATTCTTAGTTCGGGAGTCGGTTACGTGTAGGGAAGGTATTAGCACCCTACAACGCCTGCCCTAAGGCAGTACCTTTAACTAAATACGCGAATATGATGTGGTTTTCAAAATGTTTAATTTTCCCCTAAAATAAAATTCTAAAGAAACAAAATATATTTTTTTAATTTTTGTGGGCCCGACAAGGATTGACCTTGCTCCTACGTATTCTCATTAAGAATGATAAATCAGGGTTTCGTAGTTCTTTTAGAAAACTGCTTTAAAATTTGTTTGAGAAATTTGTTTGGAAAATGATTATGGATAAATTTGGATTTTTGGGAGAGTGAACCTGACAAGGACTGACCTTGCTCCTACGTATCTCCACTTTTGATGGAGAATCAAGGATCACGTAGTTCTGGCCAGGCGATATTGTTTGTTGTTTGAAATTGTCGATGTTTTTAGTTTTTTGATGATTTTATGTTTTCTTTTTTTTTTGTATTTTTATGAATCAAACAGGAATGGTTTTTTGCACAAGGACGATGCGTGCGATCACACATGTGCCTAAACCTTTAAAACATATTTTTGTAATTTTATTTAAAAGAGAGAAAAGGTTTTTGGCACGAGGACGATGCGTGCGATCACACATATGCTTAAACCTTTGGAACGTATTTTTGGCATTTTTGAAGAAAGAGAAAAGGTTTTTGGCACAAGGACGATGCGTGCGATCACACATGTACCTAAACCTTTAAAACGTATTTTGGCATTTTTGAAGAAAGAGAAAAGGTTTTTGGCACAAGGACGATGCGTGCGATCACACATGTGCCTAAACCTTTAAAACGTATTTTTGGCATTTTTTTTTAAAGAGAGAAAAGGTTTTTAGCACAAGGACGATGCGTGCGATCACACATGTGCCTAAACCTTTAAAACATTTTATTATTATTTGAGAAAAGAGGAAAGGTTTTTAGCACAAGGACGATGCGTGCCATCACACATGTGCCTAAACCTTTAAAACATATTTTTGATATTTTTTAGAAAGAGAAAAGGTTTTTAACACAAGGACGATGCGTGCGATCACACATGTGCCTAAACCTTTAAAACATATTTTTTGACTAGATGTCGTATAATTTCGAAATCAGGCTTGACTGTTTCGTTTCTGGCACTGACCTTGGTTTACTATTTGGCTCATATCTTTTTCCACAGAGCTCTAAATGCAATGAAACTTTTTGGGTTGGATTCTAGACTCAAAGCGCTTTCATTTGAATACTCACACATAATTTTTGGACCTCTGGACTAGATGCAGTAAAATTTCGAAATCAGGCTTGACTGTTTCGTTTCTGGCACTGACCTTGGTTTACTGTTTGGCTCATATCTTTTTCCACAGAGCTCTAAATGCAATTAAACGTTTTGGGTTGGATTCCAGACTCAAAGGGCTTTCATTTGAATACTCACACATAATTTTTGGACCTCTGAACTAGATGCAGTAAAATTTCGAAATCAGGCTTGGCTGTTTCGTTTCTGGCACTGACCTTGGTTTACTGTTTGGCTCATATCTTTTTTCCACAGAGCTCTAAATGCAATGGAACTTTTTGGGTTGGATTCCAGACTCAAAGGGCTTTCATTTGAATACTCACACATAATTTTTGGACCCCTGGACTAGATGCAGTAAAATTTTGAAGAGATGAGTGGGGAAAGGATTTTAGAGTTTGGTTGAGTAAACGGAGGAATACATGGTTTGCGTGTGTGCCCGTGATGATGGGTGGGAGTTGCAGCAAGGAAAATAGATGATCACGTGTATTGGAAATCAAGTGTTGGATGTGAAGATTGATGATGTTTGGTAATAATGAGCATATACAGATATCCACAGCACTAGAAATGTATTCAACAACAATCATATGCAATCCTAACAGTAACGTAACAGAGATATGTTGAAGGGTAAGCAATCAATTCACTAAAACACGGAGTGCAAGACATCACTTACCTCTTGAAGATCTACTAGCTATTGCCAACCTTTTTGTGTCCAATGAGTCTCTGCTGATTTTGTTTTTTGTAAGGTCACCTCTCCTTCGGCTCAGTAGTCTCCCTCTTCTAAGAATTGTCCTCTTGTGGGTGTAGGGAGCGACGAGCGTCCGCTTGCGATGAACCGAGCGTGCCCTTACTATGTGACGAGCGTCTTGGGCGACGAGCGTCCAATTTCTTTCTAAGTCGCGCCCGGAGCTCATTTTCTCGCGCTCGGGCGTGAGACTCTTTGTAAAATCGCGTCCAGTGCCCTATTATTCGCTCCGGGGCATGAAAACAGCGTCCACTTCTCAATGCCGACACGCAATTGACGTGCTCCAAGTCATTGATAGTATCTAATCCTTATTCTATCATGTGAGAGACCCTCCTTCTGTATGGCTCATAGCCTTGACTAAGGGTCTTTCTCACGATAGCCAAACAGGAAGTATGTCCCAAATGACACCGCTACACAACCCCTCTATTTCTAAGTTGCGCTCAGACCCGGGTATAGGGCCTCACTCATGATATGCATATTAAATGTGTGTGAAGGGAGAATGCAATTGTACACCCCAAACCTTCACCTGCAAAACAACCAGAAGATTCCCAGGCAGATATAACATGTTTTCTACCCTAGGGTTCAATATAATCAAAACAAACACACATGCAATTATGCCAAATGTCAAACAAAGATAAAGAAAAAAAGGGGAAGGAAAACACAAAGAAAAACCACATTGAACTCGCACATCTAATTAAATGGCCTGACTCTCCTTTTGCTCCCCAGTGGAGTCGCCATCTGTCGCAACCGGAATCGCAACGGGACGACGATCCGAAAAATAAAACGGGTTTTTGAAAAAGAGATTTTGGAGTCGCCACCATAGTTTATTCTGGAAAACTACGGAAAAACCATAAAATGATAAGGCATGGTCCGCGAAACTGAGATTCTTAGTTCGGGAGTCGGTTACGTGTAGGGAAGGTATTAGCACCCTACAACGCCTGCCCTAAGGCAGTACCTTTAACTAAATACGCGAATATGATGTGGTTTTCAAAATGTTTAATTTTCCCCTAAAATAAAATTCTAAAGAAACAAAATATATTTTTTTAATTTTTGTGGGCCCGACAAGGATTGACCTTGCTCCTACGTATTCTCATTAAGAATGATAAATCAGGGTTCCGTAGTTCTTTTAGAAAACTGCTTTAAAATTTGTTTGAGAAATTTGTTTGGAAAATGATTATGGATAAATTTGGATTTTTGGGAGAGTGAACCTGACAAGGACTGACCTTGCTCCTACGTATCTCCACTTTTGATGGAGAATCAAGGATCACGTAGTTCTGGCCAGGCGATATTGTTTGTTGTTTGAAATTGTCGATGTTTTTAGTTTTTTGATGATTTTATGTTTTCTTTTTTTTTTGTATTTTTATGAATCAAACAGGAAAGGTTTTTAGCACAAGGACGATGCGTGCGATCACACATGTGCCTAAACCTTTAAAACATATTTTTGTAATTTTATTTAAAAGAGAGAAAAGGTTTTTGGCACGAGGACAATGCGTGCGATCACACATATGCTTAAACCTTTGGAACGTATTTTTTGCATTTTTGAAGAAAGAGAAAAGGTTTTTGGCACAAGGACGATGCGTGCGATCACACATGTGCCTAAACCTATAAAACGTATTTTTGGCATTTTAGAAGAAAGAGAAAAGGTTTTTGGCACAAGGACGATGCGTGCGATCACACATGTGCCTAAACCTTTAAAACGTATTTTTGGCATTTTTTTTAAAGAGAGAAAAGGTTTTTAGCACAAGGACGATGCGTGCGATCACACATGTGCCTAAACCTTTAAAACATTTTATTATTATTTGAGAAAAGAGGAAAGGTTTTTAGCACAAGGACGATGCGTGCGATCACACATGTGCCTAAACCTTTAAAACATATTTTTGATATTTTTTAGAAAGAGAAAAGGTTAAAAACACAAGGACGATGCGTGCGATCACACATGTGCCTAAACCTTTAAAAACATATTTTTTGACTAGATGTCGTATAATTTCGAAATCAGGCTTGACTGTTTCGTTTCTGGCACTGACCTTGGTTTACTATTTGGCTCATATCTTTTTCCACAGAGCTCTAAATGCAATGAAACGTTTTGGGTTGGATTCTAGACTCAAAGCGCTTTCATTTGAATGCTCACACATAATTTTTGGACCTCTGGACTAGATGCAGTAAAATTTCGAAATCAGGCTTGACTGTTTCGTTTCTGGCACTGACCTTGGTTTACTGTTTGGCTCATATCTTTTTCCACAGAGCTCTAAATGCAATGAAACTTTTTGGGTTGGATTCCAGACTCAAAGGGCTTTCATTTGAATACTCACACATAATTTTTGGACCTCTGAACTAGATGCAGTAAAATTTCGAAATCAGGCTTGACTGTTTCGTTTCTGGCACTGACCTTGGTTTACTGTTTGGCTCATATCGTTTTCCACAGAGCTCTAAATGCAATGAAACTTTTTGGGTTGGATTCCAGACTCAAAGGGCTTTCATTTGAATACTCACACATAATTTTTGGACCTCTGGACTAGATGCAGTAAAATTTTGAAGAGATGAGTGGGGAAAGGATTTTAGTGTTTGGTTGAGTAAACGGAGGAATACATGGTTTGCGTGTGTGCCCGTGATGATGGGTGGGAGTTGCAGCAAGGAAAATAGATGATCACGTGTATTGGAAATCAAGTGTTGGATGTGAAGATTGATGATGTTTGGTAATAATGAGCATATACAGATATCCACAGCACTAGAAATGTATTCAACAACAATCATATGCAATCCTAACAGTAACGTAACAGAGATATGTTGAAGGGTAAGCAATCAGTTCACTAAAACACGGAGTGCAAGACATCACTTACCTCTTGAAGATCTACTAGCTATTGCCAACCTTTTTGTGTCCAATGAGTCTCTGCTGATTTTTTTTTTGTAAGGTCACCTCTCCTTCGGCTCAGTAGTCTCCCTCTTCTAAGAATTGTCCTCTTGTGCGTGTAGGGAGCGACGAGCGTCCGCTTGCGATGAACCGAGCGTGCCCTTACTATGTGACGAGCGTGTTGGGCGATGAGCGTCCTGGGCGACGAGCGTCCAATTTCTTTCTAAGTCGCGCCCGGAGCTCATTTTCTCGCGCTCGGGCGTGAGACTCTTTGTAAAATCGCGTCCAGTGCCCTATTATTCGCTCCGGGGCATGAAAACAGCGTCCACTTCTCAATGCCGACACGCAATTGACGTGCTCCAAGTCATTGATAGTATCTAATCCTTATTCTATCATGTGAGAGACCCTCCTTCTGTATGGCTCATAGCCTTGACTAAGGGTCTTTCTCACGATAGCCAAACAGGAAGTATGTCCCAAATGACACCGCTACACAACCCCTCTATTTCTAAGTTGCGCTCAGACCCGGGTATAGGGCCTCACTCATGATATGCATATTAAATGTGTGTGAAGGGAGAATGCAATTGTACACCCCAAACCCTCACCTGCAAAACAACCAGAAGATTCCCAGGCAGATATAACATGTTTTCTACCCTAGGGTTCAATATAATCAAAACAAACACACATGCAATTATGCCAAATGTCAAACAAAGATAAAGAAAAAAAGGGGAAGGAAAACACAAAGAAAAACCACATTGAACTCGCACATCTAATTAAATGGCCTGACTCTCCTTTTGCTCCCCAGTGGAGTCGCCATCTGTCGCAACCAGAATCGCGACGGGACGACGATCCGAAAAATAAAACGGGTTTTTGAAAAAGAGATTTTGGAGTCGCCACCATAGTTTATTCTGGAAAACTACGGAAAAACCATAAAATGATAAGGCAAGGTCCGCGAAACTGAGATTCTTAGTTCGGGAGTCGGTTACGTGTAGGGAAGGTATTAGCACCCTACAACGCCTGCCCTAAGGCAGTACCTTTAACTAAATACGCGAATATGATGTGGTTTTCAAAATGTTTAATTTTCCCCTAAAATAAAATTCTAAAGAAACAAAATATATTTTTTTAATTTTTGTGGGCCCGACAAGGATTGACCTTGCTCCTACGTATTCTCATTAAGAATGATAAATCAGGGTTCCGTAGTTCTTTTAGAAAACTGCTTTAAAATTTGTTTGAGAAATTTGTTTGGAAAATGATTATGGATAAATTTGGATTTTTGGGAGAGTGAACCTGACAAGGACTGACCTTGCTCCTACGTATCTCCACTTTTGATGGAGAATCAAGGATCACGTAGTTCTGGCCAGGCGATATTGTTTGTTGTTTGAAATTGTCGATGTTTTTAGTTTTTTGATGATTTTATGTTTTCTTTTTTTTTTTGTATTTTTATGAATCAAACAGGAAAGGTTTTTAGCACAAGGACGATGCGTGCGATCACACATGTGCCTAAACCTTTAAAACATATTTTTGTAATTTTATTTAAAAGAGAGAAAAGGTTTTTGGCACGAGGACAATGCGTGCGATCACACATATGCTTAAACCTTTGGAACGTATTTTTGGCATTTTTGAAGAAAGAGAAAAGGTTTTTGGCACAAGGACGATGCGTGCGATCACACATGTGCCTAAACCTTTAAAACGTATTTTTGGCATTTTTGAAGAAAGAGAAAAGGTTTTTGGCACAAGGACGATGCGTGCGATCACACATGTGCCTAAACCTTTAAAACGTATTTTTGGCATTTTTTTTAAAGAGAGAAAAGGTTTTTAGCACAAGGACGATGCGTGCGATCACACATGTGCCTAAACCTTTAAAACATTTTATTATTATTTGAGAAAAGAGGAAAGGTTTTTAGCACAAGGACGATGCGTGCGATCACACATGTGCCTAAACCTTTAAAACATATTTTTGATATTTTTTAGAAAGAGAAAAGGTTTTTAACACAAGGACGATGCGTGCGATCACACATGTGCCTAAACCTTTAAAACATATTTTTTGACTAGATGTCGTATAATTTCGAAATCAGGCTTGACTGTTTCGTTTCTGGCACTGACCTTGGTTTACTATTTGGCTCATATCTTTTTCCACAGAGCTCTAAATGCAATGAAACTTTTTGGGTTGGATTCTAGACTCAAAGCGCTTTCATTTGAATACTCACACATAATTTTTGGACCTCTGGACTAGATGCAGTAAAATTTCGAAATCAGGCTTGACTGTTTCGTTTCTGGCACTGACCTTGGTTTACTGTTTGGCTCATATCTTTTTCCACAGAGCTCTAAATGCAATTAAACGTTTTGGGTTGGATTCCAGACTCAAAGGGCTTTCATTTGAATACTCACACATAATTTTTGGACCTCTGAACTAGATGCAGTAAAATTTCGAAATCAGGCTTGGCTGTTTCGTTTCTGGCACTGACCTTGGTTTACTGTTTGGCTCATATCTTTTTTCCACAGAGCTCTAAATGCAATGGAACTTTTTGGGTTGGATTCCAGACTCAAAGGGCTTTCATTTGAATACTCACACATAATTTTTGGACCCCTGGACTAGATGCAGTAAAATTTTGAAGAGATGAGTGGGGAAAGGATTTTAGAGTTTGGTTGAGTAAACGGAGGAATACATGGTTTGCGTGTGTGCCCGTGATGATGGGTGGGAGTTGCAGCAAGGAAAATAGATGATCACGTGTATTGGAAATCAAGTGTTGGATGTGAAGATTGATGATGTTTGGTAATAATGAGCATATACAGATATCCACAGCACTAGAAATGTATTCAACAACAATCATATGCAATCCTAACAGTAACGTAACAGAGATATGTTGAAGGGTAAGCAATCAATTCACTAAAACACGGAGTGCAAGACATCACTTACCTCTTGAAGATCTACTAGCTATTGCCAACCTTTTTGTGTCCAATGAGTCTCTGCTGATTTTGTTTTTTGTAAGGTCACCTCTCCTTCGGCTCAGTAGTCTCCCTCTTCTAAGAATTGTCCTCTTGTGGGTGTAGGGAGCGACGAGCGTCCGCTTGCGATGAACCGAGCGTGCCCTTACTATGTGACGAGCGTCTTGGGCGACGAGCGTCCAATTTCTTTCTAAGTCGCGCCCGGAGCTCATTTTCTCGCGCTCGGGCGTGAGACTCTTTGTAAAATCGCGTCCAGTGCCCTATTATTCGCTCCGGGGCATGAAAACAGCGTCCACTTCTCAATGCCGACACGCAATTGACGTGCTCCAAGTCATTGATAGTATCTAATCCTTATTCTATCATGTGAGAGACCCTCCTTCTGTATGGCTCATAGCCTTGACTAAGGGTCTTTCTCACGATAGCCAAACAGGAAGTATGTCCCAAATGACACCGCTACACAACCCCTCTATTTCTAAGTTGCGCTCAGACCCGGGTATAGGGCCTCACTCATGATATGCATATTAAATGTGTGTGAAGGGAGAATGCAATTGTACACCCCAAACCTTCACCTGCAAAACAACCAGAAGATTCCCAGGCAGATATAACATGTTTTCTACCCTAGGGTTCAATATAATCAAAACAAACACACATGCAATTATGCCAAATGTCAAACAAAGATAAAGAAAAAAAGGGGAAGGAAAACACAAAGAAAAACCACATTGAACTCGCACATCTAATTAAATGGCCTGACTCTCCTTTTGCTCCCCAGTGGAGTCGCCATCTGTCGCAACCGGAATCGCAACGGGACGACGATCCGAAAAATAAAACGGGTTTTTGAAAAAGAGATTTTGGAGTCGCCACCATAGTTTATTCTGGAAAACTACGGAAAAACCATAAAATGATAAGGCATGGTCCGCGAAACTGAGATTCTTAGTTCGGGAGTCGGTTACGTGTAGGGAAGGTATTAGCACCCTACAACGCCTGCCCTAAGGCAGTACCTTTAACTAAATACGCGAATATGATGTGGTTTTCAAAATGTTTAATTTTCCCCTAAAATAAAATTCTAAAGAAACAAAATATATTTTTTTAATTTTTGTGGGCCCGACAAGGATTGACCTTGCTCCTACGTATTCTCATTAAGAATGATAAATCAGGGTTCCGTAGTTCTTTTAGAAAACTGCTTTAAAATTTGTTTGAGAAATTTGTTTGGAAAATGATTATGGATAAATTTGGATTTTTGGGAGAGTGAACCTGACAAGGACTGACCTTGCTCCTACGTATCTCCACTTTTGATGGAGAATCAAGGATCACGTAGTTCTGGCCAGGCGATATTGTTTGTTGTTTGAAATTGTCGATGTTTTTAGTTTTTTGATGATTTTATGTTTTCTTTTTTTTTTGTATTTTTATGAATCAAACAGGAAAGGTTTTTAGCACAAGGACGATGCGTGCGATCACACATGTGCCTAAACCTTTAAAACATATTTTTGTAATTTTATTTAAAAGAGAGAAAAGGTTTTTGGCACGAGGACAATGCGTGCGATCACACATATGCTTAAACCTTTGGAACGTATTTTTTGCATTTTTGAAGAAAGAGAAAAGGTTTTTGGCACAAGGACGATGCGTGCGATCACACATGTGCCTAAACCTATAAAACGTATTTTTGGCATTTTAGAAGAAAGAGAAAAGGTTTTTGGCACAAGGACGATGCGTGCGATCACACATGTGCCTAAACCTTTAAAACGTATTTTTGGCATTTTTTTTAAAGAGAGAAAAGGTTTTTAGCACAAGGACGATGCGTGCGATCACACATGTGCCTAAACCTTTAAAACATTTTATTATTATTTGAGAAAAGAGGAAAGGTTTTTAGCACAAGGACGATGCGTGCGATCACACATGTGCCTAAACCTTTAAAACATATTTTTGATATTTTTTAGAAAGAGAAAAGGTTAAAAACACAAGGACGATGCGT
The DNA here is from genome assembly GCA_034642375.1 of Vigna nakashimae. Lineage (NCBI taxonomy): Eukaryota > Viridiplantae > Streptophyta > Magnoliopsida > Fabales > Fabaceae > Vigna > Vigna nakashimae. Next base: position 22,472,825 of record CM067768.1, read on the forward strand.
GCGATCACACATGTGCCTAAACCTTTAAAAACATATTTTTTGACTAGATGTCGTATAATTTCGAAATCAGGCTTGACTGTTTCGTTTCTGGCACTGACCTTGGTTTACTATTTGGCTCATATCTTTTTCCACAGAGCTCTAAATGCAATGAAACGTTTTGGGTTGGATTCTAGACTCAAAGCGCTTTCATTTGAATGCTCACACATAATTTTTGGACCTCTGGACTAGATGCAGTAAAATTTCGAAATCAGGCTTGACTGTTTCGTTTCTGGCACTGACCTTGGTTTACTGTTTGGCTCATATCTTTTTCCACAGAGCTCTAAATGCAATGAAACTTTTTGGGTTGGATTCCAGACTCAAAGGGCTTTCATTTGAATACTCACACATAATTTTTGGACCTCTGAACTAGATGCAGTAAAATTTCGAAATCAGGCTTGACTGTTTCGTTTCTGGCACTGACCTTGGTTTACTGTTTGGCTCATATCGTTTTCCACAGAGCTCTAAATGCAATGAAACTTTTTGGGTTGGATTCCAGACTCAAAGGGCTTTCATTTGAATACTCACACATAATTTTTGGACCTCTGGACTAGATGCAGTAAAATTTTGAAGAGATGAGTGGGGAAAGGATTTTAGTGTTTGGTTGAGTAAACGGAGGAATACATGGTTTGCGTGTGTGCCCGTGATGATGGGTGGGAGTTGCAGCAAGGAAAATAGATGATCACGTGTATTGGAAATCAAGTGTTGGATGTGAAGATTGATGATGTTTGGTAATAATGAGCATATACAGATATCCACAGCACTAGAAATGTATTCAACAACAATCATATGCAATCCTAACAGTAACGTAACAGAGATATGTTGAAGGGTAAGCAATCAGTTCACTAAAACACGGAGTGCAAGACATCACTTACCTCTTGAAGATCTACTAGCTATTGCCAACCTTTTTGTGTCCAATGAGTCTCTGCTGATTTTTTTTTTGTAAGGTCACCTCTCCTTCGGCTCAGTAGTCTCCCTCTTCTAAGAATTGTCCTCTTGTGCGTGTAGGGAGCGACGAGCGTCCGCTTGCGATGAACCGAGCGTGCCCTTACTATGTGACGAGCGTGTTGGGCGATGAGCGTCCTGGGCGACGAGCGTCCAATTTCTTTCTAAGTCGCGCCCGGAGCTCATTTTCTCGCGCTCGGGCGTGAGACTCTTTGTAAAATCGCGTCCAGTGCCCTATTATTCGCTCCGGGGCATGAAAACAGCGTCCACTTCTCAATGCCGACACGCAATTGACGTGCTCCAAGTCATTGATAGTATCTAATCCTTATTCTATCATGTGAGAGACCCTCCTTCTGTATGGCTCATAGCCTTGACTAAGGGTCTTTCTCACGATAGCCAAACAGGAAGTATGTCCCAAATGACACCGCTACACAACCCCTCTATTTCTAAGTTGCGCTCAGACCCGGGTATAGGGCCTCACTCATGATATGCATATTAAATGTGTGTGAAGGGAGAATGCAATTGTACACCCCAAACCCTCACCTGCAAAACAACCAGAAGATTCCCAGGCAGATATAACATGTTTTCTACCCTAGGGTTCAATATAATCAAAACAAACACACATGCAATTATGCCAAATGTCAAACAAAGATAAAGAAAAAAAGGGGAAGGAAAACACAAAGAAAAACCACATTGAACTCGCACATCTAATTAAATGGCCTGACTCTCCTTTTGCTCCCCAGTGGAGTCGCCATCTGTCGCAACCAGAATCGCGACGGGACGACGATCCGAAAAATAAAACGGGTTTTTGAAAAAGAGATTTTGGAGTCGCCACCATAGTTTATTCTGGAAAACTACGGAAAAACCATAAAATGATAAGGCAAGGTCCGCGAAACTGAGATTCTTAGTTCGGGAGTCGGTTACGTGTAGGGAAGGTATTAGCACCCTACAACGCCTGCCCTAAGGCAGTACCTTTAACTAAATACGCGAATATGATGTGGTTTTCAAAATGTTTAATTTTCCCCTAAAATAAAATTCTAAAGAAACAAAATATATTTTTTTAATTTTTGTGGGCCCGACAAGGATTGACCTTGCTCCTACGTATTCTCATTAAGAATGATAAATCAGGGTTCCGTAGTTCTTTTAGAAAACTGCTTTAAAATTTGTTTGAGAAATTTGTTTGGAAAATGATTATGGATAAATTTGGATTTTTGGGAGAGTGAACCTGACAAGGACTGACCTTGCTCCTACGTATCTCCACTTTTGATGGAGAATCAAGGATCACGTAGTTCTGGCCAGGCGATATTGTTTGTTGTTTGAAATTGTCGATGTTTTTAGTTTTTTGATGATTTTATGTTTTCTTTTTTTTTTTGTATTTTTATGAATCAAACAGGAAAGGTTTTTAGCACAAGGACGATGCGTGCGATCACACATGTGCCTAAACCTTTAAAACATATTTTTGTAATTTTATTTAAAAGAGAGAAAAGGTTTTTGGCACGAGGACAATGCGTGCGATCACACATATGCTTAAACCTTTGGAACGTATTTTTGGCATTTTTGAAGAAAGAGAAAAGGTTTTTGGCACAAGGACGATGCGTGCGATCACACATGTGCCTAAACCTTTAAAACGTATTTTTGGCATTTTTGAAGAAAGAGAAAAGGTTTTTGGCACAAGGACGATGCGTGCGATCACACATGTGCCTAAACCTTTAAAACGTATTTTTGGCATTTTTTTTAAAGAGAGAAAAGGTTTTTAGCACAAGGACGATTCGTGCGATCACACATGTGCCTAAACCTTTAAAACATTTTATTATTATTTGAGAAAAGAGGAAAGGTTTTTAGCACAAGGACGATGCGTGCGATCACACATGTGCCTAAACCTTTAAAACATATTTTTGATATTTTTTAGAAAGAGAAAAGGTTTTTAACACAAGGACGATGCGTGCGATCACACATGTGCCTAAACCTTTAAAAACATATTTTTTGACTAGATGTCGTATAATTTCGAAATCAGGCTTGACTGTTTCGTTTCTGGCACTGACCTTGGTTTACTATTTGGCTCATATCTTTTTCCACAGAGCTCTAAATGCAATGAAACGTTTTGGGTTGGATTCTAGACTCAAAGCGCTTTCATTTGAATGCTCACACATAATTTTTGGACCTCTGGACTAGATGCAGTAAAATTTCGAAATCAGGCTTGACTGTTTCGTTTCTGGCACTGACCTTGGTTTACTGTTTGGCTCATATCTTTTTCCACAGAGCTCTAAATGCAATGAAACTTTTTGGGTTGGATTCCAGACTCAAAGGGCTTTCATTTGAATACTCACACATAATTTTTGGACCTCTGAACTAGATGCAGTAAAATTTCGAAATCAGGCTTGACTGTTTCGTTTCTGGCACTGACCTTGGTTTACTGTTTGGCTCATATCGTTTTCCACAGAGCTCTAAATGCAATGAAACTTTTTGGGTTGGATTCCAGACTCAAAGGGCTTTCATTTGAATACTCACACATAATTTTTGGACCTCTGGACTAGATGCAGTAAAATTTTGAAGAGATGAGTGGGGAAAGGATTTTAGTGTTTGGTTGAGTAAACGGAGGAATACATGGTTTGCGTGTGTGCCCGTGATGATGGGTGGGAGTTGCAGCAAGGAAAATAGATGATCACGTGTATTGGAAATCAAGTGTTGGATGTGAAGATTGATGATGTTTGGTAATAATGAGCATATACAGATATCCACAGCACTAGAAATGTATTCAACAACAATCATATGCAATCCTAACAGTAACGTAACAGAGATATGTTGAAGGGTAAGCAATCAATTCACTAAAACACGGAGTGCAAGACATCACTTACCTCTTGAAGATCTACTAGCTATTGCCAACCTTTTTGTGTCCAATGAGTCTCTGCTGATTTTTTTTTTGTAAGGTCACCTCTCCTTCGGCTCAGTAGTCTCCCTCTTCTAAGAATTGTCCTCTTGTGCGTGTAGGGAGCGACGAGCGTCCGCTTGCGATGAACCGAGCGTGCCCTTACTATGTGACGAGCGTGTTGGGCGATGAGCGTCCTGGGCGACGAGCGTCCAATTTCTTTCTAAGTCGCGCCCGGAGCTCATTTTCTCGCGCTCGGGCGTGAGACTCTTTGTAAAATCGCGTCCAGTGCCCTATTATTCGCTCAGGGGCATGAAAACAGCGTCCACTTCTCAATGCCGACACGCAATTGACGTGCTCCAAGTCATTGATAGTATCTAATCCTTATTCTATCATGTGAGAGACCCTCCTTCTGTATGGCTCATAGCCTTGACTAAGGGTCTTTCTCACGATAGCCAAACAGGAAGTATGTCCCAAATGACACCGCTACACAACCCCTCTATTTCTAAGTTGCGCTCAGACCCGGGTATAGGGCCTCACTCATGATATGCATATTAAATGTGTGTGAAGGGAGAATGCAATTGTACACCCCAAACCCTCACCTGCAAAACAACCAGAAGATTCCCAGGCAGATATAACATGTTTTCTACCCTAGGGTTCAATATAATCAAAACAAACACACATGCAATTATGCCAAATGTCAAACAAAGATAAAGAAAAAAAGGGGAAGGAAAACACAAAGAAAAACCACATTGAACTCGCACATCTAATTAAATGGCCTGACTCTCCTTTTGCTCCCCAGTGGAGTCGCCATCTGTCGCAACCAGAATCGCGACGGGACGACGATCCGAAAAATAAAACGGGTTTTTGAAAAAGAGATTTTGGAGTCGCCACCATAGTTTATTCTGGAAAACTACGGAAAAACCATAAAATGATAAGGCAAGGTCCGCGAAACTGAGATTCTTAGTTCGGGAGTCGGTTACGTGTAGGGAAGGTATTAGCACCCTACAACGCCTGCCCTAAGGCAGTACCTTTAACTAAATACGCGAATATGATGTGGTTTTCAAAATGTTTAATTTTCCCCTAAAATAAAATTCTAAAGAAACAAAATATATTTTTTTAATTTTTGTGGGCCCGACAAGGATTGACCTTGCTCCTACGTATTCTCATTAAGAATGATAAATCAGGGTTCCGTAGTTCTTTTAGAAAACTGCTTTAAAATTTGTTTGAGAAATTTGTTTGGAAAATGATTATGGATAAATTTGGATTTTTGGGAGAGTGAACCTGACAAGGACTGACCTTGCTCCTACGTATCTCCACTTTTGATGGAGAATCAAGGATCACGTAGTTCTGGCCAGGCGATATTGTTTGTTGTTTGAAATTGTCGATGTTTTTAGTTTTTTGATGATTTTATGTTTTCTTTTTTTTTTGTATTTTTATGAATCAAACAGGAAAGGTTTTTAGCACAAGGACGATGCGTGCGATCACACATGTGCCTAAACCTTTAAAACATATTTTTGTAATTTTATTTAAAAGAGAGAAAAGGTTTTTGGCACGAGGACAATGCGTGCGATCACACATATGCTTAAACCTTTGGAACGTATTTTTGGCATTTTTGAAGAAAGAGAAAAGGTTTTTGGCACAAGGACGATGCGTGCGATCACACATGTGCCTAAACCTTTAAAACGTATTTTTGGCATTTTTGAAGAAAGAGAAAAGGTTTTTGGCACAAGGACGATGCGTGCGATCACACATGTGCCTAAACCTTTAAAACGTATTTTTGGCATTTTTTTTAAAGAGAGAAAAGGTTTTTAGCACAAGGACGATTCGTGCGATCACACATGTGCCTAAACCTTTAAAACATTTTATTATTATTTGAGAAAAGAGGAAAGGTTTTTAGCACAAGGACGATGCGTGCGATCACACATGTGCCTAAACCTTTAAAACATATTTTTGATATTTTTTAGAAAGAGAAAAGGTTTTTAACACAAGGACGATGCGTGCGATCACACATGTGCCTAAACCTTTAAAAACATATTTTTTGACTAGATGTCGTATAATTTCGAAATCAGGCTTGACTGTTTCGTTTCTGGCACTGACCTTGGTTTACTATTTGGCTCATATCTTTTTCCACAGAGCTCTAAATGCAATGAAACGTTTTGGGTTGGATTCTAGACTCAAAGCGCTTTCATTTGAATGCTCACACATAATTTTTGGACCTCTGGACTAGATGCAGTAAAATTTCGAAATCAGGCTTGACTGTTTCGTTTCTGGCACTGACCTTGGTTTACTGTTTGGCTCATATCTTTTTCCACAGAGCTCTAAATGCAATGAAACTTTTTGGGTTGGATTCCAGACTCAAAGGGCTTTCATTTGAATACTCACACATAATTTTTGGACCTCTGAACTAGATGCAGTAAAATTTCGAAATCAGGCTTGACTGTTTCGTTTCTGGCACTGACCTTGGTTTACTGTTTGGCTCATATCGTTTTCCACAGAGCTCTAAATGCAATGAAACTTTTTGGGTTGGATTCCAGACTCAAAGGGCTTTCATTTGAATACTCACACATAATTTTTGGACCTCTGGACTAGATGCAGTAAAATTTTGAAGAGATGAGTGGGGAAAGGATTTTAGTGTTTGGTTGAGTAAACGGAGGAATACATGGTTTGCGTGTGTGCCCGTGATGATGGGTGGGAGTTGCAGCAAGGAAAATAGATGATCACGTGTATTGGAAATCAAGTGTTGGATGTGAAGATTGATGATGTTTGGTAATAATGAGCATATACAGATATCCACAGCACTAGAAATGTATTCAACAACAATCATATGCAATCCTAACAGTAACGTAACAGAGATATGTTGAAGGGTAAGCAATCAATTCACTAAAACACGGAGTGCAAGACATCACTTACCTCTTGAAGATCTACTAGCTATTGCCAACCTTTTTGTGTCCAATGAGTCTCTGCTGATTTTTTTTTTGTAAGGTCACCTCTCCTTCGGCTCAGTAGTCTCCCTCTTCTAAGAATTGTCCTCTTGTGCGTGTAGGGAGCGACGAGCGTCCGCTTGCGATGAACCGAGCGTGCCCTTACTATGTGACGAGCGTGTTGGGCGATGAGCGTCCTGGGCGACGAGCGTCCAATTTCTTTCTAAGTCGCGCCCGGAGCTCATTTTCTCGCGCTCGGGCGTGAGACTCTTTGTAAAATCGCGTCCAGTGCCCTATTATTCGCTCCGGGGCATGAAAACAGCGTCCACTTCTCAATGCCGACACGCAATTGACGTGCTCCAAGTCATTGATAGTATCTAATCCTTATTCTATCATGTGAGAGACCCTCCTTCTGTATGGCTCATAGCCTTGACTAAGGGTCTTTCTCACGATAGCCAAACAGGAAGTATGTCCCAAATGACACCGCTACACAACCCCTCTATTTCTAAGTTGCGCTCAGACCCGGGTATAGGGCCTCACTCATGATATGCATATTAAATGTGTGTGAAGGGAGAATGCAATTGTACACCCCAAACCCTCACCTGCAAAACAACCAGAAGATTCCCAGGCAGATATAACATGTTTTCTACCCTAGGGTTCAATATAATCAAAACAAACACACATGCAATTATGCCAAATGTCAAACAAAGATAAAGAAAAAAAGGGGAAGGAAAACACAAAGAAAAACCACATTGAACTCGCACATCTAATTAAATGGCCTGACTCTCCTTTTGCTCCCCAGTGGAGTCGCCATCTGTCGCAACCAGAATCGCGACGGGACGACGATCCGAAAAATAAAACGGGTTTTTGAAAAAGAGATTTTGGAGTCGCCACCATAGTTTATTCTGGAAAACTACGGAAAAACCATAAAATGATAAGGCATGGTCCGCGAAACTGAGATTCTTAGTTCGGGAGTCGGTTACGTGTAGGGAAGGTATTAGCACCCTACAACGCCTGCCCTAAGGCAGTACCTTTAACTAAATACGCGAATATGATGTGGTTTTCAAAATGTTTAATTTTCCCCTAAAATAAAATTCTAAAGAAACAAAATATATTTTTTTAATTTTTGTGGGCCCGACAAGGATTGACCTTGCTCCTACGTATTCTCATTAAGAATGATAAATCAGGGTTCCGTAGTTCTTTTAGAAAACTGCTTTAAAATTTGTTTGAGAAATTTGTTTGGAAAATGATTATGGATAAATTTGGATTTTTGGGAGAGTGAACCTGACAAGGACTGACCTTGCTCCTACGTATCTCCACTTTTGATGGAGAATCAAGGATCACGTAGTTCTGGCCAGGCGATATTGTTTGTTGTTTGAAATTGTCGATGTTTTTAGTTTTTTGATGATTTTATGTTTTCTTTTTTTTTTGTATTTTTATGAATCAAACAGGAAAGGTTTTTAGCACAAGGACGATGCGTGCGATCACACATGTGCCTAAACCTTTAAAACATATTTTTGTAATTTTATTTAAAAGAGAGAAAAGGTTTTTGGCACGAGGACCATGCGTGCGATCACACATATGCTTAAACCTTTGGAACGTATTTTTGGCATTTTTGAAGAAAGAGAAAAGGTTTTTGGCACAAGGACGATGCGTGCGATCACACATGTGCCTAAACCTTTAAAACGTATTTTTGGCATTTTTGAAGAAAGAGAAAAGGTTTCTGGCACAAGGACGATGCGTGCGATCACACATGTGCCTAAACCTTTACAACGTATTTTTGGCATTTTTTTTTAAAGAGAGAAAAGGTTTTTAGCACAAGGACGATGCGTGCGATCACACATGTGCCTAAACCTTTAAAACATTTTATTATTATTTGAGAAAAGAGGAAAGGTTTTTAGCACAAGGACGATGCGTGCGATCACACATGTGCCTAAACCTTTAAAACATTTTATTATTATTTGAGAAAAGAGGAAAGGTTTTTAGCACAAGGACGATGCGTGCGATCACACATGTGTCTAAACCTTTAAAACGTATTTTTGATATTTTTTAGAAAGAGAAAAGGTTTTTAACACAAGGACGATGCGTGCGATCACACATGTGCCTAAACCTTTAAAAACATATTTTTTGACTAGATGTCGTATAATTTCGAAATCAGGCTTGACTGTTTCGTTTCTGGCACTGACCTTGGTTTACTATTTGGCTCATATCTTTTTCCACAGAGCTCTAAATGCAATGAAACGTTTTGGGTTGGATTCTAGACTCAAAGCGCTTTCATTTGAATGCTCACACATAATTTTTGGACCTCTGGACTAGATGCAGTAAAATTTCGAAATCAGGCTTGACTGTTTCGTTTCTGGCACTGACCTTGGTTTACTGTTTGGCTCATATCTTTTTCCACAGAGCTCTAAATGCAATGAAACTTTTTGGGTTGGATTCCAGACTCAAAGGGCTTTCATTTGAATACTCACACATAATTTTTGGACCTCTGAACTAGATGCAGTAAAATTTCGAAATCAGGCTTGACTGTTTCGTTTCTAGCACTGACCTTGGTTTACTGTTTGGCTCATATCGTTTTCCACAGAGCTCTAAATGCAATGAAACTTTTTGGGTTGGATTCCAGACTCAAAGGGCTTTCATTTGAATACTCACACATAATTTTTGGACCTCTGGACTAGATGCAGTAAAATTTTGAAGAGATGAGTGGGGAAAGGATTTTAGTGTTTGGTTGAGTAAACGGAGGAATACATGGTTTGCGTGTGTGCCCGTGATGATGGGTGGGAGTTGCAGCAAGGAAAATAGATGATCACGTGTATTGGAAATCAAGTGTTGGATGTGAAGATTGATGATGTTTGGTAATAATGAGCATATACAGATATCCACAGCACTAGAAATGTATTCAACAACAATCATATGCAATCCTAACAGTAACGTAACAGAGATATGTTGAAGGGTAAGCAATCAATTCACTAAAACATGGAGTGCAAGACATCACTTACCTCTTGAAGATCTACTAGCTATTGCCAACCTTTTTGTGTCCAATGAGTCTCTGCTGATTTTTTTTTTGTAAGGTCACCTCTCCTTCGGCTCAGTAGTCTCCCTCTTCTAAGAATTGTCCTCTTGTGCGTGTAGGGAGCGACGAGCGTCCGCTTACGATGAACCGAGCGTGCCCTTACTATGTGACGAGCGTCTTGGGCGATGAGCGTCCTGGGCGACGAGCGTCCAATTTCTTTCTAAGTCGCGCCCGGAGCTCATTTTCTCGCGCTCGGGCGTGAGACTCTCTGTAAAATCGCGTCCAGTGCCCTATCTTTCGCTCCGGGGCATGAAAACAGCGTCCACTTCTCAATGCCGACACGCAATTGACATGCTCCAAGTCATTGATAGTATCTAATCCTTATTCTATCATGTGAGAGACCCTCCTTCTGTATGGCTCATAGCCTTGACTAAGGGTCCTGGAGACTTCGGTTAGGAAACTACAGACTGGATTCTCAGAGGGAATTTGATACCCTATCAATGCATTCATGGTAGCATAGTCAAAGAAATCCTCGGTATTAGGAAAGAGCATGGCATCATGGGGGATAAGAGCTCGTACATTTATCAATGTTCCCTACTTTTCGATACAAGTATCACTCTAGGTATCCTTTAGAAATGCCCCTTGCTTTAACCTTAAGTGTGAATTCACTTCCCAATTTCATAGGGCCACTCTTATGATTCCCACTTGCTGCAAGATATGGGTATACTGCCCGATAGAGCTTTGGCCTCAAGATGTGTATTTAAGTTTGCCCAAATTCTTCCCCTCTGACAAGTTCGCCAAATTCTTATACCTCTTGACTCAAAATCCCATGTTAATTTCCATTTTTACCTTAAGGACTTAAATCACAAATTTAAAATTTCTCGACTAGAATCCACAAAATGTGACAAGACCAAAAAAATAAAAAAACATGAGCTACCAAAAAGAGAGAGGGAAGAAGAAGGAAGAAAGAAGAAAAGAAAAAAAAAATATAAAGAGATATGATGATCTGTACAAGGTGATTTTTATTAAGCAAACATGAGGGTTATGAAATTGCACACATCTCCCTTTTGTGCCTTGTCAAAGGTTGAATGACTAAAGTTCTAAGGCCAAATATATGCACTCACAGGGATAGCTTCCTAATGCTTAAATCAAGGCCACCAGAGCTATGGCTCCTTTCACTGTCTCTCCACAACAGTCAGAGTAATCAACTAGATGCAGAGACACAAGTGAAGAGAACAGACTCTAGCTGGAGTTCTCACGATAGCCAGACAGGAAGTACATCCCAGAGTGACACCGCTACACAACTCCTCTAATTCTAAGTTACGCTCAGACCCGGGTATAGGGCCTCACTCATGATATGCACAAAGTGTGTGTGTGAAGGGAGAATGCAATGCATACCCAAACCCTCACCTGCAAAACAACCAGAAAAATTCCCAGGCAGATATAAACATGTTTTTCTACCCTAGGGTTCCACATTCAACAATTCACATTTATTCACATGCGATTATTCAAACATCAAAGATAGATAAAGAAAAAGGGAAGAAAAACATAAAGAAAAACCACATTGAATTCGCGCATATAGTTAAATGGCTTGACTCTCTAGCATCCCCAGTGGAGTCGCCATCTGTCGCAACAGGGATCGCGACGGGACGACGATCCAAAAAATAAACAAGGTTTTGAAAAAGAGAGATTGGAGTCGCCACCATAGTTTATTCTGGAAAACTACGGAAAAACCATAAAATGATAAGGCATGGTCTGCGAAACTGAGATTCTTGGTTCGGGAGTCGGTTACGTGTAGGGAAGGTATTAGCACCCTACAACGCCTGCCCTAAGGCAGTACCTTTAACTAAATATGCGAATATGATGTGGTTTTCAAAATGTTTAACTATCCCCTAAAATAAGATTCTAAAGAAACAACATGTATTTTTTTAGTTTTTTGGGCCCGACAAGGATTGACCTTGCTCCTACGTATTCTCATTAAGAATGAGAAATCAGGGTTCCGTAGTTCTTTTGAAAACTGCTTTAAAATTTATTTGTTTGAGAAATTTGTTCGAGAAAATGATTATGGATAAATTTGGATTTTTGGGAGAGTGAACCTGACAAGGACTGGCCTTGCTCCTACGTATCTCCACTTTTGATGGAGAATCAAGGATCACGTAGTTCTGGCCAGGCGATATTGTTTGTTGTTTGAAATTGTCGATGTTTTTAGTTTTTTGATGATTTTATGTTTTCTTTTTTTTTGTATTTTTATGAATCAAACAGGAAAGGTTTTTAGCACAAGGACGATGCGTGCGATCACACATGTGCCTAAACCTTTAAAACATATTTTTGTAATTTTATTTAAAAGAGAGAAAAGGTTTTTGGCACGAGGACGATGCGTGCGATCACACATGTGCTTAAACCTTTGGAACGTATTTTTGGCATTTTTGAAGAAAGAGAAAAGGTTTTTGGCACAAGGACGATGCGTGCGATCACACATGTGCCTAAACCTTTAAAACGTATTTTTGGCATTTTTGAAGAAAGAGAAAAGGTTTCTGGCACAAGGACGATGCGTGCGATCACACATGTGCCTAAACCTTTACAACGTATTTTTGGCATTTTTTTTTAAAGAGAGAAAAGGTTTTTAGCACAAGGACGATGCGTGCGATCACACATGTGCCTAAACCTTTAAAACATTTTATTATTATTTGAGAAAAGAGGAAAGGTTTTTAGCACAAGGACGATGCGTGCGATCACACATGTGCCTAAACCTTTAAAACATATTTTTGATATTTTTTAGAAAGAGAAAAGGTTTTTAACACAAGGACGATGCGTGCGATCACACATGTGCCTAAACCTTTAAAACATATTTTTTGACTAGATGCCGTATAATTTCGAAATCAGGCTTGACTGTTTCGTTTCTGGCACTGACCTTGGTTTACTGTTTGGCTCATATCTTTTTCCACAGAGCTCTAAATGCAATGAAACGTTTTGGGTTGGATTCTAGACTCAAAGGGCTTTCATTTGAATACTCACACATAATTTTTGGACTTCTGGACTAGATGCAGTAAAATTTCGAAATCAGGCTTGACTGTTTCGTTTCTGGCACTGACCTTGGTTTACTGTTTGGCTCATATCTTTTTCCACAGAGCTCTAAATGCAATGAAACTTTTTGGGTTGGATTCCAGACTCAAAGGGCTTTCATTTGAATACTCACACATAATTTTTGGCCCTCTGAACTAGATGCAGTAAAATTTCGAAATCAGGCTTGACTGTTTCGTTTCTGGCACTGACCTTGGTTTACTGTTTGGCTCATATCTTTTTCCACAGAGCTCTAAATGCAATGAAACCTTTTGGGTTGGATTCCAGACTCAAAGGGCTTTCATTTGAATACTCATACATAATTTTTGGACCTCTGGACTAGATGCAGTAAAATTTTGAAGAGATGAGTGGGGAAAGGATTTTAGTGTTTGGTTGAGTAAACGGAGGAATACAAGGTTTGCGTGTGTGCCCGTGATGATGGGTGGGAGTTGCAGCAAGGAAAATAGATGATCACGTGTATTGGAAATCAAGTGTTGGATGTGAAGATTGATGATGTTTGGTAATAATGAGCATATACAGATATCCACAGCACTAGAAATGTATTCAACAACAATCATATGCAATCCTAACAGTAACGTAATAGAGATATGTTGAAGGGTAAGCAATCAATTCACTAAAACACGGAGTGCAAGACATCACTTACCTCTTGAAGATCTACTAGCTATTGCCAACCTTTTTGTGTCCAATGAGTCTCTGCTGATTTTTTTTTTTGTAAGGTCACCTCTCCTTCGGCTCAGTAGTCTCCCTCTTCTAAGAATTGTCCTCTCTTTTTTTCGTGAGAAAAGGAGAGTCTTGTAGGAGTGTAAAGGGACTTTACAGACTTGCAAGAGGGATACCACCCTTCGTGGTTTACAACCCAAAAGCCAAGGTCAAGCCAAAAATAATTAAATCCCTTTTGAGAAAAAGCCAACGCCTCACTCCTTTCCAGGAGTTCCCTACACGCTCCTGAAACACATTCCCTAATCTAGTTTCACCTCTTTTGTCTTCTTTTATTATTTTTAAACAACTTTTCAGAAATTCAGGGACAATATCCCTAATTATAGATTTTTGTTTTGGCACATATTAACACTTACCTTTATTTATTTTTATTCCTCCTTTTTTTATTTACTTATTTTTTATTTTTATTATTATTTTTTTTATTGTTATTATATATTTTATTAAAACAAATAAAGCGCAACAAAATAAAAACCGAACGCCACACTATTTGGACGAGCGACCCACCACACTATTTATCGAACGCCATTTGATGATCAAACCAAAAGGGATCGAACGCCCCAAAAGCCGAACGCTGGACGAAAATAAGCATCGTACGAACGCTGAAGAGGGACGGGAGACCGAGCGTTCAAATGAGAATAACAATATCAGGACCGAGCGTTCGACACATCAAGACCGAACGTTCAACATATCAAGGCCGAACGTTATTTGCTGAACAAGAACACTACCGAACGTTGTTTGCTGAACGGGATCATGCGATACTAGGACGAACGCTCAAACCCGAACGTTAGTCATCACTAGTACACCAAGGTCGAACGCTCTCTACCTGAGAGCAACAAGTATCGGTTTGACAAAATTAAAGGACGAACGGTAACGCTACACGGCTGAACGAACGAACGCTGGAGGCTGAAAATTGCCAAACGTCCATGACACCAAATGGCCGAACGATTTAGGACAAGCGGCCGAACAGTTGGAAAGGTTGTGGATAACCGAACGGTTGAGCTTGAGAGTTGCCGAACGTCAATGAGACGTAACGGCCGAACGGTTGAGGACGAACGAGCGGCGGATAAGAGAGGACGAGCGTTAGAAAGGCAGGATCCGGACGAACACCTCATTAAACTCTACCGAACGCTATTTGATTCTAGGCCGAACTCCTAAAACCGAACGCTCATTAAACGATGAAATCGAACGCTCACTTACACAAAACATGATCGAACGTTCACATAACATGATCGAACGTTCACTAACACAAAACATGACCGATCGTCCTAAATGTAAGAATGGACGAACGTTCGATTAAAGTAAAGTACGAACGGTGGAGGACGAACGTTCGTGAAATTTAAAGGACGAGCGGTTTCATGCAGAGGATTGAACCGAACGCGCTCAGTGGAGGACGAACGTTTTTTTGTTTTTATTTTATTTTATTTTATTTATTATATTTTCTTTTTCCCTTATTTATTTATTTATTTATTTGGTTATTTATTATTTTTTCTTTTTTGTATACATATTATTTTTTTATTTTTTATTTTTATGGGAAAATGCAATAAAATAAATACTTGTCAATCCGGACGAAATTAGGTGTTGACAAACATAAATAAAAAAAAGTTATTTTACCTTGCTAGGTATGAAGATTTTCTTAACATAACATGTCAAAACTTTGTGTTTATATAATATTTTTAATTTGATAATTAAAATATTAGTGAAGTTCAAAGAAAATATTTCAAATGCATAACATAATCTAAAAGATACGTTTATTTTTAATGAATTTTAATTTAACTTTAAAAGTAAATAAATATAATTCTTTTAATATAAATATTTTTTTTATATGTCCTACTCGTTTTATAAAAAAAGTTAACATAACAAGAAGGTTTACTTATTTCCAAACCATTAAGTTCTTACACATAAATAACATTGGGTTTTCTACAAATCGTGAGATAAGAATAGTGGTAGCAACATTATCTATGACACCTTTTCAAAGACACTTTCTTACTAGTCAGAATTTGTTAAAAGTTACAACATTAGAATAGAGATTCATTAAATAAGACCTGAAACTTACAGTTTTGTGTTCTTCAACAAATTATAACCAATAAAAGTGTGTGAGAAAGTGCGGCTTTTGCAATTCTACTTAAAGGTAGAGTGCATAGACTAAATGGTTACAAATGGCTTCATTTCAGATAGAAATTGAAAAACCTAAATCCCTGGCAGCTGTGCTAAGATATTCAGTGGACATTCCATTTGAAAGCTGGTTGTGAGCTTCCCATGTGAAGCATTTTTCTATGTCAGCTCGCCAGTCAATGACATCCAAATTGAAGTATTGATTACGAATGTCATTCTTTTGCGGTCTCTTAGGACTGTATCTAATCGAACATGTATGCAAAATGTCACGAAGAACAGAAGTACTGAGAGCCCGCACGTGTGCACTAGGATGAGAAAGGCATCTGATTGTAGCTGGTAGGCGACACTGCATGTGAACGTGCGCAAGGAGGTTGGTAAACCATTCTATTTTATGTACACAACATGCACAGTTGTGGATATAGAAATTTAGAGAACTTTAGGACACGACAGAACCATACCATACTGAATAAAAGTAATTTCAAGTTAACATGAAATAAAAATTTTAAATCAAAAAAGATAATCGATGTTTTAAAAGTGAGCATAATCAATTATAAGGAAAAAATGTGAGTCCCTATATTTTTTTTTTGTCAAATTTGGTTTTAGTTTCCGCACTAATAAATTATGGACTTAATACCCTATTTTGTCCCCAGTTTCGCTCGAAAATGTCAAATTAGTCCATCCTTTAAAAAATGCGTCAATTACGTCCTCACTTAATAAAATTTGCATCAATGAAATCCCTTCCGTTAAATCTGTACAAACGGCGTTAATTATCGTTTGTACATATTTAATGGAAGGGATTTCATTTATGCAAATTTTATTAAGTGAGAACGTAATTGGCGCATTTTTTAAAGGATTGACTAATTTGACATTTTCGAGCGAAACTGGGAACAAAATAGGATATTAAGCCTAAATTATGTGTATTTAATGGGGATTTTTTTACTGTCACAAAGTTAAAGGAAGGACTACATTCACATAGTTTTTCAATTTGATGATTAATTCATTATTTTCAAAGATAGAGACCAAAATCAAGTTTGATCAACGGTATATGTAAAACACATTTTCCCCTAATTATAAACACAATAAATTACAATACAAGATGCTAGTATACTACCATTTAAAAGTGTTTGTGTTTCTTCGCTTACAGACACAAACAGCTAAAAATTCAGAATAACAACAGAATAATTTCAGCAAGGCTTTTGTGATCCTTTCTGTTATATCTTGATTTTTGCTTGATTCTGATAACATATATTGTGTTTATATGCAGTTGTAAATTAGAACCAGATTTGAGGTTAAACTAACAACTTTCATTCAGTATAGGCTCAGTTCAAATGAGGTAAGTTTGGTTTACCTTCAACAGGTTTGAAAGGCCATCTGCCACTGCGAACCCAGATTCTCCCAACTCAATCACAGGCTGAATCGCTTTAGCTGTTGCTTCCAATAGCTGGCCATTTTTACCAAAATTTGAAGCATGAATATCAGAAAAGCTTAAAGATAATCCAGATAACATTGCTGAATTTTTTATAACTGACTTGATTTATGGCGGGCAATTCTTTTAGGTTTCTATATGAAAGTTTTGAATTAAAAAGGTACAAAAGGAAGTAGTTGTGGTTTTACTTGAGCACAACTCCACACTATGTTACATAAATTTACATTCACATATAATTACTTTTAATACAAAGTCTTCCATATAACATTGCTATTTTACCTCCAGGGAAAGAGATATATAAATAGTACCTTCTCAAAAATCTACAATTTCTAATTTTAAGACATGAAGAAGGAGCAATGAATTGATGAATAAGTCAGTAGGAGGTGTGTTATGTATGTATGTACCATAAAATACTGATAAGTATTTATCTACAAAAAATCATTTTATATGCCTATATATTTATCAAAACGAATTAAATATAAAAAATGGAATCAAATATTAAATAACATGAAGAAAGAAAATTTTAGAAGAAACATTCCCGTCTTTAATTTTGAAAGAACTTTTACTGTCATAGTACCATGAAATGAAGACAGGTTTCTGGTTGAAAGACATTGAAACTCTGAAACTACATGGATAAGCTAATGTATGAACACGGTACCTTAAGCTGTGGTAAAGTGTAAGCTTCTCCATCCACTAGAATTCCGTCTGTGGCTCGTAGTAGTAAATCTGATGCACTTGCCACGACTACTAATGATTCTAAACTATCATGATTCCTCATTAGTTCAATAATCAATTTGACAATCCGCTGATTGATTCTCCACATCTTCTGACCAATATTGTCATCTTTCGCAATCCATGGCTGCAACTCCTTGTCGGCCTGACAAGCAACAAGTCCACTATGTAATTTTAACAAAAAAATTTCGGAAAGGGAAGCTGATTTAGAACACTGGTTCTGCAACAGATATTTAAACTTTCTGTACATTAAGAAATTAACAGTACTAACAATCCAGGCTAAAAGTCCATATCCAGAGTCAATATTTATGTAACCATTTTATAAAAACACAAATAGACCTGAAGAACAACTGCCGTAGCTGCCTTCATAGGTGATGCAGATACAACCTTGCATAATGCATCAACAACCTACATCACATTAAATCACCGAATGATTAATAATGGACCTTTTTCCTGTGGAAAATAAGAATATAATAGGAGCATTTAATCCACACAAACATGTGAGATTGTTAGTTTTGAGCTAATAGCTGTCTTATATACAGTATATAATCATGACAATCAATCATGGAGTTTATTAATAGCTGACTTTTGCAGCTCTCAGCTACGAATTTACGCATGCACTATATCTGACAATTACTAGAATTAGCTTTTCATTTTCAAATATCTCATTCATCGGATACTCTTCGTTTCATTTCCTCTCCCGCTCAAAAATATCAAAATAAGGCTCTATTTTCTTTGAATTATGACTTTGATATCAGTGTTGAAGCTTTACAAGTCTATGACAGGTCACGTGAAAAGCTGAAAACAATTGATAGATATCAATATATTCAGATTATTCCCCTTTTTTTTTCAACATGAATCTTTTAACATCTTCAACTCAGATTTTTTTTGTTACTGTGTAAGCTATTTGGTGATGCTTTCATGTATGGCCTGTGGAATAAAGATACACTCTTCTGGAGTCAGTGCATTACTATTATGAATTCCAATCATCAGTAGTCTTTTCTTTTCACTAGTAACTCCAAAAACGTAATAAAAAGAACTTGTTATAAATTAATAACATGCATAGTTCTGGCACGAGAAGAATAGAGTATAACAAATTAGTGTTATAAATTAACAAACGTTCACAATTAAGAAAAGCAAAGAGGATAGTAGTGGTAAAAGTATAACAATGTAATAGTACCTGTCTCCACCCCTGTTGAGCAGAAGTGCTTTCTGCACAAGGTTGAGTATCAGGAGATGCAATCAACTTCTGCCATAGTAGTGATACAACAGAAAAACATAACTCTTGCTTCTCTGCGAGCCTGGATCTAAGAAAAATTTGGGCACTGCAATTGAATCCTATATGCCTGTCCATAGTTAGGAAGTTGGCTAGATCAGAAGCATCAAATCCCGATGCTTCATTTGAATATGAAGTTCTGTCACATCTTTTACCAAGTTCTGAGGGGGATGAATCTATAGAGGATGAAGTAGATGTCTGCCCAGGGTCAAGGTGGCTATTATTTTCAAACTGAATTTGTCTTTTACTACTACCACAGGGATCTTTCCAAAAAGGGGAATGAATTAAGGTTGCTCCGAATGGTTCTGCCTTGTTAACTATGGATGCAACAGTTTTGCTGTGAATATCTATGAGATTGTACAATGACGATGCCCTAGAGTGGATTTCATCATCCCATTTGCAACGCATCAAAACAGACAGAGCACGCATGCAAGCTTTTGACCGTCTAAATAGTTCAGAAATATGTGCAGCAACCATAGCTGCTGCAACTATTTCATTTGAGCTGTAACTCCATGAGGTACCAACAGAAGACGGCTTCAAAGAAAATAGCGCCTCTAAAATTGCTAAAATTCTGTGGGTATGACGTATTGCTGAATCTATGCATTTCTGCAATGCATGGGAAGATCCATCTATTTTGACAGGCATGGCTATCTTTTCTACTTTGTTGGGGACTGAGCGATTGTCTCCTCGCGAAATCATAGGGAACAACTGAAGCTCACAGGCAAGGGCACAAACAGCAGCCAGAACATAAGAATCAAATGCTGCTACAGGACCTTGCTTCTTCATTTTCCGTTTTTTTGTTTCTTTCTGGCTTTCAGATACTGCAAGTAAATCCTCAATCACTTCCTCCAAATAATTATCTTCACCTCTTGGCTTCTTGCTTCCATTGAATTGGACCTCGTGACTAACACAAACAGTTAAGACAACAAATAGTAGGCGTGAAGCAAGCTCAACAGATGCACATGATTCCAAGAAAAGTGAATGCACCATTGTACGAAGTTCTGCCACGGCAAGGCTTTTAGAGGTGGAGCCCACAAAATAGTATCTTGTTTTTCTTTTTTGATCACTAATAGACTCAGCTGGAAATGTCCTCTGAAGAATAGCTTCCACTGTAGCAACAAATATTTTCATGAGGCATGCTTCAGATGGACTTCCACGAGGAAGATATTCCAGAACCTTTAGTAGGGGTATGTACAAATTCCATGAGAGTATGGGAGGTTGAAGTGGTGTTGCGACCACAATTTCTGGAAGATCAACAGCTGAAGAATTTAATGGAATCAAGCCATAAGCAGCCTCCCATATGGTACAAATTCTCCACTCAACCTCAGGACCATGAGCACACAGCATTGAGGCAATGCCCTGGGCTGTAGCTTCAATAGTAGCTTCAGCAGCACCAGCTTCAATCTGATCAAGAAATAAATATTATGTCTGCATCACAAAAATGAGAAAAAGAAAATGAGGCAACTTGCAAAGACTGTTATAACCTGCTTTCTGTCGGAAGAAATATAGCCACCCAAAGGTTGATGTTGAACTTCGACACCATCAACTTGCCTCAATGGAGGGAAAAGTAAAGCAGGCTGAGACAGTACTCTGAAAAGCAATGCAGCTGCAGCGTCTGCAGCTACACCAGATCTCATGGACATTGCAGTCCCTATGGCTCGCAAGAAATGAAAATGCATCCAATTTCTAGGGAGCTGTATTAACAATTACAGAGAAGGGAACAAGAAAAAGTAAATCAGTCAATTCGATTGAAGCTTTCACTTTCAGAAGGTTACGGCAGACGAAAACATCAAAATGCACATTACTATGCCATCACCACTGCATATCTCTTTATTATATACTGCACTTTTTCAGAGTTTACAAAAGAAGAATAAAAGTAAAAGCAAATTTGTGTACTTCATCTGCTTTTTTTGCTTGCCCACATTGCAACAATCTACATGCACAATCCATGTGACTTGCACCAACCATAAGGTTACATGTCACACAGCCGCAAATTTAGATATTAGCTCTAATGTTACATACCACTCAGACTGTACACCATCAAATTTTCCTCATTTTTCTTACAATGGAACAATAAATGAACAGAACACAACGGTATCTTTTCATTCATGTAGTGAACCCAATCTTGTCAGAAAAGGCTTTTGTATTGTTGTTCTCTCTGAACCCAGTTTCAGCTTATTTTTATTGCAATACTAACTTAGTGCTCGAGAAAATCTTTAATGACGAAATATTGAACTTATCAATGCTTTTATCTCAAAATATTGTCTTATGTGCAGAGATTAGAACCCTGATAACAAGTGCCCTAAGAACTAGTTAAGGAGAATTTAATTCACCGTATTAAATGCATCTAATTACGTAAAACAAAGCTAGTATTTAATTTGTGTATTTAATATTTAGCTTTAAATATTCTGATTCACTTCTTATTCATATTGAATTAAACAATACAACCTGAACTTACGGACTGGAATTTGGCTTCCCAATTCCAAGCCTTAAGCTCTGCCAATTATACAATTAAGACAAAAAAAATAACCACTAATTCCTGATCTTTTCTCTCTTAACCGAATAAAGAAAAAAATCTGTTAATCATCAACTACCCCATTTAAGTTTATTCAACATTATTAAGCATGTCTTTAGAATTTGCTTAAAGATTATAAAGTTTACCCTTATTCCACAAGCATATTCTTCAGCAGCTCGAAGAAGTTCTACAAGCTGCACAGCAGCATCAAGTGCATCAGGAGCCCATGATGGGGGTGCTTCTAGCAGTCCAAGAAGAAGCCTTTGAGTTGCACTGGGAGTCGCAATAGCATAATATCTAGACAATTTTGGTATTTAAATTTTCTCAGGCTAGTGTCTTCCAGGAACAACAAAATAACTATCGAGGTATAGAGTTAAGAATAACCTGTGAAATAAACGTGCATATGGTTCTAGAGCTGGTAATCCAGCAACAAGATGCTCATCTAAAGCTGTTGTTGGAGGAGGAAGTAGCAGGGCAGGGACAGCAGCTGCTGTTAAAGTGGCAGTCTCATATCGAGCAACTTCATCGTCACAAACACTTAATATAACACCAGCACCATTAGCAACTGCCCATCTTGGAGTTGACGGCATGAGTTGAGGATGCTTCCCAGAACCACGTGCAGAAACTAAGGAAAAATAAACTCAATTAAGAAAAGATCCTTCTCTTTATTATAAATTTGTTTTAACAGAAACAAAAATCATCATCAATGCTTTTTATACTTCCATTCAATTAAAAATTGGAAATGAAGGAATCAAACATGCGTTCACTGTGAATTTAGGCTTACAAGGCTTTTAAGGTGAGAACTGACCAAGCCTTATTTGGAGAACATCGCCCATTTTGTACTTGGTGTGGGATCATAACAAATCCCCCTCAAATATGGTTGGTAACCAATTATATACATTCGTTGTGGTTTCCAAAGGTGCAATTTTTTGTAGTATAAAATCTAGAGAAAGAGGAAGATAATTTGGGGACTGAACTGTTCTCTCTCTTTATACTATTTTCCTTTCTTTCTTTCCTTTTGGCTTGGGATACATTCCGTAGTATATTCAACCTCTCTTATAGACTCAAAATAACTCCTAGAATTCTATAAGGGTGCTCAACCGTAACAAATATAGTCACGTTAGAATTCTATAAGGGTGCTCTAACCATTACAAATATAGAGTCACACGAATATCACTAAATACTCTTAATAGACTTTGCATTCAATCTCCACTAATCTTTGTAACAACACATTAACATTATTATGACTATATCATTAGTTCATGTAGATCTCCAACCTGTACTAATTGTGTCCAAACAAAGTTTTCACTTGAATAAGATCGGAGGACTTATGTAAGAATTAAAAAAAGGTAGGGAAAAGTCAAATTTTATTTGAAGTTTCATGGATCGATTATACAAAAGAAGTTGAGTTTGATTATCTAATGCATAACGTACCAATCGTGGGTGGCTGGAGTTCTCCTGCGGCATATTTACCCATAACACCACTGCACCTGTTAATGCATGATAATTTGGATCAACTTATGCATAAGTTTACTTGGAGCCAAAGAGTAAACAAGATAACTAAACCATTTGTTTGAACCATATTAATATAACCAAACATTTTATAGACTATGATACAATTGCAAGAGAATCAAACCAATAGAATCAGAGACTAAACCACAGTACGAAAGTTTCTCAGTAAATGCTATTGACAAAATTAAAAAAAAAAAAAACATATTGCTTACCCATGAACTTTATTATGCTATAATCCATTACTTAGACACACCATGGTTCAAAATTGAACAAAAATGTGACTGACTGTTTACTTTTGTTAGATGTTAAGATTTATTTTTCTGTTAGTTGGGCTTAGCCCATTCTGTATTAAGGGCATTGGCCCATATCTTTCATTATAAATAAAAGTACCCTATGTGTATTCAATACACAAGGAGATTTTCTCCCAATCCTCTCCATTTCTCACATGGTATCTAGAGCATAGGATTAGGTCCAGCCAACTCTAGTTTCCGGCACAACTCATCGCCGCCGCCGCCGCCGCCGCCGGAGTTCCAGAATCGACCGACGACCACTCCATCGGCATCGTCTCGCCCGGGCGACCACCGTGGTACAAATATCGCAGCCAACGGACCAGTCACGCGCCGCCGCCAGAATCGCCGGAGCCGCCGCTTCCCACCGCGCGTGACGGCGCGTCGCCGGAGAGTTCCGTCGCCGATCTGAACCGCCGTGATCGCCTCCTCGTCCTCTTTCTGGATCTGTGGTCGTTGCGTCAATCGGAGCACTTTGGATTTTTAGGGTTTCTCCTTCTCCATGGCATCTTCCTCGTCTACGAACACTTATGTTGGTGGCTCTTCTTCTGATCCTTCAATATACACCAATTATGTGAATGTACACTTGTCTATTGACAAGTTAGATGGCACAAATCATGCAACATGGGCGTCTGACATCAAACTTTGGTTGAAGAGTCAGGGGTACTTAGATCACCTTACTCAAGATGTGACTACTGCTACAACGGATGACACTTCCCGCTGGATGAAAATTGATGCTCAGCTATGCATTGTCATAAAATCCACCATTCACTCCTCGTTGAAACAAATGTTTCGATCATATGAAACATGTTCAGAAGTTTGGGCACAGGCGAAGTTGTTATACACAAATGACACTCAACGCCTGTATGGTGTTTGTCAGGACTTATTAACTGTTATTGGTCCACGCAATCATGGTCCCATGGCCGAATATTTGGGTAAAATTCATGCCCTTCTTCATGATTTTAATGATATATTACCTCCTGCTCCCACTCCTGCTGAAGAACTGGAACAACGATCAAAGTTCTTCATGTTGTTGGCTTTATACGGACTCTCTGATGATGTCTCTCATGTCCGTGATCAGATTTTGGGTTCTCCTGTCATACCCAACTTTACTTCTACTTGTTCAGCTCTTCTGCGTATACCGAGCAAACCAGTCACTGAGACATCTCCTCATATTGATGACTCCTCAGTTATGGCTATCCAACGTAATGATCGAAGTCGGCCTCGCAGGCAAAATAAAGGACGTGTTACAAAATGTGACCACTGTGGCAAGTTAGGCCACAAAATTGATCAATGTTATGCGCTTCATGGACGACCTCCTTGACCTGTAGCAATGGCCAATTCTGATCCATCTGGAGACCTTCCTACTTCATCTAATACCGTAGAAAAACCTGCAATCTTTAACGAATTTCTCAGATGGTATGAGGATCGTCAGCACTCTAGTTCCACTACATCTGCATCTGTTGCACGTACAGGTACACCTTTTGTTGGTCTGACTCACTTTCACTCCCTCGGATCTTGGGTCCTTGACTCAGGCGCCACCGATCATATCACTGGTAACAAGTCCTTATTTTCTTCTTTGTCATGTCCGGATAATTTACCCTCGGTAACAATGGCTGATGGGTCTAGAGTCTCATCTCATGGTGTTGGTACTGTTGATATTTTTCCGTCCATATCCATTGATCATGTACTTTATGTTCCCGGGTCTCCCTTCAACTTATTGTCCATAAGTCGTCTAACTCGTACCCTTAATTGTTGTTAGATATTAAGATGTGTGTTTCTGTTATTTGGGCTTAGTCTATTCTGTATTAAGGGCATTAGCCCATATCTTACAATATAAATAAACTACCCTATGTGTATGTTAAACACACAAGGGATATTTTCTCCCAATCTTCTCTATTTCTCATATGGTATCTAGAGCACAGGAATAGTTCCAGTCAACTCCACGGTCTCCGGCACCTATCACTGTCGCCGTCGTCACCGCCGCTGCCGTCGTCGCCGCCGCCGCCGCCGTCGCGTCGCCGGAGCTTTCCGCCGCCGATCAGCACCGCCGTGATCGCCTCCTCGCCCTCTTTCCGGATCTGTGGTCGTTGCGTCAATCGGAGCACTTTGAATTTTTAGGGTTTCTCCCTCTCTATGGCGTCTTCCTCGTCTACAAACACCTCTGTTGGTGGCTCATCTTCTGATCCCTCAATATATACCAATTATGTGAATGTACACTTGTCCATTGACAAGTTAGATGGCACAAATTATGCAACATGGGCGTCCGACATCAAACTTTGGTTGAAGAGTCAGGGGTACTTAGATCATCTTACTCAAAATGTGACTATTGCTCCCATAGATGACACTTCCCGCTGGATGAAAATTGATGCTCAGTTATGTATTGTTATAAAGTCCACCATTCACTCCTCACTGAAACAAATGTTTCGATCCTATGAAACATTTTCAGAAGTATGGGCACAAGCGAAGTTGTTATACACCAATGACACTCAGCGTCTTTATGGTGTTTGTCAGGACCTATTAACTGTTATTGGTCCGCGCAATCCTGGTCCCATGGCAGATTATTTGGGTAAAATTCATGCCCTTCTTCATGACTTTAATGATATATTACCTCCTGCTTCCACTCCTGCTGAAGAATTGGAACAACGATCAAAGTTCTTCATGTTGTTGGCATTATACGGACTCTCTGATGATGTTTCTCATGTCCGTGATCAGATTTTGGGTTCTCCTGTCATACCCAACTTTACTTCTACTTGTTCTGCTCTTTTGCGTATACCGAGCAAACCTGTCACTGAGACATCCTCCCATACTGATGATTCCTCTGTTATGGCTGCTCAACGTGATGATCGAAGTCGGTCTCGCAAGCCAAGTAAAGGACGTCCAAAATGTGACCATTGTGGCAAGTTAGGCCACAAGATTGATAAATGTTATGCTCTCCATGGACGTCCTCCTCGATCTGTAGCAATGGCAAATTCTGATCCACCTCCCCGATCACCGTCTGCAGACCATCCTACTTCATCTAATACCATAGACAAACCTGCACTCTTCAACGAATTTCTCAGATGGTATGAGGATCATCAGCACTCTGGTTCCACTACATCTGCATCTGTTGCACGTACAGGTACACCTTTTGTTGGTCTAACTCACTCTCTCGGACCTTGGGTCCTTGACTCAGGCGCCACTGATCACATCACCGGTAACAAGTCTTTGTTTTCTTCCTTGTCATGTCCTGATAATTTACCCTTGGTAACAATGGCTGATGGGTCTAGAGTCTCATCTCATGGTATTGGTACTGTTAATATTTTTCCATCCATATCCATTGATCATGTACTTTATGTCCCTGGGTCTCCCTTCAACTTACTGTCCATTAGTCGTTTAACTCGCACTCTTAATTGTGTTATTTCATTTACTAAAGATTCTGTTTGGTTGCAGGACCGGAGTTCGAAACACATGATTGGCACAGGATGTGAGTCTCATGGCCTTTATCATCTTCGTCCTTCTCCACATGTTGGCGTAGTCATGGAGTCACCATCCCTTCTTCATGCTCAGTTCGGTCATCCTAGTCTTGCCAAACTACAACAACTTGTCCCGAGGTTGTCCACATTATCAAGTTTGTCGTGTGAGTCTTGTCAGTTAGGGAAGCATACTCGTAGTTCCTTTCCTCGTAGTGTCTCACAACGGGCGTCGTCTCCCTTTTCATTGGTTCATTCTGACATTTGGGGACCTAGTCGTGTTAAGTCCATTTTAGGTTTTCAGTATTTTGTTACTTTTATTGATGACTATTCCAGATGTACTTGGCTGTTTTTAATGAAGAATCGTTCTGAGTTGTTTTCTATTTTCCAATCTTTTTTCAATGAAATAAAAACACAGTTTGGGGTTTCTATTCGACATTTACGTAGTGATAATGGCCGTGAATACCTTTCTCAACAGTTTAAACAGTTTATGGCTTCTCATGGCATTCTTCACCAAACCTCATGTGCTTATACCCCTCAACAAAATGGGGTGGCTGAGCGCAAGAATAGACACCTTATTGAAACAACTCGTACACTTCTGATACATGGTCAAGTACCCTCACGCTTTTGGGGTGATGCAGTTCTCACAGCATGTTATCTTATCAACCGCATGCCATCTTCCGTCCTAGATAACAAAATCCCTCATTCTATCTTATTTCCTCAAGACCCTCTGCATCCATTACCTCTTCGAGTTTTTGGGTCTACATGTTTTGTTCATGATTTTAGTCCTGGTCTTGATAAGTTGTCTCCTAGATCTCACAAATGTGTCTTCTTAGGATTTCCCCGGTCACAAAAGGGCTATAAGTGTTTTTCCCCATCTCTCAATCGTCATTTTATCTCTGCTGATGTCACTTTTGATGAGTCTTCTTTTTACTTTTCACATCTATCTTCTAGTTCTGTACCTCTCCCTGTTACTGTTGATATTCCTCTTGTCTGTGATCCTCCTGGTGATACTCCACCCCTTTTGTCTTCTCCTTCTTTAGACTCTCATTCACCACAGGCTCATCCTTCACCTCCACCACTTCAGGTTTATAGTCGCCGTAATTGCCTACCTCATGACTCACTTCCGGTGCCGCCTCATGTGTCTCCTCCGGCTCCAGCAACTGAGTCTGACTTGCCTATTGCCCTCCGTAAAGGTATACGCTCTACCCGTAACCCTTCCCCCCATTATACTGTTCTTAATTACCACAGATTATCTCCATCATTTTATACTTGTCTCTCATCCATTTCTTCTGTGTCAATTCCCAAATCTGTGGGTGATGCCTTAACTCATCCTGGTTGGCGTCAAGCTATGATGGATGAATTAAGTGCCTTACAGGAAAGTGGAACTTGGGAGCTTGTCCAATTACCATCTGGAAAGTCTGTTGTTGGTTGCAGGTGGGTGTATGCTATCAAGGTTGGTCCTGATGGTACAATTGATCGTCTGAAAGCTCGACTGGTTGCCAAAGGCTACACACAGATTTTTGGTTTGGATTATGGTGATACTTTTTCTCCAGTGGCAAAGATGACCTCTGTTCGCCTATTCATTGCCATGGCCGCTCTTCGACAATGGCCTCTTTACCAACTTGATGTCAAAAATGCTTTTCTCAATGGTGATTTGCATGAAGAAATTTATATGGAGCAACCGCCTGGCTTTGTTGCTCAGGGGGAGTCATCTAGATTGGTATGTCGTCTTCGCAAATCCTTATATGGCCTAAAACAGTCTCCTCGGGCCTGGTTTGGTAAATTCAGTTGTGTTGTTCAACAATTTGGTATGTCTCGCAGTGAAGCGGATCATTCAGTGTTCTATCGCCACTCGAGTGCTGGATGTATCTACTTAATAGTGTATGTCGATGATATTGTTCTCACAGGAAGCGACTATCTTGGCATCTCTCAGATGAAACAACACCTTTGTCATCATTTTCAAACCAAAGATCTTGGCAAACTTCGGTACTTTTTGGGTATTGAAGTAGCACAATCCAGTGATGGTATTGTCATATCTCAGAGGAAGTATGCATTAGACATCTTGGAGGAAACAGGGTTAATGAACTGTAAATCTGTTGAGACACCTATGGACCCTAACATCAAACTCCTACCAAATCAGGGGGAGCCTTTCTCAGATCCTGAACGGTACAGAAGACTAGTTGGTAAATTAAACTATCTTACTGTTACGCGTCCTGACATTTCCTTCGCAGTTAGTGTGGTGAGTCAATTTCTAAACTCCCCATGTGAAGACCATTGGGATGCAGTTGTTCGCATACTGAAGTATATTAAAAGATCACCTGGGAAAGGTTTGCTATATGGCCCTAACAACGATACAAAAATCGTTTGTTATTCAGATGCTGATTGGGCTGGTTCCCCTTCTGATAGGAGGTCTACTTCTGGATATTGTGTCTCTATTGGTGGCAACCTGATATCTTGGAAAAGTAAGAAGCAAAGTGTTGTGGCAAGGTCCAGTGCAGAAGCAGAATATAGAGCTATGGCATCAGCTACTTGCGAGCTTGTGTGGCTTAAACAATTGTTGAGTGAATTGAAATTTGGAGATGTCACTCACATGATACTTATATGTGATAATCAAGCTGCTCTCCAT
The DNA here is from genome assembly GCA_034642375.1 of Vigna nakashimae. Lineage (NCBI taxonomy): Eukaryota > Viridiplantae > Streptophyta > Magnoliopsida > Fabales > Fabaceae > Vigna > Vigna nakashimae. Next base: position 22,502,348 of record CM067768.1, read on the forward strand.
ATTAGCTCTAATCCTGTCTTCCATGAGAGAACCAAACACATTGAAGTTGATTGCCATTTCATTCGAGAAAAAATCATATCTGGAGATATCAAGACTGAGTTTGTTAATTCAAGCAACCAGTTGGCAGACATATTCACTAAGTCCTTACGAGGACCTAGAATTGATTATCTTTGTAACAAGCTTGGAACATATGATTTATATGCTCCAGCTTGAGGGGGAGTGTTAGATATTAAGATGTGTGTTTCTGTTATTTGGGCTTAGTCTATTCTGTATTAAGGGCATTAGCCCATATCTTACAATATAAATAAACTACCCTATGTGTATGTTAAACACACAAGGGATATTTTCTCCCAATCTTCTCTATTTCTCATAATTGTGTTATCTCATTTACTAAAGATTCTGTTTGGTTGCAGGACCGGAGTTCGAAACACATGATTGGCACAGGATGTGAGTCTCATGGCCTATACCATCTCCGCCCTTCTCCACATGTTGGCGTAATCATGGAGTCACCATCCCTTCTTCATGCTCAGTTAGGTCATCCTAGTCTTGCCAAACTACAACAACTTGTCCCAAGGTTGTCAGAATTATCAAGTTTGTCATGTGAGTCTTGTGAGTTAGGAAAGCATACTCGTAGTTCCTTTCCTCGTAGTGTCTCACAACGGGCATCGTCCCCTTTTTCATTGGTTCATTCTGACATTTGGGGACCTAGTCGTGTTAAGTCCACTTTAGGTTTTCAGTATTTTGTTACTTTTATTGATGACTATTCCAGATGTACTTGGTTGTTTTTAATGAAGAATCGTTCTGAGTTGTTTCCTATTTTCCAATCATTTTTCAATGAAATAAAAACACAGTTTGGGGTCTCTATTCAAACTTTACGTAGTGATAATGGTCGTGAATACCTCTCTCAATCGTTTACACATTTTATGGCTTCTCACGGCATTCTTCACCAAACCTCATGTGCTTATACCCCTCAACAAAATGGGGTGGCTGAGCGCAAGAATAGACACCTTATTGAGACAACTCGTACTCTTCTAATTCATGGTCAAGTACCCTCACGTTTTTGGGGTGACGCCGTTCTCACGGCATGTTATCTCATAAACCGCATGCCATCTTCCGTCTTAGATAACAAAATCCCTCATTCTATCTTATTTCCTCAAGACCCTCTACATCCGTTACCTCTTAGAGTTTTTGGGTCGACTTGTTTTGTTCACGATTTTAGCCCTGGTCTTGATAAATTATCTCCTAGGTCTCACAAATGTGTCTTCTTAGGATTTCCACGGTCACAAAAGGGCTATAAGTGTTATTCTCCTTCCCTCAATCGTCATTTTATCTCTGCTGATGTTACTTTTGATGAATCTTCTTTTTTCTTTTCCCATCCATCTTCGAGTTCTGAACCTCCACCGGTTACTGTTGATATTCCTATTTTCTGTGATCCTCCTAGTGATACTGCACACATTTTGTCTCCTCCTTCTTTAGACTCTCATTCACCACAAGATCGTCCTTCATCACCACCCCTTCAGGTGTATAGTCGTCGCAATCGTCTCCCTCATGGCTCACTTCCAGTGCCGGTTCCTGTGTCTCCTCCGGCTCCAGCAAATGAGTCTGACCTGCCCATTGCCCTTCGTAAAGGTATACGCTCTACTCGTAACCCTTCTCCCCATTATACTGTTCTTAGTTACCACAGATTATCACCATCTTTTTACACATGTCTCTCATCCATTTCTTCTGTGTCCATTCCCAAATCTGTGGGTGACGCCTTAACTCATCCTGGCTGGCGTCAAGCTATGCTGGATGAATTAAGTGCTTTACAGAAAAGTGGAACTTGGGAGCTTGTCCAATTACCATATGGAAAGTCTGTTGTTGGTTGCAGGTGGGTATATGCTATCAAGGTTGGTCCTGATGGCACTATTGATCGTCTCAAAGCTCGACTGGTTGCTAAAGGCTACACACAGATTTTTGGTTTGGATTATGGTGATACTTTTTCTCCAGTGGCAAAAATGACCTCTGTTCGCCTATTCATTGCCATGGCCGCTCTTCGCCAATGGCCTCTTCACCAACTTGATGTCAAAAATGCTTTCCTTAATGGTGATTTGCATGAAGAAATTTATATGGAGCAACCACCTGGCTTTGTTGCTCAGGGGGAGTCATCTGGATTGGTATGTCGTCTTCGCAAATCCTTATATGGCCTAAAACAGTCTCCTCGGGCCTGGTTTGGTAAATTTAGCTGTGTTGTTCAACAATTTGGTATGTCACGCAGTGAAGCGGATCATTCAGTGTTCTATCGCCACTCAAATGCTGGATGTATCTACTTAATAGTGTATGTCGATGATATTGTTCTCACAGGAAGTGACTATCTTGGCATCTCTAAGATGAAACAACACCTTTGCCATCATTTTCAAACCAAAGATCTTGGCAAACTCCGGTATTTTTTGGGTATTGAAGTAGCACAATCCAACACCGGTATTGTCATATCTCAGAGGAAGTATGCGTTAGACATCTTGGAGGAAACAGGGTTAACGAACTCTAAATCTGTTGAGACACCTATGGATCCTAACATCAAACTCCTACCAAATCAGGGGGAGCCTTTCTCAGATCCTGAACGGTACAGAAGATTAGTTGGTAAATTAAACTATCTTACTGTTACACGTCCTGACATTTCCTTCGCAGTTAGCGTTGTGAGTCAATTCCTAAACTCCCCATGTGAAGACCATTGGGATGCTGTTGTTCGCATACTGAAGTATATTAAAGGATCACCTGGAAAAGGTTTGCTATATGGTCCTAACAACGATACACAAATCGTTTGCTATTCAGATGCTGATTGGGCTGGTTCCCCTTCTGATAGGAGGTCTACTTCTGGATATTGTGTCTCTGTTGGTGGCAACCTGATATCATGGAAAAGCAAGAAGCAAAGTGTTGTGGCAAGGTCCAGCGCAGAAGCAGAATATAGAGCTATGGCATAAGCTACTTGTGAGCTCGTGTGGCTTAAACAATTACTTAGTGAATTGAAATTTGGAGATGTCACTAAAATGACACTTATATGTGATAATCAAGCTGCTCTCCATATCAGCTCTAACCCTGTCTTCCATGAGAGAACCAAACACATTGAAATTGATTGTCACTTTATTCGAGAAAAGATCATATCCGGAGATATCAAGACTGAGTTTGTTAACTCAAGCAACCAGTTGGCAGACATATTTACTAAGTCCTTACGAGGACCTAGAATTGATTATCTTTGTAACAAGCTTGGAACATATGATTTATATACTCCAGCTTGAGGGGGAGTGTTAGATTTTAAGATTTATTTTTCTGTTAGTTGGGCTTAGCCCATTCTGTATTAAGGGCATTGGCCCATATCTTTCATTATAAATAAAAGTACCCTATGTGTATTCAATACACAAGGAGATTTTCTCCCAATCCTCTCCATTTCTCACAACTTTTGTTTCCAAAGCTTACGAGTCAATAGATACATTTGGGTTTGTTTTTGAGGGTGAACCTTGAACAGAAACATCCAAGACCATAAAATGCCCTGGGACTTGCGTTCAAAGCTAAAAAATACATAACAAAAGGCATGTTTGAACAAATTTTTTCATAAGCACTTTAGGAGAGAATAAGAATAAATGATGAAATGAGTTTCTCCATAACATATAATTAGCTTTTACATAAACTAATTTGTAAGTTGTCTCAGTTTCTCTAAATTTGTATTTTTAACTAGTGTATGGACTAATTTTAGTTGATGAAAAAACTCATTTAATTTTTTTCTTGTTTTTCTTTCTTGGAAGCATTTATGAAGAAACTTGTCTAAAGAGAGTCAGCAAATATCTTTCTGAATTGAAAGAAGTAAGCCATGTGTGATTTGTAACTCGTAACGAAAAATACTCACCACCGAAAATAGTCACTTCTAATGCCTAAAGGTGCAGCCATTAATATATCAGTAATCCAAGGGGACAAGGGTCTTATAGGCTTCTTCTCCTGCTGCATCATAGAATTTCGGCCCGATTCCTCATATACGGAATCATTAGCCATTGCATGGCTTCCGCCACTGCTTCCTTCAGCTTCACAGCCTTGTCTTTCCGTTTTGTATATGGGGCGATTGTAAAGAGTTAAGATACGCAAAATTTCTCCGCATGCCAGAGCCCATTGTTCTGAATATTCATTCTGTAAAGTTACACAGAATAAATCAAAAGGTTGGCAGGGAACATCTTTGCAGATGCTGAAGCTGAATAAGTTATATACTTAAATCAATCAGAATTAAAAATCATACTGGTTTCAATTAAGTAGCATGTGTTTGCATTTCACAAACTAGAAACTTACTTTTCCATTAAATTCCGTACAAACTAAATCAAAATACAAGTAAATGGATTATACCTCCTTTTTTGGGCAGACTAAAGAAATGAAAGAAGCAAATGGAGGACTAGTCTTGTCATAGACCAGCGTACCATCAATAATACATGAAATGATTGGAAGCATAACTGCGTGCCCATGCTCAGGATGGTGAAGAACAAGTACCGCTGGATGTACATGTGAATGAACAAATAAGTTATGTGGGCAAGCAATAGTCATAAATTATCGTTGAGTAAATAAAAATTGAAACTAATATTAAAGAATATATACCCAAAACATCATCAAAGAGGAGCATTTCTTTCGATGGATATCGATTGCGGATCAACTGTCAAAGCAACACAAACCAGTAAGTATGTTTGATACAAACTGCTGGATTCCATAAGTAAAAGCACAATATTATTGAATCTAAAAGAAAAAATGTATTACCAAACCCACTTTTCCAGTTTATATGTAAATACAGTTGTATTTATTTACCATACCTCAGCAATATCATCAGGAAATTGTTCTGATGTAAATTGACCAATGTATTCAACGTACGCAGCAATTTGATCCTAAAAAAAACAGAAATATATATCAGAAGGAAGTACATTATAAAACAATCATGTTTAACACTAAGAGCTTATACGTAGATTTTGGAAACACATATTTTCAGTTACAAATGACTGAAATGCTGCTGCTTTCTGACTAGTAGTATGACATATAGACTGAAATGGAAAAAACTGGCACATATACATTGTCATTATCTTAGGCTCCATTTGATTCACTAAATTTTAAAGCACAAAATATGGAGAATAGGACTAAACAAAACTGAAATTAGCTTTTGTATCTTATATTTTCTCGGTAGAACTTTTATTCCAATTGTTAATTATTTGAAATGTCAAACATATTACAGAACATAATAGCTCCAGCCTACTGCTGCTCCTTTACATTTCATCCTTCAAGACCCCATACACCACACACAAACATTATCTAAACTAAACCTCTCAAAACCGGCAACACATAAATGGGTGATCCGTGAAATGATATGTCCACTTACATAAATCTCGCTAAGATAAACTCTAATATTATATTAAGAGGTGACTTTTAAATCTAATTCGATTTTACAAAATCGGTTTGTAAAATGTGATTTACACATGTATACTTTAAATTATCGTTATTGTGAGATGTAACGCCCCGGCAACTCGCAGGGATCGTTGACTGCCCCCACAGACCACCACCAGGCTTTCCAGTGTGCTTTGTCCTCACTCGCACACTTTCTGGGAAAACTTCCCAGAAGGTCACCCATCCCAGAATTACTCCAGGCTAAGCACGCTTAACCATGGAGTTCTTATGAGTCAGGCTACCGAAAAGTAAATGCATTTTGGTGGTATGAGTAGCCAAATCAATTCCTTTAAGCTATCTTTCAACTGTATAGTCCCATACCTTCCACCCGAAGCTGCCAGGAGCCGCTCCTTGTCTGTGCCCCCTGCACCATGCTTCTCGCACCGGCATCACTCCCCGCCCTCGTCTCCGTGCCCGGGTGTCACATGCCCACCAGCTTCCGCTCTGGTTCGTACCGTACTGGGAGAGGCTAGGCTCTGATACCATCTGTAACGCCCCGGCAACTCGCAGGGATCGTTGACTGCCCCCACAGACCACCACCAGGCTTTCCAGTGTGCTTTGTCCTCACTCGCACACTTTCTGGGAAAACTTCCCAGAAGGTCACCCATCCCAGAATTACTCCAGGCTAAGCACGCTTAACCATGGAGTTCTTATGAGTCAGGCTACCGAAAAGTAAATGCATTTTGGTGGTATAAGTAGCCAAATCAATTCCTTTAAGCTATCTTTCAACTGTATAGTCCCATACCTACACAGTCTCCAGATCCCTCTCATTCCGGTGTATGTTCGATTCATCCATGTACCCCTTCCACCCGAAGCTGCCAGGAGCCGCTCCTTGTCTGTGCCCCCTGCACCATGCTTCTCGCACCGGCGTCACTCCCCGCCCTCGTCTCCGTGCCCGGGTGTCACATGAGACACTTCTATCATATTGTACATGTTGGAGGAATAGTCATTTACTCAAAGTATACGTATTTCCACCATGTAAATGCAATCACGTTCCTATGTTTGAACCTCTTTTAACTTATGGTGTACACTAATATTATTGACAAGAGTCCTTAAAGGGTTTAAGTTAGGAGGACAAGCATTTCACTGAGCCAATGTGTGAATTTGAACTCTTACCACGTTTTTTTTTTCTAGTAAATTAAAAAAGAAGATATAATAGTACTTTCCACATTTTTTACATTTGTCCTGTGCATTGATAAAATAACAGAGCACAAATAAAAACGTCCTTTTGTACAGTACTGCATTACGCATATACAACATCGGAACTACTTAGGGGTTGAATTTCGGCGTAGCATTTTCAACCAGGTTCTTAACTATACTTTTTCCTTTCTCAATTAAAAAAAATAAGTATAATTCAAAGACCTAATTAAAAATTGATAAATAGTCCCGGAACCAACAAAGTAATTTGTTTGGTGTCTAATCACGTAATAAATAGACAGATTTTGTAAAATATTTTAAAAAGTAAAGTTGGAAGCACATTTTTAATTACCAAATAAGTCCCTGTACTAAATGAAAACTTTTAAATCAGTTTCTAAACACATTTTTTAAGTAAATCCATAAAAAAATATGCCTTTGAGATAGTTTCTAAAAGGTAACGACGAAAATGACAATTTAAGACAAGTATTTTACAAACAATTTAATATAGTTTTAAAAAACTTAGGGATTCAATTAAAAAAATTGCAAGGTGAAAAGCCCAGTTAAAAGAAAGTAGTTTAAGACCTAGTTAATAATTTATCCTAGAGAAAGTAAATTCGTGATTGATTAACGATAAATAAGATATTAAAGCTAGTAATACTTTTTCAGTTTTGGGGGTGTCTGTGCGGATCAAAATTCTGCACCTGTTCCGGTAAAATTTGAACACAAACTGTGGTTTTCGAAAAAACTTTTTTTCCTAATCCTAATAATTCACTTGAGTAATTTAGCTTCTCTGTTTAATATAAAAAAGTTAGTGTAAGCGTTAACGTGCTGTTTTTACATGTTTATTAAGAAAATAATATAAAAAAGAATTAAATATAGTTTTAGTTTCTAAATTTTAATACGAAATATATGAAATTTTGATATATTTTAATTTTTAATTTTAATATATATATATATATATATAGAGAGAGAGAGAGAGAGAGAGAGATAACAGTGCTTTCCTCTATCACATACTCCAAAAGAGAAGTTTGTTCTTTAATTATTTTGTTTTCTTTACTTGAAGGCTGTCACGTCTAATACAAAGAATAAATTAAGTTAAAGCATTGGTAATCAAATTCCACAATGTTTGAAGAAAAGAGTTAATTAAATAAAATATGAAATACTAACAGTTTAACCACAAAAAATATCCCGGTTAAATAAGTTTTATACGCATTTATTTTACTATATTCTTTGAATGAATAAACTTAGAATAAAAATAATATTGCATTTAAATTTGAACCTAATAGAATAATTATAACATTAATATTTTTTAGAACTACAACTATACTATTTTAATAAAATTAAAATTTCTTAAAAGTTAAACTAACATAGAATTTAATTTTACTTTGAAGATAAATAATATACTTATAAAAATAATGAATACAATTTCATTTAAATCAAATAATAATAATTACTATAATTTAAAATAAAATATGACTCATTAAAATATGAAGTTAAAAAAAATATTCAGAATAAACGTAATTTTAATTCAAGATATTTAAATAATGTTAAAAAATCAATTTAACTAGTAATTTTATATATATATATATATATATATATATATATATATATATATATATATATATATATAATAAAGAATATAACGAAGATAATATAATTAAAAAATAGATACTCCTTCCAGTTTCCGTCATTTTCTTTCTTTTAGGGTTTCTCACACATTAAGAAAAAAATAAATAAGTTAGTGAATAGGAAAAATTTACTAAACTTCCTTTAAACTTTTTTCTATAAATAATTAAAATATTAAGTTCTACTTAGTTTGTTTTGTAATTTGTACTCCAGACTTTTTTGAACAATGGTCTCTACAATAGTATAGAAAAGACTTTTAATGTTACCCTTTAACGTCTGAGCATCGAATATCCAACTTAAAAAATGATTCGTGATATTGTTGTAATTAAAATCACTGTTTAGACGTAAGCTAGGTTCCGACATCTAAAAAATAATACAGGTTGGTCCTTGCAATTGGATGCCAAAAGTAGACAAATGAATAAAAAATATTAATATTTTAATTGGCTTTAGACGTTTGGGTGATGTCTAAAACCTATTTAAACGTCGAGGCCTACCATTGAACACCAATGACGTAGTCATAATTCCAAAAGTTACCATTTAGACGTCGGCCCCTCCTAACCCGGACGCTAAATGTGTCCACTAAAATTATATTTAAAACCCTTTTAGACATCGGCTAGAAGGGCCCCCGACTTCTAAAGTCATTTAGACGTCGACTAGGAAGGGGCCCAACTTCTAAACGTCTGCTATTACCAAAATCGCGAACGCAAGGCAACATCATCTTCCTCGCGTTTTCTCTCCACGGCCAAAGCTTTTGAGGTTCGTTTTCTCTCTTTTGTACCATTTAAAATTAGTTTTACTCCAATTACATTACTCTTTGATGAATTATCTTCTATATGAACCGATTATAATGTGTTTTCACTGCGTTTTGGTGTAGTTTTGCGCGTGTCCTCGACCGGCGATTTTGAGCGTTTTTGGCCGGCGATTCTTGCGGTTTTGAACGGTGCACTCCTTCATTTCCCTCCACTGTGTTTTCGAACGGTGCACATGCAAACATTTAATGGATTACAGAGCCAAAATTCATCTAGGACATTAAACGTCGGCCTCCCACAGTCAGATGTCTATATAGACGTCTGACCTGTACTATCCGACGTCTAAATAGACGTCTGACCTTTACTATCTGACGTCTACATTGATGTCTCCCAATAAGACGGTGCAGGATCAGATGTTAAAAACCCTAAATAACAGATGTTAAAAGTCTTTTGTGCACTAGTGCTGCCACCTATGACTAATGAAAGAATTTGTATTAATATGAATATTTATTTAGAATAATATTGGAACAAAATTGTAATTATTGAATAGAAAGAAATAAATTACAATTAATTTGAAACATTATGAAAAAGATTAACCTAAATTAAAATGGAAGGAACAATATATCTAAACTAGATCATTTCTTGAAGAATAGGCTTTGATTGAGTCAAACTTAATGCCTATTCACCTTCAAAATATGATATTCGCTACTTTCCTTAGAGATTGATTTATTTTCCTTGCAACCAAAATGGCTGAAAGATTCCCTCCTTCTTTTACATTAACTGCTCAAGTTCTATAAGCTTGATGTGAAGCAGTGGAATATTATAAACAGTAATTATAGCTGTAATAAAGTATTATTTATTGTTATTATTATTAAAATTTGAAACGGAGGGAAACTAACATAGAACTGAGTGGATTTGTATCATAGATCACTTAGACTAAAATATTATCATAAACATTAAACATTATAAGTTACCTTTCTCTGTTGATCTTCTAGTGGAGGAGGCCAGAACAAGGAGGAGAACTGAAGACGGTCAATCCATCTTTCACTGGAAGCAGCCATTGAAACAGAAATTTGCCTTCACTTTCGACTCTTATTTCTTTCTGCTTCTGATATCAAAACCAACAACCCAAATCCAGCCAAAACTGGCTACCAATCAAGAATTAGAATATCGTAATTCAACATTTCCTGTTTAGCATGCACACATATTTATGTCTTAGTACCCAAATAAGGATTGGTATACCAAAATTCAAATTTCAACAAATACGAATAATAATAAACACTAAAAACATGTCCAGTGAAATGACAAATCAATGCATGTATCAGAAAATTCTAATTATTCGCTACTGTAGATTCCCCTACGATGCTTAACTCCTTACAGTTGAAAACGTTGAACTGAAGGTGATTTTCTAGTTTCTCTCCATTACAGAACCGGAAGGGGAAAATTTCAAATTGAATGCTTATGTAAATAAAAACGGAGCGGATATAAACCTTATAAAACCACTATCAAACATAAAAAGAATAGTTTTGAAAAACAAAAGGCAACAATGAGGTTGATATTTTCTCGTAGAAACGTTCAGTTTTCTTCATGACCAAACTTTTAAGAAAATCTTCAAGAACTGATTATATATATATATATATATATATATATTACCAACTATTATACTATTCTAAGAATTTTTAACTGTTTCATATTTTCTCAAAATCTACTATTAGATTTATTGCAAGTGTCATACACAAATACACCATTTACAGAAAATTTTATCCTAATCTAAAATTATTTGATATCTTGTTTATATATGTTCCGACCTCAAATACATTGAAATAACCCTCAAATACATTGAAATGGCTTTATTAGAATCATTTACCACATTCAAGATATTGTCATTGGCCAAAATTTCAATGTGACGATGGATTATTATACAATACTAGAACAAGCTTCAATCATGGGATAGGGAAACAAGGGTTTATTTTCGCCTTAAGAAGAACCACTTTTCATTCTTACAATTGACGTCAATATTTCAATTTCAAATTGGTTGACAAAGCATTGTTCAAGTCAATCACCACATTATAGGTGTTGTTCACTTTGGAGCTCAAAGTTCCATCACAATAATATCCTAAAAGGACATGTCAAAGAGATAAGAGAAAAAGATGTGTGTAACTTGTCCTTAGCCTCTAGTTCTAAGCAATGTAGCATTATTAGATGTACTAAAATAAGACCCCATTTCCCCCTCCCACAAGCCAAGATTAAGGGGGATGAAGGCTCCTTAGCAAGGATGAGACTATCATTACCCTTTTGGTCAATCCCAAGGTTGCATGGAAATGCTAAGCTCAAAGCTTAAATGTCACTCCTTATTCTTTAAAGGTGTGTATATAAATTATCATTAACATGGAAATGCTAAGCTCAAAGCTTAAATGTCACTCCTTATTCTTCAAAGGTGTGTATATAAATTATCTTTAACATTAATTCAAAGTAATGTGTGACTATTAGACATACTAGAACAAACCCTCAATTTAGGACTAAGGGAACAAACCCTCCATTGAGTGCTAAACCCTGCAATCGAGAGCTTATGGAACGAGAATTCATCTTAGAAAGAACCACTTTTTCATTTACCCAAACAATTCTGACCACAAGTTGTTGACATAGCATTGATAAGATCGATTACTACATTTGAGATATTATTTGCTTTGGTGCTTGACATTCCATATAATTTTGTTCTTAAAAGACATCTCATAGGGTTAATGGATAAAGTTATATAAAACTTATTCTTGACCTCAACTTCTAAGCAATGTGGGTGTATCGTGTATATTTGAACAAGCCTCAATCAAAGACTAAGGGAACGAAGGTTCCCCTAACATGAATGAGACTACCATTACCATTAAAGCCGATCCGAAGACAGCATGGAAATGATACCCTACCCTCAGATCTTAAAGGTCACACTCCCTATTCTTTAAAGGTTCCCTTAGTTCAATCATATGGAAGCCGTGACACTTTTAGATAGTACTTCAGATGTGGAGCACACCGTTCAACAACAATGTCATAACGTTGAACTTGAACCTTAGTCAATCGCATTCGAAGAAGCAATTGGCATTGACCCACAAGCCGAGTTTGAGAAGAGTTGTCAAACAACTCAGTGCACCCAAGTGGACCGTAGAGAGTCACTTGCTCAAGAAACAAGTAGAGTCTGGTACAAAATATTGATCTCATCCCCTGGAGGCTTGTGGATATGCCAAGAGTTTACCTAGACTTAGCATCATAAGCTGGCAATCCTTCCTTAACTAAGCTTGAGGCTTAGAGCAAAAGAAGTTCGGAGAAGAGAGACACTTGGTTATTGATCATGAAGTCAACCAATTCCTGAAATGTGACTTCATAAGATAGATTACATACACCATGTGGCTTGAAAACGTGGTTATGGTTAAAGAATTAAACAAGAACTGGAAAATGTGCTCCAATTATGCATTTTTGAACTAGGCCTTTAACATCCTTTAAAAAAAGTTAAGTGTCAAATTTGGCTTATCTTCTACATATAGAACCCTTTCATTTGTTCTGTTTTCTTTATCCCTCCATCTTCCTCCACCTCCCACCACCTCCCTCCACCTTCCACCACCTCCCATCACCTTCTTCCACCGTCTAAAGGAGTCACCCCATCACTCTCCATCCTCTTAAATGCCCCAAAAACCTCCTTAAACATCTCATGCGCATCTCTCACGAACTCAAATTTCATGTAGATAGCAATCAACGCATTAACAACAAAAATATTCATCTCTAACCAAAGTTTGAACAACAAACCATGAATTATAAAACCCCTAACAGAGGAAGAAAGGAAAAAAAGGTGAAAAGGATGGGTTAATGTGGTGAAGAAGAGAGCAAGAAAGAAAAAAAGGTGATGGAAGGTGGATGGTGGAGAAGAAAGGGAGAAAGGGTGGTCCAAGATGGTGAGAGGTGGAGGGAGGGAAAAAAAAAAAACAGCAAACACCGAGAGATCCAGGGGTAAAAAATAATTCAGATTTAACACATGGCACTTTGCAAACATCAATTAAGTAAAAGATAAATATAAAGAAGCCATTAGAAAAAAATATAAATTCAATTAAGTAAAAAAACAGAGGGAAACCATTATATGGGAGCCTCAAATGTAGAAACTAAATTTCGAATTAAGCATAATTCCTATAAAGAATAAATGGTAAACAAATCTTATAAACATTTGTGATGTTCATTCATTCTTGTAGAAGTTCATTAGCAAGTTTAATCGTACTATATTTTGGAATTGTAATTTGATAACATATTTTTCAAGAAAATAATAAATGATTTGTCAACAAATTCTTTTTAAAGGAGAGGGAGAGAGAGGGAGTATCAAGTTATTTTCAAAATAATTTTAAGAGAGTTATGTTTTTCTCTAAATCCCTCATTTTCACTTAATTTAGTTGATAAATTATATATATATATATATATATATATATATATATATTATAAAATTGAAGCTAGCAGCAAAATATCTAATAACAACATAGATTGGGCACAAATTTAATAATATAAAAAAGAAATAAAGATGTAGCTGATATAAACACCAAAGAGTTTTCTATCAAACAGGGAAAAAAAGTCAATGATATTGAAATTTTCTCTTAGAAATATGGAATTCCCATCATTTCAATTTATCGTTTATAATTTCGATTTCGAAGAACAGCTAATAATATATCGGTTTTCAGTAGAGAAAAAAAAATATTAAAATGAAAACTAGCACCAAAATATCTAATAACATCTCTCACTCATCGAACCACATTTAAAAAAAAAATCAAATCTACTTCAATGTTCATCATACAGAAACACCAACAACAAAACTCGAAAAAAAAGATGCTTTAGAAAAAAAAATGTAGCATACATAAAGCCCAAAAGGAGTTATATCAAACAGAGCAAGAAAGAAAAAAAGAAGTAAATGCAATTGAGAATTTCTGGTAGAATCATTCAATTCTCTTCATGGTCGAACAGTTAATCTAATCTTCACAAACCAATTCCCAGCATGAATATACATAGATATTTGCACACATACACATATCTATATATATTATATATATTATATATAATATCAAAAATGAAAACTAGCAGTAAAAAGTCGAATAACAACACAGATTCACCATGGATTAACAAATTCAAGAAAAAAATGAAACAATCAAATCCAGTTCAATAATCAAAACATGTACTCAGACACCACAACAAAACTCGAAAACACGATGTAATCAGAAAAAATGCAGCAGAAAATCGCATAAAAATGAAAACAAAACGCTGTGCTTACCTGACGAGATATATAGGGACTGAATCAACTGAAGCAAAAACAGTTTTCTGATTCAGAAGAGAAAGGATGCAGCAAGGAGAACGAACTTTAGGCGTTGATTTGTGAAAATTATGATAGCAAAAGGATGAAAGAAGGGTTTATAAGTGTGTGGTGGTTGGTTATGGTGAGAGACAGGGAGAGAGGAAGCGAAACGAAGCTAAGAGAAGATCTTTTGTAGAGTTCAGAGAAGTTGTGTGCGTGGCAAGATATTTTCCTCACGCTTCTTAGCACAGTGTTTGCCACGTCATGTCGTAGTATGTATTCTCATACATCTACATTCATGTATGTATGTGATCATCATGATTGCGTTAACAGTCTTTCGAGCACGATTCAGTGATGTCTTTCCTGTAAGAAATTTTCGTTTAGAAGTAGCTTCTGCAAGTAATTTTTTTATTATTTTAACTTTCATAGTTTTAAATTAGAAATAAAACTTGTTTTGCCAATAAATCATAAAATAAATATTACAAAGGCCTTTTCCATTTTTCTTTAAATATTCGCATTCACCATGAGTAATTATATAATTGCTTTTAAATAGATCAATAAGCAAAACATAAATGGAAATTAAACCCATAAACAAATTAGGATGAAATGCTTTCTTTACACTTCTAATATTCTTCGAAATTCAATTTTATTTCTTAAAAAAACTGTGTTTTTAATCCATTAATATTAAATACATAACTTTTGATTCTTTAATTAGTTAAAAAATAAGTATAAATTGTGATAAATAAATTTAAATAGCTCTTACAAAAACGAGAAACAATATATATTTTAAACAAAGGAAATTAAAATTAGATAAATATTCTTTTTAAATCTAAACAATATCTTGAACCGTGAAAGTATATTAGGTAAAGCCGAACTTCATCATCATTTTCACGTTGTCAACCTACTTTATCGATGCATCAATTTCTGTCAATAAAAGTTTTGATTCCTATTGCAATATAATATAAACTAATTACCCATAAGCATGTTTTTAGGCTTCATGCATACACTTGAAGCTATCGAATCATTAATTAATATTTTTATTTAACATAAAAACCTAAAAATATTAAAGAAAAAAATAACGATGAGAAAACATTAGAATCTTTATTTAATCACTTGAAGCGATATAAAATTAGAAAACAAATAGCATAATTAACCTCTGTTAAAATTATAAGTCTTTCTCCAGCTATTACAGAAGTCAGAATAAACGTGGAATCAAACGATTCTGTTTAGAGGATGGTGGAAAGCCAATCACATATCGACACGTGGGCATTTTAATTTGTTGGGACACCGAGAAAATATCTAGTGGTTGAGGCTCGCACTTCCAAAGATATTTTTCTTGCATTCGAATGGAGTTCACTGTGTCTGATTCCACGTGGCCGAATCACTTGCCAGCATAAGATATTATGTTATATCTTTCGGCTATTCCATTTTCTCATATCATGATGGGTTCCTTTTTCATGACCATGCAACATACTCATGCTCCCAGGAGGTATTTTTGTTTATTTTTCTTATCATACAAAAAAAGTATCAATAATTAGAAAATTTATTTATTTTCCTTGTATTTTTATTAAGAATATTAAAAACTAATTGGCTTATAAATTGTAAAAGTTTTAGCATGAAGATATATTTAATAACTATGTTATATTATAATTAAAATTTTCTATAAAAAATTATTTTGCTGACATATAAATGTTAATTTTAGCTGTTGGTAATTGTTTTAAAATATTAAATTTAAATTTAGATAGTGGCATATAATAACATGATAGCTTTGAACATTTATTTTAAGATTTTTTTAAGAGTAAATTGAAGAAAGAAAATTTTGAAAATAATGTTAAATGATAAATAACTTTCAAAAATATTATAATTTTTAATAAAATAAATAAATATAAAATTATGTTTGATAAAGTCAATAATGATAATATTCTTAATACTAGGAGATAAAATAAATTTATTTATATTTTTCTCAAATTTGAAATATTTTGGTATTGTATCCAAATTAAAAAAATAATGGATATAGTTATTTTAATTCAACAATATTAAATTATTTTTGTGTTAAATGATGATTTGGGTTTATATTTAACTAAAATGTATCAAATGGTGTAAACAATTCAAACATCAATCTAAAACGTCATTTAACATGTAACAAAATTTAACTCAAGAAAGATTATATTTATTCATTTTTTTAAGTTTTAAGATTAAATTGTATCAAAGTTTGAAAAATGATCTTTTATATCAAAGTTTAGACTAAAAGCTAATTTAATTTATCTTATAATGGATCTAATGACATCTTAAACATTAATCATGGCCAAAACATGTTTTTATGGCTTTTGACTTTGTAAGTAATACTCCCCAAAGTCCATCATATAAACAAAATCAAAGATTTAATACATTGACTATTTCTAGTAATACTACATATTCATTATATTTTAGCTTAACTATATATATATATATATATATATATATATATATATATATATATATATTTTTTTTTCCTGTGGGTTTATATAATTATATAAAAAGCTACCAACCATGAATATTATTCATAAAGAGTAAGTTTTCAAAATACATAAACATAAAAAAAACTATAAAGAAAAAATCATTAGTCTTAGCTCTATATAATATTTATGTCTTTTACTATAAAATAATTTTCAATTGTACAAAATATGATAATAATAGTTCTATAACATGTAATACAAAGGTAAGCTAATTGCAATAATCATACCACAATGATATATATTTTTACGAATTCATATTTCATTCACATTATCACATGTTCTCAATTCAAAGAACTACAATAACAAGTTATGTTCAATTCAATATCCAAGACAATAATAATCTTCAACCGAATCTTCAATGGCACTAGAATAATTTGTCACACTTTGATGACTTTTGAAAGGCTCATTAATGTGTCACACTAGAGATCAACACTTAAATCATCATTTGGTATGTTTTTTTTTAACATCCCAAAATATAGTATTAAACTATATGAGAGTTATCACATAATTAATAAACTAGAATAGTCGACAAAATGAGGAATAAAAGTTTCATCATAGTTATACAAATCCTGACTATAAGTTAACTTCGCACATAGACCAACTTAGAACAAAGCTCTTAACATAGAACTAGTCTATAGAAGACTAAACATCTAACATCACGTCATCCAACGTCTGCTCCACAGATACCTCATCTCTCTCTACTCACACCCACCAAATGATCATAGTCAAGATCACAAAGCACAAGAACATACAACCAAACACAAACAAAAGGGTAAGCTAGTGTAAACAAAAAATATCATATAATGCCTAATATTTTTACACAAATCATCAAACCAAATCAAGTACCCAAACATTCTAGAAACATATAATACGTATAGGCTTGACTCATCCAAATATAGTATGAATGTCAAGTTATAGTGGTTCCTGCACTTGTAGTGGTAATACTATTGGCTCGATCCAAGTTATCATACAAGGTTAGTCCATTTCAATTGTCTTTGACCAAAACAAGGCTCCTAGACAAGGACCTCTTGCTATTCTTACCACATGAATCATCACTCTCTAATTGAGCATGAATCACCACATTTCAATTATCTAAAACACTCTAGTACATCTAATACTCTATTTGAGGGTCTTATGTTTTCTATGTGATTTAGATTACTAGTAAAGTTATAATAATTCATTTTCTTAATGAGTTATTATACTTGATGCTACAACCATAAAGACTTGTAAGTACATCATATTAGAGAGCAAGATCAGACTTATCGCATGATATCTTTCAGATGATGAGTGAAGTTATAATTTCCTTAATAAGTTATTATACTTGATGTTATGAATACAATAGGCTACAATATCATCCTAGGTTACACACGATCAAAACATACCATTATATCATTCTTAGGTACACACATGATTACAATAAGCCATGATACCATTTTTGATATCCATACAATACAAAATATCACACACGTTGTAATCTCATTAAAATATATGTTCACACACTTCAACATAAACATAAAATATACAATGCCAACATATAACAAATTCTACATCACCAATATATTATTTCATATGTACATTATTTAAGCAATACATTCTTGCTTGAGAAGCATGTCTTCTCTAACTAGAGGAAGACTTTCTCACTTAGTAAGAATAAAACATGAGTGACAAAAGATTCAAATAAGAAAGAATTGATTTATCCTCCCTCACTCACTTAAGTCACAATTATCACTTGGGTAAGGAACAATTTTGCAAAAAACAAAATTGTAAAATAAAAATTCAACAGTTATAATATCTAACTATATTTACAAATTTCATACTGACTCACATGATTGAAACACCCAAAATAACCTAATTTTCATTTTAACTTGTATATGACCGAATCCAAAATAAAGTAACCAGACCAAATCTTCAATTCACTTTAAAAATATTATACATCATTCAAACCATATGCTTATTCAATTCAAATTCTAAAAACGAAAAATTTCAACTTCAATTTAAACCAACACAACAATCCAACTTATTTTAATTCAAAATTCAAATGGACATATTTACTTGAATCAATATTTTAGTTAGAGGTAACTTGTAATGCAAGAAAAGATATTCACAAAGTTTAAAAGCCTTATAATAGGTTGACTAAACTTTTAAGACTTCAACATATACAACAAATTCCTCTCCTTGGTCAAGTTACCATCACATTCTACTTCTCAATCCAAAAAAAAAGGATAAAAACCATTGAATCAATAATATAGTGAAATGTAAACTTGTCTAGATCAAGATTTTAATCAACCTATCTTGATATATCCAGTATTACCTCCTTAGTAGTGTAATATGTTTATAAAACATAGGACTAGTTAATCAAGAATTCTAAAGAGAATGTAAAGAATCTATATTTCTAAAGAGATGGAACCTATATTAAATGAAGAATGAATTAGTTTAGAAACCATTTATATACCTTTTCATTTTTCTTTCACTTAAAAAATATATAATATAATCACACAAATAAAAAAAATTAGTTTATGAAAATCTAATTACCAAAAAAAGGCATGGATAAGCTTCTATCATCTTTTCTTCCAATTCTTAAGTCACCATATTTCAAATTATAACACTCTAATCATGTTAATTTCCTTCCCACTCAATTATTTTATATCATGATCTTCAACCCTTATTGGTTTAACTTCAAAAGACTAGTCTTCTCTAATTTGTACTTCACAAAGTTTCAAGGCATAATTTGGACCATGTCCATACTTCTTAAGTTGAGATATCAATATCCAATTTGACATAAGAAAATGTAGTAGGGGTCCAAAAATTGTTTGCAAATTGGTTCGTGATCATATGTTCATGTAACAAAAAGTTGAACTTTGAGATGGGTTGTTGAATAAAATTTCACGCGTATGATATAATATAATTATCTTATGAGTAGATAATGTTATTTCATCATTTATAGCCTACCAAAAGGTTCTACATTCAAAATTAGTTTCTATCAAACAAAATGATAGTTAACCTAAATTAGATATTCATATTGACAAATAACTTGTTAGGATCTTTTATGAATCCACAATTATTTTGAATGATGACAATCTCTCAAAATCTAAAATATATGATCTTTGTGAAAACTGGTCAAATACACAAAAAGACAACGTTAAATTGGGTATCAAAACTTTTTGCAAACTTTTGCAGATATTATGTGATGATGCATTTTTTAGCGATAACTTTTAACTTTACAAATGATTAGTCAAAGGCCTTCAAAATTTAGTTTGAAAAATTACCTTCTTATGTTAATACAAAGTTAATAATAAGCAATCTTAACAAGGGAAAGACAAATTTAGTGTCTGATTGTTATTATTAGAAGTCTCATATCGACTAGAGATAAGACAAATTTACAATATATAAGTGGGTGAAAATCTCAGCTTAAGAGCTAATTTGTAAGTTGTGCTAGGCTTAGAGTCCAACATTCACTAGAAACAAAACTTATTTACAATATATAAGTGAATACAAACCAAAGATGATGCCAACTTACAATAATATATAAATGGGTGCAAGTCTCACCGTACAAAATCGTTTTGTGAGGTCAAATTAGGTTTAAAGTCTACTTTTTAACATTTATATAATTCGTATGACAGTATAACTACGTATAATTCTTAATCAACTAATTAAGTTTAACTATGTAAATTATTATTGCAAGTTACACGCTAAGTATTATCTTAGAATGTAATCACTCAATTGTCTAGTATTGTTTAGAACACAATCACCCATGACTAAAACTCAAGTATTGAATACTTAGTCACTCTTAACTAAAACTTGAGTACTTCATGCATTAAATGTTCTTTTTATCTTGAAACAACATCCCAATAGTACTTATACACCTTAGTTAAAGTTCTTTTCATAAATCATCTTTGAAAATAAAGGAAGCAAATTTCTTACAACATTGAATAAACATAAAGAAGTGTTTCATGAAGTAAAACATTATCTTTAGTATATATGTTTATTTTATGAGCAAAAACATTGTTTATCATATTGAAATGATGTACAAAGTGTTATATATATCATCGGATAAACATAACACATTTAGCATGATTTTTTGTTAAAAAAATCCTTGCATCTTACAAATAAAGTACGACCATGTTTTATACTTTCTTGTTTAACATCATTTAATCAAAATATAGGTTTGAGGTGTGAGATGATAGGAAAACCTATTATTGTTAATGTGTAATATTGAGCAGATGGTTTGTCATATTAATTATTAAATTTTTCCTAGGACCTTTCATACATTTTTCCAAATAGGATTCATGTTAAAAGTATGATTAGAAATTCATTTGTAAGATGAAGTTGTTATGCATAAATACCTTGAAATTTCCTTCCAAATTATATTTTGATGGATACTATGTTAGTATAGTTGCATATATAGTTACAAAGGTTCCAATTTTTTTATTCCATATATATTGTGTACTCACCTGAGAGTGTGTAATATGCACATATAAAACCTCATAGCAAAATTCACTTGTATGTAGACAATTTATGTAACAAAAAATTGGATTTGTTTACTTAGTCTTGCTCTTTGAATTGGTCTATAACCTTTGAATTTTTTTCTCTATAAATAACAATAATAATTCTTCACCCATATATAATTATAATTATGCACTTTCAACTCATGAATTTTATGACAGAAAATTTTCCTTATTTAAAAGTTTGTCCTTCTAATTTGTGAGACTACTTGGCATATGTTTCGACATTGCTTTGATGATTATTCTAATTAACGATTTGTGGCTTAAATATACACCAATGTAATTCATATGATAAAGTCTCAAATATTATTTGATAGGATATCGATATTTTTAGGAGAAAATTTGATTAAAGATACAAGTCCTATACAAAATAAAAAGTGATCGATAAAAAAAAAAGTCTCCTTTTTACATTTTTTTCCCAAAGTGTACCCACTTTCTTTGGATTTTTAAACTAGAAAATTCTTTCTAAAATATTACGTCATTATATTCCTTATTTACCTGTTATTGAAGCTTGACAACAAGACTTCCAATTTCTTGCTTGTTAAAGGATTTTTAAATTTCATTAATTTTGGAGACAACATTTTTCTTTCTCCTCAATCTATTACCAAAATATATGCTTATCAAATGAAGAAAATCATCCTTACAATTGAGAAAACTTCTCACACTCTACTACATCTCTTGGCTATAAGCATTTTATACCACTTTTTCTCAGAGTCTTTTTAGTGGTCCAACCAATTTGGAAGGTTAAAAACCTTTTGCCTCTATTTTCAATAATTCTCCAACATTTAAGAATAATAGGAAAATTATCTAAATAAATCATTTACAATATATCTAATGTTAATAAATTTATACTTTATGTTGATAAATCATATATCATGCACGCATTCAATATACATGTATGAAAAATCATATATTTTATGTTAATTTTTTTTATGAAATTGATATTTTGAATTCATATTGTTTTCATATTTCTAATTTTTTTCACTTTTATTAAATTAAACCCAGCACACCACTAACTTTGAAGTCTATTTCAAACCCTGATACTAAAATCTCTTGTCAAATTAGAACATGCGAGTGAATTACGAACCCAAATCTAGTGAGAATATATGCGAAAGCAATAGCACCATAAGAAATTTCTAGAAACATAAAGAAATGATTCTATTAATTTCTATCCACCCTAAAAGTTTGACCATTATTGAGGAGAGCAACAAAAGAAAATTGAAGAAAATAAACTCTCATAGAAAATTCAATGATTTTCTAGTAAAACGAACCTTGAAAGGGAAAAGAGAATATAACATTTGACGTAATGATTTGACACAAAATAGCACACATGATTTCACCAGAGAATAAAATATTAAATATTTTTAACATGGATTGCATTGTCTTGCACTAGAAACCGTACACCTGTAATAATTATTAGGGTTTTTTTGGTGGCGTAATTGGGGCCACTCAAATCAGAATCATTATTCCAACTCCATCAATGATTTCTAATTATAAAGTTAGAACTCCATTAAAAAAGCCATCCACTTTGTTTTTGAGGTTCTTACTTTTTTCCTTTTAAGGAAAAATGAATGTGAAGTTTATTGAAATAACTTTATTCAATTTAACTTCGTTGTATCCATTAATACATTACATTAGTTTTATTGTTATAAAAGAAATATTGAGTCTTTCTATGCAATTTTTCCCAAAAAAATTCTAAAAGAAATAAATAAATAAGTTTATTTATAAGTTCAAATTAGTTAATAAATAAATTAAATTTGTAGATAGTTGATTTTAACTTATGGAGGAAACTTTTTTTCCCTATCTTGAAAGCTTTGTCTTAATAAAGCGATTGATATAGGTTATTGGGGGACCAATTATGAGAAATATAATTAATATTTTTATTGAAAATTAAAAACAACTAATTTCTCAATTTAAATATTCTAAAAGATTAAAGTTTCACATTTTACTTATTTATTACTCTTTTAACTAATTCATTTTCTTTAAGAAAATTAGTTCATTTACTTGGTGACAATATTTTTCAATAATTTATATTATCGTTCTAAAATTAATTTTAATGTTTAAAGTTAGTCTTTTTTTAGCATTATCTCCATACCCACCCTACTTTTTTTTTATGTGAAATACATTTACGTAAAAAAAATATTTGTTAATGTAGAAATAAGAGCTGTTATGCTAATAAAATTAACTATACGTAATTAATTTTAAAACTTTAGTAATTTTCTTTTTAAGTGGACAACTAGTTATTTCTTCCTTAAATTTTGTTATGATAAGCTTTAAATAGGAATTTAAATATTTAATTTAGTTATTAATATGAACTACATAAATAAACGTTAGAATAAAAATAAAATGTTAAACTAAATAATTAATAAGAAATTAATTGCTTTAAGCTTGATTATGGGTGTAATTAGAAAGTTAGGTGCATTTAACCCTATGGTTTAGGTCCATAATTAAAGCCTGTGTTTTTAACATCTTCAAAGTTATAATAAATTACTTGACTTTTGACTATGACTTAATGATTAAGTAAATAAAATAGAAAAGAGATATTTGTCTTTTTTACGTCATCTAGCATAGATTAAAGGGATAAGAATTTTTATTTTTATTTTTAATCCATCTAGTTTAGTAAATTTGACCATGGAATCTTCTCTTGGAAGTTAAGATACTCCATTTTATAAATCAGACTTTTCCCCTTCGAGGAGGAGAAGAAAATCTGTTCCCTCTGCTTTTGAAATGTGCCTTGCACGATTCTTGGTTAAATTAAGCTTTAATCCTTATCTTCGATGAGTTCTTTTTTTAAATAAGTTTATCATTTTTTTTATCAGATTTTTATTTTTTAAAAATTGAAATAATTAGGTTTTTATCATTAATTTTATACTAACACCATTAAAGAGGTGTTACGTTTGTGGTTTTTTTGAATAATTTTTATTTGGTTTAAACCCTCCCTTTGTCCTCAATTTTGTATGGAAATCTCAGTTCGGTCCTCATGTTTTCAACTGTTTGAATTAAGTCATAATTTTTGTAAAAATGAACACATCGTACCCTAACCATTAAGTGGTGTGAGACGACGTTAAATTAAAACCACGTGGTGCATAAAGAATGTGGTGATGTGTGTTGATGACTTACGTGAAGTGTTTTGATTAATAAATAGTGCTGATGTGACATTATTTAGCACCCTTTATTCAGTTTAAGGATATCAGAATTAGAGATTTGAAATTGGAATTGGGGATTTCATTTCCTTGTTGCGAGACGAAGCAGAAGACGATCACCAACTCTAATCTTGGACAAGACGAAGAGAATCCAGTCAATAGTTGACGCGAATTAAGGTAAGGTATTTTGTTTCGTCTTTGGTTTTCTATTTGAACGCATAAATGTCTTTTTGCTTTCACGAACATGTGCGTCTTCGACAATTGGGTTTTTGTTTTGGTCTTAACAATTTTTATAATGATTTGTGGTCTCCATTTTGCATGTTGAATTGTTACATTGTAGTTTAGACATTGTGGTCCCAAATTTTGTTTGTTGAATTGTTTATCAGCTGTAGTGGTCCCCTGTCTATGAGTGTTTCGTTAATGAGGATGTTACTTTGTTCCCTGTCCCCCTGTCTGTGTCGGTGTGAATGTTTAGTTAATGAGTGAGTGTTCCCGTAGTGGTAGGACTGTAATATTCCAAAGATTTGTTAACCCCCATAATGTACAGGTTATAAAAGCAATGTGTTCATATGGATGAGGAACGTATTAAGGTGGTGGTCCACCATTGTGGAGATTTTGTCAGTGATGATAATGGGTAGTTAAAATTTGAAGGAGGGAGAGCATAATGGTCTTGTGATCCAAACCTGTGGAGCTATTTTGGCATAATAGCCTCAGTCAAAGAATTAAGTCATATTGACATCAAAGAATTATGGTACGATTTAGGAGGTCAGTATGTGGACCCAGATAGGTTAGAATTATTAACTGATGATAAGGGTGCCATGCATATGTTGAACATTGCTAGGTTAAATGATGAAGTTCATTTGTATGTGGTTCATAATATGATGGAACCGGAAATAATAGAAATGATTGATTGGGTTGGTGGTCATCTTGATGATGAAGGTGATGTTGCAACACAAGTGGAGGAGGTTGAGGTTGTTGGTGATGGTCAACTTGGAACAGAAATGGTGGAGGGTGAGGGGGATGCCCATGAGGGTGATGGTGAGGTCCATACTGAAGTTGGAACAAAAATGGTGGAGGGTGAGAGGGATGCCCATGAGGGTGATGGTGATGCCTATGAGGGTGATGGTGAGGATCATATTGATGTTGGAACAAAAATGGTTGAGGGTGAAGGTGATGCCCATGAGGGTGATTATAATAGTTGAAAAACTGTTATTTTTATACTTAAAATTGACTCTAATTACAACCTTTATGCCTTAGAAATTAGCTTGAACTCATGATTTTGTTGAATTATTGAAAATAATAGAGTTGGACAAGTTTTATACTTGATTCCCTTGTTTTTGCAGGTTTTTAGATGGAATTGATGAAAGAAATGAAAAGGAATGGAGATGAAATCAGAAAAGGACATAAACAGTGCAAAAGAAGTGAAAGCCGCAAATACCCTCAGGGGCATTTTTCCCCTGAGCGGCATTATTTTTGGCTTAGGCCTACTTTTCTGTATTTTTGTACGTCATAAAACGTCATTTTTCCACTAGTGATTATTTATTGATTCAATGTATGTCACAAAATATTTATTAATGATTTTGTTTTAAAAATAGAGAAAATTGAAAGATAATATAAAAGAAAAGGAAAGAACAAAGACATATAAATTAAAAGATAATATTTATGTATGATTTGAGGTAAAATAATTATTATGTTAGGTTTTTTTTTTTATGAACCATATCTTATTAATAATTCTTTAATTCTTGTAACAACATTCAGAACATTTCAAACTTCATTATTTATTACACCTACTTTTATATCATTTTTCTTCTAATTACAGTTTTACATAAGTCTAAATATTATTTCAAATGAAAATTTTTAACTAGATTTTAAATCACCCAAAATTCTTAAGCTTAAGATCCATTATCTTAATTAAGTCTAAAATCCATTAACACTAACAATAGTAAGAAAACTTAATATTTGATTTGATATATAAAATATCTAGAACAAAGTTTTCTGGATACATATAAGTGAAAACAATTTTTTCTTTTATGTATAATTCACGAGAATTGTCCATTTTTTTTATAAAAATATAATTTTTTTATGAAAACTACTCAAAGTTAAAGGAAATATAAATGGTTGTGCTCTCTTTTGTTTGTTTCTTTTTTATTTTTCTTAAATAATTGAGAGCATGAGTTAAATGTATGAATGAAAAATTAGAGATTATTTATTCTGTCTCACTTTATACTTCTTTTATAAGTGAAAAACTTGACAGAGAGATTGAACAAGTTGTTATTTGGATATAGATGGAAGCTTGAGCATGGTAGAAACATCAAGTTCTACAACTATTTGTTGAATTATGCACTCGATTTTTATGGGCATTATATTCATCTTTGGACTTCTCTATACGTCTTTAAAGAGCATAAGAGCAAGGTTATGATTATATGGCACAAGTTTGTTAAGTGAATTTCAAGTGATTTGAAGCATAATATAGTTGGAGTGGAGAATTTGACATAGTTTTTTTTATTGAATTGGGTGGTTGAGAAGTTTTATTGCATATATGGGGCACCTTTCACGGTGTTATCATCTATAGTAGTGAGGAAAGTGTCTTCTAGAGTTTCCAAAAAGCTCGCCTCTCCTCTTGTTTGGAGCTAGGAGAGTTCTGGTGACAAACAGAGGACCTTTGGGTGGTGTTCCTTTAGAACTGGCCCAACATGAAAGAAATGGAGAATGTGTTGCTAAACTACAAACTGAAAAATCTTTTAACCTATAAAACAATGTTCTAACATGCAATAATAAAGCAACAATTAAAAATAAACAAAATAAGAAATTTCAATAAAAAAAATGATGTACTAAACAAACAAACAAAATAAGAAACTCCAATAAAAAATATTTAAAGGTGATTGACGAAACAAAACTGAAAACAAAAGGAAGATTAAAATTTTTATATTAAAATAGTTGAAAATAAAGGAAGTTTTAAACCTCAACAAAATATTAATCACTAATAGAAGAGGTTAAAACCGTCTACAAAAGAACCTCCGTAAATTAATTTGTCAAGAGTAAAAACCTTCGCAATTTTTTTTTAAAAACCTCCATTAAATAACATTTTTTTATAGTGATTTCTAGACTCGTATAATTAATGCATCGACAATATTTAGTGCTAAACTCATCAAATCAATATATGAACACACTCATATGATGTGTATTTATGCACACGTCTAATGTGTATGAACAAACTTGTTTAATGTGAATGAATATAGGTTTTTAATGTGTATTATTAAACTCGTATAACATGTGTATAAACAAACCTGTTTAAAGTATATTTCTAGACTCATTTAATCAGTGTATGCACGGACACATCTAATGTATATTGCAAGACTTATTTGAGCAATGGATGAATAAACTCACATAATGTGTATTCTTAGACTAATCTAATTAATGCATGAAATGACTTGTTTTATTTTTTATGCATAAAATACTTTTCTAATTAATGCATGGATAGTCTTGTTTAATGTGCGTTGCTAAACTCGTCTAATTAGTGTATGAATAGACTCGGCTAATGTATATTGCATGATTCATCAAATCAATATATGAACATCTCTTCTAAAGTGTATTAATAGACTCGTCTAATTTGTGAATGAAAAAACTTGTCTAATATGTATCGTTAGACTTGTTTAATCAATATATAAGTGACTTGTCTAATGTGTATTGCTAGACTAGTTTGATCAATTCATCAACAACTCGTTTAATCAAAGTATTCCTAAACTCATCTAATCAACATATGGAATGACTCATCTAATATATTTTTGTTGTACTCTTTTAATTATTGTATCAATAGTATCATCTGATGTGTGTTGTTGGACTTGTGTACTATTTTTTGCAATACTCGTCTAATAAGTGTATGAAAATACTTGTCTGATGTGTATTCCTAGACTCGTCTAATTAATGCATTGAAAAACTCTTCTAATATGTAGTGCTAGACTTGTCTCATAAGTATATGGACACACTTGTATAATGTGTATTGCTAGATTCATCTAATTCATGTATGTGCAAACACGTGTAATGTGTATTGCAAGACTAATTTAATTTGTGAGTAGACAAACTCATTTAATGTGCATTAACAAACTTCTGTAATATTTGTATGAAAAGACTTGTGTAATTTATTTTGTTAAACTCATCTTATCAATATATGGACAATTTAGTCTAGTGTTTGTTGATAGACTTGTCTAATCAATGTTTAGAAAAAATTGTCTATTAAGTATTTCTAGACTCATATAATCAATGTATAGAATAATCCATCTAATGATTTTTGCTAAACTCATTTAATTAGGGTATGAACAAAGTTGTCTAATAAGTGTTTGTTCAGACTTGTCTAAAGTGTATTGCAAGACTCATTCAATTAATGAATAGAGAAGTTTGTGTTATATTAATAGACTAGTCTAATTTTTGTATATATAAAATTGTCTAATGTATATTGATATGGTTATCTTACTATTATATGTTGTTGGTAGACTCCTTTAATCAATGTTTGGACAAACTCTTCTAATGAGTATTCAAATACTCATGTAATCAATGTATAAAATGTCTCTTGTTTAATGTTTTTTGCTAAACTTATCTACTGATTCTTGGACAAACTTATTTAATGTGTATTGTTCAACTTGTTTAATCAGTGCATCGATAGACCCGTTTTATGTTTTTTGTTATAATTGTTTAATCAATGACAGAAATGACTTGTCTAATTTGTTTTGCTATATTTTTTTAATTAGTATAAGGACAAATTTGTCAAACATATATTGTTAAACTTGTCAAATATTTTTTGTTATACTAATCTAATCATTGTATGGAAAAATTGAGCTAATGTGTATTACAAGATCCGTTTAATAATTTTTGTTATATTTGTTTAATTAATGAATGATATGACTTGCTAGTGGTTTTTGCTATACTTGTCTAATTAGTATATAGATGGATTCGTCTAATATATATTACTAGACTTGTATAATTTTTTCTATACTCGTCTAATCAATTTATGGATATAATTATCCAATGTGTATTATTAAATTCTTCTATTTTTTTCTATAATAATCTAGTATGTGATGATAGGCTAATCTATGTAGGTTTAATGTATATTATAATACTCATTCAATGATGATACAAATACATTAGTGATATATTTTAAGATAATTAATTTGTTAGCTTTTATCTTTTATTTTAGTTTTATTAAAATTATAAGTTGTTACATTTGAAATAGAAAATACTAAAAAATGAATTAAAAAAATGTAAAACAAAAACTATAATATTAAATATGAGTTTTTAATTACAAATATACTTTTTAAGCCTTCGAAATTAACTATTAAGTAAAAAAATCATAATATTAAGTAGTGTAACTTTTTTTTATTACAAATATATATTTTAAACAATAAACAAAAAATTAGTTTAGAAATAAATAAATAGATAAAAAAGATAAAATAAATTATATTTACATGTGACAACAAAATAAATATACAAAAATTAAAAATTAAAAAAAATGATAGAAAGGTAAAATAAATTTTATTTACACGTGATAACAAAATAAATATAAGAAAATTAAAAAAATAAAATAAATAGATAAAAAATATAGTAACTTCCATTCTTTAGCAAAATAAATATAAATTAAAAAATTAAAAAATAAAATAAATGAATAAAAAGTAAAATGACTTCTATGCTGACAACAAAATAAATATAAATAAAAAATAAATTAAGAATATCAAATGATTAAAAAACTAATTTTTAAAGCACTTGTCAACAAAATAAAATGAGTATTAAAGTAAATTTATTAGTATCTTCTTTTCTCATTCTATAATATATTTTTAAATTTAATTAGTTTTTCTAATTTGATCGTTTTGTTAAATTTAATTGTTTTTAAAAACTAAATATTTTTTTATAATAATGTATATTTCCCACAAAACAAATTAAAAAATTATTTATAAGGAAGTTATAAAATCATTACAATGTAAACATGGTTTTTGTGATATTTTCTGGTATGGAGTTGAGGGAGAAAGTGGCTATTAGAAGAAGGGAAAGTTGAAAGAAGGAGAAGATGAAGGAAAAGCATGATCTAGTATGAGGATATGTGGAGATGAAGGAGGAGAAATGGTTTGTGAAAGGTTACCACATGGAGTGTTGGTATAGTGGTGTAAAGGAGGAAGTAGAAAAAGAAGTGTTCTGTGAGATAACGTGAGTGTAATTTCTAGTATCAAGAATATTTACAAAACTAGTAGCGAAAGCTATGTCATGAAGATGAAAGACAACGTGAGTAAAAAAAGATTGAGAAGATAGACCAAACACAAAACACAATAACATAATAGTATATTGATAAAAGAAAAAGAAAAATACAATTGTGCAGACATGTCAATTTGGTTTCATATGATTTGAACTTGACTCACATGTATTAGACCTAAAAAATTTCATAGACTAAAAAGGTGAATATAGGAAAAAATGCAATTATCTCATAATTTGTCACAAATCTAAATACTTTTAATTTGTGAAAGAACTATATACAAACATTTTAATGATACTTACTAATATAGACTTTGTAAGAGGTATGAATAAAATTGATTTATTGCTTGCTTATATAAGAAAATTATGTAACAACATAAGATGTTCAAATCCTTAATTGGCTAAACATATTTAATTTTTCTTGACTAGCTAAACATATTTTTAAAATAAATAAAATAGTCATTTAATTTTGTTGTGCAAAAAATTCATCTAGATTTGAATCAAAACTAAATAAGACATCTTTGAAAGTTCAAAATAATGAATTTATGAATAATAAATTTATTAATTCTTATATTTTATGTTGTTTTTATTTTTCTTTTTTTTAATGTATGACTTAAATTTATACTTAAATTCTACTCATTATGTCTTTCTCTTTAATAATATGAAGGTGTTTGAAAGGAGTAGGAGCTAGAGGTTGAGTAACGCTCCTTGCACCTTACCTGTTTCTCCTTGTACACATTTGCCCTTCATTTATTAAAGTCAAATGAAAATTAATGATGAGTTAATGATTTTGTAACCACCAGCAACCCTTCTAACCACCAACAACCCTAAATGGTATAAACCCTAAATATCATTTGTTGCCCTACATGCATCCGCTTCCCTCTGCTTATTTTTTGACTTTCATCCTTCACTTCTTCAATTCTTCACCTGTACTGTTATATGATTTTTTAAGTTCAGAGTTGTAAAGTTATACATTAGTGTTTGTGCCATGGTGGTGGTGTTGTGGACAATAGAGGAAGTAGAAGGCAATGCTAGTGGTGCTATGGACAGTGGAGGAGGAAGAAGGCAGCAAGAGCTCACGAGGTTAGTATGTTATTTAAAGTAAACACGTTAACCGCTGTTGGAGATGCGGTTAACGGTGGCACAGTCCGAACGCCGATTACACCACTCCGGAATTCGAATTTTTGCTCAACCCAACCGCACTTCGAACTACGGTTTAGGGGTGTTGCACTTCCACGTGCGGTTTCACTGTGTGGACTTTTTATTTTTATTTTTGACCGAGCCTACAATTTCATATGCTACTTATGATGTTTATTAGCACATTTCATTCTGAATCATCTCTCATTTTTGTTGTTTGTTTATTATGATAGTATGAGTTATGCTTGCTTATGATCTTTATTTGCATATTGC
The DNA here is from genome assembly GCA_034642375.1 of Vigna nakashimae. Taxonomy (NCBI): domain Eukaryota; kingdom Viridiplantae; phylum Streptophyta; class Magnoliopsida; order Fabales; family Fabaceae; genus Vigna; species Vigna nakashimae. Next base: position 22,534,394 of record CM067768.1, read on the forward strand.
ATTCTGAATCATGTCTCATTGTTCGTTTATTGTCATATTATGGCTTATAATATGTTTGAGTATGTATGACATCCAGTTTGATTTATGTTGAGATTGTTGATAGGGAAGTACAATTGTTGCTTAACCCAATCTTAGAAATATATGTGTTTTTAATGATGACAACACATAATTAATAACATACATGAGAACATGTATGTATTATTCTTTACTATGTTAAATTTATATGAGCATACATGAGAACATGATTGTGTTCTTCATTGCATATCACTGTGTTAAATATGTGATTTTATGTGTATGCATGACATATGTTTTTGGAAAAGGAAAACCACATGCACTTTAGTTGAACTTTAAATATGTAGCAAAACAACAGTTTTAAGTCGATTACATTTATGGTATGAATCGATTAAAACTCGTGTGTTTGCACATAATATTATGCTGTGAGATTTTTCAAGAAGAAAATTTTTCAAAACTATGCTAAGTATTGTTGCTTAATCAAATTGCATGTGATTTGTATTTGACTAACACTAGTGCAAAACATACCTTTAACGTCACCCATATAGATGTCGGATAGAGATAAGACGTTAAAAGCCCAAAATAACAGACGTCTAAAGTCCTTTTTGCACTAGCGTAAGTTGGTTGATGTTTTGAAAAACTATTAAATGCTTGTCACAACTAACATAACGACCATATTTTTAATTGTGTTGACCAAGCATTAAATGGTAGTCGATTGCATTAATTGTACATTCAATTAATTGCTGTGATTGTTGCTAAATTGTTATAACTGAATGGTGCATTCGATTACGTTATTAGTAAATTCGATTAAAATGCGTCTGATATGTGTTTAACTATAAATTGACGCTGATTTGAATTCTGAAAGAACTTTTGTGATTCTAACACTTTCATATTCTTTACAGAAAGCTTTGTGATCTTACAGAGAAGGGAAAAACTCCAAGAATCAATATTGACCATGGTGATCAAGGATTCTGAGATTTGTTGAGGAGCAAGACTTGTTGTGTTTCAAATGTCTAATCAATCTGCACATTTTGGGTGTTTATTGTGTGATCAGGATTGCAATCTTTTGAAGATTGGCTTGGTTTCCATATTATGATTATAGGAAGAATAACAGTGGTGTTCTTGACTTTGAGGGTGCCTCAAAGGGTTAGACAACAAAAGAGGGTGTTGTTGCTGCTGGTCTTGTTGTTTACTGCGTATATTAGATTAGAGAGTTAGAGAAGTGTTTTATATTTTTGACGTGAGGTCTCTATAAAACCTTATTATAAAAACCTTGATCTTTATAGAGCATTTGCTTCCTGTGGTTGGAAGGACACTAGATGTAGGCTTGGCCGAACTAGTATAAAAACACAACGTTTGAATTTTCTGATTGCTACTCTCTTTTATTCATTCGATTAAGTTATTTGCATATTCGATTAAGTTTCAGCTGCATTGCTAATCATTTACCTTGCAATTCAAGAAAAGTGTAAAGGCATCACATTTTGTGAAAACGATTTTAAAAGTTTTTGTTTTTTCACTTCACCAATTCACCCCCTCCCTCTTGGTGTGCGAAAGTTAGATTGACAATAAGTTGAGAGCAATAAGTTTCAAAAGACACCTAAGCATAATTGTTCTGTTACCAAGACTCCTTTACCTAATGTCTATTAACTTTAAGTGTCGACATACTTATTCATATGGCTTTAATCTTTAGATGGAATGCTATAGTCTTGTTAGATTAGATATTAATGGTATCAATTTTGCGCAGCGGAAATATTAAAACAGAGTTCGATACAGATTGTTAAAAGCAAGGAACTTGTTCGGTCATTTAAAAAAATGGTTGCTTTAATTTTCTCTTAAACGTTTTATCAAACTATATTCATGAGCAGAAAATATAAAGAGAATTAAAAGAGTGATTAACATTTTCACTAAAAACTGTTTTACAATTACAATAGAGTGATTAATAATAACAATAATAAAAACACCTTCCTTCGACGAACGAACCGGAAGGAAACAGCTCTGCCAACTTGAACAGAACCGCTCTGACCTTTGACACACAAAGTGTGAGCTTCTCCTGTTCACAAGGCTTGACAATAGCAATGAACTGGCATATGAGAACTTCCTCAGATAGCACTGTATTCTCAGTTATGCTTTTGTTAACTCTGGAAGGTTTTGGCAAGGAGATTTATACCCCACTAATCTGAAAATGAAAAGACGCATTACAACTGCCAATGATAATCGATTATAATAAGTGATAATCAATTATATGTGAGACAAGGAACAATTAGAATTTTTAACTCTTCAATTGATCGGTTCCAATTCTTCACCTCCTTCTACTGTTTGGCTCAAGCTCTGACTGCCTTCTGTCGTTCAGTCTTCAACTATGTTTGGCCTGAGCCCTTATCACCTTTTGTCGTTCGGCTTGGTAACTTATATCTTTCCAAACATTCAGTGCTAACTGCTTGGTCTCAGTCATTCCTCGCTACCGCTCGGTCCGAACTACTTGGTCTTAGTCAAGTCTAAAACCATTCGGTGATACCTTGTTTGATCACTGTCGTCACCTGTTCAGCCTGTTGTTGGAAGCCCTTCGGTCATCAACTGTTCAACATGTATCTTTTAGTGACCGTTTGGTCTTTGACTGATAATTACCATTCGGTCTTGAAGTGTTCTCTCTTTAACTTCTGTAACCGTTTGGTATTCAGCTGAGTTTAGCCAATGTTCAACTCCGTTTGGTATTGAACTATAATACACTGTTCGGCTTTCAACTATTAGAAATCGTTTGGTCTTGAACTGTAATACACCGTCTTTCTTTCAACTATTAGAAACCGTTCGGTCTTTATCTACAATCTTGTTCTTCTTTTTTTTCTCGCTAATCATCATTTTTAAAACTTAATACAAGGGGGCTTCATATTTTTCACTTTATAGAATCATCAAAATCATTATCTTCATGACACCAATGCTCCTCATTGGTAACACTTTAGAATAGATATTACAAATACATTTCCACACGATTACTCATCTTGGTTATATTTCTTATTGGTAAATTTGAAGCAATTAAGCAAGACACGGTTCAACTATTTTTTTTTTAAGTAGAGTTAGAAACAAAAATTCATTTACCAAATTTTGTTAGACTTTTAACATATTAAAGTTATTTTAAACTATATTAATATTAAACTATACGTGTTAATGAATTATTATTTCATTTAACTATATTTATTTAGTATTTAGTTTATTAAATTTTATGTTATATTTAGAACTGTCAAAATAGGTCACAACCCGCGGGCCAACTCGGCCCACTAGGAGTTCGAGCCAGGTTGGGTTTGAAAAAATTGTATTTCTTTATGCGGATCAGATTTCAACCCAGCTCATGCAGGTTAAACCCCAACCCACCTACCTAATTTTATTTTATTAAAATTTAATTTTAATTTTATAAAAAAATATTTATTATTTTTTTTGCTTGAAAAATATTATTTAAATTCTTTATTTTCAAAATTAATTAAACACCCATGTTGGGAGTGAATTTTGGGAGTGAAATTTGTTTAGATTTGAATTATAGAAAGTTTGTAATTTTTTTTTATTTTAAAAAAATTGTAATTAAGTGAGCCAGTGAGCCAACCCGTTTACCCACCAACCTGTGGTGTGTCGACCCGGGTTAGAATTTTTCTGATTCGCTAATAAATGAGCCGAGTTGGGTTGGTTCACTAAGTGACCAACCCGTGGTGGGTAAGGCTGGGTTGGGTCGGGTGACCCATTTTGACAACTTTAGTTCTATTGTATTGTAATTATTTTTGGGGTTGCTCCCTCCACCACCCCAAGTGCTCCTGCACCTCCCTACTATTTTTTTTTATTCCAAAAATACTCTATACCTCCCAACTATTTTCTTTTATTCTGAAATTACCCTACACCTCCCCACTATATTCAATAATCTTTCTCTTTCTCTCTCCACATTAATGGAGCATTCATATGGTTATATTCAATAATCTTTTTCTTTCTCTCTCCATATTAATAGAGCATTCACATGGTTCAGATTTAAACTTCTGATATATTGTAAAATTTTATTTACACTTTCTCTTAAATAATCTTGATTCAATCTTATTTTTATTGATCAATATTTTTTTTTCTTCAAATCACTTAATAAATGGTAAAAATTTGTTTTAAATTTCTAGAAAAATGTTTATATATATGTGTTTTTTTTACATTTAATATCTATAATTTTTAACATTATATTATGTGTTAACTTACCGACATGTTTGACTCAAATAACTTGAATAAAATATTTAATTTATTAGATAAATAATATAAAAATATTATTAAATACTTAAAATATCAAAGAAAAGTTATTTGTTAAAGATTTGGAATTTAGTTAGTTCTTTTGTCATTATAAAGTTAGTATATAATAATAATAATAATAATAATAATAATATATTATTTACTATTAATATTATTATGTTTATTATTTTGTATTTGCATTTAAATTTTAAGTTTACAAAATGGAAGTGGTAAAATCACTAATATTGGAGTTTCCTTTGAATTTTATATTTTGCAATATATCACAAGTTTAAATTTAAGTCATATGAATGCTTTATTAATGCAGAGAGAAAGATAAAGATTGTTGACGATAGTGGGGAGGTGTAGGGTATTTTTGGAATAAAAAAAATAGTGGAAATATATAAAGTATTTTTGGAATAAAAAAAAATAGTAGAAAGGTGCAGAAGCATTTAGAATGGTAGAGGAGCAACCTAATTCACAATACCCAATAATCTAGATCAACTCATGGACTTGACTTTTTAAAATTTTGTTAGGTATTTTTTTTATACCAAAAATATTTTACACCTCCCCACTATTTTCTTTTATTCAAAAAATATCCTACACCTCCCCACTATATTCAATAATCTTTCTTTTTCTCTCTCCACATTAATGGAGCATTAACATGACTCAGATTTAAACTTCTGATATATTGCAAAATTTTATTTACACTTCCCCTTAAATAAGTTTGATTCAATCTTATTTTTACTGTTCAATATATATTTTTTTTTCAAATTACTTAATAAATGGTAAAATTTTGTTCTAAATTTCTAGAAAAAGATTTATATATATATGTATGTGTTTTTTTTTTACATTTAATATCTATAATTTTTAACATTATATTATGTGTTAACTTACCGACATGTTTGACTCAAATAACTTGAATAAAATATTTAATTTATTAGATAAATAATATAAAAATATTAGTAAATACTTAAAATATCAAAGAAAAGTTATTTGTTAAAGATTTGGAATTTATTTAGTTCTTTTGTTATTATAAAGTTAGTATATAATAATATTAATAATAATAATAATATATTATTTACTATTAATATTATTATGTTTATTATTTTGTATTTGCATTTAAATTTTAAGTTTATAAAATGGAAGTAGTAGAAGCACTAATATTGAAGTTTCCTTTGAATTTTATATTTTGCAATATATCACAAGTTTAAATTTAAGCCATATGAATGCTCTATTAATCCAGAGAGAAAAAGATAAAGATGGTTGAGGATAATAGGGAGATGTAGGGTATTTTTGCAACAAAAGAAAATAGTGGAGAGATATAAAATATTTTTGGAATAAAAAAAATAGTAAAAAGGTGCAGAAGCACTTCGGGTGGTAGAGGGAGCAACCCAATTCACAGTACCCAATAATCTAGATCCACTCATGGACTTGACTTTTTAAAATTTTATTAGGTAATTGTCTTTTGCACCTCCCGGATTTCTTCTTACACATGTTGGCCATGTTTAATATGTCGATACGTGAAATTTGGAAATTTATGCTAGATTATATTATCCATAAATCCATAATCTATTTTTAAATTTACATTATATTTTCAAATTTAAAATATATTTTGAATAAAAATAGTTTATGAATTTTTAGATTACATAATTTGATTTGATAAAGGATTAATCTCTTAATTTCAAGAATGAGTATAAAATTACTTAATTTGTAAATATATTATGTAATTAAAATATATATTATAAATTATGTAATTTATAATATATTTATAACTTTTTGAATTATGTAATTCACAAAATATTTTTGATTACTTAATCTAAAATATATTTTTAAATTATGTTAGTAAATGATAAACAAATATTGTATAATTTAAAATATATTTTTGAATTATTTATTGTAAATTTTAAAATAGAATTTTAAGCTATGTAATATAATGTTTATAATACTAAATTTTCCTACTAGTAAGAAAAAGGTATGGAATTGGCAAAAAGAAATATTGATAAAATTGTCCTGCACCTACCTTTTCTCTTTCTGCACCCCCATAAAAGTCATAAATCCTCCTTAAAACTATAGTAAGAAAAAGTAAAAATTACCTCTGTACTTCCGTTTTTCGAAATGGTATTTTCAGATTTAAAAATATTTTTAAAAATGTATATTTTAAAATATATTAAAAAAATTAATTTCAAACTAGAAGGATTTTCATATTTGAATTTTTTTTAAAGTATACAATTTAAAATATATTTTAAAAATTGTATTATAGAATATATATTTTGAAAATATATTTCAAAATACACTTATCGAAATACATTTAAAAAATCATTCTTAAAAAATATTTCTTTCTTTTTATCATCTTTACTTTTCAAGTATTTCATGAATGCATCAAACATATCAAAATAGACTCTTATATCATAAAGCATAAAATTAATACCATCTAAAGCTTTTATGCATCTCAAATATTTAGCAAGTCGCGTACCTTTTTATCAAACCTCTAAGAGGACTTCTGGTTTGGAGGCTATGTGGTGTTGTTGTTGGTGGCTGTATGATGTTGCTATGGTAGTGAGGTGTAGCATAACAGTGGTTGTTTTTCTTCAAGCTTAGCTTTGGCGTCCAGGTTAGTTGTTGTGTGATTTCCTATATAATGCATGATAATTGTTTGGTTATGTTATCTGTTATTATTATGGTACGCTTGCTGGTTGGGGTTGCTTGATCTGGGGTTGGGGTTGCTTGATCTAGGTTGGAAGGTTGGATCTGGAGTTGGGGAAAGATGATATGAGAGGGACGCCTTAACTGCACATGTAACTGCGATTAAGGCACCGTCGCACATGAAAATGTGTTTTAGAGTCGCACCACAATTGAAGGTGTGTGGTGCTTCGCCGAAATTGAAGTTGCGATTGTTGTTGGGCGAAGTTGGAGCTGCTGTGAATTTTTTTTGAGTTTTCTTTCTTTGGTTTTTTTATGAAAAATTTATGTTAATATATTAAAGTAATTTTTTAATATTTTATTTTTTTGTTAATATGTTTTCTTAGTACGTTTTGTGTTTTTTTATTTGTTTGTTAATTTTTTTAAAATTTGTAGTTTTTTATAATTTTAAATTTTTTATATTATTTATTATGTATCTGTTTTTGTTTAATTTTGTTTTATTTGTTTCTTAATTTTTTTTAATATGTAATTTTTATGAAATTATTTATTTCATTAAATAATAATTATTTTGTCTAAATTTTTTATTTTTGACTTATTATTTTGTTTTTTAATTTATTTTTTTTATTTTTAATGTTTTGTTATAATTTGTAATTATTTAAGTATTATTTATTAAGTAATTTTTGTTGTTATTAGTTTTCTTCATTATTTTATTATTAATTTTTTATTTTATGATTATTTCACTACAACAAAAATAATAGATTTAAGAGGGGTTATTTTTCAGCAGTTGGAAACTTCGAAAAATTTCCGACATTTTTTACTAAAACTGCAATTATTTTTATTTTATTTTATTTTTAATTTTCTAGCGATTTATGAAGGCCATCTTGACCTGGTCAGGTTGGTACATTGGGAATTGGTTATACCCTAAGTAAGCATCTAAGAAACTTAAGATTTTTTGCCTAAGGCTCCATCCATCAACTTGTCGATGCTCGATAACGAGTACACATCCTTGGAACACGCTTTGTTAAGATCTGTGTAGTCGGTACACATACGACATTGTTCGTTGGCCTTATGCACCATTACCACATTAGTTAGCCATGTGATATAGGTGAAATCCCTGACAAAATCGGTCTTCCTGGGCTTGATGACTTCTTCCTTAACCACTTTCCTCTACTAGTACCCTATACGGGGCTTCTTTTGAGCGACTGCTCGTGCCTCCTTAAAGAGGACCATTTTTTGGGACATGACAAATGGCTGGATGCCTGGCATGTTGGTGACTCTCCATGCAAACAGGTTCTGGTTCTTCCTCATGATTTTCACGAGTGATCGTTTAGTTTCATCATCCAGACCTTTGGCTCTCATCGTGGTATGCATGTTATCATTATCGAGAACGATGGGCTTAACCTCCCCCTAGGGTTGCAATCTATCCTCCATGTTCATTCGGGGGTCGAAGTTTATCATGGCAACTTTAAGCTCGTCGCTTCAAGTCCTCGACCAGGAGGTACCTTACCCTCCTTTCTACTTTGTCCCGTTCAACCCCTATCTTCATCCACAACTCCATGTAGCCCCGCGTGTCTACCTATTCACCAACGAACCCCAAAATTTCCTCATTATAAGGCACAATTATGTCATCCTACAAGTCCATCTTCTAGAATGTCTTCCAGTATAAGATGTTGGTTGGTCTGCCTTGGTCAACCAAGACCTTACTTATCCCATATCAAGTTATCTCAGTAGTCACCACCATCGGGTCTTCCTGGTCCGATTCTAGTGCTTGAAAGTCTTCATTTGTGAAAGTGATGTGAGAGATTTTCCTTCTTGGCTTATCAACCAAGTTGACTGACCGGAGAGCTCAGACATAGTGCTTCCTTGTAGAGAAAGTCAACCCTCCTCCAGTGAACTCGCCCAAAATGGTGTTGATGTGACTATGCAACGGGCGGTCACAACTTCTACTTTTGCTTCGACTCTACCTCTTTTTCTGTTGTGGCCTGCCGGTCCCTCCATGTTGCCTTTCTCAATATGTTCTCTTGTCCAGACTCCTCCTTCCTTGACTCCTCCGCCTTGGGCTCCTGATATGATCATAAATGGGGCAACAATGAAGAGTTTTCAAAGTGACAACAAGCATAGAAAAGAGTAGAATAGGTTTCATTGGCTTGTATTTGCCTCTTTTGTTCTTTCGTTATTTCTAGTTGTAGAGACGCTTATAAACTCTTCTTTCTCTTTAAGAACAAGCAATGTGGGACTTTCCATGGCTTGGTCTTAAAAAGAAAAGGAGAGGAAATGGGCATCCTAGGCGTTAGTGCAAGGTAGCATATGTAGTTTTCATGTTTTGAACTATAGGAGAACTAGTTGCCTTATAAACCCTTTGGAGTGGAGAGAATTGAGCAATGTGGGACTCAAAAGTCCCTAGAAGACCTGCAGCAGCTGTTGGACGAAATACACCCTCAAAAGTCCCACATCTCCTAGATCTTGCATCTTAGCTCACCCAAAGGTTATATAAGAAGGCTTAGGGGTCTCCTTTTTGTACACCTTACCTTGATTCAATGAATTTGAGTTGATTTGCACTTTTGCAATCCTCTTTGAGATAGAATTCTGTCTCTAAAGTCCCAAATTTGGGCAGACCTTATCTTGTTCAAGCAAGTGGCGGTCCTCCTCGTGATGCTTATCTTGGAAGCTTATTCAAGTGGCGCATCTTCAATTCCTAAGTTTCCTTTTCTTTAATCTCTTCCATTTTTAATTTCTTTCCCATTCTCTTAAATGTCATTTAGTATATTCTCTCTAGGTATGCACTTCCCCATCAGCTCCTCTCCCTGTTCTCTTATTTTACATACTTTTTTAGGTGTCCCGCCCAGATCAAATCTTCTATCTTATCTCAAAGAGTCACACATTCCTCTATGTTGTAGTCCATATTTTTTAGGTAAAGGCAAGGTTGTTGGCGTCGGCTCCTAGAGAAGTTGGACGTCTCTTGGGCACTGCATAAGTTCTTTGCCTAGGAGGCGTTCAAAGACCTATATTGTTGAAAATGCGGCCCTTAGGAGGGATCCCTTGGTCTAGAACTGCCCGACTTATCTCCTTAACCTCCTAGCTTCTTCCCTTCTTTCTTTTCACCCGCAACCTATTGAATCTGTTTCTTGTCATACTCTCTCATTTCTTCCAGCCTAATATCCTCTATCACTCGTTCCTTAAGCTCCTACATCGTTTTCGAGGGTCGCTGATAGAGGCTATCAATGAATTGTCCTGGTTTGAGTGCAGTCACCACATGTTAGAGGGTGAACTCAAGGTTAAGGCCTTTTACTCGTCGTATGGTTCTTCTGGTATCGATCCGTGAAGGCCTTTAGTGACTCCTCCTTCTCCTGCTTAAGACTCATAAGGGAGAGGATAGTTAGATCATATGCCTGATTCCCAGCAAATTAGTGGTCGAACATGCTCTTGATGCTAGAGAAGTTCTCAATTGAATTAGGCGGCAAAGAATTGAAACACTTAAAAGCGACACTAGATGGCGTTGTTAGCAATGTGGAACACCATTTGGTTAATAAACATCTTCAAATAGTCCTCCGGATCTATCGAACCATCACACATCTTAAAGTTGGGAGGACCGAACTACTCTGATATTTAGACCTCCATGATGGTTGGGACGAATGATAACATTCTAGTCGTGTGCTCCGTCTTCACCATGTGATGCTCCCAACTAATAGTAATGCTTTCTTCTAGCACAGTCTTCATCCCACTTTCCCTAACCTTCGTGTCGGTGGCCTGATGGGTGTTGCCCAGCTCAAAGGTCTACCTTGTATATTCCACGTGAACGGTCTTGTCACCTTCTTCGATGACCTTTTCTTTGGCGACGCTCGTCGAATTCTTGGCTCTTAAGGTGGCCAACTCCCATTCATAACGTTGCTGCATTTCCATCATTTGTTGCTGAAGTACTCTAATGATCTTTGTCGGATCCTCCAAACTCATGTTCCTTGTGGTCACCATTTGGTATTCTGAATCTGATGGAGGACCGTCTAAGCTTAACATAGGACCTTTAACAAGAGCCATGTCCAAGAGAATCCAAGAGGAAAAGGGAGCACTCACTACCTTACTCTTATGGAGTATTACTTACTAAGTTCTCTTTCTCTTTGCTAAATACTTTTACATTGCTTTTGTAGAATATTAATAAAAGGGAGGAACCATGTCTATGCAACTTAAAAAGGTTGCCACGTAAGAAAACCAAATAAGCACAAATGGATGGTTGGTGCCCACGGCCTTTGCACTATGTTCAACGCCAAAGACAACAACTCCATCTTCTTCAATTGCTTTGCTGAGTTGGCAATTATAGCTTGCTTCCCAAGCTTCCTCCATCTGTTTTACAGCATGTACACATTTAAAATAACTTGCAAAATATGTTTTAGAAGCTCTCCTTCTTCTATAAATAGAGAGCTTCATCACTTGTAAATATAACTTGATTTGAAGTAAGGAAATGCTGCCAATTTTCAGCTTTTACTCTCAAGTTCAACCTTGGGCATTGTTATCTTGCACCTCCTCTAGCTTCTTTCCCCTTTGGAAAGCCTACTGAGCTAGAACTCTACCAAACACAGCCACTCAACACCTCAAGCATATTCACAAACACCTTACGTGCACTCCGTAACTCCACTGATTCATTCAATCCGCTGCCAGTTCTCTGCATTGTGGGGCTTCTTCTGTGCATTCTGGAGTAGCTTCCATCAGAATCACTCGGTCCCACTGACGAGAGGGTCGCGCCTCTAGCAAAAGTTGTTTGCAGATATGAATGCAGTACAGTTACTAGGAAGTGATTCCTAGGTCGTCTCTCAAGGATCAATTTTTATGGTTCAGTCTCAGATTAAACACGAAGTGGGGGGTTTTGAAAGTTTTGGATGCGGAAAATAAAACTAAAACTGGAAATTTAATAAAGCAAAATTAAAAATGTTGAAATAAAGTTTAAAGACTGTAAAAACAGAACGATAAAAAACGGTAAAAACGAAAACGGTAAATTCAGAAAACTGTAAATTGCAAAAACAAATAAACTTCTTATAGAAATTAAAATGTGCAATGAAACTTAAAGGAAATTGACGTGAGCAGAAACTTGCAGTGACAATAATTTGATCAAAGCTTTAAACGTACAGACGAAATTGCAAACGCAAGGTAATTGCTGATGAAAGTAGAGTTTTGACAACTGAAAAACACACTGGAAATTAAATGTGCAGATTGAAATTGTAAAACAAATTGGAAAACATACTGGGGAACAAATCCAAAATCTCCCCAAAGGGGAGGTGGAAAAATGAAAGCAGAATGTAAACTCTCTCCTAATTCCTACTCCTAAAACTCTAATGACTTTCATTCTCTGCTGCTGCTTGCATTTTATAGCCAAAAATCTGAACATCCTCCCTCAAGGATTTTGTCTCATTTTGCAGCCCGTGACCTTCTTTCTCAGCCAATTTCTCGGTTTTGTTTTGTCTCATGGCACAAATTTCTTCATGGACGTGCCAAAGTCAAGAAGATGGGCCCACACTTGTGCTGTGTTTGTTTTCTGATTCCTTCTTCCACGGGAATGTTACCAAATTCCTTGAAAGGTGGTGCCCACACTCTCTGTAGCTTCTTCTGCTGTGCAAACTAGAACCGTGATCTTCTCCATTCAACGTGTGCTTCTGGATGTGGCTGGACGTCTTCTCAAGAAAACCGTGAGCTCACTCTTCTTCTCTGCCATCATCCGTGAAGATAGCTAAGCTCTCCTTCTTCAAGACCAAGACAATGGATCAATTCTTCTCTTCCATGGCTGCTTCAACATGTCCTCATTCCAGCTCCTTTGCTCACGGCTGCTGGACCATCTCACCTCACGGCCTCCTTCTCTTCTCCTTGCAGCTTCCAAGTTTTGGATGTTGAAACTCTTCCTAGATTTTTGCTGCACCTCCAATACCGTGAACTAGCTTGCTTTCTTCCATTTTGCTTGGCGTGAGCTGCTGGACCGTGAGTGCATTGTGGAATGGAAGAGCAAAAAAATCTGCATCCCAAGCTTCTTAATAAGCCGTGAACTTTCTTAGGAGGTGGCCCTCATTTTTATTCCATGTTGATTGCCAAAAGATTTATGCATATGGGGCCTTGTGTACATGCATGAGCAATTTAAAAGAAAGAATAAAACCATTCCACGGTGGATGTAAAAACCGTGAGTTTTCTTGCTTCAACGTGGTCCCCTCCATTATCTCTTTAATTAATAAATGAAATGTGAATTGAATTCCATTACGTGCTCCTCTTCCAACAACGTGGCCCCCTCTTCTCTTTTGTAATGCTTTTCAATTCTCTTAAGTAAAGAAGAGTTCTTCAATCCTAGGTGGCGCGGCTCCCTCGTTCCATGTGCTTGCTCTTTCTCTATGCCGTGACCAAATTTCTGCTGCAGCATTTCCAAGCTCCTTGTTTGCGTGTAATTTGGAAAGCACTTCACTAAAAATTAATTGTTCTCTTCTTCCATGGAATAAGCGTGCCTCCATGCCTCCAATGCGCCTCTTTCTTGTGTGATTAATTCTTGGGCTCATTTTCATTTCTCATTTAATCTCTAAATATCTCAAATTCTATTTCCAAAATTTTTCCTGCAATCAATAATGTAAATAATTAGTTCAGATAATTCAAATTAATTAAAATAAAAATTTCTGATCGATTTAAGCACAATTAAAAAAAATAGGAAAATACTGAACATTTAAGTACAATTCCCCGATTAATTCTAGTACAGTAAACTAAGTGTAATTAAGAAAATAATGATTCATCACCCACGGTGGGCACCAACATGTTTCGGGTGTAGGGTCGAGTAACTCCACATAACACACATTCACACTTTACTCCTTAGCAACTCAGGTAACTCTGTTCACTTTTAGTCCAAGTCCTCTTTTATCAATGCTCCTAACCATTCGGGTGTACTGCCAAAAACACTCTGATGCTCAAGTCAGTAATTAGTCCAAACGGTGGTTAGAGCAAAGTTTGAAATTCACAATAAATGCGATCACCTACCTCTTTCCTTTGACCTCTATTTATAGTTTTTTAGATGAGGCTATGATTATCAAAACTCTAATTACGGTCTAATCTCGGTCCATTTTATAAATTAACACTTACTCTTAACCTTAGTTTACAGTAGCTCATGAGAGATGTTTGACTGCTGAGATTGTCCGTTCGGCCTTTACCCCTGATCAGCCAAGTAGCCCTTATCTTGTGCTTCCTAAATTCGCAAACTCATACATATGTAATTGGTTGCTCCTTCTCAATTGATCATCCCGTCCAGTTATAGTAACGTGGTCGTCTGTCATGCAGTATAAAGACAATTTCTTTTTGTTAAGAATTTCTAATTTTATAGAGGATGTAAATAAATTATTTTACTTGTTTAAGTGCGCATGATTTTTCTAAATTTATGAAAGACGTGAATGATGAGAATATAAAAAATAATATGCTAAATTATAAGACATTGTAGTCAAAACGATATATTATTTATGTTCAATTGAATGAAAAATAAGTAATATTGAGTTGAGTCACTTGAATATTTAATATATTTTTATTATTATTATTATTATTATTATTATTATTATTTATCCGTCTTAGTAGTAGTATTAAGATCACACGTCCATAATTATTGAAATGTATTAGTAGTAATAGTCTTAATGTACATAAGTATCCATTAATTAGAATTAGAATCACTTGGTTTTGCAATCAATTTCTCAACTAAAACGGTTGTGATTCACACATTGTATTTGTATGATGAGATGATCAACCAACCATATTCACACTAACATAAAATCATGACTTAAAAGACATGTTAATAACATGTTAACAACATTCTTAAAGTTCTTCGTCACCCTAACATTTCCATTCTTTTTTTTTTCTTTTCCAACCATATATAAATGCAGAGATAAACACTCACAATCTATATCCACAAATATATGTTTTTTAAATTTTATTTAATTTTAAACAAAAAAATTATTTCATATCTTACTTTATCGTAGAAGTAGCGAAATGGATCAATATAATTCGTTTTAGTTTAACCTATCACTCGTCCATTAAAAATAAGTTAGATTAGACTAACATTTCAAATGAAACGGACCAGTGATTATAACTCATATAGTATAGGACGGTTTAACAAGTTAGACTAGACTGTCATTTCTTTTTTAGTTTTTAATATTTTAATTTGTTTTTCAAATTTTTTAATCTTATTTTTAAAATTTGTTTATATATATCTACATATGAATATTAAAAATATATTTAATCATATAAAGTATTTTTAAAATTTTTAACTAATTAGTTAATGTTTTCAATTAGTTAAATTAAAATAGTTATTACATTTTAGGTGTTAAATTATTTAGAATTTAATTTGTAAGTTTTACTCATTTAAATTACAATACTATTATATATTTATATTTTTAAAAATTATAATATAAAAAATTATTTTTTATTTTTATTTTAATTTCCTTATTAGAAAAGAGCTAATTAATCTAATCAAATTAACTCATATTTTGACCTATCAAATTAATGAGCTGCACAAACCAAATCAAAATAAACTAACACATTCAAGAGATAAGTCACTTTTTCAGTCATCTCTCACTTCTGTCATGTGCTGTTCCAGTATTTTCCACTGTTTGAATTTTTTTTTTCTCTCACTTCTATGGTTTGATTTCGTGTTTGTTGTGGATGTTTGATTCCATTCACTGTTTTTTAGTTTTTAATCATCATTTTAATCTGTGCAATTTGGTTGATTGAGTTCAATTCAGCTTTGATATTTCATTTCCAGTTTTGTCAAGTCATGTGCATTTTCTTTTGCAGTTTTTTATCTGTCATATGTGTTTCATTCTGTTCTAGCAGTGAATTTTCGTTTGTAATTGAGTCCTGTGCATGTGCTAGCTATATGTTGATCATATAAAGCATTGACATCAAGTTCAGCTTTGATCATTTGAGCTAACAGCTGTGCACACTGTGTTCCAATAGCAAAATTCTGCAGAAAATTTTAATTTCTGGTTTCAATTTGTCCAATCTGTTTCTATCCAGATTTCTTGTTGTTTCAAGCCTTGTGCACATTTGTCTACTGTTTTTGAAAGTATCTAAAGATATTGCAACTCATATGCATCAAAGAAAAGCAAAATGAGTGTTTGAGTTGCTCATAATTTGTTTTTAACTTCAGTAGCCGATTGCATTTCTGGTTTAATGTTGTCCACACTGTTTCTGGCCAATTTTTGTGTCTCTCAACCCTGCTGCAAGTTTGTTTGAAGTGTTTGTACATGTTTCAAGTGTTAGCAATCAGAATTCACCACTGAATATCAAAAAGAGTAGTTGAGTTGCTTAAAGTCCAGTAGCTTGTGCTGTCAGTGTTTCCAAACTCAATTTCTGGTTTAACATGTAATAAATCGTGTCTGTCCATATTTTCAGTTTCTGCAGCTTTGCACAAGTTTGATTATGTGTTTGACCAATTCTCAAATGATTTTAACTGCTGTTCAGTGTGTAATTCAAAAATGAGTGTTTGAGTTGTGTGAAAGTTTGGTTTCTGTACTGTTTAATCCAGCTTTGCACCGTGCAGTTTTAATTGGTTGTGTCTTAGGACATTTGCATTTCCTAGCTTAATTTCTGAAGCTAGCTTTAGATTTAGGACCTTCTTACTCACTTGTTTGATCTTTCCAGCTTTGCCTTCAGTGAAAACTCTCATAAATATTGCGGCAATTTTGTTTTTTTTTCTGCATAATTTGGCAACTACTAAGGTGATTTTGTGAATATGTCTCTGCCAGTGCATTTTCAATGTGTCTGCAAGTGTATTTGATCAATTAAAATCTGTACTTACTGTTCATTTGGTCATTTTTACACCTTCGTGCCAAATCACTTCCTAAAACATGAAATTTGTCTAAATTGGGAAGTTCACTACTGATTTGCTGCTGCAGTATCATTCTTTGTTGTCTAAGTGTTTGTACACACCAAAATTGATGAGATAAACTTATTTGACATATCATTGGAACCTTGGATACACTGTCATTCATTTTGCACATTGTTGTTCCAATTTTTCCAGCCACATTTTTGCTGCAGTATGCATTACTTTGCTGTTTTCTACACTTAAAAAGTTTTAATTTGCAATTTGGATTGGCAAAAGCTAGGGGATTCTGTTCTAACCATTTTTGACTCATTATACAAGTGAATTCAAATCATTAAAAAGCACATAACCCCTGCAATCCAGTGTTCACAAATCCAAAACCAGAAAACACCAAAATCTGTTGTTCTTTGTGGCATTTTGTCAAACAGTTTGGTATTTTCATCAAACACTTTCATTGCACTTGAATTTGCTCTTTGTTTTGAGTTTTTTTCTTGCTTTTCTAATCTGTTCTAGACCCTATCTTAGGTTCCTTTTGTGTGCTAGCCTTTATTCCAGCCCCAAAGTGTTTAGAAATCACCTTTTCTTGACTTCCATATCTGTTGTCATATTAATTCTGCATTTAAATTGGATGCACCTTGTTTTTCATCACTCACGGGTTTTGTGAATTTTGGTGTGCTGGAATATCATTTGGTGGTGGAGTTTTAACACCCAGCTAGGCCTTATAAAGGGGTAGCATCTTAAGGAGTGGAGGCCTTGCTAACACTGCTTCAAGTGGACATCAAGAGGAATTTCCATTGGCTGTTCAGCACTTCCTTGCAGCACAAAAACACCATTCTAAAGTCCATTTAAGCTCATTTACTTTGCATTGCAGCCACACTTGGCTTTGTTTAAATAATTCTACATTTCATTGTATATTTGGTTTTCTATCACGGAACCTTTGTAGTAAATTCTTCTTTGCTTTTGCAACTTGAGTTACTTGGGAAAATGCTTATCAAGCAATTCCAAGTACTCCATTAAACATTGTAGTAGTCTAGTTGCGCATCTTGGTGTGGAAGTGTGTCAAGTGGCTCCAAGTGTCATTTGCACTTTCACTTAGGGCCGTTTTTCTTTTTCCATTCATTTCATACTTCCTTTCTTTTGCTTGTTGAATATTTGTGTTCTACGTCTCCGTGATAGCTAGGTGTGCTACCATATAGACAAACCTTCGTTTGGTTTATTAGGGGCATAACATTGTTACATTCCAAAACAGTTTTGAAAGACTTCTATCTAGAAACTTGGGTAAGAAACGTCAGGAGACACTCTGGCTAAGGAAGGACAAGGTTTCTAAGCTTGTCCATTGTGACTCACCTCTCCTTCCTAAGAGCTATTCAATTTCTTCACCTTTAGAATCTCTATAGAAGTCATTCACCAAAAACAAGTAAATCCTCTTTTCCAAAAGTTTTGATTCATACTTGTGCAAGGCTTTCAAATTTTGTGAAAACACTTTTTCTACTTCACAAGCATGAGTCACTCTAGTGTTCAAGGTAACACCAATCATGATCAGGACAACATAGAGTTGAGAGAAGAGCTCAATAGAACCAAGGCTGAGTTACATGAACTAAGGCAAATGGTCGCCAATCTTACTCTCATTCAAAGAGGGCATTCACAAGGGGATCACTCTCATAGGAAAAACCATGATCATGATGATCATTCCCAACATAGTGATCACCATAGTTATCACCCTTATGATCACTATCAACGCCCTCCTAAGCGTCATCATAACCATCGAGACCATCCTATGGAACCTAAACTTGACCTTCCACCCTTCTTTGGACGAGACAATGAAGAAGAATACTTTGAGTGGGAGATGAAGGTTGAACAGATTTTTGAGTGCTACCACATAGATGATAGGAGGCGAGTGACCTTAGCTACTTTGACCATTCAAGGAGCAGCCCTCTATTGGTGGACATCCATCATAAGAGATCAAAAGATGCATGGCGACTACACCATCCAATACTTGAATGAATTGAAGGCAGCCTTACACAGACGACATGTTGTTGAGACCTCGGCAAGTGTACCGAATCGTACAAGTAATAAACCGGTAAGTCCGGAAATCGTTTTCCCAAGAGATTTGTTTTGATTCACAGATTGATTAAAGTTTACTAATTTAGCGATTAATTTTACAACACAAGTAAGATTTGCATACAGATGAAATTAAAGTGGTAAAAACAGATGAATTAAACTTCACTGGGGTTGATTTTCAAGTTCATCACTCAAGTAATTTTTCTACTAACACAATTCCTCAAAATTAAGCATCAACATCCTAGGCGCATGCAGTCCTGATCTCTCAGATGACCGTTCAGAATCATTCAAACTAAATCCTAATCTCTTAGATAATTCAGTTATCAGATTTGCCTTAATCACAATGTCACAGATGACTAAGAATTTCCTCCTATGTCTAGGACTCGAAATCCATTAGCAGTTCTATCCTAGGTCCGCGGTCTCATACATTTCTCAATGATTTAACCGTTCAAATAGCTCAGATTCCCATCAAAAGCATGAATAATAAAGATAGAACACAAAATTCATACAAGATCATGCATTAATATAGAAATTACAAAGAGTTTCAGAAATGTACTCTCAACCCCAGTGAAATGGAGTTCTAGCTACACATATACATCATAGAAGCGATAAAGCATGGATTGGATGGTAGAAAGTGTTGAAATTCCACTCCGGAGCACCCAAAACGAGTATGGACGCGAGCTGCAAAGTCTACCCTAGCTTCTCCCCTCCAAAACTGACTGGTTTCTGCCTCTGGATCGCGTTTTTAAAGAAAGGACCTTAAGTGATTTTTCGTTGGGCGACAAACGTACGCTCGCTGGGCGAGCGTCCGTCGCTGGGCGAGCTGCTCCAGCTCGCTGGGCGAGCTGGCTCGTTGGGCCACTGGTTCCTGGTCGCTGGGCCACTGATGCGCTCTGGCTGGGCCACTGGCTCGCTGGGCCACTGGTTCCTGGTCGCTGGGCCACTGGTTCACTTCTGGCTGGGCCTCTGGTGCGCTCTGGCTGGGCCACTGATGCACAAAGGGTCTCTTTGATATTATCTGTCAACACTCAATTTCGTCCGGATAAATATAATTCATTAAAAAAAATACAAAAAAAAAAACAAAATGAAAAATACTATTTATTTTACTTTTTGCACCCCTAAATTTTCTTTTAAAAAAAACTTAATCAATTGGCCCAAAATAATCTCACTTTTTTACTTCCTCACCACCAATCTTTTCTTATCACACCCCATTCTCCACATCACCATCCACCTCATCCTCCACATCATCTACCTTTTTCATTTACTTTTTCCACATCATTCCCATATTAATTTTATATATCAACTTTTTTAATTATTCCACTTACATTTTTTAATTATATCTTCTCCACCAACTTTTTATATTATTTCTTTCACTTATTTTCCACATTAACTTTTACTATTCACTATATTTTATTTTACCTAATTTCTCCACCAACTTTTTATATTATTTCTTTCACTTAATTTCCACACCTAATTTCTCCACCAACTTTTTATATTATTTCTTTCACTTATTTTCCACATTAACTTTTACTATTCACTATATTTTATTTTACCTAATTTCTCCACCAACTTTTTATATTATTTCTTTCACTTAATTTCCACACCTAATTTCTCCACCAACTTTTTATATTATATCTTTCATTTATTTTCCACATTAACTTTTACTATTCACTATATTTTATTTCATCTAAATTTTCCACCAACTTTTTTATATTATTTCTTTCACTTATTTTCCACATTAACTTTTACTATTTACTATATTTTATTTCACCTACTTTCTCCACCAACTTTTTATATTATTTCTTTCACTTATTTTCCACATTAACTTTTTCTATTCATCTTTTTTTAATTATATTTTATTTCATCTAAATTTTCCACCAACTTATTATATTATTTTTATTCATCAACTTTCTTCATCCTTAACTCTATAAATACCTACATTCCTTTCATTTCACACACACATTTTTTTACACAAGATCCATCTTTTTTTTTTCTCTCACACCAAACCTTTTCATTTCCACCCCAAAACAAAAAAACAAGAGAAAATTCTTTTCCTACACCCTTTTATTCATATTTTGAACCCCATTAGGCTTTGGCCCATTCGATTTTAAACCTTTTCTCTCCTAGGCGCACACCCCACTTTGCATCTTTACACCCCTGCAAACAACAAGAAAAGGGCCTCCGACCTGACCAGCACCTGCTATGCGACACCCCTAAACCTCACAGTTGCACTCCTACTGATGAATCATTATTTTATTCACTTCATTTAGTTTATTGTGCTAGAATTAATCAGGGAATTGTGCTTAATTGTCCAGTATTTTCCCATTTTACTGAATTGAGCCTAATCCGATCAGAAATTCTTATTTTAATTAATTTGAATTATCTGAAACGAATTATTTACATTATTGAGTGCAGGAAAAATTTTGGAAAATATTTTTGGACATTTAGACTTTCTGTACAAATTCCCAATTTCTCTCGGGTAATCGTTTACAGGGGTGCTGTAAACGAGGGTCACCCCACACTCCTTGGCCTCACATCACATCACCATCCACCCTCTCCCACCACTGGAACACCTGAACAAGCCTCAGACAGGGGCAGAAGTGCCTAAAAGTCAGTTTTTTTGCCAATGGTGACCTGTGTTCACCTGACTGAGTACCTGTGTTGGACTTTCTGTACAAATTTGCAATTCCTCTCGTGTAATCGTTTACAGGGGTGCTGTAAACGATTACCAGTGCTGCGTGAATTTTGTGTCAACTTGTGTGTCTTCGTTCGAGATCAATTCTTATCCGTTTTCAATGCAATTTTTTTTCATAGTTTCGTCTAGATGTCTAGTTTCATGTATAACTTTTACTTTGTTCAAATGCGTTCTGTACTGTTCCCAGTAATTTGTTTACTCTCCTATGTCAGCCTAGTACTACGTGAATGTTGTGTCAACTTGTTTGTCCTCGTTCGAATTCAATTCTTATCCGTTTTGCATGCAGTTTTTTTTCATAGTTTCGTACGGATGTCTATTTTCATGTATAGTTTTTACTTTGTTCAAATTCGTTATGTGTTGTTCCCAGTAATTGTTTTACTCCCCTGTGTCAGTCAAGTTCATACAGTTTAAGTGGCTTCTAATTTGTTTGCATTGTTTGCTTGTTGTTTCATACTTGTGGTAGCTGGAATTGATCATTGGACGATGCTAAGACCTCCAAACACTCAAGGATTCAACACTCATATTGGCACTTTTGTTTTCATTTTGGTTTCTAAGAGAAACAAGAAGCAACCTCACGGCCTCATAATTTGGAAAACAAAGTAGATTTGAAGCAAAATGATGGAGAGAGACCACCTTGCATTCAGCCCACGGTTCTCAAATGTGGAAGATAACAATTGTGATTTTTTTTTATCATGGAGGAAGCCATATTCTGAGTATATGCCACGGCAATGTAAATTGGCTAGCACAAAAGAACAAATCAATTGGAATTGAAGAAGGGGCCACGTTGGAGACAACACATGGGCCACCACTTTGTTATTTAATGGATGATTGGCAAAACAAAACTCATGCTCACGTTGTTGGAATGATACATAGAAGACCACACATAATGGAGTGAGATAATGGAGGGGACCACGTTTTTGAAGAAAGAAAGCTTATGGTTCTCTTAATTTTGGAGTGGTGTACAAGGGGCTGCACTTCCACGGTACCAAACCAAAGGTGAAAAGCAAAAAGAGAAGACACGGCCATTGCTGCAAAGAGCATCCAGTCCAGTACCGTCCAGCAGCATGTTGAAGAGAAATAAGGAGATGGCACAGGGAAGGTCCTCCTCTTTCAGCACGTCCAAACAGCCACCATGTTAAGGGAGTGAAGCATCAAGGTTGGAAGAGGCAAATGCTGGAAGGAGGTGCTCACGGTGATCTTCATTTTAGAAGTGATGGAAGTAGAAGCAATGGAGTGGGAGCCCACGGCAGAAAACCATTTCCGTAAAGAGATAAAGAAGTGTGTGGCAACTAATTGAAGAAGACGTCTAGCTTGGAGCAGCCACCAGTAGAGAAGATCCACATGTCCAGCTGCTGGTCCAGTAAAGGAGATGCTCCACAATCTTAATCTAGTTGAAGAAGAAGAAGCCGTGAGCAAGGAGCTGGAAAATGGAAGCAAAGGCAACAACACCAGCAGCACTTGGAGAGTTACGTTCCAGCACATGTCCAGGGAGAAAAGTGGATTCTTAGAATGAAGAAGGGAGTTCTCGGTAAAGAGCTGGAGTAGCCACGGTCCAACAGCTTCACGTGCAGCAACAACAACATCCACCATGCACAGCAGAGGAAGCTACAGCAGTTTGGAGTGGGGCACACGGTTGAAAGGAATTTGCGTGAATGGGGGAAGCCTAAGCACAACCTAAGCAAACGGACACCACATAGAGGACCTCTTTTGGCACGACTAGGAGCAAATTGGTGGGAGAAATTCCCCAAAACAGGAGCTGCCAATTAGGACAAACCCATAAGCAGACAAGGTCCGTGAAATGAAGAAGGAAATCAGGAGACTTTGTTAAGAGAAGTGGTTATAAATTGGCAGCAGCAGAGCACACTTTGGGAGGGATTTTAGATTAGAATTAGGGGTAGTTTTAATGCACGGCCCGGAAGAGGCTCTGCCTCTTCCCTCCCAGTAGATGTCTCAGTTATTTTCATTTCAAACAGTGCAATAGTGTGGAATTTTATTTCGTCAGTGTTTGGAGCTGTATCTTCATTTAATTTTTATCTTTTGTTCAGAATTTTAATTTAAGTATTGAATGCTTTGATGAATTCCATTTTCAATTAAGTACTTTTATTTTTTACTGTCTCTATTATTTTACCATTTAGTATTTTCTGCATCGTTAAATTCTGTCATTGTGTTGTACTGGTCATGTTATTTTCAAGAATCGTTTTTACGGTTTATTTTTACTGGAGCTATTGGTAAATTTTAATTACACTGTTATTTTGTCTTCTGCATATTTACTGTTCTGTATTTTAAATTCCAACACTGTAATTTTTTCCATTGTCTATTTTTACCATTTTTTTTTACCGTTCAGTTTTTACCACTGTTAAAATTTATTTCAGTGTTTTTAAATTTTGTTGTCTTATTTAAATTCCAGTTCATTTTAATTTATTTGCATTCAAAAATATCCACAAACCCCCCCCACTTCGTGTTAAATCTAAGACCGAACCACAAATATTGGTCCTTGAGAGACGACCTAGGAGTCAAATCCTAGTTATACTGCATTAATTTCTGTGCACATCAAATTTGTATGACCGCGACAGTCGTATCAAAATTTTGGCGCCGTTGCCGGGGACCAATCAATAACGGTTCGGTTTCAGATTTTGTTATATTAAGTTTTGTTCTGTTAATATGTTTGTTTTGTGTGTTTTGTCTTGTATATTTCTGTAGGCGACAACGACACCTTCAGCAAATTTTGGCGGCGTTGTCACTTCAGTTCCAGGTTTTTCATTTTAGATTTTTGCTGTGTTTTTCGATTTTTACTGTGTTAATATATGTTTTGTCTTTTATATTTTTATTGTGCTATGTTCTGTATTTAGTTGTTATTAAAAAAAAAAATTGAAAATTAAAAAAAAAAAATTAATTAAAAATTTTTTACTATTGATGTTCTGTCTTGTGTGTGCTTGTAGCATGTATAAATGTGTTGTGATTTATCTGTTTCGTAATTTTTAGTATTTAGTTTTTATTTGTTTTATTTTTATTTTTCCATGTCTACCTATTCTGGTTATGTGAATTCTGCTTATTCTGCCAATGTCTGTGATTATGAATCTTATTCTGCATCTTACTCTGATTGTAATTCTGCTGAATTCTATAATGAGAATTATAATGATCCTGAGTGGAATGATCTTAACAACGAATGGTACGCTACCCCACAAGATCATTATCTAGAACCACCATTCGAGAGTCCTTTCATGCCTCCACCAGTCCAGCAATATCAGAGTCAGCAGTATAATGTTCCTGCCCAAGTAGCTTCTCAGCCTTCAACTTCTGAACCTACATTGAAGGAGTTATTGGAGCAGATGACCATGCAGAACATTCAGTTTCAGAAAGGGAACATGCAGTTCAAGCAAGAGAGCATGGAGTTCCAGCAGGAAACTCAAGCTGCCATACAGAATCTGAGTGATCAGATCAGGCAGATGGCCACTCTTGCACCTGAGGAGACTGATGAATATTTTGAGGACCAGGCAGGTACAAGCAGCTATTTTGAACCAGGTAGACCACTTTCATTTTCCACCAACATACCTCAATTTGATGATTATGCTGTTGAGAGGTATGTTGATAATTATATTGTTGCTGAGCATGATTTTAATTTTCCCTCTATGCATGACGAGAATAATTTTGTGTTATCAGATCTGAATATTTGTTCTCCATGCACTGAACATGAATTTAAACCTGTTATAGATATTGTTTCTACATTTCAAACTGATTCATGTTATGAGGTTGTATCTAAGGCTCAGTATGATGAATTGGGATTGGGTGTTATACCTCTGCATGACATTTCTGTGGAACCATTTTGCACTAACCATACTGCAGGAGGTACGTATAAATTTGATGAGCAGACACCCACAATTGAAGACAGAGGTGCAAGCACCCAGAACGATTTCAACATCAACAGGCACCTATTGAATCTAGTCATCAACAATAATTGTTTGGATCCAGCCGTGGAAGACATTTCACTGCTTGATCAAATCTGGAGGATGAAGCAGTTCGTCCTCAAAACTTCCGTGCTGGATCATGAAGTGGAAAACCTCTCCCTACAAGTCCAAAATTGGCAACTGCCACCCTGACCAGGGGAGTTTTCTTTTTCTTTCTTCCCCGTTTTCCTACTTTTATTGCATTTGTCCTTTATCTGTTCAGTGTTTTAACTGATGATCTTATGCTTAGAACACGTTTAGGACAGTGTAGTTTAAGTGTGGTCTTGGGGGAGATTCTGATTTTTGTTTTTCTTATAAGTTTGTTTTTCCCTTTTCTTCTTAGTTTTCGAATTGTTATCTAAAAAAAAATAAAAAAAAAAAAAGTTTTTGTGTTTTGTTTCAAGTCTCTTAATGTATGTTTATGTGCTTTGTTTGATGTTTTTGACATATGTGTTTTATCTGCGTTGATATTTTGATTCTGTATTAGGTCTTTTGTTTCGTTATTATGTGTTCTGTTTTTATTTTTTTATTTAGTTTTTGTTAAAAAAAAAATTATTTTAAGAGCAGATTTAACATGTAAGGCAGAGAGGTGAAGTTTTAGCAGAGACACTAATCTGAGTGCATTTATTGAACATACCATATGCGCAGAAAACATTCTGTCTTACATAATAATAAAAATAAAATTCATAAAAATAAAATAAAGATGTCCGAGGGTCGATCTTGTCTGATCGTTAATATTACACACCATAATAAATAAAAACATAAAAACATAATAAAAAAAAAAAAAAATAAAAACAACAAAAATATAAGTGTTCTTATTACAGCCCATATTCTGGCCACACTCGGCCAATTAAAACATAAAAAAAAAAAAAAAAAAATAATAAAACACTAAAACTGAAAGAACTCTCGAGCTGGTTGTGGTGGTCTAAGAGAGAGCTCCGTTGAGGGAGCTCTGGTTCGGAATGCGAGCGGAGGCTTTGGTGGAGGAATTTCTCGTTCATTTCTGTCATCATCGATGATGATCGGAACTGGAAACAAATTCAGCAGCCTCGGTGCCCTCATTATCACCCAGTTTTTTTCTTTCAAACAAAAAAATAAAAAAATAAAAAAATAAATAACTTGTGTTAATTATAGAAGAGGAAGTGAAAATTTCAATAAAAATGGAGGTGTGATCAGAGGTCTTACCATACATGTACAGCGGCAGTTGTGAAAAGAGAGTGCCAGTGGGGTCTATCTCCGCTTGCCAGTGCTTGACCCGATTGCCGTGGTTGTTGAACCAGCAGTGTACGTTGTATTCAGTGGCTTCGCCGAAAGCCCTTAGTCGAGACGCGATCTCGACGACTTGCGCTCGGCTTGGGTGTGTGACCCCATAGTTGAATATTTTGGTCATCATCGTGATCTGATCGTCGGTTGGACGCCACCGTTGACTGGTATATCTCTCTGATTCCGTTTCACTCATCCTTCCTCTCGTAATATACAAATACATAAATAAAAAATAAATACATATAAAAAGAACAAAAACAAGAAAAATAAAAATAAACATAAAAAAAAATAAAAAATAAAAAGAACTAAAAAAAAAAAAAAAAAATTTTTTTAGATTAGTTCTGTGTTTTCTTTATTTGTTCTTGTTTTCTTTTAAATTTATTTTGTCCTGTCTGTCTTTGATTGCTTGATGTGTCAGTTTTTGGTCTCAGATCTGTTTCACGGTCCTCGCAAAGGGTCCTAAACGGATCTACGTCCAGTTGTCCGGTTGTTCTTGTCCATATTGTTCTTGTATATTATGTTTATGTGTTTATTTTTAAGTGGGGTACGTGGCGTTGTTCTACCCGATTGTCTCTGCAATACCTTCAATCGAAGGGAGATTAACGTCTGGTTTCCAGCCGATATACCCCTTAAGTTTTAAGACAATTGTGTTTTATGTGTTTTAAGTGTTTAGCAGGTGAAAAATAAAGCGAATAAGAGCTGAAAATAAAGATGGAACTGAAAGCAGGAAAAAAAAAAAAAAAAAATGAAAATGAAAGATCTGGAAAGCAGGAAAAGGAGAAACAGGAAAGCAGGAAATAAAGAGGGAGAGCAGGCAAGAGATCAGAGCAGAAAGCTGAAAATAAACAGGAAAGCAGGAAATAAAGAGGGAGAGCAGGGCAGAGATGAAAAATAAAGGTAATACAGAGAGAGAGAGAGCAGAAAAAGCGGAAAGAAAGGCAGATCCAGGAGCAAAGGACTTACCTGGAGTAGTAGGCTGGCAGAGAAGCTCCTCGCAGATCTCAGACTCTTCAGATGGCACGGTGGCAGAGGTTCCGCACAGCTCCAGATGCTTAGAGGAGAGGCTCCCTGCAGAGATCCAGACGCTCGAGAGAGTTGAGAGAGTCGAGAGAGAGCAGAGAGTTGAGAGAGCAGAGAGAGAGAGCAGAGGAGTAGAGAGAGATTGAGCGTTCAGAAATGGCGCTGGACGCGGAGGAGCAGCCTTTTATAGCCAAAGCTTTCCACTGTAGCAACAGTTCCGGTCATTCCCACCGAGACTGTTGTCACAGTACCGGTATCCTTTTTCAGAAAAAAAAATAAAATAAAATAAAAAATAAAAAAAATAAAATAAAATGAAAAAATTAAATTAGCATCTACTGATGGGTGCTAGGTGTTTTAGACATCTGCTGATGGATGTCACTGATAACATCTACTGATGGATGTTATTGAAAATTTCTTCCCATTTTTTCTACTTTTTATTGCACTTGTCTATATTATTTGACTGCTCTGAAATTGATCATCTGATGATTGTAACACACTGAGGACATTGTGTGATTTAAGTGTGGTCTACTGGGAAGAAATTCTGATTTTTCTGTTAGTTTGTATTTTATGTGTTAAAATTTTTGTTTTTGAGTGTTAAATTTTTTTTCTGTTTTAAGTTATTTTTATCGAGTTTTGTGTGCAATAAATTTTACATTTTTCTCTTGATTTCTGGATGAGGTTTAAGTTGTAGATTTTTTCCTTCACTTACTTAATACTTATGGTTTGAAATCCTTGCTTTTCTCTGCCTGGAAAGATGATTATACGTTTGAGAGGTTGATTTGATTGTGACAAACACCCTGAGTGAGATTTGAGCTACTTAATTTTCTTTCTTGTGTGTGATATGTCTCTTGATTGCTTGCACATATGCCTTGGCTTGATTCTTTTTGATATACTTGATTGATATGCATGTTCAGACGTGATAAAGGCATTTTTGTTCTTGAGCCTCTTTAGCCAAATAAGCCTACCTTGTTATTATCCTTTGATAACCCCTTTGAGCCTATACTGTATATATTTCTTTGTGTTGAAGCTCATACACTGATCCTAAGTGAAAAACAAATGATTACCTTAACCTTAGGAAAGTCTGAAGCTATAGAAGTATTTTGAGAATAAGTGTGGTCTCCTTGGGAATTCTGATGAATTGGCTAGTTGGTTCCTCATCATGTTTTGAAATGATAATTTATATCCTGTTGTGAAAAAAAAAAAAAAGAAGAAGAAGACAGGATGAGAAAAAAAAATTTTGATGAGAAAAAGAAAAAATTGAAAAATCATTTTGTGAATAATGGAGTCGAGAAGAGGATTGAATTAGAGGTTTGGGTGAGATTTCACTGTGTTACATTTTTTTCCCTAGTGCACCTCTATTTCTTCTGAGCTATAGCTACTTATCCAAATTTATCCTCCCCTGTCCTTGGCCCCATTACAACCTAGTAAAGACCTTCTGATCTGAACATGTGTATGATTTAAGTATTGATATTAGAAACTTGCCAAGTCTACTTGTGTTTGCTTTCTTGAGTGCATTGAGTTGAAATTATTTACCCTAGACACTTGAGAGAAACACTGTGAGTGCATCTGTGAGGTTTTGACATTTTTGAATCACCTCTTGAGCTGATTGATTATTTTACCATGCTTTGAATTGCTTGGATGATTTCTGTAAGTATCTGCTTTTCTTGATTTTGTGTTGGATATATTCTACTTCTTTTATTTGTCTAGAATTCTTGAGAACTGTGTAAAATTTTGTTTGCTTTCTTGCGAGTTTTTTATTTTTCTGTCTGCTGAGTTTGTGTCATTATTCCCAAAGTCCTTTGAACCATTCCCTGATTTGCGTCTTAATTTTGCCCCGGAGTGCAAAAGACTAAGTGTGGTCTATTTTGATGAATCATTATTTTATTCACTTCATTTAGTTTATTGTGCTAGAATTAATCAGGGAATTGTGCTTAATTGTCCAGTATTTTCCCATTTTACTGAATTGAGCCTAATCCGATCAGAAATTCTTATTTTAATTAATTTGAATTATCTGAAACGAATTATTTACATTATTGAGTGCAGGAAAAATTTTGGAAAATATTTTTGGACATTTAGACTTTCTGTACAAATTCCCAATTTCTCTCGGGTAATCGTTTACAGGGGTGCTGTAAACGAGGGTCACCCCACACTCCTTGGCCTCACATCACATCACCATCCACCCTCTCCCACCACTGGAACACCTGAACAAGCCTCAGACAGGGGCAGAAGTGCCTAAAAGTCAGTTTTTTTGCCAATGGTGACCTGTGTTCACCTGACTGAGTACCTGTGTTGGACTTTCTGTACAAATTTGCAATTCCTCTCGTGTAATCGTTTACAGGGGTGCTGTAAACGATTACCAGTGCTGCGTGAATTTTGTGTCAACTTGTGTGTCTTCGTTCGAGATCAATTCTTATCCGTTTTCAATGCAATTTTTTTTCATAGTTTCGTCTAGATGTCTAGTTTCATGTATAACTTTTACTTTGTTCAAATGCGTTCTGTACTGTTCCCAGTAATTTGTTTACTCTCCTATGTCAGCCTAGTACTACGTGAATGTTGTGTCAACTTGTTTGTCCTCGTTCGAATTCAATTCTTATCCGTTTTGCATGCAGTTTTTTTTCATAGTTTCGTACGGATGTCTATTTTCATGTATAGTTTTTACTTTGTTCAAATTCGTTATGTGTTGTTCCCAGTAATTGTTTTACTCCCCTGTGTCAGTCAAGTTCATACAGTTTAAGTGGCTTCTAATTTGTTTGCATTGTTTGCTTGTTGTTTCATACTTGTGGTAGCTGGAATTGATCATTGGACGATGCTAAGACCTCCAAACACTCAAGGATTCAACACTCATATTGGCACTTTTGTTTTCATTTTGGTTTCTAAGAGAAACAAGAAGCAACCTCACGGCCTCATAATTTGGAAAACAAAGTAGATTTGAAGCAAAATGATGGAGAGAGACCACCTTGCATTCAGCCCACGGTTCTCAAATGTGGAAGATAACAATTGTGATTTTTTTTTATCATGGAGGAAGCCATATTCTGAGTATATGCCACGGCAATGTAAATTGGCTAGCACAAAAGAACAAATCAATTGGAATTGAAGAAGGGGCCACGTTGGAGACAACACATGGGCCACCACTTTGTTATTTAATGGATGATTGGCAAAACAAAACTCATGCTCACGTTGTTGGAATGATACATAGAAGACCACACATAATGGAGTGAGATAATGGAGGGGACCACGTTTTTGAAGAAAGAAAGCTTATGGTTCTCTTAATTTTGGAGTGGTGTACAAGGGGCTGCACTTCCACGGTACCAAACCAAAGGTGAAAAGCAAAAAGAGAAGACACGGCCATTGCTGCAAAGAGCATCCAGTCCAGTACCGTCCAGCAGCATGTTGAAGAGAAATAAGGAGATGGCACAGGGAAGGTCCTCCTCTTTCAGCACGTCCAAACAGCCACCATGTTAAGGGAGTGAAGCATCAAGGTTGGAAGAGGCAAATGCTGGAAGGAGGTGCTCACGGTGATCTTCATTTTAGAAGTGATGGAAGTAGAAGCAATGGAGTGGGAGCCCACGGCAGAAAACCATTTCCGTAAAGAGATAAAGAAGTGTGTGGCAACTAATTGAAGAAGACGTCTAGCTTGGAGCAGCCACCAGTAGAGAAGATCCACATGTCCAGCTGCTGGTCCAGTAAAGGAGATGCTCCACAATCTTAATCTAGTTGAAGAAGAAGAAGCCGTGAGCAAGGAGCTGGAAAATGGAAGCAAAGGCAACAACACCAGCAGCACTTGGAGAGTTACGTTCCAGCACATGTCCAGGGAGAAAAGTGGATTCTTAGAATGAAGAAGGGAGTTCTCGGTAAAGAGCTGGAGTAGCCACGGTCCAACAGCTTCACGTGCAGCAACAACAACATCCACCATGCACAGCAGAGGAAGCTACAGCAGTTTGGAGTGGGGCACACGGTTGAAAGGAATTTGCGTGAATGGGGGAAGCCTAAGCACAACCTAAGCAAACGGACACCACATAGAGGACCTCTTTTGGCACGACTAGGAGCAAATTGGTGGGAGAAATTCCCCAAAACAGGAGCTGCCAATTAGGACAAACCCATAAGCAGACAAGGTCCGTGAAATGAAGAAGGAAATCAGGAGACTTTGTTAAGAGAAGTGGTTATAAATTGGCAGCAGCAGAGCACACTTTGGGAGGGATTTTAGATTAGAATTAGGGGTAGTTTTAATGCACGGCCCGGAAGAGGCTCTGCCTCTTCCCTCCCAGTAGATGTCTCAGTTATTTTCATTTCAAACAGTGCAATAGTGTGGAATTTTATTTCGTCAGTGTTTGGAGCTGTATCTTCATTTAATTTTTATCTTTTGTTCAGAATTTTAATTTAAGTATTGAATGCTTTGATGAATTCCATTTTCAATTAAGTACTTTTATTTTTTACTGTCTCTATTATTTTACCATTTAGTATTTTCTGCATCGTTAAATTCTGTCATTGTGTTGTACTGGTCATGTTATTTTCAAGAATCGTTTTTACGGTTTATTTTTACTGGAGCTATTGGTAAATTTTAATTACACTGTTATTTTGTCTTCTGCATATTTACTGTTCTGTATTTTAAATTCCAACACTGTAATTTTTTCCATTGTCTATTTTTACCATTTTTTTTTACCGTTCAGTTTTTACCACTGTTAAAATTTATTTCAGTGTTTTTAAATTTTGTTGTCTTATTTAAATTCCAGTTCATTTTAATTTATTTGCATTCAAAAATATCCACAAACCCCCCCCACTTCGTGTTAAATCTAAGACCGAACCACAAATATTGGTCCTTGAGAGACGACCTAGGAGTCAAATCCTAGTTATACTGCATTAATTTCTGTGCACATCAAATTTGTATGACCGCGACAGTCGTATCACCTACCGTCCGTTGGGCCTGAGAACCGGAGTCTTCCGACACACCTGGTTTTTTTTCTATACACCCCTATCCTTATTTAATTGGTTTTTATGCTCTTAGTATTTGTTTGGTTCCGTATTGGTTGCTTCATTTGTTTTATTTTTTATTTTCTTCACTCTTTTAGTATTTGTCTCACAATTATAATATATTTCTCGTGTTTTGTATTTTATTTTTATTAATTGTATTTTATTTTTATTTTAAACTTCAATTTTATTTGTTAATAGAAAATGACACAACCATAAAAAAACAACAACCTAAAAAAATGAAAAAGATACAAAAGAAATAAATATATAAAATTGCAGCATTATAAAATGGTTTTAGAATTTTTTTAGTAACGTTATTCCTTTAAGCAATTGTTTTTTTTTTCTAAAATATATAAGATTAAAATTAAGAAATGGTTTTAGTGTGTTTTTTTTACGTTTAGCAAATATGGTTTATTTTTATTTTCTATTTATTTTGACTTTCTTAAAAACACTTGTGTAAACAATTTTTACTATTTTTGTTTCAAATAGCTAAATATCATTTTGATCATTTTTTTAGTCTATGAATTTATCCTGTTTTCTACCACAATGTTTTTGTGTCTTTTCATATTTTTATGTCATAGATATCTCAACTCACCTCTCTTTCTTAATAAAAAGAAAATAAAAAAAAAATGTAAAACCGTAAAAAACATGTAATGTAATAAAAGCGGTATGAGTACTCGTGCGATCGTACGCGTCAGCCTAGTACTCGTTACCCAAAATATAAAATAAACAAAAAAGCCGTATGAGTGCTCGTGCGATCGTACGCATCAGCCTAGTACTCATTACGCAAAACAATAAAAAACTATAAAAAAGCCGTGTGAGTGCTCGTGCGATCGTACGCATCAGCCTAGTACTCATTACGCAAAACAATAAAAAACAAAGAAAAAGTCGTGTGAGTGCTCGTGCGATCGTACGCATCAGCCTGGTGCTCATTACGCAAAAAATCTAAATATTACATCAAAAAATACCAAAAAAAAATATAAAATCTTCAAAAAACCAAAAACATCAACACTTTCAAGCCAACAAACAATATTCCTGGTCAGAACTACGTGATCCTTGATTCTCCATCAAAAGTGGAGATACGTAGGAGCAAGGCCAGACCTTGTCAGGTTCACTTTCCCAAAAAATCCAAAGTCATTTTCTCAAACAAATTTCTAAAGTATTTCTCAAACAATATTTTCAAACAGTTTCTAAAAGAACTACGGAACCCTGATTTCTCATTCTTAATGAGAATACGTAGGAGCAAGGTCAATCCTTGTCGGGCTCAAAAAACTAAAAAATACATGTTGTTTCTTTAGAATCTTATTTTAAGGGAAAGTTAAACATTTTGAAAACCACATCCATATTCGCACATTTAGTTAAAGGTACTGCCTTAGGGCAGGCGTCGTAGGGTGCTAATACCTTCCCTACACGTAACCGACTCCCGAACCAAGAATCTGGTTCTAATTGACCATGCCTTATCATTTTATGGTTTTTCCGTAGTTTTCCAGAATAAACTATGGTGGCGACTCCAAATCTCTAAATTTTCAAACTCGTACGTTTCTTTGCGGATCGTCGTCCCGTCGCGATACCGGTTGCGACAGATGGCGACTCCACTGGGGATTGCCAGAGAGTCAGGCCATTTAATTAGATGTGCGAATTCAATGTGGTTTTTCTTTGTGTTTTTCTTTTTCTTTATCTTTTATTTGATATTTGTCATAATTGTATGTGTGTTTGTTTTGATTATATTGAACCCTAGGATAGAAAACATGTTATGTCTGCCTGGGAATCTTCTGGTTGTTTTGCAGGTGAGGGTTTGGGGTGTACCATTGCATTCTCCCTTCACACACACACATTGTATGCATATCATGAGTGAGGCCCTATACCCGGGTCTGAGCGCAACTTAGAAATAGAGGGGTTGTGTAGCGGTGTCACTCTGGGATGTACTTCCTGTTTGGCTATCGTGAGAACCCCAGCCAGAGTCTGTTCTCTTCATTTGTGTCTCCACATCTAGTTGATTACTCTGACTGTTGTGGAGAAACAGTGAAAAGAGCCATAGCTCTGGTGGCCTGACTTAAGAATCAGGAAGCTATCCTTGTGAGTGCATATATTTGGCCTTAGAACTTCAGTCATTCAACCTTTGATAAGGCACAAAAGGGAGAAACGTATATTCTTATAACCCTCATGTTCGCTTAATAAAATCATGCACCTTGTACATATCATCATGTCTCTTTATACTTTTTCTTTCTTTCTTCCTTCTTTTTTCCTTCTCTCTTTTTGTAGCTCATCCTTTTTTGGTCTTGTCACATTTTGTGGATTCTAGTCGAGAAATTATGAATTTGTGATTTAAGTTTTTAAGGTAAAAATGGAAATTAACATGGGATTTTGAGTCAAGAGGTATAAGAATTTGGCGAACTTGTCAGAGGGGGAGAATTTGGGCAAATCTTAAATACACATCTTGAGGCCAAAGCTCTATCGGGCAGTATACCCATATCTTGCAGCAAGTGGGAATCATAAGAGTGTGTCCTATGAAACTGGAAAGTGAATTCATTATTAAGGTTAAAGCAAGGGGCATTTCTAAAGGATACCTAGAGTGATACTTGCATCGAAGAGTAGGGAACATTGATGAATGTACGAGATCTTATCCCCCATGATGCCATGCTCTTTCCTAATACCGAGGATTTCGTTGACTATGCTACCATGAATGCATTGATAGGGTATCAAATTCCTTCTGAGAATCCAGTCAGTATCATCCTAACCGAGGTTTCCAGGACCTTTAGTCAAGGTTATGAGCCATACGAAAGGAAGGTCTCTCGCCTGATAGAATAAGGATTGGATACTATCAAAGACTTGGAGCGCGTCAATTACGTGTCGGCATTGAAAAGTGGATGCTGTTTTCACGCCCGGGAGCGAAAGATAGAGCACTAGATGCGATTTTACAGAGAGTCGCACTTGATATGACGCTCATCGCCCAGGACACTCGTCACATAGCGAGCGCACGCTCGGTTCATAGCAAGCGGACGCTCGTCTTCCCCCGCACGTACAAGAGGACGCTTCGTCCAGAGAATATGAAGTGAACGCTCGTTCAGACCCAGAAGGACGCTTGTCGAGACGCTCGTCTAGACCCAGAAGGACGCTCGTCCAGAAATTTGGACGTTCGTCCATCGAGACACCCGTGACTCAACTATTGCGGGAATTACCCTAATGTCTCCTTCATGGGTACCCAGTGTTATGTGTGTCTTAGCATAAATTTTTTTTTTTTTGGGTATCCTGAGAGGATCGCCAACGCCTGCATCTCTCACCTCATTGCAAATCCTATGGGGAATGAATCTTTGCTGAAATGTTTCATCGAGTTAGGGACACTTGGGGGCAATGTTGTTCGCTTCGAGAAAAGGCCCAAGATCACGGGTTGTTAATGAAAGATTCCCTTAGCCAATGAATCGCATAAAGGGTTAAGACAATCAAGTTGTAATTCACGTTAATTTCCCTTACCCGAATTGTGAAAAGCAGTTTCAAGATAATGGAGCAGTGGATAGAAGCAACAAGAACAAAGCTAGAGAAGGAATATTGGCATTTAGCTAAAAGGGGACATAAAAGATTGATGATTCAGATGAAAGAATATTGGAAGAGAAGTCTCTCACAGCTAGCTTTCCTTGCCGTTGAAGACGTCCCTAAGTTCTTAGCTGACGTTGAGTCTGTAATGTCAATCATCAACCCGTCTAAGGGGATTGAAACATTCTCCAATTGCTGCAAGAAATTGATTAGAGAAATGAAGAATGTGATGACTAAAGCTTGAGATGTTTTCCTATGTCTGGGGAAATTCTAAATGATGAACCACCTTATTGACTCTGTTTCGTGTTAATTTCCAAATTATACCGGGCCAAAATTTCACAACTTTATAATTTCTGACTAGAGAATTTGAAATACGTTGTGTTTTCTTTTTCTTTTCTTTCTTTTATTTTATTAATTTGTAAAAAAAAAATAATAATAAAAAAATAATAAAAAGAAATAAAATAAAAAAAATAATAATAAAATACATCTAAACATCTAAGATACCTTAAAGGACTCGAACCAGTTAACAAATCTTGGAGAACCAAAAAGAAGGAATGAAAGTCGATATCCAACAACTGAAGGAACAAATGAGCTTAATCTTAGAGGCCCTAAACGCCTTACAAAGACCTAGGGATTTGCACGCACCACAACTACAATAGAGAGTATGAGTGGCACAAACTTTCCCTCCTTATTGGTCTTTCCTCGTATTACACTCCGCCCTGAGGGGCAGACTTGGGGCATGAAGCCCACAAAAGACCGAAGAGAACACATTTGAAGGAGGAAACAAGTTTGGGACAACCACTTGCATGGTCCTTAGTGAAATTATTAAGCCAATTATTGTGAGCATGATGAGGACAAAATCTTCTCACCATGTCAATGTTGAGGTTGTCAGGAACAAATTTGAGGTGCTAGAAAAATTGTGAAAGCCATAAAAGATGGATGGAGCGCTATTTCAAGGTTCAAGTTGCTAGAATTTAAGAAATATAGAAGGACTGCTTGTCCCAAGAGCCATCTCATGATGTATGTCAAGGAAATGGTTGTTCATGCATGTGATGAAAAGTTGCTAATTCTTTTCTTTCGAGAGTTTGGATGGCATGACTCTAATTGGGGCACTCATCTTGAATCTTCGTGGATCTGGTGGATGCTTTCTTGAGCTAGTACAAGTACAACCTGGATTGTAGCACCTGGTAGATTGCAATTGCAGAGCATAGTGAGAGAGTTCAAATCGTTCAAAGAGTATGCCCAAAGGTGGAAAAAGATTGCTGCTCAAGTAGGGTATCCTTCGAGTGACAAAGAGATAGTTGTCATGCTCTTAAAAACTCTACAATCACCCTTCTAAGAGCATATGGGAAATTGTTGGATAAATTTTGGGACATTTGGAGATTAAATGAGAAATGGAAATTGGTACCAAAGAAGGAGGTGCACGAAGAAGGGTGGCAGGCCCAACTATCTTCATTCACGCTTCCAGCGTTCGTCCAACAGCTTGGAGGGAGCGTCCGGCCTACACGCATTCATTTCAGCATGAAGGAAGGAGGCTTAATTTTCCAGCAAAGAAGCGCACGTCCGGCAGAAAGAAGGCAGCAGCGTCCATCAAACGCACGTCCAACATCAGAGAATTCCACAGCCCAGCGTGAAGGGGGTGCTCACGTCCAAGTGGTGCTGCCACAATTCCATTCCCGCGTCCAGCAAGGCTCATGCCACGTCTTCAAAAGGCAATGGGCTGGATTCATTTGGAGGGGGTGCACACGGGATCCCAGCAGAGAGGTGGCATCCAGCAATTGGCAGTGCACGCATCCTGCAGCTTGGGAAGAAGTGGTGCATGCGGACTCAATTGGGGAGGTTCTTGGAGAGAAACGGACAGCAGGTCCAATAGAGGTGTGTTTGGACAGATGGCGAGGAGGTCACGGCTAAGAAGAATTCTTGAAGCATCTTGTATTCCATTTTCATTTGAAGTGATAGCCTAGACTTGAGGATACTTGGAGAAAGAATTGAAATTAATGTGAGGAAAAAGTCCCGCACGATCTTACCAAGACGGTAAATGTTAACAAGTTCGGGTCTAAGCCTAAGAAGGGAGCAGAAGGAAGAGTTTAACCGTTTCTCACCGCTCAAATGCCATTGGCCTACCCTCCATCTCAAATGTTTCCAAAACATAATTGGAAACAAGATCCAAACTCAATTTCTCACCAAATCACTGGGCAGAAAAATGCTTATGACTTACGCGTGATGCTACCAAGTCTCCTACGAAAAGGCCTTGTCTATACTGGTTTCGTGAAGCCTGTTAAACCTCCATGATCCAGGACTTATGATTCCATCGAAAGTGTTAGGTGTTCCAGCACAAAGCCAAACCCTAATTGATTCGAGATGGTTAAAGTTCGAAGAAAGTCAACCCAACGGTAAGGCGGCGCTTAAGGATGTCTCTGATGACACCAAAATAAATGAATTGGGCTTTAGGAAAACATAAGTCATTATACAAGAGATTTTGATGCTGTGGAGTGTCTTACTACCGGGGAGGTATGCACATCGATATAGCAATTTCATCCATGACTTTCAATGTGAATATTCACTATAGGGTTTCTCAAAGCAGTGCTGGAAATCGAGTCCTGAAAGGGTATTGCGAAAAAAAAAAAAAAACAAAAGCAGAAAAATTAAAAAATCTTGAGTCACTTGTTTTTATTTGCAAATTGCCAAACTCCTGTTTGCAGTGTCAGATTTGCCCGAATTTAATTGTTTTCTCGCGAGGCATGTTTTCCATCAGAGGCTTATCTGGAGCCCATTTCTTCGTTGTTTCATGCAAATAATTTTGAGTTTTACTTCAGTTCTCATCTTTCGAAGTTAATTTTCCTTATCTTCCTTCATTGTATATATTTTTTTAAGTCCTCTTCTTCATTGTTTCAAAGGATTATTTGATTGGAATTTTTGTTTAGACTGGAATCAAAGAAAAAATAAAAAAAAATAATAAATCTATTTCATTTCATCATAAGAATAGGAAATTACAGTAAGGTCAGGGATACACTCATACGACCTTGATATTATGATAAATAAAACTAAAATGCAACAATAATGAAAACAAAAAAAAAACAGGTAGATCTAACGGATAGGATACAGAGTTACCTCACCATATCAGGAATTCAAACAAAAAAACAAAAAAAAAAACATAATAAAAGATGTTCGGGGGTCGATCATTAGTGATCGTTAATATTACAGTCCAAAACAAAAAAACTTAAGTGTCCATATTACAGTCCTTATTCAAATTTTGGCCACACTCGGCCCACAAAAACATGCAAAAAAAAAACGTTTTCAGTGAAAAAAGAATTCTCGAGCCGGTTGTGGTGGTCTAAGGGAAAGCTCCGTTGAGGGACCTCTGGTACGAAAAGTCGTGGACGGAGGCGGAGGAAGCTCTGTTTCTCCATCGATTATGATGGGAATGGGGAAGAGGTCCAGAAGCTTCGGAGCCTTCATGATTACCCAACCGGGTTCTCCAAAAAAATAAAAAAAAAATATAAATAAATAATTGTGCCAAAAGAAGGAAGAGAGGGAGAAAATTAAAAAGACAAGGTTGAAGTTAGGGTTTTACCATACATATACAGGGGTAGTAGAGAAAAGAGGGTGCCGGTGGGGTCCAATTCCGCTTGCCAACGTCTTACTCTATTCCCATGATTGCTAAACCAGCACTGGACGTTGTACTCCCCCGCTTCTCCGAATGCCCTGATTCGATTAGTGATCTCAAAAATCTGAGCTCGACTTGGGTGAGTGACTCCGTAATTGTAAATGTTGGTCATTATCCTGATTTGGTCTTCTGTCGGACGCCACTTTGGGCAGGTCGGTCTCTCCATTTCCATTTCCTTCTCATCCATTTCCCTAATTTGTCTAAATAAATAATAAATAAAAAAAAACCATAAATAACAAAAATACTATGTTCATAGTCTAATGTTTTCTTCCATTGTGTTTCTTTTAAGCTAATTTTGTTCTTTGTATTGGGTCTTTTGAGTCTCGTTGTCCAGTTTGTGATCTGTTTCATGGTCCTCGCAAAGGTTCCTAAACGGATCTACGTCCAGATTGTCCATGTCCATGTCCTTGTGTTCATACGAGTAATATTCTTTTTAAGTTTTCTGTTTTTAATGGGGTACGTGGCGTTGTTCTACCCGATTGTCTCTGTCATACCTTCAAACGAAGGGAGATTAACGTCTGGTTTCCAGCCTATATACCCCTTATCTTTATTAAGACAGTGTGTTCTTAGAGTTTTTTTTTTTAGAGAGAAAAATAAAAGAGGAACAAGAAAGCAAATAAAGGAGCAAAAGTAAATAACGCAAAAAGCATAACAAAAAAAAAAACACAAAAGTTGAACGGAAAGCAGTAAGGAATAACAAGATCAGAAAGCAGAAAGAGCAACAAACGGAAAGTAAAGCATAAAGGAAAGGAATAACAGAAAAGGAAAGGGAAGAGAAAGCTTAAATGAAAAAACAGAAAGCTAAAGAGTAAAAGGAAAAGCAAAAACAGAAAGCTTAAAGGAAAGAATGGAAGATCTAGAGGAAAGAGGACTTACCCGAAAGCAGTAGGGCTTGCAGAGGCTCCTCGCTGATCTCAGACGCCTTCAGAAGGCACGCGGACAGAGCTTCCTCGCGAAATCCAGACACTCAGAAAGGAGAGAGAAGAGAGAGAAAGAGAGGAGTAGAGAGAGAAGAGAGAAGTAGAGAGAGAGGCAGATCGAGAAATGCCGCTCGACGCGGAGGAGTAGCCCTTTTATAGCGAAACTTTTATCCACTGTGGCTACAGTTCCGGTCACTGCAACCGTCTGGTGTCGGTCCCGGTCTTTCTGATTTCAAATTTGAAAAAAAAAATTGAAAAATGAAAACGGGTAGGGTTTTGTTGGGTCAATCCGGCCCAATACAAGACTTCTTAGATGATCCGATTTTACCAAAAAAAATAATAAAACAAAATATAAAAAATATGATAAATAAGAAAATCTTCAAAAATAATAAGTGGAGTGATGTAAAATTTGAAGTGTTCAAAATTCTTTTTCATCTGCACGATAAAGGACATTTTTCAGGTTCATTGGGCCTCAGTGTCAGGTTAGCCTTCTTTGAACCCAATTCTTCTGAAATATAAATTTGAGTGAAAAATTATTTTGGAAATGTTCATAATTTTCACATCACACCAATTTGTTTGATTTAATTCCTTTTCCTTCTACGTTTTGAATAAATCTAAAAAAAAATAATAAAAAAAACAGTGCTCGAGCCCATTAGGCCCAATGGCCTTCGTGGTTTTCTCTCGAGTCTACTTCTTTTGAAAATATGTCAAAAA
Organism: Vigna nakashimae; assembly: GCA_034642375.1. Classification (NCBI taxonomy): domain Eukaryota; kingdom Viridiplantae; phylum Streptophyta; class Magnoliopsida; order Fabales; family Fabaceae; genus Vigna; species Vigna nakashimae. The sequence goes on from CM067768.1 coordinate 22,575,888, forward strand.
TATTTGTTTTCACATTTTGCTGTTCAATGATGTTTAGTACATTTGTTCAAATTGTCCTGTGTGATTTTCCTTGAATTTGCAAAAAAAAAAAAAAAAAAAAATCTGAGAATGAAAGGGAACAGTGCTTGAGCCCATTAGGCCCAATGGCCTTCCTGGTTTTCTCTCGAGTCTACTTATTTTGAAAATATGTCAAAAATATTTTTGTTTTCACATTTTGCTGTTGAATGATGTTTAGTATATTTGTTCAAATGGTCCTGTGTGATTTTCCTTGAATTTGCAAAAAAAGTCTGATTATGAAAGATGAACAGTTTTTGAGCCCATTAAGCCTCGTTGTCATATGTGGTTTCTCTTGAACCAGTGCATCTGAATTTCTGAAAAATAAAAAATACATGTTTATGTAGATTTTGATTTTTCAATTCGTAATTTCCCTTTCCGTTTGTGTGAACAAGTATTTGTGCAAAAAAACATAAATAGAGGAATTCAGGCCCTTGTCTGAAGCTTTTGTCATGGTTGCAAAAAGAATAGTGTTGGGCCCATTGAGTCTAGTAGTGTTGCAAAATTTTCTTTAGTTCAATCTTGTGAAATCCTCTCATAACAAAAAATGAAAAAATGAATTTCTTTTAGCTTGTACCATAAAATATGAAAAATGAAAAAATATTTTCTTGGTCATCTTCTTGTGTCAAGTTCACACGGCTCAGGTCATCTAATCCATTGGGTCAATGTGCCTGGTAAGTCCAACTTCCTTCTTTGTTACTTCTCCTCAGGTCCGATCCGATCTGGATTTTCCCATGTCGGAAAGTAAAAAACAAAAAAATAAATAATAATCAAATCGAAATATGTTTTTTGAAGATGTTCAAATGTTTTTTTGGCCCAACTCGGCCCATTACATGCATATTTCTCATTAATTTCTATTTTCTAAAAGATAAAAAACACAAAAACATTTTTCTAATATGCTTAATATTTTTCACATTGTGTAAATAAATAAAAAAAAATGATTGAAAAAAAAAACATTTTTATTTTGCATTGCTCACGAAGCCGAGTTTCTGCACTGGTTCCCAAGCTCATTTTCCACATTAGCCCAGAAAGTTCATTTTTTCATAATGGCTTGCAAAGCCCAGTTTTCATGCTGGCTCGCAAGGCCCAAATTCCACAATGGCCGAAAAATTTCAATTGCCACATTAGCTCAGAAAGCCCAGTTCCTACACTGGCCCACAAAAGCCCAGTTCCTACACTGGCCCACAAAAGCCCAGCTCATACTGGCCCCCAAGCCCAGTTCTCACACTGGCCCCCTAAGCCCAGTTTTCACACTGGCCCGTAAGCCCAGTTTTCATACTGGCCACCAAAACCTAATTTTCTCTAAAAAAAAAATCTGTTTTTCAACTGGTATCATCCTTTCCATTTCATATTACTTTGCTTCACGCATAAAACCAAAAAAATACGCAAAAGCTGAGTCAATTATTTTCGATGCAAATCATCCATTTTATGAGATTTCAAAAAATGTAATGGATGTCATAATCTCCTGGAGCCAAATGATCAAGTCACATCTTCTTAAGAGATATCCGTGTGTGCATTGCTTGAAAACATCATCCTTCAGCCCTCGCTATACCAACAGATTGGCCCAATCATGTTCTTAAGCCCAAATAATAAACACAAAGTTTTACACTGGGGCAGATTTTCCATTTCCTACACCGGCTTTCAGTTGGGAGATCCCTGATTCCTTTGGGACACAAAAAAAAAAAGAAAAAAAAAAGAAAAATGACTCTCGTTGAGATCATTTAGCTTTGTCTCCTAATTAATCTTTTGAAAATGAAACAACCAAAATTTGAAATGATGTGTGGCCATCTTTCTCCATCCAAAAAAAAAAAAAACAAAAATATATCCTTTGATACCAAATTTGAGCCAATAAGAAATTTCTTTTCAAAATTTTACCCAAACAAGAGTTACCATCACGGTAGAAGTCGACTCAAATTGCAGGAAGAACACACTTAGAGATCAAATGAAGATAATTCCTCAAAAGTGAAGCAAAATGGAAAGATCACAAAGTGATGGCAAACAAAGAATGAAATTTGAGAAATGGCAAAATAGTCAAAACAGTATTGACGAATAACTGATACAAAGTGTAGATGGTAACTCTTGTTTCAAATATCCACAAAAATTTATTTGAGCCTTTACATCCTTTTTTCAATACCCTTCAGCCCAAGCCACATTACAAGCCCAATAAAAGTCCACACAGATTGAATAATGGTTGCTTAAATTTTCATAAAGCTTAATTTTGAGACAAGACAAAATGACCAACGATGCAGTTGTAAAAAAAATGATGATGAAAAATAAATGTCCTCAGATAAAGGGAACTCCCTATTGATCAAAATTATACAAAGGAAAATCAAGCCAATTTGGGCAATTCTTTCAAACCAATCATTTCCATATCCATCACAAATTTCTGAACAATTTCATATCTCATTCAAAATTTTCCCCCGAGTCCCAAACTTGGGGCAACTTTGTAAGTTTTCATAACCTTTTCGCCTGTTCTTCAAAACCAGGGCAACTATGTGAGTTTCATATGTTTCGGCCCAGCCCATTCAGAATATTGGACGACTTTGTTAATTTCACATTTGTTTCATCTGTATATTCAAAGTTCGTACCAAGACCAGGGAATCCCTTGTTGGGCCTCTCAAATTTGTCCGCATTGAAATTCATAGATCCACCCTCAAAATAAGGGTAGGCACTTTGGGGCTCTGTATGATTTTGAGTCCATCTTATCATTCGTAAACCCAGAATGGGGGGCAACTTCTTTTTGAACCTCGCTTAATTGACTCATACCCAAAACCAAGGCGTGTCTTTCATATGCTTCGGCCCATTCAGAGTATTGAGCACCTTGGTTAAATCTCAAATTTTTTTCATCTGAGCATTCAAAGCTCATACAAAGACTGGGGCATCCCTTGTTAGGCCTTGCATGATCTTGGTCCGCCCTGAACTTCAAAGCTCATACAAAGGCTGGGGCATCCCTTGTTGGGCCTTGCATGATCTTGATTCGCCCCAAATTTCATAAATCCATTACCACCAAAATTGGGGCAAATTTTTGCAAATCTCACATGACATTCTCACACTCCTTTTCCCAAACACCAAACCGGGGTAACCTTTGGGTATATCATTGTTTCACATTGACATTCACATTCACATATTACATCATTCATGGATGATTGTATGAGGAATGGAATGCCCAAAAAATGTGTGGGAAACCTTTCATTTTAACTAACCCCTGGTATCAAGCATAAACACACTAATATCTCGTCAAGAAATGTGTAGCACACAAGCTTCATTTTGAACAGTTGACTTTGGACATCCATTGAAAGGAAATTGGAAGTCTAGATCGTCATAAATTTGACGATTTCAAAGAAAGCAAATTGACTCAGTAAAAAATGTCATAATTTCATAATCTTCCAATACATCATGTACATATTTTCATCAACTTTGAATTTGCCTCCATGTACATTACATCAAATTTCCTTCCTTCAAAAAGACAAAAACGCATCAAAGTTTTCCCCTCCATGTATATTACATCAAATTTTCTCCCTTCAAAAAGACAAAAAAATCAAAATGCATCAAAGTTTTCTCCTCCAATTTCAAAATTACATATTTTCGTCAAATTTTCTTCTTCAAAAGAACAAAAAATCAACATGCATCAAAGTTTTCTTCTCTAAATTTAAAAATTTACATCAACCATGTTTCTCTTGCACATCGAGGTTTCAAAATCCAAATACTTGTACAAAAATGCAACACCTTGTTTCTTAATTTCAAAACTTTCAAAAAAAAATCAATCAAAATCAAAATCAAAGTCAATAAAATTTCAAAATCTCAAAATTTCAACCAATTCCAATTTTCAAATTCAAAGCAATCAAACATTTTTATCTCGGTCATCTGCTAGATAATGGTCGAATGCACTTTTCAATTTTGTTTTATCTCGGCCATCTGCTAGATAATGGTCGAAAGCACTTTTCAATTTTGTTTTATCTCGGCCATCTGCAAGATAATGGTCGAATGCACTTTTCAAACATTTTTATCTCGGCCATCTGCTAGATAATGGTCGAATGCACTTTTCAATTTTGTTTTATCTCGGCCATCTGCAAGATAATGGTCGAATGCACTTTTCAAACATTTTTATCTCGGCCATCTGCTAGATAATGGTCGAATGCACTTTTCAATTTTGTTTTATCTCGGCCATCTGCTAGATAATGGTCGAAAGCACTTTTCAGTTTTGTTTTATTTCGGCCATCTACTAGATAATGGTCGAACGCACTTTTCAGTTTTGTTTTATCTCGACCATCTGCAAGATAATGGTCGAAAGCACTTTTCAGCTTTGTTTTTATTTCGGCCATCTGCTAGATAATGGTAGAACGCACTTTTCAGCTTTGTTTTATCTCGGCCATCTGCAAGATAATGGTCGAAAGCACTTTTCAGTTTTGTTTTATCTAGGCCATCTGCTAGATAATGGTCGAGACCAGTTTTTCAGTCTTATTTTTCTCTCGGCCATCTGCAAGATAATGGTCGAACCCAATCAAAGTCAAATTTCACATTCACTTAATCTTGTTTATTTTATTTATGCACTCAAACAAAAATAATAATAATAAAAAATAAAAAAAAATAAAATAAAATAAAATTACCTCATTCTCATCCATAGGGTTGTTACAACCTCCACAATGTCTACACACCTCAATTCTGTTAGCCTTGTTCATATTTATTTTAAATTTTCCTGTTGTTCATTGTCCATTTGAAATCCAGACGAAATTAGTGTTTCTTTCTTTACTTAGCTTTTACTCCAATAATACGAAAACTCAAAATTTTCATATTATTCAGCAATATCTAAGTAAAGAGGGGCAGCTGTCAACACCCAATTTCGTCCGGATAAATATAATTCATTAAAAAAAATACAAAAAAAAAACAAAATGAAAAATACTATTTATTTTACTTTTTGCACCCCTAAATTTTCTTTTAAAAAAAACTTAATCAATTGGCCCAAAATAATCTCACTTTTTTACTTCCTCACCACCAATCTTTTCTTATCACACCCCATTCTCCACATCACCATCCACCTCATCCTCCACATCATCTACCTTTTTCATTTACTTTTTCCACATCATTCCCATATTAATTTTATATATCAACTTTTTTAATTATTCCACTTACATTTTTTAATTATATCTTCTCCACCAACTTTTTATATTATTTCTTTCACTTATTTTCCACATTAACTTTTACTATTCACTATATTTTATTTTACCTAATTTCTCCACCAACTTTTTATATTATTTCTTTCACTTAATTTTCACACCTAATTTCTCCACCAACTTTTTATATTATTTCTTTTACTTAATTTCCACACCTAATTTCTCCACCAACTTTTTATATTATATCTTTCATTTATTTTCCACATTAACTTTTACTATTCACTATATTTTATTTCATCTAAATTTTCCACCAACTTTTTTATATTATTTCTTTCACTTATTTTCCACATTAACTTTTACTATTTACTATATTTTATTTCACCTACTTTCTCCACCAACTTTTTATATTATTTCTTTCACTTATTTTCCACATTAACTTTTTCTATTGATCTTTTTTTAATTATATTTTATTTCATCTAAATTTTCCACCAACTTATTATATTATTTTTATTCATCAACTTTCTTCATCCTTAACTCTATAAATACCTACATTCCTTTCATTTCACACACACATTTTTTTACACAAGATCCATCTTTTTTTTTTCTCTCACACCAAACCTTTTCATTTCCACCCCAAAACAAAAAAACAAGAGAAAATTCTTTTCCTACACCCTTTTATTCATATTTTGAACCCCATTAGGCTTTGGCCCATTCGATTTTAAACCTTTTCTCTCCTAGGCGCACACTCCACTTTGCATCTTTACACCCCTGCAAACAACAAGAAAAGGGCCTCCGACCTGACCAGCACCTGCTATGCGACACCCCTAAACCTCACAGTTGCACTCCTACCGTCCGTTGGGCCTGAGAACCGGAGTCTTCCGACACACCTGGTTTTTTTTCTATACACCCCTATCCTTATTTAATTGGTTTTTATGCTCTTAGTATTTGTTTGGTTCCGTATTGGTTGCTTCATTTGTTTTATTTTTTATTTTCTTCACTCTTTTAGTATTTGTCTCACAATTATAATATATTTCTCGTGTTTTGTATTTTATTTTTATTAATTGTATTTTATTTTTATTTTAAACTTCAATTTTATTTGTTAATAGAAAATGACACAACCATAAAAAACAACAACCTAAAAAATGAAAAAGATACAAAAGAAATAAATATATAAAATTGCAGCATTATAAAATGGTTTTAGAATTTTTTTAGTAACGTTATTCCTTTAAGCAATTGTTTTTTTTTTCTAAAATATATAAGATTAAAATTAAGAAATGGTTTTAGTGTATTTTTTTTACGTTTAGCAAATATGGTTTATTTTTATTTTCTATTTATTTTGACTTTCTTAAAAACACTTGTGTAAACAATTTTTACTATTTTTGTTTCAAATAGCTAAATATCATTTTGATCATTTTTTTAGTCTATGAATTTATCCTGTTTTCTACCACAATGTTTTTGTGTCTTTTCATATTTTTATGTCATAGATATCTCAACTCACCTCTCTTTCTTAATAAAAAGAAAATAAAAAAAAATGTAAAACTGTAAAAAACATGTAATGTAATAAAAGCGGTATGAGTACTCGTGCGATCGTACGCATCAGCCTAGTACTCGTTACCCAAAATATAAAATAAACAAAAAAGCCGTATGAGTGCTCGTGCGATCGTACGCATCAGCCTAGTACTCATTACGCAAAACAATAAAAAACTATAAAAAAGCCGTGTGAGTGCTCGTGCGATCGTACGCATCAGCCTAGTACTCATTACGCAAAACAATAAAAAACAAAGAAAAAGGCGTGTGAGTGCTCGTGCGATCGTACGCATCAGCCTGGTGCTCATTACGCAAAAAATCTAAATATTACATCAAAAAATACCAAAAAAAAATATAAAATCTTCAAAAAACCAAAAACATCAACACTTTCAAGCCAACAAACAATATTCCTGGTCAGAACTACGTGATCCTTGATTCTCCATCAAAAGTGGAGATACGTAGGAGCAAGGCCAGACCTTGTCAGGTTCACTTTCCCAAAAAATCCAAAGTCATTTTCTCAAACAAATTTCTAAAGTATTTCTCAAACAATATTTTCAAACAGTTTCTAAAAGAACTACGGAACCCTGATTTCTCATTCTTAATGAGAATACGTAGGAGCAAGGTCAATCCTTGTCGGGCTCAAAAAACTAAAAAATACATGTTGTTTCTTTAGAATCTTATTTTAAGGGAAAGTTAAACATTTTGAAAACCACATCCATATTCGCACATTTAGTTAAAGGTACTGCCTTAGGGCAGGCGTCGTAGGGTGCTAATACCTTCCCTACACGTAACCGACTCCCGAACCAAGAATCTGGTTCTAATTGACCATGCCTTATCATTTTATGGTTTTTCCGTAGTTTTCCAGAATAAACTATGGTGGCGACTCCAAATCTCTAAATTTTCAAACTCGTACGTTTCTTTGCGGATCGTCGTCCCGTCGCGATACCGGTTGCGACATTATCCAATCCTTATTCTATTGCAAAAATAAACACACAAAAGCATCAAAACACACATTTAAACATTACAAACTATACTTACATCAACAATTATATACTTTTTATGAGAATTAATACTAAAACTTACTCAAAAACACAACATTTTAAGTAACAAAAGCAAGTAAAGTTTACACCTATCAAACTCCCCCAAACTTACATATTTTCATGTCCTCATGAAAATAAACAATATCAACAGAAAAACGAACCCAACAAAGCAGTTAGTATTCCATCACATAATCTCTGTCACAAAAGTAAGGATTGTACCTACACCTCCAAATATTCAGATCAAATGTTATAACTTTTATATTAACAAGTTCTTGAATCCAAAATGATAAGACAACCAGAAAAAGAATAGTACAAATGTGCTCAATCAGTGTTTACCTCAACCTGCAAGTGTTTACACTCAAATTCACGCTCAAAGTGTCATCAACTACTTCATCAACTTTTGCAAGTCATCTCATATACAATTCAAACATTCTGATTTAAATCAAAAGGACTTTCTCAGGTTATAACTTGGCTTGGCTAGAAGAAACATGGTTTTACAGGGAAACAAACCAACACTAGAGAAGAGGAGAACAAGAACATAACAACATTGAAACTTTTTTATCAACTTCCTCTTTATTCATCACATAACACATTTTCTGAATTTTTCTCTAACTTTGATATTTTTTATTTATTTTTTTTTTCAGATTGCTTTTCATCAGTTTAAGACTCAACTGATTATGATTTCCCCCAAACTTAATTTCTACCTATATCTTGACAAATATGTTTCTTGTTCTCTTCTTCTAGAGTGTTGGATAAGGTAGATTGTTTTGTGAGAAGCTCAGGGTTCACAACAAATATATATAAGGCTCAACAGGATAACAATGGATGAATATTCACATATGGGTAGTCATCTGGCCAAGTAGTTAATTTCAAAAACAAACAACTGCCTTTCTCATTTCTAAACCAGAATGCATCTGTAATAATAAGAATTATGCAAAAACCAATTTCATAGCAATAACAACTTCTCACTTGCTTTCAAAGCTGTCTCAGTACACTCAGACATTCAAATTTTGGGTCACAATCAATCAGATTCAAGAACAACTCATATATAATCATAACACAAGTTCTAAAACTCAGATTTTTCAATAACAATCTCACAATCATGCCAGTTATCATGGACAGAATTCAAAATTCAAATTCAAACTTCAAACACACATTTCACAATCAAATCATTGCAGAAAGATAATTCAATCCACACAACCAAACAGATTCAGATTCAATCCACACAACCAAAATAAGTGAAAACATAAATAGATAGAGTTAGAAAGCTGGGTTGCCTCCCAGTAAGCGCTTGTTTAACGTCTTTAGCTTGACACTAAGAAGCTCTCTGTGGTTGAACCAATGGTTTGAAATCATCCTTCATGAATATTATATGCATGGAATAAGAAGAAGGACTTATTCCGTTCAGATCAGAATTTGACCAACCTACAGCTCCTTTGTCCACTTTCAAGAATTCAGTTAACTTTTCTCCCTCCAGAGTGGATACAACATTGCTGATGATCACAGGTTTATTGTCATCTTTGTCAAGAAAAGCATACTTCAAATGTGAAAATAGCAACTTCAAGTCTAGCTTCTTTTCTTTTATCTCTTTTTCATCAGATGGAATCTCCTTCAAAGCATCTAGACTCTGTATACATTCATCAATTAACTTCTCTTCATCTATAAGTAAAAATTCACAAGCATCAACAAGAGTTCTTTCAAGAGGTGATGATATGTGCATCGTCTTCTGTGCCATCATGCAGACTTCCTCAAGCTCATCAGTTTGAAAGCATGTATCTTCATCATTTGGGTGAGACATTGCTTCAAAAACATTAAAATTTACCTCTTCATTCTCAACTCTCAATTTAAGCTTTCCATCATCAACATCAATCAATACTCGAGCAGTCTTCATGAATGGCCTTCCCAAAATCAAAGGAATTTCTTTATCCTCTTCCATCTCCATGACAACAAAATCCACTGGAAATAAGAATTTGTCTACCTTTACCAACACATCTTCTACTACTCCATGCGGATATTTGATTGATCTGTCTGCCAATTGTAGAGTCATGCGTGTGGGCTTCAACTCTAATTCTCCAATCTTCTTAAACATTGACAAAGGCATAAGATTGATGCTGGCTCCAAGATCAATTAACGCTTTCCCAATAGCCAGTTTACCAATGGTGCATGGAATTGTAAAACTGCCTGGATCTTTAAACTTTGGTGGAAGCAACTTCTGAATGATAGCACTGCACTGGCCTTGTACTTCTATAGTTTCTTCCTCAATATACTTTCTCTTCTTTGTGAGCACATCTTTCATGAATTTCGAATAAGCAGGTATTTGTTTCAGTGCTTCTGAAAAGGGCATCTTGATTTCCAACTTCTTGAAAATATCAATGAAACTTCTGAACTGTTTTTCCTTCTCGTTTCTAGAGAGAACCTTTGGATAAGGAAGAGGTTTCTCATACATCTGTTCTTTCTTTTTCTCTCCCTCTCTCACTTTTTCACTTTCTCTATCCTCTTTCTCTTCTTTTTCATCTCCCTGTTTACTCATCTCATCTTTTTCTTCACTCACTTTTTTCTCATTCTCTCTTTCTTCCAGAATTCTTCCTGATCTTGTAGTAATAACATTGCATTCTTCCTTTGGATTTACTTCAGTGTTTGCCCCAAAGTCCTTCTCTGGTTTTTCTTCCAACTTTTTAGCTAATTGACCCACCTGAATCTCCAAATTCCTAAGTGAGGCTTCTGTACTCTTATGGTTGGAAATTGATACCTGCATAAACTGCTGAAGAGTTTCTTCCAATTTTGAAGTTCTTTCTGTCAGAGACGGTTGTTGCTGAAAGTTCTGTGGAGGTGGTCTGTTGAAAGGAACAGCTTGTCCCATACTCGGATGAGGTCTCCATGCTTGATTAAAACTTTGACCTTGATTTCCCATATAATTCACTTCTTCATGAGACATGCTTTGCACTGCACATTGACCATTATTATGATTTCCTCCGCACAATTGACAACTCTGAACCATCTGATGTTGAGTTTGAGAAACATTCTGCAGTTCTTTAGGTAGCTGAGATAACTTCTTCATTAATGTCTCAAGTTGCTGAGTCATAATCTTGTTCTGAGCTAGTAAAGCATCTTGAGATTGAAGTTGAAGAATACCTTTTTGTTGAAATTGAGCTCTTTCACTCTGAACTTCATTATCATTTGCAGCCATGTTTTCAATCAGTTCATGTGCTTCTTCAGGCGTCTTCCATCTGATACTACCTCCAGCTGATGCATCTAACATTAACTTTGTTTGAGATTTCAACCCTCCAAGAAACAGATTTAGCAGTGTAGGCTCATCAAATCCATGAGTAGGGGTTTTTCTCAGTAGGCCTTTGAATCTATCCCATGCTTGACCTAGAGTCTCATCAGCATCTTGTTGGAAAGAAGAGATCTCCTGCTTTCCCTTATTGACTTTGGACTGAGGGAAGAACTTGTTCAGAAATTTAGCAACCACATCATCCCAGACTGTCAGACTATTCTCTGGAAAAGAATTCAGCCACATTTTTGCATTACCAGCCAATGAGAATGGAAATAAGCTGAGTCGAATTGCTTCATTTGGAACCTGGTGAATCCTTACTGTATTACAGATCTCCATGAAAGTAGCCAAGTGAGTGTATGGATTCTCGTGGGATAATCCATGAAATTGATTGTTCTGCACCAGATGAATAAGAGCTGGCTTCATCTCCATATTAGCAGCATTCACCACTGGTCTTGCAATACTATTGAAGTGCAGAGGTCCTGAGAAAGTATTATAATCTGCAAGAGTACGTCTTCCTTGCCCAGAACCTTCTCCAGTGCGATTATCTTCCATTTCTTCTTTGTCTTGACCAGATGAAGAGATAATATTTTCTTCAGAAATAGCAGAGGATTCTCTGGATTCTCTACTTTGTCTCCTTCTTCTACTGTTGTTCCTTCGAGCAGTTCTTTCAATTTCCGGATCAAAAAGTAGATTTTCAACATGTTCTCTGCTTCTCATACAAAACACAAACCAAAAAGAAACAATCCAAAAAAAACACAATCTCTACAGATGATAACAATTATGCACAAGAATTCAAATATAATCACAATACACACTTAAACAACAGATAGCTAAAATCAACTAAACCAGATAAACAAAACACAATCAACGAAAACAAAAACAAATCCCCGGCAACGGCGCCAAAAACTTGTTGAGACCTCGGCAAGTGTACCGAATCGTACAAGTAATAAACCGATAAGTCCGGAAATCGTTTTCCCAAGAGATTTGTTTTGATTCACAGATTGATTAAAGTTTACTAATTTAGCGATTAATTTTACAACACAAGTAAGATTTGCATACAGATGAAATTAAAGTGGTAAAAACAGATGAATTAAACTTCACTGGGGTTGATTTTCAAGTTCATCACTCAAGTAATTTTTCTACTAACACAATTCCTCAAAATTAAGCATCAACATCCTAGGCGAATGCAGTCCTGATCTCTCAGATGACCGTTCAGAATCATTCAAACTAAATCCTAATCTCTTAGATAATTCAGTTATCAGATTTGCCTTAATCACAATGTCACAGATGACTAAGAATTTCCTCCTATGTCTAGGACTCGAAATCCATTAGCAGTTCTATCCTAGGTCCGCGGTCTCATACATTTCTCAATGATTTAACCGTTCAAATAGCTCAGATTCCCATCAAAAGCATGAATAATAAAGATAGAACACAAAATTCATACAAGATCATGCATTAATATAGAAATTACAAAGAGTTTCAGAAATGTACTCTCAACCCCAGTGAAATGGAGTTCTAGCTACACATATACATCATAGAAGCGATAAAGCATGGATTGGATGGTAGAAAGTGTTGAAATTCCACTCCGGAGCACCCAAAACGAGTATGGACGCGAGCTGCAGAGTCTCCCCTAGCTTCTCCCCTCCAGAACTGACTGGTTTCTGCCTCTGGATCGCGTTTTTAAAGAAAGGACCTTAAGTGATTTTTCGCTGGGCGACAAACGTACGCTCGCTGGGCGAGCGTCCGTCGCTGGGCGAGCTGCTCCAGCTCGCTGGGCGAGCTGGCTCGCTGGGCCACTGGTTCCTGGTCGCTGGGCCACTAATGCGCTCTGGCTGGGCCACTGGTTCCTGGTCGCTGGGCCACTGGTTCACTTCTGGCTGGGCCTCTGGTGCGCTCTGGCTGGGCCACTGATGCACAAAGGGTCTCTTTGATATTATCCAATCCTTATTCTATTGCAAAAATAAACACACAAAAGTATCAAAACACACATTTAAACATTACAAACTATACTTACATCAACAATTATATACTTTTCATGAGAATTAATACTAAAACTTACTCAAAAACACAACATTTTAAGTAACAAAAGCAAGTAAAGTTTACACCTATCACATGTCCCAACCTATTATGCTAGAGAAGTCATGGACAAGCTCCATCGACTTCAACAAAGAAACATGAGTGTTGAGGAATACTGGCAAAAATTAGAATTACTCATGTTAAGAGCTGGGATAAAAGAAGAGGAGCGATTCACCATAGCTAGATTCCAGAGTGGATTAAACTATGAGATTAGAGATAAGGTTGAACTCTTACCTTACTTAGATCTAAATGACTTTGTCCAGCTATGTGTGCGAGTGGAAGAACAAAATAGAAGAAAAGCTTCCACAAATAGATCCTACTGATGATGAGCGGGTCGCACCGCTCACAAAAGTTGTGCATGAAAGAATGCAGTACAGTACTAGGAAGTGACTCCTAGGTCGTCTCTCAAGGACCAATATTTGTGGTTCGGTCTTAGATTTAACACGAAGTGGGGGGGTTTGTGATTTTGGTTTTGATGCGGTAAAATTAAAGTTGACTGGAAATTAAATAAAATATAATTAAAAACACTGAAATAAATTTTAACGGTGGTAAAAACTGAACGGTAAAAATGGAAAATGTCTAAAAATAAAATGAACGATAAAACACAATGACAGAATTTAACGGTACAGAAAATAGTAGACGGTAAAATAAAAGAGACAACAAAAATAAAACACTTAACTGAAAATAAAATTTATCAAAGATTCTTGAAATAAAATGAAAATGAAAATGAGCAAACTGTGAAACAATTGAACTACACGCTTCAAAAATAAAATTTTACATTTGTGCACTATTTGGAAATGAAAACGGAGAGATTTATTGAAAGAGGAAGAGGCAAGAGCCTCCTCTAGGCCGTGGCTTCCTACACTACTCCTAAAATCTAATACTCATCCAGGCCTCCAGACGTGTCTCTCTACTGGAATTCCTACCCCTTTTTATATTGGAGGTGCTCTCTTTCATTTTCTCCCCTGTTAGCTTGCTCCCGTGACATTCAAAATAAAATAAGATGGGCCCTCTCTTTTCAGATGAATCACGTGAATGGCTCCCTTCAACATTCCATTTTCCCTTGGACGTGAATGCTCCATCTTTCAATGTTTCTCCCTTCACACATGCAGCCAAGATTCACGTGAAATCAGCACTTGGTGAAGCACTTTCTCCCTTCTTTCTTCCAATGGCTGGACACCACTCCATCTCCTTGGATATTAGCTGCTGCCATTCCTCAAAAACAACCGTGAACTTTCAATAAGTAGTGGCTGGAACATGGCTGGACAACCTTGATCTTCTCTCCAATCTCTTGTAACTGCGTAAAGAAAGCTGCTGGAAGGCCACTTGAATCAGCTGGGAACATGAAGTCCAGCTTTGTTGGGATGAGCGTGCCGCAGCCTCCTTCCAGCCGTGAGCTTTGTGTGAAGTGGAAGAGCAAAAGAAATCTGCACATCTTCAAGCCAAAGTACCGTGAGCTTTGCCAACCATGAGTGGTGGCTGGACTTTCCTTCCAAGTGCATCCACTTCTTCCAGCTGCAGCCCCCTTTTGCTTCCAATAACGTCCGTGGTTGCTGGATGTGCTGCTGCCCAAGCCAAGAAGACCGTGAGCTTTCAAGTGGTGTGGCCGTGGAGCTTCTATCTTCAAAGCCATGAGTTCATTTCAATATGGCCCCCTCTTTTGTTTTCTTCATTTTGATTGTTGGATGAGTGCAGTGAAAATGTGACTCCAAATATGCTGCTCCGTGTTAATTGTCTCCAATGTGCTTCCAAAGTTGGCTCACCAATTTTTCAGCAAGTGTGGGCCGTGTGCTTTTCCATTCACCAATTAATCACCACTTTTCCAAATTGTTCACGTGACCTTTGTGCTATTAAAATGTAACTTGACTTAGTGTGTTTTCTGAGATAAGGCTAGTGAAATCAGCAATATCTTTTCCCAAGCCAAATTTTCCAATCCTAGGTGGCGGCTCCACTTCCAAAAGATAAAAGAGATTCCCCATTATTTGTGTTTGCAGCCGTGAAGTGTTCACCTTCTTTCCATAATTTCTTCAACCAAAACTAATAAGGGGGCCCTCCACTGATTGATATTTCAGCCTTGACAATACTAAAAAAAACGTGACATTCCATGGGTGGTGGCTCCCACTTGTATTTGCTTTGGTTAATGCTTGTTGTAAGAATTGTACATATGGACAAGGTGTCAAACCAACTTTCAATTATCTTCCAAGTAAATTAAGAAACCGTGAGCTGCATTTGGAACGTGATCCCTTTCATTTTGCTTCTTAAAATTCAAAAAATATTTCATCACAGATCAACACATAGATTAAATCACTACAGTGTAGCTTCTTCCCAAACACAGTGTGTGAATGTTCTTCCAAATGTCCTAAAATATTTATAGAATTTTCCCTGCACTCAATAATGTAAATTATTAGTCTCAGATAATTCAAATTAATTAAAATAAGAATTTCTGATCGATTTAAGAACAATTCAGAAAATTGGGAAAATACTGGACAATTATGCACAATTCCCTAATTAAATCTAGCACAATAAACTAAGTAAAGTGAAGAAAATAATGATTCATCAAAATAGACCACACTTAGTCTTTTGCACTCCTGGGCAAAATTAAGACGCAAATCAGGGAATGGTTCAAAGGACTTTCAGGGAAACGACACAAACTCAGCAGACAGAAAAATAAAAACTCGCAAGAAAATAAAAAGAATTTACAGAATTCTCAAGAAGTCTGGACAAAGAAAAGAAGTAGAAATTATCCAACACAAATCAAATAAAGCAGATACTTACAGAAATCATCCAAGTAATTCAAAACTTGGTAAAATAATTAATCAGCTCAAGAGGTGATTTAAAAATAACAAAACCTCACAGATGCACTCACAGTGTTTCTCTCAAGTGTCTAGGGTAAAGAATTTTCAACTCGAAGCACTCAAGAAAGCAAACACAAGTAGACTTGGCAAGCTTCTAATATCAACACTCAAAACATATGCACGTTTAGATCAAAAGGTCTTTACTGGGTTGTAATGGGGCCAAGGACAGGGGAGGATAAATTTGGATAAGTAGCTATAGCTCAGAAGAAATAGAGGTGCACTAGGAAAAAAAATGTAAACACAGTGAAATCTCACCCAAACCTCTAATTCAATCCTCTTCTCGACTCCATTATTCATAAAATTATTTTTCAATTTTTCTCTTTTTCTCATCATTTTTTTTTATCCTGTTTTTTTTTTCACACAACAGGATATAAATTATCATTTCAAAACATGATGAGGAACCAACTAGCCAATTCATCAGAATTCCCAAGGAGACCACACTTATGCACAAAATACTTCTATAGCTCCAGACTTTCCTAAGGTTAAGGTAATCATTTGTTTTTCACTTAGGATCAGTGTATGAGCTTCAACAAAAAGAAATATATACAGTATAGGCTCAAAGGGGTTATCAAAGGATAATAACAAGGTAGGCTTATTTGGCTAAAGAGGCTCAAGAACAAAAATGCCTTTATCATGTCTGAACATGCATATCAATCAAGTATATCAAAAAGAATTAAGCCAAGGCATATGTGCAAGCATTCAAGATACATATCACACACAAGAAAGAAAATTTAGTGGCTCAAATCTCACACAGGGTATTTGTCACAATCAAATCAACCTCTCAAACGTATAATCATCTTTCCAGGCAGAGAAAAGCAAGGATTTTAAACCATAAGTATTAATGAAGTGAAGGAAAAATCTACAACTTAAACATCATCCAGAAATCAAAAGAAAAATGTAAAATTTATTGCACACAAAACACACTAAAAACCACTTAAAACAGAAAAAATTTAACACTCAAAAACAAAAAATTTAACACACAAAATACAAACTTAACAGAAACTAACAGAAAATCAAAATTTCTCCCCAGTAGACCACACTTAAATCACACAATGTCCTCAGTGTGTTACAATCATCAGATTATCAATTTCAGAGCAGTCAAATAATATAGACAAGTGCAACAAAAGTAGAAAAATGGGAAGAAATTTTCAGTAACATCCATCAGTAGATGTTATCATTGACATCCATCAGTAGATGTCTAAATCACCTAGCACCCATCAGTAGATGCTAATTAATTTTTATTATTTTTATTTTATTATTTTATTTTTTTTTATTTTTTTTTTTAATTGAAAAAGGAGACCGGTACTGTGACAACAGTCTCGGTGACAATGACCGGAACTGTTGCTACAGTGGCAGAAATTTAGGCTATAAAAGGGCACCTCCTCAGCGTCTGAGCGCCATTTCCTGACTCTCACTCTCTCCTCTCTGCTTCTCTCTCAACTCTCTCTACTCTCTCTGCTCTCTCTCTACTCTCTCTACTCTCTCTGCACTCTCAACTCTCTCGAGCGTCTGGATCTCTGCAGGGAGCCTCTCCCCCCCGCGTCCGTGTACTCTGAAGGTGTACGAGTCCTGCAAGGAGCCTCTGCCACCGTGCCAACTGAAGAGTCTGAGATCCGCGAGGAGCTTCTCTGCCAGCTCTACTTCTCCAGGTAAGTTCTCTGCACCTTGGATCTCTATTTCTTCTTTTTCTGCTTAAGTTTCCAGATCTTTCACTGCTTTCTTTTCCTTTCTCTGCTTTATTACTTTTCCTGCCTTCCAGTCTTTCCCTTTCAGTATTTCCTTTATTTTTCATCTGATCTCTTGCCTGCTCTCCCTCTTTTCCATTTTTTTTTTATTTTTATTTTTTTGTAATTTAAACACTTAAACACATAAAACACAACTGTCTAAAAACTTAAGGGGTATATCGGCTGGAAACCAGACGTTAATCTCCCTTCGATTGAAGGTATTGCAGAGACAATCGGGTAGAACAACGCCACGTACCCCACTTAAAACTAAATAAACACATAAACATAATATACAAGAACAATATGGACAAGAACAACCGGACAACTGGACGTAGATCCGTTTAGGACCCTTTTGCAAGGACCGTGAAACAGATCTGAGACCAGACACTGAAACATCAAATACAGACTGGACAAAATAAATCTAAAAGGAAACAAGAACAAATAAAGAAAACAGAGAACTAATCTAATTTTTTTTTTTTTTTTATGCTTCATTTTTTTTTTTTTAGTTCTTTTTATTATTATTTTTTATGTTTATTTTTTTCTTTTTTTTTTATGTTTTTGTTCTTTTTATTTATATATATATATATATATATATATATATATATATATATTTTTTATTAAGTTTTAGAATATTTCAAGAGGAATGATGACGAATGAGATGGAATCAGAGAGATACACTAGTCAGCGATGGCGTCCTACAGATGATCAGATCAATATGATGACCAAAATCTACAACTATGGGGTCACACACCCAAGCCGAGCGCAAGTCGTCGAGATCGCGTCTCGACTAAGGACCTTCGCAGATGCCACCGAATATAACGTGCACTGCTGGTTTAACAACCATGGCAATCGGGTCAGGCGCTGGCAAGCGGAGATAGACCCCACAGGCACTCTCTTTTCACAACTGCCGCTATACATGTACGGTAAGACCTCTGATCACACCTCCATTGAATTTTCCATTCCTCTTCTATTATTAACACAAGTTTTTTATTTTTTTATTTTTTTATTTTTTATTTTTTGTTTGAAAGAAAACAATTGGGTGATAATGAGGGCACCGAGGCTGCTGAATTTGTTTCCAGTTCCGATCATTATCGATGACGACAGAAATGAACGAGAAATTCCTCCACCAAAGCCTCCGCTCGTGACTTTTCGAACCAGAGCTCCCTCAACGGAGCTCTCCCTTAGACCACCACAACCAGCTCGTGAATTCTTTCATTTTTAATGTTTTGTGTTTTTTTTATTTTTTTTTATGTTTTTGTTGGCCGAGTGTGGCCAGAATTAAGGACTGTAATATGAACACTTATGTTTTTTTTTTTTTTTTTTTATGTTTTTAATTTTTTTTTATGTTGTTATTTAATATGGTGTGTAATATTAACGATCAGAAATGATCGACCCCTGAACAACTTTATTTTCACATATATCTATTGCAATTTCATTTTCAGATCTGTTCAATCTCCATTTTTCCATTACTGTAATTTTTGCATTGATGAATGAAATCTCTCTTAGTCTAAACAAAATTTTCAATCAAAGATCTGATGAAACAACTAAGAAATTATTTTACAGTGAAGAAAAATAAGGGAAAAAAAAATGAGATCTGAAATGAAATTTTTATTGGTATGAAATAATAAGATACTGAGGGTCGAAATAAAATCAAAGAATACGCAAAACAATTTTTGAATTTTTGAATTTTTTTTTTATAAGGATAACAATGTGAAAACTAAGAAAAAATAATTATACATATCAGAATACAGATTTGGCACGCTTTTAAACAAAAAAAATTTTATCACAAAATATTTTTTTTTTTGTTTTTTTATTTTTTATTTTTAAAGATAACAATTACAAAAACTAAGAAGAAAAGGAAAAACAAACTTAAAAGAAAAAATTGCAGAATCTTCCCCAGACCACACCTAAACTACAATGTCCCAAATCAGTTAAAGGCATAAGATCATCAATTGAAACTTAAACAGATAAAGGACAAATGTAATAAAAGTCAGAAAACGGGGAAGAAAGAAAAAGAAAACTCCCCTGGATTATGGTGGCAGTTGCCAAAATTGGACAATCAGGGAGATGTCTTCTTCAGGATCCAAGACGGAAATTTTGAGGAAAAATTGCTTCATCCTCCAAATCTGATCAAGCAGAGAAATATCCTCCACCGCCGGATCTAAGCAGCAAATATTGTCACTGAGCAGATTCAGTAGGTGCCTTTTGATCTTCGAACTGCTGTATGTACTGGCACCTTTGTCTTCCAGCGTGGGTGCATGCTGATCAAATTTATATGTACCTCCTGCAATATGGTTAGTGCAAAATGGTTCCACAGAAATATCATGCAGAGGTATAACACCCAATCCAAATTCATCATACTGAGCCTTAGATACAACCTCATAACATGAATCCGTTTCAAATGTAGAAACAATATCTATAACAGGTTCAGATTCATGTTCAGTGCATGGAGAACAAATATTTGAATGTGATAGTAAAAAGCGGTCCTCATCATGCACAGAGGAAAAATTAAAATCATGCTCAGCAACAATATAGTCATCAGCATACCTCTCAACAACATAGTCATCAATATAATCAAATTGAGGTATGCTTACCTCCTCTTCCTTGAAGATTTCTAGAGTGTGGGAAGGTGAAGGTGGTCTACCTGGTTCAGGATTACTGCTTACTTCTGCCGGGTCCCCAAAATTTTCATCAGTCTCCTCAGGTGCAAGAGTGGCCATCTGCCTGATCTGATCACTCAGATTCTGTATGGCAGCTTGAGTTTCCTGCTGGAACTCCATGCTCTCTTGCTTGAACTGCATGTTCCCTTTCTGAAACTGAATGTTCTGCATTGTCATCTGCTCTAGTAACTCCTTTAATGTAGGTTCAGAAGTAGAAGGCTGAGGAGTTATTTGAATAGGAGAATCATACTGCTGACTCTCATATTGTGGAACTGGCTCCCAAAGAGAGCTCTCAGAAATTGGATGATGGAACATATTGTTCTCATCATAAAAATCAGCAGATTTAAAATCAAAGTAATATGCAGAATAAGAATCATAATCACAGACATTGGCAGAATAAGCATTATTCACAACATTAAAATAGGTAGACATGGAAAAATAAAAAGTAAAAACTAAAAACTAAAAATTACGAATCAGATAAAACAAAACACATTTATACATGCTACAAGCACACACAAGACAGAACATCAATAGTAAAAATTTTTAATTAAATTTTTTTTTTTTAATTTTAAATTTTTTTTTTTTAATAACAACTAAATACAGAACATAGCACAATAAAAATATAAAAGACAAAACATATATTAACACAACATAATCGAAAAACACAACAAAAATCTAAAACAAGAACCTGGAACTGAAGTGACAACGCCGCCAAAATTTGCTGAAGGTGTCGTTGTCGCCTACAAAAATACAAAACACAAAACACACAAAAGACACATATTAACAGAACAAAACTTTATACAACAAAAATCTAAAACCAAACCTCCATTGATTGGTCCCCGGCAACGGCGCCATTTTGATGATGAGCGGGTCGCACCGCTCACAAAAGTTGTGCATGAAAGAATGCAGTACAGTACTAGGAAGTGACTCCTAGGTCGTCTCTCAAGGACCAATATTTGTGGTTCGGTCTTAGATTTAACACGAAGTGGGGGGGTTTGTGATTTTGGTTTTGATGCTGTAAAATTAAAGTTGACTGGAAATTAAATAAAATATAATTAAAAACACTGAAATAAATTTTAACGGTGGTAAAAACTGAACGGTAAAAATGGAAAATGTCTAAAAATAAAATGAACGATAAAACACAATGACAGAATTTAACGGTACAGAAAATAGTAGACGGTAAAATAAAAGAGACAACAAAAATAAAACACTTAACTGAAAATAAAATTTATCAAAGATTCTTGAAATAAAATGAAAATGAAAATGAGCAAACTGTGAAACAATTGAACTACACGCTTCAAAAATAAAATTTTACATTTGTGCACTATTTGGAAATGAAAACGGAGAGATTTATTGAAAGAGGAAGAGGCAAGAGCCTCCTCTAGGCCGTGGCTTCCTACACTACTCCTAAAATCTAATACTCATCCAGGCCTCCAGACGTGTCTCTCTACTGGAATTCCTACCCCTTTTTATATTGGAGGTGCTCTCTTTCATTTTCTCCCCTGTTAGCTTGCTCCCGTGACATTCAAAATAAAATAAGATGGGCCCTCTCTTTTCAGATGAATCACGTGAATGGCTCCCTTCAACATTCCATTTTCCCTTGGACGTGAATGCTCCATCTTTCAATGTTTCTCCCTTCACACATGCAGCCAAGATTCACGTGAAATCAGCACTTGGTGAAGCACTTTCTCCCTTCTTTCTTCCAATGGCTGGACACCACTCCATCTCCTTGGATATTAGCTGCTGCCATTCCTCAAAAACAACCGTGAACTTCCAATAAGTAGTGGCTGGAACATGGCTGGACAACCTTGATCTTCTCTCCAATCTCTTGTAACTGCGTAAAGAAAGCTGCTGGAAGGCCACTTGAATCAGCTGGGAACATGAAGTCCAGCTTTGTTGGGATGAGCGTGCCGCAGCCTCCTTCCAGCCGTGAGCTTTGTGTGAAGTGGAAGAGCAAAAGAAATCTGCACATCTTCAAGCCAAAGTACCGTGAGCTTTGCCAACCATGAGTGGTGGCTGGACTTTCCTTCCAAGTGCATCCACTTCTTCCAGCTGCAGCCCCCTTTTGCTTCCAATAACGTCCGTGGTTGCTGGATGTGCTGCTGCCCAAGCCAAGAAGACCGTGAGCTTTCAAGTGGTGTGGTCGTGGAGCTTCTATCTTCAAAGCCATGAGTTCATTTCAATATGGCCCCCTCTTTTGTTTTCTTCATTTTGATTGTTGGATGAGTGCAGTGAAAATGTGACTCCAAATATGCTGCTCCGTGTTAATTGTCTCCAATGTGCTTCCAAAGTTGGCTCACCAATTTTTCAGCAAGTGTGGGCCGTGTGCTTTTCCATTCACCAATTAATCACCACTTTTCCAAATTATTCACGTGACCTTTGTGCTATTAAAATGTAACTTGACTTAGTGTGTTTTCTGAGATAAGGCTAGTGAAATCAGCAATATCTTTTCCCAAGCCAAATTTTCCAATCCTAGGTGGCGGCTCCACTTCCAAAAGATAAAAGAGATTCCCCATTATTTGTGTTTGCAGCCGTGAAGTGTTCACCTTCTTTCCATAATTTCTTCAACCAAAACTAATAAGGGGGCCCTCCACTGATTGATATTTCAGCCTTGACAATACTAAAAAAAACGTGACATTCCATGGGTGGTGGCTCCCACTTGTATTTGCTTTGGTTAATGCTTGTTGTAAGAATTGTACATATGGACAAGGTGTCAAACCAACTTTCAATTATCTTCCAAGTAAATTAAGAAACCGTGAGCTGCATTTGGAACGTGATCCCTTTCATTTTGCTTCTTAAAATTCAAAAAATATTTCATCACAGATCAACACACAGATTAAATCACTACAGTGTAGCTTCTTCCCAAACACAGTGTGTGAATGTTCTTCCAAATGTCCTAAAATATTTATAGAATTTTCCCTGCACTCAATAATGTAAATTATTAGTCTCAGATAATTCAAATTAATTAAAATAAGAATTTCTGATCGATTTAAGAACAATTCAGAAAATTGGGAAAATACTGGACAATTATGCACAATTCCCTAATTAAATCTAGCACAATAAACTAAGTAAAGTGAAGAAAATAATGATTCATCACCTACCCTACCACATCTTCATATAGGAGAGATCTTAAGAGGGAGGGTAGTTTTCCATGATATGAAGAATCAAAAGAGAGAGAGCGAGAACAAGAGAAAGACAAGATCAAAAGCAAGGATAAAAAGCTAAGAAAAGACAAAGAGAACTCTAAAGGAAAGGAACAACGGCCTCTAAGAGAGCAAACTAGAGATCCCATGGGTAGGGAGACTAGATGTTTTAAATGTGGGGCTAGAGGACACTATTCAATTGAGTGTCACTTCAAAAAGTCAACCTATATCCTTGAGCATGAAAATCATAGTGAGGTATCAACCTCCAGTGCATCTGAGTTGTCCTCATCTGAAGAAGAACATGAAGCTCCACCTTGTGATGGAGATCTTCTTATGGTTAGGAGACTCCTTGAAGCAAAGCATGTTGAGTTAGAACAATCTCAACGAGAAAACCTATTCCACACACGCTGCAAAGTTTTTGATAAAACGTGTTCTATGATTGTGGATAGTGGTTCTTGTTGTAATTGTTGTAGCTTTAGAATGGTGGAAAAGCTAGGCTTAACTCCTACTCCTCATCCTAACCCTTACAAACTTCAATGGATAAAAGAGGATGAAGGAATAGTTGTTAAGGAACAAGTAAGTGTACCAATTTCCATAGGCAAGTAGGAAGATCAAATCATTTGTGATATTGTTCCAATGGAAGCAGGTCACATCTTACTTGGGCGACCTTAGCAATATGAATAAAAAGCTTTGCATGATGGGGTCACCAACAAGATCACCATCCAACACAAAAGCAAAAAGATTATCTTGAGCCCTCTTACACCATCACAAGTACGAGAGGATCAAATAATACTTAAAAAAATGGATGGTGAGAAAAAGCTCAAAAATAAAACAGTTTCAAAAGAGAAGAATTTGAGTTTGTTAGAAAGTGCCTCAACCAATGTAGTTGTCCCAACAAAACAATCTAAAAATCTTTTTCTTTGACAACCTCACTTTCTTCTCTATTGCAAAGAGGCACTTGTTTCCATAAATCATCCACTTGATTCTCTTCCCAAAGGGTTACAAAAGCTTTTGAAAGAATTTGATGATTTATTTCCTAAAGAGGTTCCAAGTGGTTTACCACCTCTTAGAGGAATTGAACATCAGATTAATTTGATCCCTGGAGCTAGTCTTCCCAATAGGCCAGCTTATAGGACTAACCCTACAGAAACCAAAGAGATAGAGAGGCAAGTCCATGATTTATTGGAAAAAGGGTGGATATAAAAAAGTCTTAGCCCTTGTGTCGTGCCAGTGTTGTTAGTCCCAAAGAAAGATGGTTCTTAGCGAATGTGTACAGATTGTAGGGCTATCAACAACATTACAGTCAAGTATAGGCACCCTATTCCTCGGTTGGACGATATGTTAGATGAGTTACATGGAGCAAACATGTTCACCAAGATTGATCTTAAAAGTCGATATCATCAAATAAGAATCAAAGACGGAGATGAATGGAAAACCGCTTTTAAGACCAAATTTGGCCTCTATGAATGGTTAGTCATGCCTTTTGGCTTAACCAATGCTCCTAGTACATTCATGCGACTAATGAATCATGTCCTTCAGGAATACATCGGCAGCTTTGTTGTAGTCTACTTTGATGACATTCTAATCTATAGCAAAGGTCTTAAAGAACATCTTCACCATGTGAGGAAAGTTTTGATTTTACTTAGACAACATCACTTATTTGCCAACTTTGACAAATGTACCTTTTGTCAAGAGAGTGTCATTTTTATGGGATTCAAAGTTGGGAAAGAAGGTGTACATGTTGATCCTAGCAAAATCAACGCTATCCAAGAGTGGCCTGTCTTGAAAACAGTGGGAGAAGTAAGAAGTTTTCTAGGTCTAGCAGGTTTCTATAGACGATTTGTAGAAAATTTCTCTACTATTGTTGCTCCCTTCAATGAACTTTTAAAGAAAGATGTGTCATTCAAGTGGGATGAAAAGCAAAGTCTAGCCTTTGAGACCTTGAAGCATAAGTTAACACATGCACCCATTCTACATTTACCTGATTTTTCCAAAGCTTTTCAAGTCGAATGTGATGCATCTGGGGTAGGAATAGAAGTTGTCCTTATACAAGAAGGTCACCCCATAGCTTATTTTAGTGAAAAACTCAGGGGACCTACATTGAATTATCCTACCTATGACAAACTATATACCCTTATTCGAGCATTGCAAACTTGGGAGCATTACTTGGTGTCTAGAGAATTTATTATCAATACTGACCATGAATCTCTCAAGTATATTAAAGGGCAAGGAAAGCTGAACAAAAGACATGCCAAGTGGATAGAATATCTCGAGCAGTTTCAATATGTCATCAAACATAAAAAGGGGAGTACTAATGTTGTTGCGGATGCTCTATCTAGACATCGTGCATTGTTAGTTACTTTAAGATCACAAATACTAGGTTTTGATGACATCAAGCAACTTTATGAAACTGATCCTACATTTGCATCCACTTATGCATCTTGTCTTAAGAAGTCATTCGACGGATTCTATATTTTTGAGGGGTATCTTTTTAATAAAGGAAAACTATGCATACCCCAAGGATCCATTCGAAAGCTTCTTATCAAGGAAAGTCATGGAGGAGGACTCATGGGCCATCCTGGAGTTGATAAAACTCTTCATACTTTTAAAAGCAAATTTTATTGGCCACACATGAGAATAGATGTCCAAAAGCATTGTTCTAGTTGCATAGCTTGTTTACAAGCTAAATCTAAAGTCATGCCTCATGGACTCTATCTTCCTCTTCCAATAGCTAGCACCCCTTGGGAGGACATTAGTATGGATTTTGTCCTAGGTCTACTGAGAACTCAAAAGGGGTTTGATTCAATCTTTGTGGTGGTTGATAGATTTAGTAAAATGGCTCATTTCATACCTTGCCACAAAGTAGATAATGCTAGCTATATAGCAAGACTTTTCTTCAAAGAAGTAGTCAAATTACATGGCTTACCCAAAACTATAGTTTCTGATAGAGATGTTAAGTTCCTTAGCTACTTTTGGAAAACACTTTGGGCCAAGCTAGGAACTAAACTACTATTTTCTACTACATGTCACCCACAAACTGATGGGCAAACAGAAGTAGTAAATAGATCTTTATCCATTCTATTAAGGGTAATGTTAAAGGGCAATATTAAAAATTGGGATGATCATTTACCTCATATAGAGTTTTCTTATAATAGAGTAGTTCACAAGACTACTAAACTTTCTCCTTTTAAGGTTATTTAAGGTTTTAACCCTATCACACCTCTTGATTTACTTCCTCTTCCAGATTCATCTTCTTTTCTTCATAAAGAAGTTATTTCTAAAGCGAAATTTATCAAAAAGTTACATGAAAAGGTTAAAACCCATATTGAAAAACAAACTCCAAAATATTCTGACTACAACAACAAAGGGAGAAAACAAGTAATCTTTAAAGAGGGAGACTTAGTTTGGCTTCACTTGAGAAAGGAAAGATTTCCTTCTCAACGTAAATCCAAATTAAGCCCAAGAGGTGATGGTCCTTTCAAAGTGGTTAAGAAAATAAATGATAATGCATATCAATTAGATCTTCCTGAAAGTTATGGTGTCAGTCCTACTTTTAACATTTGTGATTTAATTCCTTTCACAGGAGATGCCCAACAGGATTCCCAAGATCTGAGGACAGATCTTTTTCAAGAGGGAGGGACTGATGGAGGACCATCTAAGCTTAACATAGGACCTTTAACAAGAGCCATGTCCAAGAGAATCCAAGAGGAAGAGGGAGCACTCACTACCTTACTCTTATGGAGTATTACTTACTAAGTTCTCTTTCTCTTTGCTAAATACTTTTACATTGCTTTTGTAGAATATTAATAAAAGGGAGGAACCATGTTTATGCAACTTAAAAAGGTTGCCACGTAAGAAAACCAAAGAAGCATAAATGGATGGTTGGTGCCCACGGCCTTTGCACTACGTTCAATGCCAAAGACTACAACTTAGAGCCGTCGGTTGAAACCCGTGAGCCAATCCGGCTCACCACGGGTTTGAGTCGGGTTGGGTTGGAAAAAAATGTCAAATTTTTTATGCGAGCCAATTTTGACCCGGCTCACTAAGAACCCGGCTCACATGGGTTGAACCCGTGGTGGGTCGGGTTGGCTCACCAACCCACCTACTTTTTTTAATTAAATCAAATTAATTAAATTAATTATTTAAATTCTATTTTTTTTATTAAAATTAAATTAATTATTCAAAATGTATAACTTTTATTTAGTAATATGTCTTTAATTATTTATTACTTTGTGTTTCAATATTATTAGTTAACACTATTTTTTATTGTATTGTAGATGGAGATAAAGAAGAAGATGCTTCAAGAGAGCATAATACTATGGATTTATTCATTGAGGACTCTAATTTAATAGATGGATAATATTATAGATCGAATAATTCAGAAATATATCATTTGTTTTATCTTGTTTTTAGACCTATCTACAAGCATGATAGTTTTATCTTGTGCTATATATTTTTGTTAACGGCTATATGTAATTACGTATGTCTCATTAAACTAAATTGGCAAAATTTTATGCTTGATAGCTTAAAATATATATAACAATATATTTCTTTTGTTCATTTTCTTTTATATTAATTGATCATATTATTACTGTTTCAATTTGATGGATCAAAGTAACATGTTATACGAATCTCGGAAGAATATAGTGAAAAAGAAGTTAATTAAGTGAGCCAATGAGCCAACTCGTTTAACCCATCAACCCGTGGTGGGTCGAGTCGGGTTCGAATTTTTTCGGCTCGCTAATAAATGAGCCGAGTTGGGTTGGCTCACTAAGTGACCAACCGTGGTGGGTCGGGTTGGGTCGGGCCGAGTTACCCATTTTGACAGCTCTACAACAACTCCATCTTCTTCAATTGCTTTGCTGAGTTGGCAATTATAGCTTGCTTCCCAAGCTTCCTCCATCTGTTTTACAGCATGTGCACATTTAAAATAACTTGCACAATATGATTTAGAAGCTCTCCTTCTTCTATAAATAGAGAGCTTCATCACTTGTAAATGTAACTTGACTTGAAGTAAGGAAATGCTGCCAATTTTCAGCTTTTACTCTCAAGTTCAACCTTGGGCATTGTTATCTTGCACCTCCTCTAGCTTCTTTCCCCTTTGGAAAGCCTACTGAGCTAGAACTCTACCAAACACAGCCACTCAACACCTCAAGCATATTCACAAACACCTTACGTGCACTCTGTAACTCCACTGATTCATTCAATCCGCTGCTAGTTCTCTGCATTGTGGGGCTTCTTCTGCGCATCTTGGAGTAGCTTCCATCAGAATCACTCGGTCCCACGGTGGGCACCAACATGTTTCGGGTGTAGGGTTGAGTAACTCCACATAACACACATTCACACTTTACTCCTTAGCAACTCAGGTAACTCTGTTCACTTTTAGTCCAAGTCCTCTTTTATCAATGCTCCTAACCATTCGGGTGTACTGCCAAAAATACTCTGATGCTCAAGTCAGTAATTAGTCCAAACTATGGTTAGAGCAAAGTTTGAAATTCACAATAAATGCGATCACCTACCTCTTACCTTTGACCTCTATTTATAGTTTTTTAGATGAGTTTATGATTATCAAAATTCTAATTACGGTCTAATCTCGGTCCATTATAAATTAACACTTACTCTTAACCTTAGTTTACAGTAGCTCATGAGAGATGTTTGACTGCTGAGATTGTTCGTTCGGCCTTTACCCATGATTAGCCAAGCAACCCTTTTCTTCTGCTTCCTAAATTCGCAAACTCATACATATGTAATTGGTTGCTCCTTCTCAATTGATCATTCGTCCCGTTATAGTAATGTGGTCGCGTGTCATGCAGTATAAAGACAATTTCTTTTTGTTAAGAATTTCTAATTTTGTAGAGGATGTAAATAAATTATTTTACTTGTTTAAGTGCACAATTACTTTACTTATTTTTAAAATTTGTTTATATATATCTATGAATATTAAAAATATATTTAATCATATAAAGTATTTTTTAAATTTTTAACTAATTAGTGAATGTTTTCAATTAGTTAAATTAAAATAGTTATTACATTTTAGATGTTAAATTATTCTATTATAAGTAATAATTAGAATTTAATTTGTAAGTGTTAATCATTTAAATTACAATACTATTATATATTTATATTTTTAAAAATTATAATTATAAGATTATTTTTTATTTTAATTTTAATTTCCTTATTAGAAAAGAGCTAATTAATCTAATCAAATTAACTCATCTTTTGAGCTATCAAATTAATGAGCTGCACAAACCAAATCAAAATAAACTAACACATTCAAATCTTCAAACCTACACAAAAGTGATGGTCAAAACTTGTTTTACCGCAACCATACATTTATGATATCTGAACGTGAAAATATAATGTGATAAAGTGGCAAAACCAAGTTCAGCTAAAGCCCTTAAGCACAATGTTACAATCAGGGTGCAAATCTCCCTTAAAAAAGACACAAATCATTAAAAAGAGCTTTAATTTTATTGTGGTGATCAACATGTCTATATTATTAGAAATATATAGTACCTTGTTGCGAGCTTTTGCTTTGCTCTTGTTTATCATCCTCTGTTTGTGTTTATTCTTAGCTTTCTCTTCCCTTATGATGCTTTTCTCTCTGACCCCTAAAAGTCTTTTTTCCCTTTCTCTCTATATGGACCCTAAGATAATATCAAGAGCTAGAAGAAACATGATATGTGTGGTGTGTGGGTGTGATCAAGGTATAGAAGGAGTGTGTATATCCAGCAAACAATGTTCTTTGGAAGTGAAAAATCCTTAGAGGTGAATAAGGAGGTCCAAGAAGCTTCAAAGATTTGATAAAGAAATAGTGCAGTATGGTAGGAGGGTTTGGTGGAATACAAGGGACCACTTCAAGATGTTTGATGACTGGAAAACCAAAATGTTGGCTATTTTTGGTTTTCAGGACATGACAGAGGTGATAGAGTGTGATTTGGAGAAACCAGGTAGCAAAGCAATAGATGAGGAGAAATGAAACTACAAGTTGTAGAAGAAATTGGATAGAAAGGCTAGATTTATGCTCTATCAATGTGTGAGCCCAAAGATTTTCAATAAAATCTCCAAAGCAGCAACTGCCAAGGAAATCTGGGAGATTTTGATGAAAACTTATGGTGATGGTGATAAAAACAAGAAGGTAAGGCTACAAACTTTGAGAAGAAAAGTTGAAATTCTAACCATGGATGAGGGTGAAATTGTGGCAAAGTATTTTGACAAGGTGTGTAGGAACTTGTTATACTATGAGAACATGTAAGGATGGTATTACATACCAATATGTGGTGGAAAAAAATCCTAAGAACAACCCTAACTCCAACATTTGATCATGTGGTTGTTGCTATTGAATAGACTTGTGATTTGGAGACATTAGAGATTAAGGAATGTCAACATCCATTACAAGCACATGAGTATCGCATCAATGAACGTAAGCAGTACCAAGAACAAGCACTGTAGGCCCAGTTTCAATATAAGGACAAGAAAAGGTTCAAGAAAGGTAACAAAGGCAGCACTAAGCATAAAGAATCACTCGAACAACAAGGTGAAGATTAGTGATCCAATCAAAGGTAAGAATAAAACATCTTGCACAATTCTGATGGTGGTTGGAAATTTCATAAGAAGAAAGTTAGATGTTACAATTACCAAAAGTTTGGTAATTTTGCTAAAGAAAAACACACACACCCCCACACACATGCACACACACTCATGCACACACACACACACATTCACACATACACCCACGCGCGCACACATACACACCCACGCACACACACGAACACACACGCACACACACGCACACACATGCACTCACACACACACGGACCCACACACTCGCAAAAACACGCACCTACACACACGCACACACACACACACCATCACCCACACCCATACCCACACCCACACACACCCCCCACACACACTGACGCACACACTCTCTCACACACTCACACATCCATCCACACACCCACACATACACACACACACACAAACACACACACAAAAACACGCAAACACACACACATACACACAAACACACACACTCATGCACACCCACACGCACGCGCATACACCCACACACACAAACTCGCACGCACACACATAAACACACACTCCCGCACACACAAACAAACACATACAGAGATACACACCCACACACAAACCCAAACGCACGCGCACACACATACACCCGCACACATACCCACACGCACACACACACACACAGACACACACACACACAGACACACACAGACACACACACAAACACACACACACACACACGTACACACACACACTGTCACACACACCGTCACATTGTCACACTTTTCACGTAGTTTTCAGTCTCGGCTATAACAATCGAAACTTAAAAAGTACATTACCTTGATTCCTTTCTAATTGAACACTTTTCACATTGTTTTCAGTCTCGGCTATAACAATTGAAACTTAAAAAGTACATTACCTTGATTCCTTTCTAACTGAAACTTATAAGTTTGTCAAATTTTCAACACTGCAGTACTAAGAACAAGCACTGCAGGCCCGGTTTCAATATAAGGACAAGAAAAGGTTCAAGAAAGGTAACAAAGACATCACTAAGCATAAAGAATCACTCGAACAACAAGGTGAAAATTAGTGATTCAGTCAAAGGTAAAAATAAAACATCTTGCACAATTCTGATGGTGGTTAAAAATTTCATAAGAAGAAAGTTAGATGTTACAATTGCCAAAGTTTTGTAATTTTGCTAAAGAAAAACACACACACACACACGTGCACACATTCACACACACGCGCGCACACACACAAACACATACCCACACCCACCCAAACCTACACACACACCTGCACCCACACCCACACACACACACACACACACACATGCACACACACCCACACACACAAACACACACAAACACGCAAACACACATACACATAAACACACAAACACACACATACACACGCATGCACACACAAACACACATACACACCTACACACAAACCCAAATGCACGTGCACACACATACACCCACACACACACACAGACACACACGCACACAGATACACACATACACACACACAGTCACACTCGCACACACACACGCATACACACACGCACACACATACACGCACGCGAACACACACACACTGTCATACATACTATCACACACACTGTCACACATACTATCACACATACACATTGTCACACACAGTGTCACACACAGTGTCATACACACACATTGTCACACACAGTATCACACACACTGTCACACACATTGTCACTCGGCTATAACAATCGAAACTTAAAAAGTACATTACCTTGATTCCTTTCTAATTGAACATTTTTCACATTGTTTTCAGTGTCGGCTATAACAATTGAAACTTAAAAAGTATATTACCTTAATTCCTTTCTAACTAAAACTTATAAGTTTGTCAAATTTCAAAACTGTCACTGTCACTGTATCATTATATACTTCGTTTTCATCAAAAGTTATCATGATATACTTCGTTTTCATCAAAAGTTAATTTAATATTTGTTTTGTAATGATATTTTGTAATGATTTAAATTTTTCTTGAATCTTGAAAAAAAAATCACTTAATAGATTAATCATATTACAAACTATGTTTAATTATAATATAAACTACGAATAACTAAAGTGAGATTACCCTATTATTAAACATCTAGCTAATGTATATTATAAATTCTTGTAAATTAAATTTAATTCTACAATAATATTATATAAAAATATACGGTCCATTTAAAGTTATGAATTAGGAGATAAATAAATTATTTAGTTGTTCTTTTGAGGTGATTTGGGAAAGATGATTTGAATGGATTTGAGTGGATTTGAGAGTAATATTTTTGTTATTTTTTTTAGTGGATTTGTGGGTAATTGAGAGTAGATTTAGAAGTAAAGTTTGTAAGAATTAGTGTAGAATTTGATTGATGTGACAAATTTAAAAAAAAATTTAATTGGTAGAAATTAAATATTACTAAAATATCCCTAGTTATTAAAGTAATATAAAATAATAATTGTTAATGTTATATTTAATTGTAAAAATGTTTTATAAAAAGTAAAATATTAAAAATAATTATTAAATTTAATTTTAAAAATGTAAAAAAATTGTAATTTAGTAAAATGAATATAATATTTTTTTAATATAATTTACTACTAAGTTTTATGATTTTATTTATTATTGAAGTGAAATTTAATATTTATAAAAAAATAATTAACCAAAATTCAGCTAACAATATTAACAAATAAATAAAAAAGAATGAAAAAAGCTAGCAAAGAAGCAAAGAAGTTTATGATATGAAAAAAGGTGAGAGCATCATAAAGTTAGGGTCTGTTCTACTGAATTTGGGAATAATAGTTTATGGGTATCACTTCTGGCCACTTTGCTTTCGGATTTTACCCATAAGGTAATGGCTTTGTTGTGGGTATATGGGTGGTTGGTTGGTGGTGATAGTCCACCCCAAAAAACTGTTGCTAGAGGAACATGTTAATATGAGAGAGGAACCGAATACAGCTCTGAGGGGAACGAAAAACACTTATTGCCTACATTTCTTCTCTCTGGTGTAATCAAGTACCACAGTATGGAACTGAATACACACATTACTTCATTTCTTCAATTAATTGGAATCGAATACAAATAGGTAGGATCCAAATATACATTTCTTCTCCCAACGCCTTCTTCAACCTCATATCTTCGTGTTCGAGCTTTTCATCTTCGTCTTCACCCATCAATCTTCATCATCTTCAACCAAACATTCCTCCAACCTATGCACCATGAATCTAAAACCATGTTTTATTTATTATTAGACATAGAAAACATGAATTAGAATCGATTATAAAATTTTTGAATTCAAATACCTAAATTTGAACGTGGTATTTCCTCAAACTATGAAGACAAAGATGAGATTTCAAAGAAAATCATTTCAAATCTCTATCTCTTTGCAGATGACTAAAAAGGTGCATAACCTGTAAATTCACTCAAATTATTTCTCTCAAATCAGTACAAACAATCATAACGCATCTTACAAATATTCACTTTCACTCTCTCATGAATAACAACACCTCTATAAAACACATACTCTAATTCAATTTCGTGCTTGATGTGACATTAGTGAATTGGTAGAGTAGGAAATTATTCTCTTGAAAAAGATCATTTTATTCTTTTACATGCCATTTTGGATAAATATTTATATAATATCATTATTTTGTTTATTTAATTTAGGTGCCCAAATGTACCAGCTTGTCCTATTTTGACTCGTCTATCAAGGTCCAGGTCTGTCAAAAACAGTATGAGACATGGTGCAAGAAAATAAATTGAAAATCCTAACATGTCATGTTAGATGTTGACAAGTTAACGAGTTGACACATTAGCTTTTATTTGAATTTTTTAAATTTTATATTTTTAAAATTTGTTTATTAATTTTATTATAATTAACCATTGAAATTGGTAAGTGTTAATCCTTTAAACTATAATATTATTATTATTTTCATTTTTTAAGTAATATAACAGACAAAAATTAAATTTTTAAATTATTTATCATTTTAATTTTTCTTTTAAAAGAAATGGACTAATTGATCGTTAGTCCCGTTTCTGGTCTGTCAATTTGACATATCATACCAAATAGACCTAACCTGAAATTTTGACAGTGAATACATGTCTGTTTTGTCATCCTAAGTTATTTAGTTTCTTTCGGTAAATATGTAGTATATCTAACCGTTAATAAATAGCCTGCAGATATTCAGGTTAAAGTTGAAAGCCCTCCTAATAACATTGCTTCAAATTCCAAATAACAATAAACATGCCTTTAATTTATCAATTGAAATGTTAAGGTAATAAATACTCTTTTTAAGGTTATAACGTCCACAAAAAATATCAAACATATCTATCTTCGATTAGAATTATTGTCGTGCATCCTAACCCTTAAATAATACGTTAAAATTACAAAAGAACACATTAGGCACAAGAACTGACTCATTATGTTAGAACCTTTCAAATAACACAATTCGGACTCTTCACGCATGCGCATGTAGTTATTCATTTACTTTGTTTTGTGCGTGTTTATGTTTTGCTGCCTCAAGGAGTCTTTAAGAAATCATGTTGTGACTGGATTGGATATCTAAGGGTTGCTTCTATATATAGGTTTATTGATTTGGTGATTCGTCACTTTTATTTTTCAATCGATGTTAATATTTTGTGCTTATACATGGATTTGTTTTTATATTTTTATTTAAAAATATCCAACATTTTGTGAGTTCAATGTTTATTTATAAAGTTTTAATTATTATGATAGTTTTGTTAAATGATAGGAAATAATATATAATATATAAACAAGTTATTGCAAGAATTAGTTAAAAATGTGTCACTATGAGAATTTTTAACGCATGAAGTACACATTCATGCAACGTAGGCTTTTTGAGACCGTTTTCTAAACTTAATTTCGTAAGGCTGTGTTCTTTTAGGTAGATTTGGGGGAGATCATTTGAATGAATTTGAGTGAATTTGAGAATAATTTTTTAGTTGTATTTTTGAGTGGATTTGTGGGTAATGGAGAGTGGATTTGGAAGTAAAGTTTGTGAGAATTAGTGTAAGATTTGATTGATGTGATAGATTTAAAAAATTAGTTTAATTGGTAGAAATTAAAGATTACCAAAATGCCCCTAGTTATAAAAGTAATATAAAATGTTATATTTAATTGTAAAAATGTTTATGAAAAAAAATTATGAATAATTTATAAAATTAATGTTTAAAAATTAAATAATCAACTTATTTTTAATAAATTAGAAAATATAATATACCTAATTTTATTAAAATGTACATCTTTTTAAATTATAATATTAAAATAATTGTAAAAAAAATTGAAAAATATATATTGCATAACCGGTTACCCATTCGCGTAATCGGTTACGCGTGTGCAAGCAAAAGTTCATTCTTCTCTATAACCGGTTACACTCTGCTGTAACCGGTTATTAATGTGCAGAATCGTATAACTTCGTTATTTTTGGCTGATGTATGGAAGCAAAGATGGGTATATCAGTATTTTCCTCGTAAATCATCGCAAATCTTTCCATATTTGCGAGATGAGCTGAACAGTGCAATCCCACAAATCAACGGATATCTGTCTCATCAAATCGGTGCAAATCCACCAAAACAAACAACATTGTTTTTGGTAATCTATCGTCGCTAATTTACGTGAATAGTATTTTCCCTCCAAACGAACACAGCCTAAAAGAAATATTAGGGAAAGAGAAGGAACATTGTATCTGCTGTTTATTTTATCCATAAAAGATTGTAAACAACACAGTTTATATAACGCTTGCGTTAAAGTTTCAATTTCCAATAACAAAAGAAAAAGAAAAACAAACATCTTGGAAGGTTTCAAAGTTGAAGCTTCATATGTTCGATGTTGGCAATGTTAACGTTATAATTTGACCATACAATTCTTTAAAATGTTAGTTTTTTAATTTCTTCTCTGCCAAAATAAAATATAGGGTAAAATAGTTTGTTTAGTATAAGAGACATGTTTCATTTTTAGTATAATAAAAAAAAAAGCTATATTCTTGATATAAAAATTTAAATTTTATTAATTTAGTTTGAACTCATACTAAAAATTAGATGTTTGTCACGTTAAATAGAATAATCTGATATATATTAAATAGTTATTAGTATCGTATATGTATTGCATGTGTCAGTCATCTAAAATCGTAGAAGATAAAGTTTTTGAGAGTTGATTCTAAATAATATTGACTTAGTGAATATTAATTCATCATTAGTTTTTCAATAGAATTTTCAAGTAGTTTAACATTGGTCAAGTCAATCTAATCTAATGCACTTTTGTTTTAAATTTTATTTTATTTAGTGTCGACATTAAATAAAATAAATTTTTATATTAGTTTAATTTGTAATGGTTTGGTCAATGCTAACGAGAGCAACTTTAAAACAATTTCATATATGATGTTTTCATGTTCAACAAATGAAAACAAATTATGATAGATAAAAGATGAGTGGAGATGAAGATAATAAATAGACCAAGAAAATGAATGTAAATGAAAGAAATGAGTATCAATGAAAAAGATGAGGAAAAGGATGTGGACGAAGGAAATGAAAAAACAAATGTAATAAAGATGTGTGTTGTAAGATCATGAAAAATATTTACAATTTTATTACTAGTAAAAATATATTTCTTTAGGAATAGAAAATATAATAAGTTTATAATATAAAATGTGAAAAGTTAAATAAGAAATTTTGGTAGCTTAATTGGTAGAAAATTTTGGTGATGGGTTAGCATTCATATTTGAAGTAAGGAATTCATTATGAATCCATTATGTAAGTGGTGATATTAAAATAATAAATAATATTAAAAAAATGATGAATAATAAAATTTTGGACTATAAATAGCAAGCATGGGAAAGGCTAAAACTTGCACCAAAAATTTAGAAAAATTTTGAGAGAAGAGAGTTGGAGGAAATTCTAGTTGCAAAGGAGAAATTCTGGAAGTTTTCGGGGAACAATTTCTAAGCACGGGATTAAGTCTTGAATAGAGGTAGGGGGCTAATCATTCTTATATATGATTTTTATACATTTTATAATCATGAATATGAGTTATGAATATGTTAAAATTTTGGTAATGGTAGTTATCTATTCATTTGTATAAATTTAGTTTTCATGATTATAATTTTCTTATTTTCGAATTACTGTGGTAAAACCTTCCTTTTAATTGTTTTTACCACTGGATTTAGCTAAAACTTTAATATATGAATCCTAAGACCTATTTCTTCACTTTGATCGTTCGGATCATTGATTAGAAGTCTCTACTTGGAGAAATAAATCCTGCATGTTTGAGTAAATTAATTACCCCTATAATTTGGTTACTGAGTCCTCTTGGTAAAATATAGATTCTGACCTATTTGACCATTAGATCAACCTGAAAATTGGATATATTATCGTAAGATATATTACTACACTTTGACCGATTGGATTTGTAATTGAAAGTCTATGTTTTGAGAAATTAATTTTGAAGGTTTGAAAAATCTGATGAACACTATATTTCTGTTCTTAAGTTATCATGGTAAAAAACTCCAGATATATTTCATTTACCGTTAGATTAAGCCCAAACTTTAGTATGTAGTTCATAAGACATATTAAGTCATCTTGACCGTTTAGATTTGTAATTAGATATTTGTGCTTAGAGAAATTCGTTCCACATTTTGAGTATAACCGAAAACCACGTAAAATTATGTTCCTGAGTTACCTCGGTAAAACCTTAATATCTACCTAGTTAACCGTTAGATCAACCTGAAATTTCAATATGTAGTTTCTTTAATACATACTAAATTACTTTAACCGTTCAGATTTGAAATTGGAGTTACATATTTAGAGATATTAATTTCGTATCTTCTCAGGGATCTCAATATTGCTTAATTTCTTTCTTTGGACCATTTATACAAAAATTATGAGTTCTACCTTATTAACCGTTGGATTGGACTACAAATTTTACCACATGATCTAAACATGTTTTTAATTAGTTTGATGGATTCAGATATTTAATTAATGATATGAGTGAAGAGAAATGTTTTTACGAAATAGTAAATTTATTTGAATTGAGTAAATTCTTGAATAATTATTTTCTTAAGTTGTATGTGTAGTTGTATTTTGAAGAGTGGGATGTTTGGAATGCATAGTATGATGTGATTTATGTGGGAAGTATGTGAATGTATGAGATATGTTGGATTCATTGTGATAATATGATGGTATTCGGTTATTCATGTCTTGGTTAAGTTTCAAAGTAACAGTATGGTTCATGGACGTAATTTCATGATCCTCAAGGAGATGATACATGGTGGTGCCCTGGTAGTGTGTAGAATGATTGCATGGTAGCTCAGTTTTGGGGGTCATCCTGAAACTCCAATGGTCTTTCTTCTCACGTAGAGAGGATTAAACCATGTGGTGAGAAGTAGCAGGAGGTCCTAGTCTTGGGTGCTTCCAGTATGACCCAGGGTGAGTGATAACGGATTAACCTCGTGAGTGTGGTAGGGTCGGGGAGCCCAAGTTTCATAAGCCACCACGAGTGCAAGACCCGCCATAGCTCGGTAATCATTCTAGTCCGGATGAGTCGGTTTATAAAGTAACAAGTCGAGTTGGTTTATAAAGTAACAAGTCGAGTCGGTTTATAAAGTAACAAGTCTTGTGATGTGATTTTACCATGTTTGAGTGATTATTTTTGCATGTCATGTGAGGTTGTATAACATGCTTTTATGTCTAGCTCACCCCTACTTGTTTGTGTTTGGGTATGTGCGATGATCGTATAATTCCTTATACGGGAGCAGATGGCAAGGAGGATACGTTGGAAACAGTACTTGATGGGGAGGACAACGCTGCAGCTTAGATTCGCTAGCTTTTATTAGCTAACTTTGAAAAACTTTTGTGCATTTAAAGTTTTAAATTCAATGTAATTTCTAGGGAGAAACCCTAATACTCTAGTTTTCAATTTCACGCTATTCTAAGGATGATTGTAATTCTTAAATTACTCTTGACTGCTTTTCTATATTATGAAATTATGACATCTTTATTATATATGATTTCCATATATATATTTTGGGACGTCACATGTGTGGGTAAAAGGATAAGTGTCATATAAAGTGAAGGAGATGAATGTGGATAAAGAGATATTTATGAATGTGAAATAAGAAGATAAGTGTGACAAAATTTATATTGGGAAAAACTTGAGTGAAAAGATTTGCTATCTTAAGATTTGGACTTTTGAATTAAAAGAAACCTATAGCTCATATTTGTAATCATAAATTTGTAATATATAACTTAATGTCAATTACTTAAGTAACTAAACTTATTTATTTTTAATATTTATTAAAATTAAATATTTACTTTTAATATGTATTGTAATTAGCATTTGTTACACAAATATTTACTTATAACAAAAATTAAAAATATTTTTGCATTTCTTTTTAATTTTCCTTTTAAAAAATTAGCATTTTGTGTCCAATTATAATCAATTTAATATTGTATTAGTGTCAAACACTAAGTAGACTTAATTAACATCAACTTAACTTATGATAATTTGACACTAACACAAATATGTATTTATTAAAAAAGTTAAAAATAATTTTACACAACTTAAACATGTTTTCTAAAAAACAAAAACTAGAATTAATTAAGCCGAGTCTAAAATAACATTTAATAACACTGATATATATACTAATTTCATGTGACATTTTGGGATAATTAACATGTGTTTTGTCATTAGTAAAGACATGATTTTTTTTAATAAACACATGTAACGTATAAAAAATCAGTAAAGACAACATTATAAAAAATTGAAAATTTTATATTAAAACAATATTTGTTTCTTATCATAGTAAAAACAAATTATGTTGATATTTATTATACTAAATTAATTATTTATCATAAAATGCATTAAAAGAATATCTTATTTATACAACAATTATTCATAATGAAAGAAAAAGGGAGTCCTACATATACAAAATATAAGATAAGAAGTAATAAGAATATTATCTCTTTGTTTTTTTTAATAATTTTGTTCTATTAATTGAAACCTATTCGAAATTCACATTATGATTCACATATAGATCACAATGGAGAATATCTATCAACTATAAAAAAGACATCATATTAACAAATATTTCACCTTTTATACTCTTTAATAACTTTATCAATGAAAGTTAAAGCGTTTTCAAACACTTGCCCTATATATTTTCTTTGGATCATTATGATAATAAAGTGTAGTATTCACCAATGTTAAATATTGTTCATTAATTTTCATCAATAAATCTAGCGAATTAATTAAATTTATTAAATTCTTTTTCATCACAACATTTAAAGTGAAGATTTTGAAAGAATTAGATTCATACTAACTCATTCAATTGGTATGTGGTTATGATTTTGTTAGTATGTTTATAGTTTAAAGCGATGGTGTTTGGTTGCACTAGACAACATTTTGAAGTTACATAGTCTCAAGTACATACTCTAGTCTTCTGGTGTTCTCAGAAGGCTCAGGCTGAGGAGGAGGTAGAGGAGGCTTAGGTGCCATTTTTCTGCTTACACAGAAAGGAAAATACCATCAGTTCGAGCAAGGAAAATAGGAACAACAAATCCTGGACATGAATAAGAGCACACCTGCACAAACAAGGCACACACATACCCTACAGGATTCTCTAAGAACAGAAACTGCTCTGATACCATAAATGTGACATCCCAATTATATAGAAAAACATATATAATAAAGACGTCATCATGCATAATATAGAAAAACAGTCAAGAGTATTTAGGATTACAGTCATCCTCGAAATAGCTCCAGAATTTTTGAGCTTAAACACAATAGAATCCAAACTGAAAACTTAAAAGTATGAGTATTTCAAAATGCAGGAAATAACTAATAACATCCTAGGAGACTAGGCAACAACATTGTCATCATCTTCCAAAGCTGTCTCCAAAAGAACCTCCTCGTCGTCTGCTCCCATCCAAGTGGATGATCATCGCAAAGGAAACATACACAAATAAGCACAAACAAGCAAGGGTGAGCTAGATATAAAAAGCATGTTATTCAATCACACACGACATGCAAAATTCACTCAAACATGGTAACATGACATCACAAGACTTGTTGCTTTATAAACCGACTTGTCCGGACTATAATGATTGTCGAGCTATGGCGGGTTATACACTCATGGTGGCCTCTACTGCTTTCCAAACCCGTTGCCAATGGGTTCCACCCTACCACACTCACGAGGTTAGTCCGTTCCGCACCCTGGAGCATACTAGAAGCCTCCCAAACTAGGACCTCCTGCTACTCCTCACCACATGGATCAATTCTCTATACTTGAGAATGAAAGACCATTGGAGCGTCAGAAAAACCTCCAAAACTAAGCTACCATGCAATCATTACAAACACTGAGGGCATCACCATGAATGCTCACCTTGAGGCCATGGAATTACGTCCATTACACATACTTGTTACATTCAACCACCAAACATGTCTCATACATTCACATACTTTCAGTATAATAACATTACCACGATCATACTATGCATTTCAATCATTCCGCACACTTAATTCAAACCAAAACAAGAGCAAATGAGCTTGAACCGAATGCTGCAAGCTTTGGCCGAGCACTGAGAGCTTTGGCCGAACGCTATGAGCCTTGGTCGAACACCTAGAGCCTTTGTCGAACACCTAGAGCCTTGGCCGAACACTTAGAACCTTGGCCGAACACTTAGAACCTTGGCCGAACGCGTAGAACCTTGGCCGAACACTTAGAGTCTTGGATGAACACCTAGAGCCTTGGCCGAACGCTTAGACTTTGGTCGAGCACTTATTTCACTTCCCAAAGGACATGACCGAATGGTCCATAAAGGAAAGACTGAAGAAGTGGCCGAGCATTATTTAGGATCGACTACTAAGAGAGACCGAACGCTATCAATACCACTCACTAAAACCGAACGTTACCAATACCACCCACTAAGACCAAATGCTACCAAGACCACTCACTAAAACCGAACGCTATCAATACCACCCACTAAGACCGAATGCTACCAAGACCACTCACTAAAACCGAACGCTACTAATACCACCCACTAAGACCGAATGGTCAACTGTAGCGTTCTGCATAATTCTGCAGAATTCTGCATAATTGCTACTAGAACC
This sequence comes from Vigna nakashimae, assembly GCA_034642375.1. Lineage (NCBI taxonomy): Eukaryota > Viridiplantae > Streptophyta > Magnoliopsida > Fabales > Fabaceae > Vigna > Vigna nakashimae. The sequence continues at coordinate 22,619,033 of CM067768.1, forward strand.
CAACATGACCATTTCTAACCACTTTTACTAACTTCTAACACCTTTAATTCTTGTTTTATACTTAATTAAACTTATCTAAATGATTCTAAACCTTTCTACTACCATTTTAAAGTGATTAAAGTTCAATTTTAACTCTAAAACACCAATTTCAACAACTTAGGGAACCAAATCCGATTTTACTACTTAGCACATGTTTTAGACCATTTTTATGCTTCTAACAAGTCGCAATGGACTTATCTAGGCTGCCCTAACAGTCCAAGAACGCTACAGCCCTCATTTACTCAAAATCACTACCTCACTTCCTTTCAAAATGACCTAAAAACTATTAAAACCCAAAATTTTCTACCCAACTAGAGTATACCAGATTTTCACACTTAAATCACTTCCAATTGGTCAATTATAGCAATTCAAACTCATCCAATTCAATTCAAAACAGCTCAACACAGTTTCATGGATTTCACATATCAACACATACCATACAACATACTCAAAACGCAAAATACAACTTCAAACAGTGCACAAAGTCAAAATCCAATATACATACACTTCATGCAAGAAATTTAAAGAAGTATTCTAGCTTCCCTTACCTTGGTGGTTAAAATCACAACACTTTGGAAGAAGCCTCAAATGGTAACCCCGCACACAGACAAGTTCAACAAGACCTACAAACCACCAAATTGGGGTAGAGTACAACTCTTAGAGCTTGATTTGACAGAAAATATGAAGATGAAACCCCACTAGTAACATGCAACCAGTGACGTCGCATGCCCTAGGTTCAAAGACAGAGAAGGGGAAAAACGACTTATCGGTCGGAATGAAGAAAACGTTCGGTAGAAATGAAGCCCTCTACGTCGCGGACGCTTGGGTTGCTCCTAAATCGAATTCCTACGGTTCAAGGAGCTGGGAATCTAAAGAAAAGTAAGAGAAAATCTTTAGGGCAAGGGTTTTAGAGAGAGAAAGAGAAAGAGCTCAGGAAAATGAAAAAGAACACTGAGGAGCCCTTCCTAAGGTTAAGCTGGCCTTACGCTGATGGGCTTGGCTGCCCTACATAAGGCCCAATGGCCCCTTATTCATTTTAGGCTTAATACCCTATTTTGTCCCCAGTTTCGTTCGAAAATGTCAAATTAGTCCATCCTTTAAAAAATGCGTCAATTACATCCTCACTTAATAAAATTTACATCAATGAAATTTCTTCCGTTAAATCCGTACAAACGGTGTTAATTATTTTTCTCTTTCTTTAATTAACGCCGTTTGTACGGATTTAACCGAAAGGATTTCATTGATGCAAATTTTATTAAATGAGGACGTAATTGACGCATTTTTTAAATGATGGACTAATTTGACATTTTCAAGCAAAACTGGAGACAAAATAGAGTATTAAGCCTTCATTTTACATACCCTTACAATAAACACATGTAACGTATAAAAAATCAGTAAAAACAACATTATAAAAAATTGAAAATTTTATATTAAAACAATATTTGTTTCTTATCATAGTAAAAGCAAAATATGTTGATATTTATTATACTAAATTAATTATTTATCGTAAAATGCATTAAAAGAATATCTTATTTATACAACAATTTATTCACAATGAAAGAGAAAGGAGTCTTACATATACAAAATATAAGATAAGAAGTAATAAGAATATTATCTCCTGTATACAATGTGTTCTTTTTAACAATTTTGTTCTATTGATCGAAACCTATTCGAAATTCACATTATGATTCACATCTAGATCACAATGGAGAGTATCTACCAACTATAAAAAAGACATTCCTATTAACAAATATTTCACCTTTTATACTCTTTAATAAACTTTATCAATGAAAGTTAAAGCGTTTTCAAACACTTGCCCTATATATTTTCTTTGGATCATTATGATAATAATGTATAGTATTCACCAATGTTAAATATTGTTCATTAATTTTCATCAATAAATCTAACGAATTAATTAAATTTATTAAAATCTTTTTCATCACAACATTTAGATCTTGTTCATTTGAGTGGATTTGAGGGGATTTGAGAGGATTTGAAGATAATTTTTTTATCATTTTTTTGAACGAATTTGGAGGTAAATGAGAATGAATTTGAAAATAAAATTTGTGAGAATTAGTATAGAATTGTATTAACGTGACAAATTAAAAAAAAATATTTTCAAATTCATTCTCATTTACCTCCAAATTCGCTCAAAAAAGCGACAAAAAAATTTATCTTCAAATCCTCTCAAATCTCCTCAAATTCACTCTCTCAAATCCACCACTAAAAAAACACGCTCTTAAAGCGAAGATTTTGGAAGAATTAGATTCATACTAACTCATTCAATTGGTTTGTGGTTATGATGTTTTTAGTATGTTTGGAGTTTCTTTCATTGCCGGGGGATTGCGTGGCAAAGTATTTTGCACGTCAGAAAATAAGTGTTGGATCATGAAATGATTGAATGATTTAATATCCAAATTAGGGAAATTCAATCTCAAAAGTAACAAAATCATTGGTTGAGTAGCTTATCTGATTATGTTGTTGGTTCTCTCCAAGTTGTCATAATTGTACCATAATAGACAATTAACAAAACATAGATATTTTTTATTAAGTTGTGTACACTTCAAAAAAATGGATATTTAGACTCGGTCAATATTCAAACTATAATAATAAACACTATAATTTATTATAATACCAACTTTCATAATTGATTCTAAATAGTATTGGATAAGTTGACTCTAAATAATGATAACTAAGTTAACATTATTATATAAATTGATTTTGAAATTTTAACAGCATGAAACTAAAGTATGTTAAATATTTAATGAGTTACTATGAAATAAAAAACTAATTATAATTAAGTCAAATATAATATATTTAAATTTGAAAATTTATAAATTAATATAAAATAAGATATTAACTAGTTTATATGTTATGTTAAGTGTTTTATATATTTTAAATAATTCAATATTTCCTGCAAAATATAACATAATTATGATAGTAAAGTATATATATGTTGCAGAAGAAGTTGAAGGAGGTTAAACTCATTGTGATGAGTAGCTTTCTTATTGGAGAGCAAGGTTGAAGGGATTATTATAATAATAACTCTTAGTAAGGAAAAAGACTCTTTTTTTCTTGGTGAAAAGAGGCTTTTGTCTTATGTAAATAAAAAAAAATGTGATAAGCCACTTTGAATGTAAGAGTGTTTATAAATGAAAAATAGGAAAGTAAAATTCTAAATTCACATTAGTACAAATTAGATTCACAAATTATATTATATTATTGTTTAAATATAACCTTATAAGTATTTGGATTGAGACTTTCTGTATTTTAAATAATTAATACACCAATTTAATACATAAATAATATTAGTATGCACTTAATTGATATTAACTTAAATAGATAGTATAAAAATATATTAGAAACATTTAGATTTATAATTACTTAATTAAGGCTAAAAATGATTAGACTAACTATAATTAATATTAAATTAAATAAAGATAAATATTAAAATTAAATAAAATGAATGTTTTGACTAAAATAATTTTAATTTTACTAATTATTAAAATTAAATTAAATTGTCTAATCCACGTAAATTTTAAAACTAAATATTAACCTAAATAAATAAAAATATTATATATTATATATTAATAATATTATCAATTGCTTAATAATTTAATGCATTTTTTTCCTTTTAAGAATTGTTTTTACTAAAAAGAAAACATACTATGAACTTTATTAGTAAAATTCATTTTCGATTTTTTTTTATATGATTAGAATATAAACTTTTTCTTAAAACCTTGAGAATATTTTCATTTGGACAAGCATATTGTCAGTTTTGGTATTTTACTAACATAAAATTAATAATGTACTGATTTATTAAATGACTTCAAATAAAAATATACAAAATTGGAAGGGTTTAATTATTTTAATTAAAAAAATATCAAGAGGCCTATATGTTCACATCATTACATAGTTGTGTAAGCTTGCAAACTAATGTAAGTAGATTAACAATAGCACATATAAATAAAATTAAGATATTGGAAAAGATCTAGTAACAGAATAGGGATATTTTTGAGCATTTAAACTGGGAAAAATAATCAGAATATTAAAGAGAACTTAAATGTGATTATGACTAAAGAAAGAAAGCTTAAACTGCAATGATTGAACAATCTCCATGGAGAGAGGCTTTAAAAACAAAGATTGCAAACATGTTTATCAACTTCAACACAATACAATCAATGGATCATTCTTCATTCTCATAAAGACTTGTTAATATATATCAGAATCGAAGATCAACCAACCATGCTACAAATATTAAGAGCTCTTAATAAGTCTAGCCAAGGTATCTTCTTATCACTTCATCTTTTTCATTTGACTAATGTCCAAAAACATTACAAATTCATACTCCTTACAACCTATGATCTGCAAAACATTCTTTTGCGTGACTTAACCTGTTTCTGTCTTTATTAAAGGCAACGAAGAACAATAAGAAAAAAAAAAACTTAGATGTTCTGGTCCTAATTAGGAAGTTTTCCAGGATCAGTTGAATTATTTTGTTTTTGAAATGAAGAATTTGAGAGGTTGAGGGAAAGACTTGATTCAATTATTTTGTTGTTGTAGAAGTCATTTTTTTTCTGGATAAATAAATGTCAAAACTTCTGCTCCCCCATGTGATATCTTTTAGCTTTCTTGTTTATCTAAATGAGTTAAAACTTTGTAGAACTTCAATATATGCATAATTTCCAGCACCGTTCGTAATAAAAATACTTATATTATAATTCAAAGTGTTTTCTTTAAAAATTTGATTCCAATTATTCAATTCAATATTTAGTTTTTCTATAAAAAATCATATCAGTCATGTCTTTTTAAATTTAAATATAAACTTATCAATATTTAAACTTAACTTACTGATTACATACAAAGCACTTGTTATTTTTTTATCTAATACTTTATTACATTTTTTTCGTAAACTTTATAGTTTAACTGACACATTTAGGTAGTATTTTAATGAGACTTTTTTTTATTTAAGTTAGAATATTTTCATATATAATATTTAATATATGCAAATTATTAAAATTTAAAATGATGCAAAAATAATTATATTTATTTTAAATAAACAGAATATTTGACAACTTCCCATTTTTAACATATTTCCGAGTCAATTTTAAAATTTTACATAAACTTATATAGTAGTTATATGCATTTTTTTAATATAAATTGACCGTAGTTATACTAATATTTTCCTGATTTATTTTGATAATATAATTAAAATAATCATATAATAAGTTTATGAAAGAAATTTACAATATTTTTATATAAAAAAATATTTATTTTTTTGTTAAAGTTAAATTCAATTGTATTTAACAATTTTCCAAACTATTTTATTTATTTATTACTTACTTTTATATAATTTGGCAGTCTAAATAACTTATATATTACGTAACTCACATTTATTGATATATTTAGATTTAAGACAATGGAAATATCAATATTTAGTACAATTTTGCGCAAACAAAGATAAATTAATAAAAAAAGTTTCCTTAAACTGAGGTGTCTTCATTTCTATTTGATATTTCTTTATTAATACTTTTTTTTTTTTTGTATGCATTCTTAACTTATGCGTACTTATTAAGTTAGTTCTAACAGAGCCAAAGCTTCTCACCTGCGATGAGCTGTTTGCATAGCAATTGTTGTCTTTATAGGCTTTGATTAAAGAAAATAAAGAAGATAATATTACTCCTAGAGAAATATGATATATGATTGAAACCATAATAGAAATACAAAGAAAAAATCCATATCTTTTTTTTTATGAAACTTGAAGAATGAATGACTTTTTCTTTAATTTAAATAAGAACAAAGAATCAAAATATACATTTATATTTGTAATGTCAATTTCAATATGAAAATACATTGATTATAATTATCTTAATAGCGTAGTTATGTACAATTGTGATGAATTAAAAATGAAAATTTGCTTGCATACAAGGAAAATAATTTTTTAGATAGATGATTCAAGAGTTTAGAAGGTTTAAAATAAACTTAAAAATGAAACATTTTAATTACAATTTTATTTCAATTTTATTTTTTTATTTTTTAAGACCTAAAGCTATATATTAGTATTAAAAAAATTATTTTTAAATCTGTTTTCTTAGAGGTCTAAAATCATTAGTAATAGAAAACTTTTTGGCTTTTTTTTAGGCCTTCAGTCGACCCTGAGATGCATTTGCCAAGATAAATATCACAAAATCTCCTAAATTAAATTAAAACTAATATATATATATATATATATATATATATATATATATATATATATATATATATATATATATATAATAAGTATTATTAATTAATTTGGATAACAAAGTATTGTATTGTCATGTTCTTATTACAATTACATTATTCAAAATAATCACTATAATTATTATAACCCAAAAAGAAGAATCAAAGCAGCCTACTTTTAATCAGATTAAATTTATTCTGATAAGCTGAATTCTTCTATAATAAACCCAATTAAATATAATGATTTAGAATTATATCTTTAATTAAACCTCTTTTAACAATACTTTTTATTTATATTATATAATCGTGTGACAAAGCTATTTGATTTCTATCATAATAAAATTAAATTTCTAGTTTCAGATGCCAACCAACCTAAAGATGTATCAAAAAGTGTAAACTTCCATGAAGAGTATCTAAGGGCTTTAAGGTCAAAATCCTACGTTGATTTCTTTGACAAGCTCAATTACTTGCTCACCAACATTGCATTCATTCCAACCAGAATAAATATTCAGAAACCCTCCTTCAACCAGACCAAGAAACTGTACACACCATCATTGATGCAACAATCCTTTCACAGAAACCAGAACTAAAGAAACTCATTCTCGATTACTTTCACGTCAGTGCTGAGGCTTCCCTCATTTGCAGCCATCTTCTCAAAAACATCAATCGACTTCACTGTAATTACCAGTTCATTCAAAGAGCTCTACAAATCATGGACAATGATGATGATGATGATCACTCACAAGAAAAGTTGAAGCTTATCATTTTTGAGCTCAACTCATTCATCTTGACTAACCCTTTTTCAAATATCGAGTATCATGACTTCAAGCTCATCAGTGATGAAAATTCATCAGTGTCGAATCGTTTGAAATCAATGAGAAAAACGCTGGAAAGAAACTTCAAGCTAAAGAGATATTTGAAGACGTCAGCATGTTGTGTTACTGTGCTGTGTGACATGGTTGCTGTAACAACACATGCTTTAACTTCAGTAGTCACGCCAACGGTTCTGAAATTTACATGTAAGAGTCTTGAGAAGGAGCTTCCACACTTGAGGTTTTCAAGAAGGTTTCTTGGAAAAGTTTGTGAGCAGCTTGATATGGCAGCTAAGGGATGTTATATATTAAACAAAGACTTTGATACAATGAGTAGACTTGTGGATCGGGTTTACGATGACATTGAACATGTAAGGGTAATGATGCAGCTCTGTTTGAACAAGAAGATTGATAAATTCTCTATGCAAATAGTGAAGGAGCTTAGGAAAAGTGATGCTGGATTTGGGAAAAAAGTGGAAGAACTCAAAGAGCATGCGTGCTTGTGCCTTGTGACGATTAACCGATCAAGAGATTTGGTCACTAAGGAAATGGAAAAAATGGGAACGTAAGGCATTGGAATCTAGACACATGTATATGTGACAAAAAAAATATTGTACAATGTGGTTAAGATTAGTTTATTGTTTTATAAATTGTTCTAGGAGAATTTGTTTCTATATATTTTCACATAGAATATTATTGGAAGTTGTATATCAACTAAGATTAATTTATAGTATATAAATAGATTCAAATCTTGTCTTACATATTAATTTTGTAAGGTTAAAATAGTATCAAAGAATCATAAATTAGAGTTTATTCTAATAAAGTTTGTTGTTTGTTGGTGATGACTTGGGCCCAAGCCCAATTTTCAACTAAAACACATTTTTAATATTTCTTTTATTTGATTAAAATATGTGTAAAATGTGTTAGGCATGTGGTAGATAAAAGGGACTTTTAGTTCTATATATAGACATGTCAACACCTCTTCTAAAACACTTTTGAGATTAATGAATTGTGTAATACAATTTGCTTAAAAGTCCTGGCTAAAGAATCCAAGGTCCAAGGGATTCTCTCTGGCCACACCTTCCATTCACATTGCCATTTCATCATTTTCCAAATCAGATTCTCATTCAACCATCGTACTGCTCTCCACCAATCAAGTGTCACCTCGTGGCCTGAGTCCGCCGCCACGCCTGCGTTGCTGCCACGCGAGCCTTTTCCCTCGAGGGCTCCAATGCGCACACATCATTTTCCTCTCACAAGCATTCGAGAGAACATTTCCACTCTTGCGTTTGTTTTCTTCGAAGAGCGCCTCATCCATCAACCATCTTCCTCACCAAATCTCGACTCCATCACGAATCCAAGCCAAGGACAACCTCTTCCATCAGGTTTTTCATCAATCCATCCATCGATTGATTTCTTCCTTGCACATCCTTTTTCCCATTTTCTCCATTGAATCTCCCTTCGTAGCTCCATTTACCTTGCTTGACCAATTAAACACCTCTCCACCCTTCGTCTTTCCCTTTCTACCGATTAAAACCTCGTCGCCATCCCTTTCCACCATGAATCCTTCCTTTTCACCATTTAAATTGTTCTAAATCACCAGATCTTTAACCTACACAAAACACACCCTTGAATCTAGGGTTTTTACGTCATTGTCCCTCTTCATCACTAAACCCTAGGGTTCCTCATTCTAGTTGCTTCTTCCGCTGCTTATTTGGTTCATCAATCAATCTACTCCCGATTCCATTGTTCCTTGCAGATTCGTCTCGACCTAGAGCTATTAGTTGGTTTATTATGTCATGTACTATAAAATTGTTATCGTAAATTACCATTAATATCTAGTCTCATACAAGAGATGTATATATGTTGTGAGAGATTTGTTGAAAGTTCCACCTCGTCTAAATAAAACTAATTTATATATAAGTAGATAAAAGTACTTCTTAAAGGTCAAGCTGAGGAGGATAAACTTCTTTTTATTTTTCAAAGCAAATTGTTTGACAAATATTTTAATGTCATAATACACTTAAGAAAAAACAGACATAGAAAAGTGGAAATAGATGCATATGTGATATGACAAGACTACAAAGAGCATAAAGATATGTAGAAAGTTGTAATAATATGTTTTCATTTATAAAAAAAGGTTTAATATCCTCTTTCTTCCCCACTTTCGTTGGATGATGTTAATTCTGTCCTCATTTATGAAAGTGTTTGGAATATGTCCATAGTTACTAAAATTTGCGTCTAATTTGTCCTTTGTGTTAAGTATAATCAAACGGAGATAGTTCATTGATGATCTGGCACCAGTTATTAGCAACATGTCAATATATTATTTTGTGTGTGCTGATGTGTTAATAAAACACCATATTGAGGTTTTTTAAAGATAGAGTTTTTATATTTGGGGAAAATTGATTTAGGGTTTCTACATATCGCGACGCCGACATCAACCTCTCCCTCCCCGGCGACGCCTTCAACCTCATCGTCCGTGCCAAGATCGCCCTCGAACTAGCCTGCCTCAACATCGTCTCCTGCACCGACATCCTCTCCGCCGCAACCCGGGACCTTTTGACCATGCTCGGCTGCCCCTTCTACCCCGTTTTCCTCAAGCGTCATGACGATGGCTTCTCCTTCGTCGCCTTTGACCCCAACCACCTCCCCACTCCATCCATGCCAATGTCCTAAATCACGGAAATCTTCACCTGTCGCGGCTTCTCCATGGGATTCTCCCACTGCTCCGAATTTGTCACCTCTCGATATTATGACTCCCATCAAGTTCGACAACGTGTACTTTCAGAACCTTCCTAAGGGTTTGGGCGTGCTGAAATTCGATCACGGCTTGTACAGTGACCCTATTACGAGACCATTCTTGGAGGACTTCGCCAAAGATCACGCTTGGTTCTTTAGGGTTTTTGCCTCGGCGATGCAGAAGTTGAGTCTGCTCAATGTGCATATGGGGAGAAAGGGGGAGATCCGACTCAGGTGTGATCAGATTAATTGATTCTTTCTTCTTTTTGGAAGCTGTTGATGATTTGATGGGATAAGATCTTTTGATTTAAGATGAGAATGAGAATGAAACCTCTGTTGTGCATGAATTTGATGTGTTTGAGGTTGATTATACCTACATAGATTTCGGTTGTGTGAGGTGGGGAAATGGGGAATGAAGCAATTGTTCTTGATCTTGGATAGATGAATCTGAGTTATAGTTTTTGAATGTAATATTATAATATTTAATTAATAAAGTTTCTCATTTTGATCTGTTTTTTGAGAGTTCATGTAGTTTTGAGATTGCATACAAATTGGTGTGGAGTGATTGAATATGGATTCTAGGTTAAACAAGAAGAAGAAGACAAACAAGAAGAAGACTCACTTTTGTAAGCAAGTGACACGTCACCACGCACAAAACAATATATTGACACGTTGTCAATAATTGGTGTTAGATCATCAACGCACTAACTTCGTTTGGTTATACTTAACGGATTGGACAAATTAAACGTAAATTTTACTAACTATAGACATATTCCAAACACTTTCAAAATTGGGGACTGAATTGACATTATCAATAAAAGCGGGATCAAATAGGGTATTAAACCTAAAAAAAAAAGAGGGCATTCCTCCTGTGTCCTTTTAAAAGAAATTATTTTGGTGTCCTTTTATAATTTACCACCACCCTGCACCTACACTTTGTGCCTCGCCGACCATCCAATCTTTGTCGACAACAACTTCACCATCCTTTAAGGTGGACAATACTTGTGCATAACTCAATTGGTCATCTTCCCTTTGATGCACCAACATTGTAGGCTTTATTTTATGATACTTCCTAAGTGTCTTCCAATATCCATGATTTGTTGCTTTACTCAATCAATGCAACGAAGATGCATGAAAGCCCAACAAAGAAACAATAGAGACACGTCACAAAGATGCATAAAGGCAAGATGTACGGTGGGGGGAGCTGTGATAAAAGTGAGACATAGAAAAAGAAGTCATCGATATAACGAGCGAGAGCTAGATTGAATGCTGAAGGTGATAGTGACAATAATCTCTTCATTTTTTATGATTAAATATAGTTTAACTTTTTATGAAGTAATCGATAAATATCATTAATGACTAAAAAAAGCTTTAATAATACTCGTCGTATAACCCTACTTAATTGGTAGCCTTTGATAAAACCAAGGGAGGCAATTTTTTTTGTTTTCAAAAAGCATAAGCCTAATGTACTTAGCCCTTGACTTAGGGCTCATTATATGCTTCAAAAAGCATGATCATATTAAAGTTCAGGCTCTAGGATTGATTAGAGCTTCATAATATATATACTCTATCATCTATTAAATAAAATCTAATAAGAAGAAAAACACAAAATTTTATATAGGTTTACAATAATACACTTGAATGATTCTACTAATAAAACATATTGATTATCGCATGTCACAATGGAAATAGTAATGGGACGGAGAAAAAAATGATTATTTAAGAACATAAACAGAGATTTGAAGTTGCCATTTGTAGTTTATTATTAAAAATTATAGAAAAAACCGAAAAACAAGATATGATATGTGAAATCTGGATTTTGAATTTGAAAATCAATTACGCGTATAAAAATAAATGTAATTTTTGTAAATGTTTATTTTCACCGAAAATAAGAATAAAAAATTACATAAAGGAATATTTATTTGAAAATTTTAGGTCCAAGGATTAATCTCATTTAATTACAATCAAAATGAAAAATTAAGAACCACACAATACTGGAAAAACTATTCCGAAAACAATTTTGGAAATTTTTTATTTTTTAAATGCAAACTCTAACCTCATTCTTAAATATCTTCATTTACAATAGAAAATCATCATAGTTCTTTAAAAGAAACTATTTGAGTATAGATGGAGATTTTTAGTTTTAAAAATTTTATATATTTTTATTTATTTTTGAAAAAAAAAATAATGCCAGACTACGCGAGAAGTCGTAATAAGAGGGTGCAATGGAACAGGGGTATATGTGATGCAAGTGTGGGCCTTCCGTGAATGGCATAAAAAAATTTACAAAAACAAAAAAAATATGCGATCTTAGACGGAAGCGGAGTGCACAGTTGGCGGGTTCCAGCTTCGTTTCAGCTCGTTTCTACATATTAGCGCGAGATTTCAAATTTTGGGACAAATTAAAACATCATATTTAATTTAAGAGGGAAAGCGAGGGAAAAGTGAAAAGAAAATATAGAAATTTATTAAAAAATATAGTTAAAAATGTCATATTTTTATATATCAGTTAAAAAAAAATCATATATTTTATATTTAAAAAGTGATAAATATTTAACTGTAGTAATATATTATAAAACATAATGGTTTTAAATAAATATGTGTTATAATATACACAATTTTTTAATTTTTATTTTATTTTATTATTTTTTGTTATTATAAATTCAACAAACAATAAATTTATTAGTAAAGATTTTGGATGATTTTCATGTCATTTTAAAAGTTCAATTTTAAGCTTAATTTAATCTTATAAAACTTACTTTTAAAATAAGATTTATATTTATTTATATAATACTATTTATCTTATTTATTTATATAATACTATTTATCTTTAAATGATGTAACATCACCGATAAATGATAAGATAGTTTACTTTCCCTTCTTCTCCTTTGCTTTCGTTCAAATCTATATCATTGAATCTATACGTTGGTAACTAGTTTATAAGCTCTTGTTATTTCTACTTGTTCCATTCTCTACTGTAGAATGAGCTTGATGTTGACTCTGTCTCTCATGTTATTGTTGTAATACAGACCGAAAAGTTATAGATTGTGGGATGTCCGAAAATGGTTAAATTTTTTTTAACTTTTTAGAACATCGGAATCAAACATATAGACAAAATGATATTATTCTTTTGAGTGGATTTGAGAGAGTGGATTTGAGGGAATTTGAGAGGATTTGAAATAATTTTTTTTGTCGTTTTTTTGAGCGAATTTGGAGGTAAATGAGAGTAAATTTGAAAATAAAATTTGTGAGAATTAGTATAGAATTGTATTGACATGACAAATTAAAAAAAAAATTATTTTCAACTCCACTTTCATTTACCTTCAAATTTACTCAAAAAAATGACAAAAAAAATTATCTTCAAATCCTCTCAAATCCCCTGATATCCACTCTCTCAAATCCCCTCAAAAGAACATGCCCTAAAAGTTACCCTTTGATACAAATGGGCAATATGACATATTTATCTTGTCTATTACATTTATTGATTAAAAGATTCAAGCCTATAATATAACTGTCATCAGAGCACTCAAGCCTATAAGAGAACTTTTATATTTAAAACAAATTTCAAGGAAGTTTTGCGTCAAGTAATATTTTGTTTGATTTTGATATAGATAAAATAAAGATACGTAGTTATGATTTTCTATTTATCTAGGTACAATATTATTTTATGATAGATTAAACATATTTTATTTTCAAGATAGTTGATATTTTATTTTCAGTTTTTATTTTTATTTTCATAATATTGTAAGTGTCACAACTATTTAAAGTCATTCAATTATTAATTAATAGTAAACTCAATTTTAGAAAAACATCTAAGTGTGTGTAACGTGAGATTTTCTTAACAAGATAAGGCACCACTTTTCGATGCAGTTAAGATTCAAACGAGAACCTTTTGAAATAATCATCTTTCACAACATATTCCAATAAGGATAGACAAGGATAAATGAAGCTAAGTAGGAAGGCATGGATCAATTAACAACAATAGTTTCATATGTAAAAGTTGTATGGATAATGATAATGCAAGGAAAATATTAGGTACTTTGATTGAATTAATATCAGTAACACAAGAAAAGTTTGGTTAGTGGTAAGTAAATAGAAAAAGTATGTCCTTTTATCTAGAAAGCAAGAGGGGCCTGAAGTTGAAGTTCTTTGTGATAAAGTTGTGGCTGAAGTTGATAAAGTTCTACATGATAAAGTTCATTTATAAGAAGTTATTGCTCAAGAAAGTTGTTGTTGAAGAGAAAACGCTTTGAAGTATGTATCAAGGAAGGTATGTCATCCAGTCTCACCTTGATTAGTTTAACTCTATTTCGATAGAAGTCTAAGTCATAAATATCAAAATAAAGGATGAAGATGTGACAATGATTATACTAGTCTTTCCTTCCTCATCCTATAAGAATTTGGTAAGTTTGTTGAACATAAAGAAGACTTGTATCTTACTTGAGGAGTTAAGTATAGCCTATGCAAACAAATTATGCCTCAAGTCATCTTTGAATGATTAAGATGCATATTTTTTGGGTTGGTAGTCTTTAAGAAGGAAAAAAATTAAGAAGCGTAAGAAGACGGAGGTTGACTTTAAAAGTATTTGCAGATATTACAGATAATTAAGGCATTAGAGAAAAGATTGTCCAAGAATGGAAAAACATGACCAAGAATCAACTACTATTAAAAAGAACACATTGTTTGATGAATGGTTCTTTTACTATAATTAGGTAGTCACTAGTGCAAAAACAACGTATAACTTCACGCGTTCAACGTCCAACCACTGAATAGGCAACGTTAAAAATGATCGGTGACATTTTTGTAAATAAATGCAATTGTAGAACGTCGAAACTCCATTCAATTTGACGTTCTATGATGGTAATTATTTAAACCAGCGCGTCATTCTCTTTCTTCTTTCTTTTAAACCACCAATAATACGTCAAATCCTATAGGGGTTGGACGTAATATTTGTCCATCAAAAGCCAAAGTGTCACCCTTTTTAATTCTTTTTCTTTTTTCATTTAAACAACAAATAATACGTCAAATTCTGTAAGGGCTTCGACGTATTATTTGTCAGTCATAAGCCAAAAAGTAACCCCTTTTTAATTGTTTTTTTCTTTTTTCTTTTAAACCACATATAATACGTCGAATTTTGTAGAAGCTTCGACGTATTATTTGTCAGCCAAAAGTTTCTCCTTTTTAATTTGAGCGGGAGATTGAAAATTCATTCACTTTATCTTAGCGCGCGAGACCCTCTTCTCTTCTCAAACTTTTCTCGAACGAAGTTTGACGACCATCACATGTAATCTTTCTTTCATTTGATACAAATGCATGTTAATTAACTACTTTATGTATAATTTTCGTTTGTTTTGACCGATTATTTTTGTGTTCTTGTCCTTCATAGACATATTCTGCTTTCTCTCTCACGGGTGGAAACACTTTATTCCGACGAACCCACCTTTTGAAGGTTAGTTTTCGTTTTCGTTTTGAAGAACTTATTTGTTGAACTTGATTGTTGTTTTTTGTTGAATTTTTTTGTTGTTGTTATTTGGTTGAATTTTTTTGTTGTTGTTGTTTGATTGAACTTGTTTGTTGTTGTTGTTGTTTGATTGAACTTGTTTGTTGTTTATTGTTGATATTATACTACACGTTCATAGTTCATGCTTTATAAAATACCAAAAACTGAAATTTGTTGTTTTTCTGTTTTTCAGGTCTCGTAGAGTTGTAAAAAACGATTACAATTAATTTTAAAAAATAAAAAAACTTGCTTAACGTTCAAAATTAACAAAATTCAATGTCAATTTGATTAACGTCGAATTTTTTAAATTTGACGTCAATTTAACGTCTCTCGATATGACGTCGACCTCGAATTTGATGTGAAAGGCCAAAAAACAACGACGTTATATGATATTTTTATACTAGTGAGTTTTCAAATAAATTTTGAATATGTGCAAATTTCTGAAATATTACAAACTTTAAGTAGGTCGTGCATAGATGTGACAATTATACATAAAGAATTGAAAATTGGGTGGGGTTAGAGACTTCCAATTTAATATGAAAATCATAAGGAGTGTTGACAACAACTATACAAATAATCAACTAGAAAAAAAAATTAACATCTAAACTAATATGTATTGGTTATATAATTCAAGCCTTTAGTTTTACGTCAGTTAGTTAATTCTGTTATTCAACTTTTACTGTCATTACTTTCGTGTATAAAACCACTGCTCTTCTTTCATAATGAAGATGCATTAATACAACGTTTCTATTTATCAGTCTTTCTCTATCACACATTCTATATACTCTCTTTTTGTGTTTCATCTGCTCTTCTGCATATTGTTTCTGTTTCTATCAGTTAGCTTAGGTTGAAGAAGGGCCTGAGGTTGTTCATGTGTCTGGGTACAATGCAGCTGACTAAGAAAGGCGTTCGAAAGAAAGAAGTTCTTGAAGCAGAAAAAAGGTGGTAATGGTTGATTTCTCTATGACAAATCTTCCTATTCTTACATAAAATAATTGGAGTAGGTGGAGCACGCAAATGCGAGTATTGTTTCGAGTACAAGGCGTTAGCAATGTGGTAGAAGGAATAGAGTTTGTGATTGATCTTCGCGACACAGAGGACTAGAAGGAGGAGTTTAGCAAGAAAGACGATAAAGCATTATTGATTATGAATTAATGCGTGGATGATACGCATTTTGAGAAGATTCAAAACGCAGCTACAGCGAAGGAAGCATGGAATATTTTAGTACGTTGCCATGCCGGAGGAGAGAAGATCAAGAAAGTAAGGCTCCAAACGCTGAGAAGACAGTACGAGCTGCTACAAATGGAGGACAACGACAAGGTCAGTGATTATTTTAATAGAATCTTGACTCTTACAAATTAAATGAAAGGTTGCGGGGAAAAACTTAGCGACTTATTGATAATGGAGAAGATAATGAGGTCATTACCTCGGCGGTTCGATTTTATCGTTGTTGCAATTGAAGAGTCTAAAGACCTTGAGAAGTTGAAGATCGAGGAGCTTCAGAGTTCCTTGGAGGCTCACGAGATGCAACTTCTGGATAGAGACCCCGTCAAACTTGATGAATAGGCGTTGAAGGCTCAACATGTTATAGGTGATGGAAAGAAGAAGTTCAAGGGTTGGAAAGGTAAACCTACTACACAAGGAAGATGGAAGAATGATAATGTTGATGAACAAGAAGGAAGAATTAATTCATCTGAAAGAAGAGGCGGTTTTAATCAACATTATAAGAAGAAAGATAGGAGAAACATAGAATGTTTCACGCATCACAAGATGGGACATTTTTCCTATGAGTGTTATTCCAACAAGGGTAGGCAGATTAAGAAAGATCAGAAAAAGGAGGCTCATATTGAAAAAGAAGAATTTGATTCGGAACCTCTAATTCTCATGGTTACAACTTCTTTAGAGAGCTTTGTGTCCTCGAAGAAAACGAACAAGTTGTGGTATCTAGACTCAGGGTGTTCAAACCACATGACGTACAATAGAGACTGGTTGATCAACTTGGATGAATCAAAGAAGAGCAATGTCAGAGTTGCAGATGATAGCATGTTGAAAGTTGAAGGAATTGGTAATGTCATCATAAAGAAGGAAAATGGGATGCATGTAACGATAGAGAATGTTCTCCTTGTTCCAGAGATGAAATGCAACCTGCTGAGCCTAGGTCAACTGGTAGAGAAAGGTTTCACCGTGATTATGGGCAACCATGGACAAGTGGAAGTACTTGATAGGAGCAAGAAATTGATCTTGAGAAGCAAGATCTCAAAAAATCGAACTTTTCTGGTTTGCAAGGATATGGTTAATAACCTGCGGTGCTTGTCCACTGTGAAAGAGGATGAAAACTGGAGATGACATCTTAGGTTCGGGCATCTTAATTTCCGAGACTTGCAGCAACTAAGTAAAAAGACGATGGTCTCTGGATTACTAGGTATTATAAATCGTGTGAATCTTGTATTATTGGGAAGTAAGCCAAAAGACCTTTCCAAGCATAATTGGAGATGAGATCAAAAGAACGCCTTGAGGTAGTTCATTCGGATATATGTGGTCCACTGGAGGTACCTACGTTGGCAGGGAACAGATACTTTATCACCTTTGTTGATGAGTTCAACTGAATGGTATGGTTATATCTCACAAGGCAAAGGAGCGAAGCTCTGGAAATGTTTAAAAGATTCAAGAAACGTGTCGAAATAGAAATCGGAAGGCAAATTAAGCTTCTTAGAACCGATGGAGGGGGTGAATACAATTCGGGTGACTTCGAAGTGTATTGTCAGAAACAGGGAATATAGCACATGAGGTAGTTGATCCTTACACGCCTCAACACAACGGCTTGCCGGAGAGAAGAAATAGGACCACAATGAATATGGCCAGATGTTTGCTTAAGGAAAAGGAGGTGCCACGCGAGTTATAGGGAGAAGCGGTGTCAACAACAATTTACGTGCTCAACAGGTGTCCGACGAAGAGGCTGACAAATAACGTGTCGCATGTAATCTGGATAGGTATGAAACCTTTAGTCAAGCATTTTAGAATATTTGATTCTTTGGCTTTCTGTCACATTGCAGATTAGAAGAGGACGAAGCTTAATGACAAGGGGGAGGCAATGGTGTTTGTTGGATACCATCCTACCGGAGCATACAAGGAAAAGAAACATATTGTACAAATTACACAAAGCGCTCTACAGTTTGAGGCAAGCTCCCAGGGCTTGGAACAAGAGGATTGATGAATTTTTTGTCAATCATGGGCTCGAGAGATGTGCTGTAGAGCATAGCATGTATGTGAAGAAGAGTGATGGTGATGATATAATGATTGTCTGTTTATACGTTGATGACTTGTTGGTGACGGGTTCCAGCTTGAAGTGTATTGAAGAATTCAAACAGATGATGGAATCAGAGTTTGAAATGACAGATCTTGGGAGGCTCAGCTATTTTTTAGGAATGAAGTTTTCGCACACTGTTGCAGATCTGCTGATGCACCAGAAAAAATACGTGAAGGATCTATTGGAGAGATTCAAGATGTTTCAGTGTAATGTTATCAAAAATCCACTCGAGGTTAATATGAAACTAAAATTCGATGAAGATGAGGAAGGAATAAATGAAACAGTCTATAAGCAACTTATTGGTTCTTTGCGTTTTCTTTGCAATAGCAGGCTAAATTTGATGTATGGAGTTGGTTTGTTAAGTCGATTCATGAGCAATCCAAAGAGGAGTCACTTGATTGCAGTTAAACGTGTTCTGAGGTATGTTAAAGGACAGTTGACTATAGCATTATGTTTCCATATGGCATGAAGAAGGAAGAGTTAAAGCTAGTTGGATAACCGATTCCGACTTTGGTGGTGATCAAGTTGGGAGAAAAAGTACATCTGGAAATATTTTCTATCTAAATACAACACCTATTTCGTAGAGCTCTAAGAAGCAAATAGTTATTGCTTTATCAAGCTGTGAAGCAAAATATATAGCTAGATGTCATGCTGTGTGTCAGGGTGTTTGGTTGAATGAAGTTCTGAAAAATTTGGAGGTTCACACCGAGAGACCGGTTGAGTTGAAAATGGACAACACATCTACTATAAGCTTGGCAAAAAATCCTGTAAGCAACAGAAGAAGCAAACACATTGATGTGAAATGTCACTTCTTACGTGATATGGTTAACAAAGGCAAAATAGAATTGATGTATTGCACAACTGATTTACAACTATAGTAATCTATTTACTAAAGTACTAAAACATGATAGGTTTGAGTTTCTCAAATCAGGAATTGGAATACTAGCTATAAGTGTGTATTAGTTATATAATTCAAGCCTTTAGTTTTACGTCTGTTAGTTAATTCTGTTATTCAACTTTTACTGTCATTACTTTCGTGTATAAAACAATGCTATTCTTTCGTAATGAAGATGCACTAATACAACGTTTCTATTTTTCAGTCTTTCTTTATCACACATTTTATATACTCTCTTTTTGTGTTTCATATGCTCTTCTACATATCGTTTCTGTTTCTATCAATATGTTATATGTTCTCATACTTTATAATACATTGAACTCTTCATCCACACAAAATATATACACTCATCCATAATGGTAAAGAATATGAAAATATCAAATCTTTTTCTTCTCTCTCCTTTTACTCACATTAATTTCATTTGTAATAATCCCTTTATTTTTTTAATAACAATTCATTTCTTTTATATATTTAATAAATGACAACCAAACATTCTTACTTCATCTTTATCAATCATTTTCCATAAAATAACATAGGAATTAATTTCAAATGAAATATATGAAAACTAAAAACTAAAAACTAAAGATTTACATTATAACAATTAAATAAATTTTGAATTAAAATATTAAATGATCTAGTTATGGAGAAAAGTGTAGTCATTTCTCCTAAAAACAATTATGGAATTTATACTCTCTAATTTTAAAATAGATATTTATTTATGTCAGAACCAGTAAAATCAGAAGTCAGAAACCAGTAAAATCCATGCACGTATTGTTTAGTGGAATTCACATGTCAAGAGGGGAGCTTGACACTCAGATGACGAGTGTCAGGTGTCAAGCGAAGAGATCCGAAAACCAGTTAGTGGAAAACAGGTGTCGGCTGAAGAGGGGACGTTCGTTTTGGTGTGTAAAGCAAAACTTAGATTTTCAGAAAATCTACCCACTTTCTCTGCATGCAACCTCTTTTCTCGTTTTTGAAGAACCTCATTCTCTCCTCCTTCTCTCAACCTTCTCTTCATCTTTTCTCTGAGAAAACACCCACTTTCTCTCCTCCTATCATTATTCCGCCACCGTAGAAGTGATTCTGGCGTCAAGAGCTTCCAACTAAACTGTTCGGTTTATGAAGCTGAGCTGGTAAGTCTTTCTCTGCACCAAATCATTCGTCTTCCTAAACATGCAAACCCAGTTCAGGGTTCCTGTGTTGATCACCATTCTCAAAATGAGTGGTTCTGATAATGTTGGGTTATCACTTCGTGTAGTTGTAATTATCGAGCGTTGACGGTAGGAAAACCGATAGTGGTGAAGTTGTATTTCTGAGCCTGGGAACGTTCTGTCACGCTCAGAGGTAAGGGAAGCTTATTAATTTAATTTATGATTATGTGTTGCATGAACGTTCTTTGTTTGATTTGGATATGAAAAATGATGGTGATATGATATGGTGCATGAAACGTATGAGATTTCTGTGGTTTGATGATATAAGATGTGATTAATTTAATATGGTATGAATGTATAAATGTGTGAGACTATATGTTAGGAACTAAAATCTTAATAATATTGATTCTGATAAGAAATTCCCTCTAAGAGAATGTACGTACGTTACTGAACGGTCCTTGACCGTTCGGTTTTCTAGTGAAATTGAATTTGTAGTGGATTCTTTCATTCGGGAAGGATTCTAGTTGAGAACGAATGTCTGCACTTCAGAATAGTGTGTATGAACATTCGGCCAAACACAGATGGGTATGACCGTTCGGTGTGTTAGTAAACTTCTTTGAAATTGAATTCTTTCATTCGGAAAGAATTCTAGTAAGGACGAACGCCCTCTTGTATTAGTGCTACGTTTGAGCGTTCGGCCAAGCGTGGATGCCCTGAGTGTTATGTGAGTAATTGAGAAACTTGTACATATCTGGATACTTAGTCATTCTGAAACTCTATCTTCACCATCTCGTATTATCTCTATTTCTATTTCTATTATGAGTTCAAATCAGTGATGGGTCTCGACCCAAAGCGTTCGTTATGAGTGGCGCTCGGTCTTATACCGAACTCTCGTACTCGTCCTTAATTATTAAACATGGGGAAATAACGTTCATCCAAATTCCGTAAATCCTTTTACCGTGTTCGGTCATTGACTGGCAGTCGGTTTCTGTAATTGATTTATTCTTAGTATGGTTCTATCATCGTCTTGAGGTGTCTATGTCCATTGGATTCGGCCTAGAGCCTCTGTACTTTAATTATTCTTTGAAGTATTGATCTGAACTTACGAGAGTCAGTTCATTCAACTGATTCAAGTGGTAAATGACGTTTGTTATATATGGTGTTATTATAGTCGGTTTTATTCTATTCTGGAACGGGGGATTCTTCGGTCTCGTTCCTAACGTTCGTCCTCGTTATGAAGAGGGTTGAACGTTCGATATTTTATGTCCTTGAAACTGATGGTGAAAATGACAATAAAGTAAAAGATTATAAAGGGTGAACAGTATATGAAATGAATAATCGGTTGTGGATTGTGAACGAGCGTTCCAGGGAGGAACGACTCATGTATTGAATATTGGAATTTGTAAAGTATGATTGTGGGAAGCTAGTGCTGGCGGTTCATCCTGATGTTCCGTGAGTACATGTCCTCATGTAGAGGGGAGTAGGTCATGTGTGGGAACGGCAGGAGGTCCTAGTCCTTAGGGGTACTTTGGATAGGGCTAACCTCGGGTGGCAGCTGATGAGATTATTCCAGTTACTACATCACCCGGGTGCACGAACGCCTGTAGCTACGCAGATTTCATACAGTCCGGACAGTCATTCTCGTAAATAGACTTTGTATAATACGTACGTTGACATTATTTGGTGTTGGATTATTTGAAATGTATGTGTATGCATGAATTAAATTACATAAGCTTACCCTGTGTTTTTCCTTGTGTTGTCTTGTCCGTGTACGTCCGTCTTGTCTTTGCAATGATCATCCGTTGGATGTGAGCAGATGGTGATGCATTACTGGAGGAGACGCTTGAAGAAGGAATTTTGGAGGAAGAGAACCTCGTTGACGTGGAAGTGAAGGCCGAACAGTAGTACGTTCGATTAGTTGTTTAGTTTAGTGATTTTAGTGTGTTGTCTTAGAACGATCACTTCCCTTTTACTTAAGATGATCGTTTGGTATTTTTGCTTTGTAAACTGTTTGGTCAGTTATACTTATTGTATATCTCGTTATTTTGTAACTCGCTTCTTGTAAGGCCGTTCGGCCATAAGCATACGCTCATCTTTAGTGTAAGACTAATCTGGATTATTATTAATGTAATTATTCTATCATATGGTTTTATTACTGTATTTTTGGGATGTTATAATTTCTCTTTATTATCAATAAAATAGCTCTCATAATTCAAATATACGAATATTATAATAAGTCAAATATTATATTATATATTTCATAATTTTTTATTTATATTAAAGGAACGATTTCTTTAAAACATAATTTGATATTTTTATAAATAATTTATAATCAAGGGATAATACAATATTTTATATTCTTGATATGTAACACTATGATTCATTTTTAATATTTTTTTATACTTTTAACTAAATTTTTATTCAATATTTAATTTAAAAATAAAACAAGAAAGAAAGATATTACTTTAATATAAGCATAATGGAAATAAATAAAAATTATTATAAACATAAGAAAATGCCCAGAAAAAAAAAGTAAATTTTCAACTTCCTTAACAATAAACTCTAAAAGATTATATTAAAAAATATGAAACATTGTGTTTAAATAAAAATACAATTATTACAATGTAATGTATAGAAATAAAAAAATTCCAAAAAAAAAAGGAAAATCATTAATTTTGAAAGAATTTAAAAAGATCCCGTTCGTTATAATTAAATTCTCAAATAGGAAAATCTCAGCATATATAATATATTAAAATTAAAATATGAGGATGAGGAAGGTGCTGGAATATTTGTACATGTAACGTGTAACCAATCTAGTACTTTGAATTTTATTGGATAAGGGCAACATTGTAAGGGTCTTATCTATGGAAACATTGTGAGAGTCTTATCTCTGGAAACATCCACAATTCCCCTTTTTCTTCTTTCATTTTTACATATATTTGAAATAAATTTTTTGGTTAAAATTATTATATGACTACATCACCGTCATAAATCAATATGATATATATGATTTTATACATCATCATTCTTTTTTTCTAGTCTCCTATTTATAGTATATAATCTTATAGTCTAATAGATGATGTATGCATACGAAAACTAAGTGAAATGAGTTGACATGAAGGAAAATAAAATGTAATTTAAATTCTGGAATACAGACAATATAATAAACAATTGTATGATCCCTTGTTGGCCTGGAGTGGGTAGTTAAGATCCTAAAATGAAATGCAATCTATAACCATCTTTATTTAACGGCCACTTTGACATTAAGTATGAATTAATGTAAGATTTTATCAATGATTATTTGTTTCCTTTTAATACTTTTGTAACTCATTCATCTATTCTTTTCGTTATTTAAAGTATTACATAATATTATATTTAGGTTAATTGTGTTTTTATTCAAAAATAATAACAGTTTTGCTTTTTATGGATTCTATTAGCTTCATATATTAAAAAAACATGAACTTGTTTTTAATGTTCAACGGTGTTATTTTTGTTTTTGAAATAATAATTTCAGAAGTCATCAATAAATAATAAATTACATTGGAACACTTTTAAAAAATCAGGAGATTCAACTGTGAACGATTTCATAACAAACATTAGTAAAGGTTTTATGTTATGGGGAATGAATTTTTTCTTCCTTTCTCTCTCACTTGGTTATTCTCTCTCTTCAAATGACTTTAATGTGTCCTATTAATCTCACTCGTCTCTAATAAAATAAAGTGAGACATAATGGTTGTAACATCCCAAAAATATAGTTTAATTATGTTATAGAGTCATCACATAACATGATAAAATAGAACAGTCATCTATTAATTAATAAAGTATTAACAATACAGTTATCCAAAAATAACCATAAAATTAAAACTTTACATAATTTTCCTAAAGAACAAAACTATAGACACAACTGATCGGTACTAAACTAAGCAGTCGGGTCCTCTCCATCTAGCGCCTGCTCCATCAAACACTCACCATCCTCTGCTCACATCCACCAGATAACCATTCCAAAGGAGAAATGTCGAACGAGCAACATGACAAGGCAGAAAGAAGGGTAAGTCAGTGTAATTTAATATGTAAACATACAATCCAAACATACCGAACAAATAAAATAATTAAACACGAAGAAAAACATATAAAAAATATTGTCCGACCACTTTAACCAACCGTCCGGACTAGTATGAATATGTAGATTTGGTCGTTCGTGTACTCGTGGGTGTAGTAACTGGAAAACCATCAGCTGCCACACGAGGTTAACCCGTTATCACTCACCGTAGGACCCCCCTCGGCGAGGGCCTCCTGCTATTCTCACAACATGACTTACCCATCTCTACTTAAGACTTGGTAATCATTAGAATGTCAGGATGAACTTCGTAGATTTCGCTATCCATATTCATATTATTCCAACACCTTGATTTACCGATCACTGAGACATTCCTCCTTGAAATTCTCTTTCATACCAGTTGGAACTTCATACTTTACTTAAATTTTGAATACAATTTCTCATATAGATAGATCAATACAATTCTAATAATCAATCTGAACCAAACAATTAAATCAACGTTTAATACACCGAATAACATTTTGTTGAAGAAACCGAACAGACAACAACACAACCTCTGAGTAAGACCGAACTGGAAATTTCAACATAACCAATGAATGAGACCGAACGAAAACACACACACAACACATGAACGTGACCGAACGGTCCGTTAACGAGCAATGCTCGAACCAGAACCTAAAAACAATCGAACACTTTTAACTTAGGTAGGACACTAAAAACGTAAACCGAATACTAATAAAAGACCGATCACTAAAGCATTACAGAACGGTCATTAACTGGTAAGTCCCCTAAAAAGGCTGAACACAGTTAAGACTGATCGTCAGTGAACACTTTTAACTTAGGTAGGACACTAAAAACGTAAACCGAATACTAATAAAAGACCGATCACTAAAGCATTACAGAACGATCATTAACTAGTAAGTCCCCTAAAAAGGCTGAACACAGTTAAGACTGATCGTCAGTACAAGACCGAACCCTATAGATAAACTGAATACTAGTATGAAGACGAATGTTATGACAAGACCAAATACTACTAAAACTGAACGTTAATACAACACTAAGCACTACTCAGACTGAACACTGATAAGATTGATCGTGAATACAAAGCCTAATACTCAGACTGAAATACTACTAAACCGAACGCTAATACATAGTACGACTAATAACGAATGCTAATACCTAGTACGACTAAGAACGATCGCTAACCCCTAGTACGACTAAGAACGAACGCTAATACCAAACCGAATACTGTCAAGGCCGAAAACGAATACTGTTAAAATCGACCGTCAGTACTAAACCAAGCAACACTAAAACAGAATACTACTACGAAACTGAATACCGCTAAGACCGATTACCAGACCTGACCGAGCGTTCAAAAACGAGCGCTCGACTTTCTACATAATTTTGTAGAACTTCTGTAGAATGAAATACACACTAGAATTTTCCAAAACTAAATATTTTTCCCAACCCAGAATTCACTCCAAGGTTTGTATAGTCTACAAGTCAACAATCACAATAATTAACATATCAAACAAACAATGTCGATCACCCAAACATTCAATTTCACCCACATGCAAAACCATTAAACAACGTTTTCATACATCACCAACCAAACAATTAAATTAACTAGATTCCCTTACCTT
Source organism: Vigna nakashimae (assembly GCA_034642375.1). Taxonomy (NCBI): domain Eukaryota; kingdom Viridiplantae; phylum Streptophyta; class Magnoliopsida; order Fabales; family Fabaceae; genus Vigna; species Vigna nakashimae. Next base: position 22,645,401 of record CM067768.1, read on the forward strand.
TTAACTGAACGGGAAAATATTCTACCCTTTCAGAATTTGCTCACATTTCCAGAAAATCCTAAGAACTCCTATAGCTCACTGATTGGTGAGAAGAACCCATCCAGAGTACCAAAAAGGAAGTTAGAAAGAGGAAGAGAAGGCTGATGAACACATGCAAACAACAAAGTTTACTTGCATGTGTCAGAAATTCCAGAAATCCACAAGAATTAAAGGAATGAAACTTACCAGCTCTAAACAAGAGTTTGATCGGTAGAAATGGAAGCTCTTGACACCACGATTCCTGAGGTACTATCTGATTGTAGAATAGATGAGATGAGATGAAAGAAATCTAGAGAGAAGGAGGAGAAAAGAAGATATCAGAATTTTGGAGAGAGAGTGTGTATGCAGAGAATGAGACAAAATTTGAAACTTTCATTTATATACCACTCTGAAAACCGAACGGTCCAATCCAGTTCATACACATGTCCTTCTCCAATTTTCTTTATAATTCTTAGTTCTTACAATGGTCCACATTATTTGTCCTATTATCCACAAGGGATCTCAATAGCCCAACACTTATCACATATGTTTGCATGGAAACCCCTAAGCATCATAATTTTATTCTCCTTTAGCATCAAACCCTTTGTTGGGATAACCAACAAAAACATAAATAATACATTCATAGGAAAAACTCAACACAAATATTACATAATCCTTATGCTCATGCATGCACATACCCTTACCCAATAATAATCACAGATAATCATATAAACATGTATCAAACAAGGATTATCAATCAAGATAATCAAGAACACATATAATATACAACAACAAGCAAACAAAGGTAAACTTTCCCATAAAATCATAGATTTCCATCGTTAAGCAAAAAATCATAAAATCAACATTTTAATAACGACAATACTAATTAACCATTTACCTGTCTTAAAACTTTCTACTTTTTCGAAATCTATCCACTAGTGTTATCTTAAGATTTTTTACTCTGTATAAGAAAAAACTTTAAATAAGTGGTTTGAACATATTGTAGATGTATATGATACCCATAGGCTCCTCTTAAATATAAATGAATCGTAAGTAGACCTATCAAACAGATCATATAATAGGATTTAATCCTAGTCGGTGTGGGTTGGGGTCATGATGGACAAATTTATGAGCACCAAAATATGATGTCACAAACTTGTTTTTCAATCGGCAAGTATGACCGAATCGTTCAAGTAATAAACTTGGTAAGACCAAGTATCGTTCTCCCAAAGGACTCACGGCCTAGTTTAGTTGTGTGGTTTGTTGATTAGCTAAGACTTAAGAACGAAATATTTGGAGTTTAATATGCAAGACAGAAAATAAACATGTATGCATGAGTTTTTGATCAATGGCAAAAGCAAAAGATAAACACTTTCAATGAAATATATGAATGAATATGTTGTTTGGGGTCAATTTCATCTTATCCACTCTCATATACTTTAGGAATTCAACATTCAAATCATCATTGTTAATGCCACTCTCTAAAGTACCTTTCTAGAAGGCTTCTCCCTAATCACGAGTTCATACAATTCCTAGCATTCCTAATGATCAGTTCATAAGTTCAGGAGCTTAACGACAACCAACATAATATTGGGAGAAATTCCCCGGATCTAGACTTCCCCGTACGTTCCCGTATCGACAAAACCAATAATCATGCATCGAATGAGTTAAACAATGCAATCATTAAGCAAAGAGGAAAAACCCTAACTAATGATGAAAGAAAGCATAAATCTTAGATTAAGATGCAAGCATAAATTCCATATATGAGAGCTTCAAGAGATTACATTGATTCCCCAACAAACATACAAGGTTTAGTTCACCATATTCATGGTGAACTTAGATGAACAATGAAAGAATGAAAGAATAAACCCTAAAAAGGTGAAGAGGTAGCCTGAGCATCCAAGATCCTCCTTCAAAGGGGTGGAAGAGAGAGTGTTTGCCTCGTTTCTGCCAAAGATACAAACCCTAGGACGTCCTAAAGCTTATATACTATTCTAAAATTACAAAGAATCTAGGCCCAAGCCCATAAATGTGCCGCTCAGCGGCAAAGTACCGCTCAGCGGTGAGTGCGCGTCTCGTTTCTTCCCCTCAGCGGCCATTTTGCCCCTCAGCGGACCTCCCGTGATCTCCTGAGTGCCGCTCAGCGATAAAGTGCCGCTGAGCGGTGACTTCGGCTTCTCCTTTTGCACTCTTTGATTCCTTTTCTGATTCCATCTCTCTCCTTCTTCACTTCTTTCACTAAATTCACCTTAAAACCTGCACAAAAACACTGAAATCAAGCATAAACCTGTCCAGCTCTCTTATTTCTAAAAATATGAATAAAAGTATGATTTCAAGCTAGTTTCTAAGTCTAAAGGTTGCTTTTAGTATCAATTTTAAGCATGAAAATAACAATTTTTCAACTGTTATCACAACCCCAAACTTAGAACTTTGCTTGTCCTCAAGCAAACAAAATGTAACTCAATCTCCAACCAATTCATATGATGGTTCACTCATTCAAAAATCCTCTTTTTCAAGATAAGTAACAACTTCACTCAAACTTATGACCAAGAGTTCATTCAAGATGTGCACATGCTTTAGTGTTCACAAAGTCATTTAAATTCCAACAAATGCTATTTTTCATGAATGATCAATCAATTAAGCATGGATGTTCATGTGCTTATGGAATATTTCCTCACTAGGTAAAGTGTTTCACTCAACACACAAGTGTATAAGAGGTAAAGTGTTTCACTCCTTCACTCAACTATCACAATGTTACATGAATCAACTTTGTCTTTCATTTTACCACAATCAAAACATTCACAAGCATGCATCATCACAAGGACTTTTCAATGGCTTATAATGTGGCTGGGCTAACAAGAAAATTGGTTTTTCTGGATCACAAAATCCTTGAGTTAAGAGAATCATAACAACACAATTATTCTTATTCATTCCCAACTGTTATCAGGTCAAAAAGCCCACAACACTAAAAAGACCTTTTATTAAAAAATTCACAGGTTAAATATCCCAAACCTCTATGGGCTTTTCATTTTACCAAAATTTTATGTAAAGACAAAATAATTTATGATATATAAATATAGAAGTGATTAAATAAACCAGAAATGATGAATCTGATGACAAATTATGATATATAAATATAGAAGTTATAATTGAAGCACTCAACAAAAACAAGTCACAGAAGCCAAGCCAACAAAGAAGGCTTGAAACCAAAAGTAATGTACAAAGTTTATCTCAAAAGCTGGAGATAAAAAGAAAAATAGATACAAGAATAAACGTCTCGAATATGAAATTCCTTCCTACACTTCTTTCTTGCAGTTTTTTTGTCCTTTATTTTGATATTATTTATTTATTTATTTCATGAAAATATAAATTAAAGAAATGTATTCTACTAGGTTTGATTCCATGTCTCAAATATTACAAGGTATTTACCATTTAAGATACGGTAAATTTTTGTTTAACTTACTACATAACTTAATCATATTTTCTACTCTTAAAATTATTACTACTAATAATACTTAAGTGAAAATTACTATATTTTATTAAGATGAATATTTTTATGGGCTTGCAAAATTACATTGAAAATGAAACTTGTTGCTAACATTTTCCTTCGTGAAATTAACTAGAAAATTGAGGTTTAGATATTTTTGTTTGTGAAATAATCCTAATTTCAAAGATATACTGTAAATGAACATTGCCAAGATATTTGTTTTGTTAAATATATGATTAAGATTATAGTATTTGTATTTTTCTCGATATTCTTTTCTTGCGTCTTGATGTGTCTTCTTCTTAGGTGTCCATGTGTTTACTTCTTCATCTACAAGTTAAGATATTTGAGCAGAAGACATTTTTAATACTTAAGTGAATTAATGTTTAAGTGAGATAATGCAAAATATATTTTAAAATTATCATATTTTACTGAATTTTTATTTGTAAATATTTTTTATCCGGTTGAAAAGGTTTGTATTTGATTGATTTCACCAACTCTGTAAATTGTTTTGATTACATATTTTATATTTAGATTAAGTATAATGAGCCATGTTGACCCTTTAAAGATTTAAAAATAAAAATAATAAAGAAAATTGAATATTAAAAACCTGAAAATGAATTAGAAAGTTAATAGGGTAATTAAGTTAATGAAACCAAAATTTTTTCATTTAAAAGCACATTTTAGAGATCCTGATTCATTAACCAAACCCCATTTTCTCTTTACAACTCAGCTCTTCCTCTTTTCTCTGTCTTCTCTTTGCCTTCTCTCTTCCATTTCTCTTCACTGAGCCAATGGATCTCTGATTAGGTGGCGCCCAAACGTCCGCAACGTATAGGGCTTCGAAACGGACCGATTCATTTCGGGTCTTAGACTACTGGTAAGTCCCTGCATGCAGCCTCTTCTTTGTCTTGAACCTAGCACATGAAATCTTTGTTGGTTGCATGTGTCTTGTGCTTTCATCTTTTTCATTTTTCTACTCCATCCTAGCTCTAAGAGTTGTTCCTATCACCAATGTGGTGGTCTGTAAGGTTTTGTCGAGTTCTTCCCGTGTAAGGTGCTGTTGAGAAGTTCCTGTGAGTGGACTGTGATTTTGAGGTAAGAAGAGTTAGAATACTTCTTTATAATTAGTTGTATGTATGTGTATATACTGAGTTTTGTACTGCTATGCTATTGGTATTGTGTTTTGGTTTGGGAAGATTTAGTTGCATGTGTTGGACTGTATGACTGTGGAATTGGAGTGTGATGATTGTAAATTGTTTTGGATATATCTAATTGTCGTAATTAATCATGTTGAAGTGCTTGGGGTGAGGAATCTGTTGTAACATTGATTAGGTAGAAACTTAGTGTTCTAGTAGGGTTTTAGGTTATTTTGAGAGGAAGTGCAGTAGGGATTTTAGGCATTTGAGGTCTAGAGTGTTTTTGGACTATTGGGGCATACTTAACCAGTGTATTGTGACTTGTTTGAGTCACCAAAGTGGTCCAAATAGGTGCAAAGTATCAGAATTGGGTTGTGGTTCCTCAAGTTGTGGAAATTGTTGTTGATGCATAAAAGTTGTGTTGGAATCACTTTAGAATTGTAGTAGGAAGGTTTAGGAACATCTAGACAAGTTTAATTAAGTATAAAACACGAATTAGGGGTGTTAGAAGTTGGGAAAAATGACTAGAAATGGTAAAGAATGTGTGAGTTGCATAATTATGCAGAATTTGCGTTCTGCAGATTATGCAAACTCGCTGAGCGAATTGTTTCGTACAACGAGTCACCCTGGCGAGATGCTCTCTATCAGGGCATTCGCACAATGACGTGCGTTGTGTGTATGGCTAGAGAGGGTTGCTCTCTGTTTGGTGATTCAAATAGCGAAACTGGGCGCTGTGCGACTGGTGGTTGCGTGGAAAAATGGTAGTTTAATTCGAATAGCGAATTTGGGACGCTATGCGAGGGTTTAGGGTCTGATAATGTGTAGCAGAATTTTCAGTTTAGCATAGCGCACAGACTTGGTGCGCTGAGCGAATGGACTTTAGCTGAGCGCACAGGCTTGGTGCGCTGAGCGAATGTGAGTGAGTAAAATCCACTGTTTATGTTATTTGCACAACGAGTTTGGTGTGCTGAGCGGCTTGCCGGCCATAAACTGTTTTTATTCTTTTTATTCATGTTTTCTGATAACCTTGAACTATATTTTGATTATTAGAATGGTGTAGAAGTATCTATGATAGTGTATGATCAGTGAAGTTATATGTTTGGATTCAATGTGATAGTATTGTGGTATTTGGTTGTTCATGTCTTGAGTTAAGTTTCAAAGTGACAGTATGGTTGATAGACATAATTCCATGGATCTCAAAGGGAGGTTACATGGTGGTGCTCTATGTACTGGATGTAATTCCATGATCCTCAAGGAGGGGATCCATGGTGGTGCCCTTAGTATGTTTTAGAATGATTTGCATGGTAGCTCAGTCTTGGAGGTTATCTTGAAACTACAATGGTCAATCATTCTCAGGTAGAGAGGATTGAATCATGTCGTGAGTAGTAGCAGGAGGTCCTAGTCTTGGGTGCTTCCAGTATGGCCCAAGGTGAGTGATAATGGACTAACCTCGTAAGTATGGTAGGGTGAAACCCATTGGCAATGACTTTGCAAAGCATTAGAGACCACCAGAGTGCATGATCCGCCATAGCTCGGCAATCATTCTAAGTCCGGACGAATCAAGTTCAAAGTGCAACAAGTTATGTTTGAGTATTCTAGTATATTTGTCTTTAATTGCAAGTTGTGTGTGATTGTTATAACATGATTTTTGTATATCTAGCTCACCCTTTTGCTTGTGTTTGTCTATTGTTTGTGTTGCGTTTTTGTTGCAATGATCATCCACTTGGATGTGAGCAGAGGTGAATGAGGTGCCTTTGGAGCAGACTTTGAAGGGGGAGATGATGCTACAACTTAGTCTAGTTAGGACTTTTAGTTGTTTCTTATCATTTTGAAATACTTTAATGTGTTTAAGTTTTAAATTATGACTTTTTTTGGATGACTGTAACATTAATACCTTATTTACAGTCTTATTCTAACTGTTCTCTTATATTAAAAATGTGGACTGCTATATTATATATTTATATATAATCTGGAACGTTACAAAATATGTACTTTTAACACTTAAGTTTTATTATTCATTTTAATTTTAATTTAAGTATAATTATTTTATGTATAATTTATATGTTTTGGTAAACAATTAATACATTAGAATTCCGAATGAATAATACGATTATATAACCTCACCCCTTCTATATCTTATTTTAGCGATATTTTTTAAACTAAATATAAATAATTGATTTTTCACAAATTATGTAATGTTATAGTTATTTCAATTTTTTTAAATATCAATAAACATCTAGGATAAAAAAAATGTGGGGTAAGAAATCAGTTTAATAATTACTAAATATTCAATGTTTAATAATTAATATATGTGTTAATTAAAACACTAATATTAATTAGCATTAAAAGAATCATTAAGAATCACAAATGATAAAAGAAAAAAACATTCCTTCAATATTAATTGTTTTTCTTTAAAAAAAAAGATAATGTTATAATTACTAAGTAGCACCTAACAAACACTTTATTTAACTACATGAATTGCCTTCTTTAAAATGAAACAGTACGTGCTCCAATAAAATTGTATTAACATAAAATATTATTTTAATATATATCTTACTGAATTAACATTACTTAAAATTGAAAAAAAAAATTATAATTTCATGTTATGTAACCCTCATGGATGCCCAATATGATAAAAAAGAATTTGTAGTGACTCTGTCGAACATACGAGAAATAGTTCATTGTCTGTGTTTTTCTTAGTGAGTATGAATTAATGCGTGTTAAAAAGTTAGAGTAACAAATTTGATTTGACATAATAATAAAATTTTGTTTCTTTTCTCTCCTTTTCTGCTGAGATATTTTTTTGTTTTTCCTCCACCAATATAAAAGGTTACTTTCTTAATATGACTACTCGTGCTTGGATTCCCTGGGATTTCTCAGTCCATTTTTGTTATGTGTCAGATACTAACTCCCTTCTCCCAAATACATCAAACCTATTGACATAACTTCTCAATCATTCTATTTTTCTTTTCTAATTTTCACATCTCAATGTGTAATTGCCACTGGAGTTGAAGCTGTGGCAGTGACACGGTTGGTGTGAAGAGTGAGCGAGGTGATTGTGCTTCCTTTGGTCTTCTAATTTTCTCTTCACTTGCTGTGGTGTCATTCCCCTTATTTGCTGTGAATTCTTTCTGGGCACTTTCCACTACTCTTGTTCTGGGTTTTCTCTGCCGTGGGTTGAAAGTTGGAGCTTGTTCTTGTGTTGAAGGTGAAATCAAGCTCGATACTTCATCTGGGTCTAGTTATAATTCCATAAAGTTTTGACTTTATGCTTACCAAACGTTCTTTGTGCTTAAATGACTGGTGGGTTTTGCTAGCTGGCTAAGTGTGCTCTTTAAGAAAGTTTTCAATTATTAAGTGATGTTTCGGTTTTTAGAGGCCCATGTGCCATGCTTATGAATAGTTAAAAGGAGAAACTGGTACAAATCATTATGAGCTTGAGGTTAGGAGGGTTTGGTTTTCTGTGGTAAATTTGGGTGTGTTCAGAGGGTGAGGCATATTTGATCTTTTGTGTATGATGCGTTTGGCAAGATTCTGGGATGGTTAGTAATGGGATTGAATATTTGTTCGAACTCTAAAGAATCATTAGAAGGTTTTGATTGCAAACGAAAGGAACGATCTTGGTCAGATGGGACACGACGAGTTGGTGACAGTTGACAACGTATCTGGAGATGAGCTTGAATCAACTTCTTCTGAGAAAGAAGAGAATTGGAGTGAAAATTTGGAGCAGAATTCTTCAGAGGTTAATTCTACATCTTCAGAGGTTAATTCTACACTTGGAGTAGGTAAGTGCTCATTAGCCCCAACGAAAGGATTCTTTTATGACTCCTATTAGGCAGTTGATGACTGTGCAATAGGCATTATAATTGTTGTAAAGTAGGTTAACGAAAGTGTTTTCAGTCCTTGTTAGCCTCTTTTAAGTTGTTTGAACTAACTTTTTTGCCTAAGTATGGTTGGCGCACTCTTTATATATTTAAGGTAGATTCTGATGTCACAACAAAAAGGTTTTCTGGCTTTGAACGATTAATACTCAACTTTGCAGAGAGTAATTTGGCAGTAGCAGAGCTGTAATAATATTTGAGGATTTGACCATGACAAGGGAAAAAAAATGAAGAGTTGAAAATGGAGGAGTTTGTGAAAGTGTGGTACACACAAGAGCGCGACAGAGATTGAGAAGTGGAGAAGGGGAAAGGATTTAAAAGGAGTTCAATAGGATTAATGGAAAGATTTAGAAATTGCTTTATGAATGAAAATCCTTTAGTCATTGCTTTTATGCATTTATCATTGTATTGTCCTGTCTAGAGTTACTTTGCTTGTGTAAAATGCCTTATCCAAAGAGGAACTTTCAGTTGTATAAAGTTTCCAGTTTATATTTTGTTTGGCTTTACAAATTTAAATGCGACATTTTGATCAATTTATCTTCATCCTCAAGCTTTTTAACCTTTAAAAGGAATTTTTCTTTTTCATATATGTTATTGGCTTTGACTGATTCATGTGGCTGACCCTCCTAGTCTGATTGTTATTGTGTTTGTCTACCTCCTAACTTGGTTATATTGTGTATTGGATGACTATAAGCTGTAGGCCTTCTACCTTTGACTATTGTTTCTTGGTTCTTTTGAAGATTAATTTGATGTTTTATATTGTTGAAATTTGCTCACAAAGGTTTGGACCATTTCATCCCAGGGCCTGTTGGAACTGAGAGTAACCTCCTTGTTGCAGCTGACAATGGGATTTTGTTTCCTAAATCAATGATGGAATTTTGGGATTCTCCAAGGCAAGACCTAATAGTGGACAGGCTTTCAGAGTGTGAGAAGGTAGATTCCCATGTTATATCTTGTGTGCATATATATATATATATATATATATTGTGCATTTCATTCAAATTTTAGTAAGTTATGTCCATATATCAATAGTTGTTGATATGTTCTTTTTAATATTGTTTCAAAGATGCAAATCTGGACAATTGCTATTTTTACCTTTCATACACTTATGATTCACAATTTGAATCATATGATTTGATACATATAAAAGATATTTACTGCATGATCAATGCAATTTTGTATCATGGATATATATCACACTATTCTATGATTCATTATTTTTCCTTTCACCAATTCTCGTAAATAAATTGAAAAATCAGTAAGCTTAAACTGGTAAACAAAAAAGAATGGAAAGTGAACTTATGATCTTATCGTATTTGATTATTTGTTACTCTATTTTTCACTCACTTATTCGACACATGTACTCTTTCAATATTTTATTGTTTCAATTCTTTTATGCTGACATAGATAAAACTATTCATGTTATTTTATGAGAGCTGTGATTAAATTGTTTTGTCCATGTGTAGTTTATAATTCTCACACTGAATATTATATATCATATTGTGATATATTTGAAGTTATTTTATATTGTCTCTGCATCTTACTTTTGGATACAGATTATGACTCACATTAGTGAAGTTAACTTAGTGATTCACAATTTGAATCTCAGTTTTACATTTTTTTGTTGAGGAATATATGGTGTTTATAGTGGCTTAGGGTTTATTTTGAGATAGTTTTGAAAATAGGTTATTTCAATAATCAATTATTGTTACAGTTGATTGTAGTTAGAATCAATATTTTTTTGGGTAATTATACTGCAAAGTAGTATTAAGATGATAAACATTGTTTGAATGCAACACAAAAAATTATTCTTTTTTTTAATAAAAATTAAATGTATCAATGTTTTTATAACCGGATGGATCCTAGAATCCTTCCAGACACTAATTTAAGGTTGAATGGTTTAACTGTGATTGTACCAGTTTAATAATATCATAACTTTATAATGGTGAAAACTAAAACTTACTTTTGTAGGTTCTTAACATTTAATAACAAGTTTATATTTGATATAAAAATGAACATTGCCAAATTTTTTAGATCTATCCTTTTTAAGAAAGAAAATTAAAAAGATGTATCAATTTTTTTTCCAGTGATATACTATAAATCAGTTTTTTGTTGGATTTTGACCAGTTTTTAGTTCTTTGATCAGTTTTCTTCAAACCAGTGTTATGATTTATTTAAATGGGGTTACTTGACTACTAATCCTGTCTTACTATTCTAGTTTTAGAACACATGTCTGTATTAAGCGGAATAGGAAAAAACAACTGTTGAAAAATTTTCAGATTCATGAAAACAATTTATTTTTCAGAAATTTTTTCTAAATTTCAGCTGATGTCCCAAATATCTAACTTATTTTGCTAACAACTCGTTTTTCATAAAAATAGCTGGAAAAGTTTTTCAAACATGGTATCCAAATATTTGAAATTTAGTTAAATATTATCTCTTCATGTTAATACTTCATAATATCTCATCAGTAAATGTATAATGTGTTAATTTTGTTTTCCTTTTCTGATAAAATTGAAGCATTAAGACTTTTATGACGTTTGAAAGCCTTTAGGTTGCATGCCTTTGAAGCTTTCTTGTCCACATTTCTGTGTTTGTGATTTATGCATTAGAGTTGCCAAATTCTCTTGATTGGTGACGACACTTCTATGTTTTTTCTCAGCAAAAGCTGCTTAACCTTGTAAAGATACAAAATGATGGGACTGTTGACGTTGATCTGGAAAAAGATGCACCTCTTGTATCCGAATTGTTGAAGTTTCAATCTTTTGAAGAGTCAACAACGAGTGCAAGTGTTGTTTCTGAATCAAAAATATCAGCTCCATGGTTACAAATTGTCATGCTTGTGGTTGGGACTAGAGGCGATGTACAACCTTTCCTGGCCATCGCAAAAAAACTCCAGGCATGTTTGTTCCATCCAATTCTTCCTCGTACACATGAGAGCAGAGATGTCAAATAACTGTGATTAGTTTTGTTGCTTATTGTAGTGAGAACAAATTTTTCTGAGAACAAATTTGCTGTGGGAAAGTTAATTTTTCCACCTAATCTAATATTTTGTGCTACATGGGTGTATTTTTGACTTTTTAGTTTGAGGTCATTACTTTCTCCCTATTCAGTGATAAAACCCTTACTGCTTATCCATAGGCCGACTTTGGTTTATACCATTCTTTAGCATGGTCAGGTTTACAATTTGTTTCTATTGTATAGACAGAATGAATAAAATTGTTGATATGTGCGTTACTTTATAGGATGCCTAAATGAGAACAAACTCTTGGGAATGATGCACTTTGTTATTGGTTTCCTGTTATTGCCTGAACTTAGATGTTGTGGTTTTGGTATATCTGCTCTTTATGAGCATTCTTAGGAGTAAAGTGATAAAAAGAGATGAGAGAGAAAAGAAATGACACAAAAACTTAATGGGTTTGGCACACAATGTTTGTACTTATGTCCATGAGTAAGTATTTGATTTTGGTGTGCCTAAAAGCTTCACAAGGTGTTACTTATATAGCAATATAGAAAACAATATCTTGAATACTATATCATACAATGTGGGACTAAAACCAAGCTCTCCAATACTAATAATTCTCCTCTTGATTTACATCATCATCTAGTGTAGTGCCTTCATCATTAATTATACTCGAAGGCTAGTTGAGGTAATACGAAGTCTCAACTAATCCATTGTAGTCTTGGACAACATAGTAGTTGGATTCTCTAATTCTGAGTTCTTCAACAATGACAAATCTCCATCACTTATCAAGTCTCTAATACAATGATACTTTAATTCAATGCTCTTGCATCTAAAATGAAGGATTGAATTCTTTGCAAGACGTATAGCACTTTGATTGTCACTATATAATAGAGAATCATCTTGCTCCTTCCCTAATTCTTTGAGAAGGTTCTTTAGCCCATATCATCATCTCCTTGGTTGCTCCCGAGATAGCTACATACCTAGCTTCATGGGTTGAAAGGGAAACTTTGCCCTGAAGTTTAGACAACTTCACAATACCTTCTAGTCTATGTTTGGAGATTCTCATACTAAGTATTTGTTTGACCGGACCAAGATCCTTCATCTCAAAGCTTCTTGCCAATTGTTTTTTCAACATGGTAACTTCGTCTTATTGGACCTTACAATTAATATGTTGTCAAGCTATATCTTTGATACTAGACCAAGATCCTTCTAGTCTTCAACGTGTTGAGTTGCTCATAAACTCATTAAACTTCTTGTATGTCATTTTGATGCTTGTTTCGAGCCATACAAACTTTTATGAACCTTGTGTACAACATTCTCCATGCCTTATACTCCAAAACCGTATGTATGTGTCACAAAGATGTCTTCCTCTAGATCCATGTAGAAATGGAATTTTAACATCTAATTTCTCTAGATGAAGATTTTCTACGATTACAGCATTCTAGATAACTTTGATGGTAGTCATCTTGACAATAAGAGAAAAAATACCTGTGAAGTCTATGCCTTGGTTTTGTTGAAACCCTTTTACTAGAGTCTAACCTTGTATCTTCTGTTGCTACTAGGTTCTTTTAACCTATAGACCTACTTGTTTTGCAAATCCTTCTTTCCTTCTGCTATCTTGAGTAAAGACCAAGTTTTATTCTTCTAAAGAGATTTAATATCATCTTTCATTGGTAGCTCCCACTTTTTAGCCATCTCTCGTATAGCCTTAGCAAAATTTGCTAAATCACTAGCATCAATTAACAAGTAATGCAATGAAGGATAATACCTTTGTAGTGTTACTATCATTCTAGCCAATGTGGAATCTCAAGTTAAAGTAGATCCACTACCTTAATATAGTATCATAACCATTTGGAGTCTATCGTAGTTGAGATTTGGGACCATCATGCTACTTGTTATAGAGTCCCCCTCATTCTCACACTCGATGTCCTTGGCATGAGCGAGTGCGTAGAAGATCTTATACTAGCTAGAGATAAGACCAAATTATATTATGTAAGTATAGGCAAACCTTCTTTTGTAGGATTGAGTTAGACCTAAATTCCACTATTTTAATATGGTATCAGAGCCATTAAGGGACTATCCTAATTGAGATGTAGGCCTATCCTACAACCTACTATCAGGCCCCACACTTGATGTTCTCAATGTAAGGAAGTGTGTTGTAAATCTCACATTACCTAGAGGTAAAACCAATTTAGAGTACATAAGTGAGGTCAAACTTCACTTTATTGAGCTGTATTGTAGAGTTGAGTTAAATTTAAACTTTACTGCTTTATTATTATTAACTTCTTTTTTACATTATATACTCACATTCATTGAAGTTTTCCCTCTTATGTCATTCCATTTTACCATTGCATTTCTTACATATAGATCTTGACTTCTCAACTGTATGTATCTTTCAATAAAATGCCAGTGGCTCTATTGTTAATGTAACAAAAAAGCATGGCATATTATCTAAGTATTTAATTCAGTTGTATTCATTTTCACGTTTTTGTGATGCAAGTTTATTCCCCTGATTGCTGTCATTAGATTTGTGCTACTTATCTTATTTGAGAGACTGCAAAATCATTATTTTCCAATTACTGTTAATGAGTTTTATATCAAAACCATTAGCTTTACTGAATTCTCACTTTTTTGCAGGACTATGGTCATCGTGTTAGGCTGGCAACACATGCTGATTTTGAAACATTTGTAAAGAGTGCTGGTGTTGATTTCTATCCGTTGGGTGGTGATCCTCGTGCTTTGGCAAGATGTAAGAGGTTCCTTTTTAATGCTGCCCTTAGTATCTAATAATTTTCATTTTCAGTATATACTTTGTTCATAACATGCCAAGACCTTCTCTTTAGCTCTCGTCTAGGAGTACCAGGCTTGATGCATGTATAGTATGGTTGATGACACTATTAATGAATTTAGGATAGCTTTTTATACTATCTTAGAGTATGAGTTTAAGGCTAATTAAATCCTAGAAAATTGACATGTAAGGTGAGTTACTCTCATTTTCAAGTTTTATTTCGAATTATTGATAAAATTAACTTTAGAGGTAGTTAAAAGCTGAAAACCTAGCTGAGTTGAGAATCTTGTTGAAAGCTGAGAGCTAGGTGAAAGTTGAGAAGTTATGCTAGAATTGTTTGGTAAAGCTAGTTGAAATTTATAAATGAAAAAGAAGGGCATGATTAATTATTGAATTAAATGTTAATGTTAGGTAATTACATATTTTCAATAATTATAAATTTATATTTATTTTAATTTTTTTATAATCGGTTTTTTATACAAGTTAAATTTCAAGTAATATTTGTGTAAAAGATAGTTATTATAATTTGAAATGGTTATCATTTGTGAATAAAACAATATTTTATTAAAAATAAAAAAAAATTAAAATTATAATAAACAAGTTTGTTATTAAATCAATAATAAACAAGTTTGTTATTAAATCAATAATAAAAAACAGTAAAGCAACAACCTAAAAGTCTTAGTCATAAACAAGTGTTGGACACTAGGGTTTCCTATTATTATTTTAAGGGTAAGATGGTAAAATATAAGTGTTATCTGGGTTTGTTATTTTGAAATAGTTATTAGTAGTATTGAAATAAGCTAAAAGCTATTAAGAAGGCTACCTTGCCAAATACAGCTGAAATAATTTTATCAAAATTTTATGTACTAGTTTCATCTATTATCTAGATGAAATGTTTTATCAAATGCACACAAAGTACTCTATAAACACAATTAATCATCCTAGTGAGTGAATTCCTTATTGTCTCTAAGATATTATGAAAAAATTGAAGGCATTCTTATTTATTTCTCCGCCATTGAATCGCTAAAGATTTGCAAGATTATGACTGCCATATTTAGCAAGCTAATGCTCACAGTGAGTGGTTTTCTAGTTTTGACACTGTTGTAGTAATCATGTTCTCGGATTAGCTTCAAAAGTAATAAGATTATTTCGATAATATATTTATCTATAATTGATTAAAATAAATCAATTATATGAACTAAGTTTTATGTTTAGATGTGTGAGGTCAAAAGCGATTTTATGATAATCTTATTTGTTTGAATTGTCTAAGAATCACTTTCTCGTGATAAAATTATTCTTAAGTTATCTGTAGTAGTTGGTATTTACATAAGCAATATTGGGGAATAAAATGGGATTGAAAAAGTTAGCTAAAATGTAATTTGACCGCTTTTTATAATCCTAAGCTTCAAACTTTTGCCTCTGATGAAAAAGTTTTCTTTGTTAAATACTCAAGTGTTGTATTAAAAAATCCATGTCATTGCCAAGGGCCATCTACCATCTACCAAAAAAAAACATACCAGCATTACATCTAGTAACACTATCCACTGATGTTGGACCACTCTCAAATGTGTAATGAAAATATCTCGAAATGAAGGATGTATTGAAAATTTCATGTCAACTAAAGATAAGTTCAATTTACACTATATAGGTGGATACAAATTTTATTTTACAAATAAGTTTTATAGAATTGAGTTAGGTATAAAATCTATTTCTTAAGAAAAGGCTTCCTCAAGAAATCTTACCATTGCTAAACACTACATTTTTCTGTCTTATTTCTTTTCTCTGTTCATTGTATATCTTCACTGAATGTTACATATAAAACTAGTAATGAACCGTGGTTTGAGAGTTTACGTTTTTGGGATTGATGGTCCTTGCGATATATTTGAGCCTTTATGACTAATTTGTCATTGTTTCAATCCTTGCCACTTATTCTTCAGATAAAAAGTTGACTTTGAACTTTTGATAGGATGGGCCTATACATTGTTCGTGCTTTAAGCATTCTTAGGGGGGTTCATCTTAGATACAAATCAAGAATAAGCCTTCACGTATTTTAAATTTTGTAGGAGGGTGTGTTTTTGAAGTATGCTAATTGTGTTATTTCTGTAATAGATATGGTGAGGAATAAAGGTATAATCCCATCTGGTCCAACTGAAATATCTATCCAAAGAAAGCAGCTAAAGGCTATTATTGATTCTCTTCTTCCAGCATGCATAGAACCTGATTTGGAAACTGGTATTCCTTTTAGAGCTCAGGCTATTATAGCCAATCCTACAGCATGTGGTGAGTTGTTAGAACCCAGCAGATTATTGCATTGTGTTTTTCTTTGTTTCATACTTTGATTACTATTGATTTATCTTTCGATTTATTCCCTTACTTATGTATTACTTCAATTAATATTAGCATTAATTGTTTAGTGGACCCTACTATTCTTCTTAAGGAAAAAAGGATGCTAAGGTTAAATTTTGAAATTCAAGGGCGATCATTTTAAAAGTGTGAAGAACGATGCTATTGTTTTTCTCAAATTCATGAGTGATTGCATTGCACTACATTTTCCCCCTAGCGAAGATTCCTTTCATTTACAACAGTATGCTTGTTTGTTTGTTTGTTTCATAGCTCTTTTTTGTAAATGGGTCTGGTGCAGGGGCTTTTGAATAAAATAGATAGAATTAACTTATGTTTTGTCTCGCAGGACATACACACCTTGCTGAAGCCCTCGGGGTGCCCCTTCACATCTTCTTCACAATGCCTTGGACGTAAGTTTAAATTGTTTATAACCTTTGAGTAAAAACATTACCTTAGAGCACTTTAAATATGAAAAAAATAAAAGGTTTGGTGAAGAGATAGAAGTGTGTACTTCCTGATTTTTCACTTGAATTATTAAAATTCAAAACAGCACACATACCTTCTAAGAAATTAGAGCAAGAATATAGTGTTTCAAATATTCAGGTAAATGCAACATTTTCCTATCAAATAATTGCCTATTATCCAATGGTCAAGGAAAGTGCATTATCTTTCAAGGACTACAAAATGGGTCCGCTTGAAAGATGTTCTTCGGTTTGATACATAGATCAAAGAATATAGAAGTGGATAAAAATGGGAATTCTTTTAATCTTTAATTGCAAATATTTGAAGGCCAGATCATCATTGACATACCAGTCCATGAAAATACATTTCTCCAAAGTGAACTTGCCATTTTGAAAGAGAGAAGGGTGTTGAGGGTTTAATTTTGATATAATCTTAGTGTAAATTTATTGTACTCTATCATCTAATCATGAAGTTGTTATTACAAAGTTTTAAAATGGCTTGAAAAGTTGATGCTATTTCTTTTAAAACCTATTTTTTATAATTATTTCAAAATTCCTAGTTAGCTTCTTACATATAAATTTTTCAATAGGCAGGCCAACATATGAGTTTTCACACCCTTTGGCGCGTGTTCCTCAAAGTGCTGGTTATTGGGTATTTCCTTTGCCGAAATTAGTTTCTGTTATGTGAATTCAATTGATTTTTGTGAATAAATTGCTAGACTTATTACCTATAAACCCCTTTCAATATGTCCTGCCTTATCCAGCTGTCATATATAATTGTGGATGTACTGATATGGTGGGGAATACGAGGACTCATCAATGACTTCAGGAAAAGAAAATTGAAGCTTGCTCCTATTGCATACTTCAGTATATACAATGGATCAATTAATCATTTACCTACTGGCTATATGTGGAGTCCTCATGTGGTTCCAAAACCAACTGGTATGTAATGGTACAAGACAGTTGCTTAATGTTTTCTTAAGAAAGTAGCATAGTCTTTTGATTTTATCCTTCTGTATTTTTTTAGTGAATAATCTTTTTGTTATTGAAGTATGAGATAAACCATAAGTTGTTACAGTCAAGGGTAGCTTCTGTCCTTGAGTAATTCTGACTTGGAGTTGCTTAAAGATGGATAGTTTGAATGTGGATATATTAAGTTTTATGTTGTAATTAATAATTGGTTCATTTTTTTCGCATTACTATATAAATTTTTATAATGGGGCTGACAATATGACACTAAAGTTTAGATCATATTATGATGTTGAGTCCAGTACATAATTTCTAGATAATGTTTTTACATAATACCTGATAGGGGTTGGAAAGTGTACAGAGGAGAAGGAAGGTACCAAACGGTGCAAGACCGAACGGTTAAGGGCGTTGGGGGGAAGGAGCCGACCGGTTGAACAACGGAAATATTGTGTCTCGGTTTGGGAAGGTTTCTGTTGTAAGGGGGAGAGGGTCAAAGCCGCTATAAATAAAGCTCGTTTAGGGTATTGAGTGAATTTTTTGTGTAAAGACAGGCTTTGGCCTGAAGGAGGGAGGTTAAGCTCTCGGAGAACCATATACTAGTACATTGATTCTTTGGTTAATACAGACCTAGATTCTTTCTGTTCTGTTTCCTGCGTTTGTGTTTGTGAGAGTGTTTTAGAGGTTTCTTTTCCCAGAAACCTAACAATACCTGTCGTGAAATGCTTAGTATATTATACAAACAGCTTTTAACTTTTACTTTCTGTCCTGAGTGTGTTCCCTGCACTAATGTCTTTTGAAAAATTGCAGACTGGGGCCCCTTAGTTGATGTCGTTGGTTATTGTTTCTTGAACCTTGGCTCAAAGTATCAACCACAAGAAGATTTTGTCAGATGGATTCAAAAAGGACCAAAACCTTTATATTTTGGGTTTGGGAGCATGGTATGATAATTTCACTTGTAGATATTCTCTTTAAATGAATAAATTGTGTTTTTTTTTTTTTTCAGTTTAGTCCTTTTGTGTTTGGAGAACATCTACACTCAGGGTTTTAATATTTGCTACTACTATCTTGTGAGCTCCAAGCTTTCTTCAAAAGAAAATAAAGCAATGGACTAAGAAGCACGATTACAATTAAATTAAAAATATAAGATACGTGTATATATACATACATATATATACATGTATGTATGTATGTATGTATATATGTATGTATGTATATATATATATATATATATATATATATATATATATATATATATACACACACACACACACACACATTGTAAGCTTGACATGTGTCCTCATGCATCCGTATCATGTGCGTGGTGGAGATTTTGCATGAAAGAATTTATAGGTTATGTTTGCCCTCATGGCCTTATAAAAAGTGTGCTTCTGTCCGTTTAATGTAAAAAAATATTCAAATTTCTCGCAATTCACAACCTGTCAAATTAGTGTTTTATATGAATTATTGGCTGATTTGGAATATTGATATTAGAGTTGATTTGCATTTATTCAATAGAATCGGTTTAATTATTTATCTTGTCACCATTAACAGTTTCGGGTATACACTAAAGCAAGAAACTAGACATATTTATACCTTTGTATATCATTATCAAAATTTTAGAATGAAATTCCGTAGTCCTCTAATGAAAGTATTCTTTCACTTTATTAGCCTCTTGATGATCCTAAAAGAACTACTGATGTCATAGTGGAGGCACTGAAGGATACAGGACAACGAGGAATTATTGACCGGGGCTGGGGGAATCTAGGCAATTGTAAGTATTTTCCTTCAATTTCATTCTATCACCATTTGTTTCCTTTTTCTCAAATAATAATTTGCTATATAAATACCTTTCCTCTATTTGTATGACTGTAATACATTATGTTTTACACTATCATAGGGTTATTCTTCTTTTCCATTTACTTTCCCTTACTTGGTTACCAGGTTAAAAATTCTTGAATTTTCTACAGTCTTAGAAGCTTTGATATTATGTTAAATTTCAGCTTAAAACAAATTGAATTTAATTGAAGTTGCCCAAACTTTCCAACATAGGGGGATCTTAGAGGTACGATTATTAGAAAGACTGAGTTTGTGCTAAAATAATGACATCATACTTTCTTCTTCGAAGATTATGCAACTTCAATCACCGGGAAATAACAAAGAGGACCCAAATCTTTCATTTCAAGTTGTTTTGCCAATAACAATTTTAAATCTGAAATCTCATATACATCACCTCTTGTGATTATAATGGCGTCAACATATAAAGAGAGAATAATACTATTATGAGAAGTTGTCTTTATAAACAAAGCAGAGTTACAATCACTAGAACAACATCCAAGAGATCCAACAACTATGTAGAACATCTTAAACCAAGTATGGGGAACTTGTTTGAGACCATAAAGAGTCTTTCTTAACTTATACACCTCCCTTGGATTATGAGCAACCCCAGTACGAGGTATCATGTAACAAAGACAACAAAAATAAGAGTAAGAATGGTAGTAATTGGCAACTGGGGAAAAGGTTTTGCATAGTCTAGACCGTATTTCTGAGAGAATATTTTAGTGTGACTAAATGAGTTTTATAATGCTCATAAAACCTATCTGACTTTGTTTTAATGTTGTACACCCACCGAGAGCCAATGGCTAATTTTCCTAGAGGAAGAGCTATCTTATATAAAGTACAAAATTCCTTTTGCATAGTTTGTTGCCAAAGTGGATCAAGGACAATCTCTGGGTAGGAAGAAGGCTCCGACAAACTATGAGTTGTGGTTAAGAAGGAAGCAAAGGAAGAAGAATAAAAAAAAATTGGTGGTTGAGTGGACTTACGAACATAACAAGTCACTAAATCACTTTGATAACATATTAAGGTAGTGAAATTTAATCCTAACTCAGCCTTAGAAAATTGACTTGTTCCATAAAGTAAAGTTTTTACCTACTTAGTCAAATTTCTAAACAATGCAGGATCTCTCTCTAACACACTCCTGAATGCCAAGGACATTGGGCGTGAGAATAAAGGAGAGACCCAAGGTGGTGAAATGATAGGCCCAACTAATATTGGTAGGATAAGTCATTGATAAATTTTGATATCATATTAAAAATGTGGAATATAAGCCTGCAAAACTACTTTAGTATCATG
Organism: Vigna nakashimae; assembly: GCA_034642375.1. Taxonomy (NCBI): domain Eukaryota; kingdom Viridiplantae; phylum Streptophyta; class Magnoliopsida; order Fabales; family Fabaceae; genus Vigna; species Vigna nakashimae. The sequence continues at coordinate 22,666,581 of CM067768.1, forward strand.
AAGATTGTATTCACATGTGTATTATAATTTGGTTTTATCTCTAATCGATATAGGATCTCCAACCATCCTAACATAAAGTTTCAAGATACAAAGCACAACAAAGATATATGTATATATATATATATATATATATATATATATATATATACACACACACACATATGTATATATGTTATTCATTTTAGATATTGAATATTCACTTGCATTATGTTTTCCATTAATCAGTGGCAGAAGTTCCAGAAAATGTTTTCGTGCTAGAGGAATGCCCTCATGACTGGTTGTTTCCCCAATGTTCTGCTTTGGTAAGTTCCAATTTATATTTTCTTGTGGCTGATTTTGAAAAAGAAAATAAATACTTTAGTGCCCCCTGGAGGGAATTTCCCTTTTGATTTACAGCTCAGTCTTTAGGATATGATTCTTTCTTAATATTGAGATTAGGTAGGAAATATGCACTTACATGTCTGATCACAAAATAAATAGTTAACTGAGGATCTTTTGGCACAAATTCAGGTGCATCATGGTGGTGCTGGAACAACGGCTACAGGACTGAAGGCCGGGGTAATGTTCAGTTCAATTGTGTCATAAAAGAAGTGTTTTTCATTAATTCAAGGATATGTATTGATGTCTTAGCATTTTCTTTTAACTGTTTCACTGGTCATTGTAAAAAAAAATATTTACTTTATTTTTTCTCATTCTTCTTTTTTACTAATGTCAATACCATAACTTGCAGTGTCCAACAACCATTGTTCCATTCTTTGGAGATCAGTTCTTTTGGGGAGACAGAATATATCAGAGAGGGCTGGGACCTGTTCCAATTCCTATATCTCAGCTTAGTCTTGAAAATTTAACAAATGCCATAAAATTCATGCTCCAGCCAGAGGTAACTTCCAATTCTATGCAATGTGCATCCCTCCTAATTCCAAAATATGTGAATAATCCTTAAATTTAAATATGGAAAATCTCGTTTACCCCCCTTTGATTTGATTTTTCAATCAATGTCCTTCCTCTGATGTAATTTTGGAACTTGATAATCTGATTGGCCTAGTTAATTGATGGTTGGTTATCTACACCTTGTTTATGCAGAAATGAGCGTGTGTATGTTTTCATACATTGTTGAAAGTAATAGCATATACCAAAATTCTTATAAGACTTGATAACGAATTGAAACAAACCTGAAAAACATAGTTGGGGAAGCATGAACATTAAAGGACATGTAATTTACAGTTGTTTTCACTTTTAACCCATGGCTTCGGATATTTATAATTATGATATAATAATCCTATGGGTTTACAAAGTCTTTGTAGTAATGGATGAAAAATCTTCAGGTAAAAGCACAAGCAATGGCAATCGCAAAGTTGATAGAGAATGAAGACGGTGTTACAGCTGCAGTTGATGCGTTTCACCGCCATCTACCACCAGAGCTACCACTACCATCTCCATCTCCAGTGGTGGAGGACCATGCAAATCCATTGCAGTGTTTTTTTGTCCAACTAGCAAAGTTGTGCACTTTACCTTGTGGGAGTGTATAGTTTTTTTGCTTTTTTGACTTTGAGTATTCTTTTTTATCTTCTATTCATTACATAATTATATTTTATAGGAGTTTTCCCTTGTTTTAGTAATGGAAGCAGTGTTTAGCTTAGTATATTATTCCATTCATTTCTGTCAAAATCTCTTCTTGTGAGGTTTGACTAATAGTAGTAATCTTGAAGTTGAGCATCTCATTTTTGGAGTTTGTTCTTTTTTCTGACTTTGTTTTTTCTTCTTCTTTTGGTCAGCTGGAAGAACTAACCATTTAAATCATCTGCACATGGAATAGTCCATTTGCATAAAAATTTAGTCCTTTTGTTTATTTACAGTAATTACTACTAATCATAATCAAAATTACTCAATAATAATAAAAGAACTTCTCAGGCCAAAACTGTCTTTGAAAGGGTATTTATTGAGTCCTATGAATTAGTGGAACATGTTCATCCATACTTGGTATAGATTACTGGTAGATGTTGTAAGTTGCTTTGGGGTTGATGTGACAGTATATATACGGATACAAATACAAGTTCCTAATTTTATGAACTGCTTAGGGGGTGATGTGACAGTATATATGTACAGATACAAGTTCATAATTGTGTGAGCACGTTTGAACAGTGACAAGAGATGAGCGTGTGAATTATGATGAGTAGAGTGTTTCCTTTTCTGTCGTTTTGATAATAAGGGATACTGTTTGCGATTTATTTTTTTCTCTCACCTTTTTTCATTTTATTTCTTTTATTTGTTTGATTTTTCAATCAGAAACTAAATTGAAAAACTATATAAAAATGTGTTTTTGAACTCATTTTCTTAACTTTCCGAGAACTTATTTCAAGTATACATTTGGGTACTTAAAAATATTTTTTCACACCAGGTTATATGAATAATAAATAAAAGAAAAATGATAACGTCTCCTGAAATAATGTTTCTAAAAGAATGCTATAACGCCTGCTGAAACAAAATCTAAAATAATATATAGCTCACCAATGTTAAGTCGAGTAAAGTGAAGAGGATCATGATGGAAGTTTGAAAATACCAAGTTCAGTCAACAATCCAACAAGTTGAAAGATTGTAGAGCTTTTCTCGACATAACTTTTAATTTTAACTTGATGGATGATATTAGAGACTCTAGTTAGCATTTTACTTTTCATAAGATTGAAATGGACCAATAAACATGCTTCAACTAGAAACAAATATACTTGAATTCTAAAAAATTAGAATACATAATACTTGAATTTGCTTGAATTTGTTTGAATGGATGAAGTGATTAAAATATTTTAGATTTCAATTTTTATGTTTGGATAAAATGTTAAACTCAAATCTATCTTTGAGCTTGAGTTGAGTTAACTCGACCTTCAATCTAATACAACTTATCTTGATTTTGACTTGGATCAACTTGATTTGATATTTGGCTTGAGATGACTTAGTTCGACCTTTGATCTTGACAGATTCAGTGTAGACTCGACTCAACCTTCAGTTCGGACACACTCGACTTAACTTTGGTCGAACTAACTCGATTTGATATTTGATCTAACTCGGCTCGAACTTCAACCCTAATCGATTCGACTTAACATTTTAGCTCAGGTCAAAGCCAATTGTTCCATATACATATACTTGTATTTATACATGCATCTTTATTGTTTCAAATATTAGTTAAATATTTTTTATATTAAATAAAATCACAAATAAAATATTATTAAGTATCTAATGTGAAAATTATATATTATTTTTTTCTCCGCTATCAAATATAAAAAAATTATAAAATCAAATAAAAACAGAAAATAATGGTTGGATAAATGTTAAATATAGAAAATATTACCCAATAAATAAATTACGAAACTATTGACAAGAAAAAAAAAAGTAAGATTTTTAGATTAGTTAAAAAATAAAAATAAAGGTGTAGTGTGAGACCCAGAAAATTAACTCTGCAATTATCTGTCAAATCACCATCATTGCACACCACGTCTCACGCTCAGGGCATTAAAAACGCACCAAGCGCTGCATGCACGAGCGCCACTTGTCACGATTCGAAGCTTCTGAAAACAGAAGTGGTGTGCAGGTGTCGGACTGGAAGACGCTCGTCCGTTTTGACGTGGAAATCAACAAAACTGAGTTTTGAAAAACTCTCTCTCTCACCTGCACGCACACTTCATCTTCCTCAGAACTTAAACCTCCATTTTTCTCCACCTTCTCTCTAGAACTCCCAACTTCTCTCTACTGTAAATCTCACGTTTCTCCTCCGATCACATTTCAGAATCATAGGAACGTTCCCAGAGACGCGGACGTTATTTTGGACCGAACAGAATTAGAATCTAAGCTGGTAAGTCCCCTTCTCTAGTAGTTCGTCCATTAGGGTTTCATGCGAAACCACGTTTTCGGTTCATGCATGGAATATATCTGAGTCATCTCTGATTTTGGTGTTTAGATCAAGTGAAAGTGTTTAGTAAAACTGAGAGTAGAACGCCGTAAGAGACAAATACAACCTTTGCATTAGGACAAGTTGCGTACGAATCCGGGTAAGAGAAGCTTATATGTTTAATTTATACTTGCATGTTGTATGATTTAATTTGGATGTATGAAAAGTATGCTGTTTGAGCTGTTATGAACGATCACTGATATTGTATATGTTTTCTGTTGGTTGAAATGCATGTTGATTTGGATACGTATGAAAGGTGTATGACTATAGTATAGTTGGATTTATTAATATGATGAAATCTGTATAGTATGAGAATTAATCATGGATATGAATTTACTAAGTAAGAATCTCAGGAGAAAGGTTGAGTTAAATTAATTGAAAAATCTGGATATGATAATTTTCCTATGATATATTACGTTCGTCATCGTACGGTGTTATACCGTTCGGTTTCCCTGAAAAAGACTTAGAGTAGAATTCTTTCATTTGGGAAGAATTCGGTTTGAGAACGAGCGTCCTCATTTGAATTACTATGTTTGAGCGTTCGGCTTAGCATAGAGTTGTCGTACGCTTACAATTAAATAATACTGAATTAAGTAACGTTCGATCTTATACCGAACGTTCGTCCTAAATAGCGCTCGGTCTTATACCGAACGTTCGTCCTGAAATTTCAAGCGTTCGTCCTAAAGAGCGCTCGGTCATGTACCAAGCGTTCGTCATGATTGGTTTTTGGTCATTTACCTAGCGTTCGCTTTAATGTAGTGTTCGGTCTTAAACCGAACGCTCGTCCTTATCTTTGATTCCTTAACGAACGTAAATAGCGTTCGTCCAAATAATTAGTAAATGTATATTGGCGCATTCAGTCATTGACTGGCAGTCAACCCCTTTTAAACAAAAGGTTCCCAACGTAGTTAAGTATTCTTCTTGAGGTATCTTCGTCCAAGTTGAGTTCGACCTGATCTCTTGGTACTTAAAATATTCTGAAAATGGTCTTATTACTCTGGAGTCTTTCTGATTTTTATTGGGTTCTTCTAAATCAGGCTTTTAACGTCCGTCCTCTCCCTTCAGAAAGTTGAACGTTCGTCCTTTTAAGAAAGTGGAACATAGAATGAAAATGTTATAAATATGAAATATTAAGATGTGTGAACACTATATTACATGATTATACGATTATGGAATTTGAACGAGCGTTCCGGGGAGGAATGTCTCATATATGTTGAATATTGGATTGGTAAAGTATGACTGTGGTTATGCTAATGCTGGCTTGGTCCATCCTGATATTCCGTGATACTCATCTTCACGTAGAGGAGGGTAGTCATGTGTGGGAATGGCAGGAGGTTCTATTCCTTAGGGGTACTTTGGATAGAGCTAACCTCGAGTGGCAGTTGTTGAGTGTATCCCAGTTACTACATCACTCGGGTGCAAGGACGCCTGTAGCTACACGGTTCATACAGTCCGGACGGTCGTCTAGTAGATATATATATATATATATATATATATATATATATATATATATATATATATATATATATATATATATATATAAATAAATACATACATTGCTATGTTAAGTTATATGCCGTGTGTGAATTGAACTGTTAAATGTATGTTTTGATTGTATGAATTAAATTATATAAGCTTACCCTTTCGTTTTTTCTTGTGTTGTCCATTGTATATGTACGTTCGTCCTGTCTTGCAATGATCATCCGTGTGGATGTGAGCAGAAGGCGAGGCCACTCTGGAGGACGTCATCGAGGAAGAAAACTTAGTAGAAGTTGAGGTGAAGGCGGAGCAGTAGGACGTTCGTCTTTTATTTTTAGTTTAAGCGTCCGCTTTTGATTTAGACGTTCGGTTATTCTATTTTGTAAAACCGTTTGTTATTAGCATTCAATGTTTCCGTATTGTACATTTTAACTCTGTACTGTAAGCCGTTCGGCTTTTGAATTCTGTTAATTCTATGAAAAGACTGCATTATTTACTGTTAATTGTAATTAATTCTGAATTATGATAATTATTATATTTTGGGATGTTACATGTAGTACTGATAAAGGTATAGGTATGGGGAAAATACATACATATTTATTCCTATATTTAAGGAATCTTAAGAAAATATTTTGTAGATACCAAAATAAAAGTACACAAATTTTGGATATTAAATTTATAAATATATTAAATTTTTTTTAAAAAAATTACTTTTAATTAATATATTCATTTATACATGTAGTGATTCACTGAGTGCTAACGATACGAATTTAAAAAATCAGTATCACACTACCTATATTCGTACCTATATAATTAAAACGGGTTCAAATAGTCTTAAGTAGAAACATATTAATTTGTCATATCTACTTCTAACAACGCTATAAGAGTTAAAAATGTTTTATTATTATATAAAGAAAATTAAGTTACTTTACAAATAAATTTAACAAGTATTATTGGGGATATAAATATAATTAAATAAGCAAATAATTCATAAAGATCATAAAAATATTTAGTTATTTTTAATTAATAATAAGATACAATAAAATTTTATTCTAAAAATATCTTTAGTACTAAATGAATAAAGTGTCGGAGTATTTACTTTTTATAGAGGAATGAATACTTAATAATAGAAAGGAAAAATAATGCATCTAAATTTAAAATAATAGAAAGGAATAAAGTGTTATACATTTTTGGTACAAACTATAAACACAATTATCAATATATGTTTTTTTTCTTAAATAATATTGTTTATAACTTGTTTTTGGTCGGCTATTGTATATTACTTAATAATGTTTAGAATAATATGGTGTTTCATTTCCAATAATGATAACTAATTTTGACTTAACTTGGTCCCTAAAAATTTACTTGTATAGGTAATTGATAAAGCATTCAATTTATGATAAATTATAGTTGTATTAATATGAAATCCACTAACTTTGCACAATTATCAAATTTAGGAACTATATTATTATTTGATGATTAAACAACTGTTTTAAAAAATAAAATAGTATTTTTTTTTCAATACACTTGAAAAGAAAAAGGAAGTAAAATGAACCATAAAAGACAAAAACATAAAGCTTGGTAAATATTAACTAATGATTAAATGATAAAATAATTTTAAAATAATTAAGATCATTAATATGATAAGAACGTCTCCGTCAATAAATACGCTTCCATCATCAAATCTTTGAAATTCAGAAAACTTCTCTCCATCGTATTCTATCACATAGTTAAATCATATATGCTTTGAAAACAAGAGGTCGGCGACACAAATAGTTATTATCATTACTTGATCTAAGAAAAGAAAAAAAAAAAAGTCATTATCTGGTTTGTCATGTTAGATATTTATTTCAAAATATTCATTTAAAAAAAATGTGAATACTTATAATATTTGTATATATTATAAAAAATTATAAACCTTTAAAATAAAAAAAAATTATAAAAAATAATATAAATTAAATTAAATATAATTAAATTAAATTATATAAATATTTAAAATAATATAAATTTTATATAAATTAAATTTTATTTTTAATTAAGTTTACTTAATAAAATACAAATCAAAATATAATTCAAGTTCTTTTAAAAATAATTAATATCTATTATTACGGAATATTATAATATTTTTATCTATTTATTTATAAACGATTATTAAATTGTCTATTACTTATCAATATCTGTTGGAAAGAATTTATCATTAAATACTTGGAAACAAAGATATTTTTTTCATCTTACCAATAAAATAAAAATAGTTGATAATTTAATTACGTAGCTTTTACAACAATTATTTCAAGATGTTATCATTAAGATATCTAATTATTCATCACCCTTTTTCATAATCGTTTCGTTAGAGATCTTTTTACCAAGACATTAACATTTTTAACATGACTTTCACGCTTGAGTTTTGTGTTCCCATTTTTTGTTTCCAGTTTGGATCACTCGATTGCCTTCAGTATTGATTATTTGGTGGACTTCAATATTGACCGAAGGAGGAGGTACCTACAAAGACACTTTGACGCTCAAGTTAAACGTATGTTGAAGGAGTTTTTGCTCACAAATGAATGTTTTGTATTTACTGTAATTGAATATTGTGAACTCAGTAGAACGTGAATGGAACGTACCTGACTGTTGACCTTGACCTTATATTTATAATTTACCTCATGGACCCTAAACTAACTCAAGTCCAATAAAATATAAACAAACTTACCTTAAAATTTGGTCGGTTTCTTATAAACAACATATCCAATATCTTTAATTAGATATTTTAGATTTGGTGTTGACCGAACGATTAATAATTAGTAACCGTTCAGTAAACACTATATCTGATACATGCCCCCAAGTCCGAGTTAATCGTTCGACTTTTAACTATGATTAATTATAGGACTTATGAGCTTGAAAGAAGCCAGACGGTTTGTGTGTAGGATGTTGTCACCTGTACTGAAGAGCAAAAACAATTTGAATCCGCATGTGGTTAGAAAAATGTAGTCAACCAATTAACATTAAATAATTTGGGTTATGAAGCCGGATGGTCGAATGTTTGAACACTTGAGGCCATGGAAGGCCGAGATGTTGAGGCCGAATTACCAAATACTTGAGGCCGAATTACCGAATACATGTGAAACCGAATGACCGAATACTTGAGAAGCCGAAGGGCTGAATACCTGAGAGTGAGCCTTCATTTGAGGACTGTCTTTACCGTTCGGTTTATAGTCATGGGGGACTGTATTTACCACTTGGTTTATAGTCCATGGGGGACTGTATTTTCCGTTCAGTTTATAGTCCATGGGGGACTGTCTTTGTTGCTCGGTTTATAGTCCATGGGGGCTGTCTTTTCCGTTCGATTTATAGTCCATGGGGGACTGTCTTCATCGTTCGGTTTATAGTCCATGGGAGACTGTCTTTTCCGTTCGGTTTATAGTCCATGGGGGACTTTTTTCACCGTTCGGTTTATAGTCCATGAGAGACAGTCTTTACCGCTCGGGTGATAGTCAATGGGGGACTGTCTTCATCGCTCGGGTAATAGTACATAGGGGACTGTCTTCACCGCTCGGGTAATAGTCTATGGGGGACTGTCTTCACCGCTCGATTTTGAACGTAGGAGTTCGTTTTGGAACGCTGCCTGAGTTTTGTAGATGGCCCGAACGGTTGACTCCAGATTGACAAATGCGACATGTGCATGATCTTGTCATATGCCCTATAAGGCCGATTGACTGAATACTTGTGAAACAGATGAAAATAAGGGTTGAAGCGAGTCAGCAGAAGAGATCCATGTATTTGAATACTTATCTTATTAATGAAATTTCACGTTGAGATGATCACCCATGTGATGTGGCTTTAGCTTTGCTGAAAGTTCCTGGTGTTGATCCGTAGTGATGCTGAAACCGAGCGTTCGTCTTGGTTCCTTGCAGTTTCAATGAGATTCTGCTCGGCCCCACAGTGGGCGCCAAAATGTTTCAGTAGGGATTTTGTGGGACGAGACACTAACCTTTCCAACGTGACTTTTACGCTTGAGTTGTGTGCTCCGCTTGTCTGCTTCCAATCTGGGCCACTCGGTTGCCTTCAGTATTGGTCGTTCGGTGGACTTCAATCTTGACCAGGGGGGAGGTACCTGCAAAGGCACTCCGACGCTCGAGTTAGGTGTCTATTGAAGGAGCTTTTGCTTACAAATGAATGTTTTGTATTTATTGTAATTGAATATTGTGAAATTAGTAGAATGTGAATGGAACGTACCTAGCTGTTGGCCCTGACCTTATATTTATAATTTACCTCATGAACCCTAAACTGACACAGGCCTAATAAAATATAAACAAATTTGCCTTAAAATCTGTTTGGTTTCTCATAAAGAGCATATCTAATATCTTTAACTAGATATTTTAGATTTGGTATTGACCGAACGGTTAATAATTAGTTACAGTTCAATAAACACTATATCCGATACAATAATACATAAATATTAAAGGTTTAAACCCTCCCTTGGTCCTCATTTTTGTATAAAAATCTCAGTTCGATGCTCATTTTTTCATCTATTTCAATTGAGTCATATTTTTTGTAAAAATGAACACATTTTACTCTAACCGTTAACTGGTCTCAGACGACATTAAATTAAAGCCATGTGGTGCAGAAAGAATTTGCTGATGTGTGATGTGACATTATTTACTGGAATGTTTTGATCAAATAAATAGTGGTGATGTGACATTATTTACTTCTCTTTATTTAATATTTTTAAAACCAAGTTTTATTTATTTTTTGTTTATATTTTTTTAAGTTTCACCACCTCTTTAGAATTAAATTAGTTTATTTTTAATTATTTATTTTATTTATTTGATAATTTTTATTTAATATTTTAATTTTCAAGTTTTACATAATATTTTAATATTATCCTTTTTCTTTAAATATAAATACATAAATATTAATTTTTATAAAAAACTATTTAAAATATTTCTTTATTGTAATCATTAGATATATAATTTTATTACTTTGAAAAATTAAAAATATAATATATATGTTGAATTTATTTAAATTTAAAAATAAAATAATTTTAAAAAAAATATAATAAACATATTTTAGTTTAAAAAGAAATGTTTTCTCTCATATAGTCATCTAAAAATATTAAATAAGTTATTATTTTTATATAATAATTTGATATAATATAAACAATTTTGTATATTAATATTCAATTAAAATACACATAATTTTATAAAAAATTTAAAATTAAAAAACTAAATTTATAATAATTTAGTTCAAAATAATTACTAGTGAATATATTAAATTGGATTATTAATTAAATTAATATATTTTTTAATATATTATTAATTAAATTAGATTATTAATATATTATTAATTAAATTAATATATTATCTTAATATAAAAAATTGAAAAGAAAATGCGGTGATGTGACTTTAAGGATATTCACTTTAGGAATTTTAACACATTCTTTCTGCATAAATGAGAAATACACATAAACACATTTTCTATGTACCACGTTATTTTAATTTAATGTCATTTAAGATCAGATAACTGTTAAAGTAAAATATATTTATTTTATAAAAAATATGACGCAATTGAAATAGATAAAATAAATAAAATCAAATTAAAATTTTCATACAAAAATAGGACCGAAGAATTTAAACCAATATTAAACTTCAACAATATATTACATAGATTACTAATGGAAATGACGATTATCCATATCCTCTTTCATATTTGTACACAACTCAATATCTCTGTACTCTCTCTCTCTCAATTTTCTTTCCAGAACTCTTTGTTTATTGAAAAGGTCGCTTTCTCCAATTATAAAAATATCTGTTACATCAAACATTTAAAAACTACAAGTGACACTGGTCACATTAAAAGTATTTTATATAAAAATGTAAAAATAAATTAATTTAAATATTTATGTGAAATGATTTGATGTAAAAATAAAATATCTTTATATATATATATATATATATATATATATATATATATATATATATATATATAAAAGTTATGATTAATTTAGTTTCAAATAAGAAAAAAAATCAAATTGGTCCAATTTTTTTAAAAAACTAAATTAAATTAAAATTATAAATATCTGGATTAAATTGAAAACAAACAAACAATATGTGGTAGTAAAAATCACATGTGACTCTAATATGACACGGTTTAACATGTGATAATTTTTTTAAAATTTAAAAGAAATTGAAAATTTTTAGTTTGTTTTAAAAAGTTAAATTAAATTAAATTAAAGTTATAAATGTGTAGACTAAATTAAAAACAAACAATGTTATGTGGTAGTAACAATTTACATGTGGTCATGTGACACAATTAACATGTGATAATTTTTTTTTTAATTTTAAAAAGTTGAAAATTTCATCAATTGATACGTGGTATGTACAAATACAACGTTAACATTAATATATCAGAAAATATCAAATTGAATATTTAAAAAAATACAATGACTAAATTAAATAAGAAAAACTAAAGTAACGAAATTGAATGGAGCAAAGAAAACGTGAACATTACTTAAAGAAATTAATTAATAAAGAATGGCTTAATTAGAAAGATATTGTTGAGGAAAATCTTAAGTTACCTTATGTATCTTTTACAAGGACTGAAAATTCAAGATACAACAACTTGATCTCATCATTGGAAGCAAAGCAATAAAAAGAAGATGAACCATAAAAAATTTCATATTGGTCTTGCTGTATAATATTGTAATTAGAATGCAGTTATGGCTCTAAGAGATTATGAGTGGATACTTGCAAAGAAATAAGTGGGTCTACCTAAAAGTGTTATTTGAAAAAGATAATGTATAATAAACAAAGCTTTTGATGCATCACTTTCAGCCAAATAATACAACTTTTAAATGAAGAAAATTTCTTACATTCTTCACCCTTTTTGCACAATAATTACTCCTTGAAGATTTTCTTTTACTATTATTTTTCTAAAGAAAAAAATATAATTGGCAAAGTTGGAGCACAAGGTGTGTCCTCTTACTCTATTGATCTAACTCTCTAATCATTTGAGACCTTCATTAAAACTACACCAGACTAATAGACTACTGTGTCTGAGTAATGGCTTTTTGGAGTCCATAGTTTCTTTACTTTGTATAAACTATTAGAATCTGAATAGAAATTTTAAAAAATATTCTTTAACACACTTAAATCTTTTATATTCATTTCACGTTATCTTTTCTTACTTCTTATTTTTTTTTCTTACTTGAAAAAATTAAAAAGTTTATATATTTATAACTATTTTACTGTTATGCTGTGTGGGATGAATGTAAAAATGTATTATGGTATTATTATTCAGGAATTTAAGTCTCACATTATATTAAAAATTTAAGTCTCCATTGTTCTATTGTTTTAAGAGTTAGATTGAGAATTAAGATGTTATTGGTGCTATGTTTCTATAATGAATCTCTCCCTCAATAAAAACTCAACATAAACTTGGTATATCTTATGTTACTTGAAATGGTTGACAGTGCAGAAGATGTTTCATTATCAGGAAGCTTATCACTGTAAGAACATGTAAACATAAACTACAACATCAAAACCAGTTTTATTAATAATCTGCTTTATCCAATCTTCATCAAAACACACATAAGTAAAATTATATGTTGATTGCAACATTTAGAAGACAAAGGGTATGACAGCCTTAACACTTTTTGGAAAATCTTCAAACTTGGAAACATACCATTTCCTAGTGGAGTAACTCCTACCCAGCAAGTACAAATTAGTGCCTATAGCGAAAGAGAATGCATATAGTGTCTGAGAAATGAAGAAGATTCCATAAAACACAGTGATCTCAAAGAGGTAATGGGGGCAGATCACAAGCCCAAAAAGGCCACCCTTTGGAATCTTGTACTCCTTTTCACCCTCTCCCCTCAAGTTGGATAGAAGGTAGTGGTGGTAGAAGTTGCCAATGATGGCTATCACAAAAACCACAATGCCAGGATACAATAGATTCAATGGTGGCTCTGGAAGGCCATTTGTAAGGTGTTGAGCATAGGTCATGGTTGCTGCTGATAGGAAATAACTGAGAGTGATGGGGATTGCAGATTCAAGAGTCATGCCTCCACTATATTTGTGAATAAACAGAACCTACATACACATCAACAAACATTCTTACTTCAACTGAAATCCAGTAAAAGAACAAGTTTGTGATCCGATCAATTAATTGTTGCAAGATAAAATGATATAGATTGTGCTGGATTGATTGATAAAAAGTCAAAGTTAGAACAGAGAAAATGATATAGATTGAGACAATTACGTTTTTGATAATGAATGATATCATACAGAAGGAATACAGACAGAAAACACAATGAAAATGAAATAAAAGAGAAAGGGAATAAACATCTGTTTATTGATTTCTATTGGTTTTGAATTGGAATCTAATATGGTGTTAGAATCTATAGTTTATCTTGACAGTTGTTTGTTAAGCTAATTTTAGTCTTTAATTCAAGATCTTAAAACAGTAATTTATAGATCTTGATTATTACTAAGCACCAAGACGAACTACCAGCTGTGGTACTTAGATAAATCTTTTCAGATAACTCGTTAGAAAGATATAATACCGATAAAATTTGAATCCAATCAACGTAAAAAATTGACAGAAAATCTTAAAATAATAGATTGAGATGTTTTCAATCTAAAGAATTTAACTTTTTCATCTTTACTCGATATGAGATTTAAACTTGTTCTTGAATTTCTAAGATCATTCTAAAGTTCAAACCTTATATTATTGTTTTTATGCATGGTAGAAGAAAGAAAGTGTTACCTCAAAGACCCTCTTGAAGAAATGGAAAGTAACAGCAGATTGAAGGATGATGGACCTAAAACTTTGAGGAGGAAAGATCCAGAAGGATGCAAGGCCAGCAAGGAAAGCAGGAGTGTACAAGAGAAGCATGCCAGCTTTACTTGGCAACTTGATCTGCTTTTGTGCAGAGGGATTAGCATTCGAAAACTTAGAATAGTTCAAATGCTTCCCTCTAATTTCTGACAGGAAAGAAGTCACAAGTATCAGGAAGCTTATCACTGTCAACCCTGAAACCACCAGAGAAGATGGCGGTGGGAACATGAAGCTCGACAAAACAGACATCACCATGGTGGCGTATGCTAATTCTATACCCTCTCTTCAGATCTTGTTTTTGTTTCTCGGACTCAGCTAAAGAAAATGTTTCATGATGGTTCACTTATATAGTTACATGTTGTGTTGCAATAATTACAGTGACATCCACATCTATTGTATCTGTGATTAAAGCAAAACATAATCATGAATGGAATAAAGATTGGTATGCTAAGAAGGGTATCATATCTTACCCAACTTGCCAAACACGTGAAAATTATATTAGTAAATAATTTCTACGTGTTTTTTGAATTTTAAAATGTGTGTTGACTTAATGGCTTTTTTATAATTCAATTTGTTTAACTTTTTAATAAATAAATAATCTATATCTCAATTTGCAATTTGATTTCCAAATTTAAAAAATAAATATAATCTTCTTAATATAATTATATTAATTTTTTTTTACATGTTACATGCGTTATATATTAAAGTTTGAATTATTAACATCGTATTACACATTTTATATTATATGTAAGTTTTGAATATATTTAATGAGTAAAAAATCAATGTAATTGATTAAAAAATTTATATTAATTCATTTTTAAAGTTTAAAACTAAAATATATTAAAATTTGAGACAAACAAGTTAAACATATTTTTAATTTTTTAGTTTTTTTTGTAAAATTTAAAATTAGTTAATCTTCAAAACTTTAACTAAATTTGATTTCTAATTTTAGAAATATATAGATTTAATATTTTAACTAAATTTTGTGAAAATTTTCAATATTTTAAAAATGTTTTCATAACAATATTTAAGTTATTTATATTGTTTGATATAATTCAGTTATCTGAAAAAGTGTTGTTTAAAATATTAAATAAATTTAATAAAATTTGATTAAATAAATTAAATCAATATATTTATAAATTTAGAGGTCTAAATTAGATCAATATTTTAAAAATGAATTAATTCTAAATTTTGGAAGATTTAAAGGTGGTTGGTTCACTGCAGTTTCTTACTCTTTAAATTCTCAATTGAAACTAAAAAACATATAATTGTAACGCATTTTTCAAATTTAAATAATTTATAATAATAAAAGTTAATTACAGTAATAGAAAAATGCTTTATTATTAGTAATAAAGACTTATTTTATTTAAAGGATAACATTTTTAAAGTTAAGAAAAACACAAAAAATATTAGTAAATTTAGAATTAATTGTATATTTTATCATCCAACCATCATAGTTTCATAAATTCCATTACTTAATTTTATTTTCTACATATTTTATTACTAAGTTTGTTAACGTTTTCATATTTTAGGTATAAAGACTTGTGCTTTTGTATCAATAAATTTATCCGAAATAATTTACAATTTATAACTAAATATGCTTAATTTTAATTTATTTAATGATATGTTTTTTGCTTAAATAATATGATGACTATAATAGGATTTTCAACTTAGAAATCTTCATTGAAACAATCAAATCTCTTACACTATCTTACTCAAATGACTACTCCTTTCAGGAAGTTGATAAAAAATAAAAGTAAAGAATATTTTTAACGTAGATATCTCAAATGAGAAACTTACATGAAATAATTTTTTTTGTTATGTAATATGTTTCGGTGGATAATTTTGGGACCGAAAGACTAACCTGCTGATGCGTCTGGACCGTTCGCTCGCTTCCAAACTCCTGCTATTGGCCGATCGGTGTTGGCACAAACCGATCGGTCTTCCTCTTGACGTGGGAGGATGTACCTGCAAAAGGTACTCCGACGCTCAAGTTAGGCGTATGATTTTGAGGAGCCTCGGCTCTTAGTTGAATGTTTTGTGAATGATTATCACTATTGAGTATTTGAGAGTAGCGTAGAGTGAATAATGCGTAAGTGGAACGTACCTGGCTTTTGGCCCTTCTAAGCTGATATAAGCCCAATAAAATATAAACAGAATAAGATATAAACAGATTACCTGAATATCCGGTTGGTTGTTTGTAACCACTCGGTTAATATTTTATACTGTACATTATGCCCCCCAAGTCCAAGTTAAGCGTTTGGCTTTAGCCGTGGTTAACTATAGGACTAATGAGTTTGAGGGAGGCTGCGTTTGCGGAATTGAAAGCGTTTTACAGCTCGACCTTCAACATTAACCGAGCGGGATTTACCGCTCGTCCTTCAACAGGAACCGAGAGGAATTTACCTCTCGGTCTTCGACATTAACCGAGAGGGCTTTACCTCTCGACCTTCGACATTAACCGAGCGGGATTTACCGCTCGTCCTTCAACAGGAACCGAGAGGAATTTACCTCTCGGTCTTCGACATTAACCGAGAGGGTTTTACCTCTCGACCTTCGACATTAACCGAGCGGGATTTACCGCTCGTCCTTCAACAGGAATCGAGAGGAATTTACCTCTCGGTCTTCGACATTAACCGAGAGGGCTTTACCTCTCGACCTTCGACATTAACCGAGCGGGATTTACCGCTCGTCCTTCAACAGGAACCGAGAGGAATTTACCTCTCGGTCTTCGACATTAACCGAGAGGGTTTTACCTCTCGACCTTTGACATTAACCGAGCGGGATTTACCGCTCGTCCTTCAACAGGAATCGAGAGGAATTTACCTCTCGGTCTTCGAAATTAACCGAGAGGGCTTTACCTCTCGACCTTCGACATTAACCGAGCGGGATTTTACCGCTCGTCCTTCAACAGGAACCGAAAGGAATTTACCTCTCGGTCTTCAACATTAATCAAGAGGGTTTTACCTCTCTGCTTTGATCGAGGAGTGCTTCCTAGTGAACGGGCTTTACCGTTCGGCTTTGAGAGGGCTTTACCTCTGCTTTGAGCTAGGAGTGCTTCCTAGGGAACGGGCTTTACCGTTCGGCTTTGAGAGGGCTTTACCTCTCGGTCTTCGACAATAACCGAGCGGGATTTACCGCTCGTCCTTCAATTTTGATCTAGGAGTGCTTCCTAGTGAATGGACTTTACCGTTAGGTTTTTGGGAGGGCTTTACCTCTCTGCTTTGATCTAGGAGTGCTTCCTAGTGAACGGGCTTTACCGTTCGGCTTTGAGAGGGCTTTACCTCTCCGCTTTGATCTAGGAGTGCTTCCTAGTGAACGGGCTTTACCGTTCAGTTTTGAGAGGGCTTTACCTCTCTGCTTTGAGCTAGGAGTGCTTCCTAGTGAACGGGCTTTACCGTTCAGTTTTGAGAGGGCTTTACCTCTCTGCTTTGATCTAGGAGTGCTTCCTAGTGAACGGGCTTTACCGTTCGGCTTTGAGAGGGCTTTACCTCTCTGCTTTAATCTAGGAGTGCTTCCTAGTGAACGGGCTTTACCGTTCGGCTTTGAGAGGGCTTTACCTCTCTGCTTTAATCTAGGAGTGCTTCCTAGTGAACGGGCTTTACCGTTCGGTCATTGAGAGGGCTTTACCTCTCTGCTGAGTGGGATTTACCGCTCGGTCTTGGACTTGATCGTTAATTATGAATTTTGCTGACAAAATTGGCAAGCAGTATTTGCAATAGGAGACTTCCCCTTCGTTAATTGAATTCCATGATACTTTAAGCATGAAGTTCGTTTATGACTAGATCTTAGTCTGCACTTGCATAGTTGATGGTGTGGATTTTGATATATATTTCTTCAAGATGTTGTATTGTTGAGATTCTCATGATGATATATATTATGGTATATAACCAGATATTATGAATTGCACATAGATAATAAACAAGGTATCAAAACCGTCTTGAGATTTTATAATATTGCTGTTGATAGTTATCTCTAACATAACAATTTCTTTGACTATTTTAATCACGCCAAAAAATGTTTCGGTTATAATAATTAGATAACTATATTTATAGTTATATATAATATATCATATAGCATATAATATATTATGGATTATACTGTATATATTTAAAATATCTATATAAAATAGTTGTTATAATATTCACTATCAATTAGATATTTTATGAAATATTATATTTCAAAAAGTACTTATCTTGTTGATGACGTCTCACGTAGAGATGATGATTCATGTAATGTAGTTTTCACTTTGTCGAAAGTTTCTGGTGTTGATATGAAATAGTGATGTCGAGACCAAACGCTCGTCTTGGTTTCTTGTGGTTGCTAATCATCTTTCTGGTGCTTTGTTGTTCCTCCATGCTCCTCGTGGTCATCATTGGGTCTGACGCTCGGCCCCACGGTGGGCGCCAAAATGTTTCGGTGGATAATTTTGGGACCGAAAGACTAACCTGCTGATGCGTCTGGGCCGTTCGCTCGCTTCCAAACTCCTGCTATTGGCCGATCGGTGTTGGCACAAACCGATCGGTCTTCCTCTTGACGTGGGAGGATGTACCTGCAAAAGGTACTCCGACGCTCAAGTTAGGCGTATGATTTTGAGGAGCCTCGGCTCTTAGTTGAATGTTTTGTGAATGATTATCACTATTGAGTATTTGAGAGTAGCGTAGAGTGAATAATGCGTAAGTGGAACGTACCTGGCTTTTGGCCCTTCTAAGCTGATATAAGCCCAATAAAATATAAACAGAATAAGATATAAACAGATTACCTGAATATCCGGTTGGTTGTTTGTAACCACTCGGTTAATATTTTATACTGTACATAATATGTTTCATTTGCTATAAAGTAGTTATTATAAATTACAAATTAATGGATGAAATTAAAGGAGTATTTCAAATGTTTAAAATTATTTCTCTCAACCGAACAAACAATATGATGTTATGTAACATATTACTTTATTTATTTACATTTCTTTATATTTTGTTGGACCAAAATAGGTGATTGATTGAGATAGAACTCACACTTCTATAGGTAAGAAACAATGCTTGTAGAGGAGTGAGAGAAACGTAGAATTTCTCATTAATGAATCAAAAGGTTACAAGTATTTGTGTAGAACCAAAACTCTTCGAAAGGATGGAGAAAAACGAAAGAATCATTTCAGCGTACCTATGGGGTGCCTCAAGAAAACATGGGTGCACGAAGCAATGAACTTCTTCTAGCTAGTGTAACTTAATTTTGTCACGGAGTTCACCAAAATAACACTTTTATTTATATTATGACTTAAATGCATACTTCATCTTTATATTAAGAGGTGAATTTAATACTCGGTTTTAAAAATAAAGATATTAGATTTCTATTCATATATTTTTTTGTTTAATGTCGTTGTTGTCAACTTAACGAACAATAGACAAGAACTTATTCATATATTTTTGATAACATAAGACGAAAAAAACATTTAAGCCTTATATTAATTACTCTAGACTTTTATAGTTATTATTTGATAAAAATACATTTAAAAAAGAAAAAGAAAAACAGTTTAGTAACTCGCTTACAAAAGCATTTTGTGCATGAAAAATTCTTCATTAGAATAAATTATAAATCATTATCTATTTCATAATTTAATTAATAATCTTCATAGTTGATATTGGACATTGATAAGTTTAAGGATTTTTCTCGACAATTTTTGTTTCCTATATTTTGAATTGTGTTCAATGCGCTTCAAACACTAAAATTATCAATTAGCAATTATTATTCAGTAAACAATCACATCTCCAGAATGTGTAAGTTCTCTGATTGAAGCTTGTTGCTATCGTCCAATTTAAAATGGGTTAAATATGTTTTTAGTCCCTCAACTATCAAGCGATTTTGTTTTTCGTCCCTATTTCAAACTTTTAACGATTTGATCCCTCTCCTTAAGGAAATCATAATTTTTGGTCCTCACAAACTAACGCCGTTAAATTTAGTCTCACGTGGCTAACGGTATGCCACATATGATACTAGCTTTCACATTAATATTGTGCCACGTGGTGTGCCACTATTCACCACCCTCTTCTCCTTCTCTCCTCTTCCACCACCACCTTCCCCTTCAACTTCGTCCTCACACAAGCCCGCCACCACCAACCCCTCGCGCTAGCCGCCGTCGCCAACCGTGAATCACGTGCTGCTGCTGGTTGGGGGAAGGCGACACCGGCGGTGAATAGTGGAGCGTGCATTGCAATTGTGCTGGTGATTACTCTGTGGAGATTTCGTGGTCCTTCACCGAAGGGATGCGGGATGCGTGTGGGAATTTCAGCTTCGGGGTGGTGATTTTGATTTCGGAGATTAGTGTTGTTGGTGTTGCTACTGGCGACGACGAGGGCGTGAATGGAAGTGGGTTTCTTGCTGACAATAGCATACTTACTGTGTTCCTCCACGGTTTCGAAAGCGAGGTGGCCAACCAACAAGGTCACCATCTTGTGCTGAGCGAAAAGGTCCTGAGACTTAGGGTAATTCGCAGCGAGCTCCGACACGGCTCGTTCGCGGCTATGGGAGGGAGCCCCCCGAGGTACTCACCGCCGGCGTCGCCAGCCGAGACGCGGAGGAGCCAGGAGACGTCGCCGACGGAGTTTTCAAGATGGGAGGAGACCTTGCGGAAGGCAGCGCTAGGGTTGAGTGTAAACACGCGATTCATGAGAGCGTTGCCGCGACACTTGAGGACCAGGGCAAGAGCCTTGTCGAGGACCTGTTCGGTCTCTTCGATGATGCGGCGCGTGGGACGCTCGTAGAGTTCGGAACTGGCCTGACGGAGCAGCGAGGGGTTGGTGGTGGCGGGCTTGTGTGAGGACGAAGTTGAAGGGGAATGTGGTGGTGGAAGAGGAGAGAAGGAGAAGAGGGTGGTGAATAGTGGCACACCACGTGGCACAAGATTAATGTGAAAGCTGGTATCATATGTGGCATATCGTTAGCCACGTGAGACTAAATTTAACGGCGTTAGTTTGTGAGGACCAAAAATTATGATTTTCTTAAGGAGAGGGATCAAATCGTTAAAAGTTTGAAATAGGGACGAAAAACAAAATCGCTTGATAGTTGAGAGACTAAAAACATATTTAACCCATTTAAAATTATCCTCTCCACCCTCAATTTAGGAGTTTCTATTGCATCGTTCTCTTCGCCAAAACAACTTCTGAAATTGATAAAATTTCCATATCTTATGCATTTTTAAATGGTTGACAGTGCAGAATACGTTTCTTTGTTTCAACATGAATATTAGAAAAGTTGAGGCATTTTCTAAAGTTACCAAATGACATTCGATAAAGTTGGGTATTTTTTTTCCTCTTTAAATAATATATTCACTACAAATAATCACCGTAAGTTACAATAACCGATTGAATCACCAAACTTCTGATATTGGTGAGTTACAGTTCCAAAAAACACAACCTACCACACATATAACTCAAGTAAAACTGGTTGTTCATATGCCAGTTTAGAAGACAAATGGGATGATAGCCTTAACATTCTTAGGGAAATCCTCAAACTTAGAAAGATACCATTTCCTAGTTGAATAACTCCTACCTAGCAAGTAGAATGTAGTGCCTAAAGAGAAACATAATCCATATAGTGTCTGAGAAATGAAGGTGATCCCATAAAACTGAATAATCTCGAAAAGGTAGTGGGGGCATATCACAATCCCAAACAAGCCACCCTTTGGAATCTTGTACTCCTTTTCACCCTTTGCCCTCAAATTGGACAGAAGGTAGTGGTGGTAGAAGTTGCCAATGATGCCAATCACAAACATCACAATGCCAGGATACAACAGATTGATTGGTGGTTCTGGAAGCCCTTGTGTTAAGTGTTGAGCATAGACCATTGTCGCAGCTGATAGGAAATAACTCAGAGTGATGGGGATTGCAGAATCAAGAAGCATGCCGCCACTATATTTGTGAATAAACAGAACCTACACATTAATAGCATTCTTAATTGAGCTGAAATCTAATAAAAGAACAAGCAAAATCAGGCACCTTGGGTTGTTTAGTGTTATCAAAACAGAGCTTAGATTCTTTCTTATCAAGTATTTGATGAAAGCCTTGTACAAGAGTGCTCATTTCTAGAAGTTCATACGACTGATTCTATAAAACAAATGATAAATTAAATTTGAAAAGTAGAAAAAATGAATGGCTTAAATTCAAATTGAAAAATTCTGCTGAAATTGGTGTCATTTAGATTCAAATTGCAGATTGCGTCATGGTGATCTTGCAGCCTCCACATTACTATCAAGCCACGATTGTGGATAGCATCAAACAAGGATAGCTTCAACACAGTTATGAGCATAAACCATGATTTAAAACTCATTTGCATCATAAGCAAGGCATATAATTTCTTTCACACAATTCCTTTTATTCCAAATCCTGTGAACAAACAGAATCTACACAGTTGAGTAAAAATTGCATTCACTTTTGTGTACTCTACAACTCCCAAAAGCAATCATAGAGGAGCAACAAAACCATAAGCCCAAGTACCAGAAACCAAAACTGAAAAAGGAAAAACTATTTCAGCACTCAAAACAAAATCCCCCAGTCATTGTCAGTCAAACATTGAACCAATATTCTTTCCGGGTTTCTAAAAAGGGTTTGTGAACAATGATTTTAGCTGCCGCCTCAAGTTTTTCGATTCATCGCAATCACTATTGTTGCAACTCCATTAACCATATTTCTTGCAACTTCAATTTCTTGCAATGAGAAAGATCGCAAGGAAACCCTAGCCCCAGCATAAAACCTTGTTCTTTATTATCAAGTATATGAGAGAACCCTTTTAAAAAGTTCCAAGGTTTTACGAGCTTTTAACACGATCTTTAATATTTCAGAAAACTACTGACAAATATAATGGACCCCAAACCAACCCTGCTAAATTCTATATATACTCCATCATCCTAACAAACTACCAAGACGGTTTTCCAAAATTCAATGGTAACCTAAACTGAAAAATCATTATAAAAAGAAAGAAAAAAAAAAACAACTCTGTACATTTCATCACAAACCATTAAAGCATGGTTTTAAATAGCACTCTAAAGTTAATTGCAACCGCAACATAAAGGTTTTTCTTACTCACAACCACAATTGTGACTGCATCAGTAACAATTTCACATAACGAAAGTAAAACATTCTCACAAAACCTAAAGCCATGATATTTAAAACCCAAGTAACTATTTTTTTCGTCCATACATATAATACAATATTAATTCCAAATTCCAAACCTATTAGGTATTTTTATTTTTTGTTGCGCATGGTAATTGGTAAGTAGCAGTGTGAAAACGTAACTACACAAGCATAAACTTAGTGTAACTCACCTCAAAGTCCCTCTTGAAGAAATGCAGGGTAACCGCAAATTGAAGGAGGGTGGATCTGAGACCTTCATGAGGAAAGATCCAGAAGGAAGCAAGGCCAGCAAGAAAAGCAGGAGTGTATAACAGAAGCATGCCAGCTTTACTTGACAACTTTGTCTGCTTTTCCGAAGAAGGGTTAACATTCCAAAACTTGGAATAGTTCAAATGCTTCCCTCTAATTTCTGACAAACCAGCATTTGCCAGTGAGACGAGGCTTATCACTGACATGGTAGAAACCACCAGAGAAGGAGGCGGCGGGAAAATGAAGCTCAGAAAGGTAGACATCAGCATCGTGGAGGTGTGATAATGCTAAGCAGTGTTATGGTTTGTTTCTTTGACATGTGGAAGGAGAAAAGTTGATGATGAAGCCATTTTATAGCCACATTTTGGGTCCAAGATAGCTGTAGTGGGACCCACACGTGGGCAAGGAAGTCATAAAAATAATAAATTTGATTAAAGTTAAAACACTCCTTTTTCATTTTTTTTTTCATTTGTTGAGTTTGGTTGTTTTTTATGGTTTAATTGCTTCCTTTATTCCCAGTTTGGTTGAATTGTGTTAAATTCATCCTCATTTTTTAAAAAGTTTCATTGTCGTCCTCACGTGGTGTAAAAGTGTCAATTGAATTCAAACATAGAAAAAATTTGTGTCAAAGTAGTCATTTTTCCTATATCTCTGTGTCTTCCTTTTTGAGCTATGAAAAGCCTTAAATTGGATAAGGTAAAATGAATATCTGTACTTGATTGTATGAAAGAAGACACAGAGATATAGAAAAAATGACTACTTTGACACAAATTTTTTCTATGTTTGGATTCAATTGACACTTTTACACCACGTGAGGACGACAATTAAACTTTTTAAAAAATGAGGATGAATTTGACAGAATTCAACCAAACTGGGGACAAAGGAAGCAATTAAACCTTCTTTTATCAATGGATAATTATATTTAACACTTCAAAAATTTTTTATTCCATTTAACTTTACTTTTTATAATTTTTTATTATTTTTATTTTTTCTTTACAAATACAAAAATTCATATTATTTTATCTCATAAATGAATTCTCAAACGGTTGTTTTTAGTGTTTAATAATTTGTTTGTTTATTAAAACATTCACATTATCTCATAAATCCAAGTTTGCCAGATAAATAATTTTTGTGTGCAATTTATATTGGAGATATTGTTAAGGTAATTCAATAGAGAATAGTTGTGCATTAACACATTCTTTTTAATCATTTTCTTAATTTATAATAAATTAAGATTTTAAAATTTAAAAGTTTTAAATCATCATAACTAATCTTAATTTATTGAAAGAGTTGTTTATTTTTCTTAAATTTTAGAAATCATAAAATATCCTCTAATTTCTTCTTGTTCCGACACACCTATGTGTAGCATGAAAGCTAAAATGAAAAGCAATCATAAATCAACTTGTCCAATCTTAAACGTGTGCCACGCCTGATGTATGAACAAATCCAAACCCAAATTTACTTCTTTGCGCAGTTCTCATTTGTTCATATTTAATTTTAAAACTTGATACTTCTCAAAGGTGCTGATTATCTATATCCTCACGTGGCACTTGGTAGGTATTGCTTATTAATTAACATTCATAAATATGTTGGTCTTTTCTTTGGAGATATGTCAAACCAACTTGTTTTATACACAAAATATATATATTTATATATAATTACAAAATTGGTTCTTATTTTTTGTGATTTTTTAAAATAGATTTTTCAGTTATTTTTTTTTGTCTCAATTGAATTCTTAATTATGAAAATTGATGCAATTAGAATCTTATCGCTAAATATTTGTTATGAAAAATTGATGTAACTAGAATTCTATAGTTAAATATTTGTTGACATAGCACAATTAAGTGATGTAATTAAAATACATGACAAACTTAGGACATTTTAGGTGGAGCACTTAAGTGAATTTTGATATTTTAAACATTAAAAAATTAATAAAATATAATTAAAATCAAATTTGGAATTTTTTTGAGGAAATTTGCATTTTGCGAAATTAGTGTTCACAAGTTCTATTATCTAAATTGAAATTGATTGAGTGAAATTTGGGGTTGTGATGGTTTTTGGTGTGAGACCTGTGGTGGATGAAGAGATCTTGGTTTCTGGTTTTCTACATGTTGTTCCCATGGTGGCACGAATTGGAAACTCGCGATGGCTTCCACGATTTGGCTTCCGTGTTTTGGGGTTGCTGTTTCGCGAGAGAAGATGGAGGATGAGGCTCGTGAACTGTTAGTTAATTTGTGGTCAAATGAACCTGCATCTGTTTTTGTATGTGTGGAGGTGTGAGATGTTGGGGAACTTTTGTGCGGAAGATGATGGAGGCGCAGTTCTCACCGTGGTTGCTAGTTTGGATGTTATGGAGAAACAAGGTTGCCTTCGCCATTCACAGTGTTTTCACAAATCTAGTGGCTAATAGTGATGCCAGGATGTGAGGTGGTAGTTCTGTTTAGGTGATTGCCACTGTTAATGAAGGAAGAAGAAATATTTTTTTTCTAGATGAAAGAAAAAGCTTTTGAACTTTTTATTTTAAAAATAAAAAAAAAACTACTTGACTAACAATCTCACTTTGTCAATTCTTTCAGTTACACCACACTGTTAAGTTATTGGGCTCCCTTCCTATGTGGAGAATAGGCCCAAATAATGTGGACCTTTAGGTTCCACTAGGTCAAATTGAGATGGGTGAGGTTAGTAAAGCACATTAGAGTCATTTGAAGAGAGGCAAAAGCCAAGTGAGAGAAAAAGAAAGAGAGAAAGTCATTCCCGCATAACCTTAAACCTGCACTGGTGTTTTATTCGCTTTGAACTCGTTTACCGTTGGATCAGACTGATTTTTGGACAGTAGGCTTCATACATATGGTTCTTTATTCTGACCATTCAGATAGTCAATCGAAGGTCTAGATTGGGAGAAATCGGTCCCGCACCAGCAGCCCTGTTTTTGTGGAATTTTCATCTTCTTGGTTCTCATTTATGCTTATTTAAATTGGCTTATTGAACACATCATTTGGTGTTATTATTGGAGACTCTTTTGTATCCTATTATTGATCATAGTGGATTTTTTCTTTGGTCTGGACGACTTGTGGTTTTTACCCTTGCATTGAGGGGTTTTCCACGCTAAAAATTGTTGATGTCTCTTTGTGCTGTGGATTCTATTTTTGTTCT
This sequence comes from Vigna nakashimae, assembly GCA_034642375.1. NCBI lineage: Eukaryota > Viridiplantae > Streptophyta > Magnoliopsida > Fabales > Fabaceae > Vigna > Vigna nakashimae. Next base: position 22,693,359 of record CM067768.1, read on the forward strand.
ATTTGTTTGGTTCTCCTCACAAATTCTCGCAAGAAGGGGGATTGAGTTTCCACTGCGTTATTACTGTTTGATAAGTGATGAGAGGGTCGCACCTCCCACAAAAGTTGTGCATATAAGAATGCAGTACAGTACTAGGAAGTGACTCCTAGGTCGTTTCTCAAGGACCAAATTGGGTTCAGTCTTAGATCAACACGTAGTGGGGGGGTTTGTGAATGTTTGTGATTTTTGATAAACTGAATTAAAACTTAAAAGTAAACACAACGGAATACAATTAAAGATATTCAAATGGAACACCTAAACTAGAACATTAAATGCACAATGTTATAAGCTATCCTACACATTCACCATCAAAAAAAAAAAATCATTTCAACATATAATATAAAAATATTTTAAGACAAAAGAAATAAAAGAAAAATAGAACTTCTCTACCGTGACCCATTCATCTACCAGAAGAAATTGAAATCGCAAATTGCTTCTGAAAGTCCTCTTTGGCCGTGACACTCCCATGTGTTCCATTCAAAGAAAATTAAAATTAAGTGAAATGCTTCCCCTGGTCTCTTTGGCCGTGACACTACAACCATTCTCTAAAAACAAGAAAGAATTATAAAAGCAAGGCTACTTCCTTCCAGCACTTCCAGCAACTGTAAAATCCATGCACCCATTAATTCTCCAAGCATTAAATAAAAATTAAAGGTGGTCTTCAAATGCTACACTTCACGTGACCACTTTACAACCATGGGATCCGTGCCTCTCCATTCCAGCCGTGACACCTACTCCTCTAACGTGCACACACTTCTTCCAAATGAACTCAGCCCTTGTCAGCAAGAAAAATAAAAATGTGCTACTACCCCTTCCATCCATCCAGCACCAATTCACGTAACCATTAAGCTAGATTAAAGAAGCATTGTGATTCATTTCTTTAAGATTAAAAACATAACTATTCCAAGAAAACAAAACCGGTGCTGTACCTAGTATGTATTCACGTTTCTTTTCAAATTAGAAACAAAACAAAGTGAAAAGATGTAAAAAGGGGGGGCTGTTACTGGACCCACCAAAACGGCATTATCTAAAAGAAAGGCAAGTAAAAGCATGTTGATTTCAAGGTGGAAACAAAGTGGAAACATGTAAATCTTCTAGTAGGATCGTCCAAATATCTTAAAGCAAAATGAAAGTATAATTTCTAACATCAAAACATTCCACTGTGCAAACAAACCCAAGGACCAGCAGCTGCACTTCTTCAAATTGCCAACGCAAAAACCAAAATAAAACCAAAAACTGAGAGACAGGGAGAGTGCGTGGCAAAAGTGGCGGCTGGAGCTTCCAGGTGTGCCTTCAAAAATCGTCCAGGCCGTGTCCCCCGTTAGGTCACCCCCCCTTTTTCTGGACCGTGTGCTTCTCTTTTCAGCTGCTGGACCGTGAGCTTCTCGGGCAATTGCTGGACTCCCTTCCAGTTCCACGTGCTTTCCATTCTCCACGTGAAAGCAGGCCTTCCATCACACCTCTCGGACGCGCGGTTGGATTTCCGTGTGCATCTCCTAGCTTGCTGGACCGGTTGGGCTTCACCTCCTTCCTCTCTCGGTGCCTGCGTGTGAATCCCTGCTGGACACACCCCTGCTTGCTGGACCAGCTGCTAGATGCGTGAATGAAGGCCCCTGGACGCGTGCAGCCAAGTGTGGGTCGGGTGTGCTTCTCCCTCTGCCACCACATGCTTCCAGCCGTGACACTCATTTCTTCTGTTGGACCGTGGTGTTGCACAAGGGCCGTGGTCTCCTCTCTTCCGGGTGCTTCTAGATGTGGGCCGTGGGTGCAGACGGTGGAACGTTTCATGTGTGGGCCGCATGCGTGGATCTGGATGCTGCTCAACTGGAAGCATGAAAGAATGGGCGTGTGACGTGTGATCCCCAAAACCGAGACACCACTCTCCCTCGTGTACACTGGACAAAACCCCTTTTTTTCTCTTTTCTCCTGGACCGTGAATGATCTTCCAGCACCACGTCTTCACAGCTGCTGGGCCTCCCGTGTGCGTGGACGTGGGAGGTGCGTGTGAGTGTGCTCACCAAATTGCTAAACGTCACCTCTGCTCCAATACTCACACCACTTCCAAACTGCTGGACCTGCTTGCTTTTGACACCCCTTCACGTGTTTCTGCTTATCACACCTCAAGTTTGCTGAATGCGTGAAGTGCTGGCTGGAGTGTGCTTTTGGGACGCGTGAATTGGACTAAGGGCGTGATGTGCAAGCAGTTCAATTGCTGAGTGCACCCGTAGAAAAATAAATCCACACTTCTTCTCTCATCTTAGTTTAAAGTATAATTGATGTGGCATTTCTTTTCACCTCCAAATGTCCCAAATAATATCCAACAATTTCCCTACAATTAATAATGCAAATAATTAGTCCAAATAATTCAAATTAATTGAAATAAGAATTTTTGGTCAAATTAAGCACAATTAGCAAAAACGGAAAAATACCGGACAATTAAGCACAATTCCCCGATTAAATTTGGTACAATAAACTAAGTGAAGTGAATAAAATATTGACTCATCAATAAGTTGTTATATTTTTTGGCCCTTTCCTCATCAGAGTGACATAAGAGCTCTTTGGTTAAGGGACTGTTTAGTTTGCGTGAATGATGGAGGCACATACAAAATTGATTCCTTTGAATGGAGAAAATTATCACCTATGGAAAGGAAAGATGAAGGATTTGCTATTTGTGAAAAATTTGCATCTTCTAGTTTTTGCTTCCAATAAACCGGAATCCAAGTCAGATGAAGAATGGGATTTTGAACATCAACATGTATGTGGATTTATCAGTCAGTTTGTTGATGATAATGTTTATAATTTTGTTGCTAATGAGACACATGTGAGAAGCCTATGGGATAAGCTTGAGTCCTTGTATGCCTCTAAGTCAGGAACTAATAAATTGTACTTGCTGAAAAATTTTGTGGAGTTGAAGTACAAGGAAGGAATTCTTGTTTCAAATCACTGGAGTGAATTTCAAGGGCGCTATGATCAATTAGCAGGAGTGGGTATAAAATTTGATGATGATCTATTGGGTTTATTCTTGTTAAACTCTTTATTGGATTCATGGGAGACATTTCAGGTTTCCATGATAAGTGCTACCCCTAATAGTGATATTTCTTTGCAAATGGAAAATAGTGGTGCTCTTAATGAGGAGATGTGAAGGAAGACATAGGGTACTTCATCTCATTCAGAGGTGCTTATTACAGAGAATAGGGGGAGAAGCCAGAAGAAAGAACAAAATAGTGGTAGAGATAAAAGCAGGAGCAAGTCCAAGTCTCGGTACAAGAATGTGGAGTGTCACTATTGTCACACAACAGGGCATATAAAGAAGAACTGCTTTTTTTTGAAGAAAGAGAGCAAAGACAAAAAGGGTAAGCAAAGAGAAATGATACCGATGATGGTTATCGTGTTACTACTACTACATGTGGTGACCTTATTTGTCTTCGTGATTATGACACTATTAATCTTGTATCTGATGAGAGCATGTGGATAATTGATAGTGGTGCTACACTGCATGTTACATCTAGGGAGGAGTTCTTCACATCTTATACACCTGGTGATTTTGGAGTATTGAAGATGGGTAATGATGGAGTGTCTAAGGTTATTGGTGTTGGTGATGTTCACTTGCAAACCAACATGGGGATGCAGTTGTTGCTTAGAGGAGTTAAACATGCTCCAGATGTTCGCTTTAACTTGATTTCTGTGCAGGTACTTGATGATGGTGGATTTGATAACCACTTTGGTTTTGGAAAGTGGAAGCTCACCAAAGGTAACTTGATTGTGGCTAAAGGGGAGAAAAACTCTAAGCTTTATTGGATAAAAGCTTTGGTTGCTAAAGATAGTGTGAATGCCATGTATATGGATTCATCTTTGTGGCACAGAAGGCTTGGGCATATTAGTGAAAAAGGACTTAATTGCTTAGTTAAAAAGGATGTTCTCTCAGGATTGAAGAGTGTAGAGTTGGAGAAATGTTCTCACTGCATGGTTGGTAAACAAACCAGAGTATCCTTCAAGAAGCATCCTCCTTCCAGGAAGTCAGAGTTGCTTGAATTGGTGCATTCTGATGTTTGTGGCCCATTGAAGGTAAAGTCTTTTAGTGGTGCACTTTACTTTGTTACTTTTATTGATGATTGTTTCAGGAAGCTTTGGGTTTATGCTTTACAGAGAAAGGACCAAGTGTTGGACAAATTTAAAGAATTTCATGCTTTGGTTGAGAGACAATCAGGCAAGAAGTTGAAGCGCATTCGTACTGACAATGGTGGTGAATATTGTGGACCATTTGATGCTTATTGTAGACAGTAAGGTATTGCACATGAGAAGACTCCTCCCAAAACTCCTCAGTTGAATGGTTTAGCAGAGAGGATGAACAAGACATTGATTGAAGAGTTAGGTGTATGCTTTCTGAAGCAAAATTGCCTAAGCATTTTTGGGGTGAGGCATTGTTTACAATAGTGCATGTTATTAATCTAAGTCCTACAGTCGCTTTGAACTCTAAGGTGCCAGACAAGATATGGTTTGGCAAGAATGTTACTTATCATCATTTGTGTGTCTTTGGTTGTAAAGCATTTGTTCATGTTCCAAAGGATGAAAGATCCAAGTTGGATGTGAAGACAAGGCAATGCATCTTCATTGGCTTTGGTCAGGATGAATTTGGCTACAAGTTGTATGATCCCGTTGAAAAGAAAGTTGTTAGAAGTCGTGATGTACAATTCATGGAAGATCAAACCATTGAAGATATTGATATGTTGGAAAAGTCTACACCTAAGGAAGATGGTAACGTGGCTGATTTTGATCCAATTTGGTTGTCTGTTAATGATTTGGATATTGATGTTCATGATGATGAACAACATGGTGATACTAATCAGCAGATTGGAGATGACTTGGATGTTTGTATTGATAATGTTGATGAAGAGGAACATAATGTGTCACTAGATGAGAGTCTTGGTGATGTACCTGAGTTATCAGAAGCTCAACCCAGAAGATCTGATAGACCAAAACAACCTTCTAAGAAGTACTCTACCAATGAGTATGTGATGTTGACTGATGACGGAGAACTTGAATGTTATGAGGAGGCCATTGAAAGTGAAGAAAAGCAAAAGTGGTTGGATGCAATGCAGGATGAGATGAAATCTTTGCATGATAATCACACTTATGACTTGGTGAAGTCACCTAAGGGTAAGAGAGCCTTAGAGAACAGGTGGATTTTCAGGGTGAAGCAAGAGAGCAATTCTACATCTACCAGATATAAAGCCATATTAGTGGTGAAAGACTTCAGACAAAGAAAGGGTGTTGACTTCAATGAGATTTTCTCACCTGTGGTGAGGATGACATCCATAAGAACTGTGTTAAGTTTAGCTGCTACTCTAGATTTGGAGGTTGAGCAGATGGATGTGAAGACATCTTTCCTTCATGGTGATTTGGAGGAAGAGATTTACATGAAGCAACTTGATGGTTTTCTTGTTGAAGGCAAGGAAGACTATGTGTGTAGGCTAGGAAAAAGCCTATATGGTTTGAAATAGGCTCCGAGGCAGTGGTATAAGAAGTTTGAGTTTGTTATGTGTAAGCAAGGCTACAAGAAGACTACTTCTGACCATTGTGTTTTTGTCAGGAAATTTTCTGAGAATGATTTCATTATACTATTGTTATATGTTGATGACATGCTTATTGTTGGGAAAGATGTATCCAAAATTGACAGGTTGAAGAAGCAACTGGGCGAGTCATTTGCCATTAAAGACATGGGAGTTGCTAAGAAGATTCTTGGTATAAGTATCACTCGTGATAGAAAAGAGAAGAAAATTTGGCTATCACAGGAGCACTACATTCAGAAGGTGTTGCAAAGATTCCAAATGGAAAATGCTAAAGTTGTAAGTACTCCTCTTGCTACTCATTTTAAGTTGAGTATTAAACAAAGTCCTTCAAATGAAGCTCAGAAGATGGATATGAGCAAAGTTCCTTATGCTTCTGTGGTGGGTAGTTTGATGTATGCAATGGTATGTACAAGGCCTGATATTGCACATGTTGTTGGTACAATTAGTAGATTTATGTCAAATCCAAGTAGAGAGCATTGGAATGCTGTGAAATGGATTTTGAGGTATCTTCGTGGGACTAGTGGTTTGAGGCTTTGTTTTGGAGGTGATAAGCCTACTTTAGTGGGTTACTCAGATTTAGATATGGCTGGAGACATTGATTCCAGAAAGTCTACTTCAGGGTATTTGATTCATTTTGTAGGGAAGCCTTGGCTTGACAATCAAAGTTGCAAAAGTGTGTAGCGTTGTCTACTACTGAGGCATAATTCATTGCACTTACTGAAGCATGTAAGGAGTTGTTATGGGTGAAGAAATTCTTGCAGGAGCTTGGTTTTGTGCAAGGGAAATACTTGTTGTATTGTAACAGTCAAAGTGTTATTCATCTTGGTAAGAATCCAACTTTTCATTCTAAATCCAAACATATTGATGTGAGGTATCATTGGATACGTGATGTTTTGGATGCTAGGTTGTTGGAATTAGTTAAAGTTCATACAAATGATAATGGTGCTGATATGATGACCAAGGCATTGCCAAGAGGAAAGTTTGAAGTTTGTTGTGAGATTGTCGGTTTGGCGGATATCTCCACATAGTCGTGAGGGGGAGATTTGTTGGGTTATTGGGCTCCCTTCCTATGTGGAGAATAGGCCCAAATAATGTGGACCTTTAGGTCCCACTAGGTCAAATTGAGATGGGTCAGATTAGTAGAGCACATTAGAGTCATTTGAAGAGAGGCAAAAGCCAAGTGAGAGAAAAAGAAAGAGAGAAAGTCATTCCTGCATAACCCTAAACCTGTACTGGTGTTTTATTTTTTGTGCCGTTTGATCGAGCTGGTTTTTGGACAGTAGGTTCCAGACATATGGTTCTTCATTCTGACCGTTCGGATCGTCAATCGGAGGTCTAGATTGGGAGAAATCAATCCCGCACCAACAGTCCTGTTTTTGTGGAATTTTCATCTTCTTGGTTCTCATTTGTAAGCATTTGTGCTTATTTAATTTGGCTTATTAAACACATCATTTGGTGTTATTATTGGAGACTCTTTTGTACCCTATTATTGATCATAGTGGATTTTTTCTTTGGTCTGGACGACTTGTGGTTTTTATCCTTGCATGGAGGGGTTTTCCACGCTAAAAATTGTTGGCGTCTCTTTGTGCTTTGGATTCTATTTTTGTTCTATTTGTTTGGTGCTTCTCACAGATTCTCGCAAGAAGGGGATTGAATTTCCGCTGCGTTATTACTGTTTGATAAGTTATTATATTTTTTGATCCTTTCCCATCATCGTACCATGTCAGTTGACATTTAACGTCGTTTAGTCTATTTCATGGTAAAGTCCAATTACATTAATTTTTCATAATTAAAAATCAAATTGAAACAAATAATAAGTGAATAATCTATTAAAAAAAAGTCACCATAAATAAACACCAACTGTGTTATTAAACCTATATATATTATCTAATAATTAGAAGGTTAATTGTATAATTAAGTAAACAGTGTTTTTCTAGATCTTTTATGATAAAACAAATAGTCTAAATCATTTAGAAGATTCTACAAGAAAATTTACCCAATTACAAAAGGTAAGTAAATAATTAATATTATATAGTATTATCTAATGATTAGACGGTTAATTGTATAATTAAGTAAACAGTGTTTTTCTAGATCTTTTATGATAAAACAAATAGTCTAAATCACTTAGAAGATTCTACAAGAAAATTTACCCAATTACAAAAGGTAAGTAAATAATTAATATTATATAGTATTTGTTTTGTTTTCAAACTGCTTGATTATTTTTTCTTATACTTTACAATTTGCATTCGATTTTGTAATCATCACTAAGAGTGTTTTGTTTGCAGGGTGTAGTTGTAACAGGCATTTGTTATTGGCTGCAAGTCTGCACAATAGAAACAAAAGGCCCAGTTTTCACAGCAATGTTCACTCCTCTTGCTCTTATAATCACAACAATATTCTCAGCATTATTGTGGAAAGAAACACTTTACTTGGGAAGGTACATATGCTATTCTATCAATCTAAAAACAATTGTAAAAAATAAATAACTATTTAATTTTATATAAATAACTTTAATTTTATCACAACTTTTTTTTCTTTTTTTATTTATGACATGAAAGAATTTCCAGCTTAATCCTTGATCTGTAATTATATTGTTTGATTACCCATACTTTCTTGTAGACTTTTCTATTTTAATTTTTTTTCATCAAACAGCTTATATGTTTAGTTTTTTAAAACATTTTGCTAATATTTGCATAACAAGAGTTTAAGATTAAATATATTAAAACTGTAACATCCCAATAAATAGTAATTACCATTAATTAGAACTAATCACATTTACAGAAATTACAGTGCAGTCTTAATATTTACAACAGCTGCTCAAACTAAAAAAATTTAAAACCGAACGTACAACATTTACAGTGTTCAGAGTCTAGCTACAATATATATCAAGTTCTGGACGAACGTTTCTGCAAAACTATACACCGAACGTCCCAAAATACTATATAGAAAATTTAACAACTACTACAGAACGAGCACTCTACTGCTCAGCTTTAACCTCTACTTCTACCAGGTTGGCATCCTCCAAATTTTCTTCTTCCAGCATTGCTTCAAGTGGTGCCTCACCCTCTGCTCACATCCACAACGGATGATCATTGCATTGACAAGACGGACGTACATAAACAGTATACAACACAAGGAATTGCAAGGGTAAGCTTAGGTAATTTAATTCATACGATCAATATATTTTAACATAGTAAATCAATCATACAATTCATACAACAATAAATATATATCCAAGCATATAGTAACTCATTCAAACTCTCATGATTAAAGACTGTCCGGACTGTATGAAGCCATGTATCTACAGGCGTTCTTGCACCCGGGTGGTGTGGTAACTGGGATACACTCAACAGCTGCCACCCGAGGTTAACCCTATCAGTCCAAAGTACTCAGTAGGACTAGGGCCTCCTGCCATTCCCACGCATGACCTACTCCCCTCTAGTGAGGATGAGCACTCACGGAATATCAGGATGAACAGCCATCAGCAGCTTTACCATGGTCATACCACATAACTCTCATATTCAAATCATAGAGACGTTCCTCCTTGGAACGCTCGCTCAAATTCCACTTCCAATAATTTACTCAAAATAACTTCGCACACATTTACCATTTCTTTTATTCACATTTTCATTCTGTATTCCATTCTCATAAATTAACGAACGTTCATCCTTTAATAAATAAGGACGAACGTATTACAGTACACTGCATCCTCGTTTCTGAACAAAAGAAACGAACCATTTTCCACTGACGGACGTTACGACACTTAAATAATTTGAATGAACTGATTTTAGAAGATCTGAATAATACTTATAAAAATTTGAGTACAAGGACTTTAGGTTGAATCAAAAGGATAAATACCTTACAAAATAACTTAGATAAATAACCCAAGTATAATTAATTCAGAAGACAACACTGCCAGTCAATGACCGAACGTTAACTCATAATTTGGACGAACGCTATTTACGTTCGCTCAGAAATCAATGATAAGGACGAGCGTTCAATTATAAAACCGAACACTACTCAAACGAACGCTAATTTTGAACGAACATTCGGTATCGGACCGAACGCTATTTAGGACGATCGTTCGGTATCAAACCGAACGATATTTAGGACGAACGGTGGGTAGATGACCGAGCACTAAATAAAACGAACGTTCATTTAGAACGAACGTTCGGTATCAGACCGAACGCTAATCAGGACGAACGCTCGATCTAAGACTGAGAGCTCATTTGGACGAACGCTCAGTATAATACTAAGCGCTACCTATGACGAACGCTGGAATATAAAACCGAGCGTTACTAAATACACTTCAATTTATTTCAATCGTTGGACACGCTAGGCTGAGCCGAACGCTCAAACTTAACCCTTCACACAAAGGACGCTCGCTCTTCATCAGGATCCTTTCCGAATGAAAGAATTCTTATTCTAAGTCCTTTTCAAGGGAGACCGAACGGTATAAGACTGTTCGATGACGAGCGTACATTATCAAGCAGAGAATATGATATTTTCCAGATTTTTCATTTACAATAACTTTACAGTTTTCATACGATTCATAACTTATAATTTCTCTCCACCATAAATCTCATACATTACAAAATTCATATTATCATCCCAAAACATACAGAAATTTAATCATATTCCAAATCATACGTTTCATTCTCAGCATACAGTTCAAACAATATTCATCATATACATCCAGTGCAACCATGCTCGTTCATGCATACTTAAACATCAAATATTTCATGCATTTCAGACATCCAGTACACTTCATTGCTTTCATACACATCAAACAAGTATTAAATTAAATCACCAAAGCTTCCCTTACCTGGTTCAGTAGTGCACTTCCAAATGCTAGGGTTTTGCTCGTTCTATTACAGCTTTCTACCCAAAGAATCACTCCACAACTTCCACTTAATCTAACACACCAAAACCATATACAGTTCAGACCTATAACTCACGCATGCAACCAAAATTTGGTTCGTAGAAACTAAAGGGAAGAACGTTCAGGGTCGAGAACTTACCAGTCACCAAATCCTAACGTGTTCGGTTCAAATGAAAGCTCACGGCACCGTGAACGATCCTACGGTTTCTGGAATGGAAGCAGAGATGTTGATGGTGAGTTATCTTAGAGAGAAGATGAAGACGGTTTAGAGAGAGGGCAGAGAATTTGAAAGCAAGAATTCTGGGAAGAAGATGAAACATGCAGAAGGGAGAGGAAGAGTTTTCCAGAAAATATTTTTCTCTTCCCACGCAGGACGAACGTCCATTCTCTGCATGCCACTTGTTCTCCACTAACGTTATTGGAACGTTCCCTCAGTGACACTTGGCAAACGCATGCAGAGTGAGTGTGAGTGCTGTTTGACGTGACACGGTGCATTAAATGGGTTCAGAGTGTGGATTTGTGTGCGTTAATTAATCAGGTTCTCACATTCCCCCTAACTACAAAAATTTTCGTCCTCGAAAATTCTAAAGCTTACCAGGAAATAGGTGCGGGTACAATTCCTTCACAGCCTCTTCAACCTCCCATGTGGAGTCACCAGTCTTTGCGTCCCACACCACTTTCACAAGTCGAACGTCCTTTCCTTTGTAGAGTCTGGTGCGAACGTCTTCAATACAGACTGGTTGCATTGCCAGCGTTCGATCTGGGCGAAGTTGGACGTCTTCCAACTCCAGTACGTGTGATGGATCAGCTACATACTTCCGGAGCTGGGAAACGTGAAATACTGGATGGAGGTTGGACAATTGAGGTGGTAAAGCTAACTCATACGCCACTGATCCAATCTTCTTCATAATTTGATAAGGTCCAAAGTACTTGGGTGATAGCTTCTTTGGACGGAGAGTTCTTCCCACTCCAGTGATTGGATTCAACCTTAGAAAAACGTGATCTCCAGCAGCGAACTCTAAGGGTCTTCTTCTCTTATCAGCATAAGATTTCTGCCTGCTTTGAGACGTCTTCAATCGTTCTTGGATTAGTTTCACCTTCTCGGTTGTTTGCTGGATCAATTCAGGTCCGGTTAATACAGTCTCGCCTTCTTGGAACCAACACAATGGTGTTCGACATTTCCTTCCATAGAGAGCTTCAAACGGTGCCATTCCTATACTTGCTTGGAAACTATTGTTATACGTGAATTCAACGAGTGGCAGAACCTCATCCCATACCCCCATATCATCTAGAACACACGTCCTCAACAAATCTTCGAGTGTCTGGATGGTTCGCTCAGATTGGCCGTCCGTCTGAGGGTGATAAGCAGAACTCATTTGCAGTTTGCTTCCCAATTCTCCTTGCAACGACTTCCAAAAACGAGATGTGAATCTCGTGTCTCGGTCTGAAATAATGCTTGAAGGAACTCCATGCAACCTAACAATATCCTTAACGTATAATTTGGCCAAGTTTGTCATGGACATCTTCAAATTAACGGCCAGGAAGTGAGCGCTCTTAGTTAATCTATCCACAATCACCCAAATTGAATCATGGTTTCGGACTGTACGTGGCAGATGAGTCACGAAATCCATGGAGATGCTGTCCCACTTCCATTCTGGAATTTCCAATGGCTGCAGCAATCCTCCTGGTCTTTGGTGTTCGGCCTTTGCACGCTGACAAGTTAAACAAGAAGACACAAAACGTGCAACGTTACTCTTCATCCCAGGCCACCAGAATGATAAACGAAGGTCCTGATACATCTTAGTCATGCCAGGATGCATGCTAAGACGGCTGTGATGTCCCTCCTCCATTATGATCCTCTTCAGCTCACCATCATTTGGAACGCACGTTCTACCCATATAGCGCAGTAAACCGTCCGTTCCAGTACTGAATTCCTTAGCCTGATCTGTGCCGAGCGTCCTCAATATTTTGGCTAATTCTTCATCCTCACGCTGCTTCACTCGGATCCGGTCAAACACATCACTGGAAATTCTAAGGTTACAGCATCTAATGACGTTCGCTCCTAAGTCGAACTGCAACCTTAGATCTCTAAAACTTTCCACTAAACTCAGCTCTTTCACCATCATTGCCGAGACCCTTACTGCCTTCCTACTCAAGGCGTCCGCCACCACGTTAGCTTTTCCAGGATGATACAACAGCTCGAACTCGTAATCTTTTAAGAATTCAAGCCACCTCCTTTGCCTCATATTTAATTCCTTTTGATCAAAGAGGTACTTGAGACTCTTGTGATCACTAAACACTTGAAACGTTGCTCCATACAGGTAATGCCTCCATATCTTTAATGCAAACACGACTGCTGCCAGCTCCAAGTCGTGTGTGGGATAATTCTTCTCGTGGATTTTCAACTGTCTATAAGCGTATGCCACCACCTTCCTTTCTTGCATCAGCACGCAGCCTAAACCTTGATACGACGCATCACAATACACTTCAAAAGGTTTGTCCGTGTCTGGAATGACCAACACAGGAGCGCTCGTTAATTTCCTCTTCAATTCCTGGAAGCTCTCCTCACAACGATCCATCCAAGCAAACGGCTGGTCCTTCCTGGTGAGGTAAGTCAGAGGGGCTACCATCTTAGAGAATCCCTCAATGAATCGCCTATAGTAGCCCGCGAGTCCCACAAAGCTTCTAACCTCCGTGACCGAACGTGGACTCTCCCAATCCAGGACTGATTTCACCTTGGCTGGATCCACTACAATACCACCAGCAGAAACAACGTGTCCCAAGAATTGGATCTCCTTCATCCAGAATTCACACTTTGAACGTTTGGCATACAATTCTTTTTCCCTCAACACGCTCAAAACGATCCTCAAGTGATCTTCATGTTCGGCAAAGCTCTTGGAATAAATGAGGATGTCATCAATAAATACCACAACAAACTTATCCAGATACGGTCTAAAAATTCTGTTCATGTAATCCATGAAGATTGCAGGTGCGTTCGTCACTCCAAAGGGCATCACCACATACTCATAATGACCATAGCGAGACCGAAATGCAGTCTTCTGAATGTCCTCCTCTTTCACTCTAATTTGATGATAGCCCGAACGTAAATCAATCTTAGAAAACACACACGCACCATGCAACTGATCCAGTAGGTCGTCTATCCTTGGCAGTGGATACTTGTTCTTGATGGTCAGCTTATTAAGTTGCCTATAATCAATACAGAGACGAGAGCTGCCATCCTTCTTCTTTACCAACAACACAGGTGCTCCCCAAGGTGAAGCACTCGGCCTGATAAACCTCTTATCCATCAACTCTTCAATTTGCTTCTTGAGTTCCACTAATTCAGCTGGTGCCATTCTATAAGGTTGAACCGAGATGGGTGCAGCAGTTGTCACCAAATCGATTGTGAACTCCACCTCGCGGATGGGAGGTAGACCAGGGACTTCATCCGGAAAGACGTCCGGAAATTCATCCACTACCGTTCGTCCTCTACTGCTCTCAGCATTGGACGAACGCTCTATCTCGTTGCCTTCATACGTCATGATAAGGAAACAACTTGCTCCCTCCATGATGTCCTCCTTAAACTGACCGAGAGTGATTGACAGTTCTTCCTCTTCTTCATCTGGAAAGACTAATTCCTTTCTCCCACAATCAATGAGGATCCGATTGGTAGCCAACCAATCCATCCCCAAAATTATTTCTAAGTCTTGAAGGGGTAGGCAAATGAGATTGACCTTATATCTACGCCCCTCAACTTCTATAGGACATCTTACACAAACTGTAGATGTCTTAATCCCACCAGCCGCTGGGGTTGACACCACCAAGTCGAACTGTAACTCGCTCTCCACTAGCCCCAACTTCTCAACACACGCCTTCGAGATGAAGGAATGAGTTGCCCCCGAATCATACAACACACCACACGGCTTTCCAAACAATAAGCAAGTGCTGATGATGAGTGTACCTGAACGAGCAGCTTCAACACCCGTAATTGCATAAACTCTTCCTGTTGCTTGCACACGTCCCCCTCTCCCTTGTTGGGTTCTTCCAGCGTTCGGCGGCCTCATTGCCGCACGTCCTCCCATATTACACTCGTTCTCCAAGTGCCCATTCTGTCTGCAACGAGTACAATATTTTCCTCCTGGCAATTGTGGACAAGCCCACCGAAAATGTGGTCCTCCACATTGATAACAAGTTAAGTTCCTTGGCTGTCCAGATTGGCCAACAGTGACCACGGCTTGGGATCCACCAGGGGATTGAGTTGGACGAACGTATGGGGACCTTCTCACGTTCGTTGCACCTCTGGACAAGATTGGCCCCCTACTCGCTTGCTGTTTCTTCTGTTGCTCGGCCTCAGCAACATTTTTCTCCAGAACCTTAGCTCTCTCCACCATAGCAGGGAAAGATCTAATACACAGACAGGATATTAATACCTTCAAGTCGCTTCTCAAACCGTTTTCAAACTTCCTGCACTGTCATTCTTCACTTGTCGCCATGGTATTAAAACGGACCAGGTGCTTAAACTTGTTGGTGTATTCCGAGACGGACATACCACCTTGAACTAATTGGAGGAACTCCACTTCTTTAGCAAAGCGCACACTGTCCGGGAAATATTCTTCATAGAATTTAGTCCTGAAAACCTCCCAAGAAATGGGACTTTGGGCTTCGGTCAACAACATCTTCATACTTGACCACCAATGGCTAGCTTCTCCCGTCAACAAATACTCTGTGAATGCCAAACGGTTTTCATTTGGACATCTTTTGGCATCATAGATCCGCTCCATATCCCTCAACCATTGATCCGCGTCATCCGGAAGCCCCTTTCCATTGAACTTGGCCGGGTGGTGTTGCAAGAAGCTCTCTAGACTCCATTCGGCATGAGGTGCAGCATTCGAAGAAGAAGCTCCTGGTGTGCCTCTAGTAGCGGACAGCATGTCCATCAACTGCCTCTGCGTTGCTTCAGAGCTGACACTCGAAGCCTCCAAACTCTGTAATGCTTCCTGGTTTTGCCTCATTAAGGCAGCGTTCTGTTCTATCAAAGTGGTGTTCTGTTGTTGAAGCCTGTCAATGACTGTCTCCAACATTCTGGTGTTATTAGAAGCGTCAGCCTCGTTTGGCTGAGGTGGGGGAGGAAGTCTAGGCGCCATTCGTTTTCTGGTTCAGAGAAAACGCACGTTAGTTATGTTCAAGAGTTAAAAATAATAACTCATCAACACACAATAAGCACACAACGAAAGTATAGTGTACTCATAACCCTACATGTCCTTAAAAGAACAAAACTGCTCTGATACCAATAAATGTAACATCCCAATAAATAGTAATTACCATTAATTAGAACTAATCACATTTACAGAAATTACAGTGCAGTCTTAATATTTACAACAGCTGCTCAAACTAAAAAAATTTAAAACCGAACGTACAACATTTACAGTGTTCGGAGTCTAGCTACAATATATATCAAGTTCTGGACGAACGTTTCTGCAAAACTATACACCGAACGTCCCAAAATACTATACAGAAAATTTAACAACTACTACAGAACGAGCACTCTACTGCTCAGCTTTAACCTCTACTTCTACCAGGTTGGCATCCTCCAAATTTTCTTCTTCCAGCATTGCTTCAAGTGGTGCCTCACCCTCTGCTCACATCCACAACGGATGATCATTGCATTGACAAGACGGACGTACATAAACAGTATACAACACAAGGAATTGCAAGGGTAAGCTTAAGTAATTTAATTCATACGATCAATATATTTTAATATAGTAAATCAATCATACAATTCATACAACAATAGATATATATCCAAGCATATAGTAACTCATTCAAACTCTCATGATTAAAGACTGTCCGGACTGTATGAAGCCATGTATCTACAGGCGTTCTTGCACCCGGGTGGTGTGGTAACTGGGATACACTCAACAGCTGCCACCCGAGGTTAACCCTATCAATCCAAAGTACTCAGTAGGACTAGGGCCTCCTGCCATTCCCACGCATGACCTACTCCCCTCTACGTGAGGATGAGCACTCACGGAATATCAGGATGAACAGCCATCAGCAGCTTTACCATGGTCATACCACATAACTGTCATATTCAAATCATAGAGACGTTCCTCCTTGGAACGCTCGCTCAAATTCCACTTCCAATAATTTACTCAAAATAACTTCGCACACATTTACCATTTCTTTTATTCACATTTTCATTCTGTATTCCATTCTCATAAATTAACGAACGTTCATCCTTTAATAAATAAGGACGAACGTATTACAGTACACTGCATCCTCGTTTCTGAACAAAAGAAACGAACCATTTTCCACTGACGGACGTTACGACACTTAAATAATTTGAATGAACTGATTTTAGAAGATCTGAATAATACTTAGAAAAATTTGAGTACAAGAACTTTAGGTTGAATCAAAAGGATAAATACCTTACAAAATAACTTAGATAAATAACCCAAGTATAATTAATTCAGAAGACAACACTGCCAGTCAATGACCGAACGTTAACTCATAATTTGGACGAACGCTATTTATGTTCGCTCAGAAATCAATGATAAGGACGAGCGTTCAATTATAAAACCGAACACTACTCAAACGAACGCTAATTTTGAACGAACGTTCGGTATCGGACCGAACGCTATTTAGGACGATCGTTCGGTATCAAACCGAACGATATTTAGGACGAACGCTGGGTAGATGACCGAGCACTAAATAAAACGAACGTTCATTTAAAACGAACGTTCGGTATCAGACCGAACGCTAATCAGGACGAACGCTCGATCTAAGACCGAGAGCTCATTTGGACGAACGCTCAGTATAATACTAAGCGCTACCTATGACGAACGCTGGAATATAAAACCGAGCGTTACTAAATACACTTCAATTTATTTCAATCGTTGGACACGCTAGGCTGAGCCAAACGCTCAAACTTAACCCTTCACACAAAGGACGCTCGCTCTTCATCAGGATCCTTTCCGAATGAAAGAATTCTTATTCTAAGTCCTTTTCAAGGGAGACCGAACGGTATAAGACCGTTCGATGACGAGCGTACATTATCAAGCAGAGAATATGATATTTTCCAGATTTTTCATTTACAATAACTTTACAGTTTTCATACGATTCATAACTTATAATTTCTCTCCACCATAAATCTCATACATTACAAAATTCATATTATCATCCCAAACCATACAGAAATTTAATCATATTCCAAATCATACGTTTCATTCTCAGCATACAGTTCAAACAATATTCATCATATACATCCAGTGCAACCATGCTCGTTCATGCATACTTAAACATCAAATATTTCATGCATTTCAGACATCCAGTACACTTCATTGCTTTCATACACATCAAACAAGTATTAAATTAAATCACCAAAGCTTCCCTTACCTGGTTCAGTAGTGCACTTCCACATGCTAGGGTTTTGCTCGTTCTATTACAGCTTTCTACCCAAAGAATCACTCCACAACTTCCACTTAATCTAACACACCAAAACCATATACAGTTCAGACCTATAACTCACGCATGCAACCAAAATTTGGTTCGTAGAAACTAAAGGGAAGAACGTTCAGGGTCGAGAACTTACCAGTCACCAAATCCTAACGTGTTCGGTTCAAATGAAAGCTCACGGCACCGTGAACGATCCTACGGTTTCTGGAATGGAAGCAGAGATGTTGATGGTGAGTTATCTTAGAGAGAAGATGAAGACGGTTTAGAGAGAGGGCAGAGAATTTGAAAGCAAGAATTCTGGGGAGAAGATGAAACATGCAGAAGGGAGAGGAAGAGTTTTCCAGAAAATATTTTTCTCTTCCCACGCAGGACGAACGTCCATTCTTTGCATGCCACTTGTTCTCCACTAACGTTATTGGAACGTTCCCTCAGTGACACTTGGCAAACGCATGCAGAGTGAGTGTGAGTGCTGTTTGACGTGGCACGGTGCATTAAATGGGTTCAGAGTGTGGATTTGTGTGCGTTAATTAATCAGGTTCTCACAAAAACAAATCTTAAAAATTTCAGCTACTTTAACCTAAATTTTAGAAATCAAACACATTTATCTCTTTTTAATTTTCATATTATTCAGAAAATAACTAGGATGGTGTTTGTTCTTTACATTAATTATGGTAGTGTTGGTGGCACTATTTTACTAATTGTTTTGTTGGACTCTACAGTGTCCTATGGAGGAAGAGCAATATAAGAGATCTAAAAGACGCAACTCTTTCTATGACGAAACTAGCAAAGGAAGAAGGTGCTACTATGCTACCTAAAGACACGAGCTGCAGTTGACGTCAATTAATGCAATGTCCAACGTCTATGGAGCCCTTTAGACGTCGGGTCATGCAGTAACCGACCTCTATATAGATGTCGGGCCTGTTGAGTTCGACGTTTGATTAACGTCACCCATAAAGGCGTCGGTTCTGAAGCTGACGTTAAAAGGCCAAAATAACATACGTTAAATGCCCTTTCTGCACTAGTAATTTTTGAGTTACAATCCATACACAATCTTCAAGTGACTCTTTTTGAAGATATTCATAATTGACTTTTTTTTAATATTATAGGATTTTGGATCAATAGTAGAAATTTCTTTTTTCTTTGTTACTGCTACTTTAAAGGACTAGGGAAAGACAATTTGGTATGCTTTTATTCCTCCATAAAAAATGTTTAATTTTTGGAAACTTTTGCGTAATAAGCTTTTGGGTTATAAGGAGGTACATGATAGAGGGTTAAATTTATGCCTTAGGTGTTCTCTTTATAAGGATAAAAAGGCATTTCACATATTTTCTTTGATTATCAAAATGTTATATGTATTTGGGCTTAATTGCAAAGAATTGGTTGTCTACTTATAATTTAACTACTTTCATCAAGTCTCAAATTAGTGTCTTATTAAAACTTCTCCAACTACACTATGTAACTTATACTATTTAAGTGATTTTGAGGGTGAGAATTTATGATAGATTTTAGTAAAGTGTTTCATTGCAAATAACGATGCACATTATTAGAGAATATGTGAGGTTGACAAGTAATTCTTTTACAAAGCCTATGAAGAATGATATGTATGATTTTCTTATTCTAAAATCTTAAAATATCAGCATGCTAACACTTCGACAAGTGTATCGAATCATATCAAGTAATAATAATTGGTAAGACCAAATATCGTTTCCCTAGAGACTCACGGCCTAAACATTCAAATGGTTTCTTGATTAATTAGGACTTGTAAACAAAATCATTGTGTTTATATTACGGAAAATAAATATGAATGCAAGTGTTGATCAATTGGATTGAAAGATGCAAAGGTGATTGATATAAAATATGGAATGATTATGTTGTTGGGGTTTCCGACTTATCCTATCCACTCTCATGTATTTATGAATTCATCTTCTTCATTAATGTTAATGTCAGTTTCTAATTTACCTTAAACCCGATGTCTCGGTGAAGAAAGCCTACTCCTAATTACTAGTTCACAATGTCTTGTATCTCTAGCAATTAATCATGCATTACATTCGCACAGAAGCTTAAAGGCAACCAACTCTCCTATTCCTATGTCTAGGTAATATTGCTTTTGGGAGAATTTCCCCGGTTCTAGATTTTCTCATATGTGTCCATAGTGACAAAATCAATGATCATGCAATTCAATGAGTTAAACAAAGCATGCATAGAGTGTAGAGGAAAAACCCTAACAATTAATGAAGTAAAACATTTATAATAAGAATCAATTCAATACATGAGAGTTTCAAAAGATTACATCGTTTCCCCAACAACAACGAAGGTTTAGTTCACCATAGACATGGTGAAACTAGATGAAAATAATTAAAAGAATGAAAGATAGAACCCTAAAAGTTGAAGATTGGAGCTTCCGCATCCAAAATTCGCCTCCAAGGGGGTGAAAAGAGTGTATTTTCGCCTCTTTCTGTCCAAAGATATGAACCCTAGAACGTCCACAACCTTAAATAGTTCATTAAAAATACAGAAAAATAGAACAAGCCCACGTCGTCAGCGCTCAGCGGTAGCTGCAACACTCTTTTGACCCTCAGCGGTGGTGCCCAAGCGTGAAACAGTGCTTTCAGAACTAAGGTGGCACTCAGCGGTGGCGCCCAAGCGTGAAACAGTGGTTGCACTTCCAGACTGGCGCTTAGTGGTGGCGCCTAGGCGTGAAACAATGGTTCTTCTATGTGCCACTTTTCCAGCCTTTCATTGCTCCAACTCCTTGCTACTACAACTTCTTCATCCAATTCATCTTAATTCCTGTCAAAATAAGAAAAAACAAGCATAACACCCATTCAACTCTCTTATTCTCACAACTTAATCAAAAGCATGATTTCAAGCTAGTTTCTAAGTCATAAAGGATGTTTTTAATATCAAAATTAAGTATAAAAATAACGATTTTTCAACTGTTATCACAACACTAGACCAAGTAGAAATGTGTTTTCTATATAAGTCCTTTGGCAATTATCGGATGTTAGTTAGATTAAGGTGATACTAATGATACACAAACCTGGTTTTGTGCTGACCTTTATAGAGGTAGTATGTAACACCCGTGATGGAATTCCACATGTAAAAATAATAAAGTACAAATTGTACAAAACGTTCTCATTAATTTTGTTGAGATAGTTGATAGGGAGAACACTGGTTTAGTTAAACCTAAAATCTCAGAGCTTCTAGTTTTTTATGATGACAATATTATTAATAACTTGTGTTGTTATGTGTTGTTTATATGTTATATGTTCATAACTTTCATGTTTATGATTATTTGAGAACATGTTTTTGTTGATTCTGTCATTACTTCAGTTCACTGTGATTTACATGAGATCTTATATGTGAATGCATGACATATATTTGAGAAAAGGAAAATCACGTGCACTTTTGTTGAACTTGTAATATGTGGCAAAACAACAGTTTTAAGTCGACTTCATTATGAAGTAAGTCGATTAAAACTCGTGGCTTAGTACAAACTTTTTCAAAGTGTACTGTGAGAATTTTTGAAGAGAAAGTTTTTCAAAACTTTGTTTAATTGCGTTGTATAGTCGATTACATTCAACCTGCATTCGACTAAGTCTTTTACAGTTTTGAAATTCTGTTAATGCTTGAATTAAATGTTACAACGGCTATATTTTTAAATATTTTGACCAAGCATTTATTGTGATTCGACTGCATTAATTGTCCATTCAATTAACTGCATTGATTGTTGCTAACTATTATAACTGTTTTGTTATATTCAATTGAATTAGAAGCAAAGTCGATTAAAATGCGCCAGAGTTGCAAATTGCTATAAATTGACGCGAATTTGATTTCTGCAAGAACTTTTGTGATTCTAACGATTTGATTGATTTCTTTCAAATTATTGATCTCTTGCAGAAAGTGTGAAAGCTCCAAGAATTCATCAAGAAGACTGTGGTGTTGATCTTTGGTGATTGCTTGACGAGCAAGAATTTGTGTTCTCCTATTGTTTGATCAATCTGCACTTGAGGTGTCTATTTTGTGATCAGTTTCTATCAATATTGTGAAGATTGGAGTTGCCTTGTTGTGATTACAGGAAGAGAACGTGCGGCGTTCTGGACTTTGAGGATTGTTCAAAGTGTTAAAGACTGTAGAAGAGGGGACATCTTGCTGTTGTTCTTTGTTTGTATATGCCTATGTTTTGATTAGAGGGTTAGATAGGTGTTTCATATTTTTGACGTGGATGTCACTATAAAAGCCTTGTTTTAAAAACCTTGATCATTATAGTGCATTTGCTTCCTGTGGTAGAAGGACATTGGATGTAGGCTTGGCCGAACCAGTATAAAAACTCAACGTTTGATCTTTCTATCCCTACTATGTTACATTCAATCGCCTTTGTATTTTACTCATTCGATTATATTCCGCTGCACTACAAAGTCTTTTTCCTTGTGTTTTAAGAAAGCTTTTAAAGGCATCTACTTTGCGAAAAAGATTTAAAGAAAACATTATTTTTGTGTTTCACCAGTTCACCCCCCCTCTTGATATTGAAACTAAGCCATTCTATTTTCAACAATTGGCACCAAAGCTGGTTTTCATAAGATATTTGAAAAACTAGTCGATTACGTTTTCTGTTAAATCGACTGATTCCTGGAAAATGACTTTTAGTTCTCAAACCTTTGGTGAAGGTGTGTTAACAAATAGACCACCACTATTTGCTGGTGAAAACTATGCTTTTTGGAAAATTCGGATGCCAATCTTTCTTGAATCCGTGGATAAAGGTGTTTGGGATGCAACACTAAATGGTCTATTTGAGCAAAGTCATGTTATCAATGGAAAAACTGTTTTGAAAAATTTTTCTGAGTGGACTCAAGATGAAAACCGTAGAGCACAATATGATGTCAAAGCACATAGTGTAATTGCTTCTGCACTAACAATGGATGAATTTTTCAAGATTTCACAGTGCAAGACAGCAAAGGAAATGTGGGATGTTTTGGAGGTCACGCATGAAGGCACGGATGAAGTCAAACGAGCCAGAAAGAATTCACTGATACAAGAGTATGAATTATTCAGAATGAAGGCTGGTGAGACTATCTATGAGGTGCAAAAAAGATTCACGCATATAGTCAACCACCTCATGGCTCTAGGAACAATTTTTGACAAAGAAGAGATCAATATCAAGATATTGAAAAGTTTGAATAGAAGCTGACAACCCAAGGTTACCGCGCAATTTCTAAATCAAGAGACTTGACCAGTATGAACATGGCCACATTGTTTGGAAAACTTAGAGAACATGAATTGGAGCTTGGAAGGCTAAAGGAGGAAGCAGAATTTGAAAAGAAGAAATCAATTGCTCTAAAAGACACAAGCAAGAAAGCTACAAAGATCCATGAACCTGAAACTGAATCAGATCCAGATATACTAGAAAAATAAATGATGAATATGATGGTAAGAAAGTTTAATCGATTCATGAAAAATAAAAATTCTACAACTAACAATACAGGTTTCTCAAGAGAAGGAAAGAAGAGTTCAAGAAGCAACGTTGTTCAATGCTATGAATATGGAAATGATGGTCATATCAAGTCTGACTATCCAGACTTGAAAAACAAGCAGAAAGAATTCTCTAAGTATCCTCACGACAAGAATTCTCCAAGTATCCTCACGCACACACATCCCTGGTTTTTAATGTTTGCGTCTGAGTGAGCTTTCCTTGTTTTGTTGTTGTTTGAATTTTATTTTATGCTTTTGTGTTGTTCATATTTTTGTTGATTATTAGTTTTTTTTTTTTACTGCATGTGACATCTTGTAACATAACCCCCGCCCCTTTGTCTTGTGTTTTATTTTTATTAGGCTTGTTTTGTTTGCTGTATTCCACTTCACACACTCACTTTTCTAATGAAAATATCTAATAAATATCATAAAAGGTTAAAGACAAAAAAAAGAGATAAAATTATAAAATTAAAAAAAAAATCGTTTTAGGACATCTGATACCATCTTCGTTTGCAAATAAATAAATAAAATTTTGATTTGTTAGTTTTTTCTTATATAGATTACAAAATTACAAAAAAGTAGCCTTACTGTTTCTTAATTATTTAGTACCTTTTTAATAGCTACGGTATAATTTTAATTTGTTTTAATTTTAGGTCTGTTTAAACATACGTAAATAGTATTTTTACTTTATATTTTATAATTTCATTTTAAATTTACATGTGTAAATAATATTGTTATTTTTATAAATAATTATGTAAACAATATCATGTTAGTAAATATTATTCTTGTTAAATATTAAATCCTTACGTAACAATTATTAGTATTTTTATAATCTATTATTACTATTTTTATAATTTATTTTAAATATTTTTGTAAATACTATTTTCATATTATAAAAAATAAAAATAATGAAAGATAAAAAGTAAATATTATAAAGTAAAAATGAAAATAATAAAATATTAAACAATGGTACGAGTACTCATGCGATCGTCCGCATCACCCTAGTACTATGTTTGATCTAAGAATTAAATAATGGTATGAGTGTTTGTGCGATTGTCCGCATCAGTCTAGCACTCAATACCCTAAGGTTTTTCTAAATAAGTAAATAACGGTATGAGTACTCGTGTGATCGTCCTAGTGCTTAATACCAATCTTTTTCTTTTACAATAGTTGAAAAATAATTAAATAGCATTTTAAAGGTATGAGCATTCGTGTGTCGTCTGCATCATTCTAGTCATTACCTTCTTTTTCCTCAAAAATACCAAAAAATCTAAAATCTTTAAAAACCAAAAACATGCACATTTTCAAACAAACAAACAATCTTTCACAATCTCTCAGTTAGAACTACGTGATCTTTCTCCATTAAGAGTGGAGATACGTAGGAGCAAGGCTAGTCCTTGTCAGATTCACTTCCCAAAAATCCAAATCTATCCATAATCAATTTCTCAAACAAATTTACCAAGCAATTTCTCAAACAAACTTTCCAAATAGTCTCCAAAAGAACTACGTAATTATGATTTCTCATTTTGAATGAAAATACGTAGGAGCAAGATTAGTCCTTGTCGGGCCCAAAAAACTAAAAAGTATATTTTGTTTATTTATAGTGTTATTTTTCGGGGATAGTTAAACATTTTGAAAACCATATTATATTCGCGTATTTAATTAAAGGTATTACCTTTGGGCAGACACAGGGTGTTAATACCTTCCCTACGCGTAATCGACTCCCAAACCTAGAATCTGATTTTTGCAGACCATGCCTTATTATTTTGTGGTTTTTCCGTAGTTTTCCATAATAAACTATGGTGGTAATTCCAAATCTCTTTTCCAAACCTGAGTCTTTTTGGTTCGTCGTCCCGTTGTGATTCTGGTAGCGACAAATGGTGACTCCACTGGGGACTCCAGAGAGTCAGGCCATGTAATTAGATATGCGAATTCGATGTGGTTTTGCTTTATGTTTTTCTTCCCTTTATCTTTCATCTATGTTTGATATTTGGAATGATTGCATGTGAGTTGTTTTGTTTGTTCTTTACATTTGAAATAATTGTTGGATGCTCAACCCTAGGATAAATGACATGTTTATATCTGCTTGGGAGAATTTTCTGGTTGTTTTGCAGGTGAGGGTTTGGGTATGAATTGCATTCTCCCTTCACACACGCACTATGCATATCATGAGTGGGGCCTTATACCCAGGTTCAAATGTAACATAGAATTAGAGAGATTGTGTAGCGGTGCCACTTGGGACATACTTCCTATTTGGCTATCGTGAAAATTCTAACTAGAGTTTGTTCTATTCATTTGTGTCTTCACACCTAGTTGATTACTCGACTGTTGGAGAGATGTTGTGAAGGGGGCCATAACTCTAGTGACCGTTGATCTTTAGGTTCAGGGAACCATCCTTGTTAGATTGCATATACTTAACCTTGAATCTTAAGTGTCGTACCTTCTCTAGGGCACAAAGGAAGATGTGTGCAGTCTTAGAACTCTCATTTTTGCTTAATAAAATCAAGCATCTTGTACATATTTCTATACCTTTTTATACATCTTCTTCCTTTCTTTCTTTCTATTTAGTTCATGTTTTTTTATTGTCTTGTCATATTTTGTGGATTCTAGTTAATAAATTATAAATTTGTGATTAAGTCCTTAAGGTAAAGATGGAAATTAACATGGGATTTTGAGTCGAGGGGTATTTGAGTTCAGACATTTTGATACACATCAAAGCAAATGAGGGTATTACTAGTGGATCAAGGGATCTGATGAGAAAAAGATAATCCTGAAAGATGCATTCAAGAACGAGGAGTATGGGAATTTGTTTAGCCTGTTAGAGTGGAAGAATTCAAGTAAATTTTAGATATATCTCTCGAGGGCAAAGGTCCATACAACTATCTTGGGTACTATACCCATGTCTTGCAGGGAGTGAGAATTATAAAAGCAAGGGGTGTACTTGCTCTTATCCTCTATGGTGTCCTAAGCTTTCCTAATATCAAGATTTTTGTCTACCACGTCACCAATAACACATTTGTGGATACAAATTTCGCTCTAAGAATATGGTCATGCCTATCCTAGCTGAAGTTTTTTAGACCCTTAGTTAATGTTATGAGATAAAGAGAAGAAAGAATTTATGTTGCTTATCGATGTTGTATGTATGGTTCATCTCTCTAGTGAGTAAGAACGCCTCAAATGCCACATTTTTTGTGAGGTAGCTATTATAGTGTAACCAAAGATGAAAAGGGGCAAACGAATTAGCGCATCTTTATGAAAGTTTAAATGAGGAACATATTAAATGATGTGTCCCTTGGCAACAAAGATTGTGTATTATACACAATTGCGGGAGTTATCCTGATGTCCCCCTCATGGGTATCCGATGTTGTTAATTACAATCCTATGTGTCAACACAAAAACAATTTGGGTATCCTATGAGAGGATCACCAACGCCTGCATCTCTTTCCACATTGCAAATCTTATGAGGAAGGAACCTTTGTAGAAATGCTTCATCAAGTTAGGGATGCTTGAGGCCATGTTGCTCGTCTCGAGAGAGGCCCAAGATCATGGACTGTTAATGAAAGATTCCTTAGCCAATGAATCGCAGAGAGGGTTAAGACAGTCAAGTTGTCATTTAAGTTAATTTCTACTTACTAAATTATTGAAAAGCAATTTCATAATGATGAGAAGTGACAAAGTTGGAGAAGGAATGTTGGCATCGAGCTAAAAAGGAGACATCAAGAATTGATGGTTTAGATGAAAGAGTATGTTGTTGAACAAGGGCAAATTATAGAGAACTGGAAGAGAAGTTTCTCGCAGCTAGCTTCCCTTGATAATGGAGCACTTGAAGACGTTATTAAGTTATTAGTTGATGTTGAATCTACAGTATTGATCTTTAAGCTGCTTAAGTGGTGCCAATACCCAATTTCGTTCGGGTAAATAAAATTCATCACAAAAATAAATAATAAAAAAAACATAAAAAACCAAAATGAAAAATACTATTTATTTTACTTTTTGCACCCCTAAATTTTCTTTTAAACACCTAATCCAATGGCCCAAAATAATCTCATTTTTTTACTTCCTCATCCTCCACATCTCATTCCACATCACCTACTGATGAATCATTATTTTCTTCACTTTACTTAGTTTATTGTGCTAGAATTAATCAGGGAATTGTGCTTAATCGTCCGTTATTTTTCTATTTTTCCTAATTGTGCTTAATTCGATCAGAAATTCTTATTTTAACTAATTTGAATTATCTGAGCTTATTATTTTGCATTATTAATTATGGGAATTTTTTGGATATCTTTTTGGGACATTTGAAGGCTAAAGGAGAAATGATAATTGAGCCCAATGCATTTCAGCCACTTCAATTTTCGCTGGTTGCTGTGCGAATTTTGTGTCAACTTGTTTGTCCTCGTTCGAGTTCAATTCGTATCCGTTTTCCATTCAATTTTTTTTCACAGTTTCGTCTGGATGTCTATTTTCACGTGTAATTTTTCGTTTGTTCAAATTCATTCTATGTTGTTCCCAGTATTTATTTTACTCTCCTATGTCTGTCCCGTGATTATTGTTTGAGTGGTTTCTAATCTGTTTGCATTGTTTACTTGTTGTTTAGTACTTGTGGTGGATGAAATTGATCATTGGACAGTGCTAAGACCTCTTAACACTCTTGAGGAATTTTTATGCCACATTGACATACAAAAGAATTTTTAAACAAACCATCTTTGTTGAAATGCAAAAGTGCAGTGCTGGAAAATGATTTTTACGTGATGGAATAAAAGAGTGTGAGAGTTTGGTTTGATTTATTTGGTTTAAGACCCATTTGCTCACTCATTTCAGCAAAATTAGCTTGCAACCATTTCACACCATACGGCAATATAGATGAATAGCATGGTCTTGAAGTGGAATCAAAAGAAGGGGGTCACACCATGTTGGAAGCTCACGTGAAACTCCAATTGCAAGTGCTGAATTTGTTTAAGTGTAAATAGCAAAAACGGTCCCCACACGTTTGTAGTGGAAAGGCTTGCTACAATATTCAATACATTCTTAGACAATACTCTCACGGTTTTAGCTTGTTTCTCACGGCCAACACAAGGATCAAATTGGAAGGGATTTTTAAGTGGAAAACACATGTGTTCATGTAGGTCCATGGTCTTTGGAAGCAAGTGGAAATGAGGAAGAGAACCAAGGAAGCTCACGGCATATGGGAAGAGTTCCATGCTGAAATTTATCAAGGAAAGATGCTTCATGGCCCATGGTGGACAATTCATTTTGGCATGATATGGAATATAAGAAAAGGGGCCACATGCAGGGAGTTGAAGCTCACGTAGACAAGACTTCCAAAAATGCAATGGTAAATTTGATGAAATTGGTATTATGCAGGAAAGAATGTCACGGCCCCACCAAAAGAGAAAATGCAGATCACATGTTGTATAGATGGGAGTTTACGGGAAAAGAAGGAAAGAAGAGCCAAAGCATTTCTTGATGAAAAGAGAGGACACGTTGCTTTCACCTTGCCCATCCAATAATCAACGTGAACTTCAATAAAGCGAGCCACCTTAAGAGTTGGAAAAAGTGAATCAAAGCTGCAAACGTGAATTGAGGAGAAGAGGTGGGGTACTTAGTGTGCACGGATTAAGGAAGGTGAGAGTAATTATCATCATATTTTATTCAATTATTGGAGAAGAGAAGCAACATCTCACGTCCAAAGATGGAAGTGCCATTACGGAAAGTGCACAAGCAAGGATCACGGGTTTGGGAGGCCAACAGTACAGAATGTTCAGAAATTTAGCTATAAATCCAGCAGCATGCAGAGAAGCAGAGGGATGAGATTTTAGGGAGTAGGAATTAGGAGTTACGTTCTGGCTGAGTTTCTCCTCCCCTCTTTGGGGAGGTTTTGTGCTTGTTTTAGTTTCTAGTTTCAAAATTAAATTGAATTTTAATTGAATTTTCAATTCTGCATTTCTCAATTGATGTTCGTTGAAATTTATTTTCATTTACCGTTTTCTGAAATTATCATTTTATGTATTTACCATTTTCTAAACTCTCTTTATTTTACTGTCTACTGTTACGTTTTATGCATGTTTATAGTTCCAGTATTTTAATTTTAAACACTGCGTAATTTTCCATTTTCTGTTTTTACCGTCTTTTACCACTTGTTTTTTTTTTACCGTCGTTAAAATTTATTTCAGTGTTTTTTAAATTCAGTTGTGTTTAATTAAATTTCCAGTCCACTTTAATTTTATTTTACTTCTGTCTTATTTAAATTCCAGTTTTAATTTATTTTTCAGTGTCAAACCAAAAATCACAACCCCCCCTCGTGTAAAAGTCTGAGACTGAACCCACACAAATTGGTCCTTGAGAGACGACCTAGGAGTCACTTCCTAGTCCTGTACTGCATTCTTTTATGCACAACTTTTGTGGGAGCTTATTACAAGTAAGATTTTATTTCATCTTTCAAATCTTCAACAAGGTACACATTTTCTTTTCATTCTATTTATATTCATTTTGATCACTTTTTCTTAGTTTATAAATTTATCCTAAGCTTTTTGATATTTTTATGTCATAGATATTTCAACTTCACTCTCTTCTTAATAAAAAATATATAAAAAATATCTAAAACTTTAAAAAAATGTAATGATATAAAAAAAGCCGTGTGAGTGCTCGTGCGATCGTACGCATCAGCCTAGTGCTCGTTACGCAAACAATAAAAAAAAGTCGTGTGAGTGCTCGTGCGATCGTACGCATCAGCCTAGTGCTCATTACGCAAAAAATCTAAATATTACATCAAAATACCAAAAAAAAAATAAAATCTTCAAAAAAACTAAAAAATCAACACTTTCAAGCAAACAAACAATCTTCTTCGCCAGAACTACGTGATCCTTGATTCTCCATCAAAAGTGGAGATACGTAGGAGCAAGGCCAGTCCTTGTCAGGTTCACTTTCCCAAAAATCCAAATTTATCCATAATCATTTTCTCAAACAAATTTTAAAGCAGTTTTCTAAAACAACTACGGAACCCTGATTTCTCATTCTTAATGAGAATACGTAGGAGCAAGGTCAATCCTTGTCGGGCCCACAAAAATTAAAAAATACATTTTGTTTCTTTAGAATTTTATTTTAGGGGAAAGTTAAACATTTTGAAAACCACATCATATTCGCGTATTTAGTTAAAGGTACTGCCTTAGGGCAGGCGTTGTAGGGTGCTAATACCTTCCCTACACGTAACCGACTCCCGAACCAAGAATCTCAGTTTCGCGGACCATGCCTTATCATTTTATGGTTTTTCCGTAGTTTTCCAGAATAAACTATGGTGGCGACTCCAAATCTCTTTTTCAAAACCTGCGTTTTATTTTTCGGATCGTCGTCCCGTCGCGTATCCCGGTTGCGACAGATGGCGACTCCACTGGGGACTCTAGAGAGTCAGGCCATTTAATTAGATGTGCAAATTTGATGTGGTTTTTCATTATGTTTTTCTACCCTTTTCTTTTTATCTATGTTTAATATTTGAAGTAATTGCGTGTAAATTATTTTGATTGTTTCATGTTGAACCCTAGGATAGAAAACATGTTATATCTGTCTGGGAATCTTCTGGTTGTTTTGCAGGTGAGGGTTTAGGGTGCACAATTGCATTCTCCCTTCACACACACACAATATGCATATCATGAGTGAGGCCCTATACCCGGGTCTGAGCGCAACTTAGAAATAGAGGGGTTGTGTAGCGGTGTCACTCTGGGATGTACTTCCTGTTTGGCTATCGTGAGAACCTCAGCCAGAGTCTGTTCTCTTCATTTGTGTCTCCACATCTAGTTGATTACTCTGACTGTTGTGGAGAAACAGTGAAAAGAGCCATAGCTCTGGTGGCCTGATTTAAGCATTAGGATGCTATCCTTGTGAGTGCATATATTTGGCCTTAGAACTTTTGTCATTCAACCTTTGATAAGGCACAAAAGGGAGAAATGTGTATTCCTATAACCCTCATGTTTGTTTAATAAAAATCACGCACCTTGTATATATCATCATGTCTCTTTATACATTTTTTTTTCTTTATGCTTTTTCCTTCTTTCTTAGCTCATGTTTTTCTTTATAGTCTTGTCACATTTTGTGAATTCTAGTCGAGAAATTATAAATTTGTGATTAAATCCTTATGGTAAAAATGGAAATTAACATGGAATTTGAGTCGAGGGGTATAAGAATTTGGTGAGTTTGTCAGAGGGGAAGGATTTGGGCAAATCTTAAATGCACGTCTTGAGGACAAAACTCTATACAACTAAATCGAGCAATATACCCATGTCCCGTCCTGGCTGAAGTTTATGGGACCCTTAATCGTTGTTACGAACTTAAGGGGGAAAAGATGTTATGTTGTCTACCAGTGTTGTATATGTGTTTCATTTCCCGTGAGACTGGAGACGCCTTAAATTCCCCGTACCAAATGGACGAGCTATTGCAGTGCAAACCAAATATGAAAGGAGCAAATGAATGGGCGCAACTTTGTGCAAGTTTAAACGAAGAACAAGTTAAATAGTGTGTCCTTTGGCAGCATAGATTGCAGATTATATATCATTGCGGGAGCTAAAATTGAGCTTGGAATAATCTCCAACAAATTATAGAGATGAACCAACCATGAGGCATGCAGAAACGCGGTCGCCAGAGTGACGCAAGTAAACTCTCGTCTAGCTCTCTGAAGAAGACGCTCGCCCGGATGACGTAAGTAGAGGACGTTCGTCCAGGACGCTTGGAGAGGACGATCGTCCAGGCAGAAATGGACGCTCGGCCAGCAAGGTAGAAGAGGACGCTCGTCCAGTGTGATAGGAGGGCGCTCGTCCAAGATTTGGAACGCTCGTCCAGGCCAGAGAAGAAGACACTCGTCCAGATTTTAGTGGACCCTCGACTTTTCGAGACAGAAGGGACGCTGGGCCCGACTTTTGCTGAAATGTTTTCATCAAATTAGGGACACTTGGGGGCAATGTTGTTCGCTTCGAAGAAAGGCCCAAGATCACAGACTGTTAATGAAAGATATCCTTAGTCAATGAATCGCAGAAAGGGTTAAGACAATCAAGATGTGATTCACGTTAATTTCACCTACCCAAATTGTGAAAAGTAATTCCGAAATGATGAGTCGTGGATAGAAGCAACAATGACAAAACTAGAGATAGAATATTGGCATTTAGCTAAAAGGGGTCATAAAAGATTAATGTTTCAGATAAAAGAATATTGGACGCGAAGTCTCACACCTAGCTTCCATTGCCAATGAAGCCATTGAAGACGTCCCTAAGTTCTTAGCTGATGTTGAGTCTGTAATGTCAATCATCAACCCGTCTAAGGGGATTGAAACATTCTCCAATTGTTGTAAGAAGCTGATCAGAGAAATGAAGAATGTGATGACTAAAGCTTGAGATGTTTTCCTATGTCTTGGGAACTTCTTATTGACTCTGTTGCGTGTTAATTTCTAAATTATACCGGGGCAACATTTTCACAGCTTTATAATTTCTTACTAGAGTATTTGAACTACATTGTCTTTTCCTTTTCTTTTCATTTTCTTTCTCTTTCCTTATTTTGTTTCATCTAATGAAAAAAAAAAACCAAAATTGCATTTGTAAAGCTTTTGCTTGAGTCCGATTCCATTACACCAAAAACAATTTTCAAAAAAATTAGGGAGTCATCGAAGTTTCAATTTGTCCAAAATTGTTTTACGAGTTCGTTGGTCCTCTCTTCCCATTTCATTGTCTCATACGCATAATGGTTCAAATTTTGCTCATGACGTTCACTTCAGATCTCATTTTATTCAAAGTCCTTTTCCCTTATTCTCTTTGTAAATAAATTATTTTCTTTTGAACCCATTTACTCATTGTTTCATACAAATAATTTTGAGATTTACTTCAATTCTCATCTTTCAAAGTTAATTTTCCTTATTTTCCTTCATCGTAAATATTTTTAAAGTTCTCCGCTTCATTGTTTCAAAAGGTTTATTGGAATTTTTGTTTAGGCTGAATGGATAAAAAAAAAAAACAAAAAAAAAATCTAATTTATTTCATCATCAGAGAGGAAATTACAGTAAGGACAGAGGGAAGGTTTTGAACAAGGATACCAATTTGAATATATTGAAACGATCTTGACATCAGAATAAACAAAAATTAAAAAAAAAACAGGTAGATCTAACGGATAGGATACAAAGTTACTTGACCGTACCAAGGGTCCAAAAAAAAAACAACATAAAAAAAAAACATAACAAACATAAAAATAAAGATGTGCAGAGTTCGACCACTGGTGATCGTTAGGATTACAGTCCGGGGAAAAGATAAAACAAAAAAAAAATATTAAGTGTCCATATTACATGTCCTTATTCAAATTCTGGCCACACTCGGCCAACAAAAACAAACAAAACAAAAAAAATTTAATGGAAAAAAAATTCTCGAGCTGGTTGTGGTGGTCTAAGGGAGAGCTCCGTTGAGGGAGCTCTGGCACGAAAAGTCACGGGTGGAGGCGGAGGAATCTCTGTTTCTCCATCGATTATGATGGGAATGGGGAAGAGGTCCAGAAGCTTCGGAGCCTTCATGATTACCCAACCGGTTTCTCCAAAAAAAAAAAATAAATAAAAAAAAAGTAAAAAAATAATAAAATAATAAAAAGAAATAATTGTGTCAAAAGAAGGAAAAGAGGAAGAAAATTAAAAAGACAAGGATGAAGTTAGGGTTTTACCATACATGTACAGGGGTAGTAGAGAAAAGAGGGTGCCGGTGGGATCCAATTCCGCTTGCCAACGTCTTACTCTATTCCCATGATTGCTAAACCAGCACTGGACATTGTACTCCCCCGCTTCTCCGAATGCCCTGATTCGAGTAGTGATCTCAAAAATCTGAGCTCGACTTGGGTGAGTGACTCCGTAATTGTAAATGTTGGTCATTATCCTAATTTGGTCTTCTGTCGGACGCCACTTTGGGCAGGTCGGTCTCTCCATTTCCATTTCCTTCTCATCCATTTCCCTAATTTGTTTAAATAAATAATAAATAAAAAAAAAACAAACCATAAATAACAAAAATACTATGTTCATAGTCTAATGTTTTCTTCCATTGTGTTTCTTTTAAGCTAATTTTGTTCTTTGTATTGGGTCTTTCGAGTCTCGTTGTCCAGTTTGTGATCTGTTTCATGGTCCTCACAAAGGTTCCTAAACGGATCTACGTCCAGATTGTCCATGTCCATGTCCTTGTGTTCATACGAGTAATATTCTTTTTAAGTTTTCTGTTTTTAATGGGGTACGTGGCGTTGTTCTACCCGATTGTCTCTGTCATACCTTCAAACGAAGGGAGATTAGCGTCTGGTTTCCAGCCTATATACCCCTTATCTTTGTTAAGACAGTGTGTTCTTAGAGTTTTTTTTTTTAGAGAGAAAAATAAAAGAGGAACAAGAAAGCAAATAAAGGAGCAAAAGTAAATAACGCAAAAAGCATAACAAAAAAAAAACAAAAAAAAAACACAAAAGATGAACGGAAAGCAGTAAGGAATAACAAGATCAGAAAGCAGAAAGAGCAACAAACGGAAAGTAAAGCATAAAGGAAAGGAATAACAGAAAAGGAAAGGGAAGAGAAAGCTTAAATGAAAAAACAGAAAGCTAAAGAGTAAAAGGAAAAGCAAAAACAGAAAGCTTAAAGGAAAGAATGGAAGATCTAGAGGAAAGAGGACTTACCCGGAAGCAGTAGGGCTTGCAGAGGCTCCTCGCTGATCTTAGACGCTCCGAAGGCACACTGGACAGAGGTTCCTCACAAAAGTCCAGAGACGCTCAAGAGGGAGAGAGAAGGAGGAAGATAGAGAGAGAAAGGGAGAACAAGAGAGAGAGAGAGCAGAATGAAACGTCGGCCAACGCTGAAGGGTAGCCTATTTATAGCCAAGGATTCTGCCACTGTGTCCACAATTCCGGTCATTGCTACCGGGGACGTCCACAGTCCCGGTCTTTCCGAATTCAAAAATAAAAAAATAAAAAAAAAATAAAAAAAAAATTTTGAAAATCTGAAAACGGGTAGGGTTTTGTTAGGTCGATCCGGCCCAATTCAGGACACCATAGATGATCCAATTTCACCAAAAAAATAATAAAACAAAATATAAAAAATGTGATAAATAGAAAATTTTCAAAAATAATAAATGGAGTGATGTAAAATTTGAAGTGTTCAAAATTGTTTTTCATTTGCACGATAAAGTACATTTTTCAGGTTCATTGGGCCTCATTGTCATGTTAGCCCTCTTTGGACTCAATTCTTCTGAAATATAAATTTGAGTGAAGAATTATTTTGGCATGTTTGTAATTTCACATCACACCATTTTGTTTGATTTTACTCCTTCTTCTTCTACATTTTGAATAAATCTAAAAATAAAAAATATTGAAAAAAGGAACAGTGCTCGAGCCCATTAGGCCCAATGGCCTTCGTGGTTTTCTCTCGAGTCTACTTCTTTTGAAAATATGTCAAAAATATTTTGTTTTCACATTTTGCTGTTGAATGATGTATCATTCTGAGATTTGTCAAAAAACAAAATAAAATAAAAAAAAAAAGAATTCAAATTCCTTTTCACAAAGTTTCATGGTGAAAGTAAGAATAGTATTTGTTGAGTCCATCTGGGCCCATTTTCAGTGTAAAATTTATCTCAGTTTTGTTTTATTAGAATTGAAAATAAAAATATTTTCCTCATCATGTTGTATAATTTTCATAATGTCATATTTTATTCTCAAATAAAATTTGTAAAAAATTTGATCAATTTCTTGGTCGCATTGGCAGTTGGGTCTGTCTGGCCCATTAAGCTCACACTACCTTGCATTCATTTCAATTTGTTTCAGATCCAAGTTTGACCCAAGTTTCTCTGTAGTCTCGTAAAATAAAGGTCGAATAAAACATAAGAAAATCAAAATCATATCTCAAAATACAAATTTTCAACAGTATCTTTCCAATACAATTATCCAAATTATCCTGTGTGATTTTCTCTGAATTTTTTGTCAAAAACTGAGAATGAAAGATGAACAGTTTTTGAGCCCATTAGGCCCCGTTGTCATATGTGTTTTCTCTTGAACCAGTGCATCTGAATTTCTGAAAAAATAAAAAATACATGTTTATATAGATTTTGTGTTTTCAATTAATAATTTCCCTTTCCATTTGTGTGAACAAGTATTTGTGCAAAAAAATAAAAATAGAGAAATTCATACCCTTGTCTGAAGATTTTGTCATGGTTGTAAAAAGAATAGTGTTGGGCCCATTGAATCTAGTAGTGTTGCAAAATTTTCTTTAGTTCAATCTTGAGAAATCCTCTCATAACAAAAAATGAAAAAATGAATTTCTTTTAGCTTGTTCCATAAACTATGAAAATAAAAAAATGTTTTCTTTGTCATCTTCTTGTGTTAAGTTCACACGGCTCAGGTCATCTGATCCATTGGGTCAATGTGCCTGGTAAGTCCAACTTCCTTTTGTTAATTCTCCTCAGGTTTTCAAACGTTTTTGGCCCAACTCGGCCCATTACATGCATATTTCTCATTAATTTCTATTTCTAAAAGATAAAAAACACAAAAACAGTTTTCTAATATGCTTAATATTTTTCACATTGTGTAAATAAATAAAAAAATGATTGAAAAAAAAAACATTTTTATTTTTCAAACGTTTTTCTAAAATCAAGTTTTCTCATATCAATTTTTGCATTGCTCACCAAGCCGAGTTTCTGCACTGGTTCCCAAGCTCATTTTCCACATTAGCCCAGAAAGTTCATTTTTTCATAATGGCTTGCAAAGCCCAGTTTTCATGCTGGATCGCAAGGCCCAAATTCCACAATGGCCGAAAAATCTCAATTGCCACATTAGCTCAGAATGCCCATTTTTCATACTGGCTTGCAAAGCCCAATTCATACACTGGCCCACAAAAGCCCAGTTCCTACACTGGCCCACAAAAGCCCAGTTCCTACACTGGCCCCCTAAGCCCAGATCACACTGGCCCCCTAAGCCTAGCTCACACTGGCCCCCTAAGCCCAGCTCACAATGGCCCCCTAAGCCCAGCTCACACTGGCCCCCTAAGCCCAGCTCACACTGGCCCCCTAAGCCCAGCTCACACTGGCCCCCTAAGCCCAGCTGACAATGGCCCCCTAAGCCCATCTCACACTGGCCCCCTAAGCCCAGCTCACACTGGCCCCCAAGCCCAGTTCTCACACTGGCCCCCTAAGCCCAGTTCTCACACTGGCCCCCAAGCCCAGTTCTCACACTGGCCCCCCCAAGCCCAGTTCTCACACTGGCCCCAAAGCCCAGTTCTCACACTGGCCCCCAAGCCCAGTTCTCACACTGGCCCCCAAGTCCAGTTTTCATACTGGCCACCGGACCTAATTTTCTCTAAAAAAAAATCTCTATTTTTCAACTGGTATCATCATTTTCATTTCATATCACTTTTCTTCATGCATAAAACCAAAAAATGCGCAAAATTCGAGTCATTTGTTTTCTATGTAAATTATCCATTTTATGAGATTTCAAAAAATGTAATGGATGTCATAATCTCTTGGCGTCAAATGATCAAGTCACATATTCTTAAGAGATATCTGTGTGTGCATTGCTTGAAAACATCATCCTTCAACCCTCGCCAAACCAGGAAATTGACCCAATCATGTCTTAAGCCCAAATAATTAACACAAAGTTTTACACTGGGGCAGATTTTCCATTACCTCCACTGGCTTTCATTTGGGAGATCCTGGAATCCGTTGTGACAAAAAAGAAAAACAATAAATGAAAAAAAAAAGAAAAAAGATGAAAAATAACTCTTGTTGAGATCATTTAGTCTTGTCTCCTAATTAATCTTTTGAAAATAAAACAACCAAAATTTGAAATGACGTATGGCCATCTTTCTTCATCCAAAAACAAAAAACAAAATATATCCTTTGATACCAAATTTGAGCCAATAAGAAATTTCTTTTCAAATTTTACCCGAACAAGAGTTATCATCACAGTAGAAGCCGACTCAAATTGCAAGAAGAACACACTTAGTGATCAAATGAAGAGAATTCAGCAAAAACAAAGCAAAAATGGAAAGAACCACAAAGTGATGGCAAACAAAGAATGAAATTTGAAAAAGGGCAAGATAGTCAAAACATATTTGACGAATAGCTGATACAAGGTGTAGATGGTAACTCTTGTTTCAAAAAAAAAATATATCCACAAAAATTTATTTGAGCCTTTATATCCTTTCTTTCAATACCCCTTAGCCCAAGCCACATTACAAGCCCAATAAAAGTCCACACAGATTGAATAATGGTTGCTTAAATTTTCATAAAACTTAATTTTGAGACAGGACAAAATGACTAACAATCCATTAAAAAAAAAAATGTCCTCGGAAGAAGGGAACTCCCTATTGATCAAAATTATATGAAGGAAAATCAAGCCAATTAGGGGCAATCCTTTCAAGCCCACCATTTTCGTATCCATCACAAATTCCTATCCCATTCAAACTCTCCCCCTTATTCCCAAACAAATTCCGATTCCCAAACTAGGGGCAACTTTGTAGGTTTTACATAACCTATTTGCCCGTTCTCCAAAACTAGGGCCACTTTGAGAGTTTCATATGTCTTGGCCCATTCAGAATATTGGACGACTTTGTCAATCTCACATTTGTTTCATCTGCATATTCAAAGTTCGTACCAAGACCGGGGCACCCCTTTGTTGGGCCTCTCAGATTTGTCCGCACTCAAATTCATAAATCCAGCCTCAAAACAGGGGCAAACACTTTGGGGCTTTGTATGATTTTGAGTCCATCTTATCATTCGTAAACCCGAAATGGGAGGCAACTTTTTTTTTAACCTCACTTAAGTGACTCATACCCAAAACCGGGGGCAATTTTGCAAGAGTTATGTGAATTTCACACCCTCACAATTCACAGATACATTTGTCCATACTTATCTTTTTACCATGCCCCAAACTAGGGCAACTTCTGAGTATCTACGACTTCACATTGGCATTTGTATTTGTTTTAAGGAGTAAGAGGCCCAAGTAGTCAACTCGGTACTCTCCAAATCCTTTCACATATTTGTCCCAACCCTTGATATCAAGCATGTACACACTAATATTTCGTCAAGAAATTTCTAGCACAGAAGCTTCATTTTGAACATTTGACTTTAGAATTGGACATCCATTGTAAAAAAGAAAATGAAAGTCTAAATCTTCATAAAATTGATGATTTCAAAGAAAACAAATTGACTCACTAAAAAAAAGCGTCATAGTTTTATAATCTTCTATCACGGATCAAAAGTCAACATCATGTACATATTTTCATGAATGTTTATCAAATCTTCTTCCTTCAAAAAGAAAAAAAAATCAAAATGCCTCAAAGTTTTCTCCTCCAATTTCAAAATTACATATTTTCACCAAATCTTCTTTTTTCAAAAAGACAAAAAAATCAACGTGCATCAAAGTTTTCTCCTCCAATTTCAAAATTTACATCAGTTATGTTTCTCTTGCATATCGAGGTTTCAAAATCCTAATCCTTGTACAAAAATGCAGCACCTTGTTTAATCATATTTTCAACCTTGAGCAAAAGTTCTAAAACCTTGTTCCTCATTTCATAAAAAAACAAATAACAAAAAAAAAAAACAAAACAAAGCAAACGTTTTCATGTATCTATCAAAAAGAAAGTATTTCTCATCGAAATCCTCTTTATTCACATGAATGGTTATCAATTTCCTTCTTCAAAAAAAAAAACAAAAAAAAAAACAAAGAAAACACAAAAAGAACAACATTCAGATTTTCTCTATCAAGTCATATTGTTTCATGTCGATCGAGCTTTCAAATTTGTGTCAAAATTACAAAACATTTCAGGTTTCGAGAATTTCAAAATTCGAAAGCCCAGTTTCTACACTGGCCCCCAAAGCCCAATTTCTACACTGGCCCACAAAATGAAAGGTTTCAACACCTTAATGTCTTTTCAAAAATCAAATTTCTGTCAAAGTTACAAAACATTTCACAAATTACAAGTTTCAAGAATTTCAAAATTTGAAAGCCCAGTTTCCATACTGGCCCCCAAAGCCCAGTTTCCATACTGGCCCACAAAGCCCAATTTTCACATTGGCCCCAAGCCCAGTTTCCATACTGGCCCCTAAGCCCAGTTTCCACACTGGCCAACATTTCACAAATTACAAGTTTCAAGAATTTCAAAATTTGAAAGCCCAGTTTCCATACTGGCCTCCAAAGCCCAGTTTCCATACTGGCCCCAAGCCCAGTTTTCACACTGGCCCCCAAGCCCAGTTTCCACACTGGCCCCCAAGCCCAGTTTTCACGCTGGCCCCAAGCCCAGTTTTCACGCTGGCCCCAAGCCTAGTTTTTGCGCTGGCCCCAAGCCCAGTTTTCACACTGGCCCTCAAGCCCAGTTTTCACACTGGTCCCCAAGCCCAGCTTCCACGTTGGCCCTAAGCCCAGTTTTCACACTGGCCCCCCAAGCCCAGCTTCCACGCTGGCCCCTAAGCCCAGTTTTCACACTGGCCCCCAAGCCCAGTTTTCACACTGGCTCCAAGCCCAGCTTCCACGCTGGCCCCCAAGCCCAGTTTTCACACTGGCCCTTAAGTTCAATTTTTGCCTCGCCCTTAAGTTCAATTTTTGTTGCATCGTGATTCTATTCATCTTATGTACTTGAATCGATTGTTCTTCTCCCCCTTTCTCTTTAAAAGCCAGACGAAATTAGTATTTCTATCTTTACTTATCTTTTATCTGATAATATACAAACGTTGTTTGTCATATTATCTAGTAAAATCTAAGTAAAGAGGGGCAGCTGTCAATACCCAATTTCGTCCGGGTAAATAAAATTCATCACAAAAATAAATAATAAAAAAAACATAAAAAACCAAAATGAAAAATACTATTTATTTTACTTTTTGCACCCCCAAATTTTCTTTTAAACACCTAATCCAATGGCCCAAAATAATCTCATTTTTTTACTTCCTCACCCTCCACATCTCATTCCACATCACCTACTGATGAATCATTATTTTCTTCACTTTACTTAGTTTATTGTGCTAGAATTAATCAGGGAATTGTGCTTAATCGTCCGTTATTTTTCTATTTTTCCTAATTGTGCTTAATTCGATCAGAAATTCTTATTTTAACTAATTTGAATTATCTGAGCTTATTATTTTGCATTATTAATTATGGGAATTTTTTGGATATCTTTTTGGGACATTTGAAGGCTAAAGGAGAAATGATAATTGAGCCCAATGCATTTCAGCCACTTCAATTTTCGCTGGTTGCTGTGCGAATTTTGTGTCAACTTGTTTGTCCTCGTTCGAGTTCAATTCGTATCCGTTTTCCATTCAATTTTTTTTCACAGTTTCGTCTGGATGTCTATTTTCACGTGTAATTTTTCGTTTGTTCAAATTCATTCTATGTTGTTCCCAGTATTTATTTTACTCTCCTATGTCTGTCCCGTGATTATTGTTTGAGTGGTTTCTAATCTGTTTGCATTGTTTACTTGTTGTTTAGTACTTGTGGTGGCTGAAATTGATCATTGGACAGTGCTAAGACCTCTTAACACTCTTGAGGAATTTTTATGCCACATTGACATACAAAAGAATTTTTAAACAAACCATCTTTGTTGAAATGCAAAAGTGCAGTGCTGGAAAATGATTTTTACGTGATGGAATAAAAGAGTGTAAGAGTTTGGTTTGATTTATTTGGTTTAAGACCCATTTGCTCACTCATTTCAGCAAAATTAGCTTGCAACCATTTCACACCATACGGCAATATAGATGAATAGCATGGTCTTGAAGTGGAATCAAAAGAAGGGGGTCACACCATGTTGGAAGCTCACGTGAAACTCCAATTGCAAGTGCTGAATTTGTTTAAGTGTAAATAGCAAAAACGGTCCCCACACGTTTGTAGTGGAAAGGCTTGCTACAATATTCAATACATTCTTAGACAATACTCTCACGGTTTTAGCTTGTTTCTCACGGCCAACACAAGGATCAAATTGGAAGGGATTTTTAAGTGGAAAACACATGTGTTCATGTAGGTCCATGGTCTTTGGAAGCAAGTGGAAATGAGGAAGAGAACCAAGGAAGCTCACGGCATATGGGAAGAGTTCCATGCTGAAATTTATCAAGGAAAGATGCTTCATGGCCCATGGTGGACAATTCATTTTGGCATGATATGGAATATAAGAAAAGGGGCCACATGCAGGGAGTTGAAGCTCACGTAGACAAGACTTCCAAAAATGCAATGGTAAATTTGATGAAATTGGTATTATGCAGGAAAGAATGTCACGGCCCCACCAAAAGAGAAAATGCAGATCACATGTTGTATAGATGGGAGTTTACGGGAAAAGAAGGAAAGAAGAGCCAAAGCATTTCTTGATGAAAAGAGAGGACACGTTGCTTTCACCTTGCCCATCCAATAATCAACGTGAACTTCAATAAAGCGAGCCACCTTAAGAGTTGGAAAAAGTGAATCAAAGCTGCAAACGTGAATTGAGGAGAAGAGGTGGGGTACTTAGTGTGCACGGATTAAGGAAGGTGAGAGTAATTATCATCATATTTTATTCAATTATTGGAGAAGAGAAGCAACATCTCACGTCCAAAGATGGAAGTGCCATTACGGAAAGTGCACAAGCAAGGATCACGGGTTTGGGAGGCCAACAGTACAGAATGTTCAGAAATTTAGCTATAAATCCAGCAGCATGCAGAGAAGCAGAGGGATGAGATTTTAGGGAGTAGGAATTAGGAGTTACGTTCTGGCTGAGTTTCTCCTCCCCTCTTTGGGGAGGTTTTGTGCTTGTTTTAGTTTCTAGTTTCAAAATTAAATTGAATTTTAATTGAATTTTCAATTCTGCATTTCTCAATTGATGTTCGTTGAAATTTATTTTCATTTACCGTTTTCTGAAATTATCATTTTATGTATTTACCATTTTCTAAACTCTCTTTATTTTACTGTCTACTGTTACGTTTTATGCATGTTTATAGTTCCAGTATTTTAATTTTA
Organism: Vigna nakashimae; assembly: GCA_034642375.1. Lineage (NCBI taxonomy): Eukaryota > Viridiplantae > Streptophyta > Magnoliopsida > Fabales > Fabaceae > Vigna > Vigna nakashimae. The sequence goes on from CM067768.1 coordinate 22,736,721, forward strand.
AACACTGCGTAATTTTCCATTTTCTGTTTTTACCGTCTTTTACCACTTGTTTTTTTTTTACCGTCGTTAAAATTTATTTCAGTGTTTTTTAAATTCAGTTGTGTTTAATTAAATTTCCAGTCCACTTTAATTTTATTTTACTTCTGTCTTATTTAAATTCCAGTTTTAATTTATTTTTCAGTGTCAAACCAAAAATCACAACCCCCCCTCGTGTAAAAGTCTGAGACTGAACCCACACAAATTGGTCCTTGAGAGACGACCTAGGAGTCACTTCCTAGTCCTGTACTGCATTCTTTTATGCACAACTTTTGTGGGAGCTTATTACAAGTAAGATTTTATTTCATCTTTCAAATCTTCAACAAGGTACACATTTTCTTTTCATTCTATTTATATTCATTTTGATCACTTTTTCTTAGTTTATAAATTTATCCTAAGCTTTTTGATATTTTTATGTCATAGATATTTCAACTTCACTCTCTTCTTAATAAAAAATATATAAAAAATATCTAAAACTTTAAAAAAATGTAATGATATAAAAAAAGCCGTGTGAGTGCTCGTGCGATCGTACGCATCAGCCTAGTGCTCGTTACGCAAACAATAAAAAAAAGTCGTGTGAGTGCTCGTGCGATCGTACGCATCAGCCTAGTGCTCATTACGCAAAAAATCTAAATATTACATCAAAATACCAAAAAAAAATAAAATCTTCAAAAAAACTAAAAAATCAACACTTTCAAGCAAACAAACAATCTTCTTCGCCAGAACTACGTGATCCTTGATTCTCCATCAAAAGTGGAGATACGTAGGAGCAAGGCCAGTCCTTGTCAGGTTCACTTTCCCAAAAATCCAAATTTATCCATAATCATTTTCTCAAACAAATTTTAAAGCAGTTTTCTAAAACAACTACGGAACCCTGATTTCTCATTCTTAATGAGAATACGTAGGAGCAAGGTCAATCCTTGTCGGGCCCACAAAAATTAAAAAATACATTTTGTTTCTTTAGAATTTTATTTTAGGGGAAAGTTAAACATTTTGAAAACCACATCATATTCGCGTATTTAGTTAAAGGTACTGCCTTAGGGCAGGCGTTGTAGGGTGCTAATACCTTCCCTACACGTAACCGACTCCCGAACCAAGAATCTCAGTTTCGCGGACCATGCCTTATCATTTTATGGTTTTTCCGTAGTTTTCCAGAATAAACTATGGTGGCGACTCCAAATCTCTTTTTCAAAACCTGCGTTTTATTTTTCGGATCGTCGTCCCGTCGCGTATCCCGGTTGCGACAAGTGGTTTGAAACATTCCTCAATTGCTGCAAGAAACCAATGGGAGAAATGAAGAATATGATGGATGAGGCCCGAGATAGTTGACCAAGACTTCGTGTGCCTCACATTTTGGGAACTTCTGAATGATGAACTACCTTATTGACTCAGTTTCGTGTTAATTTCAAAATTACATCGCGAAAATGTTTTCACAACTTTATAATTTCTGACTAGAATAGTTGAACTACGTTGTCTTTTCTTTTTCTTTTCATTTTATTTTCTTTTTCTTAATTTGTTTCATCTAATAAAATTCAAAAGAAAACTAATAATACGGTTAAACATCCAAGATACCCTAAAGGACTCGAACCTGTTACCAAATGTCAGAGAACCAAGGAGAAGTTCAAGAAGGGATAAAAGTCGATGTCCAACAATTGAAGGAACAAATGAGTCAAATTCTAGAGGTCTTGAATGCCTTACAAAACCCTGGAGATTCATGCACACCAAAACCACAACAAAGAGTTCTAGAGGCCAAAATGTTTACCCTCATATTGCCTCCTCCTGAATCACACTCCACGCTTAGAAGTGGACTCGAGACAAGTTTACACTCACGCAATTGAAGAAGGAAACAAGCTTGGGGAAACCACTTACATGGTCCCTTAGAAAATGTTTCAACCAAGTATTGTGAGCAAAGGAATCCGAGTTGAAGTCTTCTCCCCATCTTGTTACATCAATGGATGTTGAGATCGACAGGTGTAAATTAGAAGTGTTGAAAAAGCGGTGAGAGCCATTAAAGGTGGAGGAAGCCTCGAGTTTCAAAATGTTGCAGGGTTATGCTTAGCCCCAGATGTGGTGATGCCTCCCAAAGTTTAAATTACCCAGAGGAACCATTTGTCCCAAGAGTCATCTCATGAGTCCTTGGAGGATTTGATGGATTTTTTTTCTTGAAGCAGTATAAATAACATGAATGTGGCGCCTGATAGATTGCAACTGTAGAGCATGGTGAAGGAGTCTGAATCATTCAAAGAATATGCGTAAAGGAGGAAAGAAATTCCTACTCAAATTTAGCCTATTGTGAGTGACAAGGATATGGTTGCCCTATTCTTAAATACTCTTCGATCACCTTATTATGAGCATATGGTGAGTAACGTTTCCCCGAACTTTGTATTCCTGGTGATCATCGGAGAAAGAATTAAAATTAGTGAACAAGTTTGAGTCTAAGCCTGGGAAGAGGATAGGAAAAAAATCTCGATGGTGTTCCACCACTCAAATATTGTGGGCCTACCCTCCATCCAAAATAGTTCCAAGACGAGATTGGAGACCCAACCTCAACACAACTTCTCACCAAGTTGCTGGGCAGAAAAATGTTTGATCAAGAGAAAAGGCTTGTGAGTTTCTCTCTTATCCCTGTGACTTATTCAACATTTCTTCCAAGTCTTCTGCATAAAAGGCTTGATCTCTACTTGTTACATTGAGCTTGAAATCCCTCAATATCCCAAGACTTGTGATGCACAAATATGATCACCATAGAAGGGTTATCGATCATTCAATCAAAGTGTTGGGTATTCAAGCGCAAAGGCAATCCTTGATTGATTCCTGATGGTTAAACTTTAAAGAAAGTCACCTCATCATTGAGGCATGACTTGAGGATGTCTCTGCAAACATCGTGAAGAAATGAACTGGGCTTTAGGACCACATAAGGATCTAAGCTCACTGGTATCACGTCTTCATCCATGACTTTCAATGTGAATATTCATTATTGTTAGCAAAATGATGAAAATGAAGCTTTGATGATGTCCAAATCAAGTCAAGAGATATCAAGTTTCAAGAAGATCATTTGAAGACTTGTATTATTATAGAAAGCTTTTGTAATAATTGTAATTAAGTGTTTAGGACTTAGATTCTTAGTAGTTTTTGGTTCCATGTACTTTCATATTTCAAATTTGATGTTTGAGTCAAAAAAGTATCGTATTAATCAATTAAGTCTAGTGATAATCGATTAATTCGATAGGAGCTGAAAGACTTTAACTGACTTTGTAATAATCGATTAAAACTTGCTTTAATCGATTAGCTAATCGACTAAAATGTGAATTAATCGATTAAAGGTGATCGTTGGAGTTTTCTAGCCGTCAAAACTAGTCGTTGTACTCGTTTTAATCGATTAACAATAATATTAATCGATTAAAAGCGTTAAATGGCTGGAAACGAAGAACGGAAGAGTATTTGCTCGAGCGTATAAATAGGCTCTCATTTTCCATCAACAGTAACTCTTCCCTTGTGATCTAGTACTCAAAAATCATTGAGAATTGTGTGATCGTGGTCAGCTAAAGAAATTCTTGTCTATGAAGCTGTTGAAGTGTTGCTGCAGTGACAGAGAAATAGCTGGTTCATCATTGATGCATCAAAGGAAATGCTTGGAAGAGGAAGTCATCCTTTGTGAAGTATTCGAAGGAGGTGTTTCATCCTTTGTGAAGATTCAAAGGAGGTGCATGTTCATCTCTTGTGGTATGAAGAGAGGTAGTTTCTAAACTTTTACAAATTGTTTCTTTGTGATTGTAATTTGTAATTATTTTATGAAGTAGTGAACTGTTTATCTTGATTTGAGATAAGTGACTGGATGTAGGATTAGTAAGATCCGAACCAGGATAAAATTATCTGTGCAAATTTCTCTCAACCTTACTCTTTTTTTTATCGTTAATATTTGCATGGTAAGTTAAATTGAGTAGAAATTTTAAAAGGCACACATTATTATTAAAAACGAATTCACCCTCCCTCTTGGTTTATTATTCCACGCTAACCATTTCGCTGCAGCCGCTCTGACAATTACGAGGTTTCTCTAAGCTTTACTGGAAATCGAGTTCTGAAAGGGTATCGCAAAAAAAAGAAAAAAAATGAAAGGTGAAATAATAAAAAAATAAAAATAAGACGAAACCAATATTGACTCACTTGTCTTTCTTGCAAATTGTCAAACTCTTATTTTTCAAAAATAACGAAAAAGGAGATAATAGAAAATATGATGAATAAAACATTTTGCAGTGTCATGTTACTTTTTAGAATCAAAAATAACAATTTGATGTTTTCCTTCGAGACGTTTGTACGCATGTTGCTTCAAAACCTTCACCCTCCACTTTCCAAAAATAAAGGGTTTTCCCCAACAAACACTAACATTGCCAGAGCAATAAACATAAACCTTGAAACTGGGGCATATTGGCCTGACCGAAATTATTTTCGCTCGTGCTAGTTGGATGATCCCTGAATCCATTTAAACAAAAAAAAAAGAACTTTCAAAAAGAGAATAAATCCACTAGATTGAAAGCTCGAAAGGGCGGTCTAGAAAGAAAGAAAATTGGAAAAGACAACAAACGACCCGTGTTGAGGTCATCTAGTCGTAGAGTTATACCTTTTTTTTCCAATACCTTTTAGCCCCTAGCCACATTACAAGTCTAATAAAATCCACACAGATTGGATAATGTTTGCTCAAATTTTCATAAAGCTTAATTTTGCGATAAGGCGAAATGACTTTCAATGTGTCGTGAAAAAGAAAAAGAAAAAAAGGGGGTTGAAAATGAATGAATGAAAACAAAAAAAAAGAAAAAAAGATAATGTCTCAGGAAGAGGGGATCTCCCTGACAACTAGCCAGAAGAATGCAAAAGGAAAATCAAACCAATTGGGGCCATCTTTTTAGCTTATCCTTTTCATACTCGCTAGCTACCTCTTCTAAACAGAATCCATACTCTAGAAACTAGGGCAACTTTGTGAATCTCACACAAATTCTTCGCCTTGCAACTCGTCAACCCATAATCCTAAGACTAGGGCAGCTTTGCTGGTCTCACATGAATTTTTCACCCGAGCTATCATGGATCAATACCCATGCTCATTTTTCCAAACACCAAATTGGGGCAACTTTTGGGTATCTTGTGTTTCGCTTTGGCATTCACATATCATATCTCCTTTAAGGAGTGTATGAAGAATGATGTGTCCACATGGCTATCCCAATCTTCTCCAAACCCTTTTAAACATCTCCCATTTTCACTTGCCCTTGAATTCAAGCATGTGTGCATTGATGTCGAAGAAGAAAAAGTCAAATATATAATCATATCGGACATTAGACCTTAACATATGTGTCACCCATTACTTTTACAAAACATTGAAAATAAAAATGAGTTTGATGTTTGCAATTAGAGCATTTGACTCAAGCAAAAAAAAAAAGTCTTTCGGATTAAAACCCCCTTCATTTATATTAATGGTTATTGAATCCTTCTTATTCAAAAATACAAAAAGAATATAATTATGGTTTTCTCTTTCAAGTCATATTATTTCTTGTTGATCATGTTTTTTTCTCTCATTTTGAGGTTTTGACACCTTCATCTTTACACCTTGTTTACCGCTTTTAAGTTAGGGTTTCAACACTCTACCATGGTTTTTACATCTTGTTTCTCCAATCTTCATATAAGGACCCTCTCTTTGGGAATGGTAACTGATGCCTTTTCAAAAATCAAATCTTTTTCAAAATTAAAAAAAAAAAACATTTCAGAAACTACAAATTTCAAAATTTCAAAAGCCTCCAAGACTCGACTTCATGTGGCCCACAAAGCCCAGCTCGCCTGTCCCCTAAGTCCAGTTTCATCTGGCCCCCAAAACTTTGTTTTGTCTGATCCCCAAAGGCCATTTTTGTCTGGCCCCCAAAATCCAGTTTTGTTTGACCCATGCGACTACATGTATAAAATCAACTAAAACGGTAGGCTAAAAAAAACCAAAAATTTCAATAAATATTTAAAATAGTTCTTTTTACTGAAGCATCCCATAAAATTACTAAGTTCACACTCTTGCCCACTAAAATAAAATTTCTAGGGCACCCCTTGTAATTTCTAAGTTCACAATCCTATCCACTAAAACAGAATTTCTTACGCATCCTCCTAAAATTACTAAGTTCACACAATAAAAGAAAAACACCTTTTTTTCTATGTACCTTTTTTCTTCTATCAACTTTTCCAATAGGATCCAATGGTCCTTATTATTTTAAAAATAAAAACCCATTTTCTCTCACCAAGGTGGCCCACGCGAGTCCACCCAATTCTTAAATTCCAACTTTATTTCTTTCACTTTTACATAACCTTCCCTTTCTTTCTCCTATATTTGTTTTTCAATCAAAATCACACTTAATTCTTCTTTCTCCTTTTACTTTTAAAACCAACTTCTTTCTTTCTCTCCAATGTTTTACATAAGATTACTCTCTCTTTCTCGGCTTTTGCACCAAAGTAGGCAAAAATGAGGAATTTATTACGGATCTAGGCAAAAATTGACCAAAAGCGAAGTCGTGGGGGGTAATAACGACTTCAAAAGAAGAAGTCGTGCCCCCCTGCACGACTTCACACTGTTCATAGCTACAGTGTTGAAGTCGTGCACCCTAAAAACGACTTCTGGGGCTTGTAATCGATTACAATGAAATTGTAATCGATTACACAGTGTTGAAATGGAGACCCTGCAGATTTTGAAATGTGTAGACAAAAAACGTACTGGTAATCGATTACGGCATGTGAGTAATCAATTACCAGTGGGTTTGTGTAATCGATTACAGGGTTTGTGTAATCGATTACTAGTGGGTTTTTGTTTGGTTTATGAAAATGATTTTGTATTTGACATATGTTATGTATTGGTTATGTTATAGGAAAAGAGAAAATAAATATATCTAGGAAATATTTATAGTAATATATGAGTAATGGATTTGATTACAATTTGGTAAGATTAAGAAAAAACTATTGGCGAAAAGGACAATTTCCCCTATGATGACCTTCGTTGCGGCAGTAAAAGCATTTTTTTGGCTTATCTGGATTGGATTGATCCATTTCATTATGAAGCCTATTTGTAGATGGTCTTCCAGATGCCTTGCGTCGCATTTTAGGATCTGGTATGAAGTTTGGACCTGTATACAGAGACCAATAGTCTTCATTTTGGATTGGGTGAAATTGTACTTCGTATGCCTTGAAAATGTTGTGAAGACTGTATACCAGATCGATTACTTGGGTTAGGGGGATATGCGAAAATGCACAAACAGCAATGACATGATGACATGGGAGACGAGTAGCTTGGAAGTGTCCACAATCACACCACCATTCATTTAGACTGACCTTGTACGAAAGTGGAACTGGGCGGTAGTGGTGAGGTGTTGAAATTTCTTGAACATCAAATTCAGAATTTTCACGATTGTAGCGATGAACATGACAATATGCGGATTGTTGTTGATTTTTCCTAATGATGTCGGCGATCTGTTCAGGATATTGGTGTCCTGCTTGTATCATGGAGTTGGCCTTTAATCCGCGTTCAACAAACCATGATTGTGTCCTCTCAAATGTTGTTCTGATGAGAGCACATATTGGTAATGAACGTGCTCCCTTTAAAATGGAGTTGGTGCACTCAGCAAGATTAGTCGTCATATGTCCATATCTTCTCCCTCCATCAAAAGCCTGAGACCACTTTTGTAATGGAATTTTATCTATCCATTGAACTTGTTGTGGGTATTGGTTTCTCAAAGCAGCAAGTTTTGCTGTGACAGTTGGTTGCTTGACCTCGTAAGCTGTAATAAGGTAATAAAAAAAATAAATTAAAGAATAATAATGTTAACAAAATTATAAAAGTATATAAGTGTTAGAAGAATTTTTGTATGAGTACCTAAATTGATGAATTGTTTTTTTAGGTCGTGATTTTTGAATTTGGTGTTGAAGTTGGATGCTAGATGACGTATGCAATAAACAGAGTTCAAACCATCTTGTTCCCAACCAACTTCATCTGATCTTAAGGCGGACATTATACCCTTTCCTCTGTCAGTGATGATGCAAATATTTTGTTGATGACAAATATGTTCTCGAAGTAGTTGAAAGAACCATATCAAGGCCTCATTTGTCTCACCTTCTACAATGGCAAAGGCCAGGGGAAAAATATTTCTATTGCCATCTTGACCTATGGCGGTTAGCAAAGTTTCATGATATTTACCCGTGAGAAATGTGCCATCAACTTGGAGAATGGGTTTACAGTACTTGAATCCTTTTATGCAAGGACCGAAAGACCAGAAAACGCTTTCCATAATATAGCAATTATCGTCGGTATCTCCATCAATATTCACAGGAGAACCAGTGCATTGTAAAATTGTACCTGGGTTTGCTTCCTTGACGGCATGCAACCACCTGGGCATGTGGTTATAAGAGTCCTCCCAGTCTCCAAACTCCATAGCAAGAGCCTTCTGTTTAGCGATCCAAGCTTTTCTGTACGACACAGAATATCCAAATCGACGCTTAATATCGGCAATCAAACTCTTGACAGGAATTGATGGGTTTGTCCGGATTGAATTGGATATGATCGTGGCAATGTGAGTACTATCAAGATTCGTATGATCTTGAGATAGTATTGTTGAGAAACACGAATGTTGTCCGTCTATATTTTTGATTTCCCAATATTTACGGACTTTGCTATAAGCTGCCCTAAGACGCCATTGACAACCGTTGTGATATTCCAGACAACGAATAACATAAATGTTGGGTTTGGACTCAACGACGGTGTATTTGTAACCGTTTGTTATGTGATAATGTTTGATTGCAAGAATAGTTTCCTCCTTTGACTGGAACTGCATACCTTGAATCAACTCTGGAATTCTTATATAGCGTATCACAAGCATGAGTATGTGTTATGATGTAAAATTCAAAGCAGTGAACAATATTTGCTGGACTGTGAATATAGCACTGGTGGACACTGTCATCTAGACATAGAGTTTGATGTAATTAAAAGGTACCAATAGTATAAGATCTATTACTTTCGTATAAAGTGATATGAATATAGCTATCCGTAAAGCACTGTCACTTTGATAGCTTTCCTACACCAGTGATTCATAAAATACTTTATAAATACATTAAACAATAAGAATAAAATAGTTTGTAAATTAATTAAATTATAAATACACATAAAGGATGTTTTAAAAAAAAGGGAATATAAAAAAAATTAGAAAAAGGAATTAAAAAAAATTTAGAAAAGGGAATTAAAAATCAAAAAATCAAAAAGGGGAAGTTGGGGGGGGTGGCACGACTTCAATAGGTGAAGTCGTGCACCCCCTACACGACTTCAATTGTGGAAGTCTTGTAGGGGGTACACGACTTCACCTATTGAAGTCGTGCCACACCCCCCCCCCCCCACTTCCCTTTTTTTTGTTTTTTTGATTTTTAAATCTCATTCCCATTGCTTTTACAGTTTTGGAAAAATTATTTTTTGGGTTCCTTGTTTTTCCAATTCATGAAAATTTTTTATATTAATTTAGTAACTACTTTTCATTATAAATATGTAAATTATATTTATGGATGCATTGGGCTACGGGGGACAAGAAAGGGTACACATGCATGCTTCACATTTTGCTCTGAACACCAATAATAGTATTCAACTATGCTTACCAACTTTCCTATTCATTTGCATGCCTACATTTATATTTGCTGACCTTCAATTGTACTTGTACTTTTTCACATGCATGTCTTATTTTTTTGCAGGTTGAAGAATCTCTGAGGGGCACTTATTATCAATTGTCATTTCCTTCTTCTTTCTCCCGTGACTTTGAATATTGTTGGGAATCAATTCCTCTACTTAAATTGGTAGAGGGTGCATTTCATTTCTCCCAACGTCCTCTCAGTTTCAAGACCCAAACCCCTTAAGCGTGGTCTTTGCTTCCATATCCCTGTAGTCTACCAATACCAAATCTAAGTTCCAATACCAAAAAGACTTCTCCTCTGTCAAAGCTTCAATAACCCACTCTCACCCACAAAATTTAAATGGCATCTGCCCGTCAACTTCCCGTTGATATGTCCCTTTTACGTCTACAAGATAAACACATCGTCAAGTCTATTTGGGAAGGCAATGAAAGAGTCATTTGCCCTCGAAGACATGCAATTTGGTTAGCAAAGCATGTCCACGAAATTGATGAAAGAATAAAGAATATTTTACATGAAGCAGGTTTTATCCATATTTTACAAGCTTCAAGTATGGAGATAAGTCACAACCTTGTTACTGCTTTGGTTGAAAGGTGGAGAGTGGAGACTCATACTTTCCACTTCCCTCATGGTGAAACTACAATTACATTGGAAGATGTTGCATTACAACTAGGGCTTACTATTGAAGGACAGGTGGTGACTGGCATAAGTTCTGGTCCCCTAACGGTATTTTGTCATCAACTACTAGGAGATGTTCCACCTGAGAATTGTGTAAGGGGAAACAGAATCAAGTTGTCATGGTTGAATAACACTTTTCGCCAATTGCCTAATCATGCAACGGAACATGTTATTGAACAATACGCTAGGGCGTATATGTTGATAATAATTGGCAGTGTGATGATGCCAGATACATCTACAAGCATGGTACATTTGATGTATCTTCCCCTATTGGCCGACCTGTAAAACGTTTCACAATATAGCTGGGGATCAGCCACGCTCTCCTGCTTGTATCGTGCCCTTGATCACGGGACTAGAGCTGACCAAGACAATATTGGAGGGTGCATGATCTTGTTACAGTGTTGGGCATGGGAAAGAATAACATGTCTTTCACCAGAATTACTTGAAGTCACAGAACACGAGATTTCTTCTGGTGCAGTTTTTCCACTTGCGAAAAGATGGTGTCGCACAGCACAGTCTGCTTTCCAGGACACTACAACTGTTAAACAATTTCGCCAAAAAATAGACGACGTATCACCTCGACAGGTATTTTTGAAATACATAACAAATTTTTTGATATCAAATTTTTGTACAATTGATGGCTTAATTAGTATACCCTAAACCAAAAACTTCTTATGATGCAGTTCCTATGGACACCGTACAGACGTGATGAAATTTCACATCTCATTCAAGTAGAAGTGCCACCGACATGTCGGGCACTTGTGCCACTTATATGTTTCTCTGTGGTAGAATACCAACAATCCGACCGGGTAATGCGACAGTTTGGTTTTAGACAAAATGTTCCTCATCCACCAATGAATCTAGATGACGAACATAAATTGGATATGAGAGGACGCGCTGATTGGAATTGGCATGAACACCATCACCAGTGGATTGGATTGTGGAATGACCGGCATAATCGTGTCTTCAACGGGATACCTTTTCAGAAAAATGGTCACTTGCGAGATGAATCGGAGTATATGCAGTGGTATATAACTCATACCATCCGGTACATTGGTTTCATAGAAGATTCAACGGACTCTGAGGTAGTACAATATTTCCTCAAAAAAAATTATTATAGTGTTCATATCTTGTGTTATTAACTTTTAGAAATTGTGTTTCGCAGTATGACATGGACCACGAGGAACACTTCCACCCGTCATCTCAACACCGTGCATCTTCTTCATATCATGATCCACAAAGGTCTGCCTCTGACCATGGCAACTATCAACATCCAGCTGTAAATTCAAGGTTTCAACAAAACATTCCACCGACACCAACATATCCTGGGGTTGAGAGTGGTTATTTCGCCTTTTCACCATCCACACCGTTCAGCGGAGGTCCATCCAATTATTTTGGAACCACCACAATGACTCCACCATCTTCATACGTACACCCTTCATCCTCACATAACGTCTATCGACCGACATTTGACTATCAAAGCCTTCAACAGTGCAATGAAAGTGATCCAACGGATGAAGACCAACCAACGCACGATCCCACACCTCAACAACGATCACAAAGGCGAGCCCAACGACATCGACGACGACCACCGTGTGGAACTGGAGGACATAGATAGAATGCTTGCCTTCTTTATTTATAAATATGTAATTTGTTTACTTCTCTTAAAGTAATTAAAAAGAGTTTTATCATCATAAACTATTATCGTCATATTACCTTATTCAACTAAACTTTATATACAAACCAATTTTAATACATAATGCATTCAATAACGTAACAGGTCAAAAATTATCTAAATCCACACACAAGAATGACTGGTAATCGATTACAGGTCTTCCGTAATCGATTACTAGTCCACTAGTGTTAGAAGTTGCAGGATATTTTCAACTAGGTGTAACCAGCCACACTGGTAATCGATTACATGCTGTCCGTAATCGATTACCACATTACCATGATAGGACTTACAGGATTTTGCACAGTGGGCCTTACCAGACTGACTGGTAATCGATTACATGGTTTTCGTAATCGATTACCAGTGGGCTCGTGTAATCGATTACATAAAACCTGTAATCGATTACGCGACGAACCCTACTCTATATATTTAACTTTTTCTCTCTCCTCACGCACATCCACCCCTACCACTCGAGCTGCAGCGCCACCAAGGGTTCTTCCACCCTCTCCAACCTCCAAAAATCACCTAATCTTCCACCTCTTTCACTCTAAAACACCATAACTCCACTCCCCTTTCAATTCTCTACACTTTGCACCGATTGGATTTTCAAATGGCGGAATCTTCGAAAAGGCAAAGAGTAAGGGGATCATCTTCTACAGGTGGGGGACGTCGCCGCCGTCAACCTTCACCGCCACAAAACTCTCCGCCACCCTCACCACCGCCGTCACCCACAGCTGAACACCACAATGTTCAGTTTTCAACTCCTGCACAAGCCCAAAGGTATTTCTCACTATACAAAGACCGCCCAATCATTGAGCCCAAATATCTAGATGAGGATTATTTTGAGACCCATGATTTTGAATTTTTTGGGATGCTTAAAAATTTGGGATTGGATGAATTTTGCTGCGATTTTAGTGCATATAATCCTCATTTGGTGCGTCTATTTTATAGTAACCTAAAATTTTCTGAAAATGGCACAATGAAAAGTGAGGTCAACAACGTCCAAATTATTATCAAACCCAGCATTTTCGCTGCTATAGCCAATCTTCCCTCGGTTGGGTTGCCCTTTCAAGGGAAATTATGTGAGGAATGGGCCAATGATTTTAATATGAACGCAGCCAGACAATTATTTTGTTTGCCACACAATCGCCCCACCACTAGATTTCTAGCCGGGAATATGACAGTTGAGGCTAGAGTCTTACATTATACTATATGTCGTGTTTTGTTTCCTCGTGTTTCTAACTTTGCACAGGCAACCGAGGAAGATATTCTGATTATGTGGGTTATAATGACGGCAAAGCAGATCAACTGGACCCATCTAATCCGACATAGGATGAAGAAGGGTTTGAGGGACGGTGCTCCACTTCCATATCCAACATTGGTCACCCGCATCTTGGAACATTTTCAAGTTCCACTGGAGGATGAAATATCGGTCCCACCAACTAGGCATTGGATGATATCAGGAGCAGTCATACAATCATTTGGACTCATCCAAAATGCTGACAACAGATGGATGCATAGAAATTCTCCTCCTCCACCTGAACCTCCGCGTAACCCACCTCCTCAACTATTCATACCACCACCACCACCTCCTCGTAGTCGATTTGATGAAGTCATGACGGGGATAAACGATCTCCGAACATTTGTTGGCGACAGCTTCAATACACTTAATGAAACGATGAATGCAAGATTTGAACAATTGGAGCTGAATATGGGTGACCGGTTCGATACTATTGATGCTAGAGTTGAAAATGTGGAGCACGACATCCAGTATCTGCGTCGTCATTTTGGTCCACACGGTGGATCATCTTCCTAGATGCCTTTCAATTTGTACTTTCATTTTATTTTCATTTTAGGTTGTTCTTCTTTATGTAATGCACTTTTCATTGAATAAAATACTTTGTCTTTTCATATTATCATATTCTCTTATTTTTATTAAATCAAATGATATACTCTTCCTATACAAAACAATACATCACAATGTAATCAACAACGATGCGTGCTTACACAACTTCATATCAACACACTTAATAAACTTCAAAATATCCACCACAATTACAATACAAAATTTCATAAACCAACCAAAAACACACTGGTAATCGATTACCACGACCCTGTAATCGCTTACCAGTGTCAATCTTCCACCAAAAACAACCTGGTAATCGATTACACACCTGCCGTAATCGATTACCAGTGCGTTTTTTCCCATTAAACTTGAAGTCGTGCTGGGTGACCACGATTTCAACACGTTGTAATCGATTACCAGCACACTGTAATCGATTACAGTCCTCTGAAGTCGTTTTTGGGGTACACGACTTCAGCACTGTAGTAATCTACAGTGTGAAGTCGTGCAGGGGGGCACGACTTCTTCATTTGAAGTCGTTTGGGCCCCCCACGACTTCCCCATTTACGTAAATTTGTTTGACTTTGCCTATTTTGATAATATAAGAGGCAAATTTGCCCATTCTCGTGCAAAAACCCTCTTTCTCACTTTTCCTTCTTTTTTTCTACTTAAACCGAAAACACATATTTCTTACTCTCTCTTATTACATTTACATAAATCACTCTCTCTCACATAATCTTTTATTCAATCCAAATCAAAACAACACACTTAATTCTTCTTCTCTCTCCCAATTTCACCCACTTTCACGTTACCTACCACACACCCTTTCCCTCACTTTTCTTTTTCACTATTACCCATTAAAACCTATTTCATTCTCCTCTTCTCTCTCTAACTTATGTACAAACACATTCCCTCACTTTCCTTCTCTTGTTTTTTTCTTCATTTACGTAACCTCCATGTACCCCACTAATCTCTCACTTTTTTCTTTCTTTGCTTTGGTTTCAACTTACTCCCTCATCCTCTTCTTCTAATTATTCACGTACACACGCCCACACTCTCTCATGCCTTTCTCTTTTCATTTTTCATCCACTAAACCTTCTCTTCCACTAATAGGAAGAGAAACTCCCAAGCCCTACACCCATCACCCTCTTGATTAGAGAGTGTATGAATGTGCCCCAAGTTTACCATTGACAAGTGAAAGAAAAGAAATAAACCACAACATTAATAGAGCAATGTTTTGACCATGCATTCGAGGATAAACTTATAAATACAAAAAGGGAAGGCTATGAAAAGACAAAGCAACACCCTCTTCTTTTCCACCTAGACACGTGAACTAATCCACACACAAATTATAACCACTATTGAAAATAACCAGATCCTAAACTAACATCAAAAATTTTAAACAACAAATTTTGATATCCAATAGTATATTTGTGTGTGGTTACCAGATTTTATTTTTGTATGTATCAGATTTTGAAATCCGATTATGTAAAGTTGAATATTTATCAGATTTTAAAATCTCGATCTATTTGTGTATGTTGGATTTAAAAGTATAATTATGTGAGTTTTGTATATTCACTAAATTTTAGAATCAATCCAGTTTTATTTGTATGTGTACTGGATTTTGAAATTCAATTATATGAAGTTATATGTTTACGGATTTTCAAATTCAGTTTCGTTTGTGTGTATTGGATTTTAAAATTCATTATGAGAAATTGTGTGTGGTCATTAAATTTTCGAATTTGGTATGCTTTCTGTGAATTTGGTATGCTTTGTATGATTTTCGAATCTGGTTCGATTAGTTTTCTCCCATTTTGTTATTACTAAGATGGTAAAATAGAAAAAACACATGGAATGCAAGACGAAACACCCTTTATGAGTTCCTAAAAGAAGATTTGTTAAAGTTTTGGGTCCTATTCACACCACCCAAATTTCTGTTGTCACACATTGATCTTAACCCAACCCATATTTTTATTATCCACACCTTCTTCTTTTTCTTCTTACATCCTAATGGCTAACAAGTTTTAGGATTTTGATTTGAAGATACTATCTTGTTATTTTATGAGTTTCTTTCAAATTATTTTATACTTTTTATTTTAATAGAAATATATTCTTCCTGAGCAAGAAAAGAATGTGTTGTAAAAAAGACAAGTTTGAGAAATAAGGAGAAGGAGAAAGAAAGATGGAGATGAAAAGCAGTGAAGAGATTGAGATTGGAAGAGACATAACTCCAACTCTCACTCCTCTCTCTTTCTCTCTCCACAATTCCAATCTCACCACTCACTGCTCCGCCTGTTTCTCTCCTCTTTCCAGCCCTTTTCCATCTATTCCCACTCCCCTCTACTACTGTTCCCCTTCCTGCTCCGCCGCCCTTTCCCCTCTCCACCACTCCTCCGCCGAGATCCACCTCCCTCCCTCCGCCCATTCCTCCCACCTCCGCGCCGCCCTACGCCTCCTCTGCTCCCACCGCCCCTCCTCCTCCCTCCGCCTCGCCGGCCTCCTCTCCAATCGCCCCATCCTCACTTCTCCTCAAACCCCTTCCCTCTCCCATCACGACGACCATGTGTCGGAGGAAATCAAGCTCGCCGCCGCCGCCATGGCCGAAGCCATCTCCGAGCAGCGCGCCGTTCCGAACGACGACGCGGTTTTGGAGGAGGCTACGATTGCGTTATGCGCGGTGCTGACGAACGCCGTAGAGGTGCACGACAACGAAGGGCGCGCCCTCGGAATCGCTGTTTTTGATCCCACCTTCTCTTGGATCAACCACAGCTGTTCCCCCAACGCATGCTACCGTTTCGTCCTCTCTTCTCCTCCCTCCTCTTCTCTTTCCGATGAACCTGAACTTCTTCGCATTGCTCCGCATCCAAAAGTGAACTACTCTTTCTTCTTCCACTTCGTTATGTTACTTTTTTGCTTCTCTTGTCCTCTGTTTAGACTGTACTTGGTGTTTTGCAGATGGGTAGTGGTGGGGTTTGTGTTAGCAGTAATGAATTTGCCAAAGGTGGTCATTGTCTTTAGTCAGTTCATTGTTTAATATGCTTTAACGTTTCAAAAATTGAAACTAATGAATTGATTTTGTTCATGAAAATGTAGAGGTGCTGGGTTATGGCCCTAGATTGGTTGTGAGGAGTATCAAGAAAATCAAAAAGGGAGAAGAGGTCACTGTAGCCTATACGGATATCTTACAGCCCAAGGTATGGTTCAGATTAGTTTTATTATTTATCCGCTGTTAATTAAAATAATTTTATACTCTCAATCAATTAAAAATCACCCTAAAGTCAATAACCAATTAAAATTACACTCTTAATACTTTACAAAAAATTAACAATCGTATTACAAAACTAAACAATCTTACATATATGAGATGGTATAATATAAGAAATAGCTTTGCAGTATATTTATATTGAATTTTGTTATTCTGGGAAAAAGAGGCTATATGTTCCTTCACTTTGTAGGAAATGAGAGATCGAGGTTAAATGGAAAATGAGAGAGTACGGTCATTTTGAATTTTGATTTTATATGTAGATATTAAGGTGATTTTTTCATATCCAGTTAAAACATTACATTGTAGTAGATTTTTTTATAATATTAATTGAGGAGTAAAAAATAGTCCAAACAGTATGGAGAACAAATCAAAAGTGGGCATTACCGGTATAATTGTTATAGATATACATCATGGATTATTCATATGAGATTGGTCCTGTGCTGCTGAGTTAAGACCTTTTACGAGCATTCTTATTATTTTATTGTAATTATATTCTTTAACTTCTATTTGATGGACGTTGACAAATAATGAAATATGGTGCACTTGTGAAGTATGGTGTTTGAACGCTAGAATATAAGAGGGTGCAAGTTTGTGCTGGATTTGGACACTCCTGTCTGTCTGTCGCAACAATAGAAAATAGAAGCTTGAAATCTTAATGTAACACTTAATATTGTTGTCACAATGTAACTGTCCACGTAATCAATTCAATTGGTTGTAGCAATGACGGTGAAAATGTGAATATGTGCTTCTGTTTTACTGCTTTGTCGTACATCACTTTTATTAGCCTGACCTGCACGAGTGACTTGAATAATTTCTTCAGACTTTAGAAAGAGTTACTGTTGCTACTATCTAGCACTGGTGGGTGCTGATTTTATGCTATACTACTGCCGTTAATGCAGATCCTCGTGGGAGGGAATTGCTTATTATTTTTATCTTGGTTTACTTCTATGGATAAATTACATCTTCTTTGTTGACAGACACACTATAGTTTGTCTCATTTTTTTGACATGAATACAATTTTATGTTGTTTTCATTTTTAGTAGTGATAAATAACTGCATATGTTGTATTTATCCTTTTTCATCGTTTAATATCTCACCTTGGACTTTTATATATAA
Source organism: Vigna nakashimae (assembly GCA_034642375.1). Taxonomy (NCBI): domain Eukaryota; kingdom Viridiplantae; phylum Streptophyta; class Magnoliopsida; order Fabales; family Fabaceae; genus Vigna; species Vigna nakashimae. The sequence continues at coordinate 22,755,012 of CM067768.1, forward strand.
AATATGTTCCCTCCCCGGCTGGCATATATGAGCTATTTATTTTATTTCTGTTAATTGTTATATTATTTATGATAAGAATATAGCAATTTGGAAATTGTCACTTAAAAGCTAAGTTGTCTGGTGGTAAATAATAAATGTAAGCGTGTTTCTCATTATAATTAGTTGAAGTTTTACTTTACTTTTCTCTTTGAAAGCTTTTATTTTTTTCTTTTGGTTGTCTTCAATTTTTCTTCGCCCTTTATTGAATTCGTTCAATTCCTTTATTGATCAATTCTATTGATCTCAACTTGTATTTTTCTTGTCTAGGCAACGAGACAGTGGGAGCTATGGTCAAAGTATAGGTTTGTTTGTTGTTGCAAACGATGTAGAGCTCTTCCTTTTTCATACGTGGATCATGCATTGCAAGTAAGTCTTTGAAATTAATATTCTACTCTTTGTTAAGCCTGCCTTTACCAAACATTTTGTGCTGTTCACTCAACTACAGTTTTATTTGCCTTTTGGGTCTGCAATTTTCTACTACTAAACTTGGGATGGAAAGTGCCACGACATACTGGTATTATTATTGGACACTGGACACTAACATCATGGTCAATTTATTTTTTAGGAAATTTCAGCTTTCAGTTATGATTCAATGGATTCATATTCCAAGTTCCTCAAAGACATGGCTAATAGCAAATTGAGTGAGTGCATTGATGATGTCATATCAGAGTATCTTTCGGTTGGTGATCCTGAGTCTTGTCGTGACAAACTTGAGAAGATACTCATGCAAGGTTTAAATGAGCAGCTAGAAGATGTTAAAGGAAAATCAGATTCTAAGTTCATACTGCATCCCCTCAACCACCATTCTTTAAAAGCGTACACAACACTGGCTTCAGCGTATAAAGTTTGTGCCAGTGATTTATTGTCTGTAGATTCTGAAATAGATACAAATCAGTTAAAGGCTTTTGACATGAGCAGGACCAGTGCTGCATATTCGCTGTTACTTGCTGGTGCAACTCATCATCTCTTCAATTCCGAATCCTCACTAATTGTTTCTGTTGCAAATTTTTGGATAGGAGCTGGTGAATCCTTGTTATTCCTAAGCAGAAGTTCTGGATGGGGTACGTGTGATAATTTGGGTCTGATTGTTCCAAACCGTACTTCAGCCATTAAAGTCAAATGGTCGAAGTGTTCATTAGTTGATAGGATTAGAACCTGTGTAGCAAATGGTCAAATTAACAGTGCAGATTTTGAGAATGTATCAAATGAATTTATTTGTTGTGTCTCTGATATTACACAGAAAGTATGGGGTTTTCTTATCTCTGATTGCCCTTTTTTGAGATCCTGTAAAGATCCTATTAATTTCAGTAGGCTAATGTCTACCAAAAGCTCCAATAGAATGGATTTTAAGGCTTGCGCTGACAAAAGTTACAAAACTGAGATCAGTTACACCCAAGAACCTGAAAACAGCATCTATATTTGTGAAGAACCAACCTCCACTGATGATGTAGTAGCATGCCTTTTACAGCTTGGTTTACACTGCTTAGCTTATGGGGGATTGTTGGGCAGTATTTGTTATGGTTCCCAGTCTCATGTGGTTTGTAATGTTCAAAACGTTCTAGACCGTGAAAAGAATATTGTTTTATATTCTCGAGAAGAATCTTGAAAGTTCATGTAGGCAACCTCGTCAGATATCCTGTCAATACGAATTTTTGGGTTTATCTTAGCCTGATAACTGATAATGGGTAAACATCAAGATGAAGTTGATGGATGCTTTGGGGTTTGTTTTCGGTAGCCAGAAGCTTGATGCATGACAGTTTTGGGAATGCATCGGAGAAGAGATAGACGTACGGTTCATTTCCAGCATCAAAGGGAGTAAAATGGAAGACGGAAGCTTATATGACCATTGAAGAAGAACTGGTATTCTGCTAGCTCTACTGAATGGTTCTTCACCTATCAATTTTAAGAAATGGCATTATTTTGCGACAGGATTAGGGCAGTAATGATATTTATGGAAGAACTTAGGAGTGTTATACTTGGTTCAATTATGTATTTTAGCAGTTAATTTGTAGGTCTGGTGGTAGACCATTGGTAGTCTTTTGGGAGCAATTATTATGTCCTCTTTCTCTTGAGTTCGTGTATATGAAATGTGGTTTAAGAAAACACTTCCACCATAAAGTTAATTAATATACGAGTAACATAATTAAAAAACCCATATCTTAAGTTTTGTACTTATTTATTTAGTATAATACTTTCTTTACCTTTTATATTAATGTTTAGATCAAGATTAATTATTGATTACTCATTAATCATACATAGCTTAAGAATGATTGAGTATTATTTTTTAAACATGAGAAGAACTTGAAGAAAAATATTTACAATTCAAAATATCTATGATAAAGTTAAAATCAAAACACATCTTAAATTTTATAATGTTCATGAATGAAAGAATTTAAAAAACATTAAGATCATGAATATAACTAAAGAATAATTTAAGAAATTAAAAAAATTGTAATTTTATTTTAATTTTACAAACTGGTGAACTAGTTTGTGTTTGTAATGTGTAAACGAGTGGATCTTCTCAGACAAAAGTTTGTGTCTGTAATTTTTGTTTTGTTATTTTTATATGTTTTGGACTTTGAACTTTATTTATGATTTGTTAAAACAATTCAAGCATCAAAGTTGTCAAATCACCAACAAAAGATAAGAACATCTTCATTGACTTCCTAATATTCAAATGAGGATGACAAAATGGAGCCAGCAATTGATAAAATTTTATATGTTCAAGATTGACATTACCAAAAAGCTTAGTCCACATTTTGTTTGCGTGTGACTTAAGATATAGAGTGAATGCTTTATAGTGGGTAGGTACGACGTGGTTGATGCTATAAAATGATTTGGAACACTTTTTGCAATTTTGGTTATACGCAATTTGAAGGAAAGAAAAAGAGATGGAATGAATTTTGTGTATAGAAACACATTTATGTTATTCTTAGATTTATCTTTAAAGTATCATGAAACTTTAATGAATTTATTTTCACACCTTAATGAGCTCAACTTAGTTGCAGTTGCACTGACACACCTCAAAATATTAAAAGAACATTTATAAAATTAAAAAGTTATTTTTAGCATATTTTTGTATTCCATGTGAAATAAATCCAATTATAGCAAATCCTAGTTAAAATATTCTATTAAAGTACAAAAATCAATTAAGAATCCAATATTAAAAGATAAATGAGGACATAAATATGCACTCATCACAAGAATCATAAATTCATCAATATATTATGGTTACAGAAAAATCAACAAGAAGTTGGAGCTTGGAAAATATAGATTATTTGGTCACATCCTGCATGAAGAGCCTTCTTTTGATGTATACTGGTGCATGGACTATAGTTTATAATGTAGTAGTGTATATGCACATGATGTCAAGGGTTAAACAAAGTCATAGATTCAGTTGGTGCATGAAATGTATTTTTGGATTATGATTTTTCATTCGGGTGTAGTAGTTTGATTTCAGTTGCTACTTTGATGGCTTTTTAAGACTACAAGATGAAGACGAGGAATGAAATGGTTAATTATGCATACCATAAGATTATGGCTATTGTATTGCTATCAGTTAAATTGTAATCTTTGCCAATATTTTCATTGAACGGAAGAATTTGAAATGGTTAAGTTAGGTTTTGAAAAAAAAATGTTAGAAGTTTTATATTGACTAGAGATAAGATTGATAACTTTTTGACAAGTAAACCAAATCGTTACAAGTAGTAAATGTAAGTTCTAAGTATCGTTTTTTCAAAAGACTTGTGTTTTGTTTGTCTAATCTTAATTATTTATCAAATTCAACTTAGATACTATGATGATTGAATGCATAATGATGAGATTAAATTGTAATAACAAGAATTTAAAGATTATGATTGAAATTGGAAAAGGAGCTTAATTGGAACTGAGTTTCATGAATCACATGAGAATAAAATTATGTACAACATATCATGTATATATATATAGTCATTCACATTAAGGTATACTTGGTTTAATTACCTAGATTCGAGTTCTAAATATATATATATATATACATATATATATATATATATATATATATATTATATTAAATTATTAATTCCTTAATCTATTTAATATATAATTTGCATTAAAATCATGATAAAGAATGACCTAGAAGAATTGACATCATTCTTAGTATCACTCTTTTTGGTTGTTCTATCTTATGTCCACGTTCAAGTTTACTTTCCGGTACTCATAAACATTTAAATTACATTATATTTTCATATAATGAAAGTAAAATTACGAAAAAGCATATGAACCAAATAGATATATAGCACAGGAAATTTATACCATAGTGAGTTCATTACATCCAATTTTAACGAAAGATAAAATTAACTACTCTTAGTCATTTAAAACATACACGTTTGACGAAATTTGGTGAAGAACGAGATCTTGATGTCTTGAAGTAGCCTATCCAGTTCTTGGAAATTTTTTCATGTTTTGCTAACCATAACTCCCTAGTTTTCCTTCTTTCACGACTTAATAACCACTTCAGAAATACATAATTCGCTCAGCAAGCAGGTATGCATTTCCTGAGAAAAAACTCAATTGATCATTTGTTAACTGATCCCACTTAGTTGAGTGATTTATGAGTGACTTAGTGAGGAATTGTTGACAGATCTTCAATGATCTATCAAGTTCATGTGCAATAAGCTAAGACCAACTTCCTAATAATAATTACATTTTTCTATGAGGAAAACACATAACTCATGAATAATTATAGTATTAATAAGCATGAATAAAAAATATGTTTCACACTTATCAAAGATCAATTAAAGTATATATGTAAATGTAAATTTTATTTTACAAACTGGTTTTGTGAAATTGACTTAGGTTTAAAGTTTACTTTTTAACATGTTATCAGAACAAAGAGTTAAAATATCTTGACATGAGAAATTGTGTTAAAAGTCCTAATCAAATAGAAATAACGTAAATTTGAAATATATATATATATATATATATATATATATATATATATATATATATATATATATATATATATATATATATATATATATATATATATATATATATAATATAAATCTTATCTTAAAATCCAAATAAAGTTAAATTAGGCTTAAAATTTATTGGAGAATTGGAAGAGAAAGTGAATTGAATGAAGTGTTTGTGTTATTGAAACTGTAATGGTGCAGTTTTTATATATAGAGTATGTGAGATGTATCAGAAAACTGAAAAACTGATAACAACAAACTAACAAACTAATAGTTTGACTTGTTACAACCAATAACTCCAATCTCCTTTCTCAACCATTCAAATCTCTCAATCTTTACTGCTTTTGTGAAAACATCCGCTAGTTGTGCTTCAGTGTTGCAGTAAATCAATGTTTTTCTTCCTTTGTTCACCATATCTCTCAGGTAGTGGTACTTCACCTCTATGTGCTTGCTTCTACCATGGCTTACGGGATTTTTAGATAGATTTATAGTATACACGTTATCTATCTTTAGCTGCAATGGTGCCTTCACAAGAATCATCAATTCTCTTAGTACTTCCTCCAGCCAAACCCCTTGACACGCTACATAACTACCTACTATATATTCAGCTTCACAACTAGACAGAGCCACTACTGGCTGCTTCTTGGAACACCATGAAATAGGTGATCCATTTAGCATGAATATGTAGTCTGATGTACTCTTCCTTTCAACACAATCACCACCATGGTCTGAGTCCGTGAAACCAACGAGTTCTAAGTGTCCCACATCAGCCTTATGCCTTCCAATTGGAAACAATATTCCAAAATTTGCAGTGCCTTTGACATACCTCAATAACCTCTTGGTTGCAAGCATGTTGACTTCTTTGGATTGCCCATAAATCTGCTTATCAGCCCCACACTAAATATAAGTCGGGTCTACTATTGCACAAGAATCGTAGAGAGCCTACAATCTTTTTGAACATGGTTTCTTCAGCATCCTCTTCAGTTTCGTTATAAGCCAACTTCAGATTTACTTCGATTGGAGTCCTTGCTGAGTTGCACATAGTCATACCAAATCTTCCTAGCAACTCCTTAACATATTTCCTCTAATGCAAGATTAGACATGTTGCAGTATAGGTGAACTCCATGCCCAAAAAATAGCTCAACCTGCCCAAATCAGTCATCTCAAATTCTGACTGCATAACTCTCTTCAACTCCTCTATGCATTCTAGATTTGATCCAGTGATGAGCAGATCATCCACATAAAAACAGATGATCAATAAATCCTCTCCTTCACCCCCTTTTACATATAAATCATGTTCAAAACCTTGCCTCTAGAGGAAGCCATTTGCAACCAGTATGGCTTTGTACTTGGAGACCCATCCATCAGGCTTCAACTTGCGTTTAAACACCCACTTCACTCCAAACTTCACTCCAATACTCCTCTTCCCAGCTGGAAGATTAACAAGCTTCCAAGTTCCAATTTTTTAATGGATTTGATCTCTTCTCCATTGCGTTTCTCCACATCGGTTCTTTCAAAGCCTCAACTTCGTCTATAAGTTCTGCTCCTACCAGCAAAGCCATATGAACTAGATCCTCTTCGTCACCGATTGGTGCATCTAAGTAAACTTCACACTCACCAAATCTTTGTGGCTACACTTGCTGTCTCTGTGGTCTGCCAACTTCACCATTTCACACCCCTCTACTCTTTTCAAACGTCGTTGCTGATTCTATTGAGATGGAATTATCAATATCCTCTGCTATTTTGATTCCAATCCCAACTCTTATTTTCTAGAACTATCACATCTATACTCAAAACAACCTTCTCTTCAATTGGATCAAAGAGTTTGTAAGCACTAGTGGGGTGATAACCAATGAACAACATTGCCTTACTTTTATCCTCCAACTTCGATCTCCTCTGATCAGGAACATGCACAAACGCAAGTGAGCCAAACACCTTCAAGTGGCCAACTATCAGCCTCTCACCTGTCCACGCTTCAAGTGGCACTTTTCCTTCTAATTTCTTCGTCGGACACTTGTTAAGCAAATGGACAGTTGTGGATACTGCCTCGCCCCACAACTTTCGTGGCAATGCCTTCTGCTTCAGCATGCTTCTAGCTATATTGAGAATCATTCTGTTCCTCCTTTCTGCAAGTCCTTTATGTTGAGGAGTGTAAGGGGCGGTGACCTCATGAGTGATCCCATGCATCTGGCAGTGGCTCTCAAAGGCGGTGGACGTATATTCTCCTCCCCATCTATTTTGAGAATCTTCACCCGTCTACCGCTTTCCCTTTCAACTTGTGCTTTAAATCTTATGAATATTTCCAGCGGATCACTTTTCATTTTAATCACATACACCCAGATCATTCTACTATATTCATCAATGAATGTAATGAAGTACCTATTTCCAGCAACTATAGGCACCTCAATCGGACCGTAAATGTTTGAATGAACCACTCCTAGGTAGTCTTTTTGCTCTCATGCTTAAGTGAGTTTTAAACGATTTCCTTGTCTGTTTTCCAGCCATACATGTTTCGCATACCTCTTCAGGCAATATGATCTCAGGTAAACCAAAAATCATTTCCTTCATATTGCGTTGCTGCAAACTCTTGAAGTTCAGATGACCATACATCAGGTGCCATAGCCAGCTTTCATCATTGATCTTTACTGAAGTCATGCACTCAAAACTTTCAACCGCTTCCAAACTGATCTGGAACGTTCTGTTCTTGGAAATCTTGCTTCTCAAGATTAGGTTCTTGTCAACATCGAATAGCTCGACTTTGTTGTCATCCATCACCACTTTAAACCCCCTTTGGATCAACTGGTCGACACTTAGCAAATTGCACTTCATGTCAGGAACGAGTACTGCACCAGTGATCATTGCATGCGAACCATTTCTCCTTCAAATCACAACATCTCCCATGCCTTCCACCTTTAACGTATTGTCATCTGTAAACTTCACCTTACTCTTCTTCGTAGCATCAAAATTGATTAGTCATTCTTGATGGCACGTCATATGGTTTGAACACCTAAAGTCTAGGTACCATAAGTCAACATGAGAACTAGAACTTTCAACAAAAGTGGTCACCATCAAGGCTAGTGGCTCTGAATCTGAGTCCTCCTGAGCGACATACGCTTCTCTTCCTTGATGTTTCTTCTGTTTTCCCTTATCCGCATAACACTCATATGCGTAATGTCCATATTTGTGACAATTGAAGCATTCGACACTTCTTTTATCCTTCTTCGGATAATTCTTCTCTGCTCTTCCATCTTTCTCCACTGATACAGACTTATCATCATGATCATCCTTAGTCTTATCAACCTTCCAACTCCCTTTTGTATGTTTCCCTTTCCACTTCTTTGGCTTCTTCTTCTCATAATTTCTTGAATGGTGCACTTTCAGGGCCTGTTTATCATTCTTGACAGGGTTTCTACCAATTATTCTCATTTCATGGGCTTCTAACGAACTCTGAAGCTCTTCAATCTTCATCCTTAAAAGATCTTTAGATTCTTCTATTGCAACCACTATATAGTCAAACTTTCGTGATAATGATCTCATGATTTTCTCCATGACCATAAGACCATTGATAGATTCTCCACACCCTTTCATTTGATTCGTTATGGCAAGAATTTTATTAAAATACTCACCAAGTCGATCATTGTCCTTCATTTGCAGTAACTCATACTACCTTTTAAGGGTTTGAAGTTTCACTTTCTTGATATTCTCCCCTCCTACATGACAACGAACCAGTATACTCCAGGCTTTTTTGGCAGTAACCGCGTTGTGAATCTTCTCGAAATAGGCATCATCAACACATTGATGAATGATGAATAGTGCCTTGTTGTCCTTCTTTTTTATTGCAGCTTTCTCATCTTCTATAGCACCAAGACCAAGCTCTCAGTCGTCTCCTTCAATAACGTCCCTCACATCTTAAAACTTGAACATCACTCTCATTTGTGTGCTCCATCTATTTCAGTTTTTCCATGTGAGTATTGGAAGATTAGCCATTGAGATATCGCTCCCCGCCGTTCATCAATCACAATCAAGAACCAAAGTCTTGAAACCAACTTTCTTCTTTTGCTTCCACCACTTACCAGTCACACTGTATTTGTGATTTATCATTCCAAAGTGAAGTTCCTCAAGGATGGTGGTTCTTAACTCTTAAAACTTTTACGAAGAGATATGAAGGATGGGGGGGTTGATTGAAACCGAGGCGTGGAAATTAGCAATGGATGTAAACATGCATGATGACCAAGAATTCAGTTGCACACACTTTTGTGGAAATTAGCAATGGGCTTAATTCTATATTTTGTTCTTTTGCAGCTTTTTATCTTTTTACTTTTAAACATTTAACGGCTTTTACTCATGTTAGATATCACTTCTAATATTAGTGTTTGTTACATGGAAGTGCTCAGGGAAAGACGTTTTGGCTGGATGGTCAGATTCAGGCAGCATATTTATAACTGATGTAGCGACTGAAATTGATGAAGTGGTGTCTGTCCAGTAATTTTCCCATCTTTGTAGAAATTGTCACTCCAATGTATATATGTAAGTAACCATGGTTAGTTTCATGATCAAAGCCTAATTTAATGTGATCAAACTTCATATGCAGAACATGTCATAATGAATTTCAAACCACAGAACGTGACTTGAGATTACAGAATGCATTATTTTTGTACACTGTATCAATTCTGTGATGTTCATTTCAAGTTCCCATCTTGACAAAATAATGATTGAAATATCAAGGCTAATTGTATGGTTTACAAACAAGGTCATAATTGTGTTATATGGCACTGAACAGGAGCATATGATCATTCAATGAGCAGATGGTACTTTTTAAGATTCTTAGTTTTTTTTTTCTTTCGTGTTTGTACTCTTTTAAACTTTAAGTTTAATACCCTATTTTATTCTAAGTTTCATTCGAAAATATTAAATTATTCCATCCTTTAAAAAATGCGTCAATTACGTTCTCACTTAATAAAATTTGTATTATAATGAGATTTCTAATGTCATATTTTAACCTTTCTTTCTACTGTTGTTTGTTATTTTTCTCTTTATAAGCATTGCTATACTCGAGCCAGGCCAAAAAATTTATGACCCTATGTGACGAATGTTGTGTGGTCCCAAGTTGAGTGTTTCAACGCCGGGAATCTCTCATAGGTAATGGTCAAGGAGCTTACTGCCATAAGGCTAATAAAACTGAACCATGCTCTCTTGTTGGGGAACTATAGTGATGACTAGTAGTTCTGTGAAAGAAAAATTATCATGCCATGTTTATTGTTTCGAATTTAATCAATTTCTTTGGAACACATGAAGTTTTTTATTTGATGAGAAAATATTATTAACACTTAATTATTTGTCATATGAAGATTAGTTTACACTATTTAAGTTTAGGGTTATCTGATGATTTATTGGAGAGAAGAGTGTTGTTATTTTAAACCCTTTTGGGAAAAGACCTAACCAGCTACCTACCATGACCCTATCGAAAAGTCTATATAGACTTCAGAAAATCTTATCCAAGCACCGACCCCCACTTGGTTAAGAAAATACATTAAACAAAAAGTTATGAACCTAAGATCTGAATTACCACCGACTTTAACTATTTTGGATTGGAGTTGGATCATGCAATTTGGGGGTTATGCTCTTTTTCTCTAGGAAAATATTTTTTTAATAATTTTTTTTGACAATTTTTTTAAATTGTGCTAATTTGTAATTGGTTGATACTGACAAAAAAATTGTTAATACATCGAAATCCTTTTCTCTACATACTCCTTATTTAGGTGCTGGACTTTTACATTGGAATTCACCCTGTAATTACTGTTTTTGTTGGTAATTCATACGTAAACTCTTCAACTCTCCTTGGATTTTGTGATAATACAGAAAATGGCACAATAAGTATAGGGAAGAATTATTACTACCTCCATCCCATAATTATATATGCAGTATTAACCTCTTCATTTTGTCCTGAAATAAGTTATGTTATCTCATTTTGAAATGCATTTACTGTCTTTTCCCTAATAAATTAATATGTTAACTATTCAAACACGACCATTATCTTACTTTTCATTTAGTATATGACCACTTTAATAAATTTTATAAAATAACGTGCATGCTTTTCTTAATTTATGTGTAGTAGAAAATTTTATCTATAGATAAGTTGGGGACAACACTTATAAATTGTTGAATATAAGAATTTCATTAAAAAAAATACAACAGTAATAAAATTTAAACCTTAATTAATACCATTTAACATCCTAATTTAGTAATATAAAATCACTAAAATAAAACATTACATTAATAAGGAAATAACAAAACTATAATTTTATGAAGAACTAAATTTTCACCTGAAGACCGAAATACTCCTATATTGTTGCTTTACCAATAATCTTTTGATGAGCCAACTGAAAAAGTTGTATCTTTAAGCTCACATCATTCAGGTGATCATCGCAAAAGAGAAACAAACACACAAAAACAGGCCACAGAAAAGAAAGGGTAAGCTAGAGTAATTTAATTGATTACACTAATCATGCAAATTAAACAAATACATAAGCATGTGTCAACTGAGCATTTCAAGCATACAATGATCGACCATACATTAAAAGCAATGATCGAACACTTGACTTGACCATATGGTTTGTATGAATATGTAGTTTGAGGTTGTTCGTACACCCGGATGATGTAGTAACTGGAAAACCATCAGTTGTCACCCAGGGTTAATCCGTTATAAGTAACCTAAGACCCTATAGGCTAGGACCTCCTGACATTCTCACACAATGCATTACCCATCTCTACTTGAGAATTGGTAATCATCCGAATTTCAGGATGAACGTCGTGGATTTCGTTGTTCATATTCATACTTTACCACCACCTTGATAACAAATAACTGAGACATTCCTCCTTGGAATTCTCTTTCACATCCATACTTCAATTATCACACCATACTTTCATTTTGACACCATTATGATAATGCATACATAAGTCATCAAAGCAATTAGAACAATTAATTAAAATAACACACTGGAATAAATATAAATATAGGCCGAAGAGAAATCACCAACATATATGAACAAGACCGAACACCCTATGAATGTTGGAGATTGGACGATCTATCACTACCTAAAGAACAAGACTAAATGGTTAATAATAGTTACAACTGAAGAGAGGGCCGAGCACAATTAATGACCGACAACTAGAGGATTCTGAGTACCACAACAAGACCGAATACTACCATCAGGCCAAGTACTAAGTTTAGACTGAACGCTTATGGCTTAGGCCGAACACCTATAGCTTAGGCCGAACACTTAGAGTTGATACCGAATACTAATATAAGACCGATTTCTAAAATATCACCAAACGGTCATTAATAGGTAAGGCCCATGAGAGGCTGAACGTGTAAGGACCCCTTTACATTATTTTATTTAAAATGGGATGGGGGATGTAACACCCCGAAATTTGGTGTTACGCCGACTAATTTTTCCGTAAAACACGTAGGTAAAAATTCAAAATTTTAATATCCAACCTCAACGGAAAAATAGTACGTTATTTATTACAAACCGATTCTTCCGAAAATAAAACGTTTAAATAGTCAGGATCGAAAATAAACAAATACATTCCCAGTCATCTATCCCATCTCTCTTTCATCCTTTATGCATGTTCAGTAACATCAGCCATCACATCTGCAATAACATCTGCTCCCGTATAACATCACAGATTATACGATCATCGCATTCACATGCACAAACAAGCAAGGGTGAGCTAACAAAAATACAATTCATATACATCATAAATATACTCATAATAACATACTATCAACCACACCTTAACCAGATCAAACTATATACCCAAGTACGGATTATGCTTCAACATTATGCATACACCAATATGTATCAAAATATCAAATTAGAATGCATACACCAATATGCATTACAAAATAAATTAGACCACATCCACCAATATTACAGATCAATCAAAATACATGCACCAATATGTACTAGCGTCACTCCCATCACTCTTTTCAGAGCTTCCCCGGGCCGTTACACATTACCCTAATGTGTAGTGCTGCTTCCCATCACTCTATAGGGAGATTCCCCGAGCAAGTACACAAGTTACCCTCCATCACTCTAATCAAGAGCTTCCCCGGACAAGTGCAAGTATACCCCTCATCACTCGCCTAAAGAGATTCCCCGGGCCCGCAAGCACAACGCCAATTTAATTATCTCGAGCTTCACCGGACTAGTACCCCACGTCACCCCCATCACTCTTACATAAAAGTAAGAGATTCCCCGGGCGGTTACACATTACCCCAATGTGTAGTGCTGCTTCCCATCACTCTATAGGGAGATTCCCCGGGCAAGTACACAATGTCACCCTCCATCACTCTGAACAAGAGCTTCCCCGGACAAGTGCAAGTATACCCCCCATCACTCACCTAAAGAGATTCCCCGGGACCGCATGTTGTGACTTTGGCAAGTGTACCAAATCGTTCAAGTAATAAAACCGGTAAGACCGGATATCGTTTCCCAAGAGACTCGTGTTCTAGACAGTCGTATAATATCTAACTAATTTAGACTAAAGAATGATTCCATATTTTTGTGGTTTTAATACGATTAAAGTAAAGATAATGCAGGAATGATAAAAGTTGATCTTTGATAACTCAAACGCTAGAAATGCGAGTGATTAGAAATGGTATGAACTGGTATTATTGGGGGTATGATCTCATCTACTTCACTTTTGCGCATACAGTTCACTTTCTTTCCATTAATTATCCAATGTCAATCAACTAAATTACTCCAACCCAATCCCTTGGTAGAAAGAGCCTAGACTTACTTCTTAAACTCTAATTCCTTAGAAACTTTAACAAGTTCATCCGCTTTAAGAGTTGAGATTTAAGACAACCAAAGGTCCAAGTTCTATCCCTAGATACAATTTCCCTTAGGTATTTAATCCAATTTCAGATTTACATAACATTTCCCAATATCAAGCAAACCCTAGAATCATGCAATGGTGGAACACAACATCACAAGCTTTAAGAGAAGGAATTAAACACTAGAAATCAATGGAATAGACATATAATCAATCAATTCAACTGTAATTAGCACAAAAGATCCGTGATTACATCAATCCCCAACAATAATGAAACTAGCTCTCCATTGTCATGGAGAGCTTGATCTTACAAATTAATGAAATGGAAGAAGGGAGAAGACCCAAGGTGGAAGGAGAAGTGTTTCCACAGCTCCAAGATCGCCTCCAGCTGCTCCAAGGTGTAGAAATCGCGTCTGGGCTGCCAAAGATGTCAACCCCTTCGCGTTCCAGAACTAAATAAGTCGTTTCTGCCACATCAGCAAAAGTCGCGCCCGGCGGCCCGACAAACAGGCGCCAGGCGCGCCCTCGGTCAGCATTGTCACGCCCGGCGCCGCCTAGGTCAGTAGGCGCCCGGCGTGACTCTCTGCAGCAGCCCTGGTTCTTCATCTTTTCAGCTACTCTTCTCTCTTTTCTTGGGTTTTGGCAATGTTCTTTGGTGAGTAGCTTCTCCAGCTTCTTTGAATGGAGATTAGCCATCAAATGGGCTATTTACAACTTACAATGTAATCACTTACAAACAACAGAAATTGAGTTAAACAAGACTAAAAGTAAAGGAAGAGTTGACAATTTCCATCAATTTGATGTTGGATAATGAAGTAAAATTGGTCATTATCACCGCACGCACAACGCTTACTATCCACCACTCGTTTAATAACATGATCTGACCAAATACCCATATACAATAATCCTTACAATACCAATCCAACCATACCATAACGCCCATATCATATCATCATCACATATTCGCCAACCATGAACTTAGCATATGTTCAATATATTCAAATGCATAAGTGAGATTATCACATTATCATATCATTAATAACCTCAATTCTTCATTTAACATAAAACTCATAATCAAATCATATACAACCATGATTTCAACAGTACTTAACCATCCAAACATCATTCTCATATCAATATGCAATGTCAAACCGATCACACAATATTTCCATATCAAATAGATATATCTAACAACTCAAAACAATGTACACATAACACATTTTCTTTATATCCATTTAATACCCATATTTAGGTAACTCAAACAGCTTTGAACCCATCACCAACAGCTCCGGAAGGGTCAAAAACCCCCAAAACGAACTAAAGAACGTCCAAAACGGACATCCAGAACCCCAAAAACCATCAAAAACATAGACCAAGTCATTTTCTGCGAACACCTCGCGCCCGGACGCAAGAGGAGGGGCGTCTGGGCGCGACTTTTTCCGAGAGTCTCGCGCTTGGGCGCCACCGAGGGCGCCGGGGGCGACCCAGAAGTCGTCCAGCCCCATACCAGTTGACAGCAACCAATTTGCACCTGTTTTGATCAATTTGGTGACTCTAACAAGTCACAAATGACTTACCTAAGGTATCCCAATAACCCACATGTACTCATAATCCTTACTTCCCAAAATCACTACCTCACTTCCTCTCAAAGTGACCCAAAACTCTATCAGCTTGTTCAAAACAGTGTATACTTTCCTTACCTTCCATTTAATCACCCCTTCAACAGCTTACACACATCATTTAGTCCTCAATCATCAAAACAAATTTGAAGTTGCATCATGCTTAAGTGAGTTTTCCAAAAACTCATCACTCATTCTACTCATCAAACCACACTTATAAACTCCATCGTTTTCCATCACATAAAACTATTACTATATCAAGATCTTAATTGTTAACACACCATACCTCCTTCTTATTAAAGATTTCCACACAAACCATCAATTCATCCATCCAAAATTTATCAACCAACCAAAATACCCAATTTTCGTATTTGATCAAAAGGAAGGTAAAACCATCATGTTTCTCATCCCATTTCACAACCTAATCCAGCAAAAAACTTCATATACATGTATATCAACATCCTAGAACGAATTTCCACCATCAATCCAATATATTCATCAATGTTTCATCATAAAGTTCATATAAATTTCATATATCAAAGTTATAGCAAAAACTCATTTGATTCATCTTTTTACCATCAAAACATACTCAACAACCATCATCTAAGAATAAGACATTCCCCATCCAAGATCTCACAACAAACATTAACATCCATCCCATTCAAACTAATCATTTGTTCAAGAAGTATGATTTTCGGATTTGGAAAAAGCTAAGGGAAAACCACCATGTTCTTCATCCCATTTCAAGAACCAATTCATCCAAAACTTCATATCTATATATACAAACACATTAGAACGAATTCTCATCATTCAATCCATTAAACTCATCACATTTCGCAGAACTTTCAACAAACAACACATGTGCATTTTTCCAAATCAAAGTTAGCTCCCCTTACCTCTTGAAGACCTCCTTGGAACACCTTGAATCCTTCACTACGAATCTGGGCAGCACCTTGCTCCAAAGACCTCTAGAAAACTCTCTCACGGATTCTGCAACAAGGACTTCACTCACACAAGTGCCGAACCCATTTCCTCCCTTCCCACACTTGTAGATCTGCCCAAGAGACATCATGGCCCCCTTGATCCACAAAGAACCACTTAAACAATGCAAAAGAGATTTGCCCACGCTCCTCTCGGACCCAAGGGACCAACATTATGGGTCTGGAGCATATTCCCTAACTTTCCACGTAAGTCCTACGTGTTTCAGATCTGAAAACTGATACGCTCGCGCCCGGGCGCCCCACAGGAAAGGGCGCTGGGCGCCATCCACCCAGACAGCACATCTGTCACAACTTTGACAGTTCGGTTGAACCCCTTCCCGAAGTCGGAATTAGGCGTATGAGTACTCGAATCGAAGCTCTTTAAGTCTACTTTCCAATGGAAAAAGAATCAACCCAAAATATTAATTGTATAAAAAGTTATACATAAAATAGTAAACCATGTCAAATTTTGATAGCATTCTATTTTACACTACAACTTGAAATTTTTACAACTTGGTAAAATTCTTGAGTTTACAAGGGTCTTCCAGGGGAAGCAAGGGAAACGTGTGGGGACAAGGCAGTCACCCACTTTTGCGTAATTTGGGGTGCATTATTGGAATGCATTATTGCAGTGCAAGTAGCAAAGGGAGAAAGAAGGGGGAGGGTCTCATTCTTGGCATCGGGAGAGAGCAACTTAGAAGAAGGGAACCCTTCCATTTTCAACTGTCCAAAGAGCACTCAACGGAAGCAACACCACCCTTTCATATGTGGAGAGGAGGATTGGAGATGGGCCTCTTGTGAAGGTGAAGTTGTTGCAACAAGATTTGAGAGGAAGTGGAGAGCTGTTGAAAGTTGCAAGGAGATCTTGATATGCACGTCTGGGAGGAGCTAGATCCCAAAATTCGCAAAGGAAGTCTTCAAGAGGTAAGGGGAGCTAGATTTATTTCTTTGATTGTTGAATTATGCTGTAATTGATGCAAATCTGGGAGTTTTTGGGGAGGAAAAATGGGGTTTTCTGGGTTCTGGAAAGCCTGCACGCGATTTTGCAGAATTCTGCAGAAGCGCGCGCTCGTCCAAAACGAGGTTCGACCATTTGGTCGACCAATTTTTGAACGTTCGGTATTTCTCTGAACGTTCGTTCAAATCAGCCAAAGTTTAGGACGTTCGTCCACACCAATATTATGCTGAGCGTTCGGTTTTCAGTATGAGCGTTCGCGTTCGTCCTGTCGCGTTCGGTCTTCAACTTGACGAGCGTTCGCGTTCGTCCTCCCATGTGAGAATTCGCGTTCGTTCTAAGTGTAGCATTCGGCCTTGAATTAGACGAGCGTTCGCGTTCGCACTAAGTGTAGCGTTCGGTCTTAGTGAACTAGGGATTGTGAACGTTCGGCCTTAAGTTGGAGTGAATCTGAATCGTTCATCTTAGCAGTAATAAAGATGATGAGCGTTCGTCCTTATGTGGTATCTTTGAATAGTGATTCTGATCGTTCGGTAAAATGTGAAGCGTTCAGTCATAATTGAATATTTTAAGTTTGAAATCTGTAACGAATTGGCCTTAGTATCTTATAGAGTATGAGCGTTCGTTTTAACTTAGTATTTTCAAGTAGCAAGGTGGAGCGTTCGGTTTTCATTTGATAGTCTTAAGTTTAAATCTGGAGCGTTCGATTTTGGTTCTGTTGAGCGTTCGGTTTTGATGTTGGGATCGTTCGGTCTTAAGTTAATCCTGGTCATGAACGTTCGGCCTTTGTTTGATTCAGATGGTGAACGTTCGTTCTCGATTTGGGTGTGAGCGTTCGGCCTTAAGTAAGTATTTTTAGGTAGTATTGAGCGTTCGGTTTTGATGGAGTATCCTCGCTTGGGAGCGTTCGATTTTAAATTAGACTCTTAAGTTTAATCTTAAGCGTTCGTTCATGGATATGATTGTTAACGTTCGGCCTCGGGTTGGTATTCTTAGGTTCGGATATTGAACGTTCGGTTTTGAGGTATAAGATAGCGTTCGTCCAAATCATGTTAATGACGTTCGTCCAAAGTTGTTAGCGTTAGTTCAGATAACGTTCGTCCAAATGGTTTAGATGACGTTCGTTCAAAGCATTTTGGTGACGTTCGGCCAAATGGTGTTCGGCCTAGTGTTTGAAAAGGGCGCTCGTCCAGTGACGTTCGTTCCACAAGTATTTTGATGAATAGTGTTCGGATGAATAGTGTTCGGATGAATAGTGTTCGGATGAATAGTGTTCTACACATAGTATTAGGTTCAAAGTTGATTTTCTCTAGAATTGAATTATCTGTATAAATGTTTGCAATGTATATTGTAATGTGATTTATGTGAAAGTATGTGAATGCATGATAGATGCTAAATTACTGGGATAATATGATTTGTGAAAGTGAATAATGTATTTGTGTATGATTCGGACATCTCGAGGAGAGATGGACGAGAGTGATTTGTGGTGTTGTTGTTCTGTATAACTGTAGTGAACTTTGTATTTTGGTCTGTCTATCCCTAAACTCAAAGCATTGTTCATACTCAAGTAGAGAAGAACAATGTGAGTGGTGAGAGTAGAGGGAGGTCCTCGTCTATAGTCTTTGAATTTAGACATAGACAGATTGGGGGATTTACCTTGCTAGTGTTGGAGAAAGACCAGCTGAACTATGCAAGTGCAAAGACGACTGATAATTCGACAGTTATACCAATCCGGATGAGTCTTGTGTTGGGTATTTACCTTGCATAGTGTTGGGGAGTGCCAGCAGACTATGTGAGTGTAAAGATGTATCGTGTGTATTTACCTTGCATAGTGTTGGGGAGTGCCAGCAGACTATGCGAGTGTAAAGATGAATTGTGTGGATTTACCTTGCATAGTGTTGGGGAGTGCCAACAGAACTATGCGAGTGTAAAGGTGAGTCGTATGTGTGGATTTACCTTGCATAGTGCTGGGAAGTGCCAGCAGAACTATGCGAGTGTAAAGATGTGTGAGTTGTGGTTCAATGAGCATGCTATAATTGTTCTTTTATATGAATATATGTATGATACCATGCGTTAACTGTGATATTGGTATAACATGCTTTTTACATCTAGCTCACCCTTGCATTGTTTGTGTTGTGTGCCAATTTGGATATATTTCTTTGGCGATGATCATCCACTTGGATGGGAGCAGATGCTGTCGAGGAGAGTCCTTTGGAGCAAGAGCTGGAGAATACCGAGGTTGTGGAGTAGTCTTCTTAGGAATTCCTATCTGAACACGTGTAGTGTTCGAACCTATAAACTGTTTAAGTTTGAATTTTTAGTTTCCTTTATTTTGGATGACTGTAATTTCGTACTTAAATTATGTCAGAGCGGCTGCAGCGGAATGGTTAGCGTGGAAACAAACCAAGAGGGGGGGTGAATTGGTTATATTCAAATATTATCCCTTTTTAATATTTTTCTCTTAATTTCTTACTAAGCAGATAATTTAACGTAAATAACAGAGTAAGGGAAAGAGCAAAATTACACAGGTATTTTATCCTGGTTCAGATCACTAGGATCCTACGTCCAGTCGCTTATCTCAAATAAGATAAACATTTTTCACTATCACAAAACTATTACAAATATTAGTCACACAGAAAAAACAATTTGTAACAGTTTAGAAGTTACCACCTCTCTTGAAACCACAAGAGATGAACTTACACCTCCTTTGAATCTTCACAAAGGATGATCACCTCCTTCGAATGCTTCACGAAGGATGATTCTCTTCCAGACACTTCCTCAGACACACCAAGGATGATCAAGCTATTCCTCTGTCACCGCAGTACCACTTCAGGACTTTGCAGACAAGAGTTTCCTTAGCTTCAGCAATTTCACAGAGTTCTCACAAGAGTTCAGAGTACTTGAGCACAAGGGAAGAGTTGGATTTGAGAGAAAATGAGAGTCTATTTATAGACTCATCCAAAGGCTCCTCCATTTTCGCTTTTAGACTTTCTGACTGTGTTAATCGATTAGCTACAGTGGTTAATCGATTAACAACCCAACGGATACTTCAACGTCTCTAAAAACGGCTAGTTTTTCAAACGTTCACTATGTTAATCGATTAACACCCTCTGTTAATCGATTAACGTTAATCGATTAACACCCTCTGTTAATCGATTAACACTGAAATGCTGTGCTTCGTCATTCGTCTCTGGAACAATCGATTAACTCCCTCTGTTAATCGATTAACGTTAATCGATTAACACCTTCTGTTAATCGATTAACACTGCACAGAATTTTGCTGTTGGTTTATTTTTACATCACTTTTGAATGTATACATAGAACTACTAACTATATAAGTTCTAGATACTAAACCATAATTATTACAAAAGCTTTCCATAGCAATACAAGTCATCAAAGATCTTTCTTCATGTGTCTTGGTTGTTCTTGACTTGAATTGGACATCATCAAAACTTCATCTTCATCATTTTGCTAACAATCTCCCCCTTTTTGATGATGATCAAAACCTTCTTGATTTAAAGCTTTTGGGTAATAATCTGTATTTGAAAAACAACTTAAGGAAGAAACAATTGTTAGTGAACTTAGAAATAATTTTAAATATTTCTCCCCCTTTTTGATCATTATTAAAAAGTGATGTATAATAGCTCCCCCTAAATTTATTACAAATTATACTCCCCCTTAATAAAAGCATGTATGCATAGTAGTAATAAGAAAAACAACAAACATTTTATTTGAATTTGAAAGAGGCAAGCATGCAAGGAAATATCAAGAGCATACTCTAAGAAAAACACATAAAGTGCCTAAGACTCATCATCACTATCTGGAACATATAATTTGGCTAGTTTGTCATCTATTTCCTGGAGGTGAGTGTTAATCTCATCATAGCGAAGAGTGTGATATGCCATCATATCGTCCATTCTTGTTTGTTGCATTGTGGCCATGGCTTCAATTTGTCTAGAAATACTTTCTAGACTATATTCTTGTGGAGGATTTGATGGTCCTGCAACATTGGTTGGTTGAGGCATAGGGATATCTTCCTCCTCTACAGCTGAGGCATCATCTTCTTGTGCAATATCTTCATCAGCGCGGACAAACAAATTTCCTTGTCTTATAAATCCCATTTGATGCAAAGCAGACTCTTCAATTTGATGGGTAGGTAAGACAGTGAGATGTTTTTCTCCGGTGACATCCACCCCTTTATAGATACATATCAATGAAACAAGGAGAGGATATGGGAGATGACCTCTGTCATACCTCTTGGCACGGACCATAGTATTTGAGATGAGACTTGCCCAATTGATGTTGATATTTTGAGTGATGGCGGACATAATCATCAAATCAGTTTCAAAACATTGAGCAAGGTTTGTACCTCTTGGACAAAGCATCCAAACAATGAGATAATGAAGGACCCTTTCCTCCATTCTTAGATTTCCCACTAGAAGATATCGCCTATTTGGTAGAGGTTGTTGAGGATTCCTCATAAAGGAGCGATATGCCAAAATTTTGTTAAACTCACCAAAATCATTTGGCACATGCATGGCATTTTCTAAAGGAGGAATATGAGCAACATTTAACCAAATATCGTGATCTAGAATAATATCTACTCCTTTGACGCGAGTGTGAACAATACCGTTTTGGGATTTCAGATTGTAGTAAAATACGCGTACCAAATCGGGGTAATAGCGCCCTTGAAGTTGCAGTAGATATTGGACGCCTTGAGCCATCAATTGTTGAGAGAATTGAAATTGATGTACCGCAAACTAATTAAGATCCACAAATTTTTGGCGAAGAATTTTGCGTTCTTTCCACCATTGCAAGTATTCGTCGTGCCTTCCTTCATCGGAGATCCAACCGTGAATATTTGGACCGCGAGCGGGAGGAGTACTTTCAGAGCCATAGCTTCTTCTTCTTCTTCTTCTGGATGGTTCAGCCATGGAGTGAAAATATTGTGGACAGCAAGAACAAAATGTGATTTGGAGTGAAAGATGAGGTAAATATGAGTTTTAGAGGAATGGGAAAGTGAATGGGTGAAAAAGGAGGGATGATATGGGTTTATATAGGCTGGAATTAGCTCCCTCAACGTCCAAATTCCATAAAAGAGCCATTTTTAACCGTTTATAGCCGTTACAACGGCTAGAAAATTTAAAATTTTTCAGGCTGTACGTATGTTAATCGATTAACAGGGTGTGTTAATCGATTAACGTTAATCGATTAACAGGACGTGTTAATCGATTAACAGACGCTGATTTCCGAAAATCAGCAAAAATGACCTATTTTCACTTTTTAAAGGATTTTTAATATTCCTAAATCTCTTCTAAGCTCATAGAACCTATCCTTAGGCAATGCTTTGGTGAAAATATCTGCTAATTGGTGTTGAGTATCAATATATTCTATCTCACAATCTCCTTTTTGCACATGATCTCTAAGAAAGTGATGCCTAATCTCAATGTGCTTGGTTCTAGAGTGCATTATGGGATTCTTTGTAAGATTTATTGCACTTGTATTATCACACTTAAGTGGAATATGATCTAAATGAATGTCATCATCCTCTAATTGTTGTTTCATCCATAAAATTTGCGCACAACAATTTCCAGCAGCAATATATTCAGCCTCAGTTGTTGATAAGGCTACACAGGCTTGTTTCTTAGAGTGCCAAGAAACTAAGGAACTACCTAGAAGATGACATGTTCCACTAGTGCTTTTTCTATCTATCTTACAACCTCCATAATCTGCGTCTGAAAAACCTACAAGACTAAGGTTCCGTTCCAGATGGATACCATAAACCAAAGGATGCAGTTCCCTTAAGATATTTCAATATTCTTTTAACTGCAGTAAGGTGAGATTCTCTAGGACTAGATTGATACCTAGCACACACACAAACACTTTGCATAATATCTGGTCTACTAGCAGTGAGATATAGCAAAGAACCTATCATACATCTATATTTAGTTTGATTTACCTCTTTACCTGACTCATCTTTGTCAAGATAGCAAGAGGTTCCCATAGGTGTAGACGCTTCCTTTGCTTTGTCCATTTCAAACTTCTTAAGAATTTCTCTACAATACTTGGTTTGAGAAATGAACGTACCTTCTTTCATTTGCTTAATTTGAAGACCAAGGAAGAATGTTAATTCTCCCATCATAGACATTTCAAATTCACCCTGCATAGTCTTAGCAAAATCCTCACAAAGAGATTTATTAGTTGATCCAAAAATAATATCATCAACATATACTTGAATAATCAAAATATGTTTTCCGACTCTTTTAATAAACAAAGTGGAATCAACTTTCCCCCTATTGAAATCATTTTCTAAAAGAAAATTGCTAAGTCTTTCATACCAAGATCTAGGTGCTTGTTTTAAACCATAAAGTGCTTTCTTTAACTTATAGATGTGATTTGGAAATTTAAAATCTTCAAAACCAGGTGGTTGTTCAACATACACATCTTCTTTTATAAAACCATTTAGAAATGCACTTTTAACATCCATTTGAAATAATTTAAATTTCATTATAGATGCATAAGCAAGAAGTAGGCGTATTGCCTCTAACCTGGCAACTGGAGCATATGTCTCATCATAATCTATACCTTCTTCTTGACTATATCCTTGAGCCACAAGCCTAGCTTTATTTTTGGTGATATTTCCATCTTCATCCAGTTTGTTTCTGAATACCCATTTTGTTCCAATTACTTGATGAGTATCTTCTCTAGGAATCAATTCCCAAACTTGATTTCTTTCAAACTGGTTGAGTTCTTCTTGCATTGCTATACACCATTGTTCATCTTGAAGAGCTTCCTTAATGTTCTTAGGTTCTATCTGCGACATAAAAGCTACATTCATACAAAAATTAACTAGATTTCTTCTAGTGTTTACCCCTTTTGTTATGTCGCCAATGATGTTGTCCAATGATAATCCTCTAGGTTGTTGCCATATTTTGTTTAGATCTTCATCATCTTGAGGATTATTCATTTTCTCTTCATTTGTTGTCTTTTGCAAGTCTTCATTTTCATCTGCATCTGATTCTGACTCAAGAGGTTTTGCCTCAAGGTCCACAATTTCATCAAAGACAACATGCACAGATTCTTCTATTTCAAATGTTTTTCGATTAAAAACTCTATAAGCTTTGCTAGTTAGAGAATATCTTAGAAAAATAGCTTCATCGGCTTTGGAATCAAATTTTCCTAAATTTTGTTTTCCATTATTTAAGACAAAACATTTGCATCCAAAAATTCTTAAATGTGAAACATTTGGTTTTCTACCTTTAAAAAGTTCATAAGGAGTACATTTCAAAATAGGCCTAATAAGCATTCTATTCAATACATAACATGCAGTACTCACAGCATCAGCCCAAAATTGTTTAGGAACACTATATTCATTTAACATAGTTCTAGCAAGTTCCTCTAAGGATCTATTCTTTCTTTCTACAACTCCATTTTGTTGAGGAGTTCTAGGTGCAGAAAAATTATGAGAAATGCCATATTCTTCACAAAAATTTTCAAAAGATTCATTTTGAAATTCACCTCCATGGTCACTTCTAATAGCCTTTATTTTCAAGTCCTTTTCATTTTGAACTAAATTTGCAAACTTTTTAAATTCTTTGAAAGCTTCACTTTTAAGAGTAAGAAAGAAAGTCCAAGTATATCTTGAATAATCATCTACAATAACTAAAGCATAATAATTTCCTCCAAAACTTTTTATCCTAGAGGGACCAAATAAATCCATGTGCAAAAGTTCTAAGGGTTTTAAACTGGAGACAACATTTTTTGAATGAAAAGATGATTTCACTTGTTTTCCCTTTTGACATGCATCACACAATTTATCTTTCACATATTTTAGTTTTGGTAGACCAATTACTAAATCTTTAGAAATGAGTTTATTCAATTGTTGCATATGAATATGTGCAGCCCTTTTATGCCATAACCATGGATTTTCTTCTTTTACAACTAAACATGAAATATTCCTATTTGATGCATTTTCTAAATCAATCAAATAAATATTGTTATGTCTAATTCCTTTCAAAGCAATTTCAGAAGAATCATTTTTATAAATGGTGCAAGAATTTTGTTCAAAGGTTACCTTGAATCCTTTATCGCATAGTTGGCTAATGCTAATTAAGTTGTGCTTTAATCCTTCCACATATAGCACGTCTTTGATCATCAAGGTATCTTCACTTCCAATATCTCCTATTCCAAGGATTTTTCCTTTGTTGTTGTCACCATAGGTGACAAAGCCTCGTTCCTTTTTCTGGAAGCTTGTAAATTTATTTTTATCTCCGGTCATGTGTTTTGAACATCCACTGTCAAGACACCACATATACTTCCTTGGTTTTGATAATTCTTGGCTGTCATTATCGTCATCTGCCATCAAACAGATGTTTGCTTCTTCATCTGAGTCGCTTGAATCTGTAATTGTTTCATTGTCGTCTTCCCAAGCAATGTATGCCTTCTTTTTCTTGAAAAATTTCTTTTCTTTCTTTTCTTCACCCTTCTTTTGATTTGGACAGTCTGCTTTCAAATGTCCTTTTTCTCCGCAACCATAACATCTATAGTTTGAGGAAGATCCTTGATTTTCTCTCTTTTCATTTCTGAATCTTCCTTTGCCTTTTGATTTCATGAACCTGTTGAACCTCTTGATTAACAAACTCAAGTTTTCATCTTCATCTAAGTCTTCATCTTCCATCTTGTTTTTGCTCTTTTCTACCTCAGATTTGAATGCTAGAGTCTTTTTCTTCGTTTTTGCTTCTTCTTCATCTAATCTTCCAAGGTCTAGTTCATGCTCTCTCAACTTTCCAAATAATGCCGCCATGGTCATTGTGTTGAGATTTTGTGACTCAGAAATTGCAGTCACTTTTGGTTGCCAAGCCCTGTCTAAAGATTTCAAAATTTTTATATTAAGTTCGTCAGTATCGAAAGACTTACCTAGTCCAATAAGATGATTTACGATGTTGGTGAAGCGTTTCTGAACATCTACTATTGTTTCTCCTTGCTTCATCCTGAACATCTCATATTCCTGGATCAAGGTATTCTTTCTAGCTCTCTTAACATCATCTGTACCTTCATGGGTTACTCGAAGTATTTCCCACATTTCTTGTGCAGTTTTACAAACAGATATCCTGTAAAACTCATCAACAGTTAAAGCAGATGAAATAATATTGCGAGCTTTTACATCATTACCAAATTTTTTCTTGTCTTCAGCAGTCCATTGGTCACGGGGCTTTGGTTCCTGCATATTGTTAGTTGGAACAAAAGGACCAGATGCAACTGCATCCCAAATATCTATATCAATAGACTCCATAAATATTTGCATTCTTATCTTCCAAAATGCGTAATTCTCACCAGTGAATAGTGGTGGTCTATTGATAGAAGCACCCTCTGCAAAGGTTTGATGTGATCCTGCCATTTGAATTACTATCAAAGCAAGCTCTGATACCAATTGTCAGAGCGGCTGCAGCGGAATGGTTAGCGTGGAAACAAACCAAGAGGGGGGGTGAATTGGTTATATTCAAATATTATCCCTTTTTAATATTTTTCTCTTAATTTCTTACTAAGCAGATAATTTAACGTAAATAACAGAGTAAGGGAAAGAGCAAAATTACACAGGTATTTTATCCTGGTTCAGATCACTAGGATCCTACGTCCAGTCGCTTATCTCAAATAAGATAAACCTTTTTCACTATCACAAAACTATTACAAATATTAGTCACACAGAAAAAACAATTTGTAACAGTTTAGAAGTTACCACCTCTCTTGAAACCACAAGAGATGAACTTACACCTCCTTTGAATCTTCACAAAGGATGATCACCTCCTTCGAATGCTTCACGAAGGATGATTCTCTTCCAGACACTTCCTCAGACACACCAAGGATGATCAAGCTATTCCTCTGTCACCGCAGTACCACTTCAGGACTTTGCAGACAAGAGTTTCCTTAGCTTCAGCAATTTCACAGAGTTCTCACAAGAGTTCAGAGTACTTGAGCACAAGGGAAGAGTTGGATTTGAGAGAAAATGAGAGTCTATTTATAGACTCATCCAAAGGCTCCTCCATTTTCGCTTTTAGACTTTCTGACTGTGTTAATCGATTAGCTACAGTGGTTAATCGATTAACAACCCAACGGATACTTCAACGTCTCTAAAAACGGCTAGTTTTTCAAACGTTCACTATGTTAATCGATTAACACCCTCTGTTAATCGATTAACGTTAATCGATTAACACCCTCTGTTAATCGATTAACACTGAAATGTTGTGCTTCGTCATTCGTCTCTGGAACAATCGATTAACTCCCTCTGTTAATCGATTAACGTTAATCGATTAACACCTTCTGTTAATCGATTAACACTGCACAGAATTTTGTTGTTGGTTTAGTTTTACATCACTTTTGAATGTATACATAGAACTACTAACTATATAAGTTCTAGATACTAAACCATAATTATTACAAAAGCTTTCCATAGCAATACAAGTCATCAAAGATCTTTCTTCATGTGTCTTGGTTGTTCTTGACTTGAATTGGACATCATCAAAACTTCATCTTCATCATTTTGCTAACAAATTACACGTCGTATTCTGACTGTTCTCTATATTTGAATGATGACGTCTTTATTATGTAATATTTATTATTATATAATCGGGATGTTACAGAACGCAATTAAGACCGAATACAAGTACGAGACCGAGTACTAGTACAAGACCGAGCGCTACTAAGAGACCGAGTGTTAGTACAAGATCGAGCACTACAACATAGTAAGACCTAACGCTAGTGAGACCGAACGCTAGTGTATGACCGAACACTAGAGCGAGACCGAACGCTAGTAAGACCTAACACTAGTGAGACCGAACGTTAGTGTATGACCGAATACTAGAGCGAGACCGAACACTAGTAAGACCTAACGCTAGTGCGACCGAATGCTAGTGTATGACTGAACGCTATTGCGAGACTGAGTACTACTAAACCAGGCCGAGCGAAATTCTGCAAAATTCTGCAGAACTTATGCATAATGAATAACACACTAGAATTTACCAAAAACTAAATATTTTTCTCAACCTAGAATTCACTCCCAAGTCTGCATAATTTATAACTCAATAATCACAGCATTTAACATGTCACACAAACAATGTCGAACACCCAAACATTCAATTTTCACCCACATGCAAAACCATCAAACAACGTTTTCATACATCATCAACCAAACAATTAAATTAACTAGCTTCTCTTACCTCTTAACCGAACGGGAATCTTCTACCCTTCCAGAAATTTGCTCACACTTCTAGAAAAATCCCAAGAACACCTATAGCTCACTGATTAATGAGGATAGACCACTAAAAGACTATAAATGTGATGAAAAATGAGAAGAGGAAGCTAATGAACACATGCAACCAAAAACTTGGCTTGCATGTGTCAAAAAGTTTCGGAATCTCACAAGAGCTCAAGAAATCGAGACTTACCAGCTCTAAACAAGACTTTGATAGGTGGAAAATGATGTTTTTAACTCAAAGATTACTTAAGCTCGGTTTGATTGAAAACCATATGAAGTAAGATGAGAGATTTTTAGAGAGAAGAAGGAGAAAAGAAGAGAGAAGAAAATTTGAAAAGAAATGATCGTATAAGAAAATGGAACGAACATTTGAAATTTTTCTTATATAATAATATTATTTTAATATAAATCATTCGGTCCTATTATTTCTATGTACCTGTCCACTCCAAATTTTTTAAAATTTTCGTTCTTACATTCTTTATCTAAATTTTAAGATAATAAATGAATATTTTTTTTCTATATGTTGTTTTACTTACTCATTTTTATTTAATATAAAACTAAAATTCACAATTTGATTCTCAACATAGATGTTAACTCAAAAGTTGATTTTGTTATTATTTTTTATTGATCTAAATTAAATAGTTTAATAATATTTTTTTATCTTTATTACTAATAAAAGTGTTTATGTAAATCAATCAAAGATTAGGTAAAAAACTGAAAAAAAAAGCATAATGAATGTTATTTTTGCTAAAACTATAGTTTAATACGAAAAAATATAAACATCCGACTTTTCATGTTCAACTTTTTATTCTTGTTATATATATCATACTGATTTGTGTAATTTTTTATTTTGATCTTTCTAGTATTCTTTCTAAAAAAGTTGAATGAGTCTTTTTAAAAAACTAAAAGAAAATATATGATCCATTAGTATTTTAAATCTCCATTTGGGAATTTTCTTATAGAAAAGGGTCCCAACAGAATGAAAGATATGGTTCTGTGATAACCCTAATAAATGAAGACAATGACTAACACTGTTGCATGTGAAGAGGTCAATATGGTCTTTTCAAATAGATCTCTTTTTATGAGTTTCGATGGACTAAGCTAAGTAAAACTTTGACTTGACTTCCTTTCACATGTGAATAAGTCCAATTCCAAAACATTATTGCACCACACATTAAAAACTTCAGATATAAATAATTACATTAAAAGTGTTTTGAAATTCAACTTCAATATATTTCTTTTCTCTTTGCATATATGACCCTGTCATAGCCATAGATATGCACAACTATAAAATACATTTCTTTAACATGCTAAAAGAAAAAACAAGGTCAATCTATTTTTTTTTAAATTCTTTTACATTAGAAGTGTTTATAATATTTCTTGAAGTTTCTGTTTTTCACTTCTCGAAAAACGTGATATTATTTTGTAAGTAATATTTATAGAAAGGAAAATAGTACAAAATTGAAAATATATATTAATTGGGTAGAAAATAAATGTTACTCATCAATAAATTAAATTATTTTTTATTTAATGAAATATAAAATCATAAAATATTTTATGAAAAATAGCTACACATTATGCAAATACACAAACGCGGGATTGCCAGTATTCCTGTCGGTATATATATATATATATATATATATATATATATATATATATATATATATATATATATATATATATATATATATATATATATATATATATATATATATATATATATATATATATATATATATATATATATATATATAAATAATAGAAGTAAAAATAATATAATTTATAATTAGATATAGATCACCTTTTTTGTTCTTTTCATCTTAAATAAGACAAATATGGTAAATATTATTATGTCTTGTTTATATGTTCTTTCACATTTTAGAAGATTCTAAATGACCGAGTTTTTAATAATCGAATGGCTTGTGTTTATTTTCTTCTTCTTTGACTTCTTCTAGTTTGACATGTTTCAAACAAAGTATAAAGACATCTTATTATACATGTTTTAGAATTTTCCTTTTTACAAAATTTAGCCTTTTTAACTCTTCCAAAAATTTAAAACTAAGCCTTTTTGGAGTTTTATTTATTAAAAGAATATCCAACATCTTTTAAGCATAATTTTTTTTTAAAAAAAGTTGTTCTTTCTTGGAAAAAGATGAAAATAAATAAAGTAACATTATCCACTTTTCAGTATGCTTTCGTAATTTGCTTTAAAATGTGCATAAAAATTTGAAACATTCTTAAAATACACACTTTCTCTTTCTAATTATTTTCACTCTCTCTCAACATCACATATTACACTTATATTTTTATTCTCTTTTCATTTCTCTTTTGTTTTCATTATACACCATAACAGAGTTGTGTATTATTTTTCTAAAAAGATTTTGAACTCTATGTATGGATGAAGATAAAGTTGACAGTGTCGTATGATGTTTGATTCAAATAATTGAAGTAATCAAATAATTGATTCAAAATTTTTGTTGAATAATGTGGATGGTTAATCAAAGCAACATCACATATACTTTGCGTTTAGCTCAAAGGATAACGTGTGATGGATCAACACTATATAGACGACTTACCTAATGTAAATACTCGGCCTAATAAATATGATGAACAAAGGTCAATAATTATTTAGGTTATTTCACTGATATAATATATAGTTCGAAGATATTATAGATGTAATTGTTAGTGTAAATATTTATATATTAATAATATATGTGACAAAATTTTGATACTTACTTTATAATATCTCTTAATATCATATATTTTCATATATTCATTATATTAGGTAAGATATTATGTTATTGTAATTATTTTACTAATTGTCATATATATATATATATATATATATATATATATATATATATATATATATATATATATATATATATATATATTAAGTTATTATTATCTATTTTTATCACATGAGTCATAGGACCTAGAACTCCTATAAATACATATGGTATTTTACAAGAAATACACACTCTCTCATACTTATTTTCTCTTACTCAAAAAGATCTAAACTCTTTTACTGACTTGAGCATCAGAGATTCTTTTGTAAATAAATTTTTCCTTGTACTCTAATCTTTAGGAGCCTGCACCAAGAGCTACTAAGCCTCTCAGATCTTGTCCTCTATCACAAGGTCCTTGCACTATTGGAAGACACACTTTTGAGCAAAAGCCCATTCATTTGCCTTTTGGGACCTCTTCAGAATGAAGACCCCGCTTAAGGAGAACACCAATAGGAACCTTTTCCTCATGGACAGGATGTCACTCGTTATAGTTGAAACCACTCGTCGACATGATTTATGCAAAATGAACAAAAAAAAGTCAATCGAATCAATGAAGTAGTTATGGAATAACCATCAATCTTAACCTAGAAAAAGCAACAGAATCCTTCGTGTTGGAGATACAAAGCACGTCTTGATAATTGATGGTCAAGAAAGTTGTCTAATGAGTTCAATGACTTTCTCCTCCTTGGTGCTTAGCTAGTCAATGCCTAAATATCAGGGAGCAAAAAGTATTTGAGTTTGGCCTCATGAGAAGAGACCATTATTTTGAAGAATTTAGATTTAAAATTCTTCAATGACTGAGTATCAATAGTGAGTAAGGAATCACAGTGAGCACTATTCAAAGATACCTAGTCGACCTTGGCTATGTGCTTTACTTGATAAAAAAAAACATAAACATATGAGGAGTAAGGGTTAGACCGAGTTGACTACATACAATCTCAAAAGACTTTACAAAAGTCCAATTGTTAGGGTGAAGCTAACTAAGAGCCGCTCAAAGTGCAGATAAGAAACGAATCTCAAAGTTGGACAGAGGAAAACAAACGTTAATTTCTCAAAAATAATCATAAATATAAACAAAGTTGTCCTCATTCTTGCCACGATGAAGGAACACCTTGTCACTAATAGAGCAAAGAGGGCGATAAGCCTATCTAGATAGATTTTGAAGGTTGACATCTATTTGACTACCTTCGCTTCATTCACTGATTTAAAGGCATAAAATGTCACCTCATCCTGAATCCAGTGTACTTAGGGTCCCTAATGGGAGGAAACTGGTTGCGCCTTTTTGGTTATCAACATGAATAGCTCAACCCTTGTCACAAACGGCGCAACCTTCTTACCCCATGCTACTTGCTTCTTTTTCTTCTTCTTCTCTTTCTTAGAGGCCTTAAAGGTGAGCCCCAAGGAAATCACTAGAGAAAGAGAAACAAGGAGAAGCTTTGATCAGGAAAATTCCCATCAAAAGAAGCAAAAAGAAAAACTCTAACTCATGAGAGTAATTTCCCTTTCTAGAAAGGAACAACAACAATTGTAGCGAATATCAAGAGAAGAGAAAGAAGACATACTTGTAGCAGTGAGTAGACTCGAATAGAAGAAACTCAAATGCCAAAGGAACAAGCGTGAAGGAAGCAAAGATGAACAAGAGCGAAGAAAGAAGGAGTCGTAAGGGTCAACGAATATAAGGAATTCGAAAAAATGAAATGCATCACCAAGCATCGTTTTAGGCCAAAAATAGTCATGATGTTTTACCATCTAGACTCAAACCATTAAGGGTGGCCATGTCAACCACTACTAGGTGTATTTAATGCGACAAGACATTTTGTAAAGCAACACAATCATTACAATGTTTTGGAAGAAACCTTTCATTAATGACTTGTAGTTACCTATAAAGTTATAACTAGCTTGCCTAAACTGACAGCACAAAATAAAGTTTGCCTAAGTCGGCGACATGGAACAAAGCTTGCTAATTAACACAACAACACAAAACAAAGTTTGTCTGAGTCAGTAATGCAAAGCTTAACAAGTGACATTAGATCCTACCCAAGTCAACAATTTAAAGTACACAAGATAGCGTTCATGGTCAAAGACGACCCACCTACAAAATTCTAAAAGTCATTCATATATCTGTTAAAGAGTCTACCATAATCATGATAAGCTCATCTCATACGATAATCAAACTCCCAAGATCAGGGCTTATGTACATACCCAACCTAATAGATATGTTCAATAATGTGGCCCAACAAAGTCTAATATACTTCACTAACCTAACATGGAATATACTCTGAGATATATTTGTTGGTGCAAATATTCATATCTTAACAATATGTGACAAAATTTCAATAGTTTGATTACATCGTATTATCCTTCAATATCATATATTCACAAAATATTTGATATATCAGGTAAAGTGTTACTTTATTTCAATTATTCTCCTAATCATCCTATATATGATAAGTTATTATTTTAATAATACTATTTGTTTTTTATTCACATGATTATTATGTCTAGAAATCCAATAAATATACACAGTAATTCACAAGAAATATGTACTTTATCATACTCATTTTTTCTTACTCAAAAACATTTTGAGTGTCAAAAATCTTTTACAAATAGATTTTCTCTTATATTTTAATCTTCAAGAACCTTCCTCATAAATTAATAAGTCTCTCAAATCTTATAATATATGAAAGATTCACATTTAAGATACAGTAAAATCAACTCATAATTAAATATTCACATACAACATTTTCACATCAAATTCATTATTTTTTTTCTTTTTATTATATTGAAAAGATCCTCTAAAATTATCGAAGGATAATTTCTTCAAAAATATAAAAATCTTTTAAATGTGGTTCGTCTTTTGTAATACAGTGCTTTTCATTTACATACTAAAAAAATCAATCTCCAATTAAATACCTTAAAATAACATAACTATTACCTACTGATCAATAACACTACAAAGGGTTTATTTTCGACGGTTTTGAAAATGTTAAATAAGTTTTATTTAACATTTTTTTCTAATTAAAGATTAAGTTAAATATTTTTCTTTTCTAAATTATTACAAAAATATATATTTTATCTTTAAATTAAATTATAAAATATGCAGATTTTATAAATTATTTAAGTAGGACATTGGTGTATATATATATATATATATATATATATATATATATATATATATATATATATATATATATATATATATATATATATATATATATATATATATATATATACATACACATATATGTATTATGTATGTATTATGTACATACATATATCTACATACATATATATATATATATATATACACATATATGTATGTACATACATATGTGTATGTAGATATATGTATGTACATAATACATACATAATACATATATGTGTATGTATATATATATATATGTATATATATATATATATATATATATATATATATATATATATATATATATATATATATATATATATATATATATATATATATATATATATATATATATATATATATATTCTGATAATGTGTATACGTCTCTTTTTCAATCGGCATATAAATTATTTTAGCAATGTGTATCAGGTTTTAGTAGACAAATATATTTTTATATATCATAGATTTTAACTTTTAAAGTTAATTTTATTTTAATAATTTTCATTCTCAAAATAAAATAAAATAAAATAAAGGGAAACCCTTAAATCCTTACTCCTCTTATTAGGATTGAAACTAATTCCTTACTGTCATAAAGACAGTAACCATTTTTGTTATACTAGGGTTTTACCATTATTGTTTTTAGTTGTTAGTTTGACAGAGCTCTATAAATAGAGCTCTCCCCTTTACTTTTGAACTACACTTTTTCATGATATACAGAAGAAAATCTACATTTGTAAACTCTCTCAAAAATATCACAGAATAATAAAAGACGGTATTTTTCTTACCTCTCTCGTTGTGCTCTCCACTTTTTCCTTCTACGCCGCCGTCCATAGCCGCCTCCACGACCGCTAGTTCACGCGGACGCCACCACTGCCTCTGCTTCTATCAGAACCTTCAAGATGCTCCGTTCTCTCTCCTTTCACTCTCATATCGCACACACACAATGCTTGTGTGGCATACGCGACTTATTCTAAGCCTCGTCAGTGAGAAACCAATATGGGTTGGGCCACATACCAAATGAAACAGTACTGAGCCAGTTCTAAGATGGTATCAGAGCAGGTCTAGTACTTACTCTACTTCCGTTGCCTCTGGTTCAATTCTTGATATCTTCTTGGGTTGTTTCTTGGATTCCTACTCTCATGGATCAATCAGCTGACCCACTCAATTCTTGCTACCTATACCCAGCTGAAGCTTCCAACCCATCCAGCCCCTACTATCTGCACCCTGGTGAGAACCCAGGTCTCACTCTCATTGCCCAGACTTTAAACGAAAACAATTATTCCTCATGGAGCAGAAGCATGAGGAGAGCTTTACTCTCCAAGAATAAAACAAAGTTTATTGATGGGTCCATAAAGAAACCCCAGAAAACTGATGCACTGTTTGATGCATGGGAAAGATGCAATGTAATGATACTGTCCTGGATTACAAAGACACTCTCCCCACAGATTGCTGAAAGCGTCATATACGTTGAAGAGGCCAAGGAATTATGGGATGAGCTTAAAGAAAGATTCTCCAAAGGAGACTATTTCAAGATTTCTGACTTGTTACAGGATATACATTTTATCAAACAAGGAGAAAGGGGAGTGAGTCAATTCTTTACAGATTTAAAAATCCTATGGGAGGAGTTGGAATTCTTAAGACCCATTCCTACTTGCACATGTAAAATTCCATGTAGTTGTGATCTTTCAAGAATCTCCCTAAAATACAGGAAAATGGAACATGTAATATGTTTCTTGAAAGGATTAAATGATTCCTACAGGACTATTAAGACACAAATCCTTTTAATGGATCCTCTACCTAATATCAATCGGGTCTTCTCCCTCATTATGCAGCAAGAGAGATAAGAGAAAAATAGTTCTCCCGAGGTCAAGATTCTGGCAAGCATCACTGATAAAAACAGCCAGTGGAAAGGCCAAGGAAGGGGATCTGGATTTCGTGGTCAAGGTAGAGGAAGGGGTGGGAATCCTAATCATGGCAAACAATGCTCGTTTTGCAACAAGATGAATCACACCATAGATGAGTGTTATTCTAAACATGGATACCCTCCCTGGTACAAGAAGGGTGACAACAACCAAAACACCCAGAACAAGACAGCTGACTGGGGTTCTGCAAATGCTTGCCAGACCAGCACTGAATCTGGAAGTGCTCAAAGCACAATTCAAGCAAGCAGTAACGACATTTTCTAGTCCTTCACGGTTGAACAGATGCATAAACTTCTCAGGATGATGGACAAAGTCGATGAGCCTTCTTACAAAGTTAATCAGGTCCAGAGAAGTGACACCCAACACAAACAAGGTACCCTTTCCTGGATTATAGACACTGGTGCCACAGATCATGTGACACATGATAAAACAAATTTTGTGACCTTTTACAAAATTAAACCTATTTCTGTGAAATTGCCAAACAATTTTGTCCTAACTGCTGAACATGTTGGAACAGTGCAATTTTCCAAAGATTTTATCATTTTTAATGTTCTCTATATCCCTGAATTTTGTTTTAATTTGATTTCTGTTCAAAGTCTCATTAAGGACCTAGATTGCAGCCTAACTTTTTCCTCTAAGACCTGCCAGATAAAGCAGAATCATACATTGAAGATGATTGGATGTGCTAATTCCTGGAAGGGACTCTATTACCTGCAAGTTTCTCCTAAATCTGATCAAAGATACACTGCTAAAGCTGTTTTTACTTTTAAAAATCTTGATGTAAACTTGTGGCACTGTAGATTAGGCCATCCAGGTGACAAGGTTATGAAATACATATCTGAGAACTTTCCCTATGTTAAGATTGAGACTAACACTGTTTGTGACACATGCCATTATGCTAAGCAACGAAAGCTATCTTTCCCTAAGAGTATTTCTGCCACCACTGATTGTTTTGACATTGTGCATTGTGATATTTGGGGCCCCCTTAACACTGTTTCTGTACATGGCCATAAATATTTCCTCACTATAGTAGATGATTATAGTAGACACACATGGATTTTTCTAATGAACAATAAGGGTCAAACTAGAGAATTATTGCAAAATTTTGTTACTAAGATTAAGAATCAGTTTAACAAATCTATCAAAACTGTTAGATCTGATAATGGCCCTGAGTTTAATTGTGTGGACTTCTACAACATGCATGGGATCAACCATCAAAAGAGTTGTGTTGAGACCCCAGAACAAAATTCTATTGTTGAAAGAAAGCACCAACATATTCTAAATGTGACCCGTAGCCTACTCTTTCAATCCAATCTACCTAGTGCTTACTGGTCTTATGCAGTTGGCCATGCTGTTTATCTAATAAACAGGCTGCCCACTGTCATTCTTAACCACAAAACACCCCATGAACTTCTCTACAAGTTGCCTCCCACCTACTTAGACCTCAAGACCTTTGGCAGCTTATGTTTTGCTTCAACTCTTGAGAATAACAGGGGTAAGCTCGATCCTAGAGCTAGAAAAGGAATTTTTTTAGGATACAAATATGGTGTGAAAGGATACATCGTGCTTGACATAAATACCAAAGAGCTCTTTATAAGTAGAAATGTCGTTTTTCATGAGGACATTTTTCCTTACAAAGAGGTGCAAGGCAGCAGAGAAGAATGTAACATTGAAAGAGACAAGGCTGATGCTTTAAATGATCTCCTAAAGGATCAGTATCCCACTAGTGATGGCAGACATGACGAGTTGAATGCTGCTGATCCAGCAGCAGTAGAACACTCAGGAGAACAACTCCCTGATGATAAATGACAATAATAATGCTGAAACCAGCCAGGAGAATCAACAATAGAGAAGGTCTAACAGACCCAGAAGAACTCCTACATACTTAAAAGATTATATCCACCAGGTGAATCAATCCTCATCTATTCAAAACTGCTTTAAAACACCCTACCCTATCTCTGATGTTTTATGCTGTGATAATCTTTCAGACAAACATTTGAGATACACTATGACAGTAACTGGAAACAAGGAACCCATATCATACAATGAAGCGAAAGGGATGAATGAATGGGTGGAGGCCATGCAGAGGGAAATTAAGGCTCTGCAAGACAATGATACATGGGTTCTAACTCAACTGCCCCCAGGGAAGAATACAATCGGCTGCAAGTGGGTATATAAAACGAAGTACAAAGCTGATGGCAGTATTGAAATATACAAAGCTCGTTTAGTGGCTAAAGGCTATACACAACAAGAGGGCATATATTATCTAGACACATTTTCCCCTGTGGCCAAACTCACCACGGTCAGATTACTTATTGCTCTAGCAGCTTCCAACAGTTGGTTTCTACATCAACTGGATGTAGACAATGCCTTTCTACACGGAGACCTTAATGAAGAGGTCTACATGGAACCACCCCCAGGACTAAACGTATGCAATGAAGGACAGGTTTGTAGGTTAACCAAATCATTGTATGGCTTGAAACAAGCCAGTAGGCAGTGGTTTGGAAAACTTTCTTCCTTCCTGATAACTGCCAAATTTGTTCAATCTAAATCTGATCACTCTTTATTTACTAAGAAAACACCTACTAGCTTTACTGCCCTTCTTGTGTATGTAGATGATATTGTGTTAACAGGAAACTCTATGATGGAGATCAACCACATAAAGGAACTTCTCCATAACAGGTTCCGAATAAAGAACCTAGGAGAACTCAAATACTTCCTAGGATTGGAAGTAGCTAGATCTAAAAAGGGGATCCACCTATGCCAAAGAAAATACGCCCTAGATATATTGGAAGATACAGGAATGTTGGGTTGTAAGCCTTCATCTACTCCTTTTCTTAGTGACACAAGCTCCTTATACAAATTGGACAGTTATCTAGATGATCCGGGTCCTTACAGAAGGCTAATAGGGAAGTTGTTATACCTCACAAACACTAGACCTGATCTGTGTTTTTCAGTTAATTTACTCAGTCAATTTGTTCAATCACCTACTGACTATCAATATCGCGCCATCCAACATATTCTCAGGTACATCAAGTCTAAACCATCTGAGGGGTTGTTTTTCCCTGCTGATTCTCCTATGCAACTAAAGGCATTCAGTGATTCAGACTGGGCCACATGTCCCAACACCAGAAGATCCACAACAGGATTCTGCACCTTTCTTGGATCTTCTTTCATTTCTTGGAAATCTAAGAAGCAGAGAACTGTCTCCAGGTCATCTACTAAAGCTGAATATCGAGCGCTTGCAGCCACTGTATGCGAGATACAGTGGCTCAGTTATCTCCTACAGAACCTTCAAGTAGAAGAGTCAGGAATCCCAGCTCTATATTGCGACAACAAGTCAGCCAGACACATAGCTCACAACCAGAGCTTTCATGAACGAACCAAGCATATTGAGCTTGACTGTCATGTGGTACGTGAAAAGGTACAAGAACAACTCCTAAATCTTCTTCCCGTGCGCTCCGACGAACAGTTAGCTGATATTTTCACAAAGTTTCCTCACCGCGTCAGATTCAGATCGATTATTCCCAAGCTTGGACTGACAACCATCCATCGTCCAGCTTGAGGGGAGGCTATTAGGATTGAAACTAATTCCTTACTGTCATAAAGACAGTAACCATTTCTGTTATACTAGGGTTTTACCATTATTGTTTTTAGTTGTTAGTTTGACAGAGCTCTATAAATAGAGCCCTCCCCTTTACTTTTGAACTACACTTTTTCATGATATACAGAAGAAAATCTACATCTGTAAACTCTCTCAAAAATATCACAGAATAATAAAAGACGGTATTTTTCTTACCTCTCTCGTTGTGCTCTCCACTTTTTCCTTCTACGCCGCCGTCCATAGCCGCCTCTACGACCGCCAGTTCACGCGGACGCCACCGTTGCCTTTGCTTCTATCAGAACCTTCAAGATGCTCCGTTCTCTCTCCTTTCACTCTCATATCGCGCACACACAATGCTTGCGTGGCATACGCGGCTTATTCTAAGCCTCGTCAGTGAGAAACCAATATGGGCTGGGCCACATGCCAAATGGAACAGTATTGGGCCAGTTCTAATTCTCTCATTCCTCTCAACCCTTTCTCTTTCATCTCTCACTCCAACCTTTTCTCTGTCATTCATATGGTAGCCTCAATTGAAAAAATCAGAAACACTTGTCGTTAAACAATTTGTCTTTCTAAAGAGTTAAGTCAATGACATATTCACCTTCAGGCAAAGGTTCATTCAAGATCTCTTCAATTTCACCATCTTCAGTAACCTCTCTAAAAATCATCATCTGCATATCATTATGCTTGTGAAAATTAGATAAAATTATATACAACAAAAATTATAAAATCAAAACTCATCATAAAATCATTTTTTGTAAGAAATTGTTTAACGAGTGTTTCTGATCTTTTCTAGGCCAATTACCAATTTCTTTGATGTCATTATGTTTGTGAAAATTATATAAAATTAGATAAGACAAAACTTATAAAATGAAAACTCATTATAAAATCATTTTTTTGTAAGAAATTGTTTAACAACGGGTATTTCTGCAATTACCAATTTCTTTATGCTTGTGAAAATTAAATAAAATTAGATAAGACGAAAATTATAAAATGAAAACTCATTATAAAATCATTTTTTGTAAGATTGTTTAACTGTCAGTGTTTCTGATTTTTTTTCAGTTGAGGCTACCATAAATTGACAGAGAAAATGTTGAAGTGAAAGAGATGAAAAAGAAAGAGTGGAGAGGAATGAGGCAGGTGAGCAAAGATTTGAGAGTTATATAAGTATTTTTGTCTACTAAAACACGATACGCTAAATGTACTAACTGAAAAACAAGCGTACGCGCATTAGCAAACCATACACACATATCACTTATAATTTACGGAAAATAAAAAACACGTCATTAATTCGAAGAAGTGAACTATTTTCCTCATTTTAGTGTTGGTGTTGCAATCAAAATCATTTTTATTTAGAATTTATTATTTTAAGTTAATTTCTTAATAATATTATAATTAAAATCAATTACTTGATGCTCTATAATTTTAAGTTTAATATTTCATTACGAATTTGTCGATAAAAGATATTTCAAAAGATTAAGATCTCTTATTTATTTTTTTGTCTAATTCTTACTTATTTGAACATTAAATTGTTTTAGATGGATCTCGTATCGTCCTTTTTCCACAATTTCACAAGTAATTCTTGAACATTTAAACTCAAATTCTCAAATATATCACTTTTTTCGGCTTAAGAGAGATTCTTTTTCGATAACAATAACTATGATTTTTCAATATTGATTTTTTCACTTGACTTATTGAAATGAGATCATATTTTTAATTAAAAACAACAGTAATAACTGTATAAAATGCAATACCACACATAAGTTTATTATATTTTTATGCTAATATTTAAAGCTTTTATTTTGTTACTTGTAGAAAATACGTACAAAGTGTATTATATATATAATTCGTATAGGAATTAAATCACAGTTCCCCAAGAGTGAATTTATAAATTCTAAGAATAAAAAAAACATTATAAGAATCCAGTTTAAAATTTTCAAACCTAGTGAAGGGGAATCTAGCACACACGTGAAGGTGTAATTGATTAATAATCTCAATTTTGATTTTCTTACTAAGCAAAATAGAATAAAACAAACAAGTCTTTTCTGAATAATTTTTGTTCAGATATTCTTCTCCACTTCTAGAATCTGTTTCTCCATCAAATTATTGTATTTGTGAGTTTATTATTATTTATTTTATTTCAATGTCTTTTTCTTTTAGTTCTCTATTCACTTTCTCAACAATTAATGATTATGAAGATGAGATGTCAATCATTATAATCTAAAAGTCAGAGTCTCTTTCACAGAATTATATATAATTTAATGAAAATCATAAGAATGAAATGTCATATTTTTTATAAATTATGTAATTATCCTTATTAAATATTAAGAAAAGTGAGTTAATTAGATGGTATGTTATAATTGAGCTTGGAATATTGATATAAAATTCCTTTCAATTGGGAAAATTGGATTTGCAAACCAGTATTTGGTTGAGGAATTGATCTGAATAAATTATTAGAAGATATTTATGCTTTGTTAATACCACATAAAACATCTTTTTAAGATAAATGAAAGCTCATTAAGAAAAAGATAAGCAACTAATAGTTATTGCCTAAAACTTATTTTTCTTTAACATTGGAAGAAGACAAATTAGGTTTGTCGAGAAATAAATTTGTGGACCACATAATACCAATTAGTGTGACAGTAGTGCATGAAGGGGATATGAATACGAATTTTATATATATATATATATATATATATATATATATATATATATATATATATATATATATATATATATATATATATATATATAATATACATACATATATTAGAACTCTTACATTTTATCAAACAACCTATATAACCGTAACATATACCTAATAATTAAATAATAAGATACAGTTACTAGTGAAATCGTAACCTATTCTTTTTTACATATACTAGGTTTATTTTAAAAGAATTGTAACCTATATTCTAATTTATAAAATATAAATTACCGTTAGTCTATAAAAAAATATAAAAAATTTCATCACGTTTTTATAATCTATTTTTTTTAAATAAA
Organism: Vigna nakashimae; assembly: GCA_034642375.1. NCBI lineage: Eukaryota > Viridiplantae > Streptophyta > Magnoliopsida > Fabales > Fabaceae > Vigna > Vigna nakashimae. The sequence continues at coordinate 22,798,115 of CM067768.1, forward strand.
AAATGCAATAATATATGAATCAGAAAACACCTTTGATATACTAATAAAATAAAGGTTGTTGACAAAAGAACCATATTTCCGATGTTTTTATTAAAAATAAACTAAAAAAAGATTAGAAAAGTATTGGATTAATTGTTCACATCAAAACAAAAACAAAGCAAAGACATAAAGTATTTCTTCCATGCAGCGCTAAAGTATCAAAATCTTACGAAAAAAATTCTAAATGTCATTTTATTCTTCTATCTGTGATAACTATTGGTATTAAATTAAAGCTGATTATAAAAAAAATTGAAGAAAACAATTGATTAACTAATTTTAGTAATATATATTCTCTAATTTTTTTTAATTTACGAAATCTTGTTTGAAAATATTAAATATCATCGAAACCAACTATATATATTTCATCTTTCTATCCATTTCATGTGACTAATAAATATATGATTATTAAAAGGTTATTAATTAAAGCCTTATTGAAAAAGGGCAATCTAACTTGTAATTTGTTCTTGATTGGAAATTTTGATATTAGAAATAGAAATAGGCATGAGAAAACGGAGACGTGTTGATGGCTTGGTGAGGAAGGAATATGAGCATGACACGTCATCATCGTCCTTTTCTAGAAACCTACCCACGCCACGCGAGACCCTGTCGTCGTCCTTGCCACGCACCATGCCAAAGTAGACCCATTCCCGTTCTATTATTGATTGAGTCATCTGACAGTGACATTTAACCACGTGACCCACTCTCCACGTGGTGATGCATGCACCCCGGTTCCCCAACTTCTGAACACACAGCCCCATCACCATTACATTTTCGTTCCTGCCACTGTATGAATGAACCTCTCAAGTACAAAATATTTTGCCCATTACTTTTTATCACACGATTTTAATCCATTTTATGTTGGAATATTAGCTATGTATATGGTAAAAAAATTAATTTTTGATAGATGTATAGTTTAATTATAATTTTATATTATAATGGCAATTTAGTAAGATGAGATGTTTAGCTAATATATCAAATTATTTTTGTTTTAAATAATTTATCTTTTACATAGAGAACATGGAACATAAAAATCGAAACATGCTTGATAGAATGTATTAAAATAAGTTTAACAAATTTAATCTAATATAAATTTTTAACAAGTTTAATACCTTAGGAACCTTGATAATATTATATTGGATCTGCACAAATTTTTTTTTCTTGTTTTCCTTTTTTTTCTTGTTCTTGTTTTAGTCATGGCTGAAGACATCTTCGTACAAAATTATCTGTACCTACACTCCGGCGAGAATCCAGTCGTTGTCTTTGTTTCACCGATTCTCAACGACATAAATTATCGCTTTTGGAGTCGTTCCATGTTAACTACTCTCAACGCCAAAAACAAGATCGAATTCGTTCTTGGCAACATTCGTCCACCTGAAAAGGACAAGCTGGAGCATGCCGCCTAGAATCACGAAAACAACATGGTTGTCTCATGGATCATCCATTATGTTTCCATATCCATCAGACAAAGCAGATGAATAAAGTCTCGGAGATCTGGAACAACCTAAAGAACATATTTTCTCAAGGAAGTCTCTCTCTCATTTCTAGCCTTCAACTTGACATTGCTACTCTTCATCAAGGTGACCTTACCATTTATGAGTATTTCACCAAACTACATATTCTTTGGGATGAGATGGAAAACTTTTGCTCAGAACCTCTTTGTACCTGTAAACTTAATTGTGGTTGTGAAGTTCTTATTGTTGTCAAACAAAGAAGGCAAGAAGACCAAGTCATGCAATTTTTACGGGGATTAAACAATCAATTTACTAATGTTACATCGCATATGCTTCTACTGGACCCTATTCCGGACATCATCAAAGTTTTTTCACTAGTGGCACAACAAGAAAGGCAATTGTCTAGTGGAAATCTGATTGCTACAGCTAAGACTCGGGACATTGGTACTGCTACCGCCTACATCGCTTCCACCTCCTTCACTGTTTGTAATTATTGTGGCAAGAATGGGCACAGTGAAGTTGTCTGCTACCGCAAGAATGGTTTCCCCAATCAAGACAAAGGTTTCAAAAGTGCACCAACTGGAAAAAAAAACATTGCACTCATTGCAACAAAAGTGGTGATACAGTGGTGTCGCAACCGGGATCACGACGGGACGACGATCCGAAAAAGAAATCGGGTTTTTGAAAAAGAGATTTGGAGTCGCCACCATAGTTTATTCTGGAAAACTACGGAAAAACCATAAAATGATAAAGCATGGTCAAATAGAACCAGATTCTTGGTTCGGGAGTCGGTTACGTGTAGGGAAGGTATTAGCACCCTACAACGCCTGCCCTAAGGCAGTACCTTTAACTAAATGCGCGAATGTGGATGTGGTTTTCAAAATGTTTAACTTTCCCTTGAAATAAAAACTCTAAAGAAACAAACAATAGTTTTTTAGTTTTTTTTTTGGGCCCGACAAGGATTGACCTTGCTCCTACGTATTCTCATTCAGAATGAGAAATCAGGGTTCCGTAGTTCATTTTGAAATTGTTTGAGAAATTTTGCTTGAAGAAATTGATTTTGGATTTTTGGGGAAGTGAACCTGACAAGGTCTAGCCTTGCTCCTACGTATCTCCACTTTTGATGGAGAATCAAGGATCACGTAGTTCTGGCTAGAAAGATTGTTTGTTGGCTTGAAAGTGTTGATGTTTTTGGTTTTTTGAAGATTTTATATTTTTTTTGGTATTTTTTGATGTAATATTTAGATTTTGTGCGTAATGAGCACTAGGCTGATGCGTACGATCGCACGAGCACTCACACGGCTTTTTCTTTGTTTTTTATTGTTTTGCGTAATGAGTACTAGGCTGATGCGTACGATCGCACGAGCACTCACACGGCTTTTTTTATAGTTTTTTATTGTTTTGCGTAATGAGTACTAGGCTGATGCGTACGATCGCACGAGCACTCATACGGCTTTTTTGTTTATTTTATATTTTGGGTAACGAGTACTAGGCTGATGCGTACGATCGCACGAGTACTCATACCGCTTTTATTACATTACATGTTTTTTACAGTTTTACATTTTTTTTATTTTCTTTTTATTAAGAAAGAGAGGTGAATTGAGATATCTATGACATAAAAATATGAAAAGACACAAAAAAAAATTGTGGTAGAAAACAGGATAAATTCATAGACTAAAAAAAATGATCAAAATGCATATATAAATAGAATGAAGAGAAAATGTGTACCTTGTTGAAGATTTGTGTGATGAAATAAAACCTTGCTCGTAATAAGTTGTGAGCAGAGATAGATTAATGGTGGAGAAGATGAATTTATAGTAAAAATATGGTATGAAATTTACTATGTTTGAAGGGAATAGGAAACGGTAAAGTGTGAGAGAAAAATTGAGTAGAGTTTTGGGATGAAATGAAGAGATTTTGAGAGAAAATAGATGGATATTATGTAAAAATAATGTGTATTGTTTTCTTTTTTTTTTAGATTTTTTTACAATATTAAAATAAATTTTTCATGCATATTTAAAATAAAGTCTAATAATTACTTAGTTATTTACATAACACAAAATGATATTTAGCTATTTGAAACAAAAATAGTAAAATTGTTTACACAAGTGTTTTTAAGAAAGTCAAAATAAATAGAAAATAAAAATAAACCATATTTGCTAAACGTAAAAAACAACACACTAAAACCATTTCTTAATTTTAATCTTATATATTTTAGGGAAAAAAAAAACAATTGCTTAAAGGAATAACGTTACTAAAAAATTTCTAAAACCATTTTATAATGCTGCAATTTTATATATTTATTTCTTTTGTATCTTTTTCATTTTTTTAGGTTGTTGTTTTTTTTATGGTTGTGTCATTTTCTATTAACAAATAAAATTGAAGTTTAAAATAAACAAATCCAATTAATAAAAATAAAATACAAAACACGAGAAATATATTATAATTGTGAGACAAATACTAAAAGAGTGAAGAAAATAAAAAAATAAAACAAATGAAGCAACCAATACGGAACCAAACAAATACTAAGAGCATAAAAACCAATTAAATAAGGATAGGGGTGTATAGAAAAAAAACCAGGTGTGTCGGAAGACTCCGGTTCTCAGGCCCAACGGACGGTAGGAGTGCAACTGTGAGGTTTAGGGGTGTCGCATAGCAGGTGCTGGTCAGGTCGGAGGCCCTTTTCTTGTTGTTTGCAGGGGTGTAAAGATGCAAAGTGGGGTGTGCGCCTAGGAGAGAAAAGGTTTAAAACCGAATGGGCCAAAGCCTAATGGGGTTCAAAATATGAATAAAAGGGTGTAGGAAAAGAATTTTCTCTTGTTTTTTTTGTTTTGGGGTGGAAATGAAAAGGTTTGGTGTGAGAGAAAAAAAAAGATGGATCTTGTGTAAAAAAAATGTGTGTGTGAAATGAAAGGAATGTAGGTATTTATAGAGTTAAGGATGAAGAAAGTTGATGAATAAAAATAATATAATAAGTTGGTGGAAAATTTAGATGAAATAAAATATAATTAAAAAAAATGAATAGAAAAAGTTAATGTGGAAAATAAGTGAAAGAAATAATATAAAAAGTTGGTGGAGAAAGTAGGTGAAATAAAATATAGTAAATAGTAAAAGTTAATGTGGAAAATAAGTGAAAGAAATAATATAAAAAAGTTGGTGGAGAAATTAGGTAAAATAAAATATAGTGAATAGTAAAAGTTAATGTGGAAAATAAGTGAAAGAAATAATATAAAAAGTTGGTGGAGAAATTAGGTGTGGAAATTAAGTAGAAGAAATAATATAAAAAGTTGGTGGAGAAATTAGGTAAAATAAAATATAGTGAATAGTAAAAGTTAATGTGGAAAATAAGTGAAAGAAATAATATAAAAAGTTGGTGGAGAAATTAGGTGTGGAAATTAAGTAGAAGAAATAATATAAAAAGTTGGTGGAGAAATTAGGTAAAATAAAATATAGTGAATAGTAAAAGTTAATGTGGAAAATAAGTGAAAGAAATAATATAAAAAGTTGGTGGAGAAGATATAATTAAAAAATGTAAGTGGAATAATTAGAAAAGTTGATATATAAAATTAATATGGAAATGATGTGGAAAAAGTAAATGAAAAAGGTAGATGATGTGGAGGATGAGGTGGATGGTGATGTGGAGAATGGGGTGTGATAAGAAAAGATTGGTGGTGAGGAAGTAAAAAAGTGAGATTATTTTGGGCCAATTGATTAAGTTTTTTAAAAGAAAATTTAGGGGTGCAAAAAGTAAAATAAATAGTATTTTTCATTTTGTTTTTTTTTTTGTATTTTTTTTTGATGAATTATATTTATCCGGACGAAATTGGGTGTTGACAGCTGCCCCTCTTTACTTAGATATTGCTGAATAATATGAAAATTTTGAGTTTTCGTATTATTGGAGTAAAAGCTAAGTAAAGAAAGAAACACTAATTTCGTCTGGATTTCAAATGGACAATGAACAACAGGAAAATTTAAAATAAATATGAACAAGGCTAACAGAATTGAGGTGTGTAGACATTGTGGAGGTTGTAACAACCCTATGGATGAGAATGAGGTTATTTTATTTTATTTTATTTTATTTTATTTTTTTATTATTATTATTTTTGTTTGAGTGCATAAATAAAATAAACAAGATTAAGTGAATGTGAAATTTGACTTTGATTGGGTTCGACCATTATCTTGCAGATGGCCGAGAGAAAAATAAGACTGAAAAACTGGTCTCGACCATTATCTAGCAGATGGCCGAGATAAAACAAAACTGAAAAGTGCTTTCGACCATTATCTTGCAGATGGCCGAGATAAAACAAAGCTGAAAAGTGCTTTCGACCATTATCTAGCAGATGGCCGAGATAAAACAAAACTGAAAAGTGCTTTCGACCATTATCTAGCAGATGGCCGAGATAAAACAAAGCTGAAAAGTGCTTTCGACCATTATCTAGCAGATGGCCGAGATAAAACAAAGCTGAAAAGTGCTTTCGACCATTATCTAGCAGATGGCCGAGATAAAACAAAGCTGAAAAGTGCTTTCGACCATTATCTAGCAGATGGCCGAGATAAAACAAAGCTGAAAAGTGCTTTCGACCATTATCTAGCAGATGGCCGAGATAAAACAAAGCTGAAAAGTGCTTTCGACCATTATCTTGCAGATGGCCGAGATAAAAATGTTTGATTGCTTTGAATTTGAAAATTGGAATTGGTTGAAATTTTGAGATGTTGAAAAAATTTTGATTTTGATTTTTTTTAGATAGAAATGAGTATCCATCCTTTTTTGAAACAAGGTTTTGTATAAGATTGAAATATGGTTGATGTAAATTACGAAATGGAGAAGAAAACTTTGATGCATTTTTTTGTCTTTTTGAAGGAAGAAAATTTGATGTAATGTACATGGAGGGGAAAACTTCGATGCATTTTTTGTCTTTTTGAAGGAAGAAAATTTGATGAATACACATGGAGGCAAATTCAAAGTTGATGAAAATATGTATATGATGTATTGGAAGATTATGAAATTATGACATTTTTTCACTGAGTCAATTTGCTTTCTTTGAAATCATCAAATTTATGACGATCTAGACTTCCAATTTCCTTTCAATGGATGTCCAATTCTAAAGTTAATTGTTCAAAATGGAGCTTATATGCTACACATTTCTTGACGAGATACTAGTGTGTTTATGCTTGATACCAGGGGTTAGTTAAAATGAAAGGTTTCCCACACATTGTTTTGGGCATTCCATTCCTCATACAATCATCCATGAATGATGTAATATGTGAATGTGAATGTCAATGTGAAACAATGATATACCCAAAGGTTACCCCGGTTTGGTGTTTAGGAAAAGGAGTGTGAGAATGTCATGTGAGATTTGCAAAAATTTGCCCCAATTTTGGTGGTAATGGATTTATGAAATTTGGGGCGAATCAAGATCATGCAAGGCCCAACAAGGGATGCCCCAGCCTTTGTATGAGCTTTGAAGTTCAGGGCGGACCAAGATCATGCAAGGCCCAACAAGGGATGCCCCAGTCTTTGTATGAGCTTTGAATGCTCAGATGCAAAAAATTTGAGATTTAACCAAGTTGCTCAATACTCTGAATGGGCCGAAGCATATGAAAGACACGCCTTGGTTTTGGGTATGAGTCAATTAAGCGAGGTTCAAAAAGAAGTTGCCCCCCATTCTGGGTTTACGAATGATAAGATGGACTCAAAATCATACAGAGCCCCAAAGTGCCTACCCTTATTTTGAGGGTGGATCTATGAATTTCAATGCGGACAAATTTGAGAGGCCCAACAAGGGATTCCCCGGTCTTGGTACGAACTTTGAATATACAGATGAAACAAATGTGAAATTAACAAAGTCGTCCAATATTCTGAATGGGCTGGGCCGAAACATATGAAACTCACATAGTTGCCCTGGTTTTGAAGAACAGGCGAAAAGGTTATGAAAACTTACAAAGTTGCCCCAAGTTTGGGACTCGGGGGAAAATTTTGAATGAGATATGAAATTGTTCAGAAATTTGTGATGGATATGGAAATGATTGGTTTGAAAGAATTACCCAAATTGGCTTGATTTTCCTTTGTATAATTTTGATCAATAGGGAGTTCCCTTTATCTGAGGACATTTATTTTTCATCATCATTTTTTTACAACTGCATCGTTGGTCATTTTGTCTTGTCTCAAAATTAAGCTTTATGAAAATTTAAGCAACCATTATTCAATCTGTGTGGACTTTTATTGGGCTTGTAATGTGGCTTTGGCTGAGGGGTATTGAAAGAAAGGATATGAAGGCCCAAATAAATGTTTGTGGATATATTTTTTTGAAACAAGAGTTACCATCCCCACCTTGTATCAGCTATTCGTCAAATCTGTTTTGACTATTTTGCCCTTTCTCAAATTTCATTCTTTGTTTGTCATCACTTTGTGATTCTTTCCATTTTTGCTTTGCTTTTGCTGAATTCTCTTCATTTGATCACTAAGTTTATTGTTTGCAACTTTAGTTGACTTCTATTATGATGGTAACCCTTGTTTAGGTAAATTTCGAAAAGAAAATTCATATTGGCTCAAATTTGGTATCAAAGGATATATTTTGTTTTTTTGTTTTTGGATAAAGAAAGATGGCCATACGTCATTTCAAATTTTGGTTGTTTTATTTTCAAAAGATTAATTAGGAGACAGGACTAAATGATCTCAACAAGAGTTATTTTTCATCCTTTTTCTTCTTCTCTTTTTTTTTTCACAACGGATTCCAGGATCTCCCAAATGAAAGCCAGTGGAGGTAACGGAAAATCTGCCCCAGTGTAAAACTTGGTGTCAATTATTTGGGCTCAAGAACATGATTGGGTCAATCTTTGGTTTGGCGAGGGCTGAAGGATGATGTTTTCAAGCAATATACACACAGATATCTCTTAAGAATATGTGACTTGATCATTTGACTCCAGGAGATTATGACATCCATTACACATTTTTTTTTTGAAATCTCATAAAATGGATAATTTGCATCGAAAACAAATGACTCAACTTTTGCGTATTTTTTTTATTTTATGCATGAAGAAAAGTAATATGAAATGAAAATGATGATACTAGTTGAAAAACAGATTTTTTTTCTTAGAGAAAATTAGGTTTTGGTGGCCAGTATGAAAACTTGGCTTGGGGGCCAGTGTGAGAACTGGGCTTAGGGGGCGAGTGTGAGAACTGGGTTTGGGGGCCAGTGTGAGAACTGGGCTTAGGGGCCAGTGTAGGAACTGGGCTTTTGTGGGCCAGTGTAGGAACTGGGCTTTGGTGGGCCAGTGTAGGAACTGGGCTTTTGGACCAGTGTAGGAACTGGGCTTTTATGGGCCAGTGTGGAATCTGGGATTTTTCGACCAATGTGGAATCTGGACCTTGCGGGCCAGCATGGAAGCTGGGCTTTGCAAGCCAGTATGGGAAATGAGATTTGTGAGCTATTGTGGAAATGGGGATTTCTCGGCCAATGGAAATTGGGCCTTGCGGGCCAGCATGGGATCTGGGCTTTGCAGGCCAGTGTGGGAAATGGGCTTTATGATCTATTGTGGAAATTGAGATTTTTCGGCCAAACTGGGCCTCTTTAATTCTTAATTTTTTTGTCAACAAATTCCAAGAAAATCGTGCATGATAATTTGAAAGACTGTACTGAAAACACATTGTTAACAATTTGTATCTTCCACAATTATGCTGCTTTTTATTTGACAAATATATTACTGAAGGAAAATTATGCAATTTACGGAAAGAAATCTTTTTGTATTTTCAAACTTATGTTGCATTTTATTTTATGAATGAAAAATGTGTTAATGAGGAAAAATTATGCAGTTTATTGAAGGGAATATTTTTGTATATTTGTTTTAATAGAGAACGAGAAATGGACTTAATGAGCTTAAAATTGGACTTTTCTTTTTGACACGGGAAAAATCCAGATCGGATCGGACCTGAAGATGATTGACATAGAAGGAAGTTGGACTTACCAGGCACATTGACCCAATGGATCATATGACCTGAGCCGTGAAAGCTTGACACAAGAAAATGACAAAGAAAATATTTTTTCATTTTTCATATTTTATGGTACAAGCTAAATGAAATTCATTTTTTTTTGTTATGAGAGGATTTCACAAGATTGGACTAAAGAAAATTTTGTAACACTACTAGACTCAAAGGCCCCAACACTATTCTTTTTACAACCATGACAAAATCTTCAGACAAGGGTCTGAATTCCTCTATTTTTATTTTTTGCACAAATACTTGTCACACAAATGGGAAGGAAAAATATGAATTGAAAACACAAAATCTACTTAAACATGTATTTTTTATTTTTCAAAAATTCAGATGCACTGGTTCAAGAGAAACCACATATGACAAAGGGGCCTAATGGGCTCAAAAACTCTTCATCTTTCATTTGCAGATTTTTTTTTAACTACAAATTCAAAGAAAATCACACAGGACAGTTTGAACAAATGTACAAAACATCATTCAACAGCAAAAATGCGAAAACAAAATATTTTTGACATATTTTCAAAAGAAATAGACTCGAGAGAAAACCACGAAGGTCATTGGGCTTAATGGGCTCGAGCACTGTTCCCTTTCATTCTCAGATTTTTTTTTTACAAATTCAAAGAAAATCACACAAGACAATTTGAACAAAATGTATTAAACATCATTCAACAGCAAAAATGTGAAAACAAAATATTTTTAACATATTTTCAAAAGAAGTAGACTCGAGAGAAAACCATGAAGGCCATTGGGCCTAATGGGCTCGAGCACTGTTTTTTTTTTATTATTTTTTTTTTAGATTTATTCAAAACGTAGAAGGAAAAGGAATTAAATCAAACAAATTGGTGTGATGTGAAAATTATGAACATTTCAAAAATAATTTTTCACTCAAATTTATATTTCAGAAGAATTGGGTTCAAAGAAGGCTAACCTGACACTGAGGCCCAATGAACCTGAAAAATGTCCTTTATCGTGCAGATGAAAAAGAATTTTGAACACTTCAAATTTTACATCACTCCACTTATTATTTTTGAAGATTTTCTTATTTATCATTGATGAGTCGATATTTTCTACACTTCACTTAGTTTATTGTACTAGAATTAATCAGAGAATTGTGCTTAAATGTCTAGTGTTTTCCTATTTTGCTTGATTGTGCTTAATTCGATCAGAAATTCTTATTTTAATTAATTTGAATTATCTGAGCTAATTATTTTACAAGGAAAATTTGGAAATACAATTTGGGACATTTGAAGGTTAAATAAGAAATGGAAATAGAGCCCAATGTATTTCAGCCATTTCAGTTTTCGCTGGTTGCTGCGTAAATTTTGTGTCAACTTGTTTGTCCCCGTTCAGGTTCAATTCTTATCCGTTTTCCATGCAATTTTTTTTCATAGTTTCGTATGGATGTCTATTTTCACGTATAGTTTTTCGTTTGTTCAAATTCCTTTTGTGTTGTTCCCAGTAATTGTTTTACTCCCCTGTGTCAGTCAAGTTCTTACTGTTTAAGTGGCTTCTAATTTGTTTGCATTGTTTGCTTATTGTTTGATTCTTCTGGTGGCTGGAATTGATCATTGGACGGTGCTAAGACCTTCCAACACTCAAGGATTCAACTCTCATATTGGCACATTTTATAGCTCATTTCAAGAAGTAACATTGGAAAACATGCTAAAACTCTCACACAAAGACCTCCAAAATGCAATGTTGAATTCTATTGGATTGGTATTATGAAAGTAAACCACAAGGCCCCATGCAGCTGCCACATAAGGGAGGAAGGCATATTTCACATAGCTCACGGCCATTTGGGCAAAGTTCAGCACATTTGAAGTAAAATGATGGAGAGGGACCACACATGGCAAGTTCACGTTTTTCTTCTCAAATAATTGGAAGAGCATGGCCCATGCACAATTCATTTTGATGAAGTATTCAGCAAACATCAAATGGAAGACCACGTTGCAACTCATTTCTTTCAAGCCAAAAGTTTGCAAGTTGGACAAACACATGGGGCCACCACTTGAAAAACATTCACGGTTCCAAATATAAATTGCAATAGCAATCTCCCATTGAAAAATTCAGCAAAACAAGTGGAAAGCAAAGAAGGGGCCACCACATTTCAAGAAGCAAATCACGTCCAGAGAATGAAAAAAATTGGAGAAAGGGCTTGCTAAATATTCAATATATTTTTGGACAAATTGAGGGGCCACCATTTTGAAAGCTAAACATGGGACTCCAAAATGCTATGTTTGCTTTTGATTTTTCATAAAAGCACACGGCCTTCTCCAATTTATTTTGGCTGCAGCTCACAAAGAGAAAGCAAGGCATAGATGTGGTGATCGAAGAAAGGGAGCTGCACATAGTTTTTAGTTTTAAAGGGAAGCCACATCCTTGTAGGAGGAGTTCACGGCCACATGGAGAAGAGAAGCTGTTGGATTTTAAATTGGCAAGTGAAGTGTTGGGGAATGATGGAAGTACACGGCCTTGCTGGAGTTGGAAGCAAAGAAGAGGAGTCCAACTATCTCCATGTCCAGCTGCAGCCACCCTTGTTTGAAGCTTGGCTTGTGGATGTGTAAAGGGAGAAGAGTTGAGAAGGTTGTTCACGGTCCAGCTGGGAGATGAAAGACAGCAGCAAAGTTTGCGTTTTAAAAGAGGAAAGGCAGTGAGTAAAGGTTTGGTCCAGGAGTTGGTATCCAGCTGAGTTGGAAGAAGAAGTGAAGCACCGTGATGAAGTCTCCAAGTTGTTGCTACCATAAGTTGAAGAGAAAATGCAAGGTAGAGGAGAAGGATGTGCACACGGCAAATGGAGGGCCCCATCCTATTTCTTTGGCACGGCTTGGAGGGGAAGAAAATCAGGAAGCTATGGAGACAAAAACAAAACCTTGCTAGAAACAAGGAGGGCTCACGAGAGTTTGTCCAGAAGATTGGCTATAAAAGAAGCAAGCAGGCAGAGAGGAAAATTATTAGATTTTAGGAGTAGTGTAGGAACTACCCACGTCTGGGAGGAGGCTATTGCCTCTTCCTCCTTCAATCAACTCTCTGTATTTTCATTTTCCAAACAGTGCAACAGTGATTTATTTTCTGAAGCGTATAGTGTGTTACTGTAATTTTTATTTTCATTGTCCAGGAATTTAATTTCAAGTGTTGAATCTTTGCTAAATTTGATTTCCAATTAAGTGCTTTTAATTTTACTGTCTCTTTATTTTACCGTTTACTGTTTTCTGAACCGTTAAATTCAGTCAATGTATTTTTCCATTCGGTTTATTTTCAACGTCGTTTTTACTGTTCATTTTCACCGATGTTTTGGGTAAATTTTATTTACACGGCTGTTACATTTTCTACATGTTTATTGTTACAATGTTTTCATTTCAAGCATTGATGAATTTTACATTTTTTTGGTTTTACCGTTCAGTTTTTACCACCGTTAAAATTTACTTCAGTGTTTTTAATTTTGTGTTATTTAATTTCTAGTCAACTTTAATTTTACCACAACAAACACAATCACAAAACCCCCCACCTTCGTGTGTAAATCTGAGACTGAGCCACAATATTGGTCCTTGAGAGACGACCTAGGAGTCACATCCTAGCTATACTGCATATTTTCGTGCACAACTTTTGTGAGCGGTGCGACCCGTTCAACAATCATATTTTTTATATTTTGTTTTATTATTTTTTTGGTAAAATCGGATCATCTAAGAAGTCTTGTATTGGGCCGGATTGACCCAACAAAACCCTACCCGTTTTCATTTTTCAAATTTTTTTTTTTCAAATTTGAAATCAGAAAGACCGGGACCGACACCAGACGGTTGCAGTGACCGGAACTGTAGCCACAGTGGATTTGTTTGGCTATAAGTCGAGAGCTCCTCCGCGTTGGGCGACATTTCAGTCTGACCACTCTCTCTCCTGCTCTCCCCTTCTCTCTCTAACTCTCTCTTCTTTGAGCGTCCTTCGAGAGCGTTTGAGATCTGCAAGGCTCCTCCGTCCCTGCCTTCGAAGGCCTCCGAGTCCTCTAACGAGCTTCTCCCTGTGTACCATCCGCTTCCGGGTAAGTCTTCTGAACTCTTAATCTCCTTTTCCTTCTCTTAAGTTTTCGTTCTTCTTTTTCACTTCCCTTCATGCTTTCCCACTTTCCTTTTTTGCTTTCCTTTACGCTTTTCCGTTCTTGCTTTTGTTCCTTCTTCGATTTCCCTGCTTTCCTTCCTCTTTTCCCTTTCTGTTTTTCTTTTCCTTATGCTTTCTGTCATGCTTTTCCCTTTCCTGCAAGCTCTTCATTTTCTTCTGCTTTTCGCTTTGTCTGCTTTTATTTCCCTCTCGCCTTTCTCTGCATTTCTTTCTGATCCCTCTTTCTTCCTCCTTTTTTTAATTTTCAAAACTTAAAACACTTAAAAACCAAACTGTCTTAAACTTAAGGGGTATATAGGCTGGAAACCAGACGCTAATCTCCCTTCGTTTGAAGGTATGACAGAGACAATCGGGTAGAACAACGCCACGAACCCCATTAAAAACAGAAAACTTAAAAAGAATATTACTCGTATGAACACAAGGACATGGACATGGACAATCTGGACGTAGATCCGTTTAGGAACCTTTGCGAGGACCATGAAACAGATCACAAACTGGACAACGAGACTCGAAAGACCCAATACAAAGAACAAAATTAGCTTAAAAGAAACACAATGGAAGAAAACATTAGACTATGAACATAGTATTTTTGTTATTTATGGTTTGTTTTTTTTTATTTATTATTTATTTAGACAAATTAGGGAAATGGATGAGAAGGAAATGGAAATGGAGAGACCGACCTGCCCAAAGTGGCGTCCGACAGAAGACCAAATCAGGATAATGACCAACATTTACAATTACGGAGTCACTCACCCAAGTCGAGCTCAGATTTTTGAGATCACTACTCGAATCAGGGCATTCGGAGAAGCGGGGGAGTACAATGTCCAGTGCTGGTTTAGCAATCATGGGAATAGAGTAAGACGTTGGCAAGCGGAATTGGATCCCACCGGCACCCTCTTTTCTCTACTATCCCTGTACATGTATGGTAAAACCCTAACTTCATCCTTGTCTTTTTAATTTTCTCCCTCTCTTCCTTCTTTTGACACAATTATTTCTCTTTATCATTATTTTTTTTATTTTTTTGGAGAAACCGGTTGGGTAGTCATGAAGGCTCCGAAGCTTCTGGATCTGTTCCCTGTTCCGATCATCATTGACGACGACAGAGATGAACGACAATTCCCTCCACCAGCGCCTCCTGCATTCCGCGGATTCCATATCAGACCTCCCTCGACGGAGCTCTCTCTTAGACCACCACAACCAGCTCGAGAGTTTTTCTACCATTGAAATGTTTTTTTGTTTTGTTTTTGTTGGCCGAGTGCGGCCGGAATTTAATAAGGACATGTAATATGGACACTTAAGTTTTTTTTGTTTTGGACTGTAATATTAACGATCACTAATGATCGACCCCCGAACATCTTTTATTTTGTTTTTTTGTTTGAATTCATGGTATGGTGAGGTAACTCTGTATCCTATCTGTTAGATCTACCTGTTTTTTTTTTTTCATTATTGTTGCATTTTAGTTTTATTTATCATAATATCAAGGTCGTATGAGTGTATTAAAAACGATCTTTGTTCAGAATCATCTCTCCGACCTTACTGTAAATCTCTCTTTTTATTGTGAAATAAACTGGATTTTTATGCTTTCTTTTTATTTGGTCAAAACAAGATTTTCCAACAATTATGTATATAAAAAAATGGGCTAAAATAATTTATTTACAAGAAAATAAGGGAAAATTGAATTCGAATAAAAACATGAGATCTGAAGTAAAAGGGATAAGCAAAATTTCAATGAAATACGTGTATGAAACAACGAAAGAAACTGGCTCAAGACAAGCCTCAAATGGAAAACACGCTGCAATACACGCTGAAATAACTGTATGGGTGGAAAACACGTCTTGCAAGAAAACATCAAATTCGGGAAAATCTGACACTGCAACTTTACTCTTGATTAACAAATTTGATATTTTCGAAAAACATGAGTTTGGTAATTTGCAAGTAAGACAAGTGACTCAAGATTTTTTTTCAATTTTTTTTCTTTTTCCGCAATACCCTTTAAGGACTCGATTTCCAGTATTGCTTTGAGAACCTTATAGTGAATGTTCACATTGAAAGTCATGGATGAAGGTGCTATATCGATGCGCATACCTCCTCGGTAGTAAGACACTTCACAACATCAAATTCTCTTGTATAATGACTTATGTTTTCCTAAAGCCCAATTCATCGAACTTTAAACATCTTGAATCAATTAAAGTTTGGCTTTGCGCTGGAACACCCAACACTTTCGATGAAACCATAAGCCCTGGATCATGGAAGTTTAACAGGCTTCACGAAACCAGTAGACAAGGCCTTTTCGTAGGAGACTTGGTAGCATCACGCGTAAGTCTCCTCTCCGTCCAAATCTGCTTCTACAACTCCTCTGCATCAACTTTTAAAGAGAAGGGTTCAATAATTGAGTCACACGAGCGTCCAATTTTCTGGACGAGCATCCCAATTCTGGACGAGCATGGACGAACGTCCTCTTCTGGACGAGCGTTTCGAGTGTTATGGACGAGCGTCCACTTTCTGGACGAGCGTCCTCTTTCTGGACGAGCGTCCACTTTCTGGACGAGCGTCCACTTTCTGGACGAACGTCCTCTGCGCGCTGAACGAGCGTCGCTATGGAACGAGCGTGCGCTCGCTATGTGACGAGTGTCCACTCACTTGGCGACGAGCGTCCATGCAACACTTTCAAACTTGACGCTTCATCCACCTTTTATGGCTTTCACAATTTTTCTAGCACCTCAAATTTGTGCCTGACAACCTCAACATTGACTTGGTGAGAAGATTTCAACTCAGGCAGCTTTGTCCTCATCGTGCTCACAATACTTGGCTTAATAATTTCCCCAAAGGACCATGCAAGTGGTTGTCCCCAGCTTGTTTCCTCTTTCAAATGTGTTCTCTTCGGTCTTTTGTGGGCTTCATGCCCCAAGTCTGCCCCTCAGGGCGGAGTGTAACACGAGGAAAGACCAATAAGGAGGGAAAGTTTGTGCCACTCAAACTCTCTATTGTAGTTGTGGTGCATACAAATCTCCAGGTCTTTGTAAGGCGTTTAGGGCCTCTAAGATTAAGCTCATTTGTTCCTTCAGTTGTTGGATATCGACTTTCATTCCTTCTTTTTGGTTCTCCAAGATTTTTTAACTGGTTCGAGTCCTTTAGGGTATCTTAGATGTTTAGCTGTATATTTTTTTTTTTGTGAAACAAAATAAGAAAAAGAAAAAAAAAAGAAAGAAAAGAAAAGACAACATAGTTCAAATTCTCTAGTCAGAAATTATAAAGCTGTGAAACTTATTGCCCCGGTATAATTTGGAAATTAACACGAAACATAGTCAATAAGTCGGTTCATCATTCAGAAGTCCCCAAAATGCGAGACATAGGAATTCTTGGTCAACCATAACAGGCTTTAGTCATCACATTCTTCATTTATCTGATCAGTTTCTTGCATCAATTTAGGAATGTTTCAATCCCCTTAGGCGGGTTGATCATTGACATTACAGACTCAGCATCAACTAAGAACTTAAGGACGTCTTCAATGGCTCCATTGGCAAAGGAAGCTAGTTGTGAGAGACTTTTCTTCCAATTATTTGTAACTTGTCCTTGTTCAACGACATACTCTTTCATCTGGATCATCAATCTTTTATGTCCCCTTTTAGCTAAATGCCAATATTCCTTCTCTAGCTTTGTTCTTGTTGCTTCTATCCACTGCTCCATTATCTTGAAACTGCTTTTCACAAATCGGGTAGGGGAAATTAACGTGAATTACAACTTGATTGTCTTAACCCTTTATGCGATTCATTGGCTAAGGGAATCTTTCATTAACAACCTGTGATCTTGGGCCTTTTCTCGAAGCGAACAACATTGCCCCCAAGTGTCCCTAACTCGATGAAACATTTCAGCAAAGATTCATTCCCCATAGGATTTGCAATGAGGTGAGAGATGCAGGCGTTGGCGATCCTCTCAGGATACCAAAAAAAAATTTATGCTAAGACACACATAACACTGGGTACCCATGAAGGAGACATTAGGGTAATTCCCGCAATAGTTGAGTCACGGGTGTCTCGATGGGCGAACGTCCAAATTTCTGGACGAGCGTCCTTCTGGGTCTAGACGAGCGTCTCGACAAGCGTCCTTCTGGGTCTGAACGAGCGTTCACTTCATATTCTCTGGACGAGCGTCCTCTTGTACGTGCGGGGGGAGACGAGCGTCCGCTTGCTATGAACCGAGCGTGCGCTTGCTATGTGACGAGTGTCCTGGGCGACGAGCGTCATATCAAGTGCGACTCTCTGTAAAATCGCATCTAGTGCCCTATCTTTCGCTCCCGGGCGTGAAAACAGCATCCACTTTTCAATGCCGACACGTAATTGACGCGCTCCAAGTCTTTGATAGTATCCAATCCTTATTCTATCATGCGAGAGACCTTCCTTTCGTATGGCTCATAACCTTGACTAAGGGTCCTGGAAACCTCGGTTAGGATAATACTGACTGGATTCATGGTAGCATAGTCAACGAAATCCTCGGTATTAGGAAAGAGCATGGCATCATGGGGGATAAGATCTCGTACATTCATCAATGTTCCCTACTCTTCGATGCAAGTATCACTCTAGGTATCCTTTAGAAATGCCCCTTGCTTTAACCTTAATAATGAATTCACTTTCCAATTTCATAGGACACACTCTTATGATTCCCGCTTGCTGCAAGATATGGGTATACTGCCTGATAGAGCTTTGGCCTCAAGACGTGTATTTAAGATTTGCCCAAATTCTCCCCCTCTGACAAGTTCGCCAAATTCTTATACCTCTTGACTCAAAATCCCATGTTAATTTCCATTTTTACCTTAAAAACTTAAATCACAAATTCATAATTTCTCGACTAGAATCCACAAAATGTGACAAGACCAAAAAAGGATGAGCTACAAAAAGAGAGAAGGAAAAAAAGAAGGAAGAAAGAAAGAAAAAGTATAAAGAGACATGATGATATGTACAAGGTGCATGATTTTATTAAGCGAACATGAGGGTTATAAGAATATACGTTTCTCCCTTTTGTGCCTTATCAAAGGTTGAATGACTGAAGTTCTAAGGCCAAATATATGCACTTACAAGGATAGCTTCCTAATGCTTAAATCAGGCCACCAGAGCTATGGCTCTTTTCACTGTTTCTCCACAACAGTCAGAGTAATCAACTAGATGTGGAGACACAAATGAAGAGAACAGACTCTGGCTGGGGTTCTCACGATAGCCAAACAGGAAGTACATCCCAGAGTGACACCGCTACACAACCCCTCTATTTCTAAGTTGCGCTCAGACCCGGGTATAGGGCCTCACTCATGATATGCATATGGTGTGTGTGTGAAGGGAGAAAGCAAATGTACACCCCAAACCCTCACCTGCAAAACAACCAGAAGATTCCCAGGCAGATATAACATGTTTTCTACCCTAGGGTTCAATATAATCAAAACAAACACACATACAATTATGACAAAAATCAAATAAGGATAAAGAAAAAGGAGAAAAAAAAACACAAAGAAAAACCACATTGAATTCGCACATCTAATTAAATGGCCTGACTCTCTGGCATTCCCCAGTGGAGTCGCCATCTGTCGCAACCGGAATCGCGACGGGACGACGATCCGAAAAAGAAATCGGGTTTTTGAAAAAGAGATTTGGAGTCGCCACCATAGTTTATTCTGGAAAACTACGGAAAAACCATAAAATGATAAAGCATGGTCAAATAGAACCAGATTCTTGGTTCGGGAGTCGGTTACGTGTAGGGAAGGTATTAGCACCCTACAACGCCTGCCCTAAGGCAGTACCTTTAACTAAATGCGCGAATGTGGATGTGGTTTTCAAAATGTTTAACTTTCCCTTGAAATAAAAACTCTAAAGAAACAAACAATAGTTTTTTAGTTTTTTTTTTGGGCCCGACAAGGATTGACCTTGCTCCTACGTATTCTCATTCAGAATGAGAAATCAGGGTTCCGTAGTTCATTTTGAAATTGTTTGAGAAATTTTGCTTGAAGAAATTGATTTTGGATTTTTGGGGAAGTGAACCTGACAAGGTCTAGCCTTGCTCCTACGTATCTCCACTTTTGATGGAGAATCAAGGATCACGTAGTTCTGGCTAGAAAGATTGTTTGTTGGCTTGAAAGTGTTGATGTTTTTGGTTTTTTGAAGATTTTATATTTTTTTGGTATTTTTTGATGTAATATTTAGATTTTGTGCGTAATGAGCACTAGGCTGATGCGTACGATCGCACGAGCACTCACACGGCTTTTTCTTTGTTTTTTATTGTTTTGCGTAATGAGTACTAGGCTGATGCGTACGATCGCACGAGCACTCACACGGCTTTTTTTATAGTTTTTTATTGTTTTGCGTAATGAGTACTAGGCTGATGCGTACGATCGCACGAGCACTCATACGGCTTTTTTGTTTATTTTATATTTTGGGTAACGAGTACTAGGCTGATGCGTACGATCGCACGAGTACTCATACCGCTTTAATTACATTACATGTTTTTTACAGTTTTACATTTTTTTTATTTTCTTTTTATTAAGAAAGAGAGGTGAGTTGAGATATCTATGACATAAAAATATGAAAAGACACAAAAAAAAAATTGTGGTAGAAAACAGGATAAATTCATAGACTAAAAAAAATGATCAAAATGCATATATAAATAGAATGAAGAGAAAATGTGTACCTTGTTGAAGATTTGTGTGATGAAATAAAACCTTGCTCGTAATAAGTTGTGAGCAGAGATAGATTAATGGTGGAGAAGATGAATTTATAGTAAAAATATGGTATGAAATTTACTATGTTTGAAGGGAATAGGAAACGGTAAAGTGTGAGAGAAAAATTGAGTAGAGTTTTGGGATGAAATGAAGAGATTTTGAGAGAAAATAGATGGATATTATGTAAAAATAATGTGTATTGTTTTCTTTTTTTTTTAGATTTTTTTACAATATTAAAATAAATTTTTCATGCATATTTAAAATAAAGTCTAATAATTACTTAGTTATTTACATAACACAAAATGATATTTAGCTATTTGAAACAAAAATAGTAAAATTGTTTACACAAGTGTTTTTAAGAAAGTCAAAATAAATAGAAAATAAAAATAAACCATATTTGCTAAACGTAAAAAAAAACACACTAAAACCATTTCTTAATTTTAATCTTATATATTTTAGGAAAAAAAAACAATTGCTTAAAGGAATAACGTTACTAAAAAATTTCTAAAACCATTTTATAATGCTGCAATTTTATATATTTATTTCTTTTGTATCTTTTTCATTTTTTTTAGGTTGTTGTTTTTTTTTATGGTTGTGTCATTTTCTATTAACAAATAAAATTGAAGTTTAAAATAAACAAATCCAATTAATAAAAATAAAATACAAAACACGAGAAATATATTATAATTGTGAGACAAATACTAAAAGAGTGAAGAAAATAAAAAAATAAAACAAATGAAGCAACCAATACGGAACCAAACAAATACTAAGAGCATAAAAACCAATTAAATAAGGATAGGGGTGTATAGAAAAAAAAACAGGTGTGTCGGAAGACTCCGGTTCTCAGGCCCAACGGACGGTAGGAGTGCAACTGTGAGGTTTAGGGGTGTCGCATAGCAGGTGCTGGTCAGGTCGGAGGCCCTTTTCTTGTTGTTTGCAGGGGTGTAAAGATGCAAAGTGGGGTGTGCGCCTAGGAGAGAAAAGGTTTAAAACCGAATGGGCCAAAGCCTAATGGGGTTCAAAATATGAATAAAAGGGTGTAGGAAAAGAATTTTCTCTTGTTTTTTTGTTTTGGGGTGGAAATGAAAAGGTTTGGTGTGAGAGAAAAAAAAAGATGGATCTTGTGTAAAAAAAATGTGTGTGTGAAATGAAAGGAATGTAGGTATTTATAGAGTTAAGGATGAAGAAAGTTGATGAATAAAAATAATATAATAAGTTGGTGGAAAATTTAGATGAAATAAAATATAATTAAAAAAAATGAATAGAAAAAGTTAATGTGGAAAATAAGTGAAAGAAATAATATAAAAAGTTGGTGGAGAAAGTAGGTGAAATAAAATATAGTAAATAGTAAAAGTTAATGTGGAAAATAAGTGAAAGAAATAATATAAAAAAGTTGGTGGAGAAATTAGGTAAAATAAAATATAGTGAATAGTAAAAGTTAATGTGGAAAATAAGTGAAAGAAATAATATAAAAAGTTGGTGGAGAAATTAGGTGTGGAAATTAAGTGGAAGAAATAATATAAAAAGTTGGTGGAGAAATTAGGTAAAATAAAATATAGTGAATAGTAAAAGTTAATGTGGAAAATAAGTGAAAGAAATAATATAAAAAGTTGGTGGAGAAATTAGGTGTGGAAATTAAGTGGAAGAAATAATATAAAAAGTTGGTGGAGAAATTAGGTAAAATAAAATATAGTGAATAGTAAAAGTTAATGTGGAAAATAAGTGAAAGAAATAATATAAAAAGTTGGTGGAGAAGATATAATTAAAAAATGTAAGTGGAATAATTAGAAAAGTTGATATATAAAATTAATATGGAAATGATGTGGAAAAAGTAAATGAAAAAGGTAGATGATGTGGAGGATGAGGTGGATGGTGATGTGGAGAATGGGGTGTGATAAGAAAAGATTGGTGGTGAGGAAGTAAAAAAGTGAGATTATTTTGGGCCAATTGATTAAGTTTTTTAAAAGAAAATTTAGGGGTGCAAAAAGTAAAATAAATAGTATTTTTCATTTTGTTTTTTTTTTTTGTATTTTTTTTTTATGAATTATATTTATCCGGACGAAATTGGGTGTTGACAAGTGGATGTTTGCTTTAAAAAGCACAGTTATCCTCTATGACATAAGTTCTATAATACGCATACCCAAATTCATCATACCTCTGTCCAAGAAGACACTGAGAATGTCAAAGCTAACAATTCGAACAACACTGATCACATCTGCCTCACACAACAACAATTTCAAGTTCTTGCAAAGCTCTTCAAAGACCACAATTTGAATGATGCTTCCACTTCTACTCAAATTCACCATATTGCATCTGCTTCGGCAAACCAACATCCTTCAAGTAATATCTGCCCTCTTACTTCTAATTACCCTAAGACCAATTGGATTATTGATCCTGGAGCCACTGACCATATAAGTATTTTCTACGAAACTTTTCATCCTATAAAAGAATCAAACCTATTCAAATTGTGTTACCTAATGGTAGTATTGTTTACTCTGAGTATTCTAGCATTGTTATTCTTAACAATAAGATCCATCTTTTAAATGTCTTTTTTCTCCGCAATTCTCTTTTAATCTTATCTCCATATCTCAGTTGATTTCTTTTAATAAATATGAACTAATTTTTTCTTTTTATGACTGCACTATACAAGACATTCAAACCAAATAGAAGATTTCTATAACTAAACTCACTGGTGGCTTGTACATCTTAAATTCATCTTTGCTTACTCCTTCTGTAAATTTTGCCAATAATGTTGTAAACAATACTAGCCTATGACATCTTAAATTAAGACATCCTTCCGGTATTATATTGAATAGTTTGAAACTCAAATACCCATTCATTATGCATAATCCCACATACATATGTGATGCTTGCCATCATGCTAAACAAAGCAAGCTGCCTTTCTCTAGTAGTACTTCTAAAACCATGAAAATCTTTGATCTTATTCACATTGATATATGGGGTCCTTGTAGTATTCTTTCCATGCGTGGTTTTAAATATTTTCTCACCATTGTGGATGGTTTTTCTCGTTATACTTGGCTTATACTTATGCCTAACAAATCTGCTATTAGAAAAATTATTACTGATTTTATAACAAACATAGAAAACTGTAACACCAAATAATTTAAGGGTATTACTAGTAGTAAAAACTAAATTAATTTGATATCTGATATAAACAACCAAACTTTATTTCAATTCAACCAAAGTACGATTCCAAACTTACAAACTTTAAACAATATAGTCTTCACCACTTAACATAAGTTTGAAATTAAACTTTCAAGTCTTACACAACATATTTTTCCAATACAAATTTATTCTTTTTACAAAAATCCCTAAAAGTTTTTTCCAACATGTCTCTCATCATCTCTAAGCTTTTTCAACCGCATCTACAACATTATCTACTCACGTATAACATGAGTTATACGATCATAGCACAAATAAATAAGAGTAAGCTAACCATAACATACAATCATTAAACTTATTTACAATATATAATTCAATCATGTATTATTATAATTTATAAACACAATTATCCCGATGTGATTAATTCTTTTTTCCTTAACTTCATTTAAAATCATCCTTCTCATTTTCATAAACCTTACAAGTATACTATGCTTACTCACAAAGCCTTATGGTTCAAACCGCTCTTTGTCTGCTTCCTTAAGCCTTACCCGTATACTATGTTTTACTTTCCGAAGCCTTATGGTCAGACCACTCTCTGTCTACTTCTATAAGACTTATGAGTAATATTTTTATGTTAAAGCCTTATGGTTAGACCACTCTCTGCCTGCTTTCATAAACCTCATGGGTTACTCTGCTCATATCAATGTCTCATGATATAAACCAAAAAAACTACTCCCGGTAGTAAACATCAACAAATCATATTAATGATTGCTTATATTCACCCCAACATTTCCTAAAATCAACAAATCATATAATCTCAACCACCTAACTCAATCATATTCGTTCTCAAATAATAAATTGATAATGACCTATTTTTGTGTCAATAAAATAAACCTATTGTTTCAGATTTCATACTCTTCTTATAATCTTATATTTCCCATAACGAGTACAAACTCAACACAATTTCATCAATCAAAGGTTATAGATCATCCAATTTTTTTTATGACATTACATAAAAATTTGTTCCTAGTACAAGTCCCACATTCAAGACCTAAACTGGTAAATTGAATCATAATTTACCTATAATCTTGGGTAAAAATTTCAGTTCGATCTAATCATTAATAAAGTTAAAATTTGAAATTTTGCATCTGTAAATCAAGAACATAAAATTGAGATCCTTAATAAACATCACTTAGTTTAAAAAAAAATTGAACAGTCAATATACATTAACAGGTTTTAGGATCTACGTATCTAAATTTTAGGTTAATCTAATGTGTAACTATGTAGAGATTAATATTTATAAAACTCGAAAACATTATTAAATTCGGATTTTCGACTCTATAGAAAATGTGAAATTAATTCTTCTAAGTACAATTCTCAAATTAAAGATCCTAATGGTCAAAGTTAATTTTTGTCTTATAAACTATATATTAAATTTCCTAGATTGATCTAATGGTAGACTAAGTAGCAATTAGAGTTTTACTAAGGTAGCTTAAAAAAATGGAAAACATGATCAAAATTTTAAATTTCACAATTTGATTGAGTATTTACTCCAATATTTTTATAGTTTACTTATTCAACATAGAAAATGCATTCATCATATATTTCTTACAAAATGAATATATCACAAAATAAATTAACAATAATAAAATATCACTATAATGAGTCACTGGGAAGAATCAAATGTTTGACGAATCAAACTCAACCTAAACGCCAGTGTTTAAGATTCCTCTATCATCAAAAGAATAACCTTAATATAAATGTTCTAGGGAACTAAGAAGGTGAATATGGCATAGCCGGTTAGACAACTTCTTATCCTTCCAGAAAAATGCAACAGAAAAAGAAACACAATAAAAGTCCTAGGGAAACAAGAAGTTGAATCTGGCATAGTCGGTTAGACAACATTTATCCTTCCAGAAAAATGAAGGAGAAAAATAAACACAACAAAAGTCCTCGGGAAATAAGAAGTTGAATCTGGCATAGCCGGTTAAACAACTTTTTATCCTTCCAAAAAAATGTAAGAGAAAAAGAAACACAATAAAAGTCCTAGAAAAACAAGAAGTTGAATCTGTCATAGCCGGTTAGACAACTTTTTATCCTTCCAGAAAAATGGAACAGAAGTAGAAATTTGGCCATTATGCCAAGGAATGCTGGAAGGGATAAGGAGCAAAAAATATACCCAAGAAGAGGGCTAATTTGGCCCAAGAGGAAGGATCTAACTCTGAAGCAGTGATGTTAATGGCTAGCACTGAGGAAAAACAACCAGAAAGCACAATGTGATATCTCGACTTTGGTTGTTTTACCCACATGATTGGGAGGAAAAATTGGTTTGTGAAAATGCAGGAGGTTATGCAGGGAAAAATAAAGTTTGCAGATGTTACTGTAGAGGACTTTGGAAGGGTGGTTCTAAGATATTGAGATGAGAGAGAAATTATATTTGAAGAGGTACTATATTTACCAGGCTTGAAGATAAATCTGCTCAGCTTGGGAAGGCTGTGTGATGAAAATGGAGAACAATTGTCTCAGCATTTTCAACCAGAATAGGAAGATTGTTGTGTAGGCTCAACTGTCACAGAATAGAACCTTCAGGGTGGTGATGAATGCAGTAAAACACCAGTGTTTTTCTGCAACAAAAACATAGAAGAATGGATGTGACATCTCAGATTTGGGCACTTCAATTTTAAGGATTTATCCCAGCTAAGCCAAAAGATTATGGTGAGTGGCTTACCAAAGGTTAAAATACCAGAGACAATATGCAAAGAATGTGTCCAATGCAAGTAAACTGTGGGCAGTTTCAAGAAGTTCTTACCCCAGAAGTTAGAAGAGAAGTTAGGGGTGGTTTATTCAAATGTTTGTGGTCCTATATAAATAGAGACACCTGGGGACAACTAGTATTTTCTATTGTTTATTGATGATTGGACCAGGAAATGCTGGTTTTACTTGATTAGGAGAAAGGGGGAGGTGTTGCAAGTGTTTTAGAAGTTCAAATGTCTTGTTGAGAGACAATGTGGGAATAAAATAAAAGTGTTGAGAACGGATGAAGGAGGAGAATATACCTCTACTGAGTTCAACAGTTTATGTGAAAAGAAGGGGAAAATACATGAAGTTACCCTTCCCTATACATCACAACATAATGAGGCAACAAAGAGGAGGAACAAAACCATATTAAATATGGTTAATTGTATGTTGAAGAGTAAAGGGCTACCTAATTTCTTATGGGGAGAGGTTGTGCTGATAGCCACTTACATTCTAAATTTGTCTCCAACAAAGAGACTAGATGACATCACACATGAATAAGCTTGGACTGGGATAAAACCAAATGTTGAGCATTTGAAAATATTTAGGTCTATATGCTACAAACATGTGTTTGATCACTTGAGAAAGAAATTAGATGATAAAGGGGTGTCTCTAATTCTGGTGGGATACAATGGTACTGGAGGATACAAGTTGTATGATCCTATATCAGGAACAACCCGTATCAGCATGGATATTGTAGTAGATGAAGCTGGAGTGTGGCATTAGGAAATAACTGAGTAGGGAGCATCAACTTTTGTCTTGTAAGATGAAATTGTTGTAGTTGAGTCAGATATGTGCATAAGAGATGACAACACTAGAAGGTCATCAAGGGTTACTCAATTACCAACACATCTAAGAGACTATGACTTGTCTTATGATGCTACACTTACATTAGAAGACAATTTCGTTCATTATGCTTTAATAGCAGAAGCTGACCCAGTTGAATTTGATCAACCTGTAAGAGATGAGAGGTGGTATGAGGCAATGCAGGAAGAAATTGACTCTATTGAGATAAATCAGACATGGGAATTGGTTGATTTACCTTCTAACAAGAAGCCTATAACATTGAAGTGGATTTATAAGTCAAAGATAAACCCACAAGGTGTTGTTGTAATGCACAAGGTCAGGCTGGTTGCTAAAGGTTTCCTATAGAAGGATGAAGTATATTATGGGGAAGTTTTTTCTCATGTAGCCAGGGTTGAGATAATCAGGTTGGTGGTGTCTCTCATTACTAAGTTTTATTGGCCATTACATCAATTAGATGTGAAGTCTGCCTTCCTGAATGGAAAACTTAAGAAGGAGGTATATGTTGTACAACCAAAAGGGTTTGAAGTTAAAGGGCAACAAGGCAATGTGTACAGGCTGAGGAAGGCTCTATATGGGCTTAAACAGGCTCCAAGAGCTTGGAACCAGAGGATTGATGGGTTCATGAACAATATTGGGTTTGAAAAATATGTTTCAGAACATAGGTTATATGTGCAGTACTGCCAACATAATGGCAGTCCAGAAAAACTAATTGTATGCTTGTATGTTGATTACCTATTAGTCACTGGGAGTTGTGAAGAACTAATTTCAAAGCTCAGATGTTGAGGAAATTTGAAATGAATGACTTGGGAATACTCAGCTAATTTCTTGGGATTGAATTCACTGAGACTGAGTGTGAAATTATGATACATCAATCCAGGTATGTTCTACACCTATTGAAAATGTTTGAAATGGTGAATTGTAATGCTCCTAACACCCCAGCAGAAGTGGGGCTGATGCTTGAAAAGGAGCCAGAGGAGGAAGTTGTAGATCTTATAGCTTACAGAAGAATGGTTGGGAGGTTAAGATACCTCTGTAACACTAAACCTGACTTGAGCTATAGTGTTAGAGTGATAAGCAGATACATGGAATGCCATAGAATATCACATTTGAATGTTGCCAAATGTATCCTAAGGTATTTGCAAGGTATACACTCCTATGGCTGGAAAAGAAGTTCAAATAACTTTTTATTCAGATGCAAATTGGTATGGTGATAAAGTGGATAAAAGAAGTACAACAGGGTACATTTTCTTCATTGAAGGGTCTCCTATTTCCTAGAGTTCAAGAAAAGAGCCAATGGTTGCTCTATCATCATGTGAGGCCAAATACATAGCTACTTGTGAAGCTACGTGTCAGGTAGCTTGGATGGGTTCTTTGATGGAAGGATTGAAGGTGGAGCTAGTTGGAAGAGTCAAAATGCTTGTAGACAACAAGTCAGATCTTGCCAAACATTCTACATTGCATGGAAGGAGTAAGCATATGGAGACCAGGTTCCACTATATTAGTGAACAAGTCAGCAGTGGGAGACTTGAAGTGGTACACTGCAGATTCAAAGATCAGCTTGCAAATATACTCATAAAAGCCCTTAAAGGTGAACACTTTTTGTCACTCAGAAAGCAGATCGGAGTCGTACGAGCGGAGATCAGTGAAAATCACTCGAGAAGGAGATAAAAAAACCTAGGGTATTCGTTATAGAGGAGAAGGTTGCTTAGAAAAGGGGTTTTCTCGATTTTAATCGGTGAAAAACGTTCGTATGCTCGAAAGGAGGTGTTTTTACCGATTTCAATTGGTGAAAATTGCTCAAATTGAAGGAGGAAGAAGTTTCACCAATTCAATAAGTGAAAAGGAGTGTTTTTCTTCAGAAGAAGGAATTTTTGTTGCGTTTAGGGTTTTTGTTTAAGAGTGTTGTGATAAACAAAAACCAAACAAAATTAGTTAATGTTTTTCATGTATATAAAAGCTTTAAATCATACATTTTAGAATATACAAAAATTATACATTACCTTGTGAGTTTTGTGCGTTTCTCGCTCTCTTTGTGTTCATCATCTTCATCTTTGTCCAGTGTGTGAGGAGTGTGCTGAGTTTCCTCTGGAACCCTAAGTTGAGAAATCTGTTTTCTCTGACTTCTCTCTAAAATATTAAAGATGTGTGTTTTCTCTAAATGACTTAATACCAAATAAATAAATAAATGAATATATATATATATATATATATATATAATTACATATATTAATTTTTGAATTAGTCATAAAAATATATTTAATATAGTTTAAGAAAGACATATTTTGTACATTACTAAAGTATGTATAAATGAATTTTATATGAACTTTCGATAAAACGAAATTTAATTTTATATAAATTAAAAGACTAAAACATACTTAATTTATAAACTTATTATTATCTTTTTGTATTATATTTTCTTTTATATATATATATATATATATATATATATATATATTTTAACAGTGTCAATTATTTAAAATGAATGAGGAAAGATAAAAATATATATATCAATATTTGATGAGAATGAAATTGATTTTCGATATTTAAATAGGATTTAATTTGAGTCTTATAGATAAAATATAAATACTATTATATATATTCATAACCTAATAAAAATATCGTGAATAACGTTCTGAAAATAAATTGAGAGTATCAATTGAAAGAAAATGTCAAAATAACGTGCATCGAAATAAAACGATAAAGGAAATAACGGGGGATTATAATGACGGAGAAACCGTTACGGCGTTACTAATGATGATGTGTGGTGTGGGTCATTTCCCCTTTTTTTTTTTTGGTTATGAATGCGATTTTTGAACCACG
Source organism: Vigna nakashimae (assembly GCA_034642375.1). Lineage (NCBI taxonomy): Eukaryota > Viridiplantae > Streptophyta > Magnoliopsida > Fabales > Fabaceae > Vigna > Vigna nakashimae. The sequence continues at coordinate 22,827,951 of CM067768.1, forward strand.
GATTTATGAAATAAAGATAATAAAGAATCTTATCGAACCTTTTTTTTTTCAACATACCTCAATTCATATCACCATTAATATATATATATACATATATATATATATATATATATATATATATATATATATATATATATATATATATATATATATATATATATATGGTTTATTTGGCATGGAAATGGGAGGGAGGAAAAAAAGAAAAAAAGGAAACAGGAAGTAAGATTAACAAATTAACTATAAAGTTATTATTTTATAAAATTTAAATCATGTCAAAAAATAATTAAAAATTTTAATATATTAGAATAATTAATGACAAATTATATAAAAAAATTCACATACCAATTAAAAAAATTAAAGTATAGTACAAACATTTACAAATGAAAATGAGAAGCAAAATTGAAAGAAAAATTAATAGATATAATTCATCTTTATTATATTATATTGCTTAAATAATTCATCTTTTTATATAATTTATTTAGTATTTTCTTAAAGTTCGAAAAATGATCAAAATGGCTACAATTTTAAAAAGTAATAAAATTAAAATCAATTTTAAATGTAGATGTGCTGGAAATATGAATCTAACTAAAAGATTAAAGTATACAGTAATGTTTAGCACTAGTTTTAAAAAAAATAATTTTAAATTAAATTACATTATGCAATATATAGAATGAATAAAGAGAAACGTAAGTAAAAGATTCATTATACATGCAGTTATTTGTGTTTAAGAAAATTTGGATGAAGAAATACTGCAAGTATATGAATTGACCAATCTAATTAAATGGAATGCATGAAGAAATAGTAGTAAAGGTTTACATAATGGATTACGTTTTATGTCTCATGACATGATAGATTATGTGTTCCTTTTATACTATTCAATTAACTATTCAACATTTTCTATTAAGAAATTAATTGCAAATTAACCACAAGAATAATTTATCATATTTTAAGAACTTAATTATTCTGTTTATTAATGAATTATTAAGATATAGCGTAATTTGTGTGCCAAAGAAAAAACTAAAATTATAAAGTAATATAATTTATCATTGTGAAATTCGTATAATAATTATTGTTACTACCTTCGTTTTTAGACTTTTTTCATCATCCTTTTTAAAAGTTTAAAGACAATGATATTATAATTTAGTTGCTTTATTTTCTAACAAATATATCTTGGTCTTAATTTCTGATTATCCAACATCAATTAAATTGAATTTAGAATTGAACGATGAATCCTTCGTATGAGATAGCACCGTGTTTCAAACGTGTGTACGGAATTCACACAACCTTAGCTTCCGCTAATAACCAAAATTCAAAGTTAATAACCAAAAAAAAAGAGAAATTTTCACTGCCTCTTGTGGAGATAAATTTTAACCAAATAATTTTCTTTTAAGCTTTTTCGTTTTTTTTGTTTAATTTTCCAACCACTTTAAAACGCGGTCCAAATTCCGATTATCCCCAATATATAACCCTTTCGTCTCCAGTTTAGAACCCTCGTCCAATTTCCTTTCTTCTTCCTTTGATCCTTTGTCTCATTCCTCTCCCAAGTTTCTCGCTTTTTCCCACATTCTCTCAATCCACTCTCTCGTTCCCAACTGGGTCCAATCGTATTCGAATTTCGTTTCTGGGTTCTCCCAATTCGAAGTTCTGCAATTTCCCTTTTTTGCAGTGGAATTTCTCGTTCTTGGGGGTGTTCAATTCCATTGTCTCTCACTAAAGCTTTCAACTTGGAGAGAAAGTGCCATACTTTTCGATTCAATTTGTTATTTGACAACTGGGTCTGTGATCTTCCTGTGTGGGGAAGCAAAGTTACGAAAAACTGTCCGATCGTGATTTTGGCTACAACTTAAAAGGTTCTTGGAGTTGCTATAACTGGTTGAATCTATCGCCTTTGTTCATAATTTCTCGTAGTACTAAGGATCGTGACGAAACTATAATTGCTGTTGAAAACCTTGAGTGTGAGAATGCGTACGACGGCAGAGTTTCAAGGTTCTGTTCTGAATCTTCGTGGGGTTCAGGTTCACTCCATGGAGGGTTCAAGCATGGAACAAGAGCTTGATTTGTTTCAGAAGCATGTGACTGAGCGGTTCCTAGAGCTATCTTCGGTTGAAAGCCAGGAATTGCTCTCTCTTTCATGGGTTAGGAAGCTACTGGATTCGTTGCTGTCTTGTCAAGACGAGTTCAGGGTGATTCTCCACAACCACAGGGATCAGGTGTCGAAGCACCCCTCCCTGGATCGCATGGTGGGTGAGTTTTTTGAAAGGAGTGTGAAGGCCCTTGATGTTTGCAACGCAATCCGTGATGGGGTTGAGCAGATTAGGCAGTGGCAGAAGCTGTTGGAGATTGTTATCTGTGCATTGGATCAGAAGAGGAACATTGGTGAGGGCCAATTTCGCCGCGCAAAGAAGGCTCTTGTTGACTTGGCCATTGGAATGCTTGATGATAAGGAATCCAACTCCAGTGGTTCTATTGCTCATAGGAACAGGTCCTTTGGTAGAAACAACAACGGTTCAAGGGATCATCACCATGGCAATAATCAGCACAATTCCTTTGGGCATTTTAGGTCACTTTCTTGGAGTGTGTCAAGGAATTGGTCTGCTGCTAGGCAGCTCCAAGCCATTGGGAACAATTTGTCCCCTCCTAAGGCTAATGATATTGTTGCCACCAATGGCCTTGCGTTGCCTATTTACACAATGAGTTGTATTCTGGTGTTTGTTATGTGGGCACTTGTGGCTGCAATTCCCTGCCAGGACCGCGGGCTGGGGCTCCATTTCTCTGTTCCGAGGCAGTTCCTGTGGGCGGCTCCGGTGGTGGCGCTGCACGAGCGGATCGTGGAGGAGTCAAAGAAGAGGGAGAGGAAGAACACATGTGGGTTGCTGAAGGAGATTCACCAGATTGAGAAGTGTGCTAGAGTGATCAATGAGTTGGCTGATTCTCTGCAGTTTCCTTTGAGTGAGAAGAAGGGAGAAGAGGTTAGGCAGCGAGTGCAAGATGTTTCAAGGGTTTGTGAAGCCTTGAAAGATGGATTGGACCCTATGGAACGACAAGTGAGGGAGGTGTTTCACAGAATTGTGCGCAGCAGAACTGAAGGGCTTGACACCCATGGCAGAGGGTAAAAAGTAAAAAAAAAAAAAACACTGTTTGTTTGTTGATGCTTAACTCAACATTGCAATTTGAGTCATAGCCTGATTTTGCTTAGATGAGTGAAGTTTGTGAATGACTAAAAGATGACTAGGAGGATAACCAATGAGTGGTAAGAGGATATGGTGATTTGAATCGATGATCATTGTAATAGTAAGGTATGTAAAGGGAGGATTCTTGTATCTATGAACCACAAAAAAATGTATAGAATTTAGGATATTTGAAGTAGACCTTTGAGGTCTATGCTTTTTACTCTTTTCTCCATTTGTGCTCTGATGTGGCTTATTGTATAATCAGTTTTCTCAGTGTTTTGCTGCATCGTCATTATAGCTGATTCTGATCGTATGTGTAAATTCAATACATTTTCCTTATATAGCTCCTGCACTTGCAAACATGTGGTTGCTGTGTTCTTTTTTGTTTCAGTAGTCTATATAAAATGTAAATACATTCTATAATTGTCATTATATTACATTTTTACATAAGAAATCTGATTCTACTCAAGAAATTTGAATTGAAGTATTGTAGATGAGAAAAATGAAGCGTGCTAAGTTTGTTCCTTCAAATTGAATATGCTTAGCTCCTCAGTTGTGAAAGATCATTTGTGATGGTCCCTTCGGCTACTCTCTCTTCACCGACACTTCCCTTTATATTTATTGTGATGTCATCTCTATCAGTCCACTAATATTAATATAAAGACGAGTGTCCTGATTTCCCAACTGTGTGAATGTGTGAAATTGATTACTGTAGCCATTCCAAATCCGTTTTTAGATCTTTAATAACCCAGAAACCAAAGGCTAACAAAATGGAGTTGAACATAGAAAATTGATGAGAAACAGAGAGAACTTTATAGTAGCAGCTACATACAAAATAAGAAGTAATCTATCTATAAAAGATGAATTACTATGAAGTTTTTAGATGGGGTTTGAGTTCATAAAAAGAGTTGAGGTTGAAAAAGTTCGGAATGATCAAGGGTGTGTAATAGAGTAGAGAGGGAGAGAATGAGAGAGTTGAAGATGTAATTTGCAGGACTTATTTTTGTTGATCTATTATTTCTCTTTGCTTTCTATCAAATCAATCTGACTACATAATTTTAAAAATATGTATATATTTTTCTTAATTTATTTCTGTTCTGCAGAACAACTAAACTTTCAATCTTATTTTTTATTTATTTATCCTTTTTCTATTTTCATTCCTCTATACCAACCAAAACATGCATGTTTGTATATGTCATAATTGATGTGTTGAGAGTTTAGTGTCCAAAAGAAAAACGAACAAATGGATGTTCTGGTTTGATGTTATCTGCAATTTGGAACCCATGCTTGCCATATATTTGGTTATAGCACAGTGTTTTGAAGGACTTTGAGATTAATTAATTTTCTCAGAAGTTAATCACAATCAAATTGGAGAGGAAGCTTGACAAACTGAAAAAACAAACTAAGGTATTCCAGTGTCATGCAAGGAATATAGAGAAAAAAAAAAACCATTTCACTTAGTCTCATCTTTGCACATAAGAAAGATAATTTCTGATTTTGGAATTCATAATGACCAAGTTATTAAGACCATTTTGTCATTACTTCAAAATTCATCCTCTATCTGGCTTCAGAAAACATGTTCTGATGAAGATTCTATTCACCAATTTATTCCTATATATGCTATTTACTTACTCTACAAAAATGGAAAATCCATGAAGAAACATTCTAACAGATAATTCAAGTATTTAGTTGTGTTATTTGGACTTTTGTTCCTAGTATTTTATATTTAGATGTGACCACAGCTAAGTAGTGGTGTTCAAGGGATGAATCTGTCACAAGACTGAGTTTGATGAATCCATTAAGAGACTGTTTTCAGTCAAAGTTCATGAAGTGCTTTGACATTGACTTAGTCAATTATCATCTTGAATTTATTTTCTTTGGTAGATTATGACATTATTTCTTGGATCTGGTCAAAGGTGTGACTTCTTTATCAAAAGTCAATCTATTCTTTTGTTGCAGCATCGGGATTTGTACTTTGAAATAAAGTAAAATCACAGTTCTTCTGCCAAACGTTGTGGTCTCTACCATCTTTGTCCTTTTCTTTTTCCTTCTCAGTAAAATATGCTAAAAGTGATTGAATAGAGGTCAATAAGTGCGTTTCGACAGTTAAATTCGGTAAAAAATAAGTTAGTCTCTTACAAATGCAATTACGAAATATGTAAAAGTTCTTCAGTGTTCAGTTATGTATTAGGTAAAATTTTTATTTTTTTTAATCTTTTTACACAATAAGGATTTCAAAGATTAAATTTGGGATTTCATTTGTTTTGGAAAGGATAACATAAAATAATTTTTTGATTGTGTATTTTAATATTTTTTTTATGCTAAGATGATACGTCCATTAACCGATCAAGAGCTATATTTAAAAGTATTCCAATACTAAAATTAATTTAGACGTAATAAGTTAAAATAATTAATATTATAATAAATGTGTGATAAACACTCCAAAAAATATATTTTTTTCTCGATGGGGGCAACAAGTCAACTCTAAGGGCCTCTTCCAAAACCTTGACACATTAAGCGGACTGTAATTATTGAAGTGAGGTTCCTTTGATCGTTCTATTCCCCTAGACGGTTTTCTGTATGCTCCATTCTTGTCTCCTCTTGATGACTTTGCGCGCATATACTTTTTGAAGTCCTTAATCTCCTTAACCTGTATGAACTAGGTCGCACGTTGCCTAAGTTCATCCATATTTTCAACAGGCTTCATATGATAAACTATAGGCAAATGACCCTGGTCGTAGAACCATGATCATATGGTGCATGGTCACGTCAGGACTAAGGTTCCTAATTTGAAAAGATACTTTCTCGAATTGCTCCATGAAGGCTTGAATGGACTCCGCTTTCTTTTTTTTAACATTAACCAAAGCGATCAATGTTAAATGATGGGGTCAACTAGTGACAACTTGATCTCAGAATCTTGATTGAATACTTGTGAAGTAGTTCATAAAATAAGTTGGTAAAAGGGAAAACTAAGCTAGGACTTCTCCCTTCAAAGAAGTGGGAAAGACTCTTCCCCATATGGCGTCACTTGTCGTATACAACATCATCTGGTTTATGAATATCTTGATGTGTTTGTTTGAGTTAGTAGACCCACATACTAGTCAAATATAAACATCCTCTAGTTGTCAAGTAAAGGAGTCTCCATGATCCCCACAGTGAATGACAACAAGCTGGTTGTGTTGACTATTGCGACAAATAGGTAATGGTCTTTGCTTGCCCTGAAGCTTCTCGCTTGAATTGGCCGGTTTGGTTCATCCTAATGATGCTTTGCTGGTCCTTGAAGGGTCGGGGTGGATGGCATGGGATCTTTACCATCTCTCTCCTGCCGAATAATCTCGTTCTTGGTTCGCAATGCCTTTGCATAATTTCCTTTGGATCCATCTGATTGTCCAAAGCTTCCTCCAGCATAATGTTACTTGCCATGTTCCTAGTTTTAAGAAGTTTTTGTTTGACCCCAAGGTGGGCGCTAAAATGTTTTGGGTGTAGGGTCGAACGTCCAATTAAAACAATTTTTTGATTGTGCATCCAATGTTGTCGTTCTGTGCTAAGGTAATTTGTTCACCAACCAATCAAGAGGTATCTGCTAAAAGTGTTCTAATGCTAAAGTTAGCTTAAGTTGGATTGGTTAAAACAGTTAGTGTTACAATAAATGCATGATAAAAGTCTCAATTATTAGGTTTATCTTAGGAGGTGGTTCGGTGAGGAGATACATCACCAATGAGATCTGAGTCCAATCACATAAGAGATTAACATCACTCTCTACCTAAAACTTTAAGGCAATGAGTTAATAGGTCCTTACCCTTATATGGTACTCCACTTTCTCATTTCTATCCAATGTGGGACTTAGACTCACACTTGGATTCCTAACAATCTCCCCCTCAAGGGTAAGTCTCTTCCACATTGGTACACTCCCCCTCCAACAGAAGCATTTTTAACCACGAGTACCCATTCGTACTGCCATTCATCTTAACGGGACACGCTTACTTGGAACCCTTACCAAACTTTCGATACAAGAACCATATTGTACTCGTCTAAGCCAGTCACCAAAGACCAACCATCGACTCTAATACCACTTGTTAGGTTTATCAAAGAAGGGGGTTCATTGGGAGATACAACACTAATGAGATCTGAGCTCAACCACATAAGGGATTGACACCACTCTCTACCCAAAGCCTTAATGTTTTGGATTGAGAGTGGTGTCAATCCTTTATGTGGTAGACTAAAGTCTTATTGGTGTTGTGTCTCCCCAACGAACCTCTTCCTTGATAATCCTAACATCAACAACCAGACCTTTGATCTATATTTATAGTTTTTTCCACAAGCTTGTGTTTAAAATCAACCTAATTATGGTTCAATTCTCTTTAAATCTTATTACTTAGATGTTTAACTGATTCTACTCATGACGATCAATATTTTTCATGCTTAAGTGATTGATCGATGACACTATTACTCTCTACATGTATAAGTTAATACATACATTATAATTAATTATTCATTATTTTTAACATTAGACCAATTCTAGTGGTCAAATTGTTTCAATAAGAAAATACATTTTTAAGAAAATAATGGAAAAAAATAATAAAAGAAAAAATATTCAAGTGTATTATTTGTTTAAAAGAAAAGGTCTTGTGGTAATTAAAAAAAGACACTTTTTTTTTCCTAAAAACCTATTATTTATAGATAATTTGACATGAATTTTCAAGTGCATTTTCATTCTCTAATAGTAAGAGTTGAACATATAATTCATATTATTTTAAAGATTTAAAAGATAATATAACTTATGGGTGATTATACTTTTTACATTATGAAGAGGTATACTGTAACTCTAATTTTCTTGCATGAGTAAGACTATGCTCTAATTGTAAACAATTCAAAGCAATTATTCCACACTTAATAATTAAAGGTAATTTCTTTTTTATTTTTATATTCTTTTATTTTTATTATAAATAATTTTTTATTAAACAAGTGTATTAATATTTAGTTTTAATCTTAAAAAAAAGTGAATAAATTTTTTATTATTATAGTGTAATTTTATTATGAAATTATTGAAATAAAATCATTTTTACAGTAATTTTGATTATAAAAAAATCGTGTTAACTTGACATGACTTTATAAAGAAGAAGTCATGTTATACTGAAATGATTTTATTTTAACTAAAATGAAGTCATGTCATGCTAAAACAATTTTATTTTAATTGAGATAAAATTGTAATAAATAAGACTCTTAAGACAAAATCATCTATACGTCTAAACGCTCTCAAGTTTTGAAGTTTAACCAAATAACATTAAATGAAATAAGAATATGAAAATACCATAGGTAGAAACATGTTGGAAGTCCCATATCGACTAGAGATAGGATCAATTTAGAGTATATAAGTGGGTGCAAACCTCACTTTACAAGCTGATTTTGTGGTGTTGAATTAAGATTAAGTTCACTTCTTAACATGGTATCAAAGTCAGGTTAGAGCTTGTTCTACTCCTTATTGGGCTGTTATCAAACCACCCATTGATGTCTAGTCTCCCGCTCGAGATGTATATACCTCAACGTGAACGGGGTGTGTTGAAAGTCCCACATCAACTAGAGATAAAGCCAATTTAGAGTATATAAGTGGGTGCAAACCTTACCTTACAAGCCAGTTTTGTGGGGTTGAGTTAGACTTAAGTCCACTTCTTAGCAAAACATGAGTATTAGGTTCAAAATTCCCAACAACACAAAAGCCTTAGGAAAACACTTAGGATTGTGGAAAACACATAAACACCTAAGTCAAGTACGAACGACCACCGCGCCCTTGCGCCTCTGCCGTGTCTCCATCGCGCCTCTATCGCGCCATTGATGATCCTTCCGCCACGCCTCATCGAAATAGAGAAGAGGAAGGAAGCCTCCCTCTCGCCAACGAAAGAAAATGGGAGAATAGAGAGGAGCGACGCAACTTCTGTCTTTGTTCACGAAATTTAACCCTAAACACATGTTATTACCTCAGTTTTTTTTTAATCAAGGAAATAAGGGTCTATGGCCTCGATTTTATAAAGAACTGATGCCTAAACTCTCTAAAAAAAAATTTCAGCTATTTTATGTCTCGATTTTTTAAACAACCGATGTAATAGACCTTTGTGATAATTACAAAAATGCCACCGCGCTAGTTTTAGGCATAAATTCTTTTTAAACCGAGACATATACGTTTGTGATAATTACAAAAATGTCATCGCGCCAATTTTAGGCATCGGTTCTTTTTGAACCAAGGCGTATACGTTTCTAATAATTACAAAAATGCCACTGTGTAATTTGTTTCTTCGGTTACAGCTAAACTGATGTCAAATGCGCGAGTTAAAATCCTTTTTTTGTACTAGTGTTCGCCGATTAAGAATACCAAGAGTGGTGAGAATATTGAGTTGTAATCTTGTTGAAGATTGTAGTAGAACCCTCTTTGAATAGAGGAGACTGGACGTAGCTCAGTTGGAGTGAACGAGTATAAAAATACCAGTGCAATTATTGTTTATTTCTGTCTAATTGCTTCTTTTATTAAAACCAACAGCTACATTTTATTTCTACATATAAGTAACTTTCGCACTAAGCAATTCTCGTTTAACTAAAGAAGTTCTTATAAACACTACAGTGTATATTCTAAAGAACACGTAAAAAAGAAACTATCTTTCAAAATTATTTACAAGGTCGAACGTTTAATTACTTATTTAACAAATCTAATACTTGATGAACGTGCTATTAGAAGAGTTGCGAATTTTTTTTTCATTAATACTATTTAATCCCTTTTATTGTTTTTTTAGGTACTTCAAAAACATCTTTTATAAAAAAAAATTAAAGTGATTACTTGTTAAAATGATTATAAATATAATAATTATAGAAAGTAACTTATGTTGATTATAAAGAAAAACAAGTTCATCAAATAACTAAATTTGAAATTGAAAAATATTCTTCTTAACTATTTTTTGAATAAAGTAAATGTTTTCTTAATTATAATATTTTTGTAACATGATTATAAAATATTCTTATAACATTTTCTTAAGAATATTTATAAAAAATGGATTCCTGAAGTATCTGACAAAAATATTCTTACATTAAGTTTCATGTTTATAAGTAAACAATCAATACATTTGAAATCCATTCTGTTAAGTAAATTTAATGATGTCGAGTTCTAGAAATCATTTCCCAAATCTTTCTATACTTTCTAATTATAATTATATGGGTTCATCTCATAATTCAAACATTACAAACATACAAAATTGTATTAAATAATAATTATAATATTTTAATATATTAATAATTTTAATCAATTCTAATATTAAAGATAACCTTTTATATATTTTTAGAAAATTAATTTAAAAATAATATATTTCGTCACATAACATTCAAATTATATCGCGTGTAAAGAATGTGAAATTCAGAGAAAGTGGAGGAAGACAGTTGTATGCAGCTGAGAAGATCGGTCGATTTTTGACGGTAGTATATAAGCCAAAATTTTAAAATTTAGTGTCACTCTCTGCATGCAACTCTTCTCTCCAAACTTTTGAGTTTTATTTTCTCCTCCTTCTCTCTACAAATTCTCTCTATAAATTCTCACTTTTTCTTCAACTGATCATCAATCAGGCAGTGACTGAACTTTCCTGGTGTCAATAGCTTCTCTTTTCATCGATCAAGTTGCTGTTTTGGAGTTGGTAAGTTCAATTCCTTCGTCCTTTGAGGTTCCTACATTTTCTGTTACATGCAAGCACTGTTCAACTTGCATGTGTTCATCAACTACTTCTCTAAATTTGTTTTCTGTTTTTGATCCTCTGGTTGGTTCCTTTTCACCGATCAGAAATTTGTAGGCTGCCTTAGAAGTTAGCCATTTGTGAGTTAGGCAATACTATGGAAGTGTAGAATTTTTCTGGTTCATTCGAGGTAAGGGAAGCTAAATAATTTAACTTGTATTTTTATATGTTTGAAATGAATTGTATGATTGATTGAAATGCATGTTGAGTTTCTGTTTTCGATTGAATGTGAGGACTGAACTCTGTGAACTGGATTTAGGGAGTAATATGCAGAAAAAGAGTCCGACCAGTGTCAATTTGAGGAAGTGAGAGAGTGAAAATGAGAGTTTGAGGTTGGGAGTGATTATTGGCAGTGAAGTGAGTTTGAATAAGGAATTGTGACCAGTTAGAATCATTAAGTTGGCAAAAAAATGTATAAAAGTGGTAAATTCTGGTGTTCTTCGTAATTCTGCAGAATTTTGCAAAACGCGAAGTGTGCACAGTTGGTTGTTCGATCTTGGTTAAGCGCTTGGTTTTATACTAGGAGTTATGCTACTGCTAGCACTCGGTCTTACACTAGCAGTTATGGTAGTGTCAACGTTCGTTCTTATACTAGTATTTATGCTAGTGTTAGTCTCGGTAATACTAGCATTTATGTTAGTGTTAGCGCTCGGTCTTATACTAGTAGTTATGCTAGTGTTAGCGTTCGGTCTTATACTAGTAGTTATGCTAGTGTTAGCGTTCGGTTTAATACTAGTGTTATGCTAGTGTTAGAGCTCAGTCTTATACTAGCAGTTATGCTTGTGTTAGCGCTCAGTCTTATACTAGCATTTATGCTGGTGTTAGCGCTCGGTATTATAATAACATTCAGTTTAGTCTTGGTATTCAACTTAGTTTTAGTACTCAATTTTAATATAGTGTTAGACTTTTCCTAATAGTCGTTCTTCGTCAGTGTTCGGTAAATTGTTAGGTCTTGTCTATTATAGACTGTATGGTCTTGTCCTAGGGTGGTGAGAAACTGTTCGGTCTCCAAAGTTAACAGGGTTTTCAGTCTTATGAGTGAGTATATGATTGGTGAATGACATGCTATGTTAATTGATGAGGATTTATGTTTTCAAGTAATGTGGAAGAGAATTCCAAGGAGGAATGTCTCGTGGATGGTATTGCAATTGTAAAGTATGAATGTGGGTATCGTGCTAAGCTGGCGTTTATCCTGATATTCTGTGATTACTCATTCTCAAGTAGAGAGGAGTAACTCATGTGTGAGAATGACAGGAAGTCCTTTAATCTCAGGGTATCGAGGTAATCTTCATTGGACTAACCTTGTGGGGGTAGCTTGATGGGGGTCTTGCTATTTCACCACCACAAGTGAAGGAACGCCTGTAGCTACACATTCATACAATCCGGATGGTCAAATCAGGTGTTCGGTCTATGCATGAATTATGGTGTTGGTTATGTACATAGTTTTATAGTAGTATAAGAATTTTGTAAAGTTTTAAATTTATAATAATTGTAAGGTAAATTTATTGTTTTATTATATTATTATATGATAACTCCTTTATATAGTTTTATGCTATATTTTTGGACGTCACATCGTCCAAATTAAAAGAGAGAATACATTAAACATACCTAATATTAGTTTAAGAACTAGTCTTCAAACTTCTTCTTTTTTTCTTTTTCTTCTCAACTTTTGTATAAAAATTGATAGGTACATATTACTTTAAGAGTCTTTTCTAATTATTTTATAAACATTCATTTTATTTAAATACATTTAATTGTCAATTTTAGCATTTATTTTTACTTAAAATTCACATTTGACACACTCTATAATTATAATGCATTTAATAAAATAACTTTGTCTATTATTTAAATAAACAAACCTCACTTGTTTCGGAATACATTGAACACAAATTATGTGTTTTGAATAGGTTTCGAAAAGTCTATTCCAAACTATATCTGTGATTTTAAATTAAGCAATGTAGGACGTTCTTAAATCATTGAACCATAGAATAAATTACATAATCCCTAAATATTCTTTGGATTCTTAATTGCGTAATTTAAAATATCGTTTTGAATTAATGTGAAATATGGTTTTTAATTATGTAATTATAGTTTCAAATTTCATAATTTAAAGCATGATTTTAGATTACATAACATAAATTGTATTCTAGATTCTACAAACTAGAACTATATTCTAAATTTTGTAATTTAAAACCATAACCTAGACGTAATAATTTAGAATTATACTTCAAATTGCATAATTTAGTGCTACGTTTAAGATTTTGCAGTTCAGAATTATAGTTTTGAATTATGTAAATTATAATTATTATTTAAATTATTTAATCATAAATACAATTTAAAATTGATAATGAGATGTATTGAAAAAAGTAGCGATGTTTTTTTTGGGAGAAAAAAAGGAGGGGATGTAGAAGAAAATGACTCCTAAGAATAAGATGATGAGGAGAGGATTATGGTTTCCTTTATCCCATAAATTTCTTCCTGCAACCCATAAATTTCTTCCTGCACCCATAAATTTTTTACAGTGAGATATTACTTTTGTAGAAGTGACTTCCGAATTATTAATTCTGGGACAGGTTTTTCAAAACAGGATTTGTAGAATTTCTGGAATGAAATTTTTGGAAACAATTTTCTAAACGAATTTTTGAAATGAGATTTTCAAAATAAAATTTTCGGGTACACAAAATATATTACTGATTACGTTTTTCGAAATAAATTTCTGCAACAAATTTTGTAGAATACATATAACAGTCTTGGGAATGAATTTTTCTAAACACCCCTATATGTTTCGGATTGAATATTTCTGAATACATGAAATATTTTCCAGAAAAAAACCATTCCGGAATGAGTTCTTTTAGCATTTTTTGTATCTTTATGTAATCCGGTGGTGACACCGGTGACAACAGCAATGAGATAATGACAATGATGGTGTGATACAATGATAAGGGTATTTAAGTATTTTCCTTGGATGGTGTGTGCAAGAAGAAATTTGATAAGGTGCACGAGCCTACCAATTTTCATATCCCATGATTATGCTTAGTGTATTATATGGATTGACGGGTCTACGCGAATCCATCGGTCAATCACTTAATAAATCAATTTTAAAAACAAACTTTAGCTTGGTCAACCGAATTGTTGAATACAACTATTATCACTATTTAGTACGAAGAACTAGTTTTGTTTTATTCATAACTTAGGCATATGATATCTTTGAAGAGAGTGATGAAATAAATTTGAAGAGATTTGAGGATAAATTTTTTGTTGTTTGTTTGAGTGGATTTAAAGGTAATTGACAGTAAATTTGGAAGTAAAATTTGTAAGAATTAGTGTAGGATTTGATTCACGTGACATGTTTAAAAAATTTGTTTAATGAGAAGAAATTAAATATTACCAAAATGTCTCTAGTTATTAAAATAATATAAAATGATATTTGTTAATGTTATATTTAATTGTAAAAGTGTTTATAAAGAGTAAAAAATTAACCTTAATTATTAAAATTAATTTTAATATTGTACAAAAATTTTATTTTAATTGCAATATTTTTAATTGTAATATTATTTATGACAAACCGGTATGATTTTATTTGTTATTTTATTTGTAATATTATTTATTTTATCTTTAAGTTGTATAATTATTTTGCTTAATCCAATTAATCTATCTTTAATAAACAAAATTATCTATATTAAAATTTTAAAAAGTATTTATTTTATATATCTATGTTTCCACTGATTTATCTAAAAAACAATTTAAAATCTACTTTAGTTACCTTTTTAGATTCAAAAAATTGATGAGATTTTACAGTATTTTTCATTCATCAGAGATGAAGAAGAATTGAGAATCTATGTGATGGAAGGGGAAGAAGGAGGAGGCATAAGTTGATTACAAGACCAAATCCGACACCTAGAGCCACTCCTATCTCAACCAGAAGCCATGATATCCTCTCTCTTATCCTAACCAATGTTGCAAGTGGATCGCCGAACAAACCCACGCCAATCGCCAACGCTGCACCGAAGAGGTTTCTCGCGAGGTAAGTTTTCTGTTATTCCTGCCTTTCCACCGCAATTCGTCCTCAAATTAATTACTCTCTGTTTTTGATTCCAGTTTCGCGCAGGAGCAGGAGTTCTTCGTACACGTGGAATCAAATACTAGGTAATGATAACCGAATACGCCTTGCCTTTGTTGTTCTTCATGGGGCTAGAACCGAATACAGGTTCTTTGGAATCGAATACAGCTTGCCTTCGGTGTTCTTCATGGTACTGGAACTGAATAAATGCCCCTTGGAATCGAATGCGCTTTGCTCTTCTTCATCTTTTCCAACTTCAAACACTCGTTCTCTTCATCAACCACTTTCTTCTTCATCTTTCATCAACATTATCTTCTTCATCTACCACCAACCTGCAAGGAAAAAACAACAAATACTTCTAAACAACCATACACTCATACTAACCTTATCACATTGCTGGAGCGTAACTGTGTTTTTATTTTAAACAATGCAACTAGAATAGATTCGAATTTACTTATATCCGATTGTATTAAGGTGCCAAATTGCAACTGGAATTAGTTTCACATGGAGGGACACTTGTGACTTTTTGGAAAGGATCCCTCCAAATCTCACCACATTCACGGGTGAGTGAACAGTAGAGTCATCCGCTTTTACCTTCAAATCCGTCTGCGTATTTCTCCTTAGGCGAACACGACATTCATCTCAATTCATGGCTCTCAAAACTGAGTAAACAGTACTTTCCGCTCATATGAACAAAGACTTAAATTTTCGAAGTATCTTTAGGAAGTATTCACCGTGTAGTTTTCAATCTACTTATCCAAATACTTAATTTTTGAAACTCTTTCAAGTTTTTTAATATTTTTTTATTAGGATTTGTTTCTTTTAGTTTTATAGGTATTTATTATGTTTTAAGTATAATTGTGCCGTTTGATTTTTCAGTTAGAATTGAAAGTTCAATGCTCATGATGAATATAAAAACTTTGATTGCCTAAATTTGGGTTGCTAAAAGATACCTTTTTTCCTCTCGTAAGTGTGAGAAAAAAAAAAGTTTCTAAATAATCAATGAATAGAAAATATGTGAATTTGAAAATATAATTCTAGTGTGCAATTTGAAATTAAAAAAAAAAAGTATTTTGAGTTGTTTAATCTTTAAATATATTTTTAAATTTAAAAATTTAATTTAAATTATAATCTATAATGTATTTTTTTAAGTTTTATAATATAAATATATATTTAGAATGTATAATCTAAAATGTATCTTAAAATTTGAAAATATATTTTGAATTTATGTAATTTATATATTTGAAATATATTTTCACATTTATATTTGTGCATTTCATAACAAGTTTCTAAATTCTAAATTCTAGAAATGTAAAGAATGAAGATTTTAAGACTTTTCCAACGTTTCATATAGACGCACGTAGAAACGAAAAGGATGCAAAAGCAAATAACACAGTAACCGAGGAACAATATAAGGAGGGATCAAACTTGATGTTTGAATTAGATTCTTCGAAAACTCTTTGTCGTTTTCTTTCTTTCTTTTCACAATGTTATTCCTCTAAGTAATTTTTCTTTGATTATTGGTATAATATCTGAATTCTGAGTTGCTCCTTTTGGAGTGAACTTATGAACTTGTTGATCATACTTTATGGTTTATATATTTTGATAGGAATACTATAAAATTATATGATAAAGAACAAACTAATGATTATAGTAAAGATCACGATGACATTTTCACAAACATAATGTTAGCTAGTTTGCGTTCATCTTGACATCACAGTCTTATGATAATACAACTTACTAGTGCTAGACATGATTTTCAAAAATGATATATAGAAAATCTTTTTTAAATATATAACGAAATTATAAATATATGTAAGTTTTATCATAAATGAAGGAGTTTGGTGGTAAATAATGAGAATAAAAGTTTTCGGCACTTTAAAGTATTTAAAATATTAGTTTTAATTTCGACAAAATTTTAATAGACTTAGGTTTTATATTTATTCAAAACACATGTTTTAAGGTAAATGGATTACTTTTTTTTTTTTGAACAAGCATTCCGAAATGTTGAAACTTTCTAGTGATTTTAGGATGTCATAGGTAGAGATTTCTAAGAACAAGCAGTTTGATTTTTGAGCTAAGAAATTAGCAATCATAGATATTTATTAAATAATTTTGTTTCATATTTATAATAAAATTTATTCTCCTGATTGTTTGGTTTGGTTTTTACATAATGGTTTTTTCTTTTTAGAAATAAATGTTACATGAATCCAATTTACTCAACAAATCAATACCATTTACTAAAAAGCTTGAAATAATAGAATTATGATTTTTTTTTTCATGTGACCTTTACTTATGCCATCATTATTATGAGTTTTTTTTTCTCCAAACATGTCACCAAAATAAACTCATATCACTATTTTTTAGAAAAGATAAGAATCATATGTTGTCTGAATGAACTTTTTTATTTTATTCATATATTTTATATATAGAACAAAACATAACAAAATATTAAATATTTTTTAAATCTAAATAATAACTAAAAGCTGAAAGAATATTCTAAAGAATTTCTTAAAAATAATTTAAATAAAAGGGTATTAAATAAAATATTCTTAACACCAAAAAATAATTTATATAGTGATTAGTAAAAGTAGTCTTTAAAGAGAAAATTTTTGTATAATAAAATTAGAATTTGGTACACTTACAAGTGGGGGTAACAACACATATACCCATAAACAGAGAACTCAAAATTATGCAGCATAACTCTTTAAAAATATCTTTATTTTTAAAGCCTTAAATTTTAGGCTTAATACCCTATTTTGTCTTCAGTTTCGTTCGAAAATGTCAAATTAGTCAATCGTTTAAAAAATGTGTCAATTACATTCTCACTTAATAAAATTTACATCAATGAAATCTCTTCCGTTAAATCCGTACAAACGGCGTTAATTATTTTTCTCTTTCTTTAATTAAGCTGTTTGTACGGATTTAACGGGAGAGATTTCATTGATGCAAATTTTATCAAGTGGGGACGTAATTAACGCATTTTTTAAAGGATGGACTAATTTGACATTTTCGAGTGAAACTGGCGACAAAATAGGGTATTAAGCCTAAATTTTAATTTAAAAGTTACAAATAAGGGTTTGAATTTGACTTCATGGTACCTTGGCTTAGCTAATGCTGAAATTGTGAACTAGACACGATTTTGTTTCGTGCGCGCTCATTCTTCCATTTCCTATTTCAAGCACATCAGAATCTGATGTCATAAGAACAATGTCATATATCAGGTCTAATATTGGAATATTGTTCTAATTGCAATATTGCTCTCATGTGTTATGATTCATTCTAAATCATGTTTAATAGACAATTCTGGAGTTCAATAAGACTCTTATATTGTCTGATGGTAGGAAGAAAAATATCATCTACTAAACATTTTTTACTAATGTCGTGACAAATCGTTTAGTACAAATGATAAATACTATGAATTATCATAACACCAACATAAAATAGTTAATCAATTGAAATGATAAAGAAAATATAAATTCAAAGATAACATTTTTGCAAATCATTTTAGGACTACAACAAGAGTTAATCATGCCAATATACATTTTTCTTTCTCATTACAGAAGATCCAAGTCATGCATACCAATTTTCTTACCCAAACAACAAAGGTGTTGCCATGTACACAGCAAACAGGCCACTGCATGTTCTTCTCCGTTGAATTCCCACGAGTTCAAAATTTGAGCAGAAATGTGAACTTCAACTCACTTTGAATATCACTTAGCACTGAGAGCAAAACAGGAACACTAAGGAAGATTCTCTTCACATAGAAAAGTGGAAACTAGATTTGATGAACACATGCTTACCCTTTTATGGATCTTCTATGTCGAATAACGAGAAATATTCCAGAAGCAAGAAGGGCTGATCCTGCTATGATGGTGGAAATGATAAGTTTCTTTGACCTTTTCTGGTCCTTCCCTCCAATGGCTTCCTCCTCACCTTCTTTTTGCTCGTCCAACTCTTCCTGATCGGATTCATCTCCTTGTTCATCTGTCTTTTCTTCTTCTATTTCATGTGTTCCATTGCTTTCTTCCAGAGCTTTGTGGGTGCATTGTTGATCTTCAGGGGACTCTGGCTGGGGTGTCTCTCTTTGTACAACTTCTTCGTCTGTTTCAACTTGGTTTGATGTTTCCCCATCTATTTCAGAGTCCGTGTCTGAATCTTGAGATTCATCATCACAACTAGCTTTTATCTTATCCTTTCCTTCAACTTCAAATGGTTGAGTGGAAGATGAACTTGGATATTTTGATGGTTCAGCCGTTTCATCTTTTCCTTCTTGCATATGATCTAAACTCACAGCCTTATAGCCATCTTCTTTCAAGCCATACTTTTCTGATTCACGTGGTTCTGTACTCCCCATTTCTGTAGATGGAGATGGTAGTTGATTTACCTGCAGCTCATCAATCTCACTTTTTTCTCCTGAATGTGTAGCTATGGCTTGTGCAAGTTCTCCTTCTTTGGAAAAGGTTGCTTCTAGTAAATGCATGGTTCTTTTTCCCTCCTTTTGTTGTGCTTCCTCTATCTTTGAAGTTTTGTAGTCCTTGCTTGGCAGTGATAATTCAAGAGGTTCTTTTCTTTGGCTTGCTGTAGGCATAGGAGAATGCTCTTCCTTCTTTGATTTTTCAACTTCTTTCTTTGGAGTCATTATTTGATGTTCTCTCTTGCTACTTTCATGCGAATTTTCTGCAGCCCTTTTGAATCCACTAGCCTTCTCAAACTCTGGAGTTATTTCCTCCATTTTAGGCTTCTTATCTTCTGCTGCTGTTGTTTTTCCCAAGGGCTTTTCCTTTTCTTCTTGCAAACGATGTTGATCTTTTACCATCGTTTGGATCTTTGGACCTTCTCTTCCTTTCTGAGATGACTGAGACGACTTCCGTCCTTTTTCTTCAACTTGTATCTTCTCAGATTGATCTCCATCTATTTTCTTCGCACACTCCTCTATTTGTGCATTGTCTTCTTTTGCGCCTTCTGTTTCTCCTATCTCTAGAAATTGTGGTCTCTTTCTTCCATCAAATACCCCAAAATCAACATTCTCTTTCCCACTTATTTGGTCAGTAGACTTGAGTTCTGGCTTTCTAACTTCTTTCTCACTTCTTTCTTCAGTTTCATCCTCGTCAAAAGCCTCAATTGGTTCAACATGCATCTTTATAGACCCCTCTGCTTTCAATTTCACAATAACATATTCATTATTATCCTTATTTTGGCCAATTGCTTCCATCACCTTCTTGGGAAGCTTTGCCTGAAAAGTCCCCAACACTTCAAATACGACTTTGACCATATTGTTTGGTACATTTGGTCCTTCTCTGGACTTCCTTTCATTGTTGGACTCCTCAGTTTCTTTCTGTAAGATCTCAGTTGCTGTGTTTTTCTGAATAACTCTCCTTGCTTCTTCGCCCTTCTCAGACTTTTGTCCTTGAACCTTTTCCATTAAATTTTCTGTTTCAGCCATTTCTTCTTTGCTAATTTCTTTTGGGTCTTCCATGTTTGAAACCTTAAGTCCTCTACTTCCATCTTGTCCCCCCACCAGCTTGGGACCCTCTTCAGTTGGTACTTCAGATTTTCCTTCAGTAGTTTTTCCTAGTACATTTCGTTGATCATTATCCGTAATTCCATGCTTAATCTTCTCAACTATCTGAATTTTCTCTTTTGGTATGTCTTTCTCATCTCCCTTTTCCAGAAAATAGTCCATCTCTTCTTCCCCTTCTCTTTTGACCATCGCTTCTCTGATAACTTCACTTTCTTCTCTTGTTTTGGTTGTTAAGTCCTTCTTTGCTTCCGTATGCATCCATTTCGGTTTTTCTCCCTTATTCACAAAACGTTCAACCTCTTTACCTTTTCTTTTGACCATTGCTTCTCTGGTATCATCACTTTCTTTCATTGTCACTTTTGTTGAGTCTTTCTTTGTTTCCCTAATTTTGGATTCTTTACCAAAATTTTCAATCTCCTTGTCTTTTCTTTTGACCATGATTTCATTGGCATCTTCAATTTCATGCATTGTCTTTGTTGCTAGGTCTTTCTTTTCTTCAATATGCATCCTGTTGGGTTCTTCAACTTCACCTTCACTGTTATCCACAAAATACTCAATCTCTTTGCCCTTCCTTTTGATCATAGTTTCTTTGACATCGTCATTTTCATGCATTTCCTCTTTTGTCAAGTCTCTCTTTGTTTCCATAAGCATCCTTATTGATTCTTTGTCTGCACTCTTATCTGCAAAATATTCAATGTCTTTGCCTTCACTTTTTACCTTCACATTTTTGACATTTTCACTTTCATGCAATGTCTCTTCTCTAAAATCCTTTTTTGTTTCCATATACATCCTGTTGGGTTCTTCATCTTCACCCTCATCCGAAAAGCATTTGTTTTCATTGCCTTCATCGGCACCATCACTTTCCTGCACTGTCACTGTTGTTAAGTCCTTCTTGTCTTCCACATGCACCCTTTTAGTCTCTTTATCTTCACCCTTTTCAAAACTTCCAATCTCTTTGCCTTTTCTTTTAGCCATTGCTTCTTTTGCACCTTTTGTTTCTTGCATTGACTCTTTTCCCGTGTTCTTCTTTGTTTCCATATTTGTCATTTTAAGTTCTTCACTCTCACCCTTATCAACAAAATATTCATAATCTTTTCCTTCTGTTTCGACCACTTCTTCTCTCACATCTTCCCTTTCTAGTATAGTCTTTGATGTTAAGTCCTTCTCTGCTTCCACATGCATGGTTATGGGTTCTTCATCTTCACCCTTATCCATAGAATATTCAGTTTCTTTGACTTTCTTTTGTACCATAACTTCTTTGAATTTTTCTCTTTCTTTGTCTCTTTCTTTTGGTAACTCTTTCACGAGCATCTTTATGTGTTCTTCACCATCATACTTGTCAACAAAATTTCCAATCTCTTTCTCTTTTGTTTTGACCTTTGCCTCTTTGACACCTGTTTTTGGTATTGTATCTTTTGTTATGTCCTTTGGTTTGATATGCATCCTTTTGGGTTCTTCACTTTCTTGTGTAGTCTTTGTTGTTAAGTCGTTCTTTTCTTCGACATTCATGCTTTTGGGTTCTTTATCTTCACCCTTATCAGCAAAATATTCAGTCTCTTTGGCTTTCCTTTTGACCATAGTTTCTTTGATTTTTTCACTTTGTTGCTTTTTTTCTTTTGTTAACTCTTTGTTTGACTTCGCAAGCATCTTTGTGAGTTCCCCAGCTTCATCCTTATCAGCCAAATTTTCGATCTCTTTGCCTTTTCTTTTGACCATTGCTTCCTTGACACCTTTTATTTCTTGCATTGTCTCTTTTGCTACGTTCTTTGGTTCCATTAGCATCCTTTTGGTCTCTTCACCTTCACCCTTATCCACAAAACATTCACAATCTTTGCATTCTCTATCATCTTCCTTCTTTGCTTCCACATTCATGCTTTTGGGTTCTTCACCTTCACCCTTGTCTACAAAATATTTAGTCTCTTTGCCTTTCATTTTCCCCTTGGCTTCTTTGACATTTTCACTTCCTTGCTTTGTTTCTTTTGTTGACTCTTTCTTTAGTTTCATACTCATCTTCTTGTTTTCTTCACCTCCATCCTTAACAACAAAATTTTTAATCTCTTTGCCTTTTATTTTCACCATTGCTTCTTTGGAACCTTCTATTTCTTGCCATTTGTCTTTTGCCATGTCCTTCTTTGGTTCTATATGCATCCTTTCGGGTCCTTCACTTACACCTTTATTCACAAAATATTTATAACCGTTGCCTTCTCCTTTGACCATTGCTTCTCTTACATGTTCACTTTCTTGCATGGTCTTTGCTGTTAAGCCCTTCTTTGGTTCCACATCCATGCTTTTGGGTTCACCCTTATCCACAAAATGTTCAATTTCTTTGTCTTTCGTTTTGAGCATAGCTTCTTTTACTTTTTCATTTTCTTGCTCTGTTTCTTTTGTTAATTCTTTCTTTGCATGCGTAATAATCTTTGTGGGTTCTTCACCTTCACCCTTATCAGTAAAATTTCCAATCTCCTCTCCTTTTCCTTTAACGATTGCTTCTTTGACACCATATGTTTCTTGCATTATCTCCTTTGCTATGTTCTTCTTTGCTTCCATATGCATCCTTTCGGGGTTTTCACCACGCTTATCCCCAAAATGTTCATTATTTTTGCCTTCTCTTTTTAGCATTGCTTCATGGATATCTTCATTTTCTTGTATTTTCTCTTTTTTGAAGTCCTTCGCTTCCATATACAACCTGTTGTGTTCTTTCCTTTCACCCTTATCTTCAAATTTTTCAATCCCTTCGTCTTTTCTTTTGGACATTTCTTCTTTCGCATCTTCATTTTCTTGCAGTGTCTTTTTTGCCAAGTCTTTTTTGGGTTCCTTGTGAATCCTTCTGAGTTCTTCACCTTCATCCTTATCCACCAAATATTCATTCTCTTTCCATTTTGTTTTGATCTTTGCTTCTTTGACATCTTCAGTTTCTTGCATTTTTGAAACACTCAACCTTTTGCCATCCTCAGTTGTGCCTTTTGGTAACTTCTGAGGAAATTCTTTCCTTCTTATTTCCATTAAATCAAATTCTTCCTTACCAGCCTTTACTCCATCATATACTTGATCTCCATTCCCAGTTTCAATCTTAGGCAGAATATGATCTTTATTCCCTGTTTGAATCCTAGGCTTTTTAATGTTCTCTTGCATGCTCTTGCCAAATATGTGCCTTTTACCATCCTCACTTGCCTGAATAGGAATTTTTTCAGATTTCCCTTCATCCATATTCTCTTTTATGCTTTTAGTTTTCTTCTTCCATTGAATCCTGGACTCCTTATATCCTTCTTGGCTTATACCACCAATGTTAGCAGGAATCTGATCATCTACATTTTGGTCAAGTTGTGGGGCCTTCATTGTTTCCATTCTATTTTCCTTCAGACTTTCATTTAGTCTATCCTCAGTTTCAGAACTCGGTTCTCCAAATTGTTTTTGGTTTGACTCTCCAAGTGTCTCTCCTTCAGTAGACACATTGGCTTCAACAACCATCTCTTCTGGCTCTTCTCTCTCCATATTCTCTACAATACTTTCGTTTCCCCCCATTTGTTCTATAACAGAATCTTTAGAGACTCTTTGGATTTTATCTCCAATATTCAGTATGACATCTGCACCTACATTCTGCTCAATTTCTGATATCTTCATTCCTTTATGTCCTGCTCTCACATTATTTTCTTTCACACTTTCTCCATCTCTTTCCTTAATTTCTGACTTGGATTCTTCTTCTTTCTGGATCACCTCTCCAATTATGTTTGCATTGGCATCATCAAGCATATTTTCACTTGGTCCTTTCTCCTCCTTCTCTACAAAACCTTCATTGCCCTCCATTTCTTGAACCTTCAACTCTTTATCTTGTCTTGTATCTCCTCCAATGTCTTTAGGCATACCTTCATCTACACTTTTCCCCTTTGCTGATGGTTTTACTCTTCCATCCTCATTCTTCAACTTTAATTCTTTGATTTCCTTTTGGCTTGCTTCTCCAATTTTCTGTGAGGTGACTACTCCAACTTTTTGCTCTGGTTCTGATGTCTTCTTCACTTCATATTCTTCCTTTCCAACTTCTCTAAAACTATCTCCATTTTCAACATCAGTTCCAACTTTAGATTCTTCTAATTCTTTATGTACAGTATCCTTAGTTATTTTCCTGTTGGAATCATAAAGCATCTTGTGAGACACTTCTTCCTTCTTCTCCATAGAATGTTCACTCTCCTCCATTTCCTGAACTTCAGACTCTTTAGACCCCTTTTGGCTTGTCTCTCCAACAGCACTAGGAATGTGATCACCTTCAATTTTCTCTTGTTCTGATCTCCTTCCATCAGGTTTTTCTTCCTTGATCTCTTCAATCTTAACCCCACAAATTCCTTTAACCAATTTTGGCATGACAATGTTCATTATCCATTCCTCCTCATCATACTTGGCTTTGATCCCATCCAATTTCACCCCATCAGGAATTTTGAAAACCTTATTAAACCCTGCAACATCAACCTCCTTCCTATGCATTAACCATCCCATCATCAAAATATTCTGAACAGGCTTCTCTCCACTAACTGATATCTTGCTACCATCTTCACTAATCTTGATGTTAATGTTATTCTTCTTAAAACCTGTTTTCATTGGATACTAACTATGATTTATTCCATAAAGAATAAAAGAACAAAAATGTGAAAAGAAAATAAGGACAAACAAGTACATCACTTATCACTTATATGCTAGATCACAGATATCCTTCAAATCCTACAAGCCTTGTTCTTACATAACCGATACTCAAGTTTGAATTCTAAGTATATAACTGCATTAAATGATTTGAAAGAGGGTTTTGCCATCATAATAGTTTTGCCTGATTCAAGCAAGATTGCATATCATGAAGAATAATTGTGATCTCTGCTAAAAAGCTAAATGAGTTATGCAAGATGTTACAAGACTGACCTTTGAGATGAGCAGTGAGGATGAAAGCAGTGTTTGTTTCTCTAGATTGAAAAACAGGTCCTGCTTTTGCTAATCGATATTCAGAGATGGAAGCAACGTCATCTCTAGTTTTGGTGATTTTGAGTCCCAATTCCAGGTCCATCTATTATGTTGCTGCTAAAATATTTCCAGAACAAGGATTAAAAAAATGTGGTGTCAGAATTTAAAATAAAAAGTTTTAGATTTTGTAATAAGTATCCAAACAGAAAAATGATATTTGAGGCTTCTATCATTGGCTGGTCATAATTGTGAAGTATTATTCTTTTCTTTCATTGTGAGTCCTAAATATGAGGATGATGCCTATACGGTTTGTGTTGTTCTTTCTTTTGAGGGAAGCTAGTACTTCCATTCCTTTCAAGGATTCTAGTTTTTAAAGCTCTCTTCATTAAAAACCAGACCTTTGTTCAGTGAATTCATGATTGTTGTCTTGTAATGAAATTCCAATACTATTTGTGTCACTTACTATTGCTTTTCTTGTTTCAGAAAACCAAGGTTTGAAGCATGGTTGGAAATGTTATGTGATGAACTAGGTTTAATGCTATGCCCAAAAGATTGATTAATAGCTTTTGTTTAATCAAGAAAAACATTTCAAGCACAAGTAAAAATAAAATATATTCCATAACCCCGTTTCTTTTCTTATTCTACAAACTACAAATTTAAGTGTCTAAATATCGTAATTATAGTATAATTTATAATTTTTAGTAATGTATAATGAGAATAAGAATTTTTTATTTGGTGTATATAAATTATGCTTTTATTTTACTTTTATTTGTAATAAATGTATTGTGTAATGTGGAAGGGAAGGAACGCATGTTAACAAAATGAGTGTAATTGTGATGAGTGAAACCCTTGCATAGTTAAACTTTAATTTTTAAAATACAAACCATTTTATTTTAAAAACATATAAAATTAAAATTAATATAAATGTTATTAGCTCATTAAAATAAAATAATAAAATAGAAAATACAGACTCCTAACAACTTTATTTCAACATTTTTTGGACAAGGTAAATGGATGAAACAAATATTGTTATTTTCATGTTATTAATTCCATTAAACAATAACAGTAATTTCAACTATTATATTCCCCAAATATTAATAAGGAAAATTGAACTCACAATTTCTCTCACATTTTTTTTTTCAATTTTTATCACTAAATCAACCTTATAATTCATTCTTTAGATAAATTAAATCTTAGTTTTGATAAATAAAACAATCGTACTTGATTTTTAGTTCTTTTCTCCTTTTCTTCTTGAATAGATGTTTAATACGTTGCAAATATAGGATTGATATTCTGCAGTCTTACATGAAGTGATTAAGTTGAAGAAATTTCCAAAGGACTTTTGGATGAAAGTACACTTCAATCTAGAAAAGAGGAGGTATTACTACATCTTAATAACCAAGTAGTTCACAAGGTTTTAATGCAACTCCTTCCATTTACTATAATGAGGACAACGCAAGAACTCTTGTCAACTTCTCATCTCCAATACTCCCATGTGCATAATTTAGGAATTTGTGAAATTTATATATCTCTTTGCCTTATTGGTACTCAATCCACATTATATCTTAGTCAAGTCCAATTACCATCTTGGTAATGTCATTCACATGAGTTATTTATCAACATATAAGTTTGCTCAATTCACATCAAATATATCATGTTGTTGAGGATATCAATAAATAAATTAAGTTAAAGGAATAAATAAGTGAATTGACACACAAAGATTAAAGAGAGTAAAATAGTGAAAAAAATGTGTCGAAACAAGTAGGATTGAAGTTGAAGAATGGAACTCAGAGAGTGCTATTAAGAAATCTAGAAAAGTTTGATCAAGAAAAAAAGCATAAATAAAAATTGAGTTAAGACAAAAAGACATAAAAAAAAAGTATGATCAAGATAAAGACATAAAAAACAGACGATCACAAGGACAAAAACTACAACTAGATCGAGAGAGAAGTTATATACAATAATTATTACAAAACATGGAAATAAAGAGAACATTTGGCACAACATGGATAATTTAAGGCAATTACTTTATTTATGTATTTTTACTTTTATTTTATTTGTTAAGTTATTCTCAAAATAAATGGAGAAATATAAATAGGTAGTTCAATGTAAAAAAGGGTGATAAATTGTGGATATAATTTCAAACATAACACCAAGAACAAGAAAAATGGTTAATCTAGTGTTGTTGTAGCAATTTAGGTCATGACTTTTGTTGATTTACTTTACTGGTTGTTTTTCTATCCTTAGTAATTTACTTTACTACAATTTATCGTTGAAAACCTTCATCTCTATTCTCTTATTCATCTATTACTCTCCATTTTATATTTTGAGCCATCCACCACCATCTTTAAAAAATATACCATAAATATGATTGTTGAAGATAAATGCACGAATCATTGATTGAAATTTATGTTAAGAGAGAACTTAATTTGAAGATATTTGTGATTCTATTTCATAATATAAGTGGATTTTTCATCCATTTGATCTTGGTAATGAACTCATAAACACTTTAATTCATATTGAAAAATATAAATTTGCTAGTCCACTCCATAAGAATCTACGATAAATTGATTTAGTTCATTCATTAGCATTGAAATTAGTATCGAACTTTTGTGTGTGTGGTGTGTGTGTGTGTATGTGTGTGTGTATGCGTTGTTGATGAATGGATTTATATGAAAGAAAAGTGGTAAGTAAAACAAGAAATTGTGATAGCTCATATGGTAGTTATGTGTGGTGACACTAGGGACATGGGTAAAAAAAAATTCTTGGACTAAGGACAAATTTCTGAAAAAAGAGGTAGGGGGAGCTAACTCTTTCTAGACTATGCTTTCCCTATTTTTTATTTTTCGAGTTACTTCGGTAAAGCATCCATTTTCACTTCATTTACCATTATATTAACCTCAAATTTAGATATATGGTTCATAAGACATATTACTTCATTTTGAATGCTCAGATTATTAATTTGAGGTCTGCTATTAAGGAATTAACTTTTCTTTATTGAGTAAACTGATCATCACTCTATTTCTAGCTCTAAGTTATATTAGTAAAACATCAATTTCCACTTCGTTTACCATTAGATTAAGTTAATATTTTGATATATGATTCCTAAGATCTATTACTTTACTTCTACCGTTCAGATTATTAAGATGAAGTATGTGATTAAGGTTATTAATCTATAATTTTTTAGGAACTTGATCACCACTTTTTTATGTCCTTAAGTTTTCTCGGTAAAACCTCAATTTCTACCTAGTTAACTGTTAAATTAACTTGAAATTTGAATATGTAGCTTTTAACACATATTAATTCACTTTGACCGCTCAGATTGGTAATTAAAAGTTTAAATACAGAGAAATTAGTTTTATATTTCTTAGGGAACTCAATGCCACCTTAATTCTATTTTTGGATCATCTAGAAAAAAATTAAGATTTATGTTTCATTAACCGTTGGATGGAACTAAAATTTTACTGTATATTCTAAATATGTTGTTATTTACTTTGATCGATTATATCATTGATTAAATGTCTACAGTTAGAAAAATGCTTCCTTGTAATATTTCAATTGGTTAGGTTGTTAATAATCTTTGATCAAATCGAGTGAAATCTTGAGTGATTGTATTATTGATTTGTATGTATGGTTGTATTATTGACTTGAAAACTATTCTAAGTTAAGATATGAACATGAATTTAGACCAAATTTGCATGATGAATTGGTTGATGAATATGAACATGATATGAGATTGGTCAATGGTCTTGTGGAGAGATTCTATGTTTGTAATGGACTAGTGTACACATTAATGTTGGAAGTCCTGATGTTGGAGGTTATCCTCATACTCTAATAACCATCTAGTCTCAAGTAGAGAAGGATGAGTTGTGTGGTGAGAGTGACATGAGATCCTAGTCTATGGTCCTGTTTTGGACATAAGTGTTGACAAACTATTCTTGTGGTGACATGATGTATTGCATTGACAATGACTCTGTAAGAGTAGTGGAGGCCCCACAAGTTTACGACCCCATGATCATTGTTATGTGAAGTAATATATTTATACATGTTTTATGAATGATCTTTTGCATGTTAGCTCACTCCTACTTGTTTGTGTTTGTGCGATGATTGTATAACGTGTGTGTTATACGAGAACAAAGTTTGATACAAATATAGTTGAATACGTATAAGTGTGAGGAGACACACCAGGAAACTTTTGGTTGTTTTCAGAAAGCATTTGGAAAAATGTTTTAAGTTTTAATATTTAAAACTTGTTATAAGTATTTTGGACAAGAATGATGTTTCGAATAAACAAAGCTTCTATTCTTAAATTTCATATTTCTTTTGGTAAGAAAATGTGATGTTACATTAGTGGTATCAAAGCATGATTTTTGAAAAATTTTTGGGGCTTTTGGGAAGTGAGCTCATTAGTTTTTGTAGTGTAACTTTGTGACTTGTTGTGTTTTGGGACGCGATATGTCAAATTATGAATTTTCTTCACTTACATGTTAAAATATATTAGTCCACTTTTCAACCAATCAGAGAAATAAAGTTACAACTTCTCACAAATGAAAGCTTATAATATCACATACTATTAATGCCATGCAAAATGATACTGAAACAAAAAAGTTAAATTATTCCATGAATGGAAACATCCTGTTTGTTAACTTTTTGCCATAGTGCATTAATAACGTTTTGGGAGGCTTATAATGGAAAGAAAAATAAAAGAATAAAAGACTCTGATGTAATGATGTTGCCGACGCAGGTGCATGGACCGAATTCTTAGTTGAATCCCGACATGTTAACAACGAATTATATGTGCTAGAGTGTTAGGAATTCAATTCTGAAAATACCCCTCCCATTTTCATTTTCATTCTTTCTCTACTCTCCATTTTCGTGTTCATTTTTTACGTTCTCTCTCTCACAACATGTGGTTCCTCTCCTTTCTCTCTCATGGATAAAGGGTCATCTTCTACGGTGAGGCAATCTAGTGAGACTCTATTGAAGCAATGGAAAACTTCAGTGAGAAGTTATTCCCTTTCCCCTTTGCATCCCTTTCTCGTTTCCCATGTCCCCTTTTGATGGCATCCCCCTTGCTACAACCTAGCACATTCATGAAGAGTTGGAGGCATCTATAGAAGATGAGCCTAGACTCTTTCTCTTAGGCCATCTTAAGTCATCATGAAGATTTAGTAGAGTAAAAATAATTTTAGACCTTGTATTTTGGGCCAAGTAGTATAGATTTTATTTGGGCTTTGTATTTTAGGCCTAGTAGTATAGGATTTCAATTGGGCCTTGTATTTTAGGCCAAGTATAATAGGATTTTGACGAAACAAGTAAACAAAGGGCCAAGACCCAAAGTTGACTATGCTTGGATATCCAAAATGGGTGTATCGATCAAGTAGTCAACATTTTGGCTAAGCTTGGAGGACAAGGGAGAAAGATTTTGTCCAAGGCATGCGGAGGCTTCCCATTGGAGAGTTTTCCTCCAAGTTAGTGGTCATGTGTCACTCTAGGAATGAAGAGTTTTTCCATAGATAGTGGCCACAAGTCACTCTCTCATTTGAGAGGATTTTTGTCTTTTGGGCCTTATCTATCCTTTATTGTTTTGTTTTGTTAATGTTATTCCTTACTTGTCTTATGTTTTCCAAAAAATACGTAAAAATATACTCAAATGAAAGCCCATTGAGTCTAGTTTAAAACATAAAAAATCATTTCATTTGGAGTTCTTTGGAGAAATTTATGAGTAAAACACTCAACAAAGGTCAAAGCTGCTAGAATGTTGACATTAGCGTTTTTCAAGTTATGTTTTGGTAGTTTTGGCTACTATTTTGTGCCTTTTCTTTTATAAGTCATTCCTTACTGTTTTGGTCAATATATGTTTGTTTGAGTCATTTTATGTTTCAAATCATTCCATGTTGTCTAGAGTCATGTTTAGTACTTTTGATGTCTCTATTTCCTAGTTGAAACTTTGAAAAATCATCAAAAAAACTATGTAACTTAGTTTGAAAAACTGCACCATATGCAACCATTTGAGGGTCTTATCTTTGATGTTTTGGGTTCATACTTGCCATTAGATCATTGGCAAGATCTTAAAAAAAAATTTCTATTGACGTTTCTAGTTTTCAACTCCATTTTGATTATAGTAGGATTCTTTCCTATTTTGTGTTTCTTGTCTTTATGGCTTTTAAAACCCATATATCACCTCTGTTCCAAGTGTGTGCTTGTCTTATTTTTCATCTTAAAAGAGTGGAAAAAGAAGTGCTAAAAGCTTTTAAGCATAAGGCTTCATAAGAGTACCAAAAGAGAGCCTAAAAAGTGCTGAAAAAAATTGTGTGCTTGGACCACTATCACTGTTTTTGTGCAATCTGTTTAGAACGTTTTGCTCACTATTTTTGGGCTTTTTCTCTTCATTTTCCAGTGGCGCAAAGTCTTCACTATGATGTTAAAAGAGTGGCCTTAGTGCCCCATTTTCTCAAAGTTTCCAAAAGACAAGAACCACCCACTTTTCTTCTAGTAATTTTTCTTTTTTGTGAATCTATTCTAGCACCTTTCATTAAGATTTCTTTTGAGTGCTAACCTTTCTTTCTTAAACATTAATTTATCTTTCTTAGTTTTGTCATAATTAAATTCCTTTTGTAAAGCCTTTATTTTTTTTTTACCTTTTTATTTGTTTTATTCCTTGTTTCTTCTTGCACAATTTCGGTTTTGGTTACTTTGTGTGGTGTAGGTTATCTTTGTGAGGTGATCCAATATCTTAGAGGTAGCCTTTTAGGTGGTGGAGACCCAAAGGGAGCTTGAAGTCTAGAGTGGTAGCCAAAAAGAAAGGAGAGAAACATCTTGGGAGGAAGCTTTGATTTGATTGGAACTTTTTTGGCTTTGTAATCTTTATTTTTTTTTTCTTATAACTCACGGCCTTGTTAGGTGTCTTGGGGTAGTCTTTGATTCTCAATCCCATCTCCTAACAAAAACCTTTATTTCTTAGTAAATTTTATTTTTAGTTGGTTGGAGGAACCAAATTTCTTCTAACTTAATCATTAGGCCACATAGCTAGTTCATTTGCTTTCTTTAATTGTGATAGTTTAATGTGTGTCAACTTTAATTTAAACTTTAGTTCCCTTTGAGAAATTTGGTTCAAGAGTGCCTAAGGTAAACTTTGGCCAGGAAAGGTTTGGTATTTAAGAAATCCATTGTGATTCACCTCCCTTTCCTAGAAGTGAACTTCGGTGTCTTTTGCCGCCTTAAGTCTCTCATTCATTAGCATGATGTATGATTTTCAGGAGTACTGGAAGGTATCTTACAATTAAGGGTTCTGGAGAATTATCCCCAGAAGCAGTATTGCTCAAGAATGGGGGTATGAGTTCTGGTTGTCTTAAGCTACTAATCGTAATGCAGAATTAAATGTTAGGGATGCAAGGAATTGTGACCTAGTAATTAAGGATAGACTTTCTTCACCGAGGAATCAGGTTTTAAGCACTTTAGATAATGACATTGACATTAATGAAGAAGTAGAATTCGTATATACATGAGAGCAAACTAGGTGAAATCTAACCGCAACAACATATTCATCTCATATTATCAACTTCATCCATCCATTCTAGTATTTAGCCTCAGTTGATCAAATTGCATTCATGTTTATTTTTATTGCATTTGCATTCAAAACCCAAAAAAATTGTTCTTCTTAAGTCTTAATTAGTTAAGCAATTACACAACTGTTTAGTGCCATGAATCCTTTGGGATACGATACTTGGTCTTACCGTTTTATATTACTTGATACGATTCGGTACACTTGCTGAAGTCTTAACAAGACAAACGATTGTTGTCCATGCGCCGCCTTCTACTTGTCGAACTGCCACCGCGCCACCTTCATAGTTGTCGTTGAACTCTCCTCTCTCTATTTTACCCCTTAAAACCCTATTTCGATAATGTACAAAAGCAACCCTTTTGAAAGTCACCTAGATTTTTTCATTTTTTTTTACTATTTCTTTAAGCCTTGATGAGAAATGGCAACTGAAACTACCATTTCATTTTCTGGAAATCCCTCAATCACTTCTGAGAAGCTAAATGGAAAAAGTTACCTATCTTGGTCGACTGCCGTTGAAATGTGATTTCTTGGCCAAGGACATTATGATCACTTTGAGCAAGATGGCAGCCATGTACCTTTGAAAAATTGATAAGTGGAATAAGTTGATTTTCAATTGTGTGCCTTATTATGGCAATCACTCCTTTTGGAAGAAAGCTCAAAGCATCTATGCCAACAATGTTCAACATCTTTATGACACGATAAACAATCTTGCCTCTCTTAAAATTTTAGACCATGATATGTGTCCTTCATGACTGAAGCTCAATCTGTTGTAAAAGAATTGAGAATGTTTTTAGAAGTGGACTCTTTGGAGGATATAAAAAAGAAACTAGACAAAAATTATATGGTGTTGATCCTTCGTGCTCTACATTCAAACTTTGATCATGTAAGAGATCAACCTTTGACCAGTCATGAGTTCTCATCCATGGAAACCTTGACCAATTGCCTTCTACGTGTTCCTACACCTCAAACTTTGGAAGCACATGATCTAGTGTGACCATCTGTCATGGTTGCCACATGAAGAAGAGGAGGATGTGACACTAGAGGAAGAGGACGAGGAGGTTGGGGATGTCTTTAATGCACATATTGTAAAGGGATGGGTTACAATCAAGAAAATTGCTACTTCTTGCATAGTTTTCCTTCCAAAACCGCCAATGTCTCGAAGGTTGAAACTATCAATTCCAAGTTCACTAAAGAAGAATATTAGGAATATATGTGGTTGAAGTCTATTAGCTTAGCACAAATATCTTAAACTTCAAGTACATCTACAACTTGTATTTCTCAATCCATGGAAACTCAAAAGTCATGGATAATTGACTCGGGTGCTTCTAATCACATCTATGGTAATACATTCTTATTCTCAACCATTTCCTTTCAAAAAAAAAACCTCAATTCATAACTCTTGCTAATGGCTTTAAAACTTCTTCAATGGGTGTCGGTCAAGCCTTATGTCTCCCTCTCTAAATCTTAAATCTGTTTTATTTTTCCCTAACTTCCATTTCAATTTGATTTCCTTAAGTCAGTTAAATGAACATTAAATTGTTAAATAACCTTTGATAACAAATCTTTTATTATACAAGAGCATGGGTCAGGGAGACAGATTGAAGAAGCATACGAGTTGGAGGACTATACTATTTTGGATCTCATCCACATGTCTATATTGAACATAGATTATTATTTTAAGGACATTTTATTTTATTTACACTTCAAACTAAAAATTATTAGTATTATTGTAAGGATCGAGAGATTTGGTATCATAGGATTTATAGTGGTTGTAAAATAATGAGACTCATTATTTTAATATTAAACGGTCAGTTATAAAATAATTAGATTCATTATTATTTTAAAATATATGATCTCTAGAAATCACTTTTCAATTTCACTTTTCTCTTTCTGATTTGACCATGTCTCTAGAGAATCCGATATCAATGCATATATTCGGATAATTTACTTTAGTAGAGTCTTTGATATAAGGTGTATATTTATGTGATTATTTTGGGGTGCATTGTATTATGATTGAACATGTTTCCTAAATATATGGTGTTTCTATTGTAAATTAGCTTACCCTCTTGTGTTTGTTTGTTGTGTGTGTGATTGTCTTTTTCTTTTTCAATGATAACATTATTGGTGTGAGCAGATGGAAGATGTAGGTGTAAGGGCACATTTTGAAGGATGTTCTAGCCAGCTGTCTAAGTCATGGAACAATATTAGATCATGTTAGGTATAGTTTTTCGTAATAGAAACATAATATAGAAGCTTGGAATTTATATTTCTTAGGGGTAGCAAAACAAGCCGGTCTGGCTTGTTTTAGCCATCATACATGATTCGAGTTGGACTATATTTTAGAAATGTAAGAAATATCTTAGATAAGTTATTTTCTAAATATTTGTAATGAAATCTTATATTTTAGTAGTATTATACTATTAAAATTGGATGTTACACCCACAACCTTATAGATATACCACATGTGAGTTCATTTTTTTAAAACTTTTATTTTTATTTTTTACTTTAGATAAAACTACCAAAAGGAGTTCATAATGGGATGTTACATTCATGATATCAGAGCAATTTTTCCTTAGGATGACCTAAGGTTTGTGGGTTTCTGGTGCCTTATGTGTATAAATGTTTAAGTTCAGATTGTAGATATGTTTATAAAACTAGAAGTATTAAGAACAAAAATGATCTTCATAGAGTGATGAGGGTTCACACTTGTGACTATATCAAATAATTTTTTCTTTTCTTAATTTTGAAAATTTTTGAAAAAGCAGAGTGATAAACAACATGTGGTTGGTAAAAAGTATGTTATGAAGTTAGTAGATGTTGAAAGTGTGTGTATAGAAAAGTTATGTTTGCTAAAAGAAGAAATAAAGTTGTAGTTTGAGTTGTATTTTTGATACTAGACTAGATATGTTTTTGCCTTTGAATTTTGTGTGTAGTGCTCAATAGTAGTAGAGAAACATATATTCAAGCCCAACTTGATTTTCTTACCTTTACAACAGTTGAAGAAGACCTGTAAGGCAAGCTTTTGCCTCAAAGATATGAAGTGTTGTGCAATGACTATTAAGGAATGAGGAAAGCAGAGTTCTGGTTTTGTGGGATGGAGAAGATGTGGAGTCTAGAAGCGAGACCCTGGATCAAATGAGCTTCAAGAGGAGGTTTTAAGAAAGGTGATTTTTCCAAATAAAGTAAGAGTTAACAAGACAAAAGGAGTTCATAAGATTGGTACAAAGTGACATGTCAATGCATGTGTAAGCAACAAGGTTTAAGAATATGACAATGTGCAATCGAAATAGTGTTTGAGGCTTGGAAGTGTAGGAAGCTTGTGAGAGACTTGATAAAGTTGGAGAGGTCAATGACTTAATAATGAGTAGAGATTCATTTCTTGGTGGAGGTGATTAATATGACAAAGAGTTTTGAGGACTAATCAAGTATGGTAGTGCTTTCTCAAGAGAGAAAATTTTTCTTTTGGTAAGAGTAAGGTATCATAGGAGCCTTATGTTAACCCAATAACAAAAAAAGATAGTTGGATCCTTTCAGCAGCAACAATCACATCAACAACAATTATATAAGAAATGTTTAGGTTTAGAGGTTAACAAGGAGAAAAGATTTTCCTTGGACCCAGGTGAAGTGTTTTAAGTGTCAAAACGAGAAGTACACGAATAAGAATTGTTCTCATAAGAAAGATAAGCTAGCCAATGTACAATTAAGGAGGAAAGATGAGGAAATATGTTTGTGATAGTTGGTGCTGAAGCGGTTAACACAAATAATCTCATTCAAGATGTATGTTACATAAATACTAATAATAATGTTAAGTGTTTTTGGTTTGATTTAATTTACTACAGTTTCGACCAAGTGAAGACTTTTTTTTTGTATGACATGTCTCAACATTAGTTATAGAATATCATTTCAAAGTCAATTTGAATTGGTTGTTTTCCTATATTAAAATTATTATCATTATTATTAATAAACTATTATCTAAAATAAAAGACGCTGTTAATATAAAAAATATAAACCTCAAAATATAAGAAACAACAATAAAGATAAAGTAAATAAATTAAAACTCGAAGTTTTATCTTAAATTATCTATACTCTATGACTATAAGTTCCTAATATATCTTTTACAGTTTCTTTTTACAATTATTAATTTCTTTTTAAATAATAATAATGTAGTAAAATATAAAAACACAAAAATAAAAATTAAATAAACTAACAACTAAAAGCATATAAAATAAATTAAATTAGTTTTTGAAATGTTTTACCAAACATATTTTTGTGCTAGTAAAGTTAATGTATAAGATAATTACATTAAATGATATTATTTGCTTTACAATTGGCAGAAAAGTTAGTAAATCTTTTATAAAATCATTTATTGGCCTATAGAAAGGTGCATCTAACCAACCAATCACACATCCTTAAGATGATCATCATTTCCATTATAAATACAACAACTAAGCTTCTTATTCTCCCAACACACCTAAAACCCATTTCCCTAATCATATACATTTTGGCTTTGACTTTCTATATATCTATCATCATGGCCGAGGAGCACCACCATCACCTCTTCCACCACCAAAAAGAGGAAGTTCCCGGTGAGGTTGATTACAAGAAGGAGGAGAAGCATCACAAGCATCTTGAACACCTTGGAGAACTTGGAACTGCTGCAGCTGGTGCTTATGCCTTGGTATTCACTTATCTATCTTCCTTCAATCAATTCACGTTTTACTCGTATATATCTATTATCTGTGTGTGATCACCCCTTCCCCTTTGGGAAAACTTAGTAATCATCATTCATTTGGAAAAAGGTTGAAGATATATATTTCTGTACATGCCATTCTGGTTTGTGTTTTGTATAAATTTTTCATGATGCTGCATGAAAGAGTTGATTGAGTCCCTTTTAATCTCAAGAAAATATGATTCCAAATTGATTTAGTTTTGCTGTAATTGTGAATGATCTGATATAGCATGAGAAGCACGAGGCAAAGAAAGACCCTGAACATGCTCACAGGCACAAGGTAGAAGAGGAGATTGCAGCTGCTGCTGCGGTTGGTGCTGGTGGTTTTGTGTTCCATGAACACCATGAGAAAAAGGAAGACAAGAAAGAAGATGAGGAAGCTCATGGAAAGAAGCATCATCATCTCTTTGGCTGAATCGACATCAACATGATAACAATATTCAAGCTCAGAATATCATCAGTGTGTCTGTTTTATTTTATATTCTGCAGTGCCTAAAAATAATTTCTGAGCATGTTTGAAGAGTGTTTTATTAGTTATACTTTATGTATCTACTAGCATATGCTATAATAATGTTCATGTGCATTAATTATATTGGCTATATTAATAACATAGTCGAGTGATTTTAAATTATTTTATCATCATTCCCTTTCTCTTGCATTGATATTCTGATTATTCTGATAATATAAAATATTACCAATCATTCGAAATGCAAGCATGATGGAAGAGTCATTCTCAAGACAGTAGAAAAATTGTGTTAAACTTAAAATAAGTATTTCTGAATTAAACAATTTTCTTAAGAACTTTTAAATAAAGCGTGAAATTACTAATTTTTAAAATATAAAAAAGGAAATAATGCATTAAAAGCAAAAGCAATTGCTTATTTGATTAAAAAGAACTTTATTAAAATGAATATATATAAAGTTTCAAATTCAACAATGATTTAAAAAGTTAGCTTGTTGCAAACTCAACAATCTCTTTCTATAAGGAAAAATGATCACATTAAACAAATGAACTCTGATTTCAACTGTGGATTCTTAAGTTGGAAGAACTAAAATTCAAATAGACCTTGGAGAGAATGTGCTAATATACAGGTTCTAACCAGGACCGGTTAGACTAGGGTTGAGAAGGATGGTCAAAAATAAAATAAAAAATCCTTATAAATTAAATTGGCTTATATATGTAAGTTACTTGTTGAATTTTTTTATATAATTTTTGGTAATTTTTACTTTTTAAGTTCTTACATAAAGTAATTTTAATTTATAGAAAAAATACTTAATTTTTTTATCATAAGCTTTTATAGAAAATTTGTCTAAATATATTTTTTCACCTTTGATATGTTTTGTTATTTTTTTTTTTACTAAACAAGCTATTGGACCCAGTCTTTAATATGGACATATATAAATTCAACAAACTCAACCTCCAACTCAAATGAGAGATAAACCAAACTAACAGTCAAATAAATAGTAATTATTACTACTCATTAAAAGTCTCTATTATAAAAAAATATCACAAACCACTCATTATTACTACACCAAGAAAAAGGTAGAAATCACCAAATGTAACAATCAACAATAATAATCCAAAACGATGAAAGAAACAAAAATTATAAAACCACATAATAATAACTTTGAACATTGCCACAACCAGAACAAGAATGATTGGAAACGCAAAAGAAACATATCTTAGTGGGCAAAATTTTTTCCACTAAAATCAAGATATGGAATAATTGTGAGATGGCAAAGAGTTTTACATCACCAGACATGAACGAGAAAAAAGAAAAGAAAAGAGCTAAACGACAAGTTTTCTCAACGTAAGTTGAATGTTTGTTGTGAAGCTTGAATATGATTCAAGAAAATTTTACTTATGATGGAAACTAGTTGTATTTATTAGTGTAAGGGCAGAAATGGAAAAGCACAAGTGGTAAGGGTAAAACCGAGAAAACACCTAAGCAGATTAGAATTAAGACATCTAATCTGTCGTGGCAAGAGAGAGAAGTCGAGTTTGGGATGTTTCTAGAAAGGGAGAGAGATCATAGAAAGAATGGAGAAGCTCTGCTAGGGCACACACACACCAAAACGAAGATGATCAGAGAGTTGAGAGAAAAAACGAAAAGCATGCACACATACAAGGTACTGAATAACATCTGTCTTGTATTTCTGTTTTAAAATCCTTTTATAGCTTGTTCTGATACATTGAATCTGTTTTGTTTTTGTTTATTCTAACACTCCTCCTAAACAAAAACGTTTAATCGAACAAAAACTAAATTTTATTGAAGAAAAACACTTGTTTCACCGATTCAATCGGTGAAAATTCTTCTCCTGTGATTCTGAGCCTTTTGGACCGATTAAAATCGGTACAAACACTTTCTCTGTAGCATACGAGCACTCTCCACTGATTAAACTCAGAGAAAGCTCTTCCTAGGTTGATCTCCTCCTCTCCGGCGGAAACCCTAGGTTTTCGCCTTCCTCCTGGTGCGATCTTCACTGATCTCAGCTCGCACCATCCCAATCTGCTTTCTGAGTGACTGAAAACGCTCACTTTTGAGTGCTTTGGTGAGTATATCTGCTAGTTGGTCTTCGGATCTGCAGTGTACTACATCCAGTCTCCCACTACTGACTTGTTCTCTGATGTAGTGAAATCCGGTCTCGATATGCTTGCTCCTGCCATGAGATGCAGGGTGCTTAGCAAGATCTATGGCTGACTTGTTGTCAACAAGCAGCCTCACTCTTCCAGTTAGCTCGACTTGCAACCCTTCCAATAGGAATCCAAGCCAAGTTGCTTGACAAGTAGCTTCACAGGCAGCTATGTATTCTGCCTCACATGATGACAAGGCAACCACTGGTTCCTTCCTTGAACTCCATGAAATTGGTGTTCCTCCCATGAAGAAGATGTAGCCAGCAGTACTCTTCCTATCTTCCTTATCACCACACCAGTCTGCATCTGAGTAAGAAGTGATTTGCACTTCTTCCCCAGTCTCTCCTCTTCCCAACAGTATTCCATAAGAGTGAGTGCCCTGCAAATATCTTAGAATGCGTTTGACAGCATTCAAGTGTGACAATCTGGGACATTCCATATATCTACTCACCACTCCAACACTGTAACTCAAGTCAGGCCTTGTGTTACAGAGGTATCTCAAACTTCCAACAATACTTCTGTAAGCTGTTGGATCTACAGCTTCTTCATCTGGCTCCTTCTCAAGTCTCAACCCCACTTCTGCTGGGGTGTTGGCAGCATTGCAGTCAACCATTTCAAACCTTTTTAGTAAGTCTAGAACATATCTGGACTGATGCATCACAATTCCACTTTCAGTCTCAGTAAATTCTATCCCAAGGAAATAGCTGAGCTTTCCCAAGTCACTCATCTCAAATTCACTCAGCATTTGAAGTTTGAATTCTGAAATCAGCTCCTCACAGCTCCCAGTGACTAATAGGTCATCAACATATAGGCATACAATTAACTTCTCTTGTCTGCCACTGTGTTGGCAGCTCTTCACATACAACCCGTGTTCTGATACACACTTCTCAAAGCCAATACTGTTCATGAACCCATCAATTCTCTGGTTCCAAGCTCTTGGAGCCTGTTTAAGCCCATAGAGAGCCTTTCTCAGCCTGTACACCTTGTCATGCTGCCCTTTAACCTCAAATCCCAGTGGCTGTACCACATACACTTCCTCTTCCAGCCTTCCATTTAGAAAGGCTGACTTCACATCCAACTGGTGTAAGGACCAGTGAAATTTAGTAGCTAGAGACACCACCAACCTGATTGTCTCTACCCTGGCCACAGGAGCAAAGACTTCACCATAATCAACTCCAGCCTTTTGTAGAAAACCCTTAGCAACCAGCCTTGCCTTGTGCCTTACAACAACACCTTGCGGGTTTATTTTTGACTTATAAACCCACTTTAATGCTATGGGCCTCTTATTAGAGGGCAGATCAACCAACTCCCAGGTCTGATTTCTCTCTATAGAGTCAATCTCTTCCTGCATTGCCTTATACCACCTTTCATCCTTCACTGCTTCATCAAATTCAACTGGTTCTGCTTCTGCTATTAAAGCAAAGTGAACAAAGTTACCTTCTGATGTGAGTGTTGCCTCATAGGATAAGTCATAGTCTCTTAGATGTGCTGGCAGTTGTGAAACTCTTGATGACCTTCTCCTGCTATCATCTCTTCTCTCCCCTGTCTCCACTGTTTCCACTGTTTCCTCTCCAGCAGTGACATCTTCCAGATTAATGGTTGATGCTTCCTGCTCACTTGTCTCCCACTGCCATACTCCAGCTTCATCTACTACAACATCTCTACTGATGCAAACTGCTCCCCCTATAGGATTATACAGTTTGTAACCTCCAGTGGCATTGTACCCAACCAAAATCAGTGGCACTCCCTTGTCATCTAGCTTCTTTCTCAACTGGTCAGGTATATGCTTGTAGCATATAGAGCCAAAAATTTTCAGATGTTTAACATCTGGTTTCACCCCTGTCCATGCTTCCTCAGGTGTCAAACCATTTAGTCTCTTTGTTGGAGACAAATTAAGAACATATGTGGCTGTCAACACAGCCTCTCCCCACAGAAAATTAGGCAACTTTTTACTCTTCAACATGCATCTAACCATATTTAATATGGTTCTGTTTTTCCTCTCTGCTGCACCATTGTGCTGTGGTGTATAAGGAGGGGTAACTTCATGCACTATCCCTTCCTTTTCACACAACTCTTTAAACTCAGTGGAGGTATACTCTCCTCCTCCATCTGTCCTCAACACCTTAATCTTCTTCTCACACTGCCTCTCAACTAGAGATTTAAATTTCTCAAATGTCTGCAGCACCTCCCCCTTTCTCCTAATCAAATAGACCCAACATTTCCTGGTCCAGTCATCAATAAAAAGCAGAAAATACTTGCTGCCTCCAGGTGTTTCTACTTGGATAGGGCCACACACATCTGAATACACCACTCCCAATTTTTCTGTTGACTTCTGGGGTAGGATTTTCTGAAAACTGCCCCTGGTCTGCTTGCATTGGACACACTCCTTGCAAACTGTTTCAGGAATTTCCACTCTAGGCAAGCCACTCACCATATTTTTCTGGCTTAACAGTGATAAATCTCTGAAATTTAGGTGTCCAAATCTGAGATGCCATAGCCATTCTTCCTTATTTTCTGTTGCAGCAAAACAGTGATGCTTTACTGCACTCATTACCACCCGAAAAGTCCTGTTTTGTGACAGCTGGGCCTGCACAATCATCTTCTTATGCTGATTGAAAATGCTGAGATAGTTATTCTCCATTTTCATCACATATCCCTTCTGTAACAGCTGTCCCAAGCTTAGCAGATTCGTTTTCAGCCCTGGTACATACAGTACCTCTTCAATTATCACCTCTTTCCCCTCTGCATCTCTTAGAACAACTCTCCCAGATCCCTCTGCAGTCAAACTTCTGTCATCTGCAAACCGGATCTTCCCTTGTGCAGCTCCTTGCATTTTCACAAACCAGTCCTTCCTCCCTGTCATATGGGTAGAGCAGCCAGAATCCAAGTACCATGTTGTGCTCTCTGGCTGCTCCTCTCCTGTGTTGGCCATCAACATCACAGCCTCTGAATCTGACTCCTCCTCCTGGGCCAGATTAGCCCTTTTCTTGGGTTTGTTTTTAGCACCTTCCCCTTTCCAACACTCTTTTGCATAATGCCCAAGTTTTTGGCAATTATAGCATTTCACTTTCTTCTTGTCAAACTTCCAATCTCCACCAGATTTCTGGTTTTTCACTGGTGCAGATTCACTGGAATCTTCACCTTGCTGTTCCTGTGAATCTTTACCTTTCTTGCTGCCCTTATTCCACTTCTTGAACCCCTTTTTCCCTTTAAACTGAGATCTGGCCTGTAAGGCCTGTTCTTGGCACTGCTTGCGCTCATTGATGCGATACTCATGAGCTTCTAATGAGTGCAGCAGCTCCTCAATCTCCATAGACTCCAGATTACGTGCTTCTTCAATAGCCACTACCACATGATCAAATATGGGGGTTAGAGTTCTTAGGATCTTGTCAACAATGTACTCATCCGAAATTGTATCCTTGCATGCTCTCATTTTATTCACCAGTTCTTGGACTTTGTCAAAGTATTCTGCCACAGTTTCACCCTCATCTATGATCAGAATCTCAAACTGCCTCCTTAGGGCTTGTAATTTCACTTTCTTGTTTTTATCTCCATCACCATACATCTTCACAAGAATATCCCACACTTCCTTAGCAGTAGAAGCCTTAGAAATCTTGTTAAAGATTTTTGGGCTGACACATTGGTACAGCAAGAATCTGGCCTTGCTGTCCAATTTCACCTGCAGTTTATAACTTCTTTTCTCCTCTTCAGTAGCTCTTTCACTCAAATCTGGTAACCCATCTTCTATAACTTCTGACACATCTTGAAAACCAAAAATGGCTTGCATCTTGATGCGCCAGTCATCAAA
This sequence comes from Vigna nakashimae, assembly GCA_034642375.1. Lineage (NCBI taxonomy): Eukaryota > Viridiplantae > Streptophyta > Magnoliopsida > Fabales > Fabaceae > Vigna > Vigna nakashimae. Next base: position 22,872,148 of record CM067768.1, read on the forward strand.
TAGTTTCCCATCAAATACAGGCAGTTGCCCCTGTATCCCTCCAATACCTGCCATCACTTTCTTGCTAGCTTCTTGATTTACCCACACACAAAGGAACCTCCTTTCTCCACTTCCAGTCACCAATCACACACCCACTGCACACACCAGAACCAACAAGCACCTATGCTCTTGATACCATATTAGTGTAAGGGCAGAAATGGAAAAGCACAAGTGGTAAGGGTAAAACCGAGAAAGCACCTAAGCAGATTAGAATTAAGACATCTAATCTGTCGTGGCAAGAGAGAGAAGTCGAGTTTGGGATGTTTCTAGAAAGGGAGAGAGATCAGAGAAAGAATGGAGAAGCTCTGCTAGGGCACACACACACACCAAAACGAAGATGATCAGAGAGTTGAGAGAAAAAACGAAAAACATGCACACATACAAGGTACTGAATAACATCTGTCTTGTATTTCTGTTTTAAAATCCTTTTATAGCTTGTTCTGATACATTGAATCTGTTTTGTTTTTGTTTATTCTAACAGTATTGTGATTTTAAATGGATAAATTGTTTACATATGAATAATAGTATGATTAATATTCACGTAATAAATAGAAAATTAAAAAAAAAACACTATGATCTAAGGTCAAAGTATGACATATTTGCTAATAATTATTTTTCTTTACCGACAAAATTGTTTTATAGACTTCAAAAGTTTGTATAGAGAAAAATAATTGTATGACTTCCTCGGAGAAGACAATGACTCATAGTTTACGTATTACTAGACATTTTTAGAATTAAATTTTAATCATAAATATTCATGTATTTACGAGAAAATATAGTATCAATAAAATATAAAAATTAATTTATAATTTAACATCATCTCAATTCAAAAACTTATAATAATAAAATTAAATATATTTTTAATTCCAAAGCTATCAAGGATTTAGTCGCTCCTCTAAACTATACTTCACTGATCAAACTTTGCTTCACTACATAATTTCTTTCAAACCAAACTATTTATTATTTAAACCAAAACACAAAAACAATAATACTCATGAATTAATATATACTCCCATATACAAAATCTTAAATCCTTTCAACAACACCTAGGTTGCTTCATTATTCACACCAATTAAACACTAATACCATCATCTTAGAAAGACAAATATTTTGCTGTGTTACTTTTAAATATCACCTTTTTTCTGTTTAGAAAACATTAAAAGTTTATTATTCAAGAATAAAAAACGATGACAAAGTAACTTAGAATGGTTATTATTAATTTTGTGAACTAGGCACTTCAGCTAAACAAAGTGTTTTGTTGTACCCATCACAAGAAGACTTTCAATGATGTTAAATCGAAACGTATCATGCTGGATATAAACCTGTATATTGTATTAGTAATATTTTCAAATATAACAATTTTTTTTTTGTTCAAATAGTAGGAAAAAGTATTGTTAGTATACAAGTGTGGGGTGCCCAAAATTTGATTGATGCAAAATAAAAACGATCAAAAAAAGAGATGAAAAACAAATTTTATCTTTATTAGGTGTTCCTGTCAAAAGGAAAAGCGAAAAATTAAATATATTTTCTCTGATAATATTATAATAAATCGTTTAATATTATAGAAACAAGAAAAAATATATGATATAAGTAAAGAAAACATTTTTAGCAATAAATAATTTTATACGATGGTACAAAAATTGTTACTTTATACATTGATTTTAAATTATTTTAATCGCCACATAATTACTTTATAAAAGAAAAAAATGATAATTTTCTTTATTATCAACTTTGTGGAATTTTCAATTGGACAAATATAATACCACCCAATAAAATATTATTGGATGAGAAGTTGTTGGATTAATGTGAAAATTGTAATTAAAAATAATAAAACCTAAAAGTGTAATTAATCTTGCTTATTGGTAATTTAGGAACTAGTTTTTATTTTATTTTATTTTATTTTTTTGTGTTGTTATCATCATTTATCTTTCTATGAATGATAATAATATATAATTGAACAACTAATCAAATGTTATGGGTGTTTTGAAGTCACATGCTACCCTTCAAACCCAACAATTCGGTTTCCACATGGTATCACTTTTTTGCATTATAATAAAAACTTGAATGCAATTTAGGAATTTCACACGTGTAAGTCCCTATCAGTAGGTGGGAAGTAATGTCTTGGCCTAATAGCATCATTTTAAAGGTTAATGCTCAAACTATTACATAATACAGTGCTTTCAACCTTTTTGGTAATTCCGCGTCCCTTCGAACCACAACTTTAGATATGCTACGACTCACTCAATAATTCACAAACTTCAGAAAGATTTTTTTTTATTTATTCAGTTAATTAACCTATATTCCATTAAATAGAATTATTGATAGATAAAATTTGTTGGTAATAACAAAAGTCTGTGGCTAAATAAGAATTATTGACGAGTTATGGATGATCGAAAAATCGTTTGTAAAATGTTCTTGGATAAAACAATTAAAAAACATATAGATAATTTTTAGTGTCCATTTTAACCACCGATTTATGGATAATATCTTATTTTGTTGATTAAATGAGGATCAAATTTTTACGGTGTTAGTTTTTGAGGACTAAAACGAATGTTTCGAAAAGAACGAGGACTAAATTGTACCTTATTTTGAAAGAGAGACGAAAACCAGAAACGACCAATAATTTAGGACTAAAAACATATTTAATCCATATATATATATATATATATATATATATATATATATATATATATATATATATAATTGTTATAGATAAAATTCATTTTATTAAAATCATAAGTATTATATTGTTTGATGTATAATGATATTATTCTATTATTTTAATTTATTACTAATATTGTTATCATGTTTAATATTAGTATTTTCTTATGTATATATTTAATTTATTATTGAATTGGATTATACTATTCTATTGTATTATATTATTATTATTTTCCTTTAAAAAATAAAACAATCACTAGAATAAAAAAGGGTTTTAACGTCATTAAAGAGCAATTTTTTTTATAATACCTAGTTAATGAAAATTTATGTTATTAAACACTTAAATTCAGAGTTAAATATTTTTATGTAAGAAAAAATAATGAATAAAAATGTTAAAAATAAGTAAAAATATTCAAATATAAAATAAAAATATTTAATTTATATAGATTATTTGAAATATATATGCACAAAGGTTTTGATAAGAAAATAAGTATATTGAAAAGGTGATTAATTTTACCGTAAATTAAACAATTAAAAAAAGGTAAAAAAGTGTGTAGATAAAAGAAAAATAACGGTTATATGAATTTTAATTATACATTTTATATTTTTATTTTCAAGAGATTAAACCAATATGTTCTATTTATCGTTAGATATGTTTTAACATAAAGAGGTCCTTTCGAGCCAAAATGATAATAGTATTAAGGACATTTCTTGATGTGCTTTCTAAATATTAAGACAACTCTTTCGTGTGCCAAATTCATGGATAGTTTTTTACCAAAAGAAATAAAGCATATATAAATAATCCCAAAACTCGAGAATGTAACATGTCCTTTTAACTTTTTTCTTTTTCAAAAAAATTGAGATGTGTGTTAACATTGATAATGATACACAATAAATTTGAAAAAAAAAATCAAAATTTCACAATCTTCTTAAAAATAATGTAAAAGTTGTAATTTCGCGTTGCCTTTAGGTAATTAAAACGAATAAGTAATAGAGTCAACATTTAGTGACATAGTTCATAACTTCACCTTTACTCCATACTCATTACCATTAATCAAGTTTAGTCTCACATTAAATAATAGGATAATGATACTTTGACAACATTTTTTTGACAACATTTTAACACTGTTCACGTGTCATTCTGTTATTGGTCTATATTGGTGTTTATGACTATTATTATCGATTGTGGAATAATTTTGGACCAATCACAGAATGACACGTAGACAGTATTAAAATATTGTCAAAAAAATATTGTCAAAGTATCATTATCCTAAATAATATAAATAATAATATATTTCATCATACTCTAGCTAAACAACACAATTCTTTTTTAAACATATACGTAGTAAAATACAGACACATTCATCTTCATCCACAGTTATATAATACTTTATTTTTATTTATTTTTACTACTTAAACTCGCTTTTAGAATTCTAACCTATTATATAAAAAGAAAAATGTATTATCAAGAATATAATGCTAAACATATAGGTCTCGTAAGCAAATCATGGCAAAGAAATATCTACTTAAATAATCTAAATAAAACCTAAAATCACTAATACTATAAATTTGCTTGTGTAATGAGACGTAATCATGATGTTATAATACTATGAAAAACTGCTTCTAATTAATCATCCCCTGCATGTGTATAGAAACAAGTGAAAAATTTTAGTAGCCTTAGTTAATATTTGATGTACCTTGTTAACTATCTTCATCGCCATCTGAACTATTTCAAGGACTGAACTGTGCCACTAGAAGTACTTGGAGCCTATTATTAAAACAGAAAAAAAAATATATACAACGATGCAACTCAAAAACACATTACGCCAAAAAAATATATACAACGATGCAACTCAAAAACACATTCCGCTAAAAGATTACTTTTTGTTTATGTATATAATATCTGCATTGTTTTATTAATTATAATATTACTATACATTTCTTAATATTTACAGATAAAGAAGCAAAATGACATGAATAAGATAATAATATAACTTAATTAACGAAAACTTTAAACAATAAGAATTTAATTGAAAAAAAATAATATTTAATAAAGAAAAAAGATTATAATAGAAGAAAATATACAAAATTTATGAAAAACGTAAAATTTAGGCTTAAGAGCTGAATTTCCATTTAGTACCTGGTTTTAAAAATGAAGACATTAGGTTTTCAAGTTACGAAAATTGTGTAAATTAAGTCATGTCCGTTAGGGTGGTAGAAACAACGTTAAAGATTAAAAGACGTGACAAATTATTTATCCAACGTGGCAAATGCACATATTTTAGGTTTGGCCAAGTATGAAAATGTCCTTTTTATTTGGAAGAACCAAATGCATACAAATTTGGCCCAACATTTTAATCTCAACCGAGCTTAGGGGAAGGAGGTGATGTGAAGGTTTTGAGCTGAGGTGGGGTGCCCTAAGTTGTTCGTCCTAACTCAGCCTGTGAAGTTCGCTGTTTTTGAGGTGGGTGCCCTAAGTTGGGTGGTTGGGATTGAGATGGTTTTGTAGGTGTGGAGGAAGCAATAGTGTGTGGTTGGTGGAGGCAATGACAATGAATCAATGCTCGTCTTGCTCATGGGGGACCTCACGTGGTGGTTCATCAGGAGGAATGGTTGGCAGCCAAATATGCTACTGTGGAGTGCTTGTCGTATTAAGAGTCGCAAAAACTGTTAAGAACCAGGGGAAGCATTTTTGGGGGTGCCCTAATTACAAGGTATTTTTTCTACGTTGTGTTTTGATTTTGGGGTACATTAGTTCGATTTATCCTGAGATGTTTTGGGTTGGATGTTTTGAACAACGAAGTCGAAACGAGATAGTGCGAGGATGTAATTTCTTCAAATGGTGCACTGAAGATTACATAAATGAAAGGGATAGTACAATTGGATGACAAAGGATAAATATAATGTATTTGGAAAAATCACTTGTGGTTTGTCAGAGAAGGGAGAAGGTGTTGTTGGGGTTTTTATGTTTGATGGGGTTGATTAACATCATCTTTGTATGTATTTTGTTTTAATTTTGTTCTAGTTGTGTTTGATGGGGTTATAATGTAATGTTTGTTAGTTAATGAAGATTGTGGTTGTAATGACATTGTTCGTGTAATGAGAAATTGTTTTTGTTATTGTTCAAGTGAATGTTATGTAATTTACATTGCCCTGTCATTGATACCCAGTGAATGTTATGAAGTGAATGAACATCACATAAAATTATAGACTTGATTTTTTATCAGCATAAAGGTATACAAACAATCAATATTAATAATGTGTTGAAAGCATCAATATTGACAAGGTCTACAAAGTCATTAAACATCACATAAGAAGCTGCCAAAGCATCCATTTTAACAACCTGGCAAACATTGCAGGTTATAGTTTTAGAAGGTAAAACATCAGAGTTGTTCCAAAATGATATCATATTGATGATTAAAGATCACTTAAGAAATTACATCACAGATCATCCATAATACAGGACATCCAAAATATAGTTATGTAGTGCAAAATACATCACATCCAAAATAATATTGAAGGTCAAACATGACCTGAATATGTCTTAGCAAAACTACTTAAAGTTGAAATTACATATCCAAAATACAAGTCAAAGTTGAACAATTTTTAAAGTGTTGTTGCAGTGTGATCGGTCTAGGGTTCTTCAGTAACTTGACTTGGTTGAGTGGGTTGTGGTATAACTTGGTGGTCTTCTTCTTGAGTAATCTGACTTGCTCGAGTGGGTACTGGTGTAGCTTCCTGGTGTTGTTGTTTAGTTGGTTGAGTGGAGTGTGGTGTTGCTTGCTGGTGCTATGCTTGAGGGCAATTAGTTCTTCTATGCCCTAGTTGTCTACAAATCCCACAACTCTTTGGGATTCCAATTTGGCCAAGTTGTGTATCATCCCTTTTTTGCTCCCAACTCTCTAATCTTCTTTTGTTTCTTGGTCTACCTGGCAACACCCTTTTCGAAGGAGGCAAAACATCAGCATATGAAGTCCTTTCCCATAGTTTAGGTCCATTGACAAGGAAAACTAATGGAATGTAAGTTTCTTCATAAGTTGAGGTTCTAAACCAAATTGGGATGTAGTCTTCTGCATTGATGTTTAAAAACCTCATGGCAGTCAGTGCATGACAACAAGGTATTCTTGTTATAGTCCACTTAGCTACAATCTCTTTTCTCTACATCAACTACGAACTTTTCAGCAATATTAGAAGTATGGCTGATCTCAAAAACTTGCATACCTGACCAACTACCAAAGTATTCAAAAACAATATTAGGAAGAAATTTACAATGGTATCAGTCAAATAGAAAATGAGTAAGTGGTTTTGTAGTTTACTTACTTAGGTATCCAATATTGTGTCTTCTGTAACTCCTTTTGTAGTCTCTTTTGAATTTTGGGACAAATGGGACCATGAAACAACCTTATCTTCTCTCTATTGGATGCCCACCTATTCATCAGGTAGCTACGAATCTCTTCCAACATTGTTATGATTGGTATCCCCTAGCATCTAAGATGACACTGTTAAAAGCTTCAGATATGTTATTGACAAATGTGTCACAAACAGGTGTTTCTGAAAATCTTGACCTAGACCAAAATATGCAACAAGAGAAACTTAAGTATTTGTAAAAGAAATATGCATTCAGCCAAATATGAAATGTAATGTGAACTTGAAATGTACTTGCCTTGGTGGAATAACTATCAAGTATTTAAAGGCCTCTTCGTTGACTTCCTTTATTGTCTCATCACTGATTCCCAAGCTTGGGGGTGTGTTACTGATGTTGCCTTCCATAGTAATTGTCTGAGATTTATGCCAGGATATTTTTTCCTAAAATTTACATAAATGTACCTTACACAGAAACGTTGGTCCACACCAAGTAAAAGTTGTTGTATAGTTGGCAGAAATCCTTGTGACAGTAATGAATAAAAGTCAATTTTAAATTGGGATGGTGAACATCCATAATCAATACAAAGGTACTTATTTATGTACTTTTTGTTGATTTGACACAAAGGTACACCTTGAACATAATCCCCCTCCTCTAATATCATCAATTAACCATTCTAAAAACCATGTCCATGTTACAACAACTTGGACACTTCGTTTTTACACATAATTACAATATCCATCTCTTTTCTCTCACACCAAACTTCTTCATTCCATCGGAAAACAATAATTCATTTTTCTCTCACATTTTACCATTTCCTACTCTACCTTTATACACATTAAATCTTATACAACATTTCTACTCCAAGGTCATTTTCTTCACCTTCCATCCACCTCTTCTCACAACTTATTATTGCAAGAAAGGTTTTCCTCCATCATTCAAATCTTCAACACGGTACACATATTCTTCTTATTCCATTTATATATATGTTTTGATTTTTTTAGTTTATAAATTTATTTTGTTTTCCACCCCATTTATTTAATTTTATGTTTTTTTAACATTTGTGTATCATAGATATTTCAATTCATCTCTCTTTCTTAAAATAAAAACAAATTTAAAAAATGACAAAATTATATAAAACTTTAAGAAAATATATATAATAATATAAATAGTGTATAAGCACTCGTGCAATCGTATACATCAACCTAGTACTCATTACCAAAACTATAAAAATAAACAAAATAAAGTCGTATGAGTACTCGTGTGATCGTACGCATCAGCCTAGTGCTCATTATGCAAAACAATAAAAACAAACAAAAAGTCATATGAGTACTTGTGTTATCGTATGCATCAGTCTAGTGCTCATTACGCAAAATCTAAATATTATATCAAAATACCAAAAAAATACAAAACATAAAAAAATATCAAACTCTCTTACATGCCATCTTTGCCAAAACTACGTGAACCTCAATTCTCCATCAAGAGTGGAGATACGTAGGAGTAAGGTTAATCCTTGTCAGGTTCATCTCCCAAAAATCCAAAATTTTCCATAATCATTCTCAAACAATTTTTAAATCATTTCCTATTCAAATAACAGATTCTCAAAATAAAAAAATATTTTTCTTTCATTTGTATTGTCTTGTCTTGTTATTTTCGGGGAAAATAACCATTTTGAAAACCACATCAACTTTGCACATTTGACTAAAGGTTTCAGCAGACGGTGTAGGGTGCTAAATGGAAGCATCATTCAATAAGAAGATATAACCTGAAGTACTCTTTCTCTCAATCGGATCACCTCCATAATCTGAGTCTGTATAACCTGTTATCTCCTCTGTTGTTTTCTTTCTTCTAGTAGGAAATAACACCCCACAGTCTAATGTGCCTTTGATGTACCGTAGCACTCTCTTTGTAGCCTACATATGAGATTCCTTTGGTTTGCTCACAAACCTGTTAATCACTCCTACACATAAAGTTAAATCAGGTCTACTATTACAAAGGAAATAAAGTGAACCAACGATATGCTTGAACTTTGTTTCATCCGCATCCTTCTCTGAATCATCCTGCATCAACTTCAGATTGGCTTCCATAGGACTCCTTGCAACATTGCACTCCATCATGTTAAATCTTTTCAGTAAATCACTTGCATATTTCCTCTGATGCAAAACCAATCCAGTGGTTGTATAGGAGAATTTCATCCCTAGGAAGTAGCTCAATCTTCCCAAATCAATCATCTCAAATTCAGTTTCCATGACTCTCTTTAATTCATCTATGCTTTCTGGATTTGATCCTGTGACAAGTAAATCATCTACATATAGGCAGATAATGACCAAGTCTTCCTCTGAATCTCCCTTAACATAAACTCCATGCTCGACTATACATTTGTTGAACTTCAAATTGATTAAGAATGAGTCAATCTGCTTATTCCAAGCTCTGAGAGCTTGTCTTAGTCCATAAAGTGCCTTCTACCGTTTGTATACCTGGTGTTCCTTCTTCTTCTTAATGAATCCAGGTGGCTGCATAATGTACACTTCTTCATTAAGGGGACCATGTAAAAATGCAGATTTAGCATCAAGCTAAACAGTGACCACTCCCTTGCACAGGCCACTGCTACCACCAATCTTATGGTCTCCAATCGTGCTACTAGTGCAAATACTTCGATGAAATCCACCCCTTGCTTCTAAAGAAATCCCTTAGCAACAAGTCTCGCCTTGTGTTTCGAAATTTATCCATCAGAATTCAGCTTTTTCTTGAAAATTCATTTCACCTCAATACATTATTTTCCGACTGGAAGATCAACCATTCTCCATGTTCCATTCTTCTCTATGGATCTAATTTCCTCCTCCATCGCATTACTCCAGACTGGTTGCTTCATGGCTTCAGTTTCATTTAATGGTTCTACTCCAACCATTAAGGCTACATGCAAAAGATCTCCCTTCATCAATTTGTGCATCAGAATATGTGTCAAAATCAGAAAATCTGTGAGGCATTACCCTTTGCCTTTCTTGTCTCTGGAATCCAATGTGTTGAGGTGTATAAGTGATTTCTGCAGCTTCTTCAGTCTTTGCAGGAGTGATATTATCATCAATGGCATTCACCTTTCTTCTCCTCAAACTGGTTTGCATTTTATTCCAGTCCTAAGTCTCTTCCTCAACCACCATAACATCCCTACTTAGCACCATTTTCTCCTTAACTGGATCATAGAGCTTGTATGCACCTGTAGAGTGATAGCCAACAAATTCCATTGCCTCACTTTTATCCTGTAGCTTGGTTCGTTTTTAATATGGTATATGCATAAAAGCTAGTGACCCAAATACTTTTAGATGGCTAACAATTGGCTTAACACATGTCCACACCTCTCACGACACCTTCTCTTCCAACCTCTTTGTAGGACATATATTCAAAATGTATACAGTTGTTGACATTGCCTCATCCCACAAATTTCTTGGCAAACCCTTCTCTTTAATCATGTTCCTGGCCATATTGAGGATTGTCCTATTTCTCCTTTCTATCAGTGCATTATGCTGAGGAGTATATGGTGTAGTGGTTTCATGTGTAATTTCACATGTTTGACAATAGCTCTCAAATGCACTAGAAGTATATTCACTTCCTTCATTAGTTTGAATAATCTTCAATTGCTTTCAACTTTCCCTTTCTACATATGCCTTGAACTTTATGAAGACATCAAGTGCATCACTCTTCACTTTGATCACATATATCCAAAGCATACTGTTGAACTCATCGACAAATGGTATAAAGTATCGGTTTCCAGCCAAAGAAGATACCCCAAACGGTCTGCATATGTCAGAATGCACCACCTCCAAGCAATCTTTTGCTCTTGTTCTCATCTGCGACTTGAATGGTTTTTTGGTTTGTTTACTAGCCAAGCATGATTCACATACACTCTTAGGTATAGTGATTTTCGGTATTCTAGATACCATGTTTTTCTCACCAAGATGCTTCAAGTCTTTGAAATTCAAATGGTCAAACCTTAGATGCCAAATCTAGCCTTCATCTTTCTTCACAACATTCATCCACTGCAGATTTTCTACTACATTCATATTGATCTGAAATGTCCTATTCTTTGAGATCTTGCATCTCAAGATCAAATTCTTGTTCTCATCATACAGTTCCATCCTATCAGGATTTCCCATCACAGCCATGTACCCTTTCTCCACCAACTGGCCAACACTCAGTAGATTACACTTCATGTTCGGAACAAATAGAACATATGTGATCACAGCATGGGATCCATTCTTTCTTCTTACTGTCACATTCCCCATTCCTTTTACTTTTATAGTGCTATCATCAACAAATTTTACCTTACTCCTCTTTGCTGCATCAAAGCTGATTAGCCATTCCCTATGACAAATCATGTGGTTTGAGCATCCAAAGTCTAGATATCAGGACTCAACCTGTGAGCTTGGACCTTCAGCAGTGGTAGTCACCATTAGAGTTAAAGGCTCAAAATCTGAATTTTCTTGAGCGCCATAAGCTTCCTTATCTTGATACCTCTTTTGGTTTCCTTTGTTAGCATAACATTCGTATGAGTAATGTCCATACTTATGACAATTGAAACACTCAATGCTCCTTTTATCTTTCTTCTTCTGAAAATTTTCAAATTTGCCTTTGCCCTCCGCAGCCTCTGATTCATCATCTTGATCATCTTTTGGTATGCTCACCTTCTAATTTCCCTTCTTTCATTTCCATTTCTTTTGTTTCTTCTTTGCATTACTCTTATCATGATGAACCTTCAATGCTTGTTCATCAATCTTGACAAGATTTCTGTCAAACATCATCATCTTATGTGCTTTCAGAGAGCTTTGCAATTCCTCTATTTTCATCTTTTCCAGCTCTCTTGATTCTTCTATGGCCACGACTATGTCAAATTTATGAGGTAAAGATCACATGATATTTTCAATCACCATTAGGTCCATGATGACCTCTCCACACCCCTTCATTTGATTGGTGATGGCAATCACTTTATCGAAATATTCTCAGATTCTGTCACCCTCCAACATTTGCATCAATTCATACTGCCTTCTCAATGTCTGTAACTTGACCTTCTTGATTTTCTCTCCTCCAGTATGACACCTAACAAGGATGCTCCAAGCTTCTCTTGCCATCTTTGCATGTTGGATCTTTTCAAAATGTGCATCATCCACGCATTGGTGGATTAGAAACAATGCTTTATTATCCTTCTTTATCTCTGTCAATACCAAATTTCGTCTTCTTTTTCGGATCGTCGTCCCGTCGCGATCCCGGTTGCGACAATCTCCTCAGCCTTTCTTTCATCTGCTGCACCCGAAAGAAGCTCCTGATAAATCACCTTTGACAGCCTCCTGCACATCTTGGTATCAGAATAAAACTCGCATCTGTGTAATTGGTAGATTTTTCTCAGTGAGAATTGGTAGATTAGCAGATGAGATATCACTACTGGCCATACTTCCCACTTCCAATCTTTTACCAAGAAACACAGTCTTGATCTTCTTCTTGCTTCAACCACCTTTCCACCAAGCCTCCGCTGCGCCTTGATGATTTCTGAAGCTCCCAAGTCTTGAAGCTCCCAAGTCTTGAACCTGACCTCTGGATACCAGTTTTGTTGGACCAGCAAAAGAAAATGTACACCAAGTGGCAGAGAAAGAATAGAGAGAGAACAAAGAAAGTCAGGTACTGAATGATGATACTGTATTATTGAAATGTGAGAACCTGCGTGTCTGTTATATACAGATTACAAGGACATTTGTTATGTTGTAGTATATACAGCTATACAACAAAAGAATAACACTGACTTATGCTCCTAATAGTTTTCCAAAATAAATTATGGTGGCGACTCCAAACTTTGATTTTCAAACTCCTTATTTTCGTACGGTTCGTCGTCCTCTTCGTCGCGATCCCAGTTGCGACACATGTGAACCAAGGAGAGTTATCATCCTTAAGCTCCAATTGTCATAGGTGTTCTTGATGAGCATCAATACTTGAAAGGAAACTCCGGTATTTGCTATTTCTACAAAGATCTTATGATTCTTGATATCAATTTGTTTGAGTTACCAATAAAAAACAATAATTACATGGTGAATTCCAATATAAAAGTGCAGACATCTAAATAAGGAGTATGTAAAGAAAAAGAGCATAAACCCCAAATTGTATAATCAGACTCCAATCCAAAATAGTTAAAGTCGATGGAAATTCCGATGTTAGGTTTATAACTTACTATTTAATGTATTTTCTTGGCAAAGTTGGGGTTGGTGCTTGGATAAGATTTTCTGAAGACCATATAGACTTTTAAACAGGGTCATGATAAGTAGATGGTTGGGTGTTTTCCCAAAAGGGTCTAAAATAACAACACTCTTCTATCCAAGGAATCATCAGATAACCCTAAACTGATATAGTCTAAATTAATCTTCATATAACAAATAATTAATTGTCAATAGTTTTTTCTTGTCAAATGAAAAACTTCATGTGTTACAAAGAGATTGATTCAAACCATAAACATGGGAGCATGGTTCAGTTTTATTATCCTTATAGCAGCAAGATCTTTGACCATTACCCAGATTCCCGGAGTTGAAACACTCAAATTGGGACCACAAAACATTCGTCAGATAGGGTCTTAAATTTCTTGGCCTAGCTCGAGTATAGTAATGGTTATAAAGAGAAAACTAACAAACAGTAAAAGAAAGCTTAAAATATGAAATCTCACCGACCATGGCAAGAATAATTTAAGCTTTCCAGAGGATTGAAGGCATGGAGACAAAAAACTATATTTATAAAGAGAAGCTCCATGATATGCGGTAACAGTATCAACATCATGATGTAAAGTTATGACATGATACTTAAAGTTTAAAAAAGTATAACCAAGGGAAAACCTAAAAAAAAAAAACAAAAAACTAACTGTTTAAATACTATAAAAAAATTATATATGGAATTAATATCTCTAGTTCAATATACATACTTTATTTATAATAAAAAAAATATAAGTTAAACTCAAAATACAAATAAAAAATACTAACAAACTAACTAAATATAAAAGATAAACATAATATAATCTTAAAAGATCCCATCTTCTCATTGAATGATCATATGCTCCTGTTCAATGCCATATAACACTATAATGGCCTTGTTTGTAAAGCATACAATTAGCCTTGATATCTCAATAATTACTTTGTCAAGATAGGAACTTAAAATGAACATCACAGTATTGATACAGGTCACAAAAATAATGCCTTCCGTAATGTTAAATCACATTCTGTGGTTAGAAATTCATTATGACATTTTCTTCCTATGAAGCTTGATCACACTAAATTAGCCTTCGATCATAAAACTAACCATGGTTACTTACATACGTTGGAGTGACAATTTCTACAAAGATGGGAAAATTACTGGACAGACACCACTTCATCAATTACTCGCTACATCGGCTATAAATATGCTGCCTGAATCACTCCATCCAGCCAAAACGTCTTTCCCTGAGCACTGCGATGTAACAAACACTAATATTAGAAGTGATATCTCACATGAGTAAAAAAAGCCTTTAAATGTTTAAAAGTAAAAAGATAGAAAGCTGCGAAAGAACAATATAGAATTAAGCCAACATTATTTATGGGCTTGGCAGAACCACAAAAGTGTGTGCAACTAAATTCTTGGTCATCATGCATGTTTACATCCATTGCTAATTTCCACGCATCGGTTTCAATCAACCATTTTGCCCTCATTTTTGTTCTTTTAGCACACTACAATTATTTAACATTTCTCCTAAGGTTTAACTGTGTCATTTGAAAGAGAAGTATCTGTGCAAAAAGGTCATGCCAAGTACCCCATCCTACATATAAAATTTAACAATCCTTGAGGAACTTCACTTTGGAATGATTCAACAAAATAATCTCAATATGAAACCCAATACGGTAGTTGTGAATTTTTCCTGTTAGAAGGATGGACACTCACAGGGGAGCCAAGCATCCGTCAATGAGAACAAGGTTGTTTTGTAGCGGAGTGTAATGATAGAATATAATGCAGGGGCGACGGTTAAGGATGTGTGGGGTGCAGGACCGGACAGTCAAGGGTGTAGAGGTTTCTGTTGTAATAGGGGAGTGAGTCAAAGCTACTATAAATAGAGCTCTTGTAACTTTGTAGAAGGCATGGAGTATTAAGTCTGGACTTTGACTAGAAGAGGAAGGTTATGCTCCCAACCATTCTTTGTAAATAGATTTCTATCGCTGTCAATAATAGAACCCATTCTTTCTTTACTGTTTCTTTACTGTTTCTCAACCACAAGTTACTTTGAGGAGGAAACTTTTGATGGATGTTGGTGTAATTGGAAGGATTCTTACTAATCTTCAGGTCTATCATGACGATCGTGCAAAAGTAAAGTGCCTGCTTCTACCTACCAAGCTGTTTGGTAGACATAATGGGAAGAAGGCCACCAAAGCTGATGAATCTTCCCCAAGTTTGATGAATTGTCTGATGGGAAATCAAGTCTTGTAGCAAGTGTTAATCCAAGGACAGAAAGGAAGCCTTGAGGCAGCTGCGTGGGAAACTGTTGCAACAATTAAGGGCCAGTTTCTAAACTTCAACCTTGAGGACAAGGTTGTTTCTGCAGCCGTGCATAATGATAGGATATGTAATGTGTATGTTAGGAGGAAACATATAGAGAAGTAGTTGTTAGTTGGGTTGTTAGGTTGAGTGAGACTTTCTATATATAGTTGGGGGTTCTTTGTATGCAGGGACTTTTTTGAAAGTTTGGAGAATTGTTGACAGGATCACGGGCATCCTGTGTGAAGGAACATTGTCCCTTGGATGCATTCTTGCTGTACTTGTTGCCTTGAATCAATAATACAAGATCTATTCAGTGAGTATAGGTGGTTGCAGTGCTTTTCCTGGTTTCCTCTATCTAGAAACCTAACAGAGACCCTTTTGGATCACTGTTGTCTCTAAAGCAGGAGAACTCCGTGAGTGAATTCATCATTCAATTTGAAAGATTTGCTCGAGTTATTAAGGGATTGGATGAACAGTATTTGATGAAGATTTTTTTGAACGGACTGCAGGAAGAGATCAGAGCAGAATTGAAATTGTATAAAACAACAAATCTTTTGGAGATAATAAATAAAGCCCATGCTATTGAAGGGAAAAATATAAGGGTAGCAAAGGTAGCAGGGGATTATGGAGACACAGGAGGGGTAGGAGTTTCCCTATTCAAGAGGAACAAAGGAATTGATAACAGCACCTCCAAGATCAATGGTAGCAGCTAATTCAGCATCACCCAGATCATCGGCAGAAGCAAATTCTTTTTCTCAATCTGTTACCAGAAAGAACAGTAATGAGGAAAAGGCTAACAGGGATGACCACAACAGAGACAACTTTAAAAGGTTGACACCGTCAGAGCTCCAAGAAAAGATCAATTGTTTTTGCTGTGATGAAAAATATAATGTGAATCATGTTTGCAAGAACAGACAACTCAACGTCATGAAGTTAACTAAAGGGCAAGAGGAAGGGAGCACAAAAATGAAGGAAGTTTCTATAATCGCACCTTTATGGGTCGGGGTATTGTTAGGACACAAACTCCTATTACGAAGGTCCATAAAAGAAGAAACAAGGGAAAAGGAAAATGCAGCTATTTGTTTTAGTTCAAACAGCTGTGAAATCTGTTAGTTAAGTTGTTGTGTTGGGAAACTTGTATAAATATAGGTGTGTTCTCAGGTTTTGGAGGTAGGGAGAAAATTATTTGATTAGTGGGAGGTTCATGGACCCTCGAAGTGCCAAGGGTGTGGCTGTAAAGGAGTTTCTGAAACTTCTATACGCAATTTTCAGTTCCTTTGTGATAGGTTACTGGGTATGAAACCTAATTGTCTCATAACCCACACTCACACAATTACACACAAAGGGGAATTAAACGAAAGAATTGTATGTATTCACACCAACGAATGTCGTATACAATGATGACGCTGGAACCTAACCCCCCTCACAAGGTCCAAGACCTATCTATACAAAAGAATATGACTAACTGCCTTCTAACAATGAATGGAACTCTATTTATACAAGACCTCCTTTCCCTCCTTTCCTAACTACTAAAACAGTTACGATATTAACTCTTCCTTCCCTCTTAAACCCATTATCTCCTATTACTTATATCCTGTCACTTTGTTTGAGTTTCCTTTCCTTTTTTTGAGTTTCTCATCCAGATTCTATAAGGAACGAAGATAGGTTTAATTGACATGATATAAGATCCAAGTGAAAGCATTCGGGAGTTTGATTAATTCAATTCTTCTAAGAAAGATAACTTCAATATCAGGTGAAAAAATAAGTCTCCTTAAAAACCCATAAGAATTGATTTTTAATTCTAAGTATCATTGTTAATTTTCTAATCTAAAATAACTATTGTGGATAGTGATGTCCACGCAACTAATATAAGTGATGCTAGCAGTTCAAAAAATATGAACACTAAGCTATAGAAGTATACCCTTATCAACGCATGCTTGGGAAGTAACCCAACTTAAATTACAAAAAAAAACAGAGTAAATTTCATTCAAATGGAACAGTGTGCCTGTTAAAAAGAAAAGCATGTGAAAGCAGATTCCAAAGTCACATTTAGATTTCGGCCAGATACCACAATGGAGTCAAGTGACAAATCATAAACAAGCTATATACAGACCTTACTAAAGCCTAGCCAATTGGAATCTCCTCTAAACGAAAATATTTTGGTGGTGTCTCTCCATCGTCCACAAAAGACCTGCATTGGTTGCTCGAAATTGAAGATCATTACGAGAATAATATGGATATGAACCAAAAATATAATCCAAAAGAGGGTGTCGTCAATGAAAGCATTAACTTTTTTAAAGGAATTAAATGATTTTCTTGTCATTTAGTAATTCTATTTTTTATTCCTTAACATGTTCTCTAAAGGGCATTAACAAAACGCATCTTGAATACGCTCACTATGGGTGAGTTGTAAAATTTTAGTTTAAAGAGTTGTAATGTCATGTGTACACCAAGTAGGAATACATTTGGTACACTAAACTAACACTTTCATTTGTGCATGAAACAGCCATGTCTAAAAGACTCTAGTAATACATCTAAAGCCAAGTGATAAAATACAAAATAAACCAGTTGCAGAACAGAAAAAAAGTTCTTCAAATATTTGCTTTCCTATTGCAATCCTAATCATATAAATCCCTATCCTGAGACAAAATACACAAGCCAGTTTGGAAAATCACACTTCACCCCAAAAGTTTAAAAAAGTGCTCTTGGAAATCTATTTCAGTAATGTTAAAATAAAAAAATATATATATTTTTTAAGCTAACAAACAAAAAAGTGCTACTGCTAAATAAATAATTCTTAAACATTTGTATCCAAATGAAAAATTGCATTTGTTCACCTCTAAATACTTTGGAAAAAATGCTTTGAACAAAAGTTAATCCAAACAAGCCCGACATCTTTCGAAGTGCAAGATAAAAATTTACGGAGAACAAGTTGAACATTGGTGGACAGCATGATTATTGGATAAATTTCTGCTAAATTCCCATGGCTAAGAGTTCATACAGAATTCATTGCCTTGTCGATTATAACCTTCAAAGTTGACCTTGGTAGAATTAAACAAAATTTATACTTTGATATACAGGTCTTCATCCTCAATCTACTGCCAATTAGTCTTTTCAATAATTTTCTGACAGCTCATTAGATGGATCCCTGTATAGTTTACACATCCTCCACACACCTTTCATTTTCTTATTCCTTAAAAAAATAGAAAGCTTGCCTCATAATCAACCCCTTGAATATAGATGCAGTCCGGGTCTATTGTTGAGAAAGCCAGCCCTGTTATCTGCGGTATCAATGAAATCAATTACAGTCATCTGTGGCAGCAATAATCAACCACTAAAACAATAATAACAACATCAACAGTAACCTTATCCCACTAAGTGAAATCAACTATATGGATCACACAAAGCCACTGAGTAAGTTAAAAACCAAATTCTGAAGGATATTATTATCCACCGAACCAAAAATGTTACTTTATATAGAAGAATATTGACATCAATGAGTGTGAAGCTGCACTGACGGGAAAACCATATTCCACAATCCCCAATGGCAACCCAGAGAGAGGCTAGCAATAGAACCATACATTGATTAACGAGATATTTTTGTTATGATTTCCTATTTTTGCAACCTTTTGCAATTAAGAACAAAATTGTAACTTATGTTTTTCTATGTTTCTTCTGTTCAGAGATTTAATTAAGAAACAGTGAAAACATGATTTCTGTTGTGATAGGATATAAGATAGGGCGGTGGAACAGTTGGAGAAGGCGGGCAAGGGGCCTATAAGTGTAAACCTTTTGTAATTCTGTAAGGGGGTTAGTCAATTGTATACTTTGTACATACGGTTTCGAACCTGGTGAGAGGGATTAGGCCCTCGAGTTACACTTGGTACTCAGTGATTGTTACTGTGAATAACATACTCATTGTTTGATTCTTTCTGTCTTGTGTGAGTGCATATCAGTGGTGAGGGTGACTGTTAGGTTCTTACACTAAAGATTCCTAACAAATTGGTCCAACCCGCCGGATCGAGACGCCGCCGGAATCGTGTGAGGGTGAAGGAAATTGTGGTTGATAGAATGAAGGCGCAGACAAGGGAGTTGCGACCAGATTATGCAGCAATATGCCAAAATTATGCTGCAATACGCCAAGATTATGTTGCAATACGCCAAGATTTGCAAGAAATCATAAGGATGTTGGGTGGCCGAGGCCACAACCAGGACGACCGACATTGGGACCGGCGAAAGGAAGAGGAAGGGGAGAGAGGGGATGAACGCCATGAAGTGCAACCCAGAGGGGATAGGAGAGTATATTTACCCATTTTCGAAGGGTTTGATGCGATGGGGTGAATTGCTAGGGCGGAGACAGTTTTTGAGACCCAGGGGGTGAAAGAGGAAGGAAAAGTGTGTCGGGCATACAGTAGCATGGAAGGAAGTGTTGGGTATTGGGTCCAGGGCCTAGAAAATTAAAGCCAAGAATCGTTCTTGGGAAGGACTGAAGGAAGCTATGGTGGTCCGATTTGGAGGGCAAAAAGAAATGAAGATTTATGACAATGACATCATCGACGCTTTAGGTTCGGCTGGTGCGTTTCGTTGCACGCGCTCCCCAAAGGCTCCAAATTGGAGCATCATCGAGTCGCTCATTCTGGTGAACGAAACAGCAGCGGTGGAAGCCGACTGCTCTCTCGCGCTCTCCTCTTCCCAGTAGTGGAACATCATCACCCAGAACTGCGTGGCCTTAGACGTGCAACGCGACCTCACACAATGCCGCCGCAAGTGGCATGCGTTACTCTCTGACTACGATCGCTTCAAGAGAACAACCACCGCTGGAGGCAAATTGTCGCCGAATTTCGATTACGAATTGTTTGAGGCAGTCGAACGTGTTGTGAGGGTACGTGAGGAGCGGGGCATGCCTGATCCCGAGAGAAGCAGGGAACGATACGCGTGACACCACCGTGGAAATTGGGTCCAAAAGAAAAGGGCAACGGAGTAAGTTCAGACACCGCTTTCAAAGGCCCAAACTTGAACAAAGGCACAAGGACAACCATGAAGAAGAGCGTGAGGAAAAACCATTCTATTCGTGGGTGAAAAGAGAAGAGGTTGAGCACAAAGTGGTGAATGTTGAAGAGTGTTAGGATATTTATCCTATTTTATCATCATTATAGTGTGTCAAGGGTTACCCTATTTATCAAGATTATATTGTGTCTAGGATTACCCTATTTATCATGATTATATTGTGTCTAGGTTTACCCTATTTATCATGTACTTGTGTATCAATTTATTCTTATAAATAGAAGATTGTAAGAGGGATCAATTAAGCCCTCTAGAATTATTTCACAGTTTCAATCTTAAGTAAGAAAATAATAATAAAAGTAGCACTGAAGGGGTTGCAGAGCAAGCGATGAGTGGTGTTGAAACAGTGAAAGTGGTGGATGTGGCCACCGAGAACCAATAGGAGCAAAGGGGGCTTGCAGTTCATATTACACCTGCAAAGGGGAGAGAGCTTCTTGAAGTTTTGAAAGACATTGAAGACCATTTTCTCACGGCTTATGATGCTGGAAAAGAGGTGATCATACTGCTGGAAGTTAATAGAATTCGGGAAGAATGGAAGATAGTGGAGGAGGATTTGCCACCACCCAAGCATCCAGACCTGAAGTTGTAGGTAGTAGCCAGTGGATTCTCTTCCTATGATAAGACCACATCACAATACAATGGGCTCAAGTTTCATTGTTCCAACCTTGAGGACAAGGTTGTTTTGTAGCGGTGTGTAATGATAGGATATAAGATAGGGCGGTGGAACAGTTGGAGAAGGAGGTCAAGGGGCCTATAAATGTAAACCTTTTGTAATTTTGTAAGGGGTTAGTCAATTGTATACTTTGTACATACCGGTTTCGAACCTGGTGAGAGGGATTAGGCGCTCGAGTTACACTTGGTACTCAGTGATTGTTACTGTGAATAACATACCCATTGTTTGATTCTTTCTGTCTTGTATGAGTGCATATATCAGTGGTGAGGGTGACGGTTAGGTTCTTACACTAAAGATTCCTAACATGTTTTCCCAGTCCTTTGTAAATTTGTACAAGAAATAAGATGGATACAAGAATCATTTTTTCAAATATTTGTAAACATAAAAAATGAAAGTAAAAAAATACATTTAAGCTTAATAGACTTAGTATTCCATTTCCTTTTGAGTAACTTGAAGAAAATCTAGAGTTTAAATGACGTGAAAATAAGAAATTAGAAATTGGCATAAGATAACAAGCTATTTAAATTAGTCTTAACTTGAAATTGACTTCCCTATGTCAGAAAACAAATTTAAGTTCATATTATTGAATTCGAGAAAAAAAAACATAGTTTGAAGTAAACCATGGGTTTTAACTACACAGGAAACTCGGTAAAAGCAAAACAAATAAATAAAGGGCGTAATGTGTATCCAACGAAGCTAGATGTAAAGGGCGTAATAATACATGAGGCCAATACACAAAGAATGAATGAATTAAAAGGTGCATCATTCCATACATTATCTGACTTCCCCTTGTTATATCTGAAATTAAGATGATGATGTTGTTTAGAAAAAATAAATAAATCCACAAATTAAAGAATCAGATTAGTTTAGCAAATCAATTATTTAAAAACTTCAAAACAAAACGTAATTGCCCACGTTATTACAATTTATTTAAGAAACATTCTTTTAAACTGGTAAATAAAAATTTTCTGAGAGATCAAGGCAAAAAAATTGTTAAAACTAACCTCGTATTTTGAACAGTGCACCCATCTAGACAATGCCGACCATCTATATCAAAATGCATTCATGTTAAAGATTAATTACGGCGAATTAAAAGTAAAATAAAAATAGAAAGGGAGCAGTCTCATGGCTCCTATTGAATCTATACAATATTTACATGGGTTAAATGATACTGACATTCACAGACTAAAATGACACGCCAAATTTTTTATATGATTTTTCCTGAAATCAAAAACAGCAGCTTACCTGCGAGGATCATAAATAGTCACACTACGATCAGCTCCTCCCACAGCAACATTACCATTGGAAGAAATAGAAACAGCATAAAAGATATCACCAGGGATGCCACAAACTCGATGTACACAACCACCATTTTCTTTCACTCTCAAGTCCCATATTGATAGCTGAAATTATATTAACAAGTGCATATAAATATGAACAAATACGAAGCATAAGGCAGAACTTGTTATAAACCACGAAACAGACACATAGACATATGTGAAGACAGATATACAAAAAACAATAGTAGCCCACTTAGTGGGATAAAGGAGGGTAGACACATACAGTACTACTCCCACAAAGAGGTTATTTCCAAGATTTGAACTTGTGGCCTCCAAAGTGACAACCTTACCATTGTGGCAAGTCTTACTTCAATCTCAAAAATCAAGACACTGTATTCTAAAACTTTCAAAAACAGAAATCCATGTGCATGTAATGTGCTAGAAAAAAATAAAAAGGTTGAGTGAAATGAAATTGATACATGACTAGAGCACCCATGTCTTATCTTAGAATTTGGATTTGAATCTAACTCCAACACCACAAAATTGAATGGAAAATAAGAATTCCACTCTACTTATATACGCCATTTAGTCATATCACCAGTCAATGTGAAACTAAACATCATGCTTGAGATTTCAATTTAGGCAACTTACAAAGAAACTACAAATTAAGCAGGCAATTAGTGACACAATTAAGGCAGCTTGCAACATCATTTTTGTAATAAAAAACACAATCTATAGAATATTACTGATAGAATAATTACTAAGTCTACTTGTTAGTGTAGTCAATAGGACTAAAATAGGGGGTAGTGTGTTAGGTTATCTCTAATCATTGTACCTAGCAGTCTAAGATAGTGACTTGACCTTCTATCTCTCTATTGTATCAACTCTTTATTTATTTATATAAATAACAGAACATGAGAGCTGTCTTTGAAGCCCTCAAGAACATATTTTTGTCTCAAGTTGGTATCAGAGCAGGTTCATCCTGCTCTGGTTTCTGTCCTAAAGTGGTCCACCAGCATTGTCGTTGCTGTTTGTATCTGTTCGGTGCCCATTGCCACCGTCCGTAGTTGTCTTGCCACTGTCTGCAGCTGTCAACTGCAGTTTGAAGCTCTTCAACTTGGTTCTCTGCCATCTCGCATTTGTCCGCCACCGTCCACTGTCGTCCGTCGCCGTCATTGTTCCGTCCGGCGACCACTGGATCTGGTTCGCCTCTTCACGCGACGACCAACCCCATTGGTGCCGGCGTCTGATTCTTCCCCACGCTCCGCCACGCGCCGCTTCTTTGTGCGCTGCGAACAGGCGCGTGCAGCTCACGCGCCGCCCTCTGGCCGCCAGAACGTCACCACAACACCTCCATAGTCATTGCCTGGACCTCCTCTCTCTGCTTTGCCCCTCAAAACCCTGCTTTAGTGAGGTCCAGAAGCTCCCCTTGAAGAAAACCCTAAGAAACCCCTAGGGTTTTCTAGTTCCTCTCGGTTTTCTGGCTCCTTTCTGGTTCCTCTCCTATTTTTATCAACAATGGCGGTTGGAAGTGTTCTTTCTTTCTCTGGAAGTCCCTCAATTACTTCTGAAAAGCTAAACGGAAAGAATTACCTCTCTTGGTCTGCTGCCGTGGAAATGTGGTTTCTCGGTCAAGGACTGATAGGAAGTTGAGAGTGTATGTAAGGAGGAGGAGAGGTTAGTTAACTGTTAGTTAACAGTTAGAGAGAGTTAGTTGCCTAACTGTGTTAACAGTTAGGAAGAGAGGGAATATACTTGGGTATAAATTGTTGAGATGGGGAGAGGAGAGCACTTTTTGGCAATTGAAGTGTATAACGGACTGTTAGTCTTGTTGGGGGAGATTAGGCTCTCTGATTACTTCATTCTTGTATTCTTTCTTGGAGATCAATAAAATCAGAGGTTATACATAACTGGTGTTCTATTGCGTGTGTTAGTTGGGTGAGAGATAAGGTTTCTTTATCAGAAACCTATCAATTTGGTCCGACTTGCCGGATTCAAATTTTGGGACGCTGAGGTGAAATGATGGACACGACGACCGGGGCAAGATTAGAAGCGATTGAGATAACGGTGGAGGGAATGAAGGCGGAGTCGACGGCGATACGTTGCGATTTACAGCAAATTATGAAAATGCTAGAAAGACAGGGGAATCACGCGGAGAGTAATTCGGAGGATAGCTCCGTGAATGATAACCGACACAGAGGGCATGAGGAGGCCGAAGGCAGTGGAAACGGCGAAAGAAGTGCAACGCAAAACCCTTGGAGGAAAAGGGTTGAGTTACCCACCTTTGACGGGGACGAGCCACTCAGTTGGCTCAATCGGGCAGAAAGGTTTTTCGATATACAAAGGGTGACGGACGATGAAGAAAAGGTGGAGGTCGCTTACGTAAGCATGGAAGGCAACGCGGCGTACTGGTTCACTTTCTGGAAAGAGAAGGCGAGAAACCGAACGTGGAACAGGTTGAAAGAAGCCATGATTAATCGCTTCGGTGGTGGATTCAGGGGGACCGTATTCGAGCGACTGGCTACTTTGCGTCAGGAAGGAACAGTCGAGGAATTCGTGCGTTAGTTTGAAGTCTTGATGGGGCAGAAAACTGGGATCCCAGAAGAACAGGTGATGGGTTACTTCTTAACCGGTTTACGGGAGGACGTGAAGGGGCAGGTGCGGATCCAGAACCCATCGGCATTGATGGAGGCGATGAGGATTGCGCGCGACGTAGAAGATGCGATGATGAAAGCGCAGGGAAGCCAGGCTAGTGGACCCAAGATGAACCCATTCGGTGCGCGATCAATGGGTATAGTGAAACGATCGGAATCGGCGAAAACAGCGACGAACCCGTTTGGAAGAACCGAGGGTGGAGGACCGGCGAGGAGAGAGGGAGCGGCGGTTAACACCGTAACGAGGGGAAGCACGGTGATTGGGGGCGAAGGTCGAGGCCGAATGGTTCGAAACTTACCCTACCCCGAGTTTCTTAAGAGAAAGGAGGAGGGGCGTTGCTTTCGATGTGGTGGGCCGTTTACACCAGGCCATCGATGCGCCGAGAGGAGCCTACGGGTGTTATTGCTGGCCGAGGACGAAGACGAAGAGGAAGAGCGAAAGGTAAACGGCAACCTGGAGGAAAAAGTGATGGAGTTGTCCGCATGCTCGGCAGAAGGTTGGACCAACCCGGGAACTTTGAAGTTGATGGGGAAAATTGGTGAACGGAGGGTGGCGGTGCTCATAGACAGCGGAGCGAGCCACAATTATATCAGTAAGAGAACCACAGAGGAGTTGGGCTTGCCGGTGATAGATACGGTACCATATACAGTGCGTTTGGGTGACGGATGTCGACGGATTACCCAAGGACGATGTGAAAGGGTGATTATCCGACTAGAGGGGGTCGATGTGGAGGAGGAGTTCCATGTTTTTGAGTTGGGAGGTGTCGACGTTATTCTGGGGGTTGCATGGTTGGCTAAATTGGGAGAAGTTCGAACGAATTGGAGTAGTATGACAATGAAATATATGATGGGGAATAAACCGATCACGATTAAGGGCGATCCAGCCCTATCGCGCCAGCTGGTGAAAGCAAGATCTTTGTGGAAGCTGGGAGATAACGCTAAGTCAGGAGCAGTGGTGTGGGGTCTAAGTGCAATAGAGACAGCTGAAAACGGTGAGTGGGGAACAGATGTGACAGGCCAGCAGCAGGTTGAACTGGAAAAGCTGTTGCAAACCCACTATCGCTTATTCCAAGATGTGCATGGGCTACCTCCAACACGTCGCATACAGCACCGAATCAAATTGAAAATGGGTGTAGACCCTATAAATGTGAGGTCATATCGCTATCCTCACATTCTTAAAGGGGAAATCGAAAAACAGGTTGATGATATGTTGAAGGTCGGGATCATACGCCACAGTACGAGTCCGTTTTCCAGCCCGGTCATTCTCGTGAAGAAGAAGGATGGGAGTTGGCGCTTTTGTGTGGATTACAGAGCGTTGAACAAGGCCACTGTATCGGACAGATTTCCTATTCCGGTGATAGAGGAGCTGCTGGACGAATTAAAAGGGGCCAAGTACTTCTCAAAGATCGATTTGAAATCTGGGTATCACCAGATCAGGATGGAGGAAGAGGATGTAGCCAAGACCGCCTTCCGCACTCACCTGGGACATTTCGAGTTTCTCGTAATGCCATTCGGACTTACGAATGCGCCGGCCACGTTTCAGAGTACAATGAACCAGTTGTGACAACCGTATCTTAGGAAATGGGTGTTGGTGTTTTTCGACGATATTCACGTCTATAGTACAAACTGGATGGATCATTTAAAGCAGCTGGGTATGGTGATGCAGCTGCTGGAACGAAATGGGTGGGTGGCCAACCGGAAAAAGTGTGATTTTGGGAGAAGGAAGATATGTTACTTGGGCCATCAAATTTCCGAACAAGGTGTGGAAATGGACGGTGATAAAATTAGAGCGGTGGTGGAATGGGAAGAACCCAGAAACTTAAAAGCGTTGAGAGGGTTCCTGGGGCTCACTGGTTACTATCGGAGGTTCGTGGCGGGCTATGGTAAAATAGCAAAACCATTGACAGAGTTACTCAAAAAGGGAAGATTCACGTGGAGTGAGCAGGCGAAGCAAGCTATGGATGCTTTAAAGGCAGCTATCACGTCGGGGCCCGTGTTGGAGTTACCCGATTTCAACCAGGAGTTCCATATTGAATGTGATGCCTCAAGAGGAGGAATAGGAGCAGTGCTGACCCAAAACCAGAGGCCCATCGCCTTCTACAGTAGGGCCTTGTCGGAGAACACCTTAAGTAAATCAGTTTACGAGAAGGAGTTAATGGCTTTGGTGTTATCCATCCAACACTGAAGACCGTACTTAGTTGGAAGAAAATTCACGGTGCACACAGACCAACGTAGCTTGAAATATTTGGAGCAGAGAATAACTACCCAGAATCAGCAAAACTGGTTAGCGAAGTTGATGGGTTATGAATTTGAGATTGTGTATAGGAAGGGTAGTATGAACCAGGTTGCCGACGCGCTTTCGAGGAAGTATGAAGGAGAACAGGAAGAAAGGGAATTGCAAGCTATTTCTAAGCCATTTTGGCCAGACTTCCAAGAGATCTTGAAGGAGGTAGAGGAGGATTCCGAGCTACAGAAGGTGATTGTGGGTCTGACAAGTGATCCCAACTCGCATGGGGCATACACTTTAGAGAACGGAAGACTACATTATAAAGGTCGACTGGTAATATCTACAAACTCAACTTGGATCCCTAAGTTACTGCAGGAATTTCATGTGACAAAGACTGGGGGGCATTCAGGAGTCTATAGAACTTATAGAAGGATAGCCCAATCTTTGTATTGGGTGGGTATGAAGAAGGAGATTACAGAATTTGTGGTGAGTTGTGCAGTGTGCCAACAGCACAAATACGTAACAGCATCACCCCAAGGCTTGTTACAGCCTTTGCCAATTCCTCAGGCAGTGTGGGAGGAAATTAGCTTAGACTTCATCGTGAGACTACCTAAGTCCCAAGGATATGATGCTATTATGGTGGTGGTTGACCGGCTGAGTAAATATGCTCATTTTTTGGCATTAAAGCATCCGTATTCTGCAAAGACAGTAGCTGATGTATTTGCTAAGGAGGTAATAAGGTTGCATGGGATCCAAGTGTCGGTGGTGAGTGACAGAGATCCCTTATTCTTGAGCATTTTTTGGAGGGAGCTGTTTAAAATGCAAGGGACTAAGCTCAAAATGAGCACATCTTATCATCCGGAAACGGATGGGCAAACAGAGGTTGTGAACCGCATAGTTGAAGGGTACCTGCGGTGTTTTTGTTCTGAACAGCCCAAGAGTTGGTATCCAATGTTACCCTGGGCAGAATTCTGGTACAACACAAGCTACCAAGGGGCAGCAAGATGCACACCATTTGAGACTGTATATGGAAGGTCCCCTTCCTCTTTCAGTCGGTTTATCCCAGGAGAAACACAAGTTGAAGCTGTAGCACAAGATCTCATGACGAGGGATGAGGCCCTAAAGCAGTTGAGATATCATTTAAGCCGTGCCCAGGATTTGATGACACACCAAGCTAATAAAAAGAGAAGAGAAGTGGATATAAAAGTGGGGGATTGGGTATATCTGAAGATAAGGCCCCACAGACAGTCTTCCATGTCGGTGCGACTACATCCAAAGTTATCAGCTAGGTATTTTGGGCCATTCAAAGTATTACAACAGGTTGGCAATGTGGCTTTCAGGTTGGAGCTTCCCGAGGCAGCGCGAATTCACTCGGTGTTCCATGCTTCTCAATTAAAAAAAAGTGGTGGGAGATCAAATAGTGGAAAAAGGGTTACCCGAGGAGTTGCAGGCAGTAGGACCTGCTTTTTGGCCAACAAAGATCCTGGAGCACAGACAAATACCACAGGGAGAGGAGGTGTGTCAACAGGTGTTGGTAGAGTGGCAGACCGGGGGCGTAGAAGGGGCGACATGGGAGGATTTAGCAACAATCAAGGACCAATTTCCGGAGTTCAACCTTGAGGACAAGGTTGAAAATGGAGGGGAGGGTAATGATAGGAAGTTGAGAGTGTATGTAAGGAGGAGGAGAGGTTAGTTAACTGTTAGTTAACAGTTAGAAAGAGTTAGTTGCCTAACTGTGTTAACAGTTAGGAAGAGCGAGAATATACTTGGGTATAAATTTGAGATGGGGAGAGGAGAGCACTTTTTGGCAATTGAAGTGTATAACAGACTGTTAGTCTTGTTGGGGGAGATTAGGCTCTCTGATTACTTCATTCTTGTATTCTTTCTTGGAGATCAATAAAATCAGAGGTTATACATTACTGGTGTTCTATTGCGTGTGTTAGTTGGATGAGAGATAAGGTTTCTTTATCAGAACCTATCAAGGACATTACGACCCCCTTGAACAGGATGGAAGCCAAGTACCTTCTGAAAAAGCGAAACAATGGAAACAAGCAAATTTCCAATTATGTGCCCTATTGTAGCAATTTGTGGAACCCCGACTTTTGATATCTCTTAGAGCCTTCAAAACATGTCACTCTTTTTGGAAGAAAGCTCAAAGCATTTATGCTAATGATATTCAACATATCTATGATACAGCAAACAAGCTTGCATGTCTCAAAATGACAGACCATGATATGGTCTCCTTCATGACTGAAGCCCAAGCAGCTGTGGAAGAGTTGAGAATGTTCTTGGAAGTGGAATCTTCAGAAGACATCAAGAAGAAGTGTTAGAATATTTATCCTATTTTATCATCATTATAGTGTGTTAAGGAGACGTTGAATATCATTGGCATAAATGCTTTGGGCTTTCTTCCAAAAGGAGTGACAAGTTTTGAAAGCCCTCAAAGATACAAGTTTGGGTTCCACTGATTGCCATAACAGGGCACACAACTGGAAATCTGCTTGTTTCCACTGATCAGCTTTTTCAGTAGGCACATGGCTTCCATCTCGCTCAAGGTGGTCATAATGCCCTTGGCCAAGGAACCACATTTCAACGGCAGCAGACCATGATAGATAATTTTTTCGGATTCTGTTGATAAGCTTCATTTCTTAGTATGGTTGGACAGGGATTCTGATTTCCCATAGTCATAAGACATTGTCTCTGTTTTGGATCCTAAGTTTTGTTTCTTCTCACAGATTTAGAATGGCATCCTTTACTAAAATTAATTTCTCCTTATCTGCCACTTCAAGGAGAGGAGTTAATCGAGGAGGCCATGGTAGTCGAAGTGGGTATGTGCAATGCTCATACTATAAGAAATTTGGTCATACCCATAAAAGATGTTATTCATTACATAGTTTTCCAGATCAAACTGTGCATCCTTACAAATTTGATAATTCGGAATCAAGAATCTCAAATGAAGAGTATCAAGAATTTATGAGATACAAGTCTGACAAATCCACCGGCGTTTGTCAGTTTCCTTCTGTGCCAAGTGTGTCAACTGCATGCATCTCACAATCTGTGGAATGTCAAGGTTCATGGATTCTTGACTCAGGTGCCTCAAACCATTTGTCTGGTAACACTCGTTTATTTTCCTCCATTACCCCTCAAAAAGTTCCTCAGTTGGTTACTATTGCCAATGGATCCAAATTGACATCTCAAGGAAGTGGCAAAGTATCCTTATCTCCTTCATTAAACTTAAATTTTGTTTTGTATATTCCTCATTGTCCTTATAATTTAATTTCCTTGAGTCAATTGACACGTTCATTAAATTGTTCTATAACCTTTATTTGTCATACAGGAACATAGTACGGGTCGTTGAATTGAAGAAGGATGAGTCAGGAGGACTGTATTTCCTAAAACTTAACTCTTTTGTTTCCTGCATTTCAACTTCATCTCCTAAAATTTTACATGATCGTTTGGGTCACCCAAGTTTGTCTAAGCTGAAGTTGATGGTTCCAAGTCTTAAACACATTCCTATCTTAGATTGTGAGTTTTGTCAATTAGGAAAACATGTTAGATCTTCTTATTCAAAGAAATCTAAGACACAATGTAAGTCTATTTTCTCTACCATTCAATCTGATATTTGGGGACCGAGTCGAGTTACTTCCTTTGGTTTTAACTATTTTGTAACCTTCATTGATGAATTTCTCGGTGTACGTGGGTTTATCTTATGAAAGAGAGATCTGAACTTTTAGTCATTTTTATGTCCTTTGTTAATGAAATTAAGAATCAATTTGGAAAGACAATTAAAATTCTCAGAAGTGATAATGCTAAGGAATATTTTTCTGCTGCATTTTCTTCATTTTTATCTTCCAAAGGAATTTTACATCAGTCAACATGTCCTCACACTCCACAGCAAAATGACATAGCTGAGAGAAAGAATAGACATCTCATTGAAATAGCACGTTCCCTGATGATAAATACTATTGTTCCTGTTCATCATTGGGGGATGCAATCCTCACTGCTTGTTTTTTGATCAATAGCATGCCTTCTTCATCTCTTGACAATAAAGTTCCTCACTCCGTAATTTTTCCTAATGATCCTCTTTACCATGTCCCTCCACGTGTTTTCCGGAGCACTTGTTTTGTTCATAATGTCTCCCCAGGTCTTGATAAACTCTCTCCCAAGTCTATTAAATGTGTCTTTTTGGGATATTCTCGCATTCAGAAAGGATATAGATGTTATTCTCCCTCCACAAGAAGGTATTATATGTCTTCTGATGTCACCTTTTTTTAGGATACACCTTTCTTCTTGTCTTCCAAGGAGGACCGTTCATCTGTTCAAGAGATACTTCCTATACCATCATGTGATCCCTTGGTCAATCCCGCTTCTCCATCTTCAGCTCAAACTCAAAATGCACAAGATATTATTCAACCACCTTCCTCCTTGCCTGAAGATCCTCGAGACTCAGCTCCTTCTCCATCAGATTCCCATACCATGGATCCTTCATCCTCCTCGTCCTCTCTTGACTCAAATCAGGCTTGGCCTATTGCTCTTCGAAAAGGTATTCGATCTACTCGTAATCCTTATCCTGTTTATAATTTTTTAAGTTACCATCGTTTGTCTCCTACATATTTCTAACATCAAAGTTCCTAATAATGTCCATGAGGCACTTGATCACCCTGGATGGCGACAAGCCATGATTGATGAAATGCAGGCACTTGACAATAGTGGCACTTGGGAACTTGTACCTCTTCCTCCTGGTAAGAAACCCGTGGGATGTAGATGGGTATATGCTATTAAAGTTGGTCCTACCGGAGAAATTGATCGTCTTAAAGCTCGCTAGTCGCAAAGGGATATACTCAGGTTTATGGTCTTGACTATTGTGATACTTTTTCTCCTGTGGCCAAAATCAGTAGTGTTCGACTTTTTCTTGCCATAGCTGCCATTCGACAATGGCCACTTCACCAATTGAACATTAAAAATGTCTTTCTTCATGGTGATCTGGAAGAGGAGATATGCATGGAGCAACCTCCTGGATTTAGCGTGTTGCTCAGGGGGAGTCTAAGTTAGTTTGTAAATTACGTCGTTCACTCTACAGCTTGAAACAATCACCTCGAGCTTGGTTTGGTAAATTTAGTCATGTTGTGCAACAATTTGGATTGAAACGATGTGAAGCAGATCATTCAGTATTTTATGGGCATTCTACTCCTAATAAATGTGTTTATCTTATGGTTTATGTTGATATTGTGATTACAGGAAATGATGTTGCGAGAATTGCTGAATTAAAGGATCATTTGTTCAACCACTTCCAAACCAAAGACCTAGGTCGTTTGAAATACTTCCTTGGTATTGAAGTGGCACAATCAAAAGAAGGAGTCATCATTTCACAAAGAAAATATGCCCTTGATATTTTGGAGGAAACAGGTCTAACAAATTGCAAGCCCATTGATAGTCCTATGGACTAAAATCAAAAATTGATGAGAGACCACGGTGAACCTTTCTCAAATCCAGAAAGATACAGAAGGTTGGTTGGAAAACTAATCTATCTTACCATAACAAGACCTCATCTTTCTTATCCAGTGGGAGTTGTGAGCAATTTATGCAAAATCCTCATATTGATCATTGGAATGTTGTGGTACGCATCCTTAGATATGTAAAAGGGAGTCCAGGACATGGACTGTTGTATGAGAACAAGGGAAGTACTGAGTTAGAAGGATATTGCGATGCAGATTGGGCTAGTTGTCCGAATGATCAAAGATCTACCACAGGATATTGTTTACTCCTTGGAGGGAACCTTGTATCATGGAAAAGCAAGAAACAAAGTGTTGTTGCTCGATCTAGTGCAGAAGCTGAATATCGATCTATGGCCATAGCCACATGTGAACTTATTTGGATCAAACAACTCCTTCAAGAATTAAAATTCTGTGAAAATAAGCCTATGAAGTTGTATTGTGATAACCAAGCAGCTCTTCACATTGCCTCCAATCCAGTGTTCCATGAAAGAACAAAACATATAGAAATTGATTGTCATTTCATCAGAGAGAAGTTGTTGTCCAAGGATCTCATTACAGAGTTTGTCAATTCTAATGAACAATTTGCAGATATTCTGACTAAGTCTTTAAGAGGGCCTAGGATTCAGTTTATATGTTCCAAGCTTGGTGCATATGATCTATATGCTCAAGCTTGAGAGGGAGTGTTGAAATGTATTAAGTTTATGTTGTTTTTGTGTGTGTGCACCCAACTTAAGAGGTGGGTTGTACTCTATCATGGTATTCTATATATATATATATATATATATAGAATACCAAAACCTTGTAAGAGTGAATGAATGAATGAAATGTTTCAGTTAGTTCTCTAACAGTTTTAAAGATCATTCTATTTCTGAAAAAAGACTTGAAAAGTGCATGTTTCTATAAATCACCAATTCACCTCCCATCTTGGTGTTGAGAAACAAGCTTCTTTATTTCTAACACAATTCAAGAAGATTAACTAGATATGGAGATGAAAATATAGGGGAGGGTGTTCCCAAGAGTTTAGAGATAAAAGAGAATAGCTTTTCATGTAACAAACTTTTGTTTGGATGGCTTGGATAGACCTCTTTCCTGTTTAGACAGAGGGTTGGGGAAAGGAAGTGTTTTATCACTCCTTCCCATGCCCAAGCTTCTCTATATAAGGAGAATATTTGTGAACTTTTGCAACAACTTTGTTCATAACAAATCTTGAGTGACTTTTGTGAAGAGCGGGTCTTTTTCTTTCTTAGAGTTTTTATATTGAGTAGAGACTCAAGTGGCCATCCTCCTGCCTTTGCAGATCTCATGGTGAGAGGGTGCATAGGTCTGATTCAAAGTTCAATGATGAAGCTTCTAAATGCACCTATTCTTTCTAGAAAGTGCTAATTTATCCCTGGAAGAACCACAGTTAGAAGCCATGTTTTTCAATAATTAGCAATGTCCTCATGTCACATGACTTTTAATTTAGATGTCACCCGGATCCATATCTTAGTTCGTGCTTCACAGGCCATGCAAAACATGTGTCTAGTCTAATGTGTAAACATTACACCAAAATT
The DNA here is from genome assembly GCA_034642375.1 of Vigna nakashimae. NCBI lineage: Eukaryota > Viridiplantae > Streptophyta > Magnoliopsida > Fabales > Fabaceae > Vigna > Vigna nakashimae. Next base: position 22,906,686 of record CM067768.1, read on the forward strand.
GAGTGTCCATGTTATACAATTTGCAACAAATAAAAACATCGACGAAACCATTAGTCAACAAATTTACCTGGCTTCCTTCCGTAATAGCTAATGTAGAACTTTGATCTCCTTTAACTACATTTTGCGAGAAGTTTAATGAAGTAGGGTACCAAAGCCTGAAAGGACAAATTAATTACGGGGAAATTCTCAAAAAGAAATATAAACAGATAAAAACATTTGTCAACAATATTCCTTTTGTTTTTGGGACATATTTGTCAAAAACATGGTTGCCATCTTGAAACAGATAACCATTTTGTTTGAGAGAATTCCAAAAAAGTGAAGGAGCATTCAAAATGGTTATAGTGATTAGAGTGTCCTTGGAAAGAATTAGTCATAGGAAATAGTTCAACCTTTTATCATTATTGTCCCTTCTAAATCTAAAATGCGACTTAGACCAGAAACATTCAATGTGCATCTCTCCCTTCTAGTGATAATGTAGATGTCTTTTTTTATAGCCATAAAGATAGTTATTCTCCACTCCATTACTTGGGAGTAATGGGTTAGTGACCCTGTTATTAGGGTTTCTTGTTCTATGTAGACTCCAAGTCCAATATCTAAACCCAAATATTATCAACTTCTTCTACTCGTCTAAAGACAGAGAGCTGCTAACAACGACAGACCAATTATGTTTAAAGAAAATTACACAAACATCTAAATTTTGTCAAATTTCTCCTAACTCCCATTAATGATTTGAAGGACATTATATTGACATCTCATATTCATTACACTAACCTCCATTTAAAAAATATTATATCATATACCACTATAAGGAAAATTGATGTTGAAAGTCCCACATGGACTAGAAATAAGACCAATTTATAATATATAAATGGGTGCAAACCTCACCGTACAAGCTGGTTTTGTGAGATTTTGTTATGCTTAAAGTTTACTTTTTAACATAGTATCAAAACTATTGTTAAAGTCTATTTGATAGGTTTCTTTTGTCAATAAACCGATCAACACTCCTCAACTCTCAAGCACACATGAAAAGACACAAAATAGTATGTATATTATTGATATACGAGTGAAACAATGTACAAAGAATCACCCCCAAGGAAGCCTCTCTCCCTCCACTAGAACAATTATCCAGTCTGTACCAAATGTACAAAATGACTAACTCCCCCTGTACAAAACACACACTCTATTTATAAACTCCCTTCCCCTTCCCACTAACTAACTAACTGTCAAACAACTCTTCACTCTTAACTACCCTCATTTCCTAAACCCATTATAACCTATCACCTTATATCCTATCACTATCTTAGTAAGATTTGTTGTTTGTTAGGCATATTGTTTCATCCACTATCGGATCACTCATTAATGTATAGTCTCACGCTTGAGATGTATATACTTCGACATGAGGGGGGTGTTGGAAGTCTCACATAGACTAGAGATTATGTCAATTTATAACATATAAGTGAGTACAAACCTCACTTTATAAGTCGGTTTTGCGGGATTGAATTAGGCTTAAAGGCTACTTCTTAATAATTACACTAACCTTTATTTTAAAAATATTATATCATATACCAATATAAGGAAGATTGATGTAGGTGTTAAGTGTAATTTACTCCTGTTCTCAATGTAAAATAATTTATTATTTAAAACATCTTTATAAAAAGGATAATGAAATATCATTGAACTCAAGCAATCCATGCAACCCTTCACTAAATCTTTTCCCGGACCCTTCTCAAGTATGTATCAAATTCTTTTGAGGTGCATGTCATTAACATTACATCAACCACATGGAAAGAAGTAGAATATGAATGAATGGTGGAAAGTAAACATTTCCAAAGAATTGAACTTGAAAACAAAAAATAAAAACCACTTACGGTCGTAATGTGCGAATGTGCATGTCTTGATCATAAATATCAACGGTTTTGCAAAAGCTACGGGCAACAGCTGTCTGGATAAAGTAAAAACTGAGTAAGGCACTTTAAGGTTTTTCAAAAAACAATTGTGTAAATGGAACCACCATCAATTGTACAGTGCCTACCGTAGACCATTGATTTGGGCAAAAGCAGAGCCCTGACCAACTGCCTTCCCCAATACCATTGTCATGAGGCAATGCAGAATATGTTAGCTTATCAACATCTGCAGATATGTTCAACAAAATCTAAGACAATGATTCAGTGATAACTTAAAAGCTGGATAAAATTAAAATATGGGAGAAGGAAAATGCAGACGGCAAAAGTTAATTTGAAAAAGCAGGTTGATTCTATCAACATTGTCTTGGACATTAGGCAAGTAAATGGCTATGGTGATTTCTTCACAAACTTAATTGATCATACCCCTTGGCATCAGACTATCTGAAGAATGAACAGATAGGATGTTAATATGGAAACCCAGGCTTCTTATTTTAGTTATCAGAAAATTATCTCCCATCAATATGTTAACTTTAAGTCTGTGCTTACCTTGAAGGTATACAATGGTTCTCGTGTCAAATTTTTTAGAGGACTCTTGGGTGGGAGATTCCACCTTTTAGTTGGCTATCCAATGTCTTTAAATGAGTATGACTATATTTTTCTAGAAGAACATCATAATCAAATGCCAGTAGGTCTACTTCAAAATAAATCAAGTCAAATTTAATTATCTACACAGGGAAAGCAGAATGGTTAACATAAAAGAAAAGAAAAAATACCTTCACCAGATGCATCTAGTTTAGACACAATGAGATGACCATATGAATCCACACTTCCCAACATTACATCACCACAGCCTAAAATCATAGTAGGTTAAAATATAGAACTGTTATGTCAATGCAAGTTTTGATGACAGATACAGTGTAGCAAAACAAAATATTAAAGAAACGCTCATAATTGAAAAGTCACTTACTCTCCACCTCAGCAAGAGCAATACTCTGAATTTCTGAACGATGAGGGCATCGGTTGAGTAATGAAGAGTCAATAATCTGTAAGAGACAACAATATGCAGATTTATTAAATTAGCAAATAAGTAAGCATTTGCAAAGATCATGGTAGTAGGATTTTCTTTACAAGCCTATATATACCTCAGTGTGTTCAGGTATCAACAGGCTATCTTTTCCTTCATTGACTGAAGACTCTCCCAAAGCAATCTACAGAGTAATATATAAACCATAGTTAAGCAAAACAATATCCAAAATAAATCAGTAAAGTGATATTTTGTGTTTTAGCACAACAAAGTTTAAGTAAGTATGTTTGGATGAATTTGTCGATAAACATTTACAGATAAAAAAAAATAACAAGGTAAAACAAATTTACATAAGTTAAAACTTTATTTATGCATAAGTTCTAATCAGTTTTTAAAGAAGCTAAATGAGATAGCTTCTATATATTGGCTCATTCATTATCTAATATTTATTTTCTGAGACTAGATAGTCCTACTCGTGTCAAGTAAGATCACATCCGTGATAAAATTCTTCATTGTAGTATTTAACACATCTGTGCACATAGGACTTGAACTCGAGATTACTGATTAAGCTAGAACAATCATGTACTCCAATGATGCATAGGCTAATTTCAACTTATGGGAGAAACTCATCCAATTTTACTTTCTTACTTTCTTACTTTCTTTTCTGTTAACTGCTCATTGAGAAATTCATCCAATCACGCCCTATCTAACAAACACAATGAATTTTACTAGAACAACAAACCCCATCCCAAGTCTTTATACCATCCAAACCAAATAACTCAATTAGATGCATTTTCAAACTTTCTCTTTTTTCTAATCGGATGGTTTCCTTTCCAGTGTCGTTTAACCACTTCAAAAACCACATCACATCAAGAAAGGGGCTTGTGACAACAAAAGTCTACAACTGAAGAAAAAAAATAAAACTACTAAAATTCCACACTTCGGGTAGAGAAAATGAAGAAGGGTGCATACGTGGAGGTGGAGCTTATAAATGTGGGGACCGGAAGCTATGTAGACAACACAAGAACGTCCATCCTCGCTAACCTGAGAAGTCATCACAAACAAAAAGAGGTTACAGTGATTTCAAAAGGGATAAGACAAAAGGAAAGATGAGAGAAATGGAGATGGTAATGGTACTCACACGAAGTGCAAGGCGAGTGCACTGGATGCTTCCAGGAGAAGGGTAGTCAATCAGAGTGGAAGGAACCACTGCTTTCTTCAAACACTTAGCCTCCAACATATCTCTCTCTTCGTCTCTCGAAGTTTGCTTTCGAAGGTGTTGACGCTGTGCGTGTGTTTGTGCTAACTTTCTGAGTTAGCCAACACGAGAAACTTGGTTTGATTTGGATGGTGAGAATCAGAAGAGTTATGTGCTGGATTCAGTATCAGAGTGTTCTGAAGTTCATTCCTGCTGCAACCTTTTGAATTCGGCTATCTATTCCTGAGTATGAACAAATATTCCATCCAAAAAAGGGAAGTGAACCAATAAAAGTAGAAGCATTTTGGGGGAAAAAAAAATGAACTGGAACATTTTCTGTAAATCAAATTGGTTTTATGAAATGCTAATGAGTTTATACTTTTAATTTTTATTATATTATTTTATTTTAATATATTAAAATTCAAATACTTAGGAATAAAGACCTCATATTATATAAATAAATAAATATATATATATATATATATATATATATATATTAATACAAACTTCATATTTTTAAGTTAAATTTAATCAGGACAAAAAAAGTATTCATATTTGTGGTAAAATTTGTGATGAATAGGAAATTTATATTATATTACATCTATATTATATTATATAAATATTATATATAGGAAATTTATTTATTATATTATATCTATATTATATTATATAAATATTATATACAGAGTATTTTTTATTTTGTTGTACACAATTTTTTTTCAAGTTTATACTTTACTAAGTAATCGCTTATCAATTTTATTTTTAAGTGATTTTTTTCTATTTAACAGTTTTTTTAATTCAACTTTTATTAAAATTTAATTATTTTTTAACTAAACTAATTATTTATTATAAAATATTACATATAAAACTAATAAAACATATTTATATTTATTTTTATAATTTTACTTTATTTTTTTATTATCATAAAAAAAGTAAACACAAGTGTGCATGTTTTTACATTAGTATTTTAATGAATTCATTTAATAATATAAAATTATTAAATAAAACATATTATAATAATTGATAAATCTAAAAATAGATAGATTTGATATGTAAGAAATTAATACAATTATCTTTCAAAAAATAACTATAATAAGAAAATATATAAAAACTAAATATAGATAACATAATTGTTTTAAAAAAACAAACTCCTCTAAAAAATAACTAAAAGAACTACTAAGCAACATCTCCTATTTCCATTACAAACGTATCATTACCTAGTCTTCATTTGTTAATACTGTGTAGTGATCATTGCAAAAAAAAACAAATAAAACACAAAAAGGAACAACATGGTAAGTTAGTGTTCAAAAGAACTATACTAAGACAATGAAATCATATCAAATATAAACTAAGCATGGATTAAATACAATAAATTATATATACACACAAATAGTAGACATTAAACTCAATTATCCGGATACATGTCATTGACATTAGAATTCACTAGAGGCATGCACTTATAATAATATTTATGTTCTGTAGAGCCATAAATAAATGAGTTATCACCCTACTACTCAAAAAGGTTAATCTTTTTCGCATCGAGGACCAAACAAGTCCAATGACTAGGACTTCATGTTACTTTTACCATATAATTCATTCTACTCTACATGAGTGTGACTGGTTATTAGAATTCAAGATACCTCCTTATTGAATCTCATACGCCAATGCATATACTAAAGTTACCACCACCAAGAATTTCTCCTTAAAATTCCTTAAACACCATCATCATTATAAGGCTCACAATAACATTTTCACATCAATTAAACACAATCACAATCATAAACATACATAAGATCCATTATGGATTTTTCTCGAATAGAAAAAGAAGAAAACAAATCCAACAGAAAAACTAGTACTCAAAAGTGGCACTTAGCACCTGACCTCTACAAAGAGTGTCGCTCAGTAGAGCTGTCAAAACAGGTAACCTAGCTCGACCCGGCCCAGCTTGTTGGTCACTTTGTGAGCCAACCTAACCTGGCTCACTTATTAACAAGCTGAAAAAATTTGAACTCGGCTCAACCTACCACGGGTTGGTGGTTAAACGGGTTGGCTCACTGGCTCATTTAATTATAAGTTTTTTTAAAATAAAAAAAATTACAATTTTTTTAATTCAAATCTAAATAAATTTTACACTAAAATGATGTTAAACTCTAAAGACAATTCAAAATAAATAAAAAAAAAGTATCATACAATCCAAGCATTATCCAAAAATATGTACAAAAGGCAAACAAACAAGTTTTTAATATTGATAATTTTTATATTACTTTCCATTTATAATATTAAAATCTTGAATAGATAAATCTATAATATTTTTCTCTTAAAACATCTTTTTTATCACCATCTACAATATAATAAAAAAATGATAACTAATAATATTGAAACACAAAATAATAAATAATTAAATTAAATTAGGTGGGTTGGTGAGCCAACCCAGTCCATCACGGGTTCAACTTGATGAGTCGGGTTCTAAGCAAGCCGATTGAAAACTAACCTGCATAAAAAATTACATTTTTTTCAAACTTAATCCGGCTCAAACCTATGGTGGGTCGGGTTGGCCCGCGGGTTACAACTCATTTTGACAGCACTAGCGCTCAGTGTCATTCTTCTAGCAAAAGGTTAAGCTCAGTGTCCTAGAGCTAAAATGCCCCATACCTGTAGTACAAAAATGGCGCTCAATAGTGTCATTTTGTCGCTCAGCACCAAGACATTCTCAAAATAGGACGCTTAGTTGTACAGATGGACGCTGAGCGGTCTAGAGTTAAAATGCTCTCAAACTTACACAACGAAGTTGACATTCAGTGTTAGTCTATTATCGCTCAACATTGTATCAGATATCAGCAATTGTATTTTGTATTTTTTAGAGAATCTAAACATGTTATATTCATCAAATTGGGCTTCTTTCTTAATGCATTAGTTCAAAATAGTTTTAAAAATAGAAACTCATATCAATTTGCTCAATTGTTTATATTATAAATTCTCTTAATCTCACAAAACCAAGTCCAAACTAATAAAAATTCATTAATCAAACATTGAAACCATACAAGTCAAACTAGTCATGCTCACCACAAATCCAATTCATCAAAAATAGCTAAAGTTCATTTCCAACATGAAATCGATCATCAACATGCATTTATTAAGTTAGTAAGAACACAACAAAAGAATTAAAGACTAGCTTCCTTTACCTTGACAAAGCTGCTCACAAACCCAAAAGGCAAAAATGCCTAATAACGGACCCCAAAACAACCGACGTAAATTATTGACCGGTGGGATTTTCGTAAATAAGTGTGCATATAGACGTCCGTTGGGGAGGGTCCCCAACATCTATAATATTAGAGACGTCGGGGCCTTGCCCAACAAACGTCTAAGTGACTGAAATAATTAATTTCTCACCTACCTGTCAGGCATGTAGACGTCCGTTTGGAGGGGCCCCGACTTCTATAATATCATAGACGTCGGGGACCCTCCCCAACGGACGTCTATTTGCCTGACAAGATAGGTGAAACGTTCACAGAGACGTTGAGCCCCCCAAAACCGACGCCTATAAGCCCCACGAAAATGAATTTATAAATAATAAAGACATCATACTAGTGAATTCCCCGATGTCTATAATATAATAGCCGTTGGACCCCCTAAGCACCCGACGTTTATATGTTGTTTAACTGCACTCGCAAACCCCCAAGGAGTTACGCTCACTGTTCATCATCTTACTCGCGTTTTTTGTCTATAGCATTGCATTCCAGGTGCGTTTTCGCTCTAATATGGATCGTTTAAATTTTATTTTACTCCGATTAAATTACTCTTTGATGAAAAATCTTTCATTTGAATCGATTAAAAAATTTTTTCGTTGCGTTTTGGTGTAGTTTTTGGCTTGTGCATGGGCGGCGTTTTGGACTCTTTTTGGCCTACGTTTTTGTCCGTGCATTACTCCATTTCCCTCCATTGTTATTTTAATCTGCTAAAAAGATTAGCTTTTTTGTTTAAAACTTTTTTTCTATGCATGTTATTGGCTTTTGTGCATGCATGTTATTGGGTGTTACGTATTCATGTTTTTGGCTTTTAGGTATGCATGTGTGATGAACGGGTCGCACCGCTCACAAAAGTGTTGATTGCACGAAAATAATGCAGTATATTTACTAGGAAGTGACTCCTAGGTCGTCTCACAAGGACCAATATTTGTGGTTCGGTCTTAGATTAAACACGTAGTGGGGGGGGTTTTGTGATATGGTTTTTGAAGATCAAGATGATGACCAACATCTACAATTATGGGGTTACCCATCCAAGCAGAGCGCAAGTCGTCGAGATCACGTTTCGACTAAGGACCTTCGGAGATGCCACCGAATATAACGTGCACTGCTGGTTTAACAACCATGGCAATCGGGTCAGGCGCTGGCAAGCGGAGATAGACCCCACTGGCACCATCTTTTCACAACTGCCGCTGTATATGTATGGTAAGAACTCTCATCATACCTCCATTTTTATTGAAATTTTTCACTTCCTCTTCTATAATTAACACAATTGTTTTTTATTTATTTTTTTTTTGGGTGAAAGAATACGACTGGGTGATAATGAGGGCACCGAGGCTGCTGCACCTCTTTCCCATTCCCATCATAATCGATCCAGAAACAGAGATTCCTCCGCCTCCCCTCGTGACTTTTCGTACCAGAGCTCCCTCAACGGAGCTCTCCCTTAGACCACCACAACCAGCTCGTGAATTCTTTCATTATTAATGTTTTATGTTTTTTTTTTTTTTTATGTTTTTGTTGGCCGAGTGTGGCCAGAATATTAATGAGGACTGTAATATAAACACTTATGTTTTTTTTTTGTTTTTAATTTTATGTTTTTGTTTTTTGTTTTTTATTATGGTCTGTAATATTTAACGATCAGAAATGATCGAACCCCGAACATCTTTTTATTATGTTTTTATGCATTTTATTTTTATTATCAGCAGTGTAAGACAGAATGTTATCGGTGTACTAGGTTATTTTCAATAAATTCACTCAGATTATATCTGCTCAAACTACACCTCTCTGCCCTATTACTGCAACTTTACTCACTGATTTTTTTTTTATTATAACAAAAAACTAAATAAATAAATAAAAACAGAACACATATTAACGAAACAAAAGACCTAATACTGAATCAAAATATCAAACCAAATAAAACACATATTTCAAAAATAGCAAACAAAACACATATTTACAAAACATACATTAACAAAATAACAGACCTAAAACAGAACATAAATTTTTTTTTTTATTTTTATTTTATTTTATTTTTATTTTTATTTTTACTTTTATTTTTTATTTTTTTAAAAAAAAATCATAAACTAAGAAAATCAGAATTCTCCCCTAATTCGCAAACCAAGAAAATTAAGGGAAGAATGAACAGGAAAACTCCCCTGCTTATGGTGGCAGTTGCCAAACTTGGACAAGCAGGGAGATGTTCTTCGCCTCAGGATCCAGCAATGAAAATTTGAGGAAGAACTGCTTCATCATTATTTTTCTCGTAGCAATTTGTTTTAGCAGTATCTCTCCTTCCACTAGCATTTATTGAGTGTGTGACACCGGAATAGCTATCTCTGGCTCGCTCAAAGAAAGTATACTCTTCTTCATTAATCATGCATTCCTTAATGTCAGCACCTGCATTCTTTTTGAACTCTGCATCCTTGTCATCAAACTCACAATTAATAGCATCTGTAATAAACTTAGAGTTTGGCTGTAATGCATAATCAATTTCAGCACAAATGGAGCAAGAACCAGATTCGCAATCACATTCAAAATTTTCAGAAAACTGTGTTAAATCAAAGTTTAGTCCTAACTCTATAAAATCATCAGATTGCACAATTTCTCTTTCAAAATCAATATTGACGCGACTTTGATCAATGGGTTCAATGGCTGACACTGAATTAAAATTTTTAGAATGGTCAATCAAATTTGTATCAGTATCAGTCATAAACCCTATAGAATCAGTGTGCGTCAAATCACATGCAATTGAATGTGTCTGCAAATCGGGTAAAGTAATTGGAATATCAGGTTCAGAATAAACCTGTTTTTGCTCACTGAAAAGTTTCTTACCAAACTCCAAGTTATCAGCTGTATCCTCAGGGCTATCAGTGTTAGAATCCAGAACAGGTTGCTCAGGTTCTTCCTTTGCTACATCAATTGGACTTTCACCAGCCAGCTTGTAGAGCAACTTCCTCGCTTCTGTTGGGGTTATATCCATCAAACATCCACCAGAAGCTACATCCACAAGTATCCTTTCACTGTCCAGGAGCCCTTCATAAAAATAAATCAAGAGCAAATGCTCTGGAATTTGGTGGTTCGGACAAGTTATGCAGAGCCTGTTAAACCTCTCCCAATAATCTGCCAGGCTTTCCTCTTGAAACTGCTCAATGGCAGTGATCTTCCTCCAAATGCTGATCACCCTTGCTGTTGGAAAGAACTTGTCGAGGAATTTTCGTTGTGTTTCCTGCCAACTATTAAAAGGATACTGGTATATGAACTAGTCTCTTGCTTCATCTTGAAGGGACATGGGAAACATTTTTATCAACACTATCTCCTTTGAAACATCAGCAGGCCTCATAGATAAACACATCAAACAAAACTCCTTGAGGTGCCTGTATGGATCTTCATGTGCCAACCCATGGAAATTGGGAAGACTCTTGACTAGCTCATACATCCAGTCTTGAGAATCTGTCATTTTCTCTATTCTAGTTCAAAACCTATCTCAGACCTGGACTTTCACTTCAAGCAAGGATTATAAAAAATATAAAAACATAACATGGGGAAAACCAGTATTTACATCAATTAAAACTTCCAAAAATAACCACTAAACAAAACACAACACATTTATACATGCTACACGCACAAACAAGAAAGAAGAAATTTTTTTTTAAACAGCTAAATACAAAATACAACTCAACAAAAATATAAAAGACAAAACATATATTACCACGTAAATAAAATAAACAGTAAAAATCTAAAACAAGAACCTGGAACTGAAGTGACAACGCCGCCAAAATTTGCTGAAGGTGTCGTTGTCGCCTACAGAAATATACAAGACAAAACACACAAAACACACATATTAACAAAACAAATATTAACAGAACAAAAATCTAAAACTGAACCTTCATTGGTCCCCGGCAGCGGCGCCATTTTGATGAACGGGTCGCACCGCTCACAAAAGTGTTTATTGCACGAAAATAATGCAGTATATTTACTAGGAAGTGACTCCTAGGTCGTCTCACAAGGACCAATATTTGTGGTTCGGTCTTAGATTAAACACGTAGTGGGGGGGGTTTTGTGATATGGTTTTGTGTAGTAAAATTAAAGTGGACTGGAATTTAAACGAGACAGAATTTAAAAAGACTGAAATAAACTTTAAAGACAATAAAAACTGAACGGTAAAAGATGGTAAAAACATAACAGTAAATATGCAAAAACGGTAAAATTAAACGATGCAGAAAACAATAAATGGTAAAATGACGTTTGAAATTAAAACGAACATAAAAATACATTGACAGAATTTTAACATTTTAGAAAATAGTAAACGGTAAAAATAGAAAAGAAAGTAAAATTTAAAACATTTAACATGAAAATAAAATTCATCAAAGATTAAACATTAAATTAAAATTCTGGACAGTACAATTAAAAATGAAACGATCAAGAGTGACACATTCAGAAATGAAAACTTGGCTTTTGGCACTGTTGAAATTAAATTACAGAGAGTTTGGAAGAGGAAGAGGCAAGAGCCTCCTCCGAGACGTGAGTTCCTAAACTACTCCTACTTTAATTCTAATCTCAAATCTCATGCCTGAAACTGCTGCTGCTCTACTCATTTTATAGCCACTCCTCTGACACCCCGTGACTTCTTCCTTTCCCGTGACCGTCTCCCTAGCTTCATGATTTCTTTCTTCAATAGCCAAAATCAGCAAAAGGTGGGGCCTTCATTTGTCTTCTTCTTCAATTTCATGTTGGCCGAAAATACCACTTCCATCCTCCCTTCAATCTCCTTCCAACTGCTTGCTTGGGCCACTTTGCTGATGAAAACCGTGAGCTTTTCTCATGTCTCAACACTCCATACGTTCCTCTTCTTTATCACCGTGCCTTGGCTGGATTTGCTGGTCCTCAAATGAGCGTCCTCTTCATTCCATTAGCTTTATTTCTTCCAGCTTTGCTTTGGACATTACTTGCTGGATGCTTACCAAATTTAATGAGCCGTGTGCAGCTGCTGGAATGCAAACCAGGAGAGACCAAGCTTGCTGGAATGTGAATGGAGGTTTGCTGCTGGAAATGTCGTGAGCTTCCTTTCTCTGCAGTGGCATCTCCTAATGCTTCATCCACGTTTTCTTCAACAACTAGACCAAGACCATGAAGCATCCCCTTTGCTGGATTGTGCAGACCATCTCTTCTTTTGCTTCCAACTCCAGCAGGCCGTGTGCTTCTACCATTCCACAACACTTCATTTAAAATCCACTTTTCTTTTCCATGTTGGCCGTGACACCACTTTGATGTTTGCTAAGCTTTCTATCATTCCTCCAAATAGAAACCGTGAGCTTCTCACAAATGGTGGCTCCCACTAGCAATTGCTCTTTGGACGTGAAATGAGGGGTCATGCGCTATTATTATTTTTTAGCAATTTCACTTCAACAAATTCAGCATTTGCATGCCAAGCCATCAACTCCACTTCCATTCTTCCCTTTTTTACGTGAGATGTAGCCAAAAGAAAGGAGAAAACCGTGAGCTCCACTAAGTGGTGGCCCCCTCCTTGATTCCAATTGTCTTTTCCTTTACAAAATTTTTATTTGAAAGCAAGGAGTTATTCTAATCCGTGAATGTGAGCTAGAATTGCTTTCTTTTCAATTACAAACCACATTCCAGCCAAGAAACATGTGGTGGCCCCAACTTTTGTCCCATATATCCTTTGCTAAATGGTTTTGTCTATGGGTCATGAAGTATGTGTTGTGTGCTGAAAATGTGAACTGGAACGTGATCTCTTTCTTATGCTTATTAACTTTCACGTACAACATCCAAAGTGGTGGTCCCTCCATTCTTGTTTCACGGCCTCCTTCAATTCTCATGAGCCAAACAAAAATTCTTCAATGGCTTTCTCACTTTTGTTCCCTGTTGAATACTTGCCAAAATGAATTGACATGTGGTATTTGAATGTGGGTGGCCTTTCACCAGAGGCTGGCTGGACCTTACTCCAATTCAAATGCAGCTGTGAGTGTACAAGAATTTAATGCCCAAAACCGTGACATTACTCCAAGTCTCCTAAAAAAAATTGAAATTCACATCTCTTAGCATTTTAGCTTAAAATATAATTGATGTCACATTTTAACTCTCCAAATATTATCAACAATTTTCCCTGCAATTACTAATGTAAATAATTAGCTCAGATAATTCAAATTTAAGTAAAATAAGAATTTCTGATCGAATTAAGCACAATCAAGAAAAATGGGAAAATACTCGACAATTAAGCATAATTCCCCGATTAATTTTAGTACAATAAACTAAGTGAAGTGAAGAAAATAATGATTCATCAATGTGTTATTGGGTTTTAAATATGCATGCACATGTGATAGTTGTGTAATTATAATTGGCATGTTAGATTATAAGTATGAGATGATTGAGTGAAACTTAGTTCCCGTTTGAAATTTAACATAAACGATTAATCTTTTAATTGTTTGTATTAAATTTTGAATTGTCCGATTGGACAGTTTGGGAAAATTATTTTTCATAATTTGCTATAACATTTATGTTGGAGTTTATGGATAAGATTGATAAAATTTCGGTTCAGTATTTGTGTTGTTCTCTAGATGCATATTTGATTGTGGTCATCCTTGACTACTCTCATTTCGTGTATTTCGGAGACCAATACGAAATGCCGCTGAAATCTTATCAAATTTATGATGTAGACTTCTTTGCATGTGTCTTAGCAATTTATGAAAAATATTTTTTCTGAATGGGTAGGGCCTAACCTTGTGAGAGTTAAATAACTGAAACTAATGAAGTATGTTACGAACATAGTTTGGATCGAAGCTGGATGAATGAACGTCGCATCAGTGAAGAATATGAGAAGGGTGTTCCGGAGTTCATGCAATATGTTGAACAAAATGTTCAGCCTGTGAACGGGACATATTTTTGTCCTTGTGTTCGTTGTCTTAATCAAATACAGCAAGACTTAGGTAATGTGTGTGACCATCTATTCATGTTCGGCATAATGGGAACTTATACTGTTTGGACTTGGCATAGAGAAGTTCTAGACCAGCCTACCACGTCATGAGGAACGGATTATGTGGAAGAATGGATGAGTGATCATTTAGAGGACATGATACGTGATGTCGGTGACGAAAATTTTGGAAGAGCTGATTTGTATGATTCTCTTATAAATGATTCAGAGCAACCGTTGTTCCCAGGATGCTCAAACTTTACACGTTTGTCTGCAACTTTGAAGTTGTTTAGTTTAAAAGCAAGGAATGGATGGATCGATAAAAGTTTCACAGAGTTGTTGGAGTTGTTGAAGGAGATGCTTCTAGAAAATAATACTCTACCTATTCGTAATTACGAGGCAAAAAAAATTTATGTCCAATAGGTCTTCAATATGAAAAGATACATGCTTGTTCTAATGATTGTGTTTTGTACATAAAGGAGTTTGCTTCACTAAAGTGATGGTGCACCTGCTAAGGTGATGTGGTATTTGCCTATAATACCTAGGTTCAAATGTATGTTCTCTGTTAAAGAAGATGCATAGAACCTTAAATGGCACGTTGTCGGAAGAAAGTGCATAATCTTCTTCGACACCCAACTGATTCACCACAATGGAAGAAGATCGATGAAAAATTTCTAGTGCAAATCCAAGAAACTTAACACTTGCACTTGCAACTGATGGTATGAATCCTTATGGGAACTTGAGTAACAAACACAGTTCATGGCTCGTTATGTTGATGATATACAATCTTTCTCCTTCGTTGTACATGAAGAGAAAATATGTGATGTTGTCCATGATGATATCAGGTCCTAGAAAACCTGGAAATGACATTGATGTTTACTTGAAACCTTTAATTGATGATTTGAAATTGTTGTGGGAAGAAGGGGTGAAAGTGTTTGATTCACATGTTGAAGAACACTTTCGTTTGCGTGCAATGTTGTTTTGTACTATAAATGATTTCCCAACGTATGAAAACTTGAGCGGTTATAGTGTTAAAGGTCATTTTGCATGTCCCATTTGTGAAGAAAACACTAGTTACCTTCAATTGAAGCATGGTCAGAAGACGGTATATACAAGACATCGGAAATTCCTTCATCGTAATCACCCTTATCGTAGATTGAAAAAAGCATTTAATGGAAGTGCTAAGGATGAGGTTGTGTGCAGACCTCGGAATGGTGAAGAGGTGTACAATGAAGTCAAAAACATTGACATTGTGTTTGGAAAACATCATAAAAGTACCTTTGCAAAAAACATTTGGAAGAAACGATCAATATTTTTAATCTTTCATACTGGTGTAAACTTGATGTTAGACATTGTATTGATGTGATGCACGTTGAAAAAAATGTTTGTGGCAGTGTCATCGAAACTTTATTAAACGTGAAAGGGAAGAGCAAAGATGGAATAAAAGCACGACAAGATTTGGCGGAAATGGGAATCCGATCTGAGTTACATCCACAAATAATAGAAAGACGCACTTATCTTCCCCCAGCCTGTCACACTCTTTCTAAAAAAGAAACACAAAGTTTTTGTAACTCTTTAAGAAGTGTGAAGGTTCCACAAGGTTATTCTTCAAATATTAGTAACCTTGTTTCTATTCAAGAGTTAAAGTTAATTGGTTTAAAGTCTCACGATTGTCATGTATTGATGCAACAATTGTTACTAGTTGTTATTCGAGGCATATTACCTCCTTCTGTTAGGGGTATTCTAACATGTCTGAGTTTGTTCTTTAATGCCATTTGCAAGAAAGTTGTTGATCCTCGAGAGTTAGATCAATTGGAAAATGAAGGAATAAGACTATTATGTGAATTGGAGATGTATTTTCCACCTTCATTTTTTGATATCATGGTTCATTTGATTGTTCATCTAGTCAGAGAAATTCGAATATGTGGGTCGGTCTTCTTAAGGTGGATGTACCCAGTTGAAAGATACATGAAGATCTTAAAAGGACA
Source organism: Vigna nakashimae (assembly GCA_034642375.1). NCBI lineage: Eukaryota > Viridiplantae > Streptophyta > Magnoliopsida > Fabales > Fabaceae > Vigna > Vigna nakashimae. The sequence goes on from CM067768.1 coordinate 22,922,970, forward strand.
TGCCAAGAATCAGTATCGACCAGAAGCTTCAAGCATAGAGCGTTATGTTGCAGAACAAGCCATTGAATTTTGTTCAAGTTATATGCCAAGGTGTGAACTAGTAGGTCTTCCCAAGAGCATACATGAAGGAAAATGTGAAAGTAAGGCTGTTCGAGGTGTGAGAATTCAAAGTGTTAGTAGAAAAGAAGTTGACCAAGCTCATTTGTACATCTTAAACAACATTGTTGATGTGATTCCTTACATTTCTGAACACGTTAATGAAATAAAGGCATCACACCCAAGAATGAGTGAAAAATGGCATCTTAATGAACATGTGAAAACCTTCTTACAATGGTTTAAGAAAAAGATTTATGCGCCACGTGTTTTTGAAAGTCTGTTGAGGTTATGTCGTGGGCCAAACACATATGTCATTACATATGGTCGGTACTATATAAACAATATTTCTTTTCAGACAAAGGTAGAAGACGGCAAAAGTAGATTTCAAAGTAGTGGTGTTACACTACAAGCTGAGGCTGTGCACTTTGCTAGTTCTAAAGACAAAAATTCAATCACAACATCCATGAGTTATTTTGGAATAATACAAGAAATATGGGAAGTTGATTATGTTAGTTTTAGAGTCTCAGTTTTCAAGTGTAAATGGGTTGATATTAATTCTGGTGTCATGACAGATGACTTTGGTTTCACATTGGTAGACTTGAACAAAATGAATTACATTGATGAACCATTTATCATGGCTAGTCAAGCAAGACAAATATTCTACGTAAATGATCCAACGAATAAAAAATGGTCAGTGGTTTTAAAAGGAAAAATATGCACGGATATGATGATGAAGATTTCTTGATATACTTGACACAACATCTGTTGCATCAAGACCCATTGAAGACTCAGTTGATGACGTTGCCGATGACATCCAAACAGTTCGTAGTGATCACAATGAAGGGATCTGGGAGAAAACAATATCTTAATAGGTTGGAATATTTTTTGTAATGACTTTATATGTAGTTTCATCATATTTGAATTATTACTAACCTTGTATATATTTTTCAGCTATGTTAGCCACAGACTCAGGATCAGGACAAACCAGACGTGGTCGAGGCGTCACACGATTGCTAGAAGTGACATCCACACGCGTTGATGGGCAGAGGATGTAAGATCCTTGAAAATATTTGTAAGTCAGATACTAAATTAAAAAAAAAAAGTAAATAGTGAATAGTAAATTGTGAATAGTAAAAAGTGAATAGTAAAAAAAAAAAATTAAAAAAAAAAAAATTATTTTTGGAAAGGATAAGTGTTCCACGTAGCTTTGAGATCAGAATTCACCAATTTGCAAATAAAAAATTATTTTTGTAATAGTAAAATGAATAAAAAAATGAATAGTAAAAATGAATAGTAAAAATGAATAGTAAAATTTTTTACTATAAATAGCCAAGGGGGGAGGCTTAAAATTTACACCAAAGAACTTAGAAAATTTTTGAGAGAAGAGAGTTGGAAGAATTTCTAATTTCAAAGGGGATATTCTGGAAGTTTTCAGAGAGCGAGGAGATTAAGTCTGTAATAGAGGTAAGGGAAGCTAACCTTGAGTATCTCCTTTTGTATTATCTTGAGTCTTGAATATGCTATATTTTGCTTTTGTCTGATCTTAAATCTTGATTATGGAGTATTTTGTTTCTGTATGATTTTGAATTTAAATGAGAGTATGCTTTTGTGTTGATATCCAAGTGTGATAGTTGTAAAACGTGATATTGATTATGTTATGCCATTTGTATGTTATTAGTTGTTTATTTTTGTATTTTGGAAGGATTAGAAATTGTCTAACCGGCTCTGCCAGATTCAATTTCTTGTTTCCCCAAACGTTTTATTTCTTTACTTATTTATTTTATTGCATTTTGGAAGGATTAGAAGTTGTCTAACCGGCTCTGCCAGATTCAACTTCTTGTTTCCCCAAACTATTTATTGCTTTACTTATTTATTTTATTGCATTTTTGGAAGGATTAGAAGTTGTCTAACCGGCTCTGCCAGATTCAACTTCTTATTTCCCCATACATGTTATTGTTCTTGTTATTTAATTATATTGTATTTTTGGATGGATTAGAAGTTGTCTAACCGGCTCTGCCAGATTCAACTTCTTGTTTCCCCATGAATTTTTATATTAAGATTATTTTTATGATTGTCAAATACTGTATTCTTCTATGACCATTTATTGTAATGTTTTATTATTGTTAATTGTTTATAATTATCTTGTATGAATTCTATTATGGATGTTTATTGTGATGAATTTATTGAATGAGTTTGTTGGCTGAAATTGATCTTGTTGGGAGGTTTGGAATAAGGGTTCTGTAATAACTTGTATATGGGTATTAAATAGATATACAGATACTGGTTGAGGTTGTTGTGAGAGGAAGTAAAATTAAGCATTTTAAGATTTAGAGCATAAGAAAATAAGGTAGATAAATTAAATAAATAAATTGTTAATTATTGAGGACCTCCCTTTGTTGGTAGGATAGAGGAACCTTAAAAACCTGAGTTGGCACATCCCTGATCATAGAGCAGCCCTGGCCTGGTCCAGTCAGTTGTGACTAGTCATATGTGCTGGCGTCGAAGGTGAGTTTGATGCGTTCAGACATCTGGGTCCTCTTCGGTGACCAATTGGGGTAAAGAAAAATCTATAATAGGATGAAAATAAAATAAAACAAGTTGATTGTAGATGCATAATATTATCATGGTAAAAATTTCATATATATTTTATTTATCATTACATTGAGCCCAGACTTTAATATGTAGTTCTTAAGATATGTTGATATATTTTGGTTGATCCATGATCTTTGTTTGGTGAAAATATGTTGAGTTATACTCGTTATGGGCAAAATGAGTTTATAATATGAAGCATGATATCTGGCAATATGTTTGATTTATTGATACCAAAACGGGTGATTATGAATTCATGATTAAAGAATGAACATGATTGAGTTAGGTGGATAAGAGGGTATGAATTGTTGGTTTTATGAAATGTTGGGGTGGATATGAGAAATCATTACTTATGAAATGATGTTTACTACCGGGAGTAGTTTGTTCGAGTTATACCATGAGAGTTTGGTATGAGCAAAGTAACACTTGAGGTTTATGAAAGCAGGCAGAAAGTGGTCTGACCATAAGGCTTTGACATAAACATATGATTCGTAAGTTTTATAGAAGCAGGCAGAGAGGGGTCTGACCATAAGGCTTCAGAAAGTAAGACATAGTATATAAGTGAGGCTTAAGGAAGCAGGCAGAGAGCGGTCTGACCATAAGGCTTCATGAGTAAGCATGGAACACTTGTAAGATTTATGGAAATGAGAAAGATGATTTTGATAATGATGAATTAATGACATCGGAATAATGATATTTTATCAATTGCAGAAATACATGATTATAATATTTTTATTACAAGTTTAATGATTTTATGATATGGTTGGCTTACCCTTATTTGTTTGTGCTATGATCATATAACTCATGTTATATGTGAATCGATAATGTCGCAGATGCGGTTGAAAAAGCTTAGAGATGAGAGAGACGCGGGGAAAAACTTTCAGGGATATTTTGTAAAAAGAATAAATTTGTATTGGAAAAATTATGTTGTGTAAAACTTATAAGTTGAAATTCGAATTTATGTTAAGTGGTGAAGACTATATTGTTTGAAGTTTGTAAGTTTGGTATTGTACTTTGGGAGAATTGAAATAAAGTTTGATGGTTTATAAAATATATCAAATTAATTTAGTCTCTACTATCAGTAATACCCTTTAAAATATTAGGGTGTTACATTTTGGTATCAGAGCAATGGTTTTCGAAAATATTTTGGGACTTTGGGGAGTGAAATTATTATTCTTAGTAAAATATCAATTGAGTTGATTCTTGTTTTATTGGAAACTAGACTCAAAGAGTTTCAATCTGACTACTCCTACGCATATTTTGGACTTCGGGAAGGGGTCTAACCGAGCTGGGGAAAACGTGACAGTTTTGCTGTCCAAGGGCTAGCGTCCAACCTTAATTTTAGGTGTATTTTTACAAGTTGCGACTTTTTGGAGTGGGTAGGTTGTGTTCTGGACTAGGAGAACATTTTGGGACCCTTTGGAGACTTTCCTACCATGTTTTAGGGCTGGAAAATGGTTTAGGATGGTCCATTGGTTGTTTATTATTGCTAAGTGCCAAGTGCATGGGTCCTTAGTTGTCTAAGACATCTTCTTTCAATTCCAAATCAGATTTGGAGTTTTGGGGGAGAGTAGAGAGGTCCTTGGTGGGCGGTGAACGAAATCCTAAGTGTCCTAAGAGTGGAGGCTGACTTGGTCTAGCAAGGAGGAGAGGAGTTGCTCTCTTTGAAGAAGAGTTTAAGGTGTTTTAAGTCTTCATGAGGTAAGGGGAGCTAACTCAACTTAATTTCTAGAATTTTGTGGTTAGAAATATGGTTCCAATTGCTTGACTTTGATGAAGGGGAGCTAATCCTTTCTTGTTATGATCATGAATATGAATATGAATATGTTAAAAATTTGGTAATGGTAGTTATCTATTGACTTGTGTAAAATTTGGTTTTCATGATTATAATTTCTTATTTTCGAGTTACTGTGGTAATAAATTTCTATTCATTTTTTTCACCGTTGGATTTAGTTAAAATTTTAATATGTGAATCCTAAGACATATTACTAAACTTTGACCGTTCGGATTTGAAAATAAAAGTCTGTACTTGGATAAATAAATCCTATAAGTTTGAGTAATTTAGTTACCCCTGTAGTTCTGTTACTAAGTTGTCTCAGTAAAATATAGATTCTGACCTATTTGACTGTTAGATCAACCTCAAAAATTTGATATAGGATCCCTAAGACATATTAATACACTGTGACCGATCGGATTTGTAATTGAAGGTCTATGCTTAGAGAAAGAAATTTCGAAAGTTGGAAATATTTGATGAACACTGTAATTCTGTTCTTAAGTTATAATGGTAAAAATTTCATAGATATTTCATTTACCGTTAGATTGAGCCCAAACTTTAGTATGTAGTTCATAAGACATATTAGGTGATCTTGACCATTCAGATTTGGAATTAGATGTCTGTGCTTAGAGGAATTCATTCCGCATTTTGAGTTTAACCGAGAACCACTTAAAATTTTGTCTCTGAGTTACCTCGGTAAAATCTTCATATCTATTTAGATAACCGTTAGATTAATCGGAAATTTTAGTATGTTGTTCGTAAGAGATAGTGGTATACTTCGACCGTTCGGATTTTAGATCGGAGTTACAGATTTAGAGATATTAATTTCGTACCTTCTGAGGGATCTCAATACTGTTTAATTTATGTTTTGGATCATTTATACAAAATTGATGATTTCCGCCTCATTAACCGTTGGATTGGACTGAAAAGCTTACCATATGATCTAAACATGTTGTTGATTAGTTTGATTGGTTTAGATCGCCGATAAATAATATGTTAAAAAAAGGTAATTTGGTTAATTTGTGCTACTTTGGTAAGTAAGCAGGATTGAAACTGAGATATGTTGATTGGTTATTATGTGCTTGTTGAGCATGATTGGTTCGGGATTAGTGGTTGAGATGGCATGTGATTGGTTATGAATGATATGTTAGGAAAATGTAATTTGGTTAATTTATGCTACATTGGTAAGTAGACAGAAGGGAATTGAGAAAAGTTCACTGGTTCTCTTATGCTTGTTGAATATGATTAGTTTTGGATGGGTTGTGCTTGATTATGAATAATTTGTTGAAATAATATAAATGATGTTGGTTTGCGCTACTTTGGTAAGTAGGCGAGTAGACGTTTGGTCATCGTTACTTTGGTAAGTAAGCAGGGTGATTTGCGCTACTTTGATAAGTAGGCAGGATGAGATGATGAATGAAGAGATAAAGAGAATGATATAAATCGGGCTACTTTGATAAGTAGGCAGATTAACTATACTGTGCTACTTTGGTAAGTAGACAGAAGATCTTGTTTTATGCTACTTTGGTAAGTAGGTGAATTAATTATACTGTGCTGCTTTGATAAGTAGACAGTATTGTCTTGCGGTGCTACTTTGATAAGTAGAGAGAATAACTTGGTTTGTACTACTTTGGTAAGTAGGTCGGATGAGGTGAAGTTGTAATACTTTGATAAGTGGAATAGTAAAATTGTTGAGCAATGATATTGTGATAATGCTTAACTGTATTGAATACTGTGGATGTATTATTAACGGATTGTGAATGGATTGTATGCTTGTTTCAGTTAGCTCACCCTATTGTTTGTGTTTGTGTATGTGAATGCAATGATCGTATAATGTGTTATATTATACGGGAGCAGAAACTATTTAAGATGAATTAGCAGATGGTTCTGGACTTGCTTAGAAGATGAGAGATCTGTGAAAAAAAAAAAAAAAAAAGAGAGACATGGGGGATTTCTAAATAAATATGTTTTGAAATTTCAAACTGTGTGAAATTTTAAATTTCAGAAGTTTATGAATTGTGTGAAATTTTATTTCAGAAGACTTGTGTTATAATAAAGCACTTAATATTTTGTTGGTGTTGAAAATTGTTAAAGAAAAGTTATATATGTATTTTTGTGGAAAAATAAATTGTAACGCCTAAATCGGGGTGTTACACTGTTGGGTATCATAGCAATGGTTTTTGAAAATCCATATCTCTTTTGTAAGTATTCTTTTGTTAAATAGTCTTTGTTTAAATAAATAATTTTCGAGGGCGAAAATAATTGTTGTTGGGGAGATTGTAAGATCCTTGAAAATATTTGTAAGTCAGATACTAAATTAAAAAAAAAAAAAAGTAAATAGTGAATAGTAAATTGTGAATAGTAAAAAGTGAATAGTAAAAAAAAAATTAAAAAAAAAATTTATTTTTGGAAAGGATAAGTGTTCCACGTAGCTTTGAGATCAGAATTCACCAATTTGCAAATAAAAAATTATTTTTGTAATAGTAAAATGAATAAAAAAATGAATAGTAAAAATGAATAGTAAAAATGAATAGTAAAAATGAATAGTAAAATTTTTTACTATAAATAGCCAAGGGGGGAGGCTTAAAATTTACACCAAAGAACTTAGAAAATTTTTGAGAGAAGAGAGTTGGAAGAATTTCTAATTTCAAAGGGGATATTCTGGAAGTTTTCAGAGAGCGAGGAGATTAAGTCTGTAATAGAGGTAAGGGAAGCTAACCTTGAGTATCTCCTTTTGTATTATCTTGAGTCTTGAATATGCTATATTTTGCTTTTGTCTGATCTTAAATCTTGATTATGGAGTATTTTGTTTCTGTATGATTTTGAATTTAAATGAGAGTATGCTTTTGTGTTGATATCCAAGTGTGATAGTTGTAAAACGTGATATTGATTATGTTATGCCATTTGTATGTTATTAGTTGTTTATTTTTGTATTTTGGAAGGATTAGAAATTGTCTAACCGGCTCTGCCAGATTCAATTTCTTGTTTCCCCAAACGTTTTCTTTCTTTACTTATTTATTTTATTGCATTTTGGAAGGATTAGAAGTTGTCTAACCGGCTCTGCCAGATTCAACTTCTTGTTTCCCCAAACTATTTATTGCTTTACTTATTTATTTTATTGCATTTTTGGAAGGATTAGAAGTTGTCTAACCGGCTCTGCCAGATTCAACTTCTTATTTCCCCATACATGTTATTGTTCTTGTTATTTAATTATATTGTATTTTTGGATGGATTAGAAGTTGTCTAACCGGCTCTGCCAGATTCAACTTCTTGTTTCCCCATGAATTTTTATATTAAGATTATTTTTATGATTGTCAAATACTGTATTCTTCTATGACCATTTATTGTAATGTTTTATTATTGTTAATTGTTTATAATTATCTTGTATGAATTCTATTATGGATGTTTATTGTGATGAATTTATTGAATGAGTTTGTTGGCTGAAATTGATCTTGTTGGGAGGTTTGGAATAAGGGTTCTGTAATAACTTGTATATGGGTATTAAATAGATATACAGATACTGGTTGAGGTTGTTGTGAGAGGAAGTAAAATTAAGCATTTTAAGATTTAGAGCATAAGAAAATAAGGTAGATAAATTAAATAAATAAATTGTTAATTATTGAGGACCTCCCTTTGTTGGTAGGATAGAGGAACCTTAAAAACCTGAGTTGGCACATCCCTGATCATAGAGCAGCCCTGGCCTGGTCCAGTCAGTTGTGACTAGTCATATGTGCTGGCGTCGAAGGTGAGTTTGATGCGTTCAGACATCTGGGTCCTCTCCGGTGACCAATTGGGGTAAAGAAAAATCTATAATAGGATGAAAATAAAATAAAACAAGTTGATTGTAGATGCATAATATTATCATGGTAAAAATTTCATATATATTTTATTTATCATTACATTGAGCCCAGACTTTAATATGTAGTTCTTAAGATATGTTGATATATTTTGGTTGATCCATGATCTTTGTTTGGTGAAAATATGTTGAGTTATACTCGTTATGGGCAAAATGAGTTTATAATATGAAGCATGATATCTGGCAATATGTTTGATTTATTGATACCAAAACGGGTGATTATGAATTCATGATTAAAGAATGAACATGATTGAGTTAGGTGGATAAGAGGGTATGAATTGTTGGTTTTATGAAATGTTGGGGTGGATATGAGAAATCATTACTTATGAAATGATGTTTACTACCGGGAGTAGTTTGTTCGAGTTATACCATGAGAGTTTGGTATGAGCAAAGTAACACTTGAGGTTTATGAAAGCAGGCAGAAAGTGGTCTGACCATAAGGCTTTGACATAAACATATGATTCGTAAGTTTTATAGAAGCAGGCAGAGAGGGGTCTGACCATAAGGCTTCAGAAAGTAAGACATAGTATATAAGTGAGGCTTAAGGAAGCAGGCAGAGAGCGGTCTGACCATAAGGCTTCATGAGTAAGCATGGAACACTTGTAAGATTTATGGAAATGAGAAAGATGATTTTGATAATGATGAATTAATGACATCGGAATAATGATATTTTATCAATTGCAGAAATACATGATTATAATATTTTTATTACAAGTTTAATGATTTTATGATATGGTTGGCTTACCCTTATTTGTTTGTGCTATGATCATATAACTCATGTTATATGTGAATCGATAATGTCGCAGATGCGGTTGAAAAAGCTTAGAGATGAGAGAGACGCGGGGAAAAACTTTCAGGGATATTTTGTAAAAAGAATAAATTTGTATTGGAAAAATTATGTTGTGTAAAACTTATAAGTTGAAATTCGAATTTATGTTAAGTGGTGAAGACTATATTGTTTGAAGTTTGTAAGTTTGGTATTGTACTTTGGGAGAATTGAAATAAAGTTTGATGGTTTATAAAATATATCAAATTAATTTAGTCTCTACTATCAGTAATACCCTTTAAAATATTAGGGTGTTACAGAGGACACATGTTGAAATTGATCCCAGATCAGGTGTGGCATCAAGGTCAAATACTGATAGGTTTAGGAGTTATCTGGGTAAGTTAGTAAAAAGTCATGTCTCTATCATTCATGCATCTTGGGATGACGTCCCAGAGGTCGAGAAAAACCTCTTATGGCAAGATATTCATATGTGTTTACTTAAAAGAATTGTCATATACTTATTTCTTTTATCTTATTATGTCATTAACATGTTTTCTGTTTTAAACAGCAACATTATGATATTTCAAACACTACACAGATTAGAAAGAAAGTCTTATCGCATATAGCGATAAGATAGAGGGATTTCAAGACAAGGCTCACACGACTATATGTCTTTGGAGACAAACAACATGAAAATCCATGTCAGCATTATACCTTCATAGAGGAGGAGTGGATGCAGTTTCGTGCATCTAGAGAGTCTGAGGAATGGAAGGTATGTTTCTTAACATCTACAAATTTTTTATTTGGTTTTCTTTGCATTTTACACTTATGAATATGCATGGTTTCACAAGGTAAAAAGTTAGCCGCCCAAGAAAGGCAAAGGCTAAACGATGCACCACACTTATTATCATGAGGTGTGATAACACTCTAGATTTACATATTTTTCTTTGTTAAAAATCATTTCTTAGATTTCTTTAGTTTTTAATTTCTTAGAATTAGGCTAGTTTTATGTTTTTCTCTTAATTCTTTAGTTTTATAAAATTCTAGCTAAAGATAGGTTTTTAGATGTAATTTTTAGTTTTTGTTAATTAGTAGGAAAATAATAATTTTTTAGAAAATCTTTAATAAAAATCCTTCTTTTTAATTGTTAGATTTTTTTTTCTTTTCTTTAATTTGGTACTAATTTTTTCCTTTGATGCAAATATGAAAAAGAGTGGGCTGCTGCCACTACATTGGGCTGTTGAAATTGGACATATTTAATTAGGCTGATGTCAACATTGGACCTCTGATTGCAACTCTGGTGGGCCGCTGTTACTGATACATTAAGAATTTGGTTGCTGCATTTTGGGAATGAGCTACTAGATTGAATTTGGGCCGCTGTTTTGGGCCACAGTTTTAACATTAAGCTGCTATAAGTGAAATTGAAGGCAGCACTGGCTTGCTACAATGGTACTGCAATTGGAAGACTGTTGCTGATTGGATAATTGGGCTGCAAATGCTGGTATGGGCTTAAGTGAAACGGTGAGTTTTAATGGAGGTAGCTTTTGGGGGTCATTGCAGAGCAGCTCATTTGAGAAAATAACATTCTCTCAAGCACATTCATTTAGAAGAGAGTAGAACCTTCGAGCTAGGGCAGAAGAAGAAGCTTGCGACTCTGACCGGACCTGACCGAAGAAGGTGATCGGAGGGCTGTGGAGCGAAATGAAGGCTAGCTGATGGAATCCTGCCTGATGTGTTTTCTCAGTGTTCTCTTTTTGTAGTTTTCACATTTTATTGTGCACGTATTTTAGCTTGTAAGGAGCATGGGTTACTATAAATACCAAGCTCCTCTCTTGTATTGGGACTTTTGAAAATAATGAGAATTGTGTTTTCTGAATCAGAAACTATTCTCTCTTGAAAGTCATAAGCTAGAGAGTCCAGAGACTCCCTCTAGCCACCTTCCAAGCACCTCTCTCACTTTCATTTTCCAAATTTCACGGTGCTTCTCCTTCCTCCTCGCTACCTCTCCTTTGTTGCCACCTTGCATGCGTCAGTGCTCTCCATTTCCTTCTTCAGCCACGCGTCAGCTCCTTCATTCAACATCATTGGCTTTTCTTCTCGCACATCAGACACGCACATTCACATTCGCAGAACCACGTCTCATTCTTCCTCTCGAGGTTCTTCACAGTAAGCCAATTTTCTTCCTAGAATCTCCTTCCTCCTTCATTTCTTTGCTTTGTCTCAACCATTACAAACTTCTCCACCGAACATCTTCATCCAAACTCAGGGTTCCTTCATCATTCTCACTTTACCATTCGATTTCACCGATTATTTTCTCCTTTCTACCGTTTAATCCACTTTCCACCGAACAATCTAGGTTTTCCACCATTTAAACCTTAGATCTTAGGATTTTCTTGAGTCTTTTCTTAGTTTAGTAGGTTTCCTTCGAGTCAGCTCTTGATTTAGAGCTTCGTCTACATATCCGCTGTGTATTATCGTCATCTTCTAGGGCGGTCGTCCATCAGTTGGCACCAGAGCTCAGGTTTTGGTCACGCGTCTAAGGTAAGTATCTCGGTTCGTCTCTGTTCTTAGTTTTCTTCAATTTCTGAGTTGTTCAGTTTTCTTCTGTTCTTGTGTTGTTTCGCGTCTCTGTTCATTCATCTTGTTTTGTCTCGGTTTGATTTTGATTCTGAGTTTCTGTTTCACGTTTATGTTTCGCCTCTCTGTTGCGTTTTCTTCATTTACGCGTTGTTCATCATTTCCCTTTAATGTCTTGATTTGTTTTTCTGATTTAAGTTGTTGTGAATCTTGTTTGTGTTTCGTGTTTTTATTCTCTTCATATCTGTTTAGGTTTCTAAGTTGCATGTCCTATGCTTGAGTCATTATTTTTGAGTCTTATTATCATTTTAGTTCGGTGCAAGTTTTTGTTTGAGTCTTTTATGTTTTGAAATCTATTTTTGTTTCTGTCAAAGTCATGTTAATTTGCTTATTTGTCTTTTCATTCAGCTGTAATATGTTCTTAAGGTTTTTGTTGCATGTTAGCTGTTTGATCAACATCAACACACCATATGAGCAATGACAAATTCATTAAGAGCTCGGGTGCTTAGTGTTTGACACGAGATGCAGCTTTGCATTGGTTCACAACACTTATTTGGTGCCTAATCTGTTTCTTTTTATTTTTTGCACTTGACTGAGAATTTAGCATTGAGATGCATTTGATTGATTGAGCCAGTACCATGTGCATATCATACAAGCAAGGAATCGCTTCGGCAGAGCTTGGTTGCACTGAGAAAACTCCAATAAAGTGTCATTTGCAGTTGGCAGATCTGCATTGCTTTGCTTGAGTCTAGTTATTTTTGTTTCAAATTTGGTTTAGCACATAGATCATTGCTAAACATCTCTCATTGTTGATTTAGTGTCTTGTTCAAGTTTGAGTTGTTGTTTCGGGTTCAATTTAAGTGTTCAAAGGCCATTTGATTCATTAAGTCAAAATTTAAGTGGAAGAGTTGCTTAATTTGAGTGATTTGGGGCTGACTAAGTCAAATTTTGAGATAATGTGTTTCTGCATCCAGTTGTTTTACAAACAAGTTTGTTTTAGATATTTGAAACTGATGATGCAAAGAAACCATGAGTTAATAGCTACTATAAGCCTTTTCACTCTTTAAACCACCAAACTCTTGGCATTTTTCATTCACAAGTTGCTAGTTGTTTGCCTTTTCTGAAATTTGTGGAATTGGTGCATTTGAAATTGAGTTGTCATTGCAGCAAAAGCTTGGTCATTCTTTTTACATGTAAAACAATTCAAAAGAAACATTTATATAGTTCTAAAAAACTGACAGACCAGTGCAATTGACTTTTATGAAAGCTGATGCATTAGAAAAGCCTTTTCTCTTAGGCATTTTATGGAACAGTTTCAACCAATTCTGAACTAAATTTGAATTTGGTGCAAATGCAACTTGTTTGGTTTTTTTTATTGCTTTTAACATCTACTCTAAAACTGATCTTAGGATCCTGTTTGAGTGCTCACATTATTCATTACCTTATTTCTTGTTTGTCTTGATTGACTTTCCTGGTTTTGTCTCAATGCATGTGCATTCTGTTCTGCTGTTCTTAATTTGAGCTTTATTTGCTTTCATAATCTGATCTAGAGTTGATCTTGAGTCAGTTTCTCTGTTGTGCTGTCAGTTTCATTATCTGGTGCTTACATTGTTGGTGGCTATCTTATATTGTCCATCACTTTGCCTTAGTCTAGCCATTCTTGTTTGAGAAGCTGTTACACTCTGGTTTTTGGAATCTGAAAGAAGGTTTGTGTGCTTGGTAGCATCTTAGGTGGTGGTGGTCTAAAAGATTCTCCAGCTTTGAACTGCCAAGGGAGAATCTCCCTTCCAAACCATTTCACTTATGTGCTTTAAATTTCAAAAGAGAAGCCTGAGTGTAGTGAGTTTACTGAGGCTAATTTGGCCTAATTCTTTGGCACTTTGAAATAGAGAATTCATTGTTAATCTAACTGTTTGTGATTTTTCATTGTGCAGGGAAAAGGAGTTTGAGTGATCAACCTAGAGCAATTGTGATTGTTTTCATTTTAATATGTTCTTCCATTCATTTTAGATTATAAGTTGTTTATTGGAATCATTGGTGTATTAATTGTTTGAATGTGAATACTGATTTTGATTGGATAAGACCTATGGGAACTTGGTAGATGCATCAGGAATTGCAAATTCTGCTCTGAATTAGTTTTGAGCTTCTTCATTTCTGCATCAACACTGTTTTAACTACCAATTTCTACATTGCATTGGATTGGTCATGTTTTGATTAGTCTCGAACATTGTTGTCCAGTTTGGTCCATTGATTCTGACCAGTTTAACTCACTTATTTGCTATACAAGCTATACTGGTCATTTAAGTGTGAATCAACTTATTCTTCATTTTCCCTGCATTGTATCATATGGTATATCTACTGTTTTTGGTGTAGCTGTGCAGATCTGATTTAATTGGTGTCATATAGCTAGTGCATCAGTTACAAGAATGCAGTGTAGGATGTCTACAAGTGAAGAATGAATCTGCTGATTAGTTGAGCACGAGGAAGAACCTACAACAAAGTCCACTAAAACCAACAACTAGAAATAGCATTAATTAGGGAAGTTGCTTAGCTATATTGCTTCTGTTTGTTTAAACTGTTTGTGTTATAGAAAGCAATTTGTTGGATGTTGTGATTTGCTGAATTGGGTGTGATTTTCTTGCAGTTTATTACTAGAGAGCAAAAGACATTTTATTTGTAATTGCATCAAGGGCACAAGACCGAGAAAAGGGAAGTGCTTATTGCCATATATATACACATCACCTTGTGTAATCTGTTTTAGCTAAGGAAATTTTGATTGAAGATCTGTGCATTTGCCTTTGTAGGAAACTGATCAGGAAAGACCAAGAGAATTGATAGCAGAAACCAAAGTTGAGCAACAAAGCCGAATGAAGTGGACCAAGACCGTAATAGCCTAACATAGTTGTTTTCTTTGTATTTGATTTGTTCCATTTGATGTGTAATAGGCTGATAGGCTAGCTTTCTTTTAGTTTCATTTTTGTTTGTAAAAGGCCTTTTTAAAAAGTCCAAGTATTTGGAAGAGTCCTTGGTGCTCTTTCAAAGTCTTGGCAACTTTACTTGCTTTACTTTTAGCATAGCTAGATAGGTGAGTGTGTCTTTTTAGCCAAAGCAACAAGCCTCACCATAGGAGTAGACTTTAATATTGATTTGATTTGTATTCACGTTTTAGGGATGGATAGGCTAAAAGAGATTAAACTCTAAGCCTTACCATATTAGAGTCCGTAATTAGGTATATAGTCTTTGAATGTGTTTTTTATTTTGAGTTGTGTCCTTTGATTTTAAAGGTGATTTTAGTTTAAGGGTTAATTAGTTAGTATCCTAAGACATTTCTGGCAAGGCAATACTTGGTACTTAAGCAGCTCTTTAGCTCACCTCTCTTATCTGGAAATTGTCTAAGTGAAAGTTTTTAACCCTTTAAATTAAGAAAACTCTTAAAAACAAAGATGTCTTCTTATAGTTCATATAGGTCTTCTAGGTTAGATAATGTTGATGAAATGTTTAAACAAGCTAGGAATCTTCCATCCTTTGGTAAAGACATAGGTGCATTAACATACCTAGCTTAGGAAAAAGAAATTTATAAAATAAATCCTTGGTTCTATGGAGAGAGTGAATATTATGTCCTTAGCATATATCTCTCTAAGTTAGAAGAGCATGCAAGTGAGTGGTGGGATGAAAGACAATATCATGTTAAGAAAGGTAGAAAGTCTCCCATTCGTAATTGGCATGATTTAAAAGCTTGCATGAGAAGAAAGTTTGTGCCTTCAAGCATTAAAAGAAACCTAGAACTAATTAAGGATTGCATTGATGATGGAAAATTATTTCTTGAGAGTTTAAATGATCATGGGTTTCTTCGTAGAGAATTAGAATTTGGGGCAAGACTTAAAGAGATCAAGGATAAGAAAAGAGAAAGAGAGATTAAGAGAAAAGAAGAGGAAGAAAGGAAAGAAGAAGAGATGAGAGAGAGAGAGAGAGGAAAACGTGAAAAGAGAAGAGAGAAGAAGAGAGGAATTAAGAAGAGAAGAAAAGAGAAGAAGAAAAGGAAGAAAGAGAAGAAGATAAAAGAAAAGAAGAAGAGAGAAAAGAAAAGAGAAAAGAAGAAGAAAAGAGAGAAAGGCAAGAAAGATAGAAGAAAGAAAAGGAGAAATTGTTATTGATGACAAATCATATTCTTTCAAAGACCATGGAACCTAAAAGGGAAGGTTTCCAAATCTTTATTTCCTTTCCAATAATTGATTATTTTTCAACTTTTAACTTCTCTTTCAAACCAAGTGTCATTATATATTCTATGAAAACATTTTCAAAATATGACAATTCAAATCTTGAATTATTCTTATCTTTAAAGAAAGAAATAACTCAAGACAAAAGTGATATTGGACTTCTAGAATTTCTAAATATGATAAAACAAAATATTAGAAGTCCTTATTTCCTTGTTTTTATAGAAAAATTCTTTCTTGAATTAATATTAATTGAAAATATATTTGATGTTTATTGCAGATTTGTGTTTGATCCAGGAGGAAGAAAAAGTGGATATAAAAGGATAAGGCCACTCCAAGATGACCATGCTCCCAAAGATTGTGTGGAGCTTCTTCATAAGGTGATTGCCAGATTTGAGGACAAATCTTTTTTTTAAGAGGGAGGGTATGATGGAATCCTGCCTGATGTGTTTTCTCAGTGTTCTCTTTTGTAGTTTTCACATTTTATTGTGCACGTATTTTAGCTTGTAAGGAGCATGGGTTACTATAAATACCCAACTCCTCTCTTGTATTTGGACTTTTGAAAATAATGAGAATTGTGTTTTCTGAATCAGAAACTATTCTCTCTTGAAAGTCATAGGCTAGAGAGTCCAGCGACTCCCTCTAGCCACCTTCCAAGCACCTCTCTTACTTTCATTTTCCAATTTCACGGTGCTTCTCCTTCCTCCTCGTTACCTCTCCTTCGTTGCCACCTCGCATGCGTCAGTGCTCTCCTTTTCCTTCTTCAGCCACGCGTCAGCTCCTTCATTCCACATCATTGGCTTTTCTTCTCGCATATCAGACACACACATTCACATTTGCAGAACCACATCTCATTCTTCCTCTCGAGGTTCTTCATGGTAAGCCAGTTTTCTTCCTAAAATCTCCTTCCTCCTTCATTTCTTTGCTTCGTCTCAACCATTACAAACTTCTCCACCGAACATCTTCATCCAAACTTAGGGTTCCTTCATCATTCTCACTTTACCTTTCGATTTCACCGACTGTTTTCTCCTTTCTACCGTTTAATCCATTTTCCACCGAACAATCTAGGTTTTCCACCGTTTAAACCTTAAATCTTAGGATTTTCTTGAGTCTGTTCTTAGTTTAGTAGGTTTCCTTCGAGTCAGCTCTCGATTTAGAGCTTCGTCTACATATCCGCTGCGTATTATCATCATCTTCTAGGGCGCTCGTCCATCACTATCCGTCTGATCAGAGATCTCGAAGCGTCACAGCAAGGTTTCCCTCTCCTATTTTCTTTTTCCCCTTTCTCTTTTCGTTCTCCAACCCTATATAAAGGGGTTTTTCTGCATGTAAATAGACCTCTGGAGAACACTTCTATATACACTTTTGATATACATTTTCAGACTCTTTGAAGATTAGGGTTTTTACGCTTTTCTTAGAGTAGAGATATTGTTCTTGATTTTTGGATTTTGCTGATGAGATTCATGGAACCGTGACAATCCGTGAGCTCCTCATTCGGTGATCTCTGGTATAGTGTTTATAATTTTCCTTTTTCATATTAATAAATTTTGATTTTGTGTTTTCCTTTTACTCTTGTTTGTTGTGTTGAAATTGTTCTTTGTTTTTTATGTTTACCATTGTTATGTTCTGAGAAAATGAATTGGACTCTGATTCTCTACATCTTTGCAATTCCTTTTGGAATTGAATGACTCTGTAGTGAGCATTCTTTATCGTGATGTCTTCTCGAGTCAGAGATGAGTCGAATGCATAAAGACTCATTCGGATTTATGTTTCTATTCTTTTCTTTCTATTTTCCAGTATGTGTAATTTCAATGTAGTAATTGGACTATGTTTGAGAATTCTGAAGGAAAACATCCAAATTTTTACATCTGTTTTGGATGTAATAGGAACCTGAGTTAGGCCTATATTTTCAAGAGGTCTTCTTGAGAGATGTTAAGCTTCGTAATTGTCAGACTAAGTTCAATTTCAGTGTTGTATTCTTGTTCTTGTGAAAATATGCATTAGTTGAATAATTGAATGAGAATTTCCATTTTAAGTTCTGAAATATGAACTAAAAAGCACCCAAGGAGGGCTTAAATTTTTCAGAATGTCTTTCTGAAGAGTAATTGAGACTCTTTCATTCAATCTATTGCACATTTGCCTTTGTTGTTTGCTTTCTGTCTAATATCCTTAGTTTGCTTCTTTATCTTTAGTATTTTTGTTGACTTGATGTTACAATAGTCTTAGTTTTGATTGTGATTTTATTTTCTTGTTTTTCTTTCATCATTTACATATTGTAGTGATAATCTTGAGGTTTTGTTATTAGACAGTAGCAATGCTCATTAGTTTAGATCATTTTAGTTGCAGTTAAATTTTCATATTAGCTTAGATGTTGTTGTTTCTGTTTTAGGTAGTTTAGAGTTCCATTTTCTTTTATTTTTTCCTTTTAGTTCATAATCTTTCTTTCCTTAAACAAAATTTCTTATTCTTTTTAATTTCATTGTTTCATTTTTTATTTCCCCACCTTGTTTTTATAGTTAAGTAGTAAATAATTACAAGAATTAACTTTACACTCTGAAGCTTAATCATAGTTGAATCCTTGGATTGATCCTTGGTTATCCCTCTACTACATTAGTGGGGAAACTGAATTTTTTTGGCTTTGATGCGACTAAAAGCGAGTTTAACAAGGTGGTTATGCAAAACTGGTGAAGAAAATTAGGAAGTCTCGAGCTGATGCCTTAGGGCTTCAGTCCCCGGACCTAGCACCTCCACCTGCTAGGTACGAGCTGTGGAAGGTTGCTCGAACTAAATCTGATGGGAACATGACATCTTCTGTAGCTGCCTTGATCTCACAAAGAATTGTAAGTTCAATTTCTAAACATTGTTTGATTGTGTATTTATCATAGCATGTCTTCTAATTAACTTGGTTTTTTTATGTGCAGGATGAGTTGGTTGAGCAGCAGACTCAGGGAGCATTTACTGGCCATGGTAGGGACGACATTCTAACAACGACCATTGGAAAGCCCGAGCACCAAGGACGTGTACGTGGAGTTCTTGGGGCGATAGTTCTTCGTGACTACTTTGGCCCTACACAGAAAAACACTCAATCAATGAGTCAGGAGGCACTAAGGAAGATGGATCTTCAGTGGGAGAAAAGGCTCAACCAAAGCATTAGATCAATAGAGCAACAATTCATGGAGCAACTACAAGAACAAAAAGAAATACAAAGAGCACTTGAAGAGAAGTTGCATTCCATGACGCAGGGCACCATGGGGCTGACTGAAACTCCCACACCACCTCGTGTCAGCACTAGAGGATCATGCTCTGTTGTAGAACCTACTGAGTACAGTGGTCAGTATGAGCTGTTGGTTGATGGGGATCCCCCATGCATTGTGGTTGTTGGACAAGTACTTGATGGAGGGCAAACTATTCATGGTGTTCCCATATTACCTCACCACGTGCGTGTGATTATTGATGACGTTCGGGATCCCCAGGCTCAGGTTCCTGTACCCACTCTAGAAATTCAATTTTTGGGGGAGGCCATAAGATCATTTATAGCCTAGCCTAGAGCATTGATCATGTCACACATTGCTACTCCATAGGTATAATGTCTTTGTTATTAGTATTTCTATGTTAAATTTAAAAATATTTATTCATAACTTTAAATTGTTATCTTCAATTCACGCATCCTCAGAAGCAGTGGATTCATGATAAAGTCATAGATGAAAATGATCAGATTGTTGAAGCGGAGGATGATCCTATATCAAAGCTAATGACAAGATTATTGAGGTTGAAGAGAGCACTAGTAGAACTATACTGGGATTTGAGACTATTTGGTCTCCCCCCCCCCCATGTGCCAATATATATCACATTGACTGATGCATTGCAGGTCATTGGGGGAGACAGGATATTGAATGTTTCCATCATTCAACTATGGTTCATGTAAGATAGTTAATTTTGTCTTCCATATTAGTTTTATTTAGATTCCTAGTTTCTAACAACTTAACTTTGTTGTTTTAGGTACATGGACACAATCATTGTAGACCAAGGTCGGTCTTCCATTTACGGATTTGTTGAACCTCAGACCATTCAACCTTCTGATTACACAGTTGAAAGCAAACAATATTATTTGCAAACATGGATGGATGAGTCACAAAGAAACGTATACCTTGTGCCATACATTGATGGGTAGGTGTTGTTATATGTAAAAGTTCATTAAAGTTTACTTAATTAGTTACTTAACTATTTGTGATTCGTGATAGGTCGCACTTGCAGCTGATGGTCATCGTTCCCAAACAATGTCAAATTATATGGTTTTGTTCGTTGTAGAGGAAGATGAAAACTGACTTGAGGACCATGCTTCAAGGGTAAGTGTTTCTCCAAAAATGACTTTGAATTTGATGTTCACCTTAAATTTTTATGATAAATATAGTTATATTAATTTTACTTTGTGTTTTAAATCGAAATAGAGTTATTGGTAAAGCCCGAGGTCAACTTGCTAAAATTTTGTATGCAAAGGTTGTAAGCCATTTATACGTCTAATTCTTTTTCGATGTAATTGAATGATCTAAATTCTTGACTATTTAGTTTTTCGTTTTAGTGTAACAAGCAGGTAGATTCATGGGAATGTGTAGTGCCGTCAAAATGGGTTGAAATCCGTGAGCCAACCCGGCTCACCATGGGTTTGAGCCAGGTTGGGTTGGAAAAAAATGTAAAATTTTTTATGCAAGCCAATTTTGACCCGGCTCACTAAGAACACAGCTCACACGAGTTGAACCCATGGTGGATTGGGTTGGCTCACCAACCCACCTATTTTTTTTAATTAAATTAAATTAATTATTCAAATACTATTTTTTTTTATTAAAATCAAATTAATTAAATTAATTATTCAAAATGCACAACCTTTACTTAGTAATAAAGTCTTTCGCGCTGCTGTCTTTCCAAAAGTTGTCCTCTGCAAATAAAACCCTAAGAGTATAGATTGGATAATATTATAGATGGAGATAAAAAAGAAGATGTTTCAAGAGAGCATAATATTGTGAATTTATCCATTCAGGACTCCAATTTAATAGATGGATAATATTATAGATTGGATAATTTAGGAATATATCATTTGTTTTATCTTGTTTTTAGACCTATCTACAAACATGACAGTTTTATCTTGTGCTATATATTTTTGCTAAGGGCTATATGTAGTTTCTTGGTCAAACGGTTGTGTATGTCTCATTAAACTAAATTGGCAAATTTTTATGCTTGATATAGCTTATAATATATATATATATAGCAAATTTTGGTTTTAGTCCTCATTTGTTGCTAAATGAGGACCAAATTTTTAAACAGTGTTTAGTTTTCGAGGACTAAAACGAACGTTTCGAAAAGAATGAGGACCAAATTGTACCTTACTTTGAAAGAGGGACGAAAACCAGAAACGGCCAATAGTTTAGGGACTAAAAACATATTTAACCCTATATATAACAATATATTTCTTTTATATCAATTGGTCAAATTATTATTGTTTCAATTTGATCAATCAAAGTAACATATTATAAGAATATGAGAAGAAGAGGGTGAAAAAAAGTTAATTAAGTGAGCCAATGAGCCAACCCGTTTAACCCACCAACCCGTGGTCGGTTGGGTCGGGTTCGAATTTTTTTCAGCTCACTAATAAATGAGCCGGGTTGGGTTGACTCACTAACCTGTGGTGGGTCGGGTCAGGTCGGGCCGGGTTACCCGTTTTGACAGCTCTAGGAATGTGACTTCTATGTCATGTCTTGGATTAAGAACATCATTTGAGCTTCCATTACAGATGACTGGATAAAGGTAATGATGCATACCTTCAATACATTACAAGTCAAATTCATCTTTAAACATATATGAAACCATAATGAATCTTTCTTCATTTTGCAGCGCTTCAAGAGTATATCTCCTATACGAGAGCAAATAATTACGCAGATAAGGCAGGAGTGGACAACTTATCTTCTGCAAAGATGAAGCTAGGAACACTTAAATTTGTTGTTGAACATTATTTTGGTTTAGTTTTAAGTTTATATTTTGATAGTTTTGGTTTTGGATTGTTTTTTACATTAAATAGAACTTTCTTTATATGAAACGAATATATATACATTATAATATATTGTTCTGGGACAATTTTCTTTTTTTTTTTCAGGTGTGGTTTTATTGCAAAAATAAATTAATTTTTTTTAAAAACACACCTTGTAGACGTCGGTTAATGCATTGTCCGACGTCTATAGACGTCTGTTAATGCACAAATCGACATCGAAGGAGTTACAGTGAACAAAACATTTCAGGGCCTATAGACGTCAGATATGCCTACATCTGACGTCTCTATAGACGTTGGATATATCCAGTCTGACGTCTATATAGACGTCAGATATGCACCTCCGACGTCTGTATAGATGTTGGATATATCTAGTTCGACGTCTATATAGACGTTGGGTATACACTGCCCGACGTCTATATAGACGTTGGGTATACACTGCCCGACGTCTGATTAACGTCACCCACAAAGACGTCGGATACATATCTGACGTTAAAAGACAAAAATAACAGACGTCTAAAGCCCTTTCTGCACTAGTGAAGGTACCTTTTTCTACACATAAAGACAATATCAAAATGATTTGATGATATCAGCAAAGACATTAATCAATAGAGATTCAAGAAAAATAATACAAGAACGCATGCGAGTAGTAAAAACTCGCATGCAACCAAATGAAACGGAGAAGACGAGGAAATGGTTGAAAACTAACTTACCCCAAAGAAAAAACTAATTGATTGATCTTGATGAGCTTTTTCTAAGAAGAAATCCAATGGTCTTCAATCTTTAAAAGGAAGAATAGATTCTGAGTAAGCTTAGAGAGAAGGAAGTCTTAGATAAGAGTTTCTAGAGAGATAGAGTGCTTTTAAGTAACGAGACTCTTTTATAAGTTTTCTATTTATGTAAAAGTGTTTTATTAATAAAATAAAAGAGTATCATTATTTTAAAACACTATCACTCATAAAAGTATACTTTTCTAAGTTCTCACAATATTCATATTCATAGTAATGCATACAAGTATTTAATTAGAGATTTATTGATGGAGTGGGTATTATATATTGATATTCGTCTAACCGACCAATACTTGTTACCCACTAATAATTATTAATGAATTTTATTTGAGTATTTTTTAAAAAAAAAAGTCAAATTATCAAAATACAATTATTAGTAAAAAAATTTAATCATGGAATAATTATTTAAAATTTTATTTCATATTTTTTTATTTTTTATTTAGACTAATAAAGTTTAAGTTATTTTGTAAAATATTAATTTTATTAAAATTTATATCTTGACTTAATTCATTTAAATTTACTATTTTAAAAAGGTTAAATTTATTTGTATTAATATTTTATTGAGTAATTTGATTTGAATTGTTCTTAAAATTCATTAATTTTCACTTAAATGTATATTTTAAATATTTAGTTTTAAATAATTTTATTTAAAATTTCAAAAAGGAATATAAAAATATTCATAGTATATATGCATTATGGATTACACCAAAATTGTGCAATCATGAACACACTCTTAGATTTGTAAACTTGTAGTTTCAATCATTCCAATACAATTTAAGAGACTATTTTATTTCATAAGGACATTAGGATATATGATTCTCACAACTATATTATTAGAATGGTTAAAGATCTTACTTCGATGCATTGCAAATGAATTGTTGATAAATATTTTTCCTTCTCTTACTTCGTTTAATGACTTTCTTAATGATAGTATTGTTGTAGAAAAACCTTTTTATATTAGTTTTTGAATCGGTACAGAAATAGAAGATATAGAAAGTATTCGAGTTTTAATGCTAATTCAAAATCGGTATAAAAAATAAATCTTTTATGTCGATTCTAAATTGGTATAGAAAATTCGCTATGGACATGAATAAGTTTGTATCTGATATAGACTTTTTATATTGATTCACTAATCAACTAATTTAAAAAGTTTGACATTTTATACCAATTAACGCTTCAACAGATATAATAAGCCCTTACTTTTTATACCGTTTAAGGCCTTAACAATATAAAAAATGTCACTTTATAGGTCAGTTAGAGCCTTCACCAGTATAGAATGTTACTTTCTATAGAGGTTCAAGCAATAACCAATATAAAAAAGTCTTTTTTTTTTAATATAAGAGGTTTTTATGTGCTTCCTATCACATACAAACATGAACAAAATTTAGAAATTTAAACTATAATAGTCCTAAAACAGTTCGGATAACATACAAAAGGAACAAAATAATGATTATATTTCCTACTATTTTCACATCAAGTAATACTTCCTAACCTCATTAAACAATGAATACATCTAATATCTATACAAAAACTAAAAAAAATCTAACATTATCTTTTGTAAACACTTAAAAGGAAAAAATTATATTGCTTCCAAACTTTCTTTAGAACCTTTTGCTCCATTAGAGACACTAGAGTTGTCAATTTGATCCATGACCCCAAGACTAGCTCTAACCCACTCTTGAAAAAGCCCCCTCTTAGAAAGGTCCTCAAATGGGAGCCAAAAAAAAGCCCCAACCCCCAAAGGCCCCCTATCAAGGGGGTTAGGGTCAGGGTTAAGGTGGGTTTAGCCCATTAAAATTTTTTTGGAAACTAAACTTCAACATTCTCATAGTAACTATTAAAGGTACTAAATTTTATATTCATGTAATTGATATTTTATTTCAAATTATTAAATAAAACTAATTAATAATAGTATAATAGAATATTTAATATTCAAAATAATCACTTTTTTAAATAATTAAAAACAATTGCAAACCACACACTTAATTTTATACAACTAAATAGTATTACAAATTTATTTTACTAAAATATTATAAAAATGCTTTATTTTGTTGTCAATTTTAATACAATTATGTCTTATATTGCAAACACCAATTATTAGAAAATTATATATAATTAGTAATTTCAAAATAGCCCCAAAGAGAGATAATAACATATTAAATTGATTTAATATTTGCACTGTTTTTACAATTCTTAAAAAGAATCACGGTTTTGTTTTCTCAATTTCTAAAATATTACTCAATCTGTTTTTAATTATTTAAAATTAAAAATAATTAAAAAATTTATTATCTAAAATTTTTGGATCAAAAATAATATTATATTTTATGTGTAAATTAAACTTATGTTTTATTTTGTTTTTTTCTCTTTGATAATCTTTTCTCATAATCACCATAAGATATATTATAAAAAGAAAGTTAATTTCTTAAAATTTTATAAAAAAAAATGAAAATTTTAAATAGACCTAAAATACTAAAGAATGACAAATGTTATCGTGTTTCAATTCTTTAACTAACACATTAAATAATTTATTTTTAACATAAATGTATGTTTATGTTTATATTTATATTTATGTTTATGACATTTAAAATGTAAACATTTTGAGTGAGTAGTGAATTCTATGGACGAATACAACTCCAGCCTGCACAAGGTTTATGAGTTTTTTCTTTTTACTTATAATTTATGTTGTTATGAGCATGATTTGTTAAGTATAAAATGAAAAAGAAAATCATTTATATTTAATTTCTTTTTCAATAGCTTTCTAAGAAAATAAAGAAGCCTCATTCTTTTTTAAATTAAGAGCTTCAATTACAGAAAATCTTCTCTTAAATTTCAATTAGGATAATTTTAGATAAAAAGTTAATTTCTGACTTATAACCTAAAAAAAAGCAAATTAAATATTTAAATTTCAAATTTATAAAATGATCATTTAATTATATACTTAGAGAATCTAATTCAATAAATATTGTCATTTTGCTTTTGCTTATTGATTCTAGAACTCTCCTCCTATAAAAATTTCAATTTATTTTCTATAGTAATTATTTTTGTAACAAATTAGGAGTTAATTATATTTTTTCTTGTATTCAAAATGAACATTTTTTTAAAAAGACCCATGAGTTGGCCCTAGCCCATAGGGCTTTTGAAGATATTTTGGCCCGAGAGCTTTTTTTACGAAGGGCTTTTTGGCCCTGTGGATTTTTCTGGCCCCAACCCACGTAGGTTAGGGCCAAACCTAACAAGGGCCAAATTGACAGGTCTAAGAGACACATCATCGAAAATCTACACAATGAAAAATTTAAGTCAACTTATAGTGATAAATAATTAAGATGTTAGTTATAAAATGTTCACATTACCAAATTTCATGAGTCAACAACGTTTGCAGATATGATTTTTTGCATGTGTCTCATCACATAATATATGCACTCAAATCTCCCTGGTTGACACGAGCACTACAAGTTAAATTCATAAAATATCATAAACTTTATAATTTTATTTCAATAATCTGAAAGATTAACTACATAAAATTGACGGAATGAACTACATCTTCTTTTTAGAGGCAATATGTGTTCCCAACAACTTCGAATAAGCCTCACCCACTATGTAAAAGTTAAATGTACATTAAAATTTGTGGCTAGTGTGGAACTTAGTAAAATTAAATTATGTGTACATAATAAATAAATTATTAAAAAGTTTGTTATTAGCGTTCTTTTAATTGTAGAAGCGTTAGGTTTCTTGTGTATGAACATAAGAGAACCACAAGAGACTATTGAGGAAACCTGTTTTTGAAGTTGAACATAACTTCTAAAACGAAATAATGCTTAATTGTGTAGGAAAATATGTTAGAAGCGTTAAACACTACTCTTTAAGTGTTTAAACGATACAAGAGCATCTAATAACTAAGGGTGTTTAATATATGTTTGATAAGTGTTAAACACTATAGAGTTCATAATAGAACGTCTAATCGCGAAAACTTCTAATCAAAGAGTTAGATCATCTAAGATACACATAAAATCGCTAAATGCTATATATCCTAAACACTTTAAAAGTTACTCAAAACAGACAAACGCTAAATGATAGTGTTCGTGTCATTCCTAAAGGCTTACGTCGTTTAAAGCTTGAATGTGTGGTACGTTTTTGTTTGTTGTGTTATGCTCTCTTTTTTCTGTACAAATTATCAACTTTATTCAAAAGCCTGTTCTGAATTAGAATAACTCTAAGAGAAAGAAGGATATTCAAGGAATGTCTCTTAAATGCTTTCTGCTTGATCTTTTCGTACGCTTAACACAGTTTTTCTAACAAGACACAACATAGCTTTTGAATCTACTTTAGGCTACATCCCTAAAAGAAAGTCAAAAGCTTTGAGTAACAAATCTTTTTAAAAAATGTTTATATAAGGGAGCTGCTTGAATAGAAGAACAAGAACTTTTGCTATAAAGAATATTGATATACGCTCACTACTTCTTTCTAAATGCACACATTTCTAAAGATGAGAAAATAAATTATTCTAAACTAAATTAGTCCAAAGTTTTGAAGAGGGACTAATTCCAGTTTTCACTAAAATTTAAGGGACCAAAAACATATTTATATATACACACACTCACAACACAAACCAAACTACATTGTTAACAAGGACTTATCCATTATACTCATTCTTTCAACATGGCCAATGAATGTCTTTGGACAATAAACCTTTAGTTAACAAATCCATTATCATTAAGTTTGCAGATATGTTGAATTGAGACCCTTTGCACTTGTACTTCCTCTTTAACTAATAAATACTCCAAACCCATATGTTTCATTCCTTTTCAAGTATTTATCATTCTTTGAGAAGAAAAAAATTGTAGAATTATCATAATAAATCCTCATTAGTTTGGCTATACTAAAAATAATATCAAACCTCAAAGTAAAGTTCCTAACCATAATGCTTGAATTGCAGCCCAAAACATGCTACAAATTCATCCTCCATGGTAGAAATGGCAATCAATGAATTATTTTTCAGTTTTCCATGATACCACTCCTCTAGCCAAAAGAAATATATATCCAAATGTAGATTTTCTTCAGTCCACATATACAACAAAGTCTGAATCTAACCCATCACTCACTTCAAGGTGATGTGACCTTTTATTTGTGAGCATGTAATCCTTTGTGCCTTTGTGCCTTGTAATTACCTAATAAATTTATTTGTTGCTTTCAGGTGTTATGTTCTAATATTGATTTAATATTTACAACAAAGGTAATGTTTGGCTAACGACTAACACTGGCAAACAAAAAATTGTATGGACTAGATTGTCATCAATAACGAATGATGGCCTACACTGGCTAACAACAATAAATTGCATGAACTAGATTGGACCACAAAGAAACAGACTCCCCCTTATGACGAACAGTGAAAATGACGGTGCACCGATGAGAGACAATGAAGGTGAAAGATCTAGATCTTCAAAAGAATGATCTCATTTATTCATCAAAACACCTAGAAACAAACTCCACCTCACGATGGTTATGGACAACAATAGTAGATAGTGGACAACAATGAAGAAGACATTGTGGAAAACTCAAAATTCTTAGGGTGGTCATTGACTACACAGTGATCCCCTAGTCGAGACGATCAAAATCATGTGGTTGTTGGTCGAAACTAAAACTCTGACAATGACAACAATGGCGTTGGCGATAGCAACGATAGACGATGTCACTCTCGACAACGACGAGTGTAGTGAAGTAGGCGACAAAAACTATTTTCTCAAAAGAACCTTACATAATAAGGAATAATAACAAACTAACTAAAGATAAAAGATAAATATAAGATAAACATAAGATATTTATCTAAGATATAATACATCTAATAAATTCTTTACAAAATATGTAACACATTAATGCACCATAATCAAGCCACCAAGTATTATTAGGCACTTCAATAAGATCTAATTCCAAATTTATAAACAATATAAAATATACATTTCTTTTCAAATCATTTCTCTCTTTTAGAAGAATCCTTTTTAAGTGAACTTTCTGATTACAAAAATAACACCTTTTATCCTCATGGATTTTACCTTCATTGACATTTAATTGGGCTTTGCCTTTATCCTTTCTATCTGGCTTGCTCTTATTACCACTTACTCCATCATGAGTCATGATATGAACATAGTTGTCCTTCATTTTCTTTAATCTCCTTTCCTCTTGAACTAACATGGCCTTAACTTCCTAAAATTTCCATTTTTCTTTAAGGGTGTTATAACTTGTCCAATTCAGTAGGTAAATTCCTCGTAATCAACTTGTCAATAATGTCAGATTGTGAGAAATCTTTAACCATCACTAGTGCAGAAAGGGCTTTAGACATCTGTTCTTTTGGCTTTTTAACGTTCGACCTTCACCCGACGTCTTTGTGGGTGACGTTAGTCAGACGTCTGTTGTGTCAAGCCGGACGTCTATATAGATGTCGGATTTGTGACAACAGACGTCTATATAGACGTCCGGTGTGGCTTCGCCGGACGTCTATATGGCTGAACGGATTGGTTAGGGGTTACGGGTTTGGACATCGGTTTGTGCACTGCCAGATGTCTATAGACGTCGGTTTGTGCACTAACCGACGTCGACTAGGTGTTTTTTTTTAAATTAATTTATTTTTGCATTAAAACCACACCTGAAAAACAGAAAATCGTCCCAGAACAATATATAGTATATTATATTTGTGTTTCATATAAAGAAAGGTCGTCCCTACCTTGGCCAACAAATGCACCCTGAGTCTGCTGCTCAACCAACTCATCCTGCACATAAAAAAACGAACATACTTAGAAGACATGCTATGATAGATACAAATTCAAACAATGTTTAGAATTTGAACTTACAATTCTTTGTGACATCAAGGTTGTTGAGGAAGATGTCATGTTCCCATCAGATTTAGTCCGAGCAGCCTTCCACAACTCGTACCTAGCAGGTGCAGGTGCTAGGTCCGGTGACTCAAGTCCCAAGACATCCGCTCTAGACTTTCTAATTTTGTTTTCCAGCTTTGCATAACCACCTCGTGATAACAAGTGTAGTGCATCGTTTACTCGTTGTCTTTCTTGAGCGGCTAACCTTTTACCCTGTGAAACCATGTACATAAATAAGTGTAAAATCGTAAGAATCAATGAAAGGTTTTAGGTTGTTAAGAAACAAACCTTCCATTCCTTATTAGAAGAGTTCAAGAACTTATATAGATCTATTGTAAAACATCTCTTGATGAACATTTTGTCTTTCTCTTATTTTTTTTTAATGACTTTCTTGATATATATATATATATATATATATATATATATAAAATTTGTCCTGTAGCATGTTTTCTATACAGACAAAAGTCACTTGTCTTTCACTATTCACGAACTTAACCTTTTATTAAAAAAAAAACTTATATCGTAACTTTTAACAAGTATTTTTAAAATATTTATTAAAATATTATAATACTTTTGATGAAGTGAAAAGAAAGATTTTTAAAATAATTCTCATAATTGTAATACATTTATATCTTAATAATCATCAAATTAGAAACCTTTACATTTATTCTATAAATTACATCAGTCAAGTGAACACATGATTTCCAATTTGTACAATCTCAAAGATTTTTCATTCAAAAAAATCACTTTTTATTGCATAATTTGAAGAAAAAAAATACTTCCAGGTTACATAAGTCAAATAGAATTTCAGATCGTGCCATTTGAAGTAAAAAAAGAAAAAAACTTATCCAAAAACAAAAAGAAAAAAGTATTTTTAGATTATACATTCTAAAAGTTTTTTTTCTTTCAAAGTTTATGATGTGGAAGTCATTTTTAAGGGTGAAGTGGGAATTTTGTATTTATAAGACGCAAAAGAAAAATATAAGAATGCAATAATAAATGACCACTTGCTTTCAAGTTCCTTTTGCACTTTTATGTTTTCCTTTCGCACTTTTATAAATGGAAAATGATACTCGAACAACCAAATTTGACAACATTTCGACACAGCACACGTGTCAGCGTTTGAGTGGGCCACGTTTTAAATGAAAAAAGCTGCTGCGTTCTGAGAATTTCTGATGAAACCTGCTTCAAATTTGACGTGGCGAGGACGGGCACGGGCGGCTTGCGTTTGTGCGTTTCAAATTTCAAATGGTATTCGAACTTCGTAGACAGAGAAGCGCGAACAACCAAAACCCACTCGTGTGACCTAGACGAGAGAGTTGGAGAAAGGGTTCACGAGCGACAGAGAGAGAGACCGAGTCCTTGCCGGAGTCGCCGCCGTTCACTGTTGAAGGCCGTGTCGGAGAGATCGAACGCCCTCCAGCCCGTTCCTGTGTGAGGGGCGCTCGTCGACCGCTCGAAGCGAACACGGCATCGTGTTCCGTCCCTTCCGGCCCAGCGACCTACGGAGGCGTTGAAGGTGTCGCTTCGTCCCAGGTGGTGCCGTCCCTGTCGCGGAGTGCCGCCGGGGTCTCGCCGGAGTGTGTGCTGTGAGGTGGACCAAAAAGAGGGGTTTTCCGCACTGTGAGTTCCAACCGCCAGACGTCGTCTTCACCCAAGGTTGGTTTGTTTTTGCATTTTTCAGTGGAATGAATGTTGAATACATGGATGATGTTGTTTTTGGATTGGATTTGGTTATGTATGAAACGTCTCCCAAGTGGATGTTGTTCTGTTTCTAATTTTTATACAAGTTCTCTGCTTAATCTTACATTGTTGCTGTAATTCTGTTGAATTGGTAGTCATGGATTGCAATAACGAAGAAGGTTACAAGAATGTAAGTATATTTAATAATACTAAAAGTTTAAGCAGCTTTTCAAAAGAGGGTATGATGGTTTAATTGTTTGAAAAATGAATTGTAGTTACGGTTGCGGGCATGGAGTGACACAAAACCGATAGTGGACCTTAATTCCATACTACGCGACAGTCATAGGACACGTATCGAAATGACTCCCTTCAAGTGGTGTGTTTATATGAACAGTCCAATTGACTTCTGCACTCCTTTGTTGAAGGAAATGGTTAGACGTTGGGTTAGCCGCAACGAATCTTTTGTTTTGAAGCAAACAATGGTACCATTTACAGTTGCGGATGTTTGCATGCCTTTAGGGTTGAGTATTGGTGGTTTAGATGTAAATTTCGATGATAACTTTGATGCTGTTGTTTGTCATCAATTTTCGTCAAAGTCATTCACTGTAAAAGATGTCATACATAGGATAAAGGTGTTAATACAAAATAATGAGACGGATGTTGATTGTGTTTGTCGTTTGTATATTTTAGTTTGTTTTATTGTTTTCTACTTTCCTAGACATTCAAGGGCAGTTAGTAACATGCCTTTTACAGTATTAGATAACATTGATAATTTGTACGACTATAATTGGGCAAAAGCTGTGCACACATTTGTGGTAAATAGTTTAGGAAATGCTTCACGGAAGATCAGGCAAGGTGACATAAGGGACCTAGGTCTTAGTGGGAATGTTGCAGTGTTGCAGGTAAGAAATTATAAATTTTATTACGTTTGATGTGGCCGTAATTTGTTTATTATATGATTAATGCTTTGGTTAATATTTGTTTTTTAGCTATGGGCGGTTGAACGTTTGGGTTTAGCGGACGGTGCACATGACATTGTGTTCCCGCGAATAATGAATTGGCGTTCGCTTAAGTTAAGGTCTAACAAAATAGAGGAATTGTTTAAACGGAAAGAGGTAAGTTAGGTGTTATTTGAATTGACATTTTTATGATATGCAGTACATGAATTGTGTTTTATTGTTATTAAATGATTAATTACATAAGGATGTTTACAGATATGTTGGGAGTGGTTTTTGCGGGACGAGGACCGTCAAAACTCAATCATTTGTGCGGCCCTTCATTTGGAAGAAGGGTCAATAGCGGAAGATGATGGAGATGAGTTAGGGTTAAGTTGGGAAGAATTGGTCATGAAGAAAATTGAAGACAACCAAAGAAAAATGGTTGCAATGGATAAAGAATTAAGAAGTTTGGCTACATTGGTAGGTGTTGGGAAGGAAGATTATGACAAAGGGAATGATGATAAAGAAGAGGATGGTGATGTTCATGGTGATGGTGGATCACATGGGGAAGGCGAATGTTTTCAAACATTCAGGTATACTGATGGGGGTGGTTGTTGCGAAGGACAGAAGGATGACGTTGAGGACGTTATGGATATTGAACATGTTGTAAGCACTGTGCCACTACATGATGACACTGAGGATGATAATTTATTGAATGTAAATCGAACACAGTTGTACAACATGGTTATTCCGTTTAAACTTCCTTGGAGGTAATGAATTTGACAATTATTAAATTCGATTTAGTAATACTGTGATGATGAAACATGTTGACTTATGTCATATTTTTGTTTCAAGGGTTGTTTCTGAAATTTGCGGTCAAACATTTGGAACCCAAGAGTGTTATTCTTTTGGACCTAGGATGCAGGTTGGCAACACGGTAATAATCAAATTTGGTGTGTCAATTTATGATTTATTTTATTTTATATGTCGGTTCAATTGTATAGTATTAAGAAGTTGTTGGTTGTGTAGGGGATTTTGTTTGCCACATCAGTTTTCATGTTCTTTGAAAGAAGGAGTACTGGAGTAGTGAAAAGGATATGTTTTAGTCCATTATATGAGGTAGGTTAAAATAGTAGTTGTTTTATGCTCTTAATAATCTGTTAACATGAGAAACGAAAGCTAACCGTGTCAGTTCCTTGCAGACACATGTTTTAATTGAGTCAAGAAAGAGAAAGAGTAATCGCAAAGTTTGGACATTGAATGACTACTCTCACTACTTCCAGTCTAATATCATCGAATTTGATGACATTGTTAATGTCGAATTTGTTAGTGCAATTACATTTGATTGAAGTAATTTGGAGAGTATGTTTATGGTTATTCATAGTTGATGGTGTGATATTATTTTTGTTGTAGTTGTTTGTCCCAATTATCCATGACGGCCATTGGTGGTGCTACGCTGTGAAGATTCCATCATTGGAAATGTTTGCACTGGACTCTTTTGGGCACAAAAGAAAGGAACGACAAAAGATTGACAATTTCATTGTATGTATAGTAATTGATGTTTACTTTGTGATTCCAAATTTATAAGGGAAGTATGTTGTTTCCAGGCACATAATCTTGCATTGTTTTTTGGACATTTGTTGAATTGTTCGGAAGAGAACAAACCATCATTGGAGGTACAACACTTGCATACTCCAATCCAACCAAACAAGTATGTTTGTAATGTTGATTTTTCTAAGTATAATATTTTATTGTATAATTCATATGTTAAATATCATACTGGCGTTGTTGGACTTGTTTTGATGTAGATTTGATTGTGGAGTAATTGTTTTGAAAATTATGGAGTTGTGGGATGGCATTGACAAATATGAAAGAAAGACTATGCCCAGTTACACAACTGTAAGCTGTCTAAATTTGTATGTTGTGCATCTTTCATACAAATGTTGCATTGGATTAATGTTTTGTGCATTATTGTGTTTGCAGGAAGAACTACAAGAAGTTAGGGAGCATTATGTTTGTGAATGGATTTTGGACGTTGACAACGTGCGGAGGAATCAAGTGTTGGAAGATTTAGGCATGTTGTAGAATGTTGGGAATTAATGATGTTTGAACATTTGTTGATACATTTGATATTTATGTATTGGTTGCACATCCAATGTGAATTTTGAAAATTTTGAGAAATATATGTGGTAGTTCAAATTAAGTTATTTGAAGTTATTTGAAGTTATTTGACTGTCATGTGCAAACGTTTTATCGAAGTACGTACTGGTCCTGTGTGTGCAAAGAGTTATACCAAAGTAACCACTTATTTAGCCTTTGGTAACAGTTCTGGTCCTGCAGCTGGACTTTTTCACAGACCGAACGCTCGTCCAAGTGCGGAAGCATGAAAGGACGCTCGCCTAAGAGAACTAACGCTGGTCAGGAGAACGAACGTGCAATTGACGCTCGTCCAGCGAGAAGAGGACGCTCGCCGTGTGGACGGAAGTCAAGGAACGCTCGTCCAGCGAGAAGAGGACGCTCGCCCTGTGGACGGAAGTCAAGGAACGCTCGCCCAGTGAGAAGTGGACGCTCGTCCAGGAAGTTAGGGAGCATTATGTTTGTCAATGGATTTTGGATGTCGACAACGTGCGGAGGAATCAAGTGTTAGAAGATTTATGCATGTTGTAGAATGTTGGGAATTAATGATGTTTGAACATTTGTTGATACATTTGATATTTATGTATTGGTTGCACATCCAATGTGAATTTTGAAAATTTTGAGAAATATATGTGGTAGTTCAAATTAAGTTATTTGAAGTTATTTGAAGTTATTTGATTGTCCTGTGCAAACGTTTTATCGAAGTACGTACTGGTCCTGTGTGTGCAAAGAGTTATACCAAAGTAACCACTTATTTAGCCTTTGGTAACAGTTCTGGTCCTGCAGCTGGACTTTTTCACAGACCGAACGCTCGTCCAAGTGCGGAAGCACGAAAGGACGCTCGCCCAAGAGAACTAACGCTGGTCAGGAGAACGAACGTGCAATTGACGCTCGTCCAGCGAGAAGAGGACGCTCGCCGTGTGGACGGAAGTCAAGGAACGCTCGTCTAGCGAGAAGAGGACGCTCGCCCTGTGGACGGAAGTCAAGGAACGCTCGCCCAGTGAGAAGTGGACGCTCGTCCAGGAAGTTAGGGAGCATTATGTTTGTCAATGGATTTTGGATGTCGACAACGTGCGGAGGAATCAAGTGTTGGAAGATTTAGGCATGTTGTAGAATGTTGGGAATTAATGATGGTTGAACACTTGTTCATACATTTGATATGTATTGGTTGCACATTCAATATGAATTTTGGAAATTTTGAGAAATATATGTGGTAGTTCAAATGAAGTTAGTTGAAGTTATTTGACTGTGATGTGCAAAACGTTTTATCCAAGTACGTACTGGTCCTGTGTGTCCAAACAGTTATACCAAAGTAACCACTTATTTAGCCTTTGGTAACAGTTCTGGTCCTGCAGCTAGAGCATTACCAATTGAGGTTGGATTGGGACGAGTTTCTTAATAAATTGACAAATGATTGTATCGAAATGAATGACAAACACAACCAATGAGGGAGAAGACATTAGGCACCCCTGAATGAGTGTGGTGAACCAAGTTGTCTTTTGTGTGGAAAAAGTTAAACCTAAGTACCCACTTATTTAAGCAAGTCCAGAACCATCTGCTAATTCATCTTAAATAGTTTCTGCTCCCGTATAATATCACACATTATACGATCATTGCATTCACATACACAAACACAAACAATAGGGTGAGCTAACTGAAACAAGCATACAATCCATTCACAATCCGTTAATAATACATCCACAGTATTCAATACAGTTAAGCATTATCACAATATCATTGCTCAACAATTTTACTATTCCACTTATCAAAGTATTACAACTTCACCTCATCCGACCTACTTACCAAAGTAGTACAAACCAAGTTATTCTCTCTACTTATCAAAGTAGCACCGCAAGACAATACTGTCTACTTATCAAAGCAGCACAGTATAATTAATTCGCCTACTTACCAAAGTAGCGCAAACCAACATCATTTATATTATTTCAACAAATTATTCATAATCAAGCACAACCCATCCAAAACTAATCATATTCAACAAGCATAAGAGAACCAGTGAACTTTTCTCAATTCCCTTCTGTCTACTTACCAATGTAGCATAAAGTAACCAAATTACATTTTCCTAACATATCATTCATAACCAATCACATGCCATCTCAACCACTAATCCCGAACCAATCATGCTCAACAAGCACATAATAACCAATCAACATATCTCAGTTTCAATCCTGCCTACTTACCAAAGTAGCACAAATTAACCAAATTACCTTTTTTTAACATATTATTTATCGGCGATCTAAACCAATCAAACTAATCAACAACATGTTTAGATCATATGGTAAGCTTTTCAGTCCAATCCAACGGTTAATGAGGCGGAAATCATCAATTTTGTATAAATGATCCAAAACATAAATTAAACAGTATTGAGATCCCTCAGAAGGTACGAAATTAATATCTCTAAATCTGTAACTCCGATCTAAAATCCGAACGGTCGAAGTATACCAATATCTCTTAAGAACAACATACTAAAATTTCAGATTAATCTAACGGTTATCTAAATAGATATGAAGATTTTACCGAGGTAACTCAGAGACAGAATTTTAAGTGGTTCTCGGTTAAACTCAAAATGCGGAATGAATTCCTCTAAGCACAGACATCTAATTCCAAATCTGAATGGTCAAGATCACCTAATATGTCTTATGAACTACATACTAAAGTTTGGGCTCAATCTAACGGTAAATGAAATATCTATGAAATTTTTACCATTATAACTTAAGAACAGAATTACAGTGTTCATCAAATATTTCCAACTTTCGAAATTTCTTTCTCTAAGCATAGACCTTCAATTACAAATCCGATCGGTCACAGTGTATTAATATGTCTTAGGGATCCTATATCAAATTTTTGAGGTTGATCTAACAGTCAAATAGGTCAGAATCTATATTTTACTGAGACAACTTAGTAACAGAACTACAGGGGTAACTAAATTACTCAAACTTATAGGATTTATTTATCCAAGTACAGACTTTTATTTTCAAATCCGAACGGTCAAAGTTTAGTAATATGTCTTAGGATTCACATATTAAAATTTTAACTAAATCCAACGGTGAAAACAATTAATAGAAATTTATTACCACAGTAACTCGAAAATAAGAAATTATAATCATGAAAACCAAATTTTACACAAGTCAATAGATAACTACCATTACCAAATTTTTAACATATTCATATTCATATTCATGATCATAACAAGAAAGGATTAGCTCCCCTTCATCAAAGTCAAGCAATTGGAACCATATTTCTAACCACAAAATTCTAGAAATTAAGTTGAGTTAGCTCCCCTTACCTCATGAAGACTTAAAACACCTTAAACTCTTCTTTAAAGAGAGCAACTCCTCTCCTCCTTGCTAGACCAAGTCAGCCTCCACTCTTAGGACACTTAGGATTTCGTTCACCGCCCACCAAGGACCTCTCTACTCTCCCCCAAAACTCCAAATCTGATTTGGAATTGAAAGAAGATGTCTTAGACAACTAAGGACCCATGCACTTGGCACTTAGCAATAATAAACAACCAATGGACCATCCTAAACCATTTTCCAGCCCTAAAACATGGTAGGAAAGTCTCCAAAGGGTCCCAAAATGTTCTCCTAGTCCAGAACACAACCTACCCACTCCAAAAAGTCGCAACTTGTAAAAATACACCTAAAATTAAGGTTGGACGCTAGCCCTTGGACAGCAAAACTGTCACGTTTTCCCCAGCTCGGTTAGACCCCTTCCCGAAGTCCAAAATATGCGTAGGAGTAGTCAGATTGAAACTCTTTGAGTCTAGTTTCCAATAAAACAAGAATCAACTCAATTGATATTTTACTAAGAATAATAATTTCACTCCCCAAAGTCCCAAAATATTTTCGAAAACCATTGCTCTGATACCAAAATGTAACACCCTAATATTTTAAAGGGTATTACTGATAGTAGAGACTAAATTAATTTGATATATTTTATAAACCATCAAACTTTATTTCAATTCTCCCAAAGTATAATACCAAACTTACAAACTTCAAACAATATAGTCTTCACCACTTAACATAAATTCGAATTTCAACTTATAAGTTTTACACAACATAATTTTTCCAATACAAATTTATTCTTTTTACAAAATATCCCTGAAAGTTTTTCCCCGCGTCTCTCTCATCTCTAAGCTTTTTCAACCGCATCTGCGACATTATCTATTCACATATAACATGAGTTATATGATCATAGCACAAACAAATAAGGGTAAGCCAACCATATCATAAAATCATTAAACTTGTAATAAAAATATTATAATCATGTATTCCTGCAATTGATAAAATATCATTATTCCAATGTCATTAATTCATCATTATCAAAATCATCTTTCTCATTTCCATAAATCTTACAAGTGTTCCATGCTTACTCATGAAGCCTTATGGTCAGACCGCTCTCTGCCTGCTTCCTTAAGCCTCACTTATATACTATGTCTTACTTTCTGAAGCCTTATGGTCAGACCCCTCTCTGCCTGCTTCTATAAAACTTACGAATCATATGTTTATGTCAAAGCCTTATGGTCAGACCACTTTCTGCCTGCTTTCATAAACCTCAAGTGTTACTTTGCTCATACCAAACTCTCATGGTATAACTCGAACAAACTACTCCCGGTAGTAAACATCATTTCATAAGTAATGATTTCTCATATCCACCCCAACATTTTATAAAACCAACAATTCATACCCTCTTATCCACCTAACTCAATCATGTTCATTCTTTAATCATGAATTCATAATCACCCGTTTTGGTATCAATAAATCAAACATATTGCCAGATATCATGCTTCATATTATAAACTCATTTTGCCCATAACGAGTATAACTCAACATATTTTCACCAAACAAAGATCATGGATCAACCAAAATATATCAACATATCTTAAGAACTACATATTAAAGTCTGGGCTCAATGTAATGATAAATAAAATATATATGAAATTTTTACCATGATAATATTATGCATCTACAATCAACTTGTTTTATTTTATTTTCATCCTATTATAGATTTTTCTTTACCCCAATTGGTCACCGGAGAGGACCCAGATGTCTGAACGCATCAAACTCACCTTCGACGCCAGCACATATGACTAGTCACAACTGACTGGACCAGGCCAGGGCTGCTCTATGATCAGGGATGTGCCAACTCAGGTTTTTAAGGTTCCTCTATCCTACCAACAAAGGGAGGTCCTCAATAATTAACAATTTATTTATTTAATTTATCTACCTTATTTTCTTATGCTCTAAATCTTAAAATGCTTAATTTTACTTCCTCTCACAACAACCTCAACCAGTATCTGTATATCTATTTAATACCCATATACAAGTTATTACAGAACCCTTATTCCAAACCTCCCAACAAGATCAATTTCAGCCAACAAACTCATTCAATAAATTCATCACAATAAACATCCATAATAGAATTCATACAAGATAATTATAAAAAATTAACAATAATAAAACATTACAATAAATGGTCATAGAAGAATACAATATTTGACAATCATAAAAATAATCTTAATATAAAAATTCATGGGGAAACAAGAAGTTGAATCTGGCAGAGCCGGTTAGACAACTTCTAATCCATCCAAAAATACAATATAATTAAATAACAAGAACAATAACATGTATGGGGAAATAAGAAGTTGAATCTGGCAGAGCCGGTTAGACAACTTCTAATCCTTCCAAAAATGCAATAAAATAAATAAGTAAAGCAATAAATAGTTTGGGGAAACAAGAAGTTGAATCTGGCAGAGCCGGTTAGACAACTTCTAATCCTTCCAAAATGCAATAAAATAAATAAGTAAAGAAATAAAACATTTGGGGAAACAAGAAATTGAATCTGGCAGAGCCGGTTAGACAATTTCTAATCCTTCCAAAATACAAAAATAAACAACTAATAACATACAAATGGCATAACATAATCAATATCACGTTTTACAACTATCACACTTGGATATCAACACAAAAGCATACTCTCATTTAAATTCAAAATCATACAGAAACAAAATACTCCATAATCAAGATTTAAGATCAGACAAAAGCAAAATATAGCATATTCAAGACTCAAGATAATACAAAAGGAGATACTCAAGGTTAGCTTCCCTTACCTCTATTACAGACTTAATCTCCTCGCTCTCTGAACACTTCCAGAATATCCCCTTTGAAATTAGAAATTCTTCCAACTCTCTTCTCTCAAAAATTTTCTAAGTTCTTTGGTGTAAATTTTCAGCCTCCCCCCTTGGCTATTTATAGTAAAAAATTTTACTATTCATTTTTACTATTCATTTTTACTATTCATTTTTTTATTCATTTT
This sequence comes from Vigna nakashimae, assembly GCA_034642375.1. NCBI lineage: Eukaryota > Viridiplantae > Streptophyta > Magnoliopsida > Fabales > Fabaceae > Vigna > Vigna nakashimae. The sequence goes on from CM067768.1 coordinate 22,963,626, forward strand.
ACTATTACAAAAATAATTTTTTTATTTGCAAATTGGTGAATTCTGATCTCAAAGCTACGTGGAACACTTATCCTTTCCAAAAATAATTTTTTTTTTAATTTTTTTTTACTATTCACTTTTTACTATTCACAATTTACTATTCACTATTTATTTATTTTTTTATTTTTTTTTTTTTAATTTAGTATCTGACTTACAAATATATTCAAGGATCTTACAGAGATCATTAATGTCATTGTTTGGAAATTACGTAGAACTCGAACACATTAGCAAAATTTAATTGTAACAGCATGACGGTAAACAGAACGTGCGTAAATGTTTAACAAGAAAACGTTCGCATCAGGGACTAACAAGTTTCCTTAGTATGTCGTCTATTTCGTTGGATGAAGTGGGGTTGTGTGGGATGATTTGGACAGACGACTTGGTTGTTGGGTATGTTGTCCTTCCATACAGGCCTTCTAGATATGAATTCAGCTCAATTTGTTTGACATGAACGATGTCGGATAGATCCAATACCAAATGCTGAAAGCAAAGGAAGGCTACGTAAGGTGGGTGACAATGATGTCGAACGTAAATTATGGTTATTCTTTCATTTCAATTGTGAATAGGTAACCTTCATTGATATTGAAATAAGTGCATACAGTACGTTACAAAACATAAATAATATTTATGTTAACTAATGCTTCAAATACAAACATAACGTTAATTTGTAAACGCTCATCAATCTTCCATGGGGGTTGTTGTTTTATTATTAGAGCCAGAAGGACAAGCCTTTTCAGATGGACCAACATCTTTGTTTTTGTTGTTGTTTTCGGCACATGGGTTGGTTCGAATCACAGGTCTTGATGAAGCGTTAAGTAGTTCCTCAGTTGGAGGACCTATGTCAGCTTTGAGGACCTACACATTGGTTAAAGTCACTTTAACAATACGACGCCCGTACGTATCGAACAAAATAATTACGATTTAGTTATGAGTTGACGATATTACCTTGACAACGTTCCGGACTGTTATATTCAAATAGTAAATCCTGCCAAAAGGACTCAATGCACCAACCTGTGCGTAAAGACATGTATAACATTTTAAAGCAACGAATAAGTTAACGTTAACGTGGTGCATGATTCTTAAAGGTTATAATTAGAAGGTGTAGTTGGTTTACACTTTGCAATAATAACACAGCACCAACTCCTATATCCGGCCCAAACTCTGGATGCAGAAGGACTTTGTTGTGAACCGAAGCAGACAATGACGTACTTTGATCCTATTAGGAAGGAATACCGAAAAAGTTAACATACCACGCTTTTAACAAAGTTAACAATGTAGACAGTGTGGCAGTTCAATCCTGTAAGTTAATGACCTTGACAACAATTTTCATGTCACCCAATCCATTTGGGTTGCACTCTTTAACAATGCATGCTACAAATGGAAGGACATGCATTGACTTAACGCGTTCTAGGTGGGTGACGTTGTTAATGTTGCCATCTTGTACAAGTCCTGCAAACAATATCATACCATTGTTATTGAAAACATTAAACATTTAAACTACATAACCGTGTTCACTGATAATGAAAAAGTTGACCATGGTGTTTAATGAACTTCTCAGCCCATATCCAAGGATTAGATTTAAAATCTCGATCAAATGTTCCCTTTGCAATGTCATTAACAAATTCCTGTGTTGACTTAGGTTCATCTGTTTGCCTGTTTAGCATGGCCGCTTGTACATTTCCAGCTGGTCCTGGTATCAACGTTGCAGTTGAGTTGCACTTTGTTAAGAATGCTTTGAGATCACTGTCGTCTATATCAAGTCCCTCCCATGGCTCCATTCTTTCAAACTGCATCGTTGAAAACGAATTAGGTTATGCATGGGCCAACGAAAAAACACACAACTTGTAGTTAAAGGAAAAGCTACTGTACCTGACGTCCAAACTACTTTGAAGAGATATGCCAATAGGAAATCGAAAGCTGTATTATATAGACGAATATAATATTATAATATTGACTTAAATCGCCATAATTACACTTGAAACTTTTTTAACACAGACGCAGGGATAACTTAACAATTGAATAATCATATAATAATATTATATTATTTTGACATGACGTTTGTGCAGCTAAAACCCTTAATTGGCTTGTCATGCAATTAATGTTTAGGCGTTCCAGCCGTTGGAGTTTCCCGCCCATCCACCAACTTCCATTTAATGCAGTATCAAGCCAAATAAACCGGACCTTTTGTGATTAATTTGGTTGTTCGCATTACTCACCTTTTGCTCATTCAAGAATTACAGTGTATGGCCGAAAGCAACAGCTTCCGTGTATGAAGTTGGTAAGGCATTGAAGAGCATTTAATCCCAGCAAGTTGTTCAGACATTGAAGAGCATTTAATCCCCAGGAGCTTGGCCGTTGGACCTTCGTGGGATATTGAAGGGCATTTATTGAAGCGGTTGTGAAAGGACGTTCCTTCTCTTAGTAAGTTAATGTTTTACTGATTTCAAATGTTATGCCTTCTATTACAGACTTATTTTGTGGTTGATTGAACAAAGAAAAATGTTGCCTTTTGTTACAATATTGTTTGAAAGTTGGAAATACAAGAAATTTGTCGTTTTGACAAAGTGTGGCCATGAACATTAGTGGTCCCGGAATACCAAATATGTTGTTGTCATGTTTTAATGATTGCTTTCATTAACCTTTGACGTCCATGTCATCTTGGACTAGGCGTTGCTTTTGAATGTGTATGTCACGTGTTATGGCGTCTGAAGAAGTAGCTTGTGCGGTGAACAATGATTCCACTGAGAATGTGAATGATATTGTCCCTAAAATTCATATGTGGTTTGATACAATTGAAGAGGTTAAAAGTTTTTACACTGACTATGCTGTGAGGAGTGGTTTTGGTGTTCGGATACGGACTTCTAGGAGAAATAAGAACAACGACTTAATCTTCCTTAAATTAGTTTGCTCTAGGGAAGGGAAGTACCTATCTTCCATTGCTCCAGAATGGAAAACCCAGCCAAGTCAGAAAAACCAATGTCCAGCTGGAATAACTGTTGTTATGAAAGAAGGAAGATGGCAGGTGAGAACAGTTGTTACTGAACACAGCCATGACATGTGTCCAAATAACTCCAACCTTATACGTGGTAATCGAAGAATTAATATGCATGCGAAGCACACCCTTAATATCAATGATAATTCTGGTGTTCGCATTAACAAAAGTTTCATATCTTTGGTGAATGAGGCCGGTGGGTTTGAAAATATGCAATTCGTGGAACGTGATGCCCGTAATTATATTGGGCAGCAGAGAAGAACTCTTTGTAAGGAAGGTGATGGCCAAGCACTTTTAAGATATTTTTCAAGAATGAGAGAATTAAACAATGATTTTTTCTATGATATGGAAATGGACGACGACAACCGAATAAGCAGTGTGTTTTGGGCCGATGCACGAAGTCGCGCAACATGTCTAGATTTTGGTGATGTTGTGTCGTTTGACACAACCTACCTAACAAACAAATATGATATGCCATTTGCACCGTTTGTTGGTGTTAATCATCATGGTCATTCAATATTACTGGGTTGTGCTTTGATTTCCGCAGAGGACACTAGGACATTCACATGGTTATTTTCAACTTGGCTTAGATGTATGTCAAACAAGGCTCCTGAAGGTATCGTGACTGATCAATGCAAGGCAATGTCCAATGCCATTAACGTTGTGTTTCCAAACACAAAACACTGTTGGTGCTTGTGGCACATTATGAAAAAAATACCTGAGAAGTTGCAAGGCTACAAAGGCTATAAAGCAATCAAAAGTGAACTTAAGCGGCTTGTGTATGACACACTCAGTTATGAAGACTTTGAGTTAGGGTGGGCAAATTTGATGTCATGCCAAGGGTTAGAAAATAATGATTGGCTAAATTCATTGTATGCAGATAGAGAAAGATGGGTTCCTTGTTATATGAAACATCAATTTTGGGCGGGAATGTCAACTACCCAACGAAGTGAGGGCATGAATGCATTCTTTGATGGATTCATAAATTCAAGTACAACACTTCAACAATTTGTGCAGCAGTACGATAACGCCCTACGACAAAAAGCGCAAAAAGAAGTTGAGGCCAATTTTTCTTCAATGAATACGACATTACCTTGTGGATCTCAATCGCTTATTGAAAGACAATACCGAACCGAGTACACACAGGCAAAATTTGTGGAAGTTCAAAACGAATTTCGGTCACGCATGAACTGCTTCATTAAAAACATGACAAAAGAAGGTACAATAAGTAGGTATAGTGTTAAAGAAGACTTCATATGGGAGGCTGAGTGTCGTTCTAAATTTCATGAAGTAGTCTTTGATCCTGTGACAACTGACACTCACTGTAGTTGCCAACTGTTTGAGTTTAGGGGAATCTTGTGTAGACATTCCTTATTGGTCCTTGATGGACAAATTTATGAGCACCAAAATATGATGTCACAAACTTGTTTCACAATCGGCAAGTATGATCGAATCGTTCAAGTAATAAACTTGGTAAGACCAAGTATCGTTCTCCCAAAGGACTCACGGCCTAGTTTAGTTATGTGATTTGTTGATTAGCTAGGACTTACAAACGAAATAAGTGGATTTTAATATGCAAGACAGAAAATAAACATGTATGCATGAAGTTTGATCAATGGCAAAGACAAAAGATAAACACTTTCAATGGAATATATGAATGAATATGTTGTTGGGGGTCAATTTTATCTCATCCACTCTCATACATTTTAGGAATTCAACATTCAAGTCATCATTGTTAATGCCACTCTCTAATGTACCATTCTAGATGGCTTCTCCCTAATCACGAGTTCATACAATTCCTAGCATTCCTAATGATTAGTTCATATGCTCAGGAGCTTAAAGACAACCAACATATTGTTGGGAGAAATTCCCCGGTCTAGACTTCCCCGTACGTGCCCGTATCGACAAAATCAATAATCATGCATTGAATGCGTTAAACTATGCAAGCATTGAGCAAAGAGGAAAAACCCTAACTAATGATGAAAGAAAGCATAAGTCTTAATTAAAAGATGCAAGCATAAATTCCATATATGAGAGCTTCAAGAGATTACATTGATTCCCCAACAAACATACAGAGTTTAGTTCACCATATTCATGGTGAACCTAGATGAACAATGAAAGAATGAAAGAATAAACCCAATAAAAGTGGAGAGGTAGCCTGAGCATCCAAGATCCTCCTTCAAAGGGGTGGAAGAGAGAATGATTACTTCGTTTCTGCCAAAGATACTAATTCTAGGACGTGCAAGTCCTTATATACTATTCTAGAATTACAAAAGATCTAAGCTCAAGCCCATAAAAGTGCCAGAAAACAAGTCCAAGCCCATTATTAAGAATGGCGCTCAGCGGTGAATACCGCTCAGCGGTGCCTGCGCGTCTTGTTTCTTCCCCTCAGCGGCCAGTTTGCCCCTCAGCGGACCTACCGTAACCTCCTGAGTGCCGCTCAGAGGTAAAATGCCGCTGAGCGGTGCTTTCGGCTTCTCCTTTTGCACTCTTTGATCTCTTTTCTGATTCCATCTCTCTCTCTCCTTCTTCACTTCTTTCACTAAATTCACCTTAAAACCTGCACAAAAACACTTAAATCAAGCATAAACCTGTCCAGCTCTCTTATTTCTGAAAATATAGATAAAAGCATGATTTCAAGCTAGTTTTTAAGTCTAAAGGTTGCTTTTAGTATCAATTTTAAGCATGAAAATAACAGTTTTTCAACTGTTATCAGTCCTAGGGCAAGAAGATGTGCGTAATGTACCAACAAAATATGTTTTGCGTAGGTGGAGCAAAAACGTGCGTAGAAGACATACTCTCATTAAAGCATCTTACACCAACAACATTGAAGACCCTAAGATGCAAAGGTATCAAGCTTTGTGTAAGCGTTTCTATGACATCGCAGAGGTTGCTTGTGACTCTGACACTGCATGTGAAGAATTGCTTTCGGATTTAAACTGTATAGCCAAAACTTTGGGTGTATGTACATCAACCACATTGTCGACGGTCAATGATGCATCTCACATGGATGGACGTCTGCATTGTAATGAAGAGGTTCCACGTACCTGTGAAATTGACGGCTTACTTGTGCGCAGTCCTGTAGCTGTCAAACGCAAAGGCCGACCTAGGACAAAAAGGTTGCAATCAACAGTTGAAAGAATTACGAAAAAGAAAAAGTCCCATGCTGCTAAAACCAAACATGGAAGGAATTCCAATGTCAGTAACAGACACACATGTCGTTTCTTTTGATGTACTTTTATTAGTGATCAACTTCATTGATTTTAACCTTAACTAATACTCTTATTTCAGGATACAAGTAACCAAGACATAACGGACGTCCACAATGTTCAGGAACTTCCAACTGAGGAGATAACGGACGTCCACAATGTTCAGGAACTTCCAACTGAGGAGATGTTTGAATCTCAAGTCACCCAATCAGATTTCATGTCTTTATTGACATCAGGAGAATACATTGTACACAATGATGAATTTTCACCAAATATTTATACACACCTTTAACCCATGTACTGTGGGTATAAACTTATTTTTTGGGGTATGTATGCTGTTCAATATTATGTGTGTCATTTCATTCAAATAAATAACATTAATATATTACTTGGTTACATTTATTTTTCATGAATATGGTTACTGAGGAATATTTAATACCGAACCCTGTGTTTGTTGGGTAAACGTTAAATGGGTGGGAACCACCACTTGCTGAATAAGGAAGCTAATGTGGTTTAAGTTGTAAAAGTTGAGGATTTTGAGGAAAGTGTCTTTCCTTTGTAAAAGTTTAGCTGTTTTATTGATTATAAAAGGAGAGAAAGATGTGCAAAGAAACCACCACCACCGAGAAAGAAATAAGCAAAGTTGCAGTAGAGAAACAAATCTGTGAGTGTGTGGGAAGAGAGGGAGAACCACTGGAAAATTGGTATAGCACCACCGTGAACAGACAAAGTGAGTATGTTATTTATTGTGTTGAGTTATTGTGATCTGTGATGATTGTGTGCACCACTGTGAGAGAAAAGAGTGATTGTTGTATTTCTGAAAGCTTTTATTTTCATTAAAAGTTTATTTTCAATACCGAACGATGTCCACATGATTTCGCAGAACGCAAAGCATGGACAATGAACGTCCTCCAAAACGAACGTCAACCAACGAGCGTCAACCAACGACCGTCAATCAAGGAGCGTCAAATCGTTCGCTGACGTCTACGACCGCTCGTTAAGAGGCCGTTCTTTAAGAGGGCGTTCGTTAAGAGGCCCTTCTTTAAGAGGGCGTTCGTTAAGAGGCCCTTCTTGAATAGGCTGATGGGCGGGTCGCACCGCTCACAAAAGTTGTGCATAAAATAATGCAGTATAGTGCTAGGATGTGACTCCTAGGTCGTCTCTCAAGGACCAATTTATGTGGGTTTAGTCTCAGATTTAACACGAAGTGGGGGGTTTTGATGGTAGTTTGTGCGGAAAATTAAATTTAAATTAAAATTAAAATTTAAAACAACAGTGTAGAAAACATTACAAGAAAACGTAAATCACCAAAAACGTAAATCATAGTTTTGAAAACTTAATTTGGAAATGAGATTTTTTACAGAATTAAAATTAGGAACTTGAAAATGAGCAAAAATGATATTTGTAGTGAATTGGAAAATGGCAGAAATTGGATTCAAGAATTAAACGTGCAATGGAATTGTAACAGAAGGTAAAGGTAAATTGCAGATGAAAATCAAAGCATCAACTGAGAAATGCAGAGTACATCAAATAACATTCTTCATTGAAATAAAATCAAATTCATTACTGGACATCACTGGAAATAAAACTCCAAAACCTCCCCAAGAGAGAGGGAAAAAAAATGGACTTCATAACAGAAACGTAAATGGTACTTCCTAATCTACTCCTACGCTACTACTAAAATCTCACCCTCCTAAAATCTAATGCCTTTCTTCTCTGGCTGCTTGCTTCTTTTATATCCAATTCTCAGACACATTCTCCTTCAATTTAGCATTTGGATTTTGTCTCTTAGAAGCTCCTTTCTCGTGACCGTGTCAAATGAAAATATGGTTGGGCCCTCTTCTTTTCAGCCTTCACGTGAATATTCTTCAACTGTGCTCCCTTCACCATTCCATTCTGCACCTTGTTTTGTCTTCTTCTAACGCAACAACCTGTTGAACTAAGCTTGCTGGATGGAAGTTGTGCTACTGCTTCTCTTTGCATGGACCGTGAAGCATCTATTCTGCTGGACCAGCAGCTGAACTGATTCAAGTTTGCTGGACGCTGCTTCAAGTTCAATACCGAGTACACCTCCCTCTTTTAAAATGCAAACTTTGCTTTGGCCGTGGGCTCCCCTGGATGCAAGACATGCTGGATGCATGGAGGCTGGACCACTTCTTCTCCTTTTTATTCATTCATGGTCGGCCTCCCTTCTTCATTCACTTTGCGGCTGCTCTCTGCTGCCATGGTCGTGTGCTTCTTCTTCCAACTCAGCTGGAAGTGCTGGACTTCTTGTTACTGGTCCGTGATCTTACATGAGCTGCATTTCTCCAAGATGGACCAGCTGCTCCAACATGCACCTCTCCAAGTGCACCCCCAAATATGAAATTCACAACTCCTCACTCATTTTAGCTTAAAATAAAATTGATGTGGCATTTCTCTAAGTCCCAAAATATTTTCCAAAAATTCCCTTATAATCAATAATGTGAATAATTAGTTTCAGACAATTCAAATTAATTAAAATAAGAATTTCTGATCGAATTAAGCACAATTAAGAAAAATGGGAAAATACTGGACAATTAAGTATAATTCCCGGATTAATTCTAGTACAATAAACTAAGTGAAGTGTAGAAAATATTGATTCATCATAGGCCGTTCGTTATCGATGGTCACCGTTCGGCCCATTGTTAGAGCCGTTCGGTTTCTGCTTCCAATGATCCCTCTTTACTTATGGTTCAGTTTTTACTTTAAACCTTCCGCGTGCTGTGCTTCCTTCGTATGACGCTCGTTATGTAGCGACCGTTCGCCCATTATTAGCACCGTTCGGCAATTATGGGGTTTGACATGTGCTCTACTTTTGAGTTTGAACGTTCGGTTTGTCAACTAGGTTGTTAGGACGGTCCTTATTTGGCGCCCGTTCCGTAATATTCTTATTCGGAGAACGTTCGATCTCAATGTTAGTAGCGTTCGTTCTTAATGTGGTTTTTCTTCTTCTGTTATCCATTTAATGTACCCCAACCACCAAGTCATAAACTAGTACGACTCATTTATTATGAAATAAATGGTTGTTGAAACGGTTCAACACATTTACTGCTTCGTTGAACGGATTCAAATTCCACACCTCCCAATGGCATTCAACGTTGTTCTAACGAACCAATTAATTGACTCTACCAATTCATTGGAATGTTTGTTGAAACGGTTCAACACATTTATTGCTTCGTTGAACGGATTCAAATTCCACACCTCCCAATGGCATTCAACGTTCTTTTAAGGAACCAATTAATTGACTCTACCAATTCATTGGACACGTCTGACGGTGCAGTGTTCTGACTTTTCGTCAATCCTCTTCATTGTGTATATATATTTGTGGTTTAGGGTTGGGTTAATGGAAAGAGCCAAACATATTGGTTTTGCATTTTGAAGTTATGGCTGCCCCAACCTCCGCTCTAACATTACGAGTGTTGTGGAAATTTGGATCCATCCACTTTTCTCATTCGGTAAGCATGTTCTTCGTAATTAATTTCTTCTCATGAAAGTTAGCTTATACTTGCTTAAAAATTGTGCAGGACATTGGGTACGTTGATAGGCACTTTGCTGCGGCCTTTCAAAATGAATTAGGACCGACATGGTCCTTGCTGGACAACAATGGTCACACGCATGTGGTGACTTATAACATGGATACCGTCAATCCAAGAATAACTAATGGTTGGGGTCAAATGAGAAACATATACCCCGAAAGATTGAACGATTCCCACATAAGCTTCGACTATGTGGGTAATAATCATTTCCATATCACCATATATTTCGGTGCTTGCTCCCAAGACAGTAGGGAATCCTTCATTTATGATGGTACCAATTATCCTAATACCTCATTGTTTCCGGTGAAGTTGACAAAATCACAAGCAGAGGGTAGTCATTTGGTACGTCCTAACTAAATTTTTATTTTGTTATAAACTTGTCATAAATTGGACAATGTGATATACTTCATTTTTGTTACTGCCACAGGACTTGCAAATTGCATTTGGGAATCTTATCAGGAGCAAAGGCTTGACACAGGTTATGCTCCTTGGTTTCTGTCACTCGCAATTCCACAAAGTTTGGCAAAGGATGGAAGGAATTTTGCAGGGAATATGGGTTGAAGGAGGGAGACGTCCTAGTCTTTGAGGTTAACAATCTTGGAAATGACATTTTAGTTGAAGTTTATATTAATGGATGTCCCTGTACTGTTATACATCCAATCTCAGTGTAGACCATAATCTACATTAGGAATTCATGTAACTGTCTTTGAATTTTTATGATCTAATGAAAATGCAATTATTACTTTTTTCTGTCAACCACGTTGGTCTTGATTCAATTGTTGTAGTTGAACTTCAATAATTTGTACTTAACTTCATTTGTTATGGTAAAAAAAAAATAAATTCATTAAAACCAATGCAATAAAACATTTGTTGTCAAAATGATCACTAACATAATAAAGTAAATAATATTTTGGAAAATATTCTACATAAGTAGGACTTTATTTGTGGTTGAAATCCACCTTCAACCATAGCGGTTTGCTGCTCATGCTGAACCGGTGTACTTTGACAACCATCTTCACTTCCCCAACACGGTTCTTCCACAAATTCTTCATTCTTATCTTCATTCTTATCTTCATTTTTTTCTTCAACCAACTTTCTTAAATCCTTAATACTGCTTTGCATGTCCGCGATTACCCGTGTTTGTTCTTGTACAACAAAAAGTAATTTTTCCTTATCTCTTGTATTTTGCTTCTTAAATGGAATACCAAATTTCTCACAAGCGTCTTTCACCATACCATAACAAAGCTCCTCTTTGGACACACCAACATCAATAACAACCTACAATGTGATTAACAATTTTTGTTTCATAATAACACAAATCATAAATAACTTTGCACCTTCCTGTAATCAACAACTACTCACCGATCCGTTTGCCAAAGCAGTTTTGATAAACTTATCCCCAATATTCATATCAATCCAGTTCAACAACCTTGGGAATTTTGTTACACGTGTACTGTAAATGGACTTCGATGTCACAAAATGGTGACAAAACCATACCTGCAAATGTTTAATCCATCAACTAAGACAATAAAAATAATTCAAACAATAAAGAATCATTGTCTTTCACTAACAATTACATAACAAACACCTACCTGCAACAGGTAAGCACATCCTTGAACATGAATATGGCTTTTGGTTGTTTCATTCTTCATTGTTGTTGAAGCACTACACACACTTTCAACAAAGTACTCAAAAACTAAACTGCCCCAATTGTAGTTAGCCACACACCCCAACTCCCAAACAAGGTCAAAAATGATTGGAAATACTACTCCACTTCGATTCGGAAGCAAGAACTCTGATATCCCTACCAATATATACAAGCTGCAAAAATGTTCTATTTGAAAATTTTCATGTTCCTCTAACAAAAAGTCATATACCATGCTGACATCCACCTTCCCCTCAGGGAAGTACTCCCTACAAACACAACGATGCCCAACTTTATTTAAATCTATCACTTCACCAACAATAGGCAACCCTAACGACAGACACACATCAAATTCAGTAAACTTAATAACTTTGCCCCCAAAATAAAACCCACTCATGTTATCTACCCATTGACCACATAACTTAGATAACAAATTCCGACCTATCTTAATACAACTTGGCAAGTATAACAACCAACCAAAAACACTCTTCTCAATGTAACCCTTCTGCTCAATAGTCAACCGTTTGTTCAAAACAGCTATCATCTTGGTTCTGCAGTAATGTCTGAACACTAACTGCATACGAAGTCATGCTTACTAATTAAGACAGTCAAACAACAAATGGATTGAAATGAAATACAATCCTACGTACCTTCTTCCTTCTATCACTTCCTATCTCGCTTTGTTCACCAAGTTCTTCCTCCATCACACTACACCAACACAAAAACTAAAATTACATTACACCAACACATTTAACTAAAACAACAAATTGGAAATCATAACAAACAATGTCAGTGTTTGTTAAAACACAACAAAATAGACAACAAAAATATAATTGTCATTTATGAATTCATATAATTCGTGCCACACAAAACAACATTTTCAAACACTCACGGTACAGGAACAAGATTGGTACCTTAGGCATAATAACTGGGTACCTGGGTTCCAGTTTTTGCACACCAAGGCCAACTACGTCCATCACTCTGATTTTGGGGTACCTTGTTTGTTTTCCCTCATTTTAACTACTTCTGAGTGATCTGGGAACACTCATGTTAACATTATTTCATATAATTCGTGCCACACAAAACAACATTTTCAAACACTCACGGTACAGGAACAGGACTGGTACCTTAGGCATAATAACTTGGTACCTGGGTTCCAGTTTTTGCACACCAAGGCCAACTACGTCCATCACTCTGATTTTGGGGTACCTTGTTTGTTTTCCCTCATTTTAACTACTTCTGAGTGATCTGGGAACACTCATGTTAACATTATTTCATATAATTCGTGCCACACAAAACAACATTTTCAAACACTCACGGTACAGGAACAGGACTGGTACCTTAGGCATAATAACTGGGTACCTGGGTTCCAGTTTTTGCACACCAAGGCCAACTACGTCCATCACTCTGATTTTGGGGTTGCTTGTTTGTTTTCCCTCATTTTAACTACTTCTGAGTGATCTGGGAACACTCATGTTAACATTATTTCATATAATTCGTGCCACACAAAACAACATTTTCAAACACTCACGGTACAGGAACAGGACTGGTACCTTAGGCATAATAACTGGGTACCTGGGTTCCAGTTTTTGCACACCAAGGCCAACTACGTCCTTCATTCTGATTTTGGGGTACCTTGTTTGTTTTCCCTCATTTCACCTACTTCTAAACCCTAAACCAACATTACTGCTACCAAACCCCAATGAAGTGGGTGATTCGGTTGTAGTTTTTTGACATCAAGGCCAACTAGGTCCATGACTACCAATTCAACAAAATTACAGCAACAATGTAAGATTAAGCAGAGAACTTGTATAAAAATTAGAAACAGAACAACATCCACTTGGGAGATGTTTCATACATAACCAAATCCAATCCAAAAACAACATCATCCATGTATTCAACATTCATTCCACTGAAAAATGCAAAAACAAACCAACCTTGGGTGAAGACGACGTCTGGCGGTTGGAACTCACAGTGCGGAAAACCCCTCTTTTTGGTCCACCTCACAGCCCACACTCCGGCGAGACTCTGGCGGCACTCCGCGACAGGGACGACACCACTTGGGACGAACCGACACCTTCAACGCCTCCGTAGGTCGCTGGGCCGGAAGGGACGGAACACGATGCCGTGTTCGCTTCGAGCGGTCGACGAGCGCCCCTCACACAGGAACGGGCTGGAGGGCGTTCGATCTCTCCGACACGGCCTTCAACAGTGAACGGCGGCGACTCCGGCAAGGACTCGGTCTCTCTCTCTGTCGCTCGTGAACCCTTTCTCCAACTCTCTCGTCTAGGTCACACGAGTGGGTTTTGGTTGTTCGCGCTTCTCTGTCTACGAAGTTCGAATACCATTTGAAATTTGAAACGCACAAACGCAAGCTGCCCGTGCCCGTCCTCGCCACGTCAAATTTGAAGCAGGTTTCATCAAAAATTCTCAGAACGCAGCAGCTTTTTTCATTTAAAACGTGACCCACTCAAACGCTGACACGTGTGCTGTGTCGAAATGTTGTCAAATTTGATTGTTCGAGTATCATTTTCCAAAGACATTTTTTTTATATAAACAAAACTTTTGGAGTGTGGAATTTAAAAGAGACTTTTGCTTTTTTATGACACAATTCAGAAGTATTTCTTTTTGCATAAAAAAATTCAAAATACATAATAAAAAATATAAAATTCATTTTTTCATTAAAAACACTTTCAAATTGTGTAATCCCTTAATATCTTCCAAATTACACCATTTATAAGTCAATTTTTTCTTAAAAAAACTTTTAGATTGTGAAATTGTAAAATCGCGTTGAAATTTCACAATTCATAAATAATTGTTTAGGGATGTGATATGATAAACACTTATAGGTAGAGAAATACGAAAGATGAAAAATGTAAGATCAAAATAAAACACGACCAAAAGGATAGTAGCAAGAGAGAAACATGATATCCAATGAGCAAGTTGGTTTTGCTGTCCTACCAAAGCCATCACGTATTAGAGGCTTTGGCTTCGAAGAAAGAAACTATATTGGTAAATATTGTGAGTAACATTAACAACATGGAGAGGTTGTGGTGGGAAGGGATACACCCTAATAAAAGGGATCAATGGAAAAGATAAAGTTTGAGGAGATGGAGGACTAGGGTGTTGGTTGCTTAGAAATAGATGACGAAGATGAACATGGGCACCAGGTGACAAAAAAAACTCTGTGCTCTAATTGTTCAGTCATGAATGTAATGGATTGTTCTAAAAGAATTTAATTAAATATAATATTTAATAAAGATGAAATTGTTTAATGTTAAAAAAATTAACACTGGAGTAAGATAAAATAAAAATACATAATTAAATTAAAATTAAGATAATAACCATGACAAATGATATTATAATTGTTATATCATATTGCCACTATTATGTGACACTAACTGAGTTTGATAAGTGACAAATTTTTATTTTTTAAAAGATAAAAAATAAAATACAAATAATTTAAAAAAAAACATAACATCACTTTAAGTGTTAGTGCATTATTAATAGAAAAAAACTTTCAAATTTTTTAAAAGGTTTAATTGCTTTCTTTGTCTATAGTTTGGTTGCAGTATGTCAAGTTGGTCCAACCTTTTAAAAAAGTTTCAATTTTGTTCAAATATGGTAAAATTTACCTCAATCAAGTATCTTTCGTTAAATAGAAACTAACAAAGTTAAGTGTTTGATGATGTTGCAGAAGACAATTAAAACGTGGTATTGTCTCGGAATATTGCTTCTGACGTGTAAATGAAATATATGGTGACATGGAAATAGGTTATAGAATTGGGAAAATTACATTAGGATTTTTTTTGAAGGAAATTACATTAGGGTTTTTTTTAAGGAAATATAATTAAGGCATTTGAGATAGGGGTTCCTGAGTTCACGAAGAGAGAAAAATCACAATTGAGGGTTTCGAAAGCATAACCGCATTTGGGGATTTTGAAGCGCATTTTCCATTCTTCATGGGGTATTTTGAACAACGAAGTGGGTTCCATTCGAAGGTGCGTATTTGATTATTTTCGTTCTGTTTATGGTTGCTTTCATTATGTGTATGATTGCTTTCGTTGTGGTCCCCCATAAAATATGATTTCTTTTGGTTGTTGTCCCTCATTATGTTTGTTGTGATGCTCCATTTTCATTGTGGTCCCCCATTATGTCTGTTAAATTATTTATTTATGGTGTGTTTAGGGTTCCCTAGAAAGTTATTTTACTTGTTTATGGTGTGTTTATGGTCCCCATAGTACTTTTTTGTTATCATTTTGTTTGTGGTTTACATTTAAATTAATATTTGGTGTTGAAAGGGTTTAATAGAAATTATGGAGTATATGTTCTGTATAGTATAGATAGCATTTAGGTAATCATACAGTAATATAGGAAATGGTTAGTGAAAACAAGTGTGAAATATCGGTGTAGTTTACAATCATAGCCACAACGTTAAAGATAGCCAATTAGTGGACTTCTATTATCTGGCTTGGCAGTCCTACCTTAATGTTGCTAAAGTGAGTCATTTAGTTTGGCTGAGTGTTGTACCCTGATGGGTTGACAGTCCTATTCTGATGTTTTTTATTTAATAATTTTGTGCCCTGTTATAATAGTGTTTTTTGGTAAATTAAATGTAGTGTTATTTGGGTAAAGTAAATGTAGTCTGCAAGAATTTTTACATTAGTTGAGATGGCTAACTTTAATATCGAAGTGGTCTTTCACCATGGGGGTAAATTTATCAATGATGGGTCATTCAAATATGTGTTTGGTCAAACCAATACTTTAAAAATTGACCAAGACAGATGGAGCTACTTTGAAATTATGTCCATTCTAAAGGAGATAGGTTATAAGAATGTTAAAGAGTTGTCGTATTCAGTGGGTGGTGGTTTTGTGTTAGAAGGAAGGTTGGAAATACTATTTGATGACAAAGGTGCATGCCATCTAGTCAACATTGTCATATTGAATGGTCAATCTCACTTCTATGTTGTACACATGGTGTCATAGCCTGAATATGTTCATATGTTGGAATATGAAGATGAATTAAAAGTTGAGAGATATATTGTTGAAGCAGAAGTTGAGAGAGAGGGTGGTGAACCCTAAGTTGAGATAGAGGTTGGTGAACCCAAAATTGAGAGAGACCAAGAGGAATAGGTTGATGGTGTTGTTTTGGGGAGGGTGACAATGATATTGGTGTGGAGGGAAAGGATAAGGGAAAGGCTGATGATGCTATTTTGGGGAAGGGTGACAATGCTATTGGTGTGGAGGTAGAGGGAAAGGGAGAGAATGATGAGGCTGTTTTGGAGAAGGATGCAGAGGATGAGGTACGTGATGAGTATGATGTTAGAAGTTGGAATGTGACTGAAGAGGATGTGTTGAGTGAAGATCATCTTGTGGAGGTGTTAAAAAGTGGACTTTAAGCCTAACTTAACCCCACAAAACTAGCTAGTAAGGTGAGGTTTTGCACTCACTTATATACTATAAATTGGCCTTATCTCTAATCAATGTGGGACTTCTAACATACTCTCCTCACGCCGAGGTATAAACATTATCTCGAGCGTGAGAATGGACATTAATGGATGGTCTAATAACGGCCCGATAACGGGTGAAACAACATGCCTAACAAACAAAAAATATCACTAGGATAGACTCTAACCATAACTTTGATACCATGTTAATAAGTGGATTTTAAGCCTAACTTAACATATCAAAGCTATGGTTAAATCTCATCCTAGCGATATTTGTTGTTTGTTGGACATATTGTTCCACCCGCTATTGGACCACCCATTAATGTCTAGTCTTACGCTTGAAATGTATATACCTCGACATGAGGGTGTGTGTTTGGATGTCCCACATTGACTAGAGATAAGACCAATTTAGAGTATATAAGTAGGTATAAACCTTACCTTACAAGCCAATTTTTTGGGGGTTGAGTTAGACTTAAAATCCACTTATTAATAGGAGGTTAATGTCCATGGAAATGAAGTAGAAGATGATTTATGTGTGAAGGTAGTGAACAAGTTGAAGTAGGTGGATCAAGTGGATTTCTATTCCATTCCAACATGTACATGACATGAGTTTATCTGACAGTGAATGGGAATATGAAAGTTTAGATAGTCTTGTATTAAGTGATTCATCAAATGATGATAAAGAATGTTATGAAATTTTTGGGATTTTCTCAATGCCCAAAAGTATTAAAGAATATAAATGAGAAGTGGGGACATACTTCACTAAAAAGAAAGATTTCACACAAACAATAAGAACCTAATGATGTAGAGAATGGTAGGAAATGGAAGGTATTTAAAAATGACAAAAGAAGAGTTTCTGTCAAAGGAAGGTATTCAAACACTTAATCCCATTAATTTTTATTTTGACGAAAGAGATTTTATTGAGACATATTTTACCAAATTTAAACAAAATTGAAACTTTTTAAAAAAGTTTGACCTATTTGACACACTGCACTCAAATTAGAGACAATAAAAACAATTAAATCTTTTTTAAAATAAAGACTAATTTTAGTACATAAAAAAAATCGAAATTTCTTTTAAAAGATACAAACAAATGATTTAACCTTTAAAATTAAATCCAATAGTAGAGTTTCACGCACAAGATCTTCACCGGCCCAAAGATAAAAAAGCTCACCTTTGTTTTAAAAGGGCCCAATTATTAGATCCACCAGTTTAAATTTGTATGCGCAGTCTCTCAAATTTCACAAAATCAGAATCAATCACTAACCCTAGTTGCCCTTTTTCCTTTTCACACCCAGTTTCCTTTTTCCTGTTTATCTATTCTTCTTTCTGCTGATTCTTGTTTTCTGTTTATTCTGTAACCTGTGTCTTTCGGTTGTTGGAGGCTTCTCTTATATACGTTTTCATCTGTATAATTGTAACCTAAATCTAGAGTAAATTATTTGTTTTGTGGCCCAATGATGTTCAAATAGATCGTTGATCGGCTACACGATTTTGTTCATAATCTCCTGCATCTTTCTCTCTCTTCCTCTCTCTTCCTCTCTCTTCCTTTCTATCTATCTATCAATTTCTTATTCTGTTTGTGTGTGTGTGACTAATGCAACCTGTACTATACTACTACATGATCTGGAAGATGTATGTTGATTGTCAACGAAACCAGTGGCAAAAGCCGTACATGATTTCGTATTAAGCTATGAGATCTGAGGGCTCTGAAATTTTTTACTTTAAATTCTGTATTTCAATATTTGTTTTCTTTTATATTTGGATTAGTTTATTGTTGGCTTTGCTTATTGTTTTTTCTTTGTTTGATGAATGCTGATGCATGCACTGGGATCTGAGAAGTTTTAACCTCAACTTTTGATGAAAATGCACGGCCTTGAAAGCTTTTTCTGATACCCACAATATTAAAAGAGTGATTCGTTGGTAATTCATTTGTTCCTGTTTCATGTAGTTTTATTGCCTTCAATCCCAAATGTGTTATTATTTCCACAGCCGCAGCGTTTTTAATTTTTTTTTGTTTCTTTTTGTCTTTTAATATGTTATTTTAGTATTATTTTCTAATTTATATGGATCTAACTGGCTGTTTTCTAATCTCTGTATCTTTCATGAAAACCTCAACTACCATTTGTCGGTGTTAACATGTGTTTTCTGCTGAAATTGTAAGTCCTTTGTGTGATATGATACTCTTGGATCCATTTATTTGCCTTATCATCGCGCATAATCGTTGTTGAGAACTTCAAATTTATGAGAATCACGACTGAAAAAAGAAATCTGTCTGGAAAACAAGCATCTATTATTACACAGATATTTTTTTCTAAATAGCATACCGTATCTTATATTTACTCAGATAGCACGCGGTGCTAGTTTAGAATTCGATTTTTGAAGAACCGAATTCTTAATATGGATTTGTATTAGCATAACACCAAAATCATGTGCAGAATTAGGTCCTCTGTGAACCAAATTCTGAACTAGCACAGTAAAAGTGTGCTATGTGAGTAAATGAAAGTTTCAGTGTGCTATATTGGTAAAAAGAAATTGACAGTGTGCTATTTGTGTGGAAAATTCGTAGAAGTTGACTTAGCTTCATGGTTTGGTTCACAAGCTGATCTTCACCGCTCGCTTTTCTTCTGTTCCTTTCTGTGTATGTGTGTTAAGTGCTGTGTTTGTATTGGGAAGTTGTAAGAAGTTTGTGAATTGAACTACTGATAAAAGCTGTCAGTGATATTGTATTAAGCTATGGGTTTTGGGTTCTTTCTCTTGTGTTGATTCTAATCGGTTGCCTAAAGGGTCCTAATATGAAATCAATGTTTTCATAGTTAGGCAAAGAGCCCTCACTATTTCTTTATTGTGATCCTAGACTCGTGACTGTTGCCTTTATTTGTTAAGGTATGAAATCTTAGTTTGTATTTCTTTATTGTGAGGCATAACATTGTTTTCTGTTAGTATGACATTTCTGTTTTCGTGTGATGTTTCTTTTAAAGCAGTGCTCGTTGCATTTTGTAAACTTTTTTCCTGGATTTTATCATGCAATGACTATCCCCTTCATCACTCCAATCTTCTTCAGGGCTTTTATTTCTTTTGTTTTAGTATTTTAAAACTTCAAATAGGTTATCCTCCTTTTACACAGTGAACTGTGAATAGGAAAGTCTACGGTATTTTTTGTAATCTGTTAGTGCCCTGTGATGATTATATATAATATTGAGTAGCACCTGGTTTCTTTATAACTGGACCTGTACCACTGGATCTCTCTCTCTCTCTCTCTCTCTCTCTCTCTCTCACTCACTCACTCACTCCCCGGCTCCCACACACTCTCATCTGACTGGGCTTGTGTGTGTGTATGTATATATATATATGTATGTATTTTCATGGTGCAAGAAGGCTGTATATGAAACCAGTGTCAATTGCTACGGATGATTTGATTTATATTAGTTTAAATCTGAGGGCACGACATTTTTCTGATTATAGGCTTATTCATTTTTCTGTTTTATTTTTCTCTCATTTCTCATTATATCTCTACTAGTAGCAACATCAGTGGTTTATCATCCCTTCCATTTTTTGATATGGGCTCAAAAACATTTTCACAACACTTTTACCCTATTCGTGGGTCTTCCTAACTATGTGATTGGTTCAAAATTGATGTTCTTAACCATATTGTTTTAACTGTATCTTTACTATAAAGAGGCAAAGATTATTTTAATGAGGCTGTGTTTAAAGGCTATAGGGACAAATAACTATCCCGTATTGTGCACCTATAGGTACATTTTAGTGACACATTTTCCAGGGCTGCTACCGAAAAGGTACTTACAATAAAAGTAGATCGTGTGTATAAATAAAATTGATTACAAGTATAATTTGCCTATTAGTATATTCAGAGAATTTTGTAATAACTTCAAAATTCGTGAAATGATATACCTTATGGATTATGGATATCATGTAGATTTTTTGTTCCTTCAACGTCATACATTTCATAAAAGTTGAATTGTATGTGGTTTCTTGCTTCATTTTTTATCCAATTCAAACTTTTGAAAGATGTTATATTGTTTTCCCTGCCTCAAGTACTAAATAAACTGTCTCCATGTGTTCGTCAATATTACTTTCAACCTCTTTTACTCTTGCTTCTCTTTCTATTATTTTCTCTATTGCTTGATACATTTTGAAGTGTTTCACAGCTCTAAAATAAGTACCTATATCATTATGCCCCCCTCTCAATAACTCGTTATGTTTATAGTCACCTAACATTATACATGGCCCTTTGCACCTAAAATTTCAATAGCAAATAAAGCTTCGGATAAAATAACAGCAGATTATAATAAAATGAAAAATAATTTAGATTATATCTATTTGGGATACATGATAAAATTGTATTTTGTTGCATAAATATATAATTAAAACTATTTTTTTACTATATGTACATTGAAGAAAAGAATGTAATGCTCAACTAAAAAGTTAAAATACTATTGATACAAGAAATTGGGGAAATATTGTTATGTCTCCCAACAAGTAAAAAAAAATAAAATTGAAAGAAAAGCAATCTATTCTGTGATTCCTAATGAGTCTCGAAGACCTGAACATCAATTAGTATTAGGAAAGTTTTAAGTGAAACAAGAGCAAGACTATTGTTTCTTCCACTCCCAAAATTACTAACCGCACTCAATTAATAGGAAAAAATTGAACCACATTTACCGCTGTACTACACAACTGTTATTATTCCATCATTGCTGCTACTGCAGAAGAAGAAAAGAGAGGCAACGTTGAAACATATTTTATGTATTTTGGAAAGCGTATTTTTGTAGTGTTATTTCATGTGGGATGTTAGAAAAAACTCGTTCTTTAAAGACGTATATTCTGAAAAGTTTGTTTATAAATCTTATTCTGAATTTTTATTTTCAGAATACATACATGTATTTGGAACACTTTATTCTAAAAGTATTATTTTGAAAATTTCAAAAAATTTATTCTGAAAAATTTCCAAAACATGTAATTTGAAAGTTTGTAGGGGTTCAGCAAGTAAAATCAGATGAAACATAATGGATGAGAATAACAGGCCTACACATGACTTGCTTGATGGGCCAAAGATAAAAAGCTCACTAAAGAGAGGGAGAGAAACCGATCGACAGTTTCCATTATTTATGCGCACATCTCATGTAACCTATTCACACGTCTCAAACCCTAATACAGTTTTTGTTCCCACTTGCTCTATTCATCATGTATCCCTAACTCATGTTTTGCCATTGAAACCGTATGTGTTGAAGAATGTTTCCTGATTATTGCCTGATTATTGCCATTATTTATGCATTCTGTAGTGTGTTTTGCTTCTTTCTCCTTTTGGCAATCGCATGAAGATTTTAATGTTTAAGTTCGTTGTATGCTATATGGTATTTGGAGTAACTTATATTTTGTTCTTGTTGCATTGTATTCTGTTTGACACTTTTATTTTGATTGTGTATTTTCTTGTTTTCATACATCTGGCCCAATGATGCATACATAGATTGTGAGCAGCTACACGGTTTCGTTCATATCCGGATCTGTTTCTTTCCCTCTCTCTCTCTCTCTCTTTCTCTTTGTCTGTGTGTGTGTGTGTGGTTGTGTATATATATATGTGTGCTTATGTGTGCGTGTGTGGGAGGATGCAAGAGGCTGTGAACGAATCGTGTGACAAAAGCTGTAGATGATTTGGAATTAAGCTATGAGATCTGAGGGCTTTTGCATTTTTTTTTAAAATTCTGTACGTTATTGTTTATTATTTTTTGGTGTTTTTTTTTATATATTTGGCTTTGACTATATATTGTCTTGTGGAGTGAATGATGATACGCACTGGGCTCTGAGCAGATTTAACTGCCCTGCTGTTTAAACTGCATTTTTGATGGAATTGCTTAGCCTAGAAAGCTATGTCTGACTACCAACATCTTAAAAAGAGGGATCTATTGCCAAATTTTTCACATTCCTCTGATTGTTAGCTTTGGCTTGTATTGGTTTTTGGTTTTCCTGTAATTCTTTTATTTTGATGCATTATGGAATATTTTGTTTTAACTACAATTACTTATTGATAAACTGATGTAATGAGTCTTATTGTGACCTTTTTCTTTTTCATATTCTTGTATTTGATGTTATATAGAAACAATTGTTTGCTTAATTTTTGAACCTTTGGTATATACTCTTATATTCGTAAGTTAATAAAATAGTTCTTTGATTTTCATTAGCCTTTGTATTTTAGTGATTGCTCACTTTCATTGCTGGGAAAAGGAAATTTAATTGAATACAAGTCTTGATTTACAGCAAATTGCCTGATATCCTGCCCGAGGATACACAAAAACATTGTTGAATGACTTCACTGTTTTGGATCAAAACCTGATATGTATTCTTTTACCTTTCCGTTTCATTGTGTTGGTGTTTTTGAACCCATGGTAGTGCTGTGTTTGTGTTATATGTTGGATCGTTGCAGGAAGACTGTGATTTGATTTGTGGGTCTGTGATAAAAGCGTATTTTTTCGTTTAAGTTATGAAATCTGAGAATGTTAATTTTTCTTCGTTTATTTTTATTCTAACATCTTGTTTGAATATTTTTTTTTACGGGAAATCTCCTTGTGATATTTATAAATTAATATGCTTTTGTATCTAAGTTATCTTTGTAACAAAATTTTACCTATCTTGCCCTAATTTAATAGACAGAGTCATAGGATGTTGTCCAAGTGGAGTACCAACAGGAGTGGGAACAATTTTCTCCTTACATAACATCTTGCACCGCGTTCACTTACATTTCTCACTTTATTTCTGTAGTCCAAAACCAATCCTCTTTTCCAATTGGAATTTTATAATTAACTTGCAAGGAATGTGGAAGGCATTAACTTGGTTATAGCCTGAGTACGTTTTGCTCTTAATTTTATCCTAAAGAATATATTAACTTTCTACTGTGCTATTTGTTGCTGCCCAATGATGGTTGGACTATATTAAGTGCTATCTGGTTTTGTTTATAACTATGCTTGCACCATTTTTTCTTTCTGTCTCTCTCTCTCTCTATCGTTTCTCTCTTGCGGGAACATACAAGTCTGCTCGAACATTTTATTTATTTATTTATTTTCTGGTGGTGCGTGAAGGCTATAAATTGAAACCATTGTGTTGAATATTCGATTCGGGGTTTGAATCCAAATAATTTTGGATTCAAATAATTGGATCAGATTTTGGATAAAAATCATATTTCTTTAGAATCTAGTTTGTTCTTTTTTAAATTCCAATCCAAATATTTTTCTAAATCTAGTGTTGTAGGGCTGACCTAATTTGTCATGATCATTGGTTCGGGTCGTTTATATTCTGCTTAGTTTTGTCTTCAGTTTATCCTAACTTAGTTTTGTGTCTTGAGTCTATCCTAACTTAGTTTTGCTGGAGCTAATTTGGTTGAATAGATCGAATTTTGGTTTGTGTTGAATATTTTTCAGGATTGATTTTATAAATTTTTTCAAATATCAGTTGGGGATTACTTCATCGAACTTTGGTTTGGGTTATAGGTTGAATTTTGGTTGTTGTCTATTAAACTGAATTCGATGGTATTCTGTATTGTGCCTTAGCAAAATTTTATTGGTGATTGGGTTGTTACTATAACTGATTTACCTTTGTTAACTGCTGACAAATAATTAGATTCAATGTGGATGTGGTACTCTGATTTATCATCTCGGATTGTATACTAGTGAGAGCAAAGAGAATTGTTATGGTTTGATTCCATTTTGGAAACATCGTTTAAATATTTTATTTTTTATTGTTAAGTAAAGTCCCATCAAGTTGGTACCATTAACTATTTGTTGATGGTAAGTCTTCGGGATCTGGCCAAGTAGTTCAAAATATTAAGATTTTATTGATTAAAATTTAAATAATAGATACAAATAATAGTATACTTGTTAATATTATAAGTTAACTTTTAATATAACATGATCCGGAAAACATCCTTTTTAAAAATATCTATCACTAAAAATAGAACAGTAATTGTAATTATTTTTTGAGTGAAGAGTCCTTACCTGCATACTTAATTCAAATGATTAATTAAAAATAAAGATATAATAAGCTTGTATTTAATGACAAGATATAAGCTTTCACGATATTTAAAATGATAGAAGAATCGAACCTGTTGAAGTTAAAGCTAATATATATATGGCTTAATACCTGTTTTTGTCTCTCTTTTTAAGGGAAATGTTTAATGTGATCTCACATTGTGAAAAAAGTGTCCAAGTTAATCCTTTTTGGTCAGCGCTAAATATTTAACGATCTTGCTGCCAGCTAGGACTGATGTGTGCAACGTGGCTTTGTAAAAAAAAGAGTCAAAAGAAGGAATTTTGGAAAAAAGAAGAGTTCCTGTAAAAAGAAAACCCTAACTCGAAAAACCAATCGTGAGTCAAAAGAAATGCGAGAACAGAAACCCCTGTGCTACGTAGTCGCTATAGATTTTGCCGTCGAAGCCCCTAGTTGAAGAAGCATCAATGGAGAATCCTCCCACGGCCTTTTTTTGCTGGCTCTGTTTTTCCTTTTTAAACACTGAAAACAGGTATATTGTTGTTAGGTGTAAGAATTACAAGAACTTGACAATTAAATGTAGAATAGAGTAGTGTGGAGCTTCCTTTTTCTCTCTCAAAAAGGATAAACGCACAATTTGCTCTGCAGATTTCATCACCCAATTTGTATTTCCAGTTCTTCCAAAATGTTGAAGGAATAGATTAGTGGTTAGGTTTCCTTTTAATAGTATTTAGAAATAAAGTAAGAATTAGGGTTTCCTTTTAATGTTAATTAAAATTAATTAGGGGTTGTTATATAAAGTAAGAATTTTTATTTCCTGTTAACGTTAATTAAAACTAATTTGGGGTTGTTAATTTCTGTTGTAAGTGATAAATTTTAATTATTTCTCTAATTCTAAGTGAGAAATTTAATTAAACCAATTGAATCCTAATTACTCTAGTTAAACCCCAAATGCTGATTCATCTCAATACCCTAATCTAAAGAATTTTTCCCCAATTTTGTTTGCCTTCCTCTTCTTCGCGGAAACCCCAACTTAAGGCGGCTTGGGAGTCTTGGAGCTCGCGCAAAAGGATTGCTAGGGGAGTAACTTTATTCTTCCCCATATATGTTTTCGGGTTTGGGGACAACCCCAGCCCTAGGGAAAACTCTCCTGCCGTGCAAGTAGCAGTGGGGTTCTCTTTGTTCTCCCTCTTTTCTCTGTTCGAGCTTGACGTGGCAGGAGATCCTTATCTTCTCTGTTCTGGTTCGCGGGCTCAGTGGTCATGACCGTAGCATCTCTAGCGACTACGCAGCACAGGGGTTTCTGTTCTCGCATTTCTTTTGACTCACGATTGGTTTTTCGAGTTAGGGTTTTCTTTTTACAGGAACTCTTCTTTTTTTCCAAAATTCCTTCTTTTGACTCTTCTTTTTACATTGCCACTGCCACGTCAATTGCCACGTTACGCAGGTAAAAAGCCACGTTGCACACATCAGTCCTAGCTGGTAGCAGAATCGTTAAATATTTAACGCCGTGACCAACAAGGATTAACTTGGACACTTTTTTCACAACGGAAACCATATTGAACTTTTTGAAAAAGGTAGGACGAAAGTGAACATTTCCCTTAAAAAGAGGGATAAAAATAGGTATTAAGCCTATATATATATATATATATATATATATATATATATATATATATATATATATATACTTCTAATATGCCGCAAAGAGTTCACCACCAAACTTCTGCATTGGAGTGTATTCAAACAATGCAGTAGGAGCAAGGAAATCCTATGGCGAGGCAATTCCCTGAGCACCTTAAATGTCAACAAAACTCACTTTTAATTCTATACACCTTGAATTTAAACAAATAAATATCATAGTTTAAATTTCTTAATTAAGAGCAAAAGTTGGAAGATACCTACTGGTCCTATATCAGGAAGTTGAAAATGAGTACCAAATATTTCAGCGATCATAGAAAAACGAAAAACTGAGATGGTATGGCAATTTCACTTTTAACCTTCCACATTTTGTAATGTTTAGGAGTCCTACAATTTTAGAAGCCAATATGAAAAACTAAATAAAATATATGGAAAGGTATACTTCTGAAAAGCCCACCATACACGAGAAGCATTAGAGAACAAACATCATAAAAACTTTATTAACCACAATGCCTAAGCAGAAATTAATGCAAGGAATAATTAACAAAACTGCAGACAACAATTTCTCCTTATAAGAGCACCTGTTTTGATCAAAGAAAGCTTATATTTTTTCAAATTGCTATACTACCTCAAGGTTTAATTTAAAACAAATGAAAGCTTATATTTTTAGTTCTTTAATTTTTAATAAAAATTGAAATTAATTATTTATTGAAATTTTATTTTAATTTGGTTTTTTAATTTTAGAACGTGTGAATGTAGGTGTTTTAATCCAATTTTATTAAGTTTATTTAATGTTTTAAACATATTATACAGGTTGACGTATTTAATAATTTTTATTAAAGAAATTAAATTTAGGTAATTTTAAAAATATGATTTAATTAGTCTAAAATTTTGAAAAGAAATAATTTTAATTTTTACAATAGATAAAAACATATATAAGTCTTAAAATAAATAGAAAGTTAAAATTAGGTTTAATTACCTACTTAGTCCCCATGTTAGGAGGTAATTTTCTGTTTAGTACCCGGTTTTAAAAATGTAGGCATTTGGTACCTATGTTTTGAAATTTGTATCAATTCAATCCTATCCAGTTAACGGCATTATAATTGATGCGAGAAATTAAGGACGTTAATAAATTTCAAAACATAGGTACCAAATGCCTACATTTTTAAAACCGGGTACTAAACAGAAAATTACCTCCTAACATGGAGACTAAGTAGGTAATTAAGCCTTAAAATTAAAAGTTATTTTATTCTCTTACATCTAAAATAAGGATCCGTACTCATTTTATAATATGAAATTACTTTTTTAGTGGGTACATCTTTATTTAATGCTTTTTTTAAGAGATCTGTCATTCAACCTAGATTAAGATTATTTCTAAAGGAATTATATAAATATTATTTTAATAAAAAGCTAAAAGAATTGTATAACATTATTTTAAAATATAAATTCTTTTCTAAAGGAACAAAATATAAATCCCTATGTAATTCAATTCGCCTTTTATTCAAATGACCATATAAATTATTTTTTTAATCATGTATTAGAAAATAAGAAAAATGTATGTTATAATATATGAACTTATATCTAATGCTTTTTTGACGTGGTAGTGGTAGATTCTTATTCTTCGTGATAACGTGGAAAATATAGAGTCTAATCTTATAAGTGTCATCTAACTCGGCATAAAACATCGACTCTTGTTAGTTGAACATCTTAAGAGAATGTGCAGGTTTCATCCTCACCCTTCTTTGCAAGAAAAAGGGGTCATTCACTACTGGAACTTGACAAGACAACATTTTTATGAAAAACACAGCGAATAAAATCTCCAAGCTGATTTGGATCTCAAAGTTTAGGAAAAAAAATTGATAATAAAGAAGGAACAGGGAAACAAAGAGTGACATGATAGTACAAAGAGTCCAAAGCTTGGCAAAACCAACAAATAACAAATCTCTACTAATAGTAACTCTTAGATACACATGGCTTCCCTGGTTGATGTATTGATGACAAAATCCAGTGCTTCAATTGAAAACTTTGCATGCATGGATAAAGACTTGTTTGAGAACAAATGAATATTCTTGATGTGTAAGAATTATCTGGAAAGTAGAAGGGAGAATATATTCAACATAATGCCTACATAATTGAAAAGAACGAATAAGCTTGGCAGATAAGCTTAACAACTAAACTTGGCCATACAACTCAACAAGCTCGACAACAAAGTTCGCCCACATGAAGCTCACCCACATGAAGCTCGATAGACATGATCCCGATAGTAAAAGCTTGACTTATTTCATTTATGTTATTTCAAAAGTAACAATCCATGAAGAATCAACGAACTCTATCCGAGTAACAAAATCTCGCACAAACCCAAAAGGAGCCTGACAACCTAAACGTCGGGAACAACTTAATCTCCAAAACGTCGTAAACCACCTCACTAACGTAAAATGGTGGTTGGTTCCCATTAACCTACAAGAATAAGGCCTGAAGCCAAAGACCGCAAAAGTGCATCCTCTAGACAAATCATAAACTCGACATGCTAGTACCTTAGTATAAGAGAAGCTTGATGTAACTATGGAAGAAAAAAAAAATTCACACCCGCTTATAAATGGGTTGGGTGTGAGTATTATACTATCCGTACAACGGATATTCACTACTCGCAAAAAATAAAAATAAAAAATTAATTTATATTTTGTTAAGTTAAATTTAATTAAAATTAAAATTAATTTATATTTGATAAGATTAAGTTTAATTAAATTAAATTTTAATTTATATTTAATTTAATTTATATTATATTTTATATATATTTTTGAAATTTTAATTAAATTTTACTTTAGTAATTTATAAAAATATATATTTTAATATTTGCGGGTTTTAAAATACCTGTTGATGGAATCCTGTTTGACGTAGTCCTCCTTTTGTATTTTTACCTTTCATAGCTTAGCTCTTAAGGAGCATGGGTTACTATAAATACCCAGCTCCTCTCTTGTATTGGCACTTTTGAGCTTAATGAGAATTTAATTTTCTGACCTTCAGAAATAATTCTCTCTTGAAAGTCACATGCTAGAGAGTCCAAAGACTCCCTCTAGCCACCTTCCTTGCACAATGCCTCCATTCCCATTTTTCTTGAATTCCACCGTGCTCCATTTATTTCTCTCACTTCCTCGCTACCATTCTTCGCTGTCACCTCACATCAACGCTCCAAACTGACTACACCTTCAGCAGCCACGCGTCCTCTTTCGTATCTTCATCAGCACACCACTCTTCACTTATTTTTCATTCACGTTTCTCTCTCTCGAGAGTGTTCTTCATCATCACCAACCATTCTTCATCACAGATCCATTTCTTTTCCTCATTAAGTCTCAGATTCACCAGTTTCTTCATCTTTCTTCCACTGTCACCAAATCATCTGCACATTTGGTTAGGGTTTCTTCATCTTTCATCATTTTCTCTGATTTTAGCCGATTAAAATCACTCTTGATCCGTTCCAAACCTTTTTCACCGTTCAATCTTCATTTTGAACCGATTAATCGGTTAATATTGGGTTTCCTTCCATTTCTAGGGTTTCTATCGAGTTTAACCCTCTATTTCTTGTTCTTCTTCGAGTTTTTGTCTTTTTCTGCCGCGTTCATCTCTGGAGGAAGCTTTGAAGGAGCTCGCGACACACACATTCGTCATCTCCTTGGACATTCGTCCATCACCTGTGGATATTTATTAAGTGGGTATTTGTACGGGTAGAGGGCAGGTAGTGGGTGGATTTTTTTTCGGGTCGTGTTGCGAGTAGGCACTATTCGTGCCCGACTCGACTTGTTGCCATCCATAGGCGTAACAGTGTCAAGTAGAGGAAAAATTGAGTCTTCCAATAGCTTACTACAAGAAGAGTGCGAAGAACAAAAAAAGCTCATCATGTCACTTTGGTGGGTACCTAGAAGCATGACCTTTCAGTTTTCTTTCCCTAGGCTTCTCTTGTGAATGAATAAAGACAACTAAAAAGCCTACTTTGGAAAAAATAAAGCGCATGAGCACGTCACCATAAGCCCTCAAATGAGGCACCTGAGTTATTATACGATAACGAGAAAAGTCCAAAGAGGTGACAATGAGAAAAGTCCATGTAGGTACCAAAAGCCCTCCAAGCAAGACACCAAAAGTCTTCCAAGCAAGGCACCACAAAGCCCTTAAGGCAACCCATCGAGCTACTTCAACAAGTAAATAAAGCTACTTTACCAAGTAACTTTCATAAGAAAAACCTCTAGCCGAGGCACCGTGTTGTTCATCAAGAGAACCAAGTTACTTCATCAACTAACCAACTTAAAAGCCCTCCTGTTGAGGCAATGCACCAAGTCACTCAAACAAAATAGGAGAATAGAGACCAAGCTATTAGAGTAAAAGCAGACAATTCACTAGACTGAGTACAAGATAAGCTCGATGTCCCAGTACTTGAGTACGAGAGAAGCTTGGTATTCTAGTGCCTAAGTACAAGAATAACTCGACGTCCAGTGCTCGAGAAGAAAGAGAAAATCAGTGTCCGAGTACAGGAATAACTCGACAATCCAATGCCTGAGCACAAAAGCAATTCATAGTTTTTAATGCCTAAGTACAAAAATAACTCGACAACCTAGTGTCTGAGCACAAAAGCAATTCAGAGTTTCTAGTGCCCGAGTACAATAATAGCCCAACAACGTAGTGCCCAAGCACAAAAGGCAATTTAGCTTCTTCAGTGACTAAGTACATGAACAACTTGACATTCCAGTATATG
Source organism: Vigna nakashimae (assembly GCA_034642375.1). Lineage (NCBI taxonomy): Eukaryota > Viridiplantae > Streptophyta > Magnoliopsida > Fabales > Fabaceae > Vigna > Vigna nakashimae. The sequence goes on from CM067768.1 coordinate 22,994,895, forward strand.
GGTAACTTGACCAGAGCATAGGAGCAAATAATAAATCGACGTGACAATACTCGAGTACAAAAGCAAGAGAAAATCAACATTCCAATAAATGAGTACATGAGTCATCCATTGCCCCAAGTCCAGTGGGACTAAAGAAGGAGGCCTGCCCTTTTTCTCTAAAGTTTTAGCATAGGCCGCTAGCGCATCAGTCAGGAAGTTGGTATTCTCCTAACCAAGAGAAGTAACATTAGCCATAAGGTTGGCAAACCCGAACATCACAACTAGAAGTTTGCACCAATTCTAGGTCTTTGTTCGTTGGCCCTCACTGACCTTAGTACACAAGCTAGCTAGGATGCCCCACCCGACCTTCACCTTAATCGCCTTTACCTTCTTTTGCAATAGGCGAATTCAAAAAAAAACAAAAGAAATTCAAGGACAAGGGCGGAGAGGACTCAAAAAGCAATGATGATTGCTTGAAGTAAAGTTACGATAAAGAAGCCCAATATAGAAAGAAGTTAAAATCATCATGAGCTCAACCAGACCTACCCAAACCAACAACACCTAACAATACCTACTTAAAGTCGGCCCATAAAAGCAAAAACTCTTCTAAAGTCGGCAACATCAAAGTAAATCTTGACAACAAGTCGAAAGGACTATTCTTACATAGCGACTTTTGAATGAGCTCATCCGGAGGGCCTATGCACAATGAGCTCAGTTGGAGGGTAAATCCAGTTGTGAAGCTTGGCTAAAGGACCAATACACAAATAAACTCTACTAAAGGGCCAATCCACATGCAAATTATACAAGTTAGCTAAGGCTTGACCAAGAGATCAAACACGATCATGTATGCTAAACCAAAATCCTGAGACTAAGGACTCTTATGTTCCACCCGTCCCATATGGTGGCTGCAAAACCAACAACAAGTGCACCGGTTGTAATGTACCAAGTGATAAATATCGTTCTCTCCTAAGGGAATTACGGAACACTTAGCAACTATTGCATTCTAACTCAATTAGACCACAAAGTTCACAAAAACACAATAAACTATTTTTGGTATTTTTATCACATAATTGGTGTTCAAAGAAATGCAACATATATTATTTACAAATTGTTAAGACTATAGTTCATCCACTCCACTCTCATGCATTCACAAACATCTCAACTTCATAATCAAGTCAAAATCAACTAACAAATATACTCAAATTGTATTCCTAGTGACTTTGAGCCTATGATAACTCATCAAGTTTCAATTCCTTGAATCCTTAACAAGAAATCATGCATTAAGTTCAAATATCTTAAGATTACTAATGAGTCATGTTCTATTAAAAAATACAAGCATCCATTAAGCATTCAATTTTAGGTTTAGATTCTAAAGATATTTCATAACACCTTAATAATCACAAATCAAGCATGGAATAATTCGCACCAAACATTAAGTATGAAAGTTTAATACTCACATGAATTGGAAAAACATATATCATTAATAGGAAAAAAATTATACAAGAGTTCTATGTTTTACAATTAATTTCGACAAGTAAGAATAACTCTCCATGGTGGAGAACACAAGGGGGAGGGGGCTGAATTGGTATTTTATAAAAATTTGCACTTTTGAAATCTTTTTTCGCAAATGATATTGTTCTGGAAAACTTTCTTGTGCTGTAAGAAATGTGCATGCAATGTAACAATATGCGTAATCAATTAATGACAGTATATAATCGATTATGCAAAGAGATAGGGAGAAGAAAATCAAACTCAATTTTTTTACTAGTTTGGCCTCAATGCCTACATCCAGTGTCCTTTCAATCAACCTGAGATTGAAAGCCAATTGCACTATAAAGATCTGAGCTTTTACAACAAGGCTTTACAGCGACCAATCTGTCAAAATGTAAACCACCCCTCTAACTCACTAATCTAATATAGCAAATAACAAGACCCTGCAGCACGAACAATCCTCTCTTGTAGTCACCCCTTTAAGACACCACTCAAAGTACAAAGAACTTCCCGCTCTTTCTTCCTGGCCGCACGAACGAGGAACCACAAATCAAAGATTGCAAATCTTCTTCTCCTGATCACACAGAAAGCACCTCAGTTGTGCAGAACGATCAGTCTCTTCAATCTAATCAAGTTTGTTACTCAAGAATTCTTCAAGATCTGCAAACCACTTTCTTTCTTGATTCTTGGAGCTTTTAATCACTTATATGGAATTTGTTCTTCAAAATCATTTATATGATACATGTTTTCTTTCATTAATAGTTAGGGTTTTTTCTCTTTGCTCAAAGCATGCATTGTTTAACTCATTCAATGTCATGATTATTGGTTTTGTCGATATGGACGCAAACAGGGAAATCTAGATCTGGAGAATCTCTCCCATCAGTATATTACCAACCTAGACATAAGAGTATGATAGTTGGTTGCCTTTAAGCTTTAGTTCATTATAATGCATGATTAATATTTAGGAGACAAGACATTGTAAACTAGTGATTATGATTAGGCTTTCTTTGCCGAGACATCGGGTTTAAAGTAATTTAGAAAGTGACATTAACATTAATGAAAAGAATGATGAATTCCTAAATACAAGAGAGTGGAAAAGATGAAATTGATAAACCCCAACAACATATTCATCCATATATTTCAATGGACGTGTTTTGTTCTTCTTGCCCATTGATCATCACATGCATACATATTTACTTTTCAATCTTTTGCATTTGAAACTTACAACACTTTGTTCTTAAGTCTTAATTAATTAATAAATCACATAACTGTCTAGGCTGTGAGTCTCTTGGGAAACGATACTTGGTCTTACCAGGATTATTACTTGATACGATTCGGTTACACTTGCCGAGGGGTAAACAAGTTTATGGCGCCGCTGCCCGGGACTCGTGGTTTAACTAGTCTTTTTGTGTGATTTTTGATTATTTTTAACTTTTTCTGTTTTTATTTTTGGTTATTATTTTCTGTTTTCTGTTTTCGGTTATTATTTTTTATCTTCTTATCGTATCAATTATGTCTTTTGATTATTTCTTCTCTTTTCTATCTTTATGTGCTAACAAAATTTTTCTAGGGTTTTGTTTCCTTGTGTATGCAGGGTAATATTCGAACTAGAAGCAAAACAATTTATGTAAGGGTACTAGAACAGATTAAGAAAGCAACAAAAACAAAAATAGCAGATCACAAACTCATCCAGACCAAACTGTTTGATATTTTACCAAAGTGTTTGTTAAAATGCCCCAATGAAAACCAGATTTGGTGTTTTGGGGTTTTTAATTGCCAAAAACTGGATTGCACGATTCAACAGGCTTTTTAACACTTGCTCTGACTTATTTTGATCATTTATTTTCAATTTAAAGTAATGAACCAGCTCTTACTACAATCCAGAAATGAATTTGAACAAGAATGACCAAAACAGTTGCTGGAAAATGATTTCTGCACCAGAAAAAGTGGCTTGAAATGGTGGTTTTAAACCCAAAATTGATTGGAAGTGATTCAGCAGCTCAATTGATGCATCAAACAACTTTGTATCATCATTTTAAAGATGTTTAAACATTGAAACAACTAGAAAACAGATTGCAATGTGAATTCACTGGTGCACTTCCATTTTAAAGGCAATTTTAAGGTTTAAAAAGCAAATCTGCATATAGGCTAGAAAATGACCAAATGAACAGTGCAAAAAAACAACTTTGGAATGACAATTTAAACTTGCTCAAATGTTGTAAATGCACAGAAATAGCAAGACTCAACAATTCACCCTTGCTATAGCCTATTTATGCAGCAAATTCCCACCAAAACAGCACCAGAATTAAGAACCTTGTGGATATAAGGCTGGACAGCACACACAATGACTCTAGAGAATGTTATTACACTGAACTAAGCTAGGATTAAAGTGCTTAGTATGAATAAACTCAAACTGGACTAATCAAAGAATGGTAGCACGGTGAAAAGCTAGAACAGAAAAACAAAACAAACTGGACAACAAAGGCTACTGGTTTTTAAGGCAACCAAGCTATGCTAGATGCATTTCCTTGCTTTTAATGGTCTGCCATACCTTTAACCACTTCCAATAACAGCAAACAAATTTTTACCAAGCAACAAAATCAAATAAAATCAGCTGAAACAGATTTCAAATTTTAAAACCTGATTTGAATTTCTTGAGCAGATTTGAAACCAGAATTAGTTTCTAGTGCTTTTGCTTCCATCACCAAGGCTAGAACATGTTCTCATTGCCTTATTTGGTTGATTTAAAGCTTTTCCAGCACTCTAAACTCAAATAAACCAAAATGAAACCCAGCAGAACAGAAAACCAAAGTGAAACAGAATTAAAACTGCAAATATGGACTGCACAAGATTAAAACATAACTGGAATTGAAAATTAAAGCTGGAAGAGACATAAACAAGAATGATTCACCGTTTAAAATAAGTAACAAACATGTATGACTACTGGAAACACAAATAATGCACAGGAAACACGAAATTAATAACTGGAAAAAGCACAAAACAGAAACAAAAGTACTTAAAACAGAACTGGAAAGCTGGAACAAAGATCACAACAGAATGTAGAAATGGAGTGCAAAGATGGAGGAATAGCTTAGCTCTTGGTGCGTGGATAACCTGGCTCTGATACCACTTGATGGAGACCAATTCCCAGCTGGAAACGTATAGGAAGAGGTTCTAGACCAGAGGAAACTAGTAATGAATAATGGTGCAACGGATGGATGAAATGATGCAGTGTTTGATGTGTTTTAATGGAGGAAAGGTGTATGGGTGAAGCCTCACAGCTCAGAGGGCCTTCCTACAGAGGAAGGAAGCTTGAGGAAAGGAGGAGAAGTAGTAATTCAAAGGTGACTTAAGAGCACAAAAGCTGGAAAACAATTTCTGCAGCATATCATTAAGCTCAAAAGTGAATCAATACAAGGAAAAGGCCCTCTTATTTATAGGTGAAGAGGAGCCTACTTTCTAATTCTAATTCCCTCCTAAATTCAAATGATTCAGATTTATTTTGATCAAGCAAAAACCATGCCTCTTTCCAGCTCATCTAGCAAGGTGTGTGCTTCCTTCCACATCAGCCCATTTCACGTGGAAAATGTTGGTGCATGCCGTAAGCACCTCTTTTTGGCTCTTTTGCTTGATCTATTGATTTATCTTCTTGGATGGCTCAATCATAGTCTTCCAAGATTTATTAATTCCTACAAAACAAAGTATAAATGCTTTAGTTAAGAGAAGAAGGATTTTTATAAGTAACCTTCCATAGAAGCAAAATAGTATGTGGTCCTTCTTCCTCTTGAATCCTCTTTGCCATGGCTCTAGTAAGAGGTCCAATGTGCATCTTAGATGGTCTTCCATCAATAACTTTCCTTGGACTTGACAGAGTTGTTCTCGTCCTTGAGGGCATATTATATGAGCCATAACCTCAAAAAGTGCATCTTCAAGGTGGATGGAGGGAAGTTCTTAGGTTTCATGTTGACTCATTTGAGGTCAACCCCAACAAGTGTCAAGTAGTAATCGTCATGTGAAGCTTGAAAAATGTGAAAGGGGTCTAGTAACTTGTAGGCAGATTAACTACAATATCTTGATTCCTGCCATGGATCCAATGCGACCCCTCCTAGTGTAGATAACGATAACATAGGACACAATTTGGGTTTCCCTTGTTAAGAGATCAATAATAAGCATAAACCTGTTTACTTCATCAATAGAATGCTCTAGGACGTTGATACTCGGTACCATATGGTGGAGAAGGTCGCTCTACCCCTCGTCATTGTAGCAAGGCGGTTATGACCTTACTTCCATAGTCACTAGATTATTTTGAAGACCGATTACCCCATTAAAAGATATTAAAAAAACCAGACCTGGCGAGACAAATGTCATCATGGGTGGTGAAACTATCCGAGTTTTCTATTCAATATGAGCCAAGAGGCCCCATTAGAAGCATAGTGTCTAATGGACGTCTCGAGTGACCTACAAGGAGATCAGTTACTTAAGGATGAATGATGGACTTTATACGTTAACGAGTTTGTTAACCCTTGACAAGTTTAACCGAATCGTACAAGTAATAATAAAATGGTAAGACCAAGTATTGTTTCCCAAATGACTCACGACCTAAACAGTTGTATGATTTCTTGATTAAATAAGACTTGTAAAACAAATTCTTGTAGGTTTAAATGCAAATATCGAAAAGCAAATATGAATGCATGTATTGATCAATTGGATCAAAAGAAGCAAAACGTGATTGAAATATATGGAATGATGATGTTGTTGGGGGTTTTCAATTTATACTATCCACTCTCATGTATTCAAGAACTCATCTTCTTCATTAATATTAATGTCACTTTCTAATATATCTTAAACCCAATGTCTTGGTGAAGAAAGCCTACTCTTAATCACTAATTTACAATGTCTTGTCTCTCTAGCAATTATTCATGCATTACATTCACACAGAAGCTTAAAGGCAATCAATTCTCTTATCCCTATGTCTAGACAATATTACTATTGGGAGAATTTCTTCATGTCTAGATTTATCTATATGTGTCCATACAAATAAAATCAATGATCATGCAAATGAATGAGTTAAACTAAGCATGCATAGAGTACTGAAGAAAAACCCTAACAATTAATGAAAGAAAGCATATGAATTAAAGAACCAATTCAATACATGGGAGTTTCAAAGGATTACATTGATTCCCTAACAACAATGAAGGTTTAGTTCACCATAATCATGGTGAAACTAGATGAAAATCAATGAAAGAATGAAAGATAGAACCCTAGAATTTGAAGAGTGGAGCTTGAGCATCCAAAATCCTCCTCAAAGGGGTGAAAAAAGTGTGATTTTGCCTCGTTCTACCAAAGATACTAACCCTAGGTCGACTAAAACCTTATATAGACTCCTAAAGATTACAGAAAAATGGCCCAAGGCCATTAAAATGGCGCTCAACGGTAAGTGTGGTTCTTCTATTTGACGCTCAGCTACAATTTTGCCCCTCAGCGGTGACTAAGGGACTTTAGAGTGCCGCTCAACAGTAATTTCTGCTGAGCAGTACTTGCGGCTCTTCTTTTATGCACTTTTTCTTCCTTTTCTGACTCCAACTTATGGCTACTTCACTTCTTCCATTCAATTCATCTTAAAACCTACAAAAACAAGGGAAACCAAGCATAAAACCCATCTAACTCTCTTATATCCAAAACATAAGCAAAAACATGATTACAAGCTAGTTTCTAAATCATAAAGGTTGTGTTTAAAGTCAAAATTAAGTCTAAAAATAACAGTTTTTCTATTCAATATGAGCCAAGAGGCCCCATTAAAAGCATAGTGTCTAATGGACGTCGTCAGTGACCTACAAGGAGATCAGTTACTTAAGGACGAATGATGGACTTTATATGTTAACGGGTCTTTTAACCCGAAAGAGGTGAGAGAAGACATAGTTCTTGAGGGGCCAAATGATGTTTTGATCGAGAAGTCTTTGCACTTCGACTTTAAAACATACAACAACTAAGCCGAGTACGAGGCCATTATAGCTGGGTTCACCTTGGCAAATGAGGTAGGACGAGTCGTGTTGTATGCTAGATATAATCATGCCTAATAGTTCGCACCTAACAGGTGACTAAAATGTGATGAGCATGCTCGACACCTTCGTTAAGGTGAAGCTCGAGCATGTACCTAGGGGAGACGATATAAGGGTCAATATGCTTTCTAAGTTCGTCAACACCAAGAAGAAGGGAAGGTACAAGTCTTTGTTGCAACAAGTGTTATCGTCCCTATCCATTAATGCAATGGTCGAGTACATGGCCGTCAACAGGGGGGAGGCAATGTGGATAGAGCCCTACATACACTACCTAAAGATCATGGAGGTTCCGAGAAGAGAGGACAGAGACTGGGTGTAGAAGGCCGCTCACTACACATTGATGTGGGATGAACTTTATAAAAGAGGGTATAGCCAACCTCTATTGAAGTGTGTAACTGTAGAGCAGACCACCTACATTATCCGAGAGATGAATGAAGGTATATGTAGTTACTACTCTGGAGCACAAACAATGATAACATGAATCCTTATGTCAGAAAGTGAATATATTGTCAAAAATACGGGAATCTCGTGCCTAGTTGGCAGGAAGAACTTAATCATATCTTCTCCTTATGGCCTTTTGCAAAGTGGAGGATGGATATCCTAGGTCCTTTTGCTTTAGGCAAAGGACAAGCCAACACTTTATGTGGAAAAACATAGGTTGCCAGTATGGAGTTCCACACACCATAATCATTAACAATGAGTGACATATAATTGATAAGGAATTGGCTAAGTTCTACTTAGGACTTGACATCAAGCACATAACTAGCTTAGTGGAGCATCCTCAGTGCAACAAGTAGGTCGAGGCCACCAACAAGGATACTCTGGTAGAGTTCAAGAAAATGTTGGACTCATCTAAGGGAGATGACAAGAAGAATTGTTAAAGGTGTTGTGGGCATATCGGTACACACAATAGTAAACTACTAAGGATATCCCCTTTAACCTAGTGTATGACACAAACACCATGATTCCTGTTGAAATTAGCGAGTCGTCCCTTTTGAAGACAATGGTATAATGAAGAGATCAACTAAGATTGCCTTAGCACCAGCCTTAACCCGATGATGAAACGAAGAGAGAAATCCTAGATAAGGAGGAGACTACAAAGCAAAGGGCTTCACAAAGATACAATTCCAAGTGAAAACTGGTAAAATTCAGAGAATGAGACTTAGTATGGAGAATGACAAGCAACACAAGGAAGAATGACGAAAAACTTTCGACCAACTAGGAAGGACCATTGATAGTTAAACACGTTGACAAGGGAGCTTATAAGTTAGAATACTTGTTTGGGCAATTAGTTCCCAATACTTGGAATGTATCTCATTTGAAATATTACTTCAGCTAGGAAATTGTTGAACGACTAACATTATAACTTTAGGTATATTATTTTCGTACTCGAGCTTTTATCCTTAATAAGGGTTTGGGTTGAGAAGGTTTTAACAAGGCACCTCATTAAATAAAGCGATGCTTTATTCCTCAATTCTTCTATAAATTGTTTTGCAGGCAACTAAGTTCCTTGTCGCCTATACAGGTGATCCAGTTGAATCTTTCATATAATTCCTTGTCCCATACCTAAGCAGTCCGGATTGAACCTTTCGTACAGTTCCTTGTCTCCTATCAGGGCAATCCTGACTGAACCTTTCATGCAGTTCCTTGTTGTCTACTTAAGTAGTCTTGATCGAACCCACCATACAGTTCCCTGTTGTCTACTAAGGTAGTATTGGTTGAACCTTAACACTACAAATTTCAACACTTCAATGAAAAGCATTGCTCGATAGAAGCAAACCAACAAACTATGAATAAAAAGCCTGAGTTAAGGAACACGAAACTACCATCCCAATGCAACACTTCAATTTCCACAATACTCCTTCTTTTCCAAGGAAACTCTTCATTCTCGAACCTTCATAACTTTTCCCAATGTATCACTTCTGTTTCCCACCATACCTACTCCCATCATTCGCATCTTGTCAGATTTGAAATCCCATTATTCAAACCTTTTCGACACTACGCTCCTCGTGGCTGAGGAACTACAACTATATTTGTAAGGTTATGGCTAAAGATAACAAATTTTCTTTGCAAAATCACGCACTTCGATTATGGGATACCGACACCATATTTTGTATAACTCAATTACGAACCAACTATTGACATTCTTTGCATGCTTTCAAGACATGAAAAGACTTGGGGACCGATGTATTGTATGTGGTCACAAACCCTTTGACCATATCAGCTATGACATAAAGATTGTTTATTAACCAAACACAAGTCGAATACCTCATACCACATACCTGATACCGAGTACCTTGTGTCCCATAGAGGTTACATGTTGATTACCAAATACTTTGTAGAGGTTGAGATGCTTATCGAAGAATGAGGAATGCATCCCAAAGGAGTAAGCTCAAGTAAGTTATATAGTGAATACTTATGATCAGACATTGAGTTTTATGTTCCCCAAACCAAAGACTAGTGTCATCCATGTTAGTAATATTTTAAATATTATAGAATTTTTAGTTCCTATTTTTAAGGAACATAAAGTGGTCATTAAGCCGTTATATTTTTTTTAACTGCGTAGAGGTTATGAAGTAGTTACTAATTTTGTTTCCACATAAAGGCCATTTATTTTTAAAACCGTGTGATGGCTAGACTTTATATAAGGGAATGAGTTACTCTCAATCTTGATCACTAAGCCTACTCCTCTATTTAGAAAACACACCATTGAGTTTGAGTGAGTTAAGGTTTAGAAAACAAAGTTGTGTTTGGATTTTAAAGCTATGATGGTAGGAGGTACGCACATTATTCTTTTGTTTTTACTTCTGCTGCTTTTGATCTGGAAGTGTTATTATAATGTTAATGTAACATGTTTAGGTCATTTTTATATTATTGTTTTATCTTTTTCTGATTGACAAGCTCCTTAATGGAGTGAGATGATGTCTACTGTTACATATTCCTATCTGTCGAAGACATCAACATCCCACGTAACTTAGCCATAACTTGATATATATTTCCATAACTTGATACATATTGCCACAAGTAGAATGACCATTGGGCCAATGAACTAATGATACAATGGACTCATAATTAAGGCCCATCTAAGTTAGGACCCACGATTAGTAAAACATTACTATAAATATTACTTTAATCAAGTTTTGACGTCACTTTTGACATTAATCATATTTTGATAAGAATCTAACTTAAAGTACTGACTTGAGTATGGAAGAACCTTTTACAGGTTCGTTTTGTAGAAGTAAAGTATTAGGAGGATAAAAGAGGTTTGAAAGATCGAGTAAGAGAGTATTTAAAATGAAAGAAAACTCCTTACAAAATACCTTCTACTTTGTAAATACATGTTAATCGGAAACTATGTTTGGACTAAATTTTTTGGAATATTAAAAATGCTTTAAAAACTCAAAAAGAGTTGTAAATACATGTTAATCGGAAACTATGTTTGGACTAAATTTTTTGGAATATTAAAAAATGCTTTAAAAACTCAAAAAGAGTTATATCATTGAAGATGTTTTAAATAACAGCAGCTCTTTGCTTCCTTTTCTTTTTACCCCTTTATCCCCTTTCTTACGACTCGTGGCTTATGTTGTAGTGAAAAAAATTTCTATTGCCTTTACCTTTTTTTCTTCTTCTTATTCATCCCTTATTTAGATATATAAAATAAAAAATTGGAAGGTGGAAGGCCATGTAAGCGTTCTAAGCTCTGTCGGTGGACATCATAAATATTTTTAATGGCTTTGAAAATCCGTTTTTGTTGTTTTCGTTTTAATTGGCCTTTTACACAGTTATTAAGTTCGACATATTAATTTTATTAATAAACTTTGTATTTTCATTTCACTGTTTTCTTTATTCACATAATGTTTTGTTCTATGAAAATGCTAATAATACTCTGTCAAACAACGCTTTGTAATGGAATTCTTTTACAGAAAATACAAACTGTGGCGATGACAACTCTATTGAAAAATAAAGTTCAACAAAATTTATAATTGCTAAATTTAAATTAATAAAAAAAGGTTAGAAAAATAATGATGTCAATACTCCTATGCTACTACGTATTAGAAATCAAATTCACCACTATGCTATCCAGGCATTGTGTAAATGATCATTGATTGGTGCCTCTCAAATGGTGTGAATAATATCCAATATGTTCATTAAAAAAAGCGAATTAAAAAGTAGATTGGAATTAAATGATCATTTTAATTTGAGAATTGTAATGATCATCATTGTTGCGCGTGAGATTTTGTAGAATTCATAAGATTCAAACTCTAGAAAGAGAAAATGGTGAAGCATTAAAAGATTAATAACAATCCAACTTTGATTCACTCAAATCTTCCACCACAACGAGCATTTAACAACTCCAGGAGTTATAACTAGAATTATCTCTTCCGATTTTTACCATGCAAATTATGAATATGTAGATAACAGCTGCATGTGTACTATTCAATGACTAAAAATGAACTAACATAAGTATAGAAAATAGTAACGGAATCAGCAAAACACTGCAGGGAAGCAACACATGTTTGAGCGATAGTTTGTTGCAGAGACTAACATAAGGGATAAGAAAAGCAAAAACATATAAGAAAAAATACATTGAGCACAGGTTCTTCTGTTCTTTACAGTTAAACTATGTGGTGTATTATGAATTCATGCATCTTCACCGCCCAGTGTATTACATAAATGGTGATAGAATCCTATTGTCTGTGTACCATTCTTCAATGTCACTATTCACAAGCCAGTTTTGTGTCAAAGCTAGTCAAGCAAATGGCAAAAGCTTGAAATGCAGAAAGGGGATATCTATAGTCCATAGTAAAGATGTCCTTGCCAACCTTGCCAAACTGAAGAATAATCTTGTCATGATCAGACTGAGGTGGCTGTGATGTTGGTGGTGGTGGAGGAGGAGCACCACCACCGGCTGCAGGTGGCTGTGTTGCAGCAATCAGCTGGAAATTCTTTACAGATGCAACAGTCACCCTTCCCCTGAAGTTGAGGCACCAACACTGCAGCTGCTCATGCCATCTTGGAGCTTTGTTTTTAAGAACCAGAGGCATGTCCTTTCCTTGCTCCTCTTCATTGCCTGCCACAACTATGTCTGAGAACCTAGAACTGCTAAAATCAGTTGAGCTGTAAATTGATCTAGCAAAGGATATGCTCCTGAAGGAATCTTCCAGCGCACGCGGAAGAAGCTCAGGCTGGCCGGGCACGGTGCTACCAGGCTCAAGGGCTGAAACAGGGATTGAGTGCATGGTGCAGTTCATCCTGCGGGGGCCCCTAGTACCAAGGACATTCAACTCATAGGTGATCTGGGCAATATTGTAGCTGCCACTAGGAACCTTGGGAGAAACCTTTTTGGAATTAAACCTTCGGCTTCGACCTGGAGGAGACAATTGAGCGTTGTTGTAGGGAGGCTGTGTATCATAAATTATGAACTTGGTGCCAAGAAAATTGGACCTGAAATGAGGGAGATGACAGACTATAAGTTCATACTTCCAGAAAAAGATACAGAAAAAGTGGTTTCAATACCAGAGAGTTGAAAGATCTCAGATGAGTACGAAATTTAATCATCATCAATGCCAATGATCATATTAAAATTCACAGGAACTAACTTTTCAGGAAAAAACAAGTTGAAAGATTTAGTTAGTTTTCATGTCATTCAAAACAGGAAACAGGTATCAGTAAAACTTCATGATTTGACACACAATGCATGCTGCTAAAATTTAGAATCCCATAAGAACATACCTCAGTTTTCCAATGTAAGTGCTACTGGATCTTGATATGTTGTCCGCGTCCATTGATATAATATACTCTGTGCAAGTCGTTCTTCTGGTCCTTTTTGCAGAAAGAAGAAACTTTCCATTTTCAACTAGCAATGCTGCAAGAAGAGTTATGAATTCAAAACATATCCAAGAAAAAATGACAACCAAATCCAAAAATCTTCTCACCGTACATTTACATGATATAGATGTATAGTAACAGTCATGTAATGTGTCCACTCAAGTATGGAAATATGCCACATGTTACAAGCGAGCATAGCAAAGAATTAAATCAATACGCTAAATGTTACAAACAAAACTAGTTTATTTGTTCAACGCCCAAACCTAAACCTTTCTAGTTTAACTATATGAAGACAACAAATTAACAGAAGGCAATAACATCGAACTAAGTAGCTCAATCTTTTACAAACACATTGAGTTTTGATGAAATAAAATAAATAATTACCACTCTGACAAGGAAATGCTTAGCTTAGCAAGATCTAGTTGGTGGTAAAACAAAATCATATATTTTAGTAGATTAGGTGGTCACCAACTTTTAGATATTAAACTAATAAACCAGTGATCCTGTACTATAGAAAGACACACATCATCAATTTTTGCAGGATGAACCAATCTTGGACAAAACCAGATTCGGTTGGTCCACAAATCTTGAACAAAAATAAATTTACAAGCATAAGATAAATCATTTGCTATTAAGCAAAATTACAAATCCAGGAACCAATAACTTCAACAATGAATGATAAATATGACTAGGCCGTAATGGAAATAATATAAACAGACCATAAATTAAACTGCGCCATCCAATAAATTACTTCATATATAAATTCAAACCAATCAAAAAGGAAATCAGACAAACTCCTGTATGGATTTTCAAAGTAAAAACTGAGCTCACCAGGACTCAGACAAAGGAATAGGTGGTATGTCAGATTAGATTTGTCTCTCTTGATGAAACACTGAATGGCCCCATCCCTTGAACCAGGCTGCAAAACAAGAATCAATAGAATATCATATGGGCAAAAACTCTTGTATAAACCAGTTCTCTAGAATATATCTTGAACATAGGATAGAAGATAAGAAAAGTCTCACCTGCTTCAGGGAGACTGGGAAAGTAATCTTCCCACAGAACTCAGGACTGGTAACAATTTCTTTGCACATTTCTCTCCAGGACTTGCACACTGCAGCACATGCAACCACATGCTTCCGAGAAGGCCATGTTGTCTCACTTTCTTCCAATCTTCTAATAACATCGCGAAGAAGCTCAGGGGGAAGGCTAGCCCACCTGCTATTCTGTATAACAGGAGGGCGTTCATGCACCTCATGGACTGAACTATTCGACTTGCTGCCACCAGAAAACCTCAAGTCAAAACTCCGCCTTGACAAGCTTCCAATTCCGTCCCTCACATCACGAACAATGCTGCGGAAGGACATTTGCTACAATACACTAACACCACAACAGTTTTATGTACCAACAACACTTAGTTCATAAGGCTCCAATATCCACTCTATTCAGATGTCACAACTCTCAATTAGAAGAGTCAACAGCTGCAAATCAACAAAAACTTTAATTTAAATCCAGCTTCAACGCTTAGTTATTAAGAAATAAAAGTAACAGAACATGGATAGAGAAAAGCACAAAGAGGGAAAAGGAAAAAGAAAACACTAGAGAGAGATTCTCATGAAAAGAAAGCCTCACATGACCCTAAAGTTTAAAGCGGCCTAAAATTTCAGACTTTTGTCAGAATCATATTTTAAAACATTATCTCAAACAGTTGAACCTCTAAATCTAACTTCTTAAGAGAGAAACAAACCCTAGTCAGAATCTTACAAAAAAATTGTGTTTGTATCAACCAACCTACGATTGCTCACAAAGGGAGAGAAAGAAATAAAATTAGAGTCGAACACATCCAATTCATCTTAAGACAGTTACCTCAAATTTCCTGAACCTCCAAAAATGTCTCGCATACACAAGAGCAAACACAAACCACAGAACGCAGAAAACGAGAAATTGTAATTCACATTTTACAAACTTCAAATACCAAACACACTGAGAAATAAGACCTTCTGCTCACCCTAATAATAACAAAAGATCAGTATAAAACAAAAATAAAAACAATAACAACAACACCAGTAATACTAATAAAAAACAACCAGAAAACAAATTAAAAATATCAATTCAAACTACAAAACAGATAAGTCAAAGAAAAGAAAACACCCAGAAAGGTCACCAAAATAGACCCAAATGAAAATTCCACACAACTCAGACTACAAAAAGAAAAAAAGGAAACTTTCAAAGAACC